>JAENHJ010000533.1:5545749-6932187 GCA_025330945.1 Mucuna pruriens | reverse complement strand
TCAGTATGCTTCGTTCAGTTACGTATTGCTGGAAGCGTCACCAAAAAGTCTGGTGATCAACTCGCCCACTCAAACGTCCAGATTGGTGGCTCACCTTCCTGTCTGGGCGGTCAAGACTCGTTCACTCCTTTCGGCGTCTGGGTTGGTTAACTTTCTTTCTTATATTAATTAATTTAACATAATTTGTATCACCAAGCAAGATCCTCTTGAATCCCGCTTCTGACGTCTGTGGGAATAGAGACTAATCCACTTTGGTAGAAATGCGTCTGGCTTTGAATCTGAGGCAAGACGCGACTAGGCGGTGATTATAACGAATCAAATTGGCCTATACATCGCCCAGGAGCTACGTAGGCTTTGGGCCATAAAATAGAAATGCGTAGGCTGTTGCTCCTCTATCAAGTCAATGACCCACACCTAGCCTTGACCTAAAGCGTGGAACTCTAGAACACCACGTATACAAGCAGTATATAAATGCAATTTATGCGATGGTAGCCCATCGAATGGAAGCCTTTGACTTGAGGCCATAACGTCATAACTGCGTAGCCATTTCAGAGACATGCTTTCTGACGTGAGACCAGCGCTTTCGCTTAGGTTTCTGGGTTAGGAAAAAGCTTGGGTGGCCCCATTTCCAGGAGATAAGCCAGAGGCACTCGGTGGATATCTTGAAGTCGGTTATCCATTAGAGTATTACCGGGGTTTAAGTAAGCATATCTGTTGGGATAGCAGGCTCTCTTTGCATATCTCGCCAGGAGTGCTCACCACCGGCTATCTGCGAGTACCGCCACCTAAGTTTTTACTGGAACCTGGGAAAACCTAAGGAAAGAAGCCCAGATGCAATCGTCGAGAGTTATGGGTTCGGGAGTTCGTTACGCATCTGAGGGGATCACGCACGCGTCAGTATCACTCGATGGTTACTTTCATTGGTTAGGCCTGTATGGGAGAGGATGGTGTTTGTATGGGTGGTGTTCAACGAGTTAACTTACGTTTTAGGTAGGCCGGTTGTAGGGTGTGGGGTCGATGACATGAGAGGGTAGCCTACACACTGCGTGACTCATAGAGCCGGAGGGTGAAAGTCTGCAGCGTTACGACTTTTTAGATGGGTAAGAGGTTAGGTTGAATTGGATCTCGTCATAATTCTTAGAGTGGGTGGGTCCCCAGGATTGGTAGGGTCGGCCTTAGGTGGGGGATTAGGTTATTCGAGATCGGTGTATGTCGGTAGGTGGGATTCGGGGAGGATCTTTGGCAGTGATCTGGTATTAAATTAATTAAGAAGAAAGGGGAGTTAACCAACTTTGGGCGTCGAGAAAGTGAGCGAGTCTTGATCGGTCTGAGTGAAGAGCCGACATATCTGGGCGTCAGGAAATGAGCGACATGAATCGACAACTCAGGAGCCTTCCTCTTCTAGCCGTTAGTCAGGTTTTTCTTCCCTTTCTTTTCTTTTTCTTGCCTTTCTTTCTTTCTTGTGATTTTTCTCTCCCCGCCTCATTCGCAGTGAGGTTCATATATAAGCTATTTAAATGGGTTTGGTCTCTCCGATGAGAGAATATTTTATTATATTTTATTTTGAATTTTGAATGTTTAATGATTTATCCCTCATTAACTGGAAGAGATATTTTATTTTGAATTTTGAAAAGTCGATGATTTTATCTCGAATATTTTATTATTTTATATTTGAATTTTAAATATTTAATGATTTATCCCCGATTCTTGGGAAGAGGATATTTTTTTGAATTTTTGAAAAATTTACGTGAGTTTATCTCGATATTTTATTATTTTATATTTGAATTTTGAATATTTAACAGGTTTATCCTTGTTTGTTGATAACGATAAAATCTTGAAGATTTTATTTGTTATTAGTTAAGGAAAAACCAAATTTGTGGTTGTTGGTTGATAACATATAAAATCTCCAAGATTTTATTGTTATCAGTTAAGGAAAGTCAACTTCATTGTTTGGGCGGGCAGTTTTGGGGTTATGCATGATGCCCCTCTTTATTTAGGTTTTTCCGAAAGGATGTAATCCTTTTCTTGGATAAGCGTAAATAAAGATAGAGTGAGGATTGGGGGGTGGTTGATGTTTAGTGAACATTTGGTAGTAGGGCAAGGTATCACTAATCGGCACTCAACCATCTAAGTTTCATAAAGTACTTGGCGAAGGTACACACAAGCCGGTGCCCAACCCTCCAAGTTTCAAAGTACTGGCGGCGAAAAGGCACACACTGCCGACCTCCAAGTTTCACAGTACTGGCGTGAGGCACACATCGCCGGTGCCTAACCCTCCAAGTTCACAAAGTCTTGTGGGCAAAGGGCACACACTTTGACCAACCCTCCAAGTTTCATACAAAGTGCACAGGCGGAGCAAGGCACTGACTCGCTGGTGCCCAACCCTCCAAGTTTCACAGTGCACCGCATGAAGCAGTAGGCACATCATCGGCTGGTGCCCGACCCTCCAAGTTTCACAGTGCACGGCGTGAGCAAGGCACACGCTGGCCGGGTGCCTAACCCTCCAAGTTTCACAAAGTACTTGGCGTGCCAGGCAAGGCACTACATCGGCCGGGTGCCCAACCCTCCAAGTTTCACAAAGCACTGGGCACAGGCAAGGTAACACATTCTGGATGTATTCAACCTCCAAGTTTTTTCTTCACAAAGCACCAAAGAAAGTAAGGCACACATTGGCCGGGTGCCCAACCCTCCAAGTTTCACGCACGGGCAGCAGTACAAGACATGACTTGGCTTCAGCGCCTCAACCCTCCAAGTTTCACAAAGTACTGCAAGCAGTAAGGCATGACTGTGCCTAACCTCCAAGTTTCACAGCACTGCGCCAGGCAATAATCGGGCCGTGCCCAACCCTCCGTTTCACAGTACTGCAAAGCAGTAAGGCAGCACACACCGCTGGGTGCCCAACCCTCCAAGTTTCACAAAGTACCTAGCAACAGTAAGGCACACACCGGTCGGGTGCCCAACCCTCCAGGTTTCACAGTACTGCAAAGCAGTAAGGCACACACCGGCCGGTGCCCAACCCTCCGTGTTTCACAAAGTACCTGGCAGCAGTAAGGCACACACACCGGCCGGGCGCCCAGGTTTCACAAAAGACTGACCAAAGGGCACACACCGGGTTTCCAACCTCCGCGGTTCACAAAGATTGGCGTGAGCAAGGCACACACGGCCGGTGCCCCACCCTCCAATTTCACAAAGTATTTTTGAGTTTGTTATTATATTTTTTTGGATGGTGGCAATTTTTAGGCCTCTTAGCGAGGTAAATGGGGTTATATTTGGTAGCTGAGATGGAGGCGGCCCTCGTGGGGTTGGTCGTGTGATGGAGTTGGTCCCACGTGGGGTTGGTCGTGATGGATGGATCTCACGTGGGGTTGGTAGGTGATGGATTCGGTCTCGGGAATTTGGGATGGAGACGACCTACGCCAAATTTGGCTGGGATGGAGTCGGTCTAGCTGAAGGAGGCAGCTAGTCTTGGGGAGGGTGGGAGTGCTTGGAAGGAGCCATCGTGGAGCCATGAAGATGGTTTCAACAAAGCCCTTAGGCGGATAGCTTTGTTGGCCCCAGATTTCGACCTCAAACCCGTATGATATGGCCAAGGATGTTAAAGACAAATTGATTTCCCTCTTGATTGAACTTGTAATTGTAAAAACTTATTTATTAATGAAATGATTTTAGGCATTTTTTCCTTGTGTGTTTGTTTTTGTTTTGTTTTATTGTGTTTTACGTTGATTGTTCATTAATGGCGTTTAGTTGGATTGGGGTGTCGGTCTTGACTTGGGGTTTGGTTATAGTGTACATGGGGCAATGGTAGTAGGTTAATGGGTTCGATGCTTGGGACCGTATTTGCAAGCAAACAATCTCCGTGCTTTCGGCTTAATGGAAGGGTTTTAATCAGTATTTAGGAAAGTTATGGGCTAATGGGATCAATTCCCTACAAGGGATGGTGACCTACGAACTTGGCTTAATGAATGGTTTGTGGCCATTATTCGTTAAGGAGTGGTGACTCGGGACTAAGAGGAATCTTGGTTTTTTATCGGATCGTGTGTTGACTCTCACACCCTGATGAGAGCGAAGAGTTGGTATGGGTTGGTAGATGGTTTTTGACTTAGAGTCGGCCTTGTGGTAGAGTAATGATAAGGGCCTTGGGAAGGTGGATTGAAGACGTGAGGGTAGCCATTGGATTATAGATGGATGGATAGCCTCGTCCTTCTAGACTTGGCTTAGTGGAGTGATAACCTAATGTTTTCTAACGGTTTATGGGTGATTCCGCTCGGACTTCGGCCTTGGGAAGGGGCAGGGGTGAGATGGAAGCGGTGCCGGGAGTTGTTTTTGGTTTTCTTTGAAATCCGAGATTGCACTCGATGTCTTGCGATGGACTTCGGCCTCACTCTTCCCGGATTTTGAAAACTACCGCCTTTCGACATGTTTGGAAATGTATTTTTGTTTACGATGATTTTAGCATATCTTAAGCAAAGGTAAGGAGAAGAGAGAAGAAGGAAAAGAAAGAGTCTTATTATTTTGAAAAGATTACAATTATTTTAGGAAATGAAATGAAAACTACTTAGACTATGTTTCCCTTGATCTTCCGCCGTCCCCGGCAAGGGGTCTTCGCCATAGTGTCTTCGGGGTACTTCGAGGATAGAACATTCTAACCGCTGTCTGCATTGACCAGGGGTAGGCTAGGTCTTGTCCCTCTACGTTGGTTAAAATCAATGCTCCTCCAGAGAAAGCCCTGTTTCACCACGTATGGCCCCTCATAGTTAGGTGCCCATTTACCCCTTTGGTCTTTGATGTTGGGCAGAACCTTTTAGCACCATGTCCCCTTTTTGGAAGACACGGGACTTTACCTTCTTATCGAACGCTCTTTTTTATCCGCCGGCCGGTATAGTTGGGTCGTGGGCAAGTACGCAGTCGGTCGTTTCCTCGATGAGGTTTAATCGGTCGAAACGTTGTTGAACCCACTTGGGCTCGGCCCAACTCAGACTTCGGCCAATTACTTTAGGGAAGGTATTTCTACCTCTCTTGGTAGAATGCTTCGTGCCATATACCAAATAGTATGGGTTGCCCTCGTGGATGTTAAATGCAGTGCGGTATCCATGCAAAGGCGTAGGGTAACATCTCGTGCCAATCCTTGTGTAAGTGACCACCATCTTTTGTATTATCTTTTTCGATTTTTTATTGGCCGCTTCTCCTGCCCGCTCATTTTGGGGACGATAAGGCGTGGAATTGTGGTGGTGGTGCGGAATTGTTCACAGAGCTCACATCATCTTGTTGTTGAGATTGGTGCCGTTGGAAACCGATGATGTGAGTGGGAGGCCGTGACGACATATGATGTCCCTCTTGATAAAACCGTATACCGTCTTTACGGAACCGAGGATAGGAGGATGCTTCTACCCATTTGGTGAAGTAATCGATGGCTACCAATATGAACCTTGTGCCGTTGGATGCTTTTTGCCTCGATGGGGCCTATCACGTCGATGCCCCACATGGAGAATGGCCGTGAGCGGTGAGGTTGTGTAGTGGATGGGGCAGCGAGGCGGTTAGGTGTATTTGGCATTTTCTGCGCATTTTCGGACATGTTGGTAGCAATGCCTCCATGCAGGTCCATAGTAACTTGCCGCCTTGAGTATTCGGCGAGCTAGGGCATGTCCGTTTAAAGTGAGTGCCGAATATTCCCTCGTGTACTTCCTCGAGAATTTGCTTAGCTTCTTGTTCATCTACACATCGGGTATGTCATATCTGGCGTTTCTTTTGTAGGCGTGGTCCCGCTTAGCGAGGAAGTTGGAAGCCGTGCGTCGCCCGAGTTCGTTCTTTTTTCGGGCGTCCCGGGATACTTGCCCGTCTCGAGGTACCTCTTTACGCCGAAAGTACCATGGTTAAGTGTCACTCGGCGTTGCTGTTTCTCGGGAAGGCATTGGCAATACGCGGTTTGTGGCTGTTGGACTTGGATTACCATTTCACGTCGCCGTTTATCCGGTACCATGGCGGATAAGGTGGCGGCGTCTAGTCGATTTTCCTCACGGTGGGCGTGGGTGAAGGTGATCGCCAATGCTGATATGATTTCCTTTGCGTAGTCATAGTACGGATCAATTTGGTATCCCTCATTTCCCATTCTCCACGGAGAAGGTAGATAACTAGTCTTTGAAGTCTCCGAAAACCCTAAGTTTCTTTTGCTTGGTGGTCTAAGGCCATTAAGAGTCCCATAGTGCATGCTTCAGATTCGGCCATGTTGTTGGTACAATCAAAGCCTAACTTAGCAAATGAAAAGGGAAACACTGGTTGTTTGGTGAAATTAGAACAGCTCCGATCCCATTCCCCAACGATATTAGAGGCTCAAGTCGAACCACATTGTCCACTCGTCACCGTGTTTGGTCCCTGGCCCACGAGGCGGTCATGAGGTGCTCGTCTGGGAACTCATGGCTCCATGGTTCCGTGTCATGCGTAGGGGTGATAAGCGAGTTGGTCGGCTAGGGCGCTCCTTTGACGGCCGGTTTGGTTTTACGTAAAGAATGTCATATTCGGATAGGGCCATTTGCCAACGTCGATCCGTCCGGTGAGGGGGCTTTTCAAGATATACTTGACCCAGGTCGTTCTTGGCCACTAACCAAGTCATGTGGGCTATCATGTATGGTCTAGAGTCTTTTTGGCGCCCAAACGAGGGGCCAAGTCCGGTCGATTCGAGTGATGAGTACCTTGTCTCGCATGATCGGTGAACTTTTTGCTCAAGTAGTAGATCGCGTGCTCCTTTTTTGGAGGCATCTCGCCGACCTAAAGATACCGCCCATGGATTCTTCTAATCTGATGAGATACAGTATTAGGGGTCGATCTGGTGTGGGTGGTACCAGTCTTGGGGATTTTCTAGGTAGTGTTTGATTTTTTCGAAGGCTTTTACGGCATTACAGATCCCATTCTTTTCTTTGCTTCTTTTCGCAAGAGTTTGAAAATAGGGCTCACAATTGGTCATCAACCCAGGGAAATGAAGCGGGATATGAAATTCACTCGCCCCAGAAACCCCCTGACCTCCGCTTCCGTTCTAGGGGGTGGCATTTCTTTAATGGCCCTCACCTTGTCTGGGTCTACTTTGATACCGTCCTTATTGACTACGAAACCGAGCAACTTGTCTTTTTACCCCTCAAGGTGCATTTGGCGGGGTTTAATCGAAGTTTGTACTTGCATGAGTCTGATGAAGAGTTTTTAAAGTCCTATATCTATGCTGCTCGATTGTTTTTTTGATTTTTGCGATCATATCGTCCCACATAAACTTCAATTTCTTTGTGCATCATGTCGTGAAATAGGGTTACCATGGCTCGCTGGTATGTTGCGCCCGCGTTCTTGAGTCGGGGGCATTACCTTGTAAATGAAGGTCCCCATAGTGATGATGAGCGTGGTCTTTTCTTGGTCTTCCGGGAGC
The DNA here is from genome assembly GCA_025330945.1 of Mucuna pruriens. NCBI lineage: Eukaryota > Viridiplantae > Streptophyta > Magnoliopsida > Fabales > Fabaceae > Mucuna > Mucuna pruriens. The sequence continues at coordinate 6,924,782 of JAENHJ010000533.1, read as the reverse complement.
ATCATGATTTGGTTGTATCCCGAGAATCCGCCCATGAATGAGAAGAAGGTGTGTTGGGCGGTATTGTTTCGGCCGAGGATGTCAATGTGAGGTAGTGGAAGTTATCTTTAGGACTGGCTTTGTTCGGATCCTATAATCTACGCATTACGCGCGTTTTTTCCATCTTTTTTTAGGCACTTTGGCACTATGTTGGCCACCCATTTAGGATAGTGGGCCCACTGCGAGGAACCCCGCATTCCATTGTTTTTCTACTTCGTCTTTTGATCTTGAGGGCTACCTCGGCCCTCATCTTCCGTAGTTGTTGCCTGATCGGAGTGGCCCCGGGAGTAGGGGTAATCGATGCTCAACAATCATCGTCGGCCTAGGCCGGGCATGTCTTGGTATGACCAAAGCCGAAGATGTCTGCGTATTCTTCTGAAGTTCGAGGAGTTTGGCCTTGGCTGTGGGGGTATTTGCACCGCTATGCGGTTTCCCTCCCGCCTATCTCTTTACTGTAGACTCACGCTTTGAGGTCCTCTCACGGGGCCTCGAATCTTGGTTTTTCTCTGTACCTATCCCGTCCCCATGTCTTCCAGGGTTTCGGCTTCTATGCCTCGCTTGGTGTGTCGGGGGTCGAACTCTTCATTTCCTAGGCGCGAATCGTTTATTGGGCTGTTTTCGTTTTTAGAGAAGATTTTTAGCGTGAAAGAGAAGAAAAGGGACGAAAATGAAGACATGCTAAAATTTAATTGGAAAGGTCGGATGGTTTTACAAACACGATATGAAAAAAGAAAGCAAAAAGACATCAAAACAAATTACATTTCCATTAAGTCTAGGTCTAGTAGTTCCTCTACCCAGTCCGGTTGGTGAGTTACAGTTGTAGCCCTGTACCCAAGGTGCTTGGTCTTCGCGTCCTTTCTGCGATTCTGACACGCTTCCTCGCACGAAGGGGGGTCCTCGAGTGTTTCCATAGGTGTCGCTTGCACGATATCCTATTCCGTATCGCCTGGGTTTTCCGCTATCCGGATGGGGTAGGCGTACTGTTAGTTGGGGGCCTAATCCTTTGCCGGCTGATATCCTTCCTTGATCATGATTTGCAAGGCCGGCTTTCTTGAGGGACATGGCCCCCTGGTCCCTCCCCATTTGTCGATCTCTAATGACCGTAGGGAGGTTTCGAGGGCTTCCTCGTCTCCTTCGATATATTCTTCGGGGCAGAAGTGGTGATCACGAGTTCTTTCTCCCCCGGGATGCTGATGATGCGATGATCACGATGAATTTCACCTGCTGGTGGAGGAAGATGGAACAGCGCCAATGTATGTATCCAAGGTCGCCCAAGGAGGCAAAATTGGGCAGGCGATGTCCATGACTTTGGAAGTCAATGTTGAACAGGGCCTGGCCCAATGAGGAAGGGTAAGGAGACCTCTCCCATGACTTCTCGCTTTGATCCGGTCGAATGCTCGTACTATTATGGAGCTAGCTTTTAATCGAGCGTTCAGTGAAAACGAGTTTGTCCAATGTAGTCTTGGGGAGGACATTTAGGGAGGAGCCGTTATCTACTAGGACTCTGGCGATCATGTAACCCCCCCACATTTTACCGAGATGTGAAGTGGCTGGTTGTGGCCCTTTCCTTCTTTGGGTATCTCATCCTCGAGAAAAAGGTTAGGTGGCCTTTACTAGTGATGTTGCTGACCAAAGTGCCAAATTTTTCTCATGGTTATGTTATGAGCCACGTGAGCTTCTGTAGGACCTTCAGGAGGAGGTTACGGTGGGCCTCCGAATGAAATAACAGGGACAAGAGTGAGATTCGTCTTTGGGGTCTTATTCATTTGGTCGAGGAGCCGATGCTCGCTTCGCCTTATGATCTTCAAGAATTCTTCTTCCTCCTTTTCTGGTGTTGGACAGGCGCATTGGAGGTTGGAGGCTTTGTGCCTCGGAGAGCTTCAGTGTGTGGATCGCCCGCTTACGGTGAGGCCTCCTTCCTCGGCTATGTTAATGACCTCCCTTGCGGGTTCCATTTCGGGAGGTGCGGGCTCATATAACCAAGGCACAGCATGGTTATCCTGATAGGTTGGTTGGGGTGTGATATTGATAGTGAGGGAAGGGCTGGTCATTTGTATCGGATCGTAGTAGATAATGACGGGTTCCCTTGGGGGTTCCTGCCCTATCACTGCGACTTGGGGCGTGATCTGCTTTCCAGCCTTCTGCTCGACGGGCGCGTGATCCAAGGTGTTGATTGATGCCCCCTCATGGGGCGGGAGAGGGTTGGTACTTACATTGGGCTTGTTTGGTTCCAACTTGAGCCATCCTTGCTCCAAGAGGTCTTGTACCTTGTGTTTAAAAGCCCAACGATTCTCCGTGGTATGGCCCGGGCCTCCCCTCATGGTATTCGCACTTAGCGGTTGGGTTGTAATTAAAAGGTATGGGGGTTCTAGGGGGCCGGAGTGGCACGGTTGAGATCATCTGCTTTTGGAGTAGTTGGTGGAGGAGGGTCGTGTATGACATTGGTATGGGGTAAAGTTCCTCCCGAGGCGATTTGTCCAGGGGTCTTGGGCGTTTGTTGCCTCGGCCTTCTTTGGAGTTTGAGGCACTGGGGGAAATGATTATTCCCGAAGAATTTGAGGTTATTGGCGTAGTGTTTGGTCCTCCGCCGATCTGCATTCGCTTCCCCTTTTTTCTTTTGGGCAGAATTTTCTTGGTGAGTTGGTGGGGTGATTGGTGAATTTCCCCGCTTGATTCCTATCTCGATTCGCTCCCCTACGGTCACCAAGTCCACGGGTTGGAGGCGACACTTCCCACAGTTTTGTCGTAGAAGAGGGCCGGCAATGTTTCGATGAACATGGAGACCATCTCTTTTTCCGTTAGGGGAGGTTTGACTTGTGCCGCTAGCTCGCGCCATCGTTGTGCATAGTCCTTAAATCCTTCGGAGTCGGGTTTTGACAGGTTCGAGATTCGGGACCCCGGTCAGTGCCATGTCCTCATTATACCTGTTTGGCGGATGAACGCCTCGCTGGGTCCCTCCAGGTTTTTTTACTTGTCCCTTCTCTGGTTAACATACCAGGTTAGGGGCGGACCGGTGAGGCTATCTTGGAAGCAAAGGTACCAGGATCTTATCATGGTGGACGTAGGCTGCCATCTTTCGGCAGTACATGGCCAGGTGTACCCGAGGGCAGGAGCTTCCCTTATATTTTTCAAACTTGGGGGTTTTGAAGTCTACCGGAAGGACCACGTTAGGCATTAGACAGAGGTCTACCGCATCTAGCCCATGTCCCCCGGTGCCCTCAATGAGTCGGACTCGTTGTTCCAGGGAACTAATCTTCTCGTCCCGGACAGGGGTAGCCTCAGAGTGTCTAAGGGTGACCCCTGCTTGGGGCGAAGAATAGGGGAGATGTGCGAGGCCTGCCGTGGCCTGAGCTGAGGGCAGTCCTGTTTCGGGTTCTTCCAATGTTGGGGCCTCGGCCGTGGCGGAATTCCATCCTAGGGGCATTCCATATTGCGGGGTGAAGCCTGGGGGGTATGTCGGGGTTCCCTAGGTGGCGGCGTTGGATGCTGTTCCTATAGTGTCTATGGGAGCGGGTGGAGGTACATTCCGAGTGAGGAGCTCGAACACCTTATTCACCGCTTTATCTCTCCCATGCTTTCTCCTTATTTGGCCGAGGCCTGCCCTAGTCTGGATGTTCTGCTTTCGTTCGTCTATTGCTTGCTCCATGTGGCGGGTACGAGCTCTAGTGCGATACTGGTGGCTGGGTAGCGTAGTTGACCTTCGGTTGCTTGGAGACTTCGCGGTATGTCTTTTAGTGCCAGGTTGGCTAGACTTGCTAGTTTGAGGAATTTGTCTTTCCAGGAGGCGGCTTCTGCCGTGATCACGTTTACTTGTTCTTCGGCGCTGTCGGCTATATCTTTACATCGTCGTTTCCACCCTTCTGCTGTTCGCTTGAGGCTCTGGATGGTTTCCTTGAGTCGAGACTTCTTCATACCTCCGCCTTCGAAATGGGTTTGGGACTGCCTCGATAGGGATTTTCTTTCTTGCTCTTTTAGGAGCTCATTGGAGAGGTTGGCCCTTGTGACTTCCTCTTCTAGAGTGGATACTTTCTCTTGGAATCGGTGGAGTTGCTTTTGTTGTTCGGTTTCTTTCTCACGTGCCTCTAGAAGTGCCTTCTCGAGCCGTTCTTTATCTTTGGTTACCTGGTCGCGCTCGGCTTTCCTTTGCAAGACATCGCTTGGTCGGCAGCTTTAAGGCAACTGCTGACCCTTAATCGAGCCTCGTGCTCTATCCTGGCCTTTTTGGTGATCTCATCGTTTACATGTTTTTCGTGATAGACCTCATCTAGTGCCTCCTCGAGTTTCCGCTTCCAGTGCGCCTTTTCGGCCTTTGTCTTATCTAGGGCTCTTTTGAGCCTTTCGACTTCGAGGGTTTCACGGACTTCAAATGCGGTGGGTGCCGGATCCTGAGATAGACTCTTGTCCCAAGGGAGTTTGAGTTCTTTGGCTCGTTTTTCTACCCACTGGCGGTATTCTACCGAGGCTCCGCAGCTTCGGAGTTTTTCTGAAGTTCCCCTCTTGGTTGGATTGTTCCAAGCGCGTCGTATTTTCCGATGGTGGACCCCTTCGCACCTCGGGCCCCCCGTAGTACGAAGGGAGTCATGGCCTTTTCTGATGGGGGGACTATTATTGGGTAGCCTGCCTGCCGGACCGCCAGCCTGGGTTGTAATTGATTGCCCTTGCGTTCCTAGTAAAGGCACGTTTGGGTAACCTTCACATTTGATGATGACGTGCTGCCTTTCATTCCATGGTAGGTACCAACGGATGGATCTTTCGGTTGCTTTTTCGAGCCTTTGAGTCCACTCTTCATTATTCATGGAGGGCACCCAACACCATTTGAAATTTTCTATGGGGCAAAGGGTGCGGTGTTTGCACTGGAAGAGATGGGAGGTCATCCAAAGGTATAAGAGGGGGGTGCAGCCCCTTAAGACTCCTCGTCTCTGTTCGCCGCATTGATGGAGAGAGTAGTATGTGTCTGCCAAGACTGCCATGGTGGGGTTTTCCCCCTTATTTCTTCTGGCCAGGAATACTTCCATGGCCGGACGGCCCACATGGTTTTCTGTTTGCAGGAATAGGAAAATCCCATAAATTAACAGTCCTAGAGTGTTGATGAAGGTGGACCAATCTTTTACTAGTCGAAGATGTTCAAGCCTTTGTTCTAGGTAGGTCCTGGGGAGACCTTCGGTGCCATAGCGTTTCTTTATGATTGGGACCAGATCTGCTTCAGGAACTTTTAATAGGCGGGCTATGGCGCCCCGGGATCAGGCTGCTCTTGGTGGAAATATAACGTTCCTTCTTCCGGGGTAGGCCAAGAAGGCGTTCATACTCTTCTATTGGGGGGCTATCTGGAAGTTCTTTGAAGGTGAAACATCTGGCCGGTGCGTCATAATCTTTGCACCCGGGGCTTCTAGGAGCTTCGGCTTGGGTTTCAATGTCCAGTAGGTGTAAGAGATTGCCATGTACCTTCTCGAAGCTCGCATGCGCCATTGCCCTTTTCAGATGGCTGCCAAGGTTGCGGAGGGTGTCCAGTTCCTAACCACTCGAACTTGGGCGGGATATCCTACTCTGCTGTTGAGGATGTGTCTGGTTACCATTTTCCTGAAGTCCCGTAATTAGTCAAGTTGTCATACAATGCACTGGTGTTTGGTTTAGGTAGGCAGGCCGACTTGTGCGGGGCTTAGGGTTTAGGTAGGTTCTGTTTGAGGGAATAATTGGGTTGCTAAAGTTTTGGTGGGTATGATTCGGACTCGGATTTAGGGCTAGATTTGGGCTTAGATCCGGTTTTCTTTGGGCCGAGTAGACTTGGCGGTTGGCTTAGGTCGGACTAGATTTGGACTCAGGTTAGATTTGGGTTTAGGCTTGGTTTGATATAGGTTCGGTCTGACTTGGACAGGTTTGGTTTTGGCTTAGGTTCAGTCTGACTCAGATCCGGACTTCGGGCCGAGTGGACTTGACGGCCGACTCTGAGTTTTTGGGCTAGGGACTCGGTTAAGGACTCGGACTAAGTTTTACCTAACTGGGACTAAGGCTCATGACTCGGACTAAGGTTTAGCTAATTGACTTGGTCTAAGGTTTATGACTCGGATTAGGGTTTGGCTAGGACCGGACTAGGTTTTACTTACTTTTAGTAGGGTTTGGTTAGCTTGGACTAGGGTTTATGACTCGGGCTGAGTTCAACCGACTAAGGCTAAGGTTTAGCTGATTGACTTGGTATAAGGTTTATGACTCGGACTAAGGTTTAGTTGGCAAACTAGGTCTAAGTTTTATGACTCGGATTAGGGTTTGGCTAGACCGACTAAGTTATGCGACTCGGATTAGGGTTTGGCTAGACTGGACTAAGTTATACGACTTCGGATTAGGGTTTGGTTAGCTTGGACTAAGGTTTACGACTCGGGCTAAGGTTCAATCGACTAAGATTCATGACTCGGGCTAAGGTTCGGTGATTGTCTTGGTCCGACTCGAACTAAGGTTTAGTTGGTTGACTAGGTCTGAATTTTATGACTTCGGATTAGGGTTTGGCTAGACTGGACTAGGGTTTATGACTCGGGGCTGAGGTTTATCCGACCGAGGTTCATGACTCGGACTAAGGTTTTAATTGATTGACTTTAGTTAAGGTTTGAGTTTTTTTTTTGAAGGATCCCCAAGGTTCTCACCATTTGAATTTCTACTTCCTCACCATTAGGCTCACGGGTCCCATGGACTCCCCGAGGTTTCCAAAGACGATCGGGATCAATTCCCAGATGTTGCTTGGCTCCCCAGTCATCGGCCCCAAAGTGGGACTATCACGGCCACCGCATGAGAAATCTCCAGTAGGGGTACCGCTACACGCCCGCACTCCCTAGCTCTCAGTGTCCTGAATAGATCAAGCGCTCATGGATATATTTGCTCTCGACCCCCTTTTTTTTTTTGGAAGACTGCCCCCATGTGCACCCCCCCCCCACAAATAAAGAATAATAGAAGCAATAATGGTCATCTATCCTATGATTCCATGCAATATGACATTTAAAGACGAATAAAGCTAAATCATGCAAGATATAATATCACAAGCATCATCCCTCTGCAGGCAAGGCTAACCTAATAGGGCTCGGCTGCTTAAAAATCCCCCAGTGGAGTCGCCATGCATCGCAACTTTGAGGTCACGACGGATAGCAGGCTTCTCTTTGCATATCTCGGCCCGAGTGCCTCTCGGCTATCTGGGAGATCGCCACCTAAGTTTTTCTGGAACCTAGGAAAACCTGGGAAAGGCGGTCTGTCGTCGAGTTATGGGTTCGGGAGTTGGTTACATGCAAGGGATCACGAGGGCCCCAGGCGTGTCTATCACTCGATAGTTACCCTTGGTTAGGCGTATGGGAGAGGATGGTGTTTGTATATGGGTGGTGTTCTTGAGTTCTTACGTTTTAGGCTTCCAGTGGTTGTAGGGTGTGGGGGTCATTGACTTGATAGAGGTGTGCCTGCAGGCAATGCACCTCATACTGCCGGAGGTTCAAAGTCTACGTAGTTAGAACTTTTAGATGGGTAAGGGTTAGGTTGAATTGGATCTCGTCATAATTCTTAGAGTCGTGCCCCGTCTAGGGATTCGGGGCCGAGACGCATCGGCCTTAGATGGGGATTAGGTTCTATTCCGGTCGGTGTATGTCGGGCTAGGTGGGATTCGGGGGAGGATCTTGCTTGGTGATACAAATTTACGTTAAATTAATTAAAAAAAGAAAGGGGAGTTAACCAACTGACGACGTCGAAAGGAGTGAACGAGTCTTGATCGGTCTAGACTTGGGTGAAGGGGGGAGTCGACCAATCTGGACGTCGGAGTAAGTGGGCGAGCGTGGATCGGCCTAGACTTAGCTTCCTCCTATCTTTAAGATCGTCGGTTTTTTCTTCATTTCTTTTGCCTTTCTTGCCTTTCTTTGCCTTTCTTTCTTTCTTTGTGATTTTTCTCCTCCCTGCTTCATTCGCAGTGAGGTCTTTATATAAATTTCTGAAATGGGCCAGGTTCTCTCCTGAGAGAATATTTTATTATATTTTATTTTGAATTTTGAATGTTTAACATATTTATCCCCGATTCTTTAGCAAGAAGAGAGGATATTTTATTTTGAATTTTGAAAAGTTCGATGATTTATCTCGAATATTTTATTATTTTATATTTGAATTTTAAATATTTAACAGATTTATCCCCTCGATTCTTTTAAGAGAGGATATTTTATTTTGAATTTTGAAAAGTTCGACAGGTTTATCTCGAATATTTTATTATTTTATATTTGAATTTTGAATATTTAATGCGTTTATCCCCTGTTTGTTGATAACGATATAAAATCTTCAAGATTTTATTTGTTATTAGTTAAAAAACCAAATATGGTTGTTGGTTGATAACATATAAAATCTCCAAGATTTTATTGTTATCGGTTAAGGGAAAGTCAACTCTGGTTGTTTGGGCCGGACAGTTTTGGGGTATGACATTAATAAACGTATATAATGTAACAAAACTTATTACTCATGGCTAGAAAGTAGACTTATTATTAAAAACTTAAAGGTATAAAAAAAATTCATTAAAAATTTAATTACGAGGCCAATTCAAAAACTAAATAAAATAATAGAAGATTATAAAATAATTTAATTTATAAATTTTATTGAGAAATTTATTAAGTAAAATAATTTTAATTATCCGTAAACATAAAGAACAATTTTAATGCATGTGTGTTTTATAAAGAATGCAATGTTATTAAATATAATGTTGTAATTTCTCTTAAAAAATAATATATAAATATTAGGATACGTCGAGCGATAAAAATAGTAGAATTACATTTTTAATAACTTTATTTAAAATTTAATTAATTTAATATTATTATTAATTAGATTAAATATATGAAATTTTATATAATTCTAAAATTATTTAACAATTTATTATTTCATTTTATTTTAATATATAATATAATATTTAAAATATATGTATTCATATTTAGATATCATATTTATGAACCTAAATTATGCAAATTTTAATGATATATATGATTATGAAATATTACATAATTCGGGTTAGATCAATTAAATTTATATTTAAAAAAAAGTTATTAAAAATATAATTTTACTGACTTTTTATATGTGCTTTCAATGGTTCTCAACTACGTACAAATATATTTTTTTAATTCTTTATATGTATTAAAAATGTATATTGTATTATATGATTTTTTTATATGTAATTATGTAACTCATCGTATTAAAGATTTAGTTAATTATTAAACATTGATTTTAAATTACAATAAAAGACAAATAGTCAATCTTCTTTCTTTATGTGTATTCGCCATTAAAAGATTTATGAAAAATATATTAAAGCAGTATTATAATAATAAAATAAAGTATAAAAAGGTAAAATAATAAAGAGAATTGTTATCCATAAACTCTCTATCACATTTTTTTAATATATTCTTTATTATTAATTAAATTGTTAAAATTTATTAAAATTATAAATTTTAAGATTAAAACTCATTAAATATAAAATGAAGTTCATAAAAATTTATATATTTTAATAAATTTTTTTAAAAAAAAAAAAAAACGTGTTATACATTTAGTCAAAAACTTATTTGCTTGGTGTGGGAGTATTTTTAAGTACACCAGCAAAGGGGTGGCATACCACCGAAAGAACCACTCAGTTTAAGTGTGGTGTTGCTGTAATGGAGTAAAACATATTACTCACCTTTTTATCATAACTTATTTTGACTTTATCTTTATAAATATATGTTATAAAATTAATTTCCCAGCTTTATTTATTATTATTATTTTATCCTCGTTTTAATTAAATCAGCTTTACAAAATCAAAATTACCTAAAATTAAGTTTGAAAACTTTCAACCCAAATGTCATATAATTGTAAATGTAACGACATTAAGAAGCATTCCATCCTCGATAAGTTTTATATTTTCTGGGAATTCAAAGTTGAAAAGGTTTATTTTTAAGCTAAATTTTCAAGTATGGTTGCTCAAGCAGGGAAGAAGTCCGGGTTTTTAATTATTTTATTTCTTTTTATTTTTTTAGCTTGCCTCCTTGTTACATAGTATTTGTTCTTTGTACTTGTTACTCTTCCTTTTGCGTAGGTTTTCCTTGATGAGACTCATCAATTCTGTCTTTCTTATTTCTCATCTATCTTTAACTTTTGAATGTTTATCCATAAGATGGGCTTAGCCTCATTTTCAAGCCTTGAGAAATGCATTTATTCTCATACTTTTGTCATGTGACGTTCTCCACAAGCAAGCATTAATTATCATAGTGTATCTTTATCAGTTACATGCCAGCAACCTGACTCCAATGTGTGAGTTCGACTGATGCAAGGGTATACTATATCAAAAATATATTCCATATTGCTTTCTAGTTTTTAGCTAAATTTTGTAAAAAAAATTCTCATAGAAGACAAAAAAATGTTATTTTCTCTGCATCGGAAGAAAGTTGTAATAATGTAAAAATAACACAATATGTTAATTAATTTATTTAATATAATTATAAATTTAAAATAATATTTAATTAAATGAGATAAATACATATATTTAAAATAATAAATATTTTTAGTATACTTAATATAATTTTAAAAATAAAACTACTTTATAAAATATATTGTTTTAATTTTTTAATATATTAAACATTATAATTTAAATATTTTATTTTTTAAATCTTTAAAAATTTTCAAGTTATTAGTTAATAAATTGTTTTAAAACATTAGACTTAATTATATTTTTTTAGTCTGTTTCATGCATTTGGTCGACACATTTAAAAAATTGTAAAATAAGCAATTTTAATTATCATAAATTTAATTGTTTGATTTTCTTTCATATTCTTGAAACGAGTGATTTTGGTCCTTATATTTTAAAAAGTGAACAACTTTGGCCTATATAATAAATAATTCAATTTATAAAAAATAAATAATTAACGTCAAATCAAATAATTATATATTATATATTGTCTAATTTTAAAAAATAATTGACTACCTTTATCATATCATCATATCCATTAAAAATTGAATAATAAGTTAATGGTAAGACAAAAATTACTCATTTTTTAAACATAGAAATCAAAATGGAGCAATAAAAACTACATAGACTAGTATTTTTTTAGTATACGGACTGAAGTAAAACAATAAAAATTATGAAGATCAAAATTATTACCCCACTAAGAAGACTAAATGTACAATTAAGCTAAAATATTATCGCTACATCATTCGAGAAATGTTTTATTAGAAACTGCAAAAAAAAATTAAAATAGAGAGAATGAAAAATTTTATTATGTTAAAATAAAATAAAAAATATTTTCACAATAAAAATTTACATAAGTCTATAAGTTATTTTTTCAAAAAGATATTTTTCAAAGAATCACTTATAAAAAAAATTTCTATTAGAATTAAAGATGAAAACTTTAATTCTCATTAAACATAAACAAATATTTTCAAGAATATTTATGACCAACCGTATTTTTATTGTTTATCCAAATCACGATTCTTGAAATTCATAATTTTCAATACCAATGATTCTCAACTATAATATTTTTTATTATACCAAATGCTACCTAAAAGAAACCTTTTTCATTTCAGAGTGCTTTGTTTACAAATTTCAAGGTAATATTTTTATTTCTCAAAAATACCATAAGGCCTCTTAAACCAAATATTAGTATCCGAATATCTTTTTTAAAATATCAAAACATATTCTTAATAAAAATGATTTGATGTTAGAAAATAAAACCCTTTGAAAGCGTTCAGCGTTCACTAAACTAATGCAGACAAAAATTTCCACATAACTCCAAAGACAAATTGAAAAACATAATTTACAGCATTGGCAAGTGATAACATTCGAAGGAGCTTTCAAGCAGCAAGATCCAAGGAACACAATTTAATTGCATACTCAATACAAAAGCAGAGCATCTCACAAATTCTGATACTTGCTTTAGACAAAATGTTGATAGTAAAATGGCCGTTGCACTACCATGTATACAAAAATCAGATGACAAATAATAACAATAAACTTGAATAGTTGAATTCAATAAAACAAATAGAAAGAATATGTAAAGGATATATATTAGGTATAAGGTCATTCATTCATGGTTTCTTCAACTAGCATTCAGAAATCACTGAACTCAAATTGCATCATTCATTCATTTCTCTGACTCCTTGTGGTGGATTCAATCAGATTCAGCTGTGTGTTTGTGATCAAAACCAACTTGTTCATCTTGACTTGAAGGTTCATGAACCATTTCCAGTCCTTCATCTTTTGGACCTCTCAAAGCATCATGAGCACTACTAGAGAAGGAAGTTTCTGTGGTATCCATGTTGAGCCAAGCTTCATGTAGCTGCAAGACATACTCCAAATGCCACAACACCTCCCCCATGGTGGGGCGACTCTTGCCGTCATCAGCAAGGCATTTTTCTGCTATCTCCCCAAACTTAGCCAATGATTCTGGACAATAGTTTCCCTTTAGATGAGGGTCAATAATACTGTCAAGTGATCTTTGCCTTTGCCATCTCATGGCCCATTCTGCAAGGTTGATCTGATCTCTAGGCAAGGTGGGGTTTATGACAGCTCTAGCACACACAACTTCAAACAACACAACCCCAAAGGAGTACACATCTGATTTCTCAGTCAATTGCTGCCTTCTGAAGTACTCAGGATCTAGATAGCCAAAACTTCCCTTCACAGCTGTGCTAACATGGGTGTGTTCAAACGCTGGACCATCTTTTGACAACCCAAAATCAGCCATCTTAGCTACAAAGTTCTCATCCAACAGTATGTTGGTTGTCTTGACATCCCTGTGGATGATTCCGCGCTCGGCGCCGGTGTGAAGGTAGTGAAGTCCCCTTGCAGAACCGATGCACACTTCTAGGCGCTGCTTCCAAGTTAAGGGAGGAAGACCACTCCCAAATAGGTGACTTCTAAGAGTTCCATTTGCCATGTACTCATAAACCAAGATCATTTCATTGTTCTCTTCACAGAAACCAATTAAGGACACTAGATGCCTGTGTCTGAGTTTGGACAGCATCTCAATTTCTGTCTCGAATTCAGCCAGACCTTGCTCGGATTGGGGGTTGGCACGCTTAATTGCGGCAGGAACACCATCTTCAATCTCCCCCTTAAACACCTTACCAAAGCCTCCAACTCCAATTATCAAACTCTCATCAAAGTTGTTTGTTGCAGCATTGATTTCTGCCAATGTGAACCTCTTGCCAGCTCTGGTTGAGGCCACAGATCCATAAGTCTTTTGAGTTCCTGCTGATCCCTTGGCAGCCACAGTGCTGTTCACAGCAGCTCCCCCATAGAGGAACAATGGTCTCCAACCCTGAGGGTTGTTCTTGGTATCACTTGATTGTTTCCTCCTATTTTTACAGAAACATAAAACAAGAACTACAAGTGCAACTATAGCTACAGAAGCTACACCTGCTCCAGCTCCCACCCAAACAGCTCTTGATTTTGATTTGCTTCCTGAATTGCCATCTAAGTCAAATCTCTCCACATAGGCAAGATTTCCATTTCGACTAAGCTTGAAAATCTCCAGACCATTCAAGAGAGCATCAGTTCCTGCAGCACCAGCAGCAGTGTCAGGTCCCAGTTGAACCCAAACTGTGTCAATCCTTGACGACACAGGATCAAAATAATCCTGGTGATATGCTTTACTCATCCCTCCCGCACGCACAAAGACATCAACATTATTTGCAGCAGTTCTATTGTTTATGTAGATCCTAAATATTCTCTCATTGGCCCTGTCATACATCAGCTCACAGAAATGCAAACGGATCAAATAATCGAAGTCAGGATCTACTTCAAATTTCCATGACATGTTGAACCTTTTGTCCAAGACTTCAGTGTTGGACATTGCCCTTGCAGTTTCATACACAAGGAGAGGAGCCACTGAAGTGTCATTCATGGAAGCATATGTAATGTTAGAACTGTTCTTAATTCCAGACCCAGCATTTTCTGTGATCATATAGCTAGAATCCACTTCCCAAGTTCTCCAAAGATCCTGATCCTGGTTGGACTGAATCTCAGGACCACCAACATTCAACCTATACATCGTCTCCATCTCGTGTCCCGCCAAATTCAAGTTTACACCACTTCCACCAACTCTACTAACTGAGCCAGCAAAAAGCTCACCAACAACTGGGACAATCTCAATGGCATTGATGAAGCCAAAGGAGCTTCTGGTTGGAACAAACTCAATCACAAGCATATCCCCGCTCACAACAAGAATATATTCTTTGACCAAGAAGAATGAACTAGCATTCCTTCCAGAGTTCAGCAAGTTCATATTCTTGTGGGATATCTTACCAGGAACATCAAACTCTGACAACAGTTTCAGACCATTGACCACAACACCAAATGAGGACTCATTCACATTGTAGTCCTCAGTCACAAAGGGGCAGAAATGGAACCTAACAAAGTAGTTTCCCTGCACATCTTTGATTGTGTAATTCAAAGGAAGAGTGAAAATTCTGGCTGTTTTATAGAGAGGATCATAGATTGAACTGCCACTTAATGTAGAAGTGGAAGCAACAACACCAGGGGAGCTGAGAGTGACATTGTTACCAGTGGCCATGTCCCCCACCCATCTCCTACCATCTACATTCACAGAAGAATTTGAGCCACAATTTAAGAGAATAGACTTTGGTTGAGCATTTACAGTGCTCACTATCAACAGAATCAGCACAACCAAGAGTCTCTTCCCAATGACACTCCCCATCATAACAGTTCCCCCAACAACGGATTATCTTATAGCAAAAGAAGCAAATTTTGTAAAGGGGAAGCAAAAAAAACAAACCAGACACAGAAAAAAATACAGACCCAGAAAGCCAACACTACCCAATCACAGAAACAACCTCGTATTTTCCAAGATCTTGAACAAGGAAACATGAAAGTTGAAGCCTTTATGGCAAACTGGGCAAAACAATCTTCTGGGGCACATGAATGTCCGTTTTCCACACCATGGGAGACACTACAAAGAGTTGAAAAGGAAAACCCACCTCCAGCTTTTGCTGAACACAAACAGCAATTTACAGATCTGAACTTGAAGGGGTAGGGAACAAAGCAAGGAGTGGCAATGCACTATGAATGACAAAAAAGACAACAAGTCGGCTAAGCTGTGATAAGGAATCCAGAGTAAAATACTAAAATATCAGAGGTGTCACCCAAAATGGGCTCTTCCTGAATAAACAAACAAGGAAATCAGAACATGGGTGTGGTTGGAAACAGATTGGAAAAGTTGCATTTCACCTGTGCTTGATTTTGTATCTTTTACAACAAGTCAAGAATCTCACACTACTAAATTGGTACTTTATCTTTATTTCTTCTTCTAACTGATGTGCCGTAATTGGTAACAGTCGCAAAATTTCCTTTGATTTGACCTCTAAAAGGGTTTAGGTTAAACTTGTTTTTTTTTTCTTTGTTTTACTTATACACGATTCTACAATAAACAATAATCACTAATTTATATAGATAATAGTAAATTCATCAAATGATAGTAAGTATTTTAGATAAATATAATTTTTTTATACTTAAAATAAAAATCCAAACCGTGACATATTGATTAAAAAGATAAAATTAACTCCTCTTGTCAATCATTATTCATTGTGAAACTGGTATGTATCATCTAATTTACAGCAGTTTATTTTTATACTAGTTTTAAACATTTATTATACAATATAATAAAATAATTATATTGAATAACAAATAATAGGATTATATGTTTTAAATGAAAAATATTAACAAGATATTTGGAAAGAAATGGTAAGTATATGATTTAGTGTGGAGGCAGTAATGGATGGGTGGTTCCATTATTAGTGAGGTGGGTCACATGGCATTGTCAGGCACATGATGAGTTGTGCAATTGTCCTATTGCCTTTCCCAAACTGACCTTCCTTATTTCAGTATCTGTAAAACATGTACTATACTGCACTCACTGCATGCATTGTCTTATGTTATTCCGTACTCACAGTACCCCTCTATGGCTCCTTCTATTTTTGCTTCCACCATGCCCATCACTCACCTCTTTAATTTAATCAATCTTTCAACCACCGCTATACCTTATACTATTACCCTACACTTCAATTATTGCAAAATTTGCATTTCCCCTTTTGTACCCACATTGAATTTGTCGTTATTATCCAGATACACTGTCTCTATTAAAACTATTTTTATTTAATACTGAAAAATTGATCACTTTTAAGACATAAGTATTTTACTAAAATGAGCTTTATTTCCTCTCACAAAATCGTTTTCTCCCATATGATTAAGAATAAAATTTTAGTTAATATTTTTAAGAGAATCAACAATTTTGTCAAATTTTGTTAGCTGATTTCCTTTTTTATATGGAATGACTTCTATCATTACAAGAACAAGACTTGTGAGGACTGAGGTGGTGGTTTTCTTCGGTCGTCTATATCTTTGTTTTTGATAAAATTGTTCAAATAACTATCACTTATCATATTTGGAATAAAATGATTCAAACTTGATTATTTAAATCTTTGTAGTTATTCAAACCCCTTTGTGGAGCAAAAGAACTGGAGGATTGTGTTGAGGTAAGCTACACCAAAGTTTCTTCTCCTAGGCCGGTGTTAAACAAAAATTATAAATCAAATAATGAAAACTTCAAACTAAATAATAGAAATTTATAATTTTATGCGTATATAATTTGTATTATTTAAATACAATATTTGACATAAAATATATAATGTGTGTGAGACAGAATATAGATAGATTTGATAATGTGACAATTGTGTATGTGTGAGAGGAAAAAATATACATAGATATGATAAAAAAAAAATCATGTGACAATTATTTAAATTATGAGTGCAATTAATCATGTATAAGCAAATTTGCACATGAATTTTTCATACATATGATAGAATCTCTTTCACTTGGAATTGGAATCCATATAAACAAATTGGTAGTGCTTGATATAAACAATTAGTCACGTCAACGGTGCTTAATACAAATGTAACAATATTAACTTTTGAGTTTAATTATAAAATTTTAAAATTATAAAGACTTAATTAAAAAATTTAAATTAAAGAAATATGATTAACATTTTGATGAAACTATATAAATTTAAAAATTAAAACTTTTTTTAAGGAAATATCAAAACGAATCCTCAAATTTTTCTTTAAATTTAATTATTGCATCAGTGGCATGAAAAATAGGGGAATCCATATACCTGCTCCCAATTACACATCAATTTTGGCATTATACAAAGTTGAATCATATGGTCAAAAAACCAACAATTTGAGAATGACAAGGTTTAACTGGTTTAAGGATTGATGATAACCCCGTTAGTTCATCAATCAATGATAAAGATATTGATTGATGACGAAATATCTCTCTCAATCAATAATAATAATAATAATAATAGGACTAGTCTCTTTCAAAGACAAAATCACTGATTTGATTTATCAACAAAATGTTGTTGAAGACGCGTACATACATTATCTAAGATATAATAGGAAAATACATGAGATTTTTATCTTCAATTATTATTGCGTCATTGGACATAAAATAAATAAATAAATAAATATAAATAAATATATATATATAATAAAAGGCAAGCATTTATTATATTATTATGATATTTAATTTATATTGCCACAAAACTAAAATACTTAAAAGATGTAAACGAACAATATAAAATAATGTCTAATGATTTAATAGAAGTACATATCCGAGGCAAGTACAACAAATATTTAAAATATCCATTCTTTTATATGTGATAAAGGTAATGCACTATCATTACTAATCCACTCATGTTAAATGCTAGTCCAAGACCTTGTTTGAATTTTGTAAATTGGCCCTTCCTGATAAAACGCAGAGTTAAATAGTTAGGTTTAAAAGATTCTAAAAGAATTCCTAAGAAACTACCTGTACATATTTTAAAAATTAAATTAAAAGTCAGATAGGAAATTTTCTAAAATTTCATCCTCATCGCATACTTGACTATAATTTTATCCTCCACAATCCTCGATTAAAAACAAATAATTAAAAAATAAACTCATTAAATAAGTAGTAGAACTTACAAAAATTTATAATTTCTAATAAATTTCAATCAATTAATAATAAAGAGCATATTCAAAAGATTGTGCCGAATAAATTAGCCAATAAAACAAGCTTAATTTCTAATTGAGCTAAGTAAGACTTTGTTTGATTCATTTCCTGCACTAATTGTTCCTCCAAAACATTTGTTATGAATTAAATAAACATAACAAGAAATAGTTAGAAATCTAAAAGCTTGAAGCATGATAATGAGCACAATTTCACCAAAATTTTCATTCTACGAATCACTCTAGCATGATATTCAGAAATCATTCACATATCCTTGCATGGAACACAAATTACATGTCACAGTTTGCCTAGTAGTAAGCTCAAGATTGTCACAAAGATCAGTAACTTAAGCAAACGGGTAGTATATAAACAGTCAACAATAACGGTAACCATTTAAAACACAGTTCACTGAGTGCAAAAGAATATCATACACTAGTCTATAACTCAAAACTATCAATAAGTACTCTAGAAACTCATTACACAAAATAACATGTACAAATGCTATTAGCCCATATAGAAGACAAACTACGCATTACAAAGAGAGGAGGCAAATTTGTGGTATACTAGAGTCAACCAAACATGGCATGTCTCCTAGTATGATATAAAGTATTCGTGTATGGCAAAAACAGTGTTAGCAACTGCACAAGTTGTTGATTTGAATGTTTTCTGTTGCTGTTTTCCTCAAAATACGATTAAGGAGAACAAAAACCCAGCAGTTACACATCAGCCAGCTGCTATATTATCTGACCAACGGTACAACTTGTTACTGGTATCCATTAGAAGATTTAAACAAGATGATCAATTTGCACATGGCCCCTCGATATAATTAATTTATGCAATAGCATTGCCACTGTTCTGCATAAATAGACGTGAGAAGTGAACCCCCCCAAAAAATGAAAAAGAAATCCAACTACCCGAACTCTAGTATCTCTGATCTCTGTATAATAGACTAAGCTAATAGAAAGATGAAAAAAATGAACCAATTAACACCATGATGGTGCTACCTGGAAAGTTACTCTAATTCTCCACATCCAGTGGTTGATCAATGATCATGTGGGGGCTTGCAGATAATGATTTCCTTATCACTGCACTTCTGGGTTTTACCAATCCAGAGCTGGAAAGATAGAGTTTATGTCAACAGGGTGTCTGTCGATTTACCTTGCAAGAACGACCAATTAAACATGTTTTCTAGAGTCTCCACTCAGTTCTCTTCTTACAAGCTCCAGGATCTCAATAATCTGCAAAATGAATGGATAATTATTGAAAAAGTTTATATTGGGACTTATGGAGAGTGGAGACCAAGCACTTCTAGCCATATTTTAACAAATGTAGAAGATCTTAACAATGGTAAATATGACATAAAAAATCATATTAAGCCCATGAAATAATTGCTAGATTTTCAAATCTCCAAAACCTAAAGACAAACTTTTGGGATTTTGCTTCAACAGAGTTAGGTCAAGTATTCATTGTTCTTAGAATTTGAACTAAAGGCCTAACCCAACCCCACAAAACCAGTTTATAAGGTGAGGATTGTCCAAGCTTTATAAGTTCTACTTAAGTCATATCTTTAGTCAATATGGGACTAAACACCACCCTTGAGAGGCAGCCCCCAAAGAGGCCACTACTATGCAGGCTAGGAGTAACTGCAATTAAGATGGCTTTCCAACAACTGTTTCAAAACAAAAAGGAATAATTGCTTTTAATATCCTTAAAATAATTTTACATTCATAAGGAGAAAGAATCAGGAAGATAAATAGACTCTTTAATATCACATATATTGGTGTTATAGACACTTCAATTATGTACTAGCAAACATTAAAAAGAACAAAGATGTGCAGAGAGAGAAAGGTTCTCACCCCAGGGTAATGCTGCAGTATGGGTGAATAATGATCAAGTGCAATGTATATTTTTTCAAGGAGGCTAAGAAGAGTATCTACCTCATCCCCCAAAAGATCAACCTGAAACTCCAAGTAAATATACAATGTAAGTACTTTAGATCAAATATAGGTGGGGTCAATTACAAAACTTGAGCATTAAAATACAAAACTAAAATGAAAAATTGTTAAAGATATTCATTTATTCTATGTAAATAGAAAAATATGAAAAGATTTCATAGTTAGAATTACGGATTTCTATCATTATTTGCATCCTTAGTTTTAGCCTTATTTGATTATAAATAAAGCATCTTATGTGTGGGTAACAACAAACATAACACTTTCGGTAAACACTTTTACAAAAATAATGTTCTCTCATTGAAGTCTAGATATCTTTTCAAGTTGGAAATTAGCTGTATATCTTGGCTCACCAAAATTTTACAGTATAAACCTTGTTGGCTACACTCATACACAGGCCTTGATTTGCAATCTAGTTTTTTTTTCCACAGGCTCTCTCTCTTGTGGTGATATACCACTATGTGTCTTCACAAGTACAACCCATTTGAACCACCCATGAGACTTTTTTTTTTTTGCCCATGAGAGCACAAGGGTTACATGACCTCTCCAATAGCTGTTTGTGCTTCCCTGAGATTTGAACTCACAATCTCATCCCATGTGGTCAGGGCTGCTTTCCACCTAAACCAATTCCTTGTAATTCCACAAACACTATCTAATAATGATATTCAAAGGCATCAGCATGCATTGAAACAACGGTAGGTAACACATTTATAACATAAAGTAAGATTCAGAAAGAAAGACATACCTCTGGCAACTAATGCAATGTTTCCAATAACATGACAAAAGAAAAATAAAAGATAACGCAATGTTTCTTCTGATTACATACCTCTGCCTCAGCCTTTGCGAGATCAGAAGATCTTGTTGCTAGCCTTTGCTTGTACACCAAACCCGTGGTTTTAAGTACATTGGCTTTGTTATTGATCCAATGGAACTCAGATCTCATGTTTTCAAGCCTGGAAAGATGATTACATATATGACATGATTATGGCCATAATCACCACAAGGATTCAAAATTCAATTTTAAAAAATAACAAAATTACTATTTAAAACTGCTCGTTACATATACGGATATGAAATTGAAACATATTGGTTTATTCACACAATTTTCCACATGTTAACAGTCGACAATACCAAGCTGAAATCAAATATAAACTTCTGACAAAAATCTGCTCGCATGAGAATTTTTTTCTCATACATATAGTATGCCTCTAGCTTGCAAATAATCGGAAATCATTTAACATGGACGGACACATATAATAGCTTTGTATTTGGCTTAAAAAAACGTTTGAAATAAAAAATAACTAAGTTAATTCCCCAAATTATTCCTTCAATCAATCAGATGCACATTATATTCAGAATAACCCAAAGGTAATTGCAACCTGATGTACTTGCTGGTTCACATAAGCTAAACACTTATATTGATAGAAGACCACATAAAATAGCTTAAACAGAGAACAAATCATTGAAATAGTAGTTTACATTAACAGGATATTAAATGAAAAAAAGGAGGACCTTGGCACAATTATTGCATACCTCAAATAATTTCTTGAAATATCTTTATTTACTCTAGCTTCAAAATCAGTAACCATTGCCAACAATTTGTGGATGAGATTAATGGTTGATTCCATTTGCTTCCTGCTTTCCCTTTCTTTTGCCTCAATCAGTTTTAGTGCTTCTTGTTGTTTTTGTGTAACAGCACATAATACTCTTCTTTCTTCATCAGTTTCTCTAAGCTTGTTCGTTCTTTGTTCAAGGTTTTGATGTAACTGATGCATTTGCTCCTTGTATTGTTTAATTTCCTTCAAAGCTGCAACCAGGTTACCTTCAGTGACATCCAATTCTTTACTGTTCTCTGCAATTAGGTTATGTTGTTGAACTATCTCAGCTCTTAAACTGTTTAGCTGTTCAGAGGCAAACTCCATTTTTTGTTTCTCTTGAACCAAAGCATCTGCTGTTCCTTGGATTAACTTCTCCTTTTCCTCCACAACTGATTTCAACACAAGCAGTTCATGCTTTAGTTTCTCTTTCTCAGCAACTTCCAATTTTAATGCTTCATCTGCGTTCACCAAAGTTTCTTTAAATATAATATGATTAATATCCAATAGCCCTTGCATCATAGTTGACTCCATATCTGCTTCGTCAATTCCCAACCCACTAGAAGATTGAGCACTGTGGGAAGCTTCTTTGAATATTACTTCATATATTTCTTGCATGAAACTATTCTTCAGTTGTAATTCTTCAGTGACACATCTAAAGTCACTTACAATATCTTCAAAGAGACATTTATATACGTCTTCAATAACTGAAACTTGAGTGTGTGCGCCCCCTACATCATCCTCAAGCTTTTGAATGGTTTGTAACAAATTTTTCTCTGTCAGTTGTTGCTGTGACAATTTTTCCACAGCAACAGAAAGCTGGGAAGATAGACTCTTAAATTCCTTCTTCTTATCTGATAGTGTGTCCTTCATTTGATGATTCTCAGATTGTAAGAAATCCAATCTATCCTTTAAACTGCTAAGAGATTCAATGTTTTCACTGAATTGATGTACTTTCTCATTTCCAACAAGGATTTCATTCAATTTTGAGATGACATCAGGGATTTTTCTCTTCAACAGCTCAAACTCCTTGTCCTTCTTCAATGGAAAAGAAGAACCTCTTTCTTTCAAATTCAGAAGTTCCCGTCTAAGGCGAAAATTCTCTTCAGTCTTCTCTTGCACTTGAGATTCATGGTTTCTTCTCATTTTAGTAATATAAGTAACCAATTCTTCTTTAGACATATGCTTTAGTGAGGCTGAATCCAAATTCTCAGGCTTGTTAATCTTTGACTCCTCCTGTTTGCCGTTTTCTTCCATAGTTGAGGGTGGTAAATGATCTGTCGAAAGCTTCACGTGGAAATGATCAGCCTTCTTATTATGACACCATTCCTCAGTATTCTCCAAGGATCCATGAGAAAGAAGGTGCCCAGCTTCAGAAAAAGATAGTATTTTAAAAATTGAATCCAATTCCTTACGCAAACTTGAGATCTCTTTATATTGGTTAAAACAATTTCTACTTTCAGAGTCATAAAGGTCCCATAGTTTCTGTTCAAACTTCTGTTGCAAACCCCAGATACCATTGCCAATCACCATCCGTTCAATTTCTGATCGAAAGTCCTGCTCCAGCTGCCATTCAGAAAGTGGTGCCTTTGGTAACTGATCCATAACTTCCATCCTTCTGCAGAAAGTGTCTACAGTATCTTTCATACTTTCAAAAGCTTTATCTACATAAATCCATTTTTCCGGCACATTCTCCTGCAGAATACCACTTAAACCCACCAAATCAGAACCTGAACTAATTCTTCGGACGGAACTAGGCCCTCTAATTTTATTTACTTCCTTCTTGAGCTGATTTAATTGCTCATGTACTGCAACTTGAAGACTATCTACAGACATCATACATCTATCATGCTCTACAACACTACCCAAAAACTGATGTGTAGCAGCTTCATGGTGTTCATGATGATGCACCAACGACGACAATGTCTTGGTTTCATCTGAACCCACACGAAACCCATCTAGCATTTTCTTTAGCCCAACTACCTCCAATTCTTTCTGAGCAATTCGCTCAGCTGCCTGTTCCTCAACAGCATTAACCATGCCCTTTATGACAGAGTCACTCACCATCCTAGATACGATCAACTTCTCATCAATGTCCCCAAGAAAGGAGTCCATTTCCTCAACTATGTCAATGTCATGACCCAAACTCTCGTCCTCTTTACCATTATCGTAAATCCTTTCACCACCCTCCATATCAGCAAAGCTCTCCATCGCCACTTTTCTCCTTTATAAGCAAGAATCAGCAATTTGGGGCCATTCAAAACACCAGCTCAAATCAAACCCTCAAATCTAACACACGACCTGCCAAAGTAGGAAATACATAACAATCAGTAGACTTACCAAACAGAGCCAGAAAAAAAAAAATTGCATAAGAAAATCCACTACAATACTTGTTTATTTATGAGTAAAACATTATTCAAAATTTCAAATTAAACCAAAATAGGTAAGAATTATGAGTCTTATGACCCCTACCGACCCAAAAAAAATCAAAAATCAAAACTTCACCCATGCCGTTTCTGTGTGATACACTTCCAAAATAATTGCGGCAGAATTAAATAATCAATAGAGTGAAACAAAGTCAAAACCCTTTTTTACTAACATAATTTTGTGAACGAAAAAGAACCCAGGGGCTGAAATTTGGGGTGGAATAAAAAAATCAAGGTTGAGTGGCAATAAGTTGGAGGTCCAATGCAGGTGGAAGGTAGTAGAAGTGGTTGAAAATCAGAGAACGATGAAAGAATGAAGGGAGTGAGAAACTTACAAAAAATCGTGGGCGCATAGGACGTTGAATTAGCGGACAAAAGAAGGTGTTCGAGAATCCCGAGGTGACAGGAAAATGTTTGGAGAGAGTGAATTGTGGTAGTGGCCCCTTTTAGGGTTTAGCTGCAGAAGCAGAACAAGGTAGAAAAGTTGCAGCAGCAAATATTTGGCTAGAGCGGGAGACAGGTTACTCAAGTCAAAATATACCTTTGCTTAACCACTAAATTACATCCCCATCTCATCTCAACACCCCTTTTTTTTCTTTATGCATTCATTATTATTATTATTATCTTTATTTATATCTATATAAATACATTTACTTTTATTTATTCTTGTATTATAAAAATAATTATACTTGAGTCGAATAAGAAAATAATATTATATATATTATACAGAGAAATCTTTTTTTTATATAATTAAAATTTATAAGAAATAATATTTTTAATATATAAATTATATTAATTTTATATATAAATTAAAATAATCATTTTAAATAAAAATATTTAACTATAACATTGTTAGTTGAAGGATAGTGTGTAAAATGTATGTTAAAAGAAATAAATAGATAAGAATGCCTAGATGGTGTGATGAGAGTAAGGATACCCTAATAATACAAAATATTTCAACCTATGAAAATTACCTAAATAACCATAATTTATGCGCGTGACATTGGTTAAGATTTTATACTCATTTTCAAATTTAAATTGTTATTATTATAAGTATATTATTATTTTTAAATCAAAATTTATTTTATTTTAAATTATAATATTTGTTATTATTTTAATTTTTAAATTAAATTATATTAATTATTATTATTTTGAGTATGATATTAACATTAAATTTAAATTAAATATTGTTCATAAACTCTAATAATTCCCATTATCTTTGAAATATTGTTGTTATAGTTATACTTATATATATTGTCCGTGAAAAAAAATTACACTCACAGTGGATCAGAAATTATTATTATATAACTTTTAAGATAATAATTATTAAAACTAATATATTTATCATACATAATAGTTTCTTATTAGATAATAGAATAAAAATATTTTATATTATAATTACATATATTTTTTATTCTTTGTTTCGCATTAAATATGAATATTTCTCCACGTATATTTGAATGTTGATTTATCACTTAGAAAACAAATACGTTTTACTATACTTGTCATCTCCTATTTACTGTTATAGTTATTCTATTATCTTCAATTTAATTTAAATTAAATGTCATTTTTATATTAATTTTATTTATTGAAAAAATATAGTAAAATTTATTTGAATTTATATAATTAAATTATTGTATATAAGAAACATTTACCCACACATTTGTAAGGATTATAATAATACTAATAGTTTATGCATTTTATTTTTAGATTTACACTACACCTGAGAGGATAGGATCTAGATCTGATATACCTACGTAGTTATGGTGTTTAATATTTTTTACAGCAATTAAATTTTGTAAGTTTTAAATTAAGATATTAATTTCTTTCGTTATTTTTAGAGATATTCAGAAATTCAATTGACTATATTTAGGTAATCAAATCAAAATCAACATGGTTTTATTATTTTAAAAAATAGTTACTAAACATTCAAATGTATAATAAATATAATAAAACAAATTCAAAATATCAAATATCTTATTTCGGAAACATGAAATAATGTCAAACACATTAATCCTTTATAGGAATTTATTTGCAGTGTGTAAGGAATATTTGTAAATTATAGAGATTAAACTAATTTATTTACTGCAAAATTTTCAAGGACAAGCTTTGGGGCTTACTCAACTAATCTGAATAATTATAAAAAAAAAAACTCAAACATGTTTAATATAACATTAAAAACGAATTATACTAAGATTACTAATAAGGTCTCTTGTCTATAAGGTGACAAGTTGCAACAACTATTGGAATCAATAGCTGAAAGACGAAAAAAAGTTATATTAATAGTGAACCAATTTGTAATTAAACTCGTTATAATAATAAAAGTTAAAGTGATAGAGAATATATAATATGGTCCACTTTGTTTGTATATGGTTATTGACTAACTAAAGTTATAACAATAATAATAAGTACATTTTGTTCATTGCGATTCGTTTGTTGGATTCCATCCAAAGAAAAGTCCTTTGGCACGAATGAAAGTGATAGTCAGTGAAGGAATTCCACTCAATAGCTAGCTAGCTGTCTACCAATTCATGCTTATCCTTTTCCCTTCAAACCTTTTTTCACTCAAACACTTGTCTTCAAAGAAAAAAGTAAATTGAATATTTTTTAGTTGTGGAAAATAAGTGTCTTTAGATTGATTGTGAAAAATATATTATTTTAACAATTAATTACTCTAATTAATTTTATGAAATGAGTTTTATATTTAGATAGAAAGGATAAAAATTGGTGTAAAGTAATTTATTTCATTTTTTAAATCAGTTTTTTTATAATAAAATTTCAAAAAATATATAATTATTTTTATTAGTTGATTTTGTAGATAAATTAATTGATTATTGAAAATAAAAATAAAAATAAACTAAAAATATGTTATTGTACTTTTTATAATTTTGTTTCTTGTGAAAACATCATTTCCATTATTTTTTTAAATTCATTATCAGACCATAACACAACCTTCATTTCAAAAGTTACGAGACTAATTTTTAAAAAAATAAAATACTAGTTAATAGACAAATTTTCTACTCACATTTTACATATGTTACTTTATTTACATAGTTAAAAATTAAATTTCATATTAGTTACTTATGTCACATATATATCATGTTAAAATTATTTTGATTATTGATATGAAATTTTTTTATTATTAATATGATTTTTTTACCATAATTAAAATTACTAACAAAATTTAAATAACAACATCAATAATTTTTTTTCTAACAATAAAAAAGTAGTAATCCAATCTAAAATCACAAGAAGGTTTGATTTTATCATAATGCTGGGAAGACATGAGAAAGAGTGTGTTCTATATTAGATACTAAGTTTTTATAATTGTATAAAATGATGCATCATGTATGTAAATGTTTGTAGGTAGATGTGCTCCATTTTATATTGAGAAAAAAAGTTGAGAGAAAGGACAGAGTACATATATGGTTAATTAATTATTATAAAGAAAATAATGACCAGAAAAAAAAATATTTAAAAAAATTCCCAACGTACCAACTGTCCCACAGGACAGGCAATCCAATTATTTGTTTAGCAATCATGGTCACCATCATTATCGCCATGTTCTTCTGTTGGATTATGTTTCGAGTTCCAATTTCGTACAAATTAACGTTTTCGAAGCTGTAAATCAGTAAAATTTTGTCGTCTTTGACTTTTGGTAAAGTTTAAGATGTAATTCTGATACATTAAAAAATGTATCACTATTATTATAAAAAATATGTTTTAATATTATAAAAAATAATATCAGTATAAATTATTTTATATTATTATTATTATATCTTTTCACACATTATTATTAATTCAATTCAGTATCAATAAATAAAAAAAATTGATTATCATTACTATTATTTTTCAAACATAGATAAATATTCATTACATAATATTTATTAATTTTCAAGATATTAAAATTATATAAATAAATATTTTATTCGTAAGAATCGAAAATAATATCAAAAAATTTCCAAGATTTACATTCATACTTGTTAACCGAGATATACTGGTATTTAAATAATTTTGTTCCTTACAATAATATTTTTATAGGATGATAAAAATTAAATCCTAATTAATATACTAAATAAATTAACTATCTGTATCAAACATTCAAACTTCTTTCTTTTTGTTAGATATAATAATAATAATAATAATAATAATAATAATAATAATAATAATAATAATAATAAATTCATAAATTAAATTTAAACTCCCATTTTTATTGCTTTGCGTTTTATTTCACTTCAGAGGAAGCTAATTAAACATATAAACCTTTTTATATTTTTGCGTTACACAAAAATGATGTCTATATTTTTATGATTGTATATATTATTTGAATATATACACGAAATGCCTTTTTTTCATAATTTTTTTTTTTAGTGTTATCATCCATTGCAATATGACTCGGCATTATGTAGGCAGATTTATGCACGCACTATGTTAAGATCAATTATAGACACTCCAATAAAAGTTAATATTGCATAAAAGAAAAATACAACGTGGTCGTAAAAAAAGATCTTATTATCTCGAATAAAGAATCAGGTAGATACCTTTAATTGCTTTATTCCAACACTTTTGTTTTTTAGTGTTAATAACTAATAAGTGCAGATGATTTGGGGAATTAATTTAGTAGCCCAAAGTAAAATATTAAATTTAAAAGCGACCAGGGAGTAAAAAAGGACATCAGTAATTCAATCCAGTAACATAATGTAACTTTTTGGTTCACACATCTACTTTCAAAAATAGTCATATTCAAGCCCTACTCATGTCATGTATTTGTATTAAATGTAAGTACCATTCTCAATAATGAAAATTTGAATCTTACATAATAGTAATTATTATTAGTAAATAATATGACATACTTTTGTAATTACATAAATTATTGTTATATTTCAAAATTAATTATAAAATTTGATTCAATCTACACAAAATTATTTTAATTTAATAAATAGTTTAAACTTGAAAAAAAAATTGTAACATGTACATATAATGAATTTACCTACCTGAACTACCCAAAAAATTTAGGTTAAAGTAAATTTTTTCATACTAATACAAAATATAAATTAAAAAAATATTGTCTCATATTGTATGTAATAATAATTTTATGGAGTTAGTCAAATAAAGCAAGACAAAGTCTTACAAATAAAGCAAGATTAATTTTACCAAATGTTACTAGCACAAATGATTTAGTATTTATAATTTTTAATCAAAGTATAAAATTTAATCTCTAACTTAAGCATAGAATCACAATTAGAGAAATTATTTTACAGTAAAAAAAAAAACTGACATAATAAAAGAGAAATTAGTTGAGTAAAAAATAAATTTAAAATATTTTTTTATTTTAAAAAAATGTCTAACATATAAATATAAGTTTATTGGTAAGTGTTTTTGGATTCTCCATCCTAGCACCATTTTTCTTTAAGAAAAAGTACAAGTGATATTAATGTATCATTATAACTAATTGTCAAATGATACCATGTGAAGGATTACTTTCTCTTTTGAGGATTGGGTAATCAGAATTGCATCCACGATTAGAACAAATTAAGTTGACATGTTACTTTATTTCCTAAAACAATACACATGCATAACACAAGACACCATTTTCAATAATAATTACAAGTGGAAGGAAGAGATAAATGGAAAGAAAAAAGAAAATAACACATATAATATGTCATATGATAGAAATTGAAGAGAAACAAAAGAAAATAAAGTGAAAAAAAGATAAAGAAGAAAATGTATATATGTATTGAATGACTGTATTTGAAAGCAGAAAATCACGATAGGTAATGTATTGACGTATTCTGTTAGCAAAAATTCAAATCTTAATCTATAGTAATATACAATTTATCCAACCATTTACCCATGTCAGCATTTTATGATGTATAAGTTCACTTTTTATTTTTTATTTCTTGCCTGCTCTCTCTTTTACTTTTTTTCTCTCCTTTATTCTTTCTCACACTAGTTTATTATATTACAAGAGACAATTTACTCTCACTATGCTCATATTTCATTAATAATACCTTAGTGTGTGTTTCAATATATGTTTATGAATCAAATAATTATGTCTAACAGGTAAAATAAGGCATATAAGTTATAAATGACAGTTACCTAAAAACTCAAGTCAATGGTGCATTTAAACACGTAACTGAACACATTGTTGGAATAGTTTTTTTTTTTTTTTTAATTAGTTGTTACTTGCCACCTTCCAACGTGTTTTTGCAGAAGATGTCTAATTCTCAGAGAATTATCTTTATTCAATCAACTTTATATTTTAAATTTGAATTATATTTTTAATATGCAATTATTTTTTATTGTATTTTTATGAATATGATATGATTTTATTGTTATTTAATATTTAAACTTCTAAGTTTAAATAAAAATATTATATTTCAGTTATGATAATAATTAATTTTATTTATTAAAAAACGTATATATAAAAAAGTTTACAGATAATATAGTCAAATTTTAAAACAAACGCAACTATATTTTAGAAAAATATAATTAGATGGTTTTTTATTTTCAGTGATTGTTTGGTAAAAAAAAAATCTCTTGCTATGTATTTGATTACAGGAAAGTAAAGAAAATATATTTTAATCAAATCGATGTCCTTACTTAGTTAAAAAATAATAAAGTGAGAGAAAAGAGATAAAAAAAAGTTCAGTTCTCTCATCTGATTAAAAAATAATGAAGAAAAATGTTTATCACTTCTCCTATTTAGAAGAAAAGGAAAGAAATAACAATAGTTATCAAAATTCTTTTCTTATTTTTGTCTTCTCCAATGTAGGAAATTTTGGAGGAAAAAGGAGAATATTTATTTTTTATTAATTTTTTCCTTTTATTAAAATCTCTCCTCTCCTCTCTCTTAAATCATTTTATCTCTATTACTTAAAATCAAATATTTTATATAGAAAAATTATCAAGTGATTTTCTCTCTCTTAAAATATTTTCTTTCTATACAAGAGAAATTATCAAATGATTTAGAATCATCATGGTCTCAATCAATTCCCATATGACATGTAGTCGAGTTTATTTTTTTTTCATAAATTAAAAGTTTAAATTATGTGTTATAGAAAGATTGATCAAAATTATACACTTACAATAATATCAAATTATGTAATAATTTCTCCTAGTATAGAGGTAAAATTGATCAATTGTTTTTAAGGAGATAGTGACTTCTTAAACTTTTTAATATATATATAGAGTTTAATAAATATACATCGTTAAAATAAATATTTTTACATTATCAACCAATTATAAATTATGTTCGATATGATTTTTAAGATAGTTATTATCAAAATCAACAACATACTTTTTAAAGTTTTATAATTATAATTTCTTTTTTTGCAAGCTACACTTTTCCATCCATATATCCAAAGTGTGTCAACTTGCCTTGTCTTATTTTTGACGAAATAATGGTGGGTAGGCCAAAAGTAATTAAACTGTTATGTCACTTAAAAAGTATTTGATGCGGTGAAAAAACTTATTTTTTATTATTATTATTTAAAGAATATAGTTTATATTGATAGACTCGTTTACCTAGTGTGAATGTTATTTTGTAGTGTATCCATGTTGATAGACTTCTAACTTGTCAATGTTGATAAGTTTACTAGCTTATTTGAGCTTTTGGATTTGTTGATATGTTTATAAGTCCTGTTACAAAAAGAAAAAATAGAAAAACTTTTAAATTAGATTAGATCCAAAAATAATTTATCAGTGAATTTAACTTAGTTGATAGAGTAAAATGAGTTAATGTTATAAATTTCCTAGTATTGTATTCATCAAATGAATAAAAATATACTATTTTTTTTTACAATAGGTATATGTAACATACTTTAATATTGGGAATAAGAATGATGTAAATTTAAGCATCGTGAAGTTTAGCTTATTTTTTCTCAACATACTTAAAAAAAGTAAGATCTTAAAAGTTAAACCAAATCTTATTTTCAAAGTAGGAGGGAGGAGCATCATGTAGTATAATTTATGTTTGATAAGAGATTATTTTTTAAAAAATATTTGTTTATTTTAAATAAGCTGAAATAAAGACGTGTATAATGGGACATGTTCTTCATCAAATAATTATGATATGTATACTACATATTATTAGGTACTAGAAAAATCTATGATTAGAGGCGTAAATGGTTAGGTTAAACTTAAATAAATAGATTAGTTATATTTTCAAATTCAAAGCACAAATTCAATATATTTTTCTTGTATAGGCCTTTTTTTAAAAAATAAAATAAAATTACAGTCTAATATTTTTAAAAATTTTGACCAATTTAAAGAAAATACACTTTATAATAAAATATTTGAAAAGGTTGTCACACTTAGTCTAGTTGAGTTCCTAAATAAGCTAATGAGTATATAATTTTAAAATATTATAATAAAAATTTAATTCAACAAAAATAGACAGTATTTTGTTCACTTAAATAAATAAAGTCTCCTAGACTTAGAAAAAAATAAAGGACCTGAAATCTACCTTTTTTAATTAAATAAGTTTTAAACAAACTTGACTTATCTTAAAAAAAAAATACATCTAAGTTAAGTCGGACTTAATATGAGTCAAATGATAGGTCCAAATGATATTATTTGGTAGTAAAAAAAATATTATTTGAATATTTTCATCCCTAATTACTAAAAACAGTTATTTTAAACTATTAATATTTAAAAATAAATTATGATAATAAACTTAAGTTTTAAAAATACTTATACAGTAAATACGGTTCTCATGTTGTACCTACTACATTTGATATCAACGTATTATTATTACTATTATGACCGACAGATACCATGTGCATACATGACACCGTATTTTTATTAATACTAGATTTGGTATTTTTCTTTTTGTAATGTTTTTAAAATTTTATTATTTTTATCTATATATATTCTGTAACAATGTATAAATGGATATTGAAAGTTTGGTGCATAGATTTATTCACATTAAATTATTCTTTAAATTCTATGTAAATTGTCCTTTAAACTCTATAAATTATCCTTTTAGTTTTCAAAATTTTAAATTAAATTATCTTTTTTTTTTACACGTTTGCATAAACTAAATTATTCTTTAATTATCTCCGTAGACCACTACTATTCTCTTACTTGTTTTTAGCTTATATTCTATTCATCTCATTCCATAACACCTTTCTTTTTTCCTCATTTTTTTTTGTTTAACTTCTACTTTCAGTTTTTATTATATTTTATAAAAAAATATAGAGAAACACAAAGTATCTTTCTTTCCCCTGGTTATATATAGATGGGATACGAAAATTTTAGTGCATATATTTTGAGTTCTGTTTTATTTTTATAATTATTTTTATAAATGATTATTTTTCTCTCTATGTCTTATTTTTTATTTAGTTTATATTTTGTACTCTATTTCTCACTCTCTCTAATTGCAATCTACACATTACCTGCTATTATTTAATCTTTATTATTTTACTTTTTTACTTTTTTTTTAATTTTTTTTAAATAGAGAGGCACGTATGATTTTTATTATGTTTATTTTTATTTTTATAATATTATTTTTTGTTATTTTAGATTTTAGACTATTATATTATTACTGTAATAAAAAAATTCTTAAGATTATAGTATTAGTTTATTGTTAATTTTTATATTTTATTAGTGTTATTTTTATTTATATTACATTTGCTTGAAGATTATAATATTAATATATATATATATATAAATATTAATCAATATTTATTATAATATTATTTAACCATATTAACAATTAATTAATAATGCGAATGGTTAGTTTACACTGTAACTTAATGTGACATATTATAGTACAAACTGCACCATATTTAATATAAATATAAATAAAAATATTTTTATCTTTTCTGAGGCAGGGACACTATACTTAGATGTTTTCAATTTACAAAGCACATTTATCTCTTTTGTTTGTTAATTTTATTAAAAAAATTGTGTTTGATTTGTATAGAAAAAAAGTGCAAGAAGTTAAATAAAGTAAAACTAATATAATTTTTAAATAAAAAAATTAAATACAAACATTTTAAAGTTGGTGTAATTTCCCTTAAAAAAACAATGAGGGTGAAAGGCGCAAAGAGACAGAGATGACAAAAAAAATTGCACAAGCAGATAAAACTTGTTACGAGTTAAAAATATAAAGAGTTTAATAAGTGTATACTTATTAACGGGATGGAGATAAATAATAAAGATTTTATAACAGTAGGTTCATAATTTAAAATTACTTATATATAAAATAATTTGTTCTGTTTATTTTTAGTAATTTAACAAATGTTTATAAATATTCAGAAATAGTGATAAAATTGATAGGGCTAGACAATCAATCCTTAATAGCAAAGGAAGGAAAAAAGTTGAAAAGCAGAAAAGGCTAAAAAGCAGCTTGTGAGAGTTGGCATCATATAACGTTTTTGCAAAAGAATATGTGCCAAACTTTTTGAGAGGTGCCATCATCCAATTTGTTATGGAATCCAAGGAATTTTCTTTTTTGCCCCCCTTTTTCTGTGATTGAATCCAAGATTTAATGTGTTAGTATTATATGAGGATAACTTTTCAAGTGACTAAGCCAGCACCATCAACCATGCTCTTCTTTTGTCAATAATTGAATCAACACTTCAAAGGTTCATTTGGTAGGGTTTTTAGTCATAAGTTTTTCGATTTTCAACAATTATAACCACATTTTAATTTTTAAAAATAAATGTAAAAATATTTTGAAATTAAATTCAAAACTACTTCAGAACCAACCCCCCCCCAACAACAACCTCAAATAGTAATATTTGGATTTTATCAAATCAAAATTCTTCAATTAATCACATGTTCTTTTTATTTATTTAGTTTAGAAAGTAAAATACTTCT
The DNA here is from genome assembly GCA_025330945.1 of Mucuna pruriens. Lineage (NCBI taxonomy): Eukaryota > Viridiplantae > Streptophyta > Magnoliopsida > Fabales > Fabaceae > Mucuna > Mucuna pruriens. The sequence goes on along the minus strand of JAENHJ010000533.1, from coordinate 6,889,918 downwards.
ATAAGTTCTTAATTTCATGTCAGGTTCTTTTCTCAGAACTTTTCTTTTGTTTATTCGTTGGTTATTGTGTTTTAAAATTTAGGGTTAAATAAGTTTTTTATACGTATATAATTTTATTTTTAAATTTTAATCCCTATATTTTTTTTTTACTTAATTTTAGTCTTTCGTTTTTTTTTTCATCAATATTAGTTTTTGTGAGTTTTTTTTTTCTCTTTTTTCGCTCATTTTTACTCGCTCCCAAGAATTAATATTAATGACTACAAATAAACCACGAAGTAAAAATGGACAAATTTTTTATAAGAACTAAAAACTAGAAATGTGAAATTTTATAGGAATAAAATACTTATTAACCCTAAAATTTTTCATATGTTTGATAAAAATTAAAGTCAGAAAAATATTCACTTATTAAAAAAAATTTTAGAAGTTAACATTATTTCTTTTTTAAAAAATTGAATCAAACACATATTTAATACACAAATGAGACAATACATTTTCAAGAAAGGATAAGAATAGGAGAGGAGAAAGAAGAATGTGTGATACAAGAATGTGGGGTTACGAAATATTTAGAGATACAAAAATGTACTTAATGAATGCGTCAACTCAATAAACTGATTAACATTCTCACATGAGCCGTATATCTGAGGCATTGAAGTATTGGTCGTGGTATTACGGATTCAAGCCACAGTTCTTTCTTTTGGCATTAAAGTATGTTGAAGCATGCAGTGGTTTAAGGAGCACTAGAGCTATGAATATGATATATTCAAAGATTACTGTGCAAAGTTTGTAGTTGAGACATAACTTCCTTTCTGACTTGATCTCTTCTTATTTTCCCTGTGGTAGTGAGTGGAAATGGGTTCTTCCACACAATAAACATTTTTGGTATCTTAAACCTGAAGGAGAATCAAAAGAAATCATCACTAAACCACTGCTACATATTTGCTTCCCTCAACCAAAGTTTTCTCTTGCAAATTTAACAAACATGGATTTTGGAGAAATACCTGCTTAAATGATTTTCTATACAATATTGCTGGAGATTCTTTCTAGATAGGTGAAACTCTTCATTTGAAGCATCTGACCATTGCCAATTTTCTCTTGGTTGTATACATGCTGCTACCATCTCTGTCAAGCGAGTATCTGGGATTCCTACAACAACAACACTTGCAATCCCTGGATGTTCTAGTAGAATTGCCTCAACCTACTTCAAAAAAATAATATATTCACACTTCCATGGAATTGTAAATATCACAAGTCACGTAAAGATAAGTATTTAACTAAGCAAAAGAAGCAAGAGATGATGAACTTCTGAACATGCAAAGTAGAAATGTTTTACATTAATTATTTGTTTTGAAATTTTATTTCTAGATGTTCCGTTGATTTATTAAAACATTGGTTGAATGGTATCTTCAAATATCCATCTTGTGATCAATGAATATTGGACATCACATGGTGAGTGTACTTGAAAGTTGTAGTCTATAGTTGAACTATTTCCACTCTTCGTTGAAGGGTATAGTTTGAATAAACATGACTCTTCATGAACAAAGATAAATAAACTACTGTAACTCTTTATGAAAGGGTAGGTTCCATCTCCACTTTCTTTATAAATATATTTCTTAGGACATACAGAAGAAAATTCTTGTCTTGGTTGCATATTTACCCATTGAAGCTTGAGGGAGGAGGAGGAATATTCTATCTTATAGTTAATTTTATTTAGAAGCATTCAAATAGATTCAAATTAACTAAGAAACAATGGCATCAAGAGGTAAGCACCATTAACCTTTTCTTGCTATTTTGGTGTCTTAACTCATGCAGCTAAGATCCAATTTGATTATTCATGATGTATGAGTAAAGATGTGTCCCTTTTGAAGGATAAAAAATTGTAATAAAGCAGCATATTCTCTTGGTTTAAGTTTTTGTTCTTTATGATAAGGCAAACAGGTTTGGTGTCACTTCTATTACCTCTTCAGGATAAATGTTCTCCCCACCACTCTTAATACGACCATTTGTTCGTCCAAGGAGCCACAAGTTACCATAATAATCAACTGATCCAATGTCACCTGTGTCAAGCCAGGCTTCATTATTCGGATTTAAAGGATTTGTGAGAGTTTGATCCCAATACCTGAGCATTATATGTGGTCCTCTAGTTAGAATTCTCCCAATGTGACCAGAAGCATCTGCACTTATCTTCAGTTCTATATGGGGTGCAGCCTTGCCAACACAAACACCTTGTGGCTGGTGATTGAGCTTAGATCCTGCCACATCAAATGTTTGAAGGGGCTGGTTTGTTGTTTCATGCATTGGGTCATAGAGTGATAGGAAGGTCAATGAAGAGCATGTCTCTGTCATCCCTTTGATAAATGAAACAGACAACAGACTGTAAGACCAGATCAGTGAATTTCCATCTATTAATATACAAAAGAGGACCTTGAGAAATTTTAAAAGGTCAGATTTCAGCGGCCTTCATACATTGTAAATTCTTGTCATTTGGTACATTGTGTTTGAGTAAACATACAAAAATAAAATAAAAAGGAGAAAATTTCAGTCTTTTGATCTTGTCATGTTAAGAAAACAGAAGCACACATTCTTCAAGACTTAATGGTTTGTCAGGCCTTTTCTTTTGTTAAGCTAATGTTCTCCATTCCAGCCTAATAAGTCAAACCAGTGTTTTCCTAGATACAGATTTGGAGATGCTATTCCTCCATCATGTTATTTCAGTAGAGCACATGTTCCCAATGCCTATGAGCCCAGCTAAATAGGTAAGGGGTAAATCAGTGGCTTTGCTATATTTCATATAAAGTAGCTTGAAGGAGGAAGATGATCAAGCTAGGCTACAGCCATATTTCAGGTGACTATATCGGAGATAAAATTTAATTAGTTTAAAATGAAATACCTTGAAAAAATATATTTAATTTATTGACACAACCAGATTTCTGTTTCACTATACATTTTTAGTACTACAAATAATAAACTGGGATCTTAAATTCTTAATAAAAGAAGGCATTAAAGTACTGGGAACAGGTGCAAAAGATTTCAGTTTCTAGGCAAGTTGATTCTAATTAATTTTCATCAAGTGACTTGTTTTAATCTTTTAACAAGAAATTAAGGATATCATTTTATTCTGGCTTCCAATATAGTTTGTTTGATTGTTTCACAGTTGAACTGATTACTTGAAGTCTCTCTCCAATTTGTTTATTCATAGGTCCTGTTGTAAATTACTTGTTCTCATTACGGTATTGATTGTTTGATAAAAGTTTTGCAATTCCCTCAGTTTTTATCTGTCCTTTTCTCTCTTCTCCCATAATTCTGTATCACCTGTCTCTTTCAATTGTCTGCTTATATCTTTTTCTTCAGCTAGTTGCACAGGTTTTCTTGTTATATTTTTAAGATTAAAATATCTGTGAACCTAAAAGGGCTTACATGTAAAAATATGTCAATATAAATGTGATTTAATATGTAAGTTATTACTTTTTACCATCTAAAATTAATCAATAAAGTTTCTTCCAGCCAATATCGGGATAAGAGAGACCTACCATAAGCAGAAATAAGTTTAGCTTTGTGGAAGAATATGCTAGTGTCCTTGATGAGCTCAACTGAGAGGCTTCCACCCCCATTAAGTATTTTCTTGACAGTTTCTCCCCCTTTCCAGGTCTCTTTGTGCCTAAAAATATCAAAACATCAAATCAAGAGTCAGAATAGTTGTAAAACAATCATAAACTCTGATACATTAGGTAAAAGAAGATAGCAAAATATTTATACAGAAGAACTGTTTGCATATTAGACATAAAAAAGATGAAAGAGTTTGTTCTACAAACCATGATAACTTTAGGACATTATTTAGTATAAACTAGGAAGCATGTGATAGAAGTGATGAAATTATCTTGGGCAGGTAAAACAGTATTTCATTTTTACTGAAGGTTAAAAGATTGGAATGCTAATTTATCAATAATTTCTTTTATAAAGTAAATTGTCTTTAGATAACATATGATGTTATAATCTTTGTTACAAAAAAGGGCAAAGTTCTGTTCCTATTTGACTCTGGAATATACCTAATTATAGAAACCAGACTGGCCATTATTGCAGGAACTGTGATAAAAGAGGTCACTGCATATTGCTCTATGGCACCAATAGCTGATTCCGCATCAAACTTTGGCATCAATACATGGCAACCTCCAACCATAAGCATGGTCAAGGCTGACGACAAGCCCCCAATATGGCATAATGGAGCAGTATGCAGATAGACCTGTCACAAAACAAATGGCATAACATGGAGAACTCAATCACCCTTCAGCTATTTCAGTTGAATTTATCATGGAACTTTCACGCATGACGCATGTACAATCTTAAAATAGACAGCCTTGTGTTCTGATATAATAATGGTAAGTTTTCATGACCAATAACATGCACTGCATGTAATACAGAATGGCATACATCATCCTCATTGTAGCCAACTATGGCAATCTTGGCTAGGGATTGTATGATCAAAGCTCCATGGCTTAGGGTGACTCCCTTAGGCTTTCCTGTAGTTCCTAGAGTCAAGAACACAACAGTTTCAGGAAACAGAAGAGGATATATTTGATTAGAAATTAAGTCCCCTAGAGTATAGTAACAAGTACACTACTATAAAAAGTCATGCCAATAGTGTTGAAGGGGCCCTCCTTCGGTAGAATAAAAGATCTATAAAAGTCATTTACATTCCAAACTCCTAATTATCTGCAACTAGATTGTAAACAGAAATTTTGAACATTGATTGAATATTTCTTTTACTGGAACTAAAAAAAAATTAAATTATGTTCATTGAACAAACTTTAACTTCAAATCTCACTGCTCTTTTTTTTTTTTTTTCAATTAGTACCTTAATATGTTTCCATATCTCAGATCTAGCTTGCAAATTGTTATTGAATTAATTCACACACATGCATACTTTGAGATAGTATAGAAATGAGTAACTGACTGAGAATCTTGAACCTGAAGTAAAGCATATCAAGACAGAGCCTTCACGTGCCCAGGAGTAGTCAATTGGTAGAAGCTTTACAGGATGCCTCTTAAGTATTTCTGGGGTTAACACTGCAAAGAAGTAAAAGCAACAAGTTACAAAGATCATGCAAGGGAAAAAAGGTTTCATGTATACTTTTCACGATGGTATCTAAACACCCAGTGACGTTCCTACCATTCCACTTTGTGAAATCTGAGGAAGGGGAATCCAACAAAATATGCCACTTCAGAGATGGAACAACATGTTGCTGGAGTTTTGAGTACCATGTGTTACTGCTGTCATCAGTCACTAACATCACTGGCCTCACTGCAGTCATTGCTAATCTTGCCTCTTCAAAACTCTGCAGGAGAAAAAAATTGTTTTAAAGCATAACTTTTATAGAAGGTCTCTCATCTAACTTTTGAAAAAACTAAGATGTATAATTTGATTTTAACTTATGAGAGAAACTCAATTTATTTTACCTTCTTAATTATTTTTTTTCTATAAGTACTTTTATTCAATCAGGACCAGAGTTTAGACGAAATAACAAGAAGGCTGAAAACATATTAAGGCAAATAGGAAGTGGTGTGTGGTGAGGTAGAGTATGCATGTGCATGGTGAATGATGAGGAGGTCAATTAAACATAGCTCTAAAATGACATATTATCATGAAGATGGTGTTATGATAGTGCTTGTCAAAAATACAAAGTCCAAAGTAACACAAATGTCAAAGCTAAGCAATCAAGTCTACAGCAAATTTACTCACCCAGCGATAGTTCAGAGGAGCAGCTATTCCTCCAACAAATGCAATGGCTAATAACCACTCCAGATGCCTATCACTGACAAAAAAGAAAAGAAAAAAAAAAAACCTCCATCTATCATCCATAAATTCATTGATGAACTAGCAATAACTAGACATTTCATAGGATAGGATCATGTGTTTATAAATTATACAACAAAAACCAATCCTTAATTCACAGTTCACAATTTCACGTACTTCTCACTTTCTTAGTACAATAATATTTGTTGCAAGGGAGTTACTGCCTCCTTGGACTTTTATATGTGTGTCTTGCTCGACTACATTCAATTATAAACAATGAAAGAAGTAATACACTCATTGATTTTTTTTAATATTGTTCTATTATTAAGTAAAATCTCATACTGGTCTCAATAAATAAGTGGGCTCTCTTTGTTTCCAGGAGCAACATGACACACTTGCAAGATAATAACAAAAAAAAGTGTCAATAAAAGTTTGAAAAAGTGTATTTGTAGTGGTAGACATTCCACACCATAAATTTATTGCTTTGTTTGACCTTAATAAGAAAGGACTCGGGCCCACATCATCATCATCTAAAATTCTCAACACAAGCCACATAGAGGGGGGACCGGGGTTGGAAATTAAAACAAGAAGAGAAGCACAAACAATGCTACTCTTGGCCCAGAACAAGAAAGTGCATAAAGTTCCATCCCTCACATTCCTTTAGTAGAAAATTGTCAAAATAGTTTTATTTCATTACTCCATATGAAATGTATGTATAATTATGCTCCAAGTTTAAAGGACTTTTGCGTGGTAAAATGGACTGGGCCAGTGGGTGGCAAATATAGGACTTTTAACTTAGTTCTTTAGTTGGCTTAAGTATGACATATTAAATTTGTTAGTGGGATTCATAACATAACATTGTGCTAGAAATATAATATAAAATAAATTATATATTGATAAGGATAAATAAATTGACGGGGTCTCAAAGATTGAGAGAAGTGGGTAATATAATAGTAAGATGGAAATGGAAGAGCAGTGAATAGTGAATAGTGAGCAAAGCAGAGGCGTACCTATTGTAAGCAGAGATGGCAACGACGTGACCAGGTGTGAGTCCAAGGTGGAGTAGGCCTTGGGCCAAGGACAACACTTCCTCTACCATCTGTTGGCCGGTCTTGCGGCGATTTCCGGCGACTGTGACCAGTGAGTGTCGCCGGAAGGTTAGCAAGCGACTCAGACATTGGCAGATGTGAGGGCGGGAGTAGTTAGGCATGGAAGTAAGCGAATTAAATGTACGTGAGTTCACCTAAGAAACTGCGATTATCATATGCTTGCTTTCTTAAATCATCTTATCTATTCGCCACCAATTTCTCCTCTGCTTATCATCACTATCACTACGTGTCTCTTTTCTATTGGTACATCCTAAATTTCTCTATATTCTTTTATTTCACATATCTTTCAGAAAAGGACCCTTCCACTTATTTTTCGAATAATTTTATAATCTACATTAGCTATCATGGTAGCTACTTGAGGCTTTTAATATATTACAAATTTGAATAATGATTTTAAATATGAAAAAATCATTAAAAAAATAAGGATGAGTTCATGGTACTTAGAAAAAATTAGTCAGTATTTCTCATATTTCATAATTATGTCATACGAAAAAAAAAATCAAAGATTAGTCAGGAATAGAAGTTACCTCCATTTTATTGAAATTATGTCTAAAGAGGTTAAAGTATTATGAAGAGTGTTTCCTTATCCAAAATAAAATCATAAACTAATTTTTTTTTAAAAAAAATTTTAAGATTATTTTACATAATTTTCTTACTCAATTGATTGCATCATATCACATTTCGGTTCAAGATTGTAAAATCGAATCAATCCAAACTGAACATATATTTTTATTATATATAATTTGTTACGAATTTTATATGTAACTTTTATATATATATTTTTTTGTGTTTCATTGATATTTTTATTATAATTTTTTTGTGTATGCAATCAATATAATAAAATAGTAAAATTATATATATTTATTTTTTTTTAATTTTTATTTTGAATATTAGTGTTCTTATATCTTTTAAAAAAATTGTCGTAGGATAATTATTTAATTAATTAACATGTTTTATTTTATCTTTATGTTCCTTATTTTTAAATATATTATTAATATATTTACACTTAAAAATAATTTATTTATATTAAAATAATATTCAATATTTGAATTAAAGATTTTTAATAATAGTATATTAAAATGTGATAAAAACTGAATCATTCAAAACACATGTCATTGGATTAGATTATATCAATTTTTTTAAGAAAAAGAATTCAGATAGAATCATGCATTATATTAGTCTTTACCCTAAATCACTTTTTTAGACTAATAGATCTTCTAGTTTTTAAATTGATGGTATATATATATATATATATATATATTAAGCTATTGTTTTTATAATTTTACTAATTATTTATTTATTTAATGTTTTTAGTTTATATTGAGTATCACTTTTAATCCCTATACTTAGGGATGAGAATAGACCAAGCCGCCAACAAGAGCCTATAGTCTATCCTTTTTAATAAAAAGTATAGGTTTGAATTTTGAAAAAAACTTATTTATTTAATTAGACTAAACTTCAACTTATAAAAAAAAAAGCTTATTAAACCTAATTATTATTGTAAGTCTATTTAAAAATAAGTTGATTAATCTATTTTACTTATTTGTTTATTTAAAAAACTAGTTTTATTGGTTTATTTAAAAGTCTTAATAAAAAACAGGCTTTTAAGTAAGTCAATAGGTTAAACCAAACTTTTAAAAAGGTTAGAAAGATCTCAATATCTTAAATTTATAAAACAAGTAAGACCTATTTATGCAAAGCCTAACATATTTTCATCCCTACAATTACACTTTATGAAAATAATTTTCATCCCTACAATTACACTTTATGAAAATAATATAAAAACTAAAACTTTAGTATTTAAAAGTTAAGAATGACTAAATTTGCGCGTTTTTAAAGTTTGAATGACAAATTTGATACTAAAGTAGATAAATTTCTATTATGTTTTATTGAAAGTATAGGAATTTAAAAGATATTTTTTAATGTATATTAAACTTTATTTTTTTAAATTTTTAGATGTTAAAATTAATATTGTTAATAATAATCATAATTAGGGTTTGGAAGTAATAAATTCTTTCCAAGATTTATGAATAATTTTATACAACATAAGTAATTTCAAAAGAAGTTTTTTAAGTTTATAAAATATCTATGAACACATCTTTTTATTGTATTAAATTTTCACTTTTTCATTAACTACAAAAACAAAAATGATCGGTACGAGAACCATATAATCATAAAAATCCAATGCCAAGTGAATAAGCAAAATTGTCAAATCTTTTAGCACACTAGTTAATCACATTAAATTAACACTAGAAATTGATAGGATAAAATATATTTTTAGTTGATTTAGAAATGATTAAATTAAATTTTTATTTTTATTTTATTATTGAATTTAGTCTTCATAGATTTTTATTGTTTTAAAAACATTATTTATCATTTGTTATCAATAATGTAATATTTAGATGTGTTATATTACATATTCTTTTATATTATTATTTTTTAACATGATAGATATTTACTTACTTTATAAGTAACTCTAAGAGAGTCAGACATTATTTTTATTTTTTATTTTCTTGCGATACAACGGTTCTAACGGGTGGTTTATCTTATCCGTAAGATTACAAAAAATGAATAATAAAGATGATGAATAACTCTCAAAAAGTTACTATTGGAGTAAATATGTCATTTCTTTTATATTATATATATATATATATATATATATATATATATATATATTATGTAACAATTAAATAATAATAAAATATTTTTAAAAGAAAAATAGACTATATATTAATATAGAATAGTTTTATCCAATCATCCAGTGACATATCATAATATTCAATAAATTTATTAAAATTATATCAACAGTAACTTGTTATTAAATAACAATATAAAATTATCTTTTATGTATTTTTGTCAATATGATTCTTAAACTCTTTTTAAAAATTTTGAATTTTACTAATATCAGAATAAATATATATATTTAAAAATAGTTATATTACACGAAGAAAAGTATATTTATTTTATAATAATACAAATTCTAATCACTTGTGACTCCTTTAATCAGGAAAGACTAAACAAATGATAGCTTTTTTGACAAATAAAATGAGATAGTTTTTATTGCTCCTTTTAATCTTAGAGAATTCTTTTCTAATTGTGTTTATAAAAAAAATAAATATATAAATAATTAGAATTTAATTTTATCCATTTTCAATATACAAAATTTTATATTATTAACTAATTAAAATTATCTCAAACATAAAATTTAAAGTAATTATTAAAAATATCAACAATTTTATCATATGTTACGATATATAATTAGATGGTATAATGACAATGCTTTTAAATTAAATTCAACAATTATATGCAATATGCATTCTTTGATATTCAAATAATAAATTGTAACACAAATGGATATTTGAAAAACTTTCTTACTTCCTCCCTGTGATTTAGAGGTCAGGAAAATTGTTTAAATATTTTTAAGTTTAAATATATTTTTAATAGATGTACTCTAGTTTTGTTTTTTTTTTTTTACTTTGTTTCTGGTAAATTTTATTTTTATTAAAATAGTCTATGATAAGTTGTTGCCACGAGAGTTTACTTTTAGGTCTTTTTCTTTTCTCTTTTCTTTTGTTGTTTTTTTTTATCTCTTGTAACAAAATTTTTTGTAGACATGTCACGTTAATGATTATTTTAAAATAATTATGATATGAGATATTTAGATGTTTCCTTTCATGACAAAAAAAATATATTTCCTTTAAATTAACTGACTTACACACTAATTAAGAAATATAATTAACATAATTTAATTTTATTAGTTTATTTTTTTTTTTAAAACTATCATTCATTAAAACTTGATATTAACAATAAAAAAAATATTTTAAGGATAGCATCATTAAATAAAATACAATAAATTAAAATTTATTTATATTTAGATTCACTATTTATGATTTTTTTCTTATATTTAAATTCGATGAAATTAATTGTTATATATACTATTGGTAAGCAGTAGTAAGTAGCAATAGATACTATTTGTACAAATTTTAAAATTATAAGAACAAAAAATAACAATAGAATTTTGAAAAACTAAAACTAACTTTAATAATATTTAAAAATATTGTTAATATGAACAATATTATTTAAAAAACCAATATTTACATTTTACAGAGACTGAAATCATATTCTATCTAAAGTTAAATTTATTATTGAGATAAATTAAAATTAGACTTTATACAACATTATTTTTACGAACAAACATGAAAACAATTTGATGTATGGTTGCAGCCTTTTAATGATGAATAGATAATATCAATATATTGAAGTTTCACTATAATGTTAAAATTTATATATTTTTGGTATTTATCCTCGGAAATATTTTATCAAACTAAAATGTTTTAACATTACAAAACAAAAACAAAAATGTGTTAAGATTGTTTTGATATTCTGATTGTTGTCTTTGGAAATAGTTCATCAGGTCCATTTTTATTACTCTATTCTATGCCTTTTAGTTCTGATTCAACTAATTCTTAGAAAATCATTACGTGATATGCTTATAAAATATTATAGCTTCAATCCAAACCCTTTCATATAATAAATTTTGATGTTTTGAAAATGAAAGCTCTAGTATTTTTAAAATTAAGCTATTTTGTTTTTGTTTTTTTTAAATATAAACTTAAAAATTTGTAGTCTTTGTTTATTAACAAATCCTTAAATGTATTTAAGGATAATTTTTATAGACTTTGCTTATTGTATATGTGTTGAATATTGTTTATTTGATTCAATTGTAATGATCTCGTTTTATCATGAGACTTACATTTTGTAGACAGTATAAAACTTATTTTACATGGTGTTTCTTATATTTCATTTTATGATTATTTATTATTATGTATAAATAATTACTAAGTCTAAGATGATCTAACACTTATTTTTTAATGATAACAAAATAATTAAGGTATATACAAGATTAGTTATTCCATGATAAAGTTTAATTGTTTCTTTTTACTATAGATCATTCTAATGATTCAACTTTGTGTAAAACCAATTTGGTACAACAAACTCATTAGGTATGTAAGTATACTTCTAAGCTCCATCTAATAAGAATTTTGTGAAGAATTGAAGACATATAGTAAGAATTTTGTGAAGAATTGAAGATATTTTGAAGATATATAAGCCAAATGGCATGTACTATAAGCCTGATTATTCATCTCTGTCAAAAGAAATAAAAATAAAGAGTTTACCAACTTCTATTTCTCAAAGAGTGTGCCTTAAACAAGAACAAATCCGACAAGACAATGTTGCAAATAAAGTCAACGCAAAAAATATAAAGTTTGAAGGTTTTACCTATCATGTAAATAAAATACAAAAATAGAACATATGACAAGCACTTTATGAATATTTATATCATAATGAGAATAATAATGATTCATTCTAACATTCATTTTTCAAACAAGAGCATGAAGATTTCCGGCCTACATTCAAGTTTATTTATAAATGTTTGAAGAGTCACCAAGCTATAAAGATATATATTCAATTTTTGCAATTGCAACTACTAAGCCACATTTACTAGGAATTTAAAAGAATATTCTATGCACATTTTGTAAATACTTTACAAACATTTAAATTATCATTTATTGTATTAAACTATTATAAGTCTAGGATCACTTTTATTTTTTACAAACTTTAAAAGAATTTCTTGAACTTAAATATAATTATTAAAAAAATACTTAGATTTGAACCTATAAAATAACTGGTGTTGTACCTATGGAAGCAATAGAAAAAATAATTAGTGTGTTGAGTTTGAAAATATCTGTAATGATATAAATACAATTCTTATAAATACCAGAGTTAATGGGAGTTTTGATTATTATTAAGGCTTAAACTTAGTTTCAAGTTATGAAATTAATCAATATAAATACATGTATTCGTTTTATTTCCATGCTCTTTTATTTTGGTTTAAAAAAAAATATTTAAAATTGTATTTCTCTATCATGATGCGTGATGCATCATGATGCCTTTGTTTCACCCTATTAAGGTAAAGGGTTTAAATTTAGCATTATTTGTCTATTTCTAGCTTTCTCTAAAAATGATTTACAATTTTTTTTTCAAAAGATACAGTGCAACAATTCTTCTTGTGTTTTTCTATATTTTTACAAGTGTTTTTTTTTACCTTTATTTAAGCTTAGTTTGTACCTTATTTAATTGGCTTATAAAGTTTGTGTTGACCAAACTAAAAGTTTTTGGTAATTTTTCCAAATAACTTATAATGAGTTGTATCCTATAATTTTTTTTACCATATTTATCTTTAATAATTTAATATATAATTTCACTTTTATCCTTTTCTTATTTTACATTAAAATTTAAATCTCTTATCACTTTCTCACCCAAAAAGGTTTATTTGTATTTTACTATTATATTATTTTTGAATATTTTTATACTAAATTTTTTATTTTAATTATTACACTATTTATATTATTCAATTTAATATTTTATATAATATATGATCTTTTAGTTCACAATAATTTGTTTAAATATTCCTTCAAACCCTTAATGTTGACATTCCATGGAATATCTCAATCCTAAAATGTATTTTTATGATCATGAATTATTACTGAAAAAGGTAAATAATGTGTACCTAATTATCACAAAATAGAAAATACGATGTCAAAATGTTCATTATTGTAATTCGAAAGTAAAAATACGAGTAAAGGAATAGAAATGTACTCTTTGCATCATTATTATATTTTTAAATATTGTTTTTCTTATTTTTCAAATCATATTATTTATTTTAGTAAATAAATTACATTTTATTTTTAGAAAATGAAACAACTTTAGTATTTTGAAAAAAATTGAAAAAAATTCTAAAATTAGAATTACTTAAACAGATACTTTTGTTGAAAAATAATATAAAACTTTATATATATAATATTTTATATTTTTAGTTAACTTAACAACTAAATTTAATTAAATAAATTAACTTACCAGCTTTCTGCTGGTAATTCTTTAGCTCTCAATTCATGTGACTATAAAATATCAATTTAGATCAGGTAACAAACTTGCAAATAGAATTGGTTGAATTTAGGTTCTGGATTAATAATTTTCATTTAGATTGAGAGTTTGACAAACATGCACACATTGTGTGACCTAATCAATTTTATAGAATTTTTGTTATTACTGATGCGTTTGACAATAGTGAGTTATTTTTTTGTATTTATTATTTAATTTACATTTAAATTAAAAATGTTTATTCATACACTAAAATTTATTTATTTTTAATCCATTTTCTTTAATTTTTGGATCCGTCCTATATAAATTTAATTATTTTCAATTTTAAAAAAGACTATTTTTTTTATAAATATAATAATATAAACGTGAGAATTATTTCCATTTCATTTTCGTACGTTACAATGATTCTATCCCTGTAAGAGAGAAAATGATAAGACACAAGGGGACAGAATATTCATAAAAGTTATGCGATAGAAACTTATTTGTTAAGCATCAAAACATTCATATTTCACATCAATGAGTTTTAATTTTGATGATAATGTTAGAATTTTGTTGAAATATGTAAATATTTTGTAAGTATTTATTGTAATTAAAGGTGTATTTTAATTCAAGTGAATCTGAATATTAATTCATCTAAAAATTTTAATATATAAAAATTAATTTGGAAATAAATAAATAAAATAAAATATATAATGAATACATTTTTTAGGTGCGGTGGAATAATCCAATTGGGACATTGAAACCGTCACCAGCCTCCTCGCATCGCTCTCGTTCTGTGGATTTCAAACTTACCGTTTGGATTCCTTCGTTCACTCGTAAGCTTCACTTTCTCATTTTGATCTCAAATCCGCGCTCACAAATTTATATCTTCTTGTTCTCTCTCTTCATTGTCATTGATTTCCCAATGATAAGACTCATTTGTGTCATCCAAATGTAACACCTCTGAATTTTCCTCAACGGAATTTTGATCACTGTCCTGAAATCCATGATTATATCCACGATTTGACCTAACTCATAGGTTGTTATATGCATCGATCATATCATTATCCAATTCGCTGTAGGAAAAGAAATCTGAAATTTGCTATTTAGTTGCTGAGAAAAAAATGTGGTAGGTAGGGTTCAATATTCATTTTTTTTTCTCTTTGATTATTTTGGGATTTGCACCTCTTGCAAAATGAAAATGGAGGATGCTTCATAGTTCACACCCTTTTTAGTTTTCCCCCGTGTCTGTCTTGCGAGGAGGAGCAATTGTAGAAGTTGGTGTTTTCAGTATTCTAGTTTTTATTTTCTACTTCGGGAGTTGCCAATTACTTGCGAGAGATGCAGACGTAGTGTATAAACAGTGAGCAAAGCAGTGTGGATGTCTGCAACTGACTTCAAAAACTGAGTTCTTATTATGTGTTATCTCTCCCTTCTTCCACATGTATATGTTTTTTGTTTCCTTCTCTTCAGATTAGACTATTTTCCCCTAGTTTATTATTCTATTGATTATATGATTATCTAAATCTTTTTTTTTTTCCTGAGGTGTAAGATTGAATGTAGTGGACAAGTTTTTTTTTTGTAGTTATAGGATGGTTAAAACTTAGATGCAGTTCTATAATTGTTTTTAGTGCTTCTCCAATCAAAATTGGAGTTTTACCTCAATAACCTTTGAAATAAAGGTTTCAATTAAACGTCAGCATAGGTTAGTGAGGTGCTTTTGGTGCTGTTCTAAAAGGCAAAAGCTCCAAGAGAACTATATTTAAGCTTTTGCCTTACAGGATTTAGTTGAGATTTCACTTTTCAGTTTGTTGTCAGAATTTGGCATTGAGAATTTTTGCTTAAACAGATATTTCTTTCTTCCTTTCCAGGTTGTTTTGCTTGACTATTATAGAGGCTGCAGCCTGGATGATTGTGGGCTTTAAGCTTGTCAATGAGTAATTATCGAATGGAGCTTGCAAGACCTGCCTCAAGTAATCTTATGATATTTAATGTGATAATATATATTAGTGAGCTGTTTACAACTGAGAATATTGTTGCTGGCTCAGAAAAAGCAGTGACATTCTACTTACCTGTTCTAATAAGTGCGAATATTTGGTCCTGTATATTATAAAAATGTTTTAACCATTAGCTCCTGTAATGACTTATGCATTTGTAAAGTTTTTACCTGGTCTATTTGCAACTCATTGCTGAACTCCATGCCCTTGGATGAGCTTTTGTTTTGAGTAATGCTACACAGCCAATAAAAAAGAGCTGTAATTTTGAAGAATTCAGCTAGGTTCAAGGGCAATTGTTAGATAAGATAGAGGGGTAGGGACCACTCATCTATCCAAGCGTCAATAATCATTCCAACTCATTTTTTTTTCCAAAGTGGAAAAAAAATTCTTGATATCTAACACTTTCCCTTTCCCCCCACCCTTGAAGAGCTTGAGGAAGAAGATTTTACTAACACTCCTATTAGGTTACATTTTCCTGTAGCTTTCTGATACTGTTTAATGCTTTAGGTTCATGTAAGCTTCAAGGGGTTTCAGCAAATGACTATTGACTAGATGGTTATGAATGGCAACTTTTTTTTTTTGCATACTATATCAGTAAATATTCACTCTGGCTTGGGCTTTTAAGAAATTTTTGGATGGAGGGGTTTAGAGCAGCGAAGGGAGGGTTTATTTTCATTTTTTAAATGGAGAAAGTTATTAAGTATTTATAAAAGATGAATGAGGATGATTGGAAAATTACATATAATATCGTTTTACTCCTTTTTTTTTTCTTAAATAAAAAACTCAAATCAGAAATTTTACTGTCCCTTCCCTTTAGCCTTAAACTCCTCCATCCAAACATGCCCTAAAAAAATTGAACTTATATGTAGAAGCTTTAATGTTTTTAGAATGCCTATGAAGTGTGACTGGGGGATATTGCAGAACTAATTCACTTGGTTTTCTTGATAAGTTGAATGATTGGAAGGTCTTTTACAGGTAGAAGAAAATTGAAAGATTTATTGCTTCAGAGAGATAATCGTCTTTGTGCTGATTGTAATTCTCCAGATCCTAAATGGGCGTAAGTGTTTCATTTTTTCACTCATGATGTTTGTGGTTTATATTAACAGGCATTATCATAACTTTTTTTTTTTCCGGTGAACTGTTTCTGAATATGATATAAAGCTGGAGGAAGCTAGGTACTTGTAAAACATAATCATGAATATCGCTTTTTTAATTTGTGAATTCACTTCTGCTAACTGCTTTACAGGTCTGCCAACATTGGAGTTTTTATATGCTTAAAATGTTGTGGTGTGCACAGAAGCCTTGGTTCTCATATATCAAAGGTAAACCATTCACATGTACCACCATTCATAGGTTGTCTCATTCTTGTGGAAGGCATTGCTGCCTGGATTGAAGAATTATTTTTTCCCCTCATGTAACATATTTGATGCTTGAACTGAGTATCTCCTCCTTTTTGTCTTCAACAAATTGAAAGACTGATAATTCTTATGCTTGGGTTGTTCATTTTCCTGAACCTGTTTAAGAAATTTATGCAGTGAGTGTGTTTGGCAAGATAAATAAGCTAGCTTTTAGCTTACTTGACTAGCTTAAAAGCTTGTTTGAGTAAAATAAAGTTATCTGGTAAAGAAGCTTATTTCAACAACTTGTGGCAATTTTTGAAACACTAATTCATGTAGCAAGCTCCTACTTTATTTTTTATTCTCATTTTTATCCTCACTATCTTCTTATAATTCCTCCTTTACTCTTACATTAAAAAATCCTTAACACTCACTCTCATCAAATATAATTTCTTTACAATATAAAATCATCAATATTATATAAATTCATTTATGTTATCACATTTCATTAAAAAAAATATTATCCTAATTTTTAAGACGATAAATTAAAATATGAAGTGATAATTTTTTAATATATACTTACCAAATTTCAAATCATAGCCCAGTAATTAAACATGTCCTTTAGTTACTTATTAGTTAGCTCAATAGTTAATTTTACCAAATACTTTTAATTCAATTAGCTAGGATCATAGTTTTAAAATGTGCACGATTGTGGTGTTGCATCATGTCACGACACGCTTCCTTTCTCCTGCAACTCTGCTTGCTGGATTTGAGTCATGGCTATAGCGCCACTAATTGCGGCCATTGGCAGCCACGTCTCTGTTTGTGCAGTTACTGGAAAGGCTTTGTGTCCTGCGCCATTGCTAGACAGCCTTTATTATGCAACTTTTGGTGAGGCAAAATGGTTGGGTGAAGAGGAGGTGGCAGCTGATGGGGGAAAACGGCTAGGTTTTTTTAGTTTCTTGGGTGAGAGGGGTGTTGGGCCACTCTCCACCCCAATAGTCATACAATTGGGGAAGTTTTTTTTTAATATTAATCATATATTATACTATTATAATAGTATAATGTACTCTAGAATATATATATATATATATATATATATATATATATATATATATATATATATATATATATATATTTTATATTTAAAAATTTTAGAATAGCGACCATCAACTATTTGCTATCCTACCATTGCATTCTTTGGATTGACTACTAGGGCTAGGATACAAGGTGACACAAAATGCCAAGCCCACACTTGATGTGGATGATTTCTCCGCTGATTATAAATAAGGAAAGATATGATATTTATTGATGTGGGATGATGAGGTGATTATCAAGCATAGACAATTATCCATTGATTGTCTCATCTCGGCATAGAACATGGAGAGCCCTTGGATGCCTGCAAGTTTGCAAGTCTAACTCAACCCCACAAAAATCGACATGTAAGGTGAGAATTGCCCAAGCTTTATAAACACTACATAGGCCTTATCTCTAGTCCATTTGGGACTAAATACCACCCTTGAGGCTGCAACTGAGGCACCCCCCAAAGAGGCTGCAATTAAGGTGGCTTTCCAACATACAAAGTTAATCCCATGGCTTTCCCAAGTTCCTAATTGACAAAGTATAGAATGATGTTGTAGGTGATGTACTTTGATTCTTTTGAGGGTGCATTACCTCTTGATGTGTGACTAGAGTAGCTTTGTAATGTGTGTTCACGTGGGGGAGAGTTGTTAGGTGGGTTTGAGGCCATCCAAGTAATCTTAGGGAAAGGTCAAGTTGTCTCAAAGGCTTTCAATGGATAGATGTATCTTGGTCATGGTAGAAGTGCTCATTTGATCGCGTATCTTGGTCATGGTAGAGGTCTCTCATATGATCGCCATAGTGATGTGCATATCGACAACACATATCTTGATCATGTCAGTTGCTTGCCATCTCAAACACGTGTACTTTAGAACAATATTGTAGTTTTGGAGAGCCAGACACACCCCTAGGATTGAACCTTTCTAGGGGACCATTTTGGAACAACTAGCTTATCAACTTTCAGCTCCTAGTTAGCTTTTAAGCTTTTAGCTAATTTTTCAACTTTTAACTAATTTATCCACTGGTTTTGCCAAACACAGTCATGGAGGGAAAAAAGAATAAATGACTTACATAGTTTGCAATCCATGTTTTATTTCAATTCAAGATTTTGAAGACATGTTACTATATTACAATGAATTATACTTAGATGTGTTAGATGCATATGACAGTTAGGCGTTGGCAATGAAAAAAATGTCTAAGTTAATTATCACAAGGTATTTCTCCTTGTGTCAATTTTATTTATGATTTTAAATATATTCATGAAAGATTCAACTCACCATGCTTGTCTTTTGACAGTGTGCATACCTATATCCTATATTATTAATAACAAGCTATTAGTAGTAGTGTTGCCCTTTGGCAACAATATTGTACCATTTGCTTTTGTTCATT
Source organism: Mucuna pruriens (assembly GCA_025330945.1). Taxonomy (NCBI): domain Eukaryota; kingdom Viridiplantae; phylum Streptophyta; class Magnoliopsida; order Fabales; family Fabaceae; genus Mucuna; species Mucuna pruriens. The sequence goes on along the minus strand of JAENHJ010000533.1, from coordinate 6,870,297 downwards.
CTTGTACTAAACAAATTTATTTGTTTTTTATTGTACTAAACATTATAAGTATAAAATATGTTTTTCTTTATTTTATTGGAAATAAAGTATGTGGAAAATGAAATCATTTAATGTCTTGCATGTGTCAATGTTTATATTAGATCAACAGATCAAGTTAGTTTTATGTTAGAGTAGTTAGAAGTAGATCTATACAACTGCTGGACACAGTTTCCCACAATAATAGTTGAAAAGTGGCAAACACAAATCTATAACTCCAAGTTTAAAAAGGAGCAAACTAGCAAGTGTGACCAAAGTCATTGAATTGGAATTCAATACTAAAAGTATGATGAGCATTTTGAGAAGCACATACTTTGTTTGATAAATGAAAATGCCATGTTTTGAATAGGCCATTTCATTTCCCAAGAAATAATTGAGTTTCCAATATCCTTCATCTCAAACACTGCAGATAATTTTTTCTTGAGCAATTGTCTCTCAACTGGATCATCTCATAACAATAATATTATCAACATAAACAAGAAGTACAATCAGCTCTCTTCCGTGTGAATGTTTGAAGAAAAGTGTATGATCTCCTTTGCTTTGCTTATAGCCCAACACACCATTGCTTTCATGAATCTTCCAAACCATGCTCAAGGAAATTGTTTTAGCTCATAAAAGGCCTTCCTCAATTTGCATACCTTGTTCGTTTTACTTGTGGGTCCAAATCTCGGGGGAATCTCTATATTCATCTCTAAATCTCCATGCAAGAATGCATTTTTGACATCAAATTGGTGTAGTTCCCACCCAAAGTGGGCAGTAAGAGAGAGGAAAATCTAAATAGTGTTCATCTTTGCCATGAGAGCAAACATCTCCTTACAATCAATGCCACAAGTTCGAGTGTATCCCTTCGCTGTGAGTCTTGCTTTGTATCGATCGAGAGTGTCATTTGAATAATGCTTGGCTGTATAGATCCACTTGCAACTAACTGGCTTCTAATCCCTTGGCCTCTCAACCATCTTCTAAGTTCCATTCCTTTTAAGTGTTTTCATCTCCTCATCCATAGCTTTGACCCATTTTTCATCCTTTAATGCCTCTTGGATAGATGTTGGTATTCTCTCAGAGTCAACAACTACAATAAAACTCAAATACTACAAGGAAAGATGTTTGGAGGAGACAGATTGAGAAATAGGATATTTGGCTCAAGAATTTTTTCCTTTTCTCAAAAAGCAATCGGCAAGTCATATGGATCAAGGTCACAAGCATCAAGAATTTGAGAATTAGAGGGATTGATTTCAATGCTTACCTCCGAATTAGACGATTGAAGTTGTTTTTGGACCAGGTCGGGTTTTTCTCTCCTTTAGTACACCAATGTTGGCTTATTAGCTTTGGTCTTCTTTGCTTCTAGTCTTGGTGTCAAAGGTGCTAATTCCTACAAAATAGAAGGCAAAGGAGGAGCAAGAATAGAAACAAGTGAATCAAAAACAAAGGACCAAGGGGGAGAAACTCAAACCCAGATATCAAATTATTGCTCTCCCCCTTAATCTGAGGGCAAGTGAAGAATGACATGTGTCCATGGAAGGTGGTATCCATGGAGACAAAGTACCTATGACTGGAAAGATGGTAGCATTTGTACCCTCTTTTGTTAGGTGCATAACCCAAAAAGACACACTTGACTGCTTGGGGATCCAACTTAGTTCAATGTTGTTTATGAACATGATAAAAAAACACACCCAAATACTTGAGGCTCAAGATTTTGCATGATGGGAGTAGAAGGAAAAAGTGAGATCATAAATTGAATAAGACTAACATTGCTTAGAACACATGATGAAATCTGATTAATCAGATAGGTAAAAGTCAATACTGCTTCTCCTCAATATGTGATAGGGAAGCATTTGGAAGAGGAGGGCTTGAACAACATTAATTAAGTGGCGACCTTTTCCTTTTGCTATCCCATTTTGCTACGGGGTGTCAACACATGTAAATTCATGGATGATGCCTTGTTTATTATTAAAGCTTGAAAGGCCATGATTGACATATTCTTTTTCATTGTCCAAACATAATCTTTTTATTGTCCTGAATTGCGTTTGTACTATATGATAAAATTGAATGAAGAGTTAAGGTTCCTCTGATTTTTCCTTAAGCTAAGTTAATTGAGTACAATCATCAATAAAAAATAACATCTTGCAAAAAAAATATTAGAAATAGGGGAAGGTCCCCAAACATCAAAATGAATAAGATCAAGTGGTTTAGTACTTTTCTAAAAAGTAGAAGGAAAAGTATCATGACGATGTTTAGCAGATTGACAAATGTCACACTGAAAAGACGTAACAAATTATAGTAAACACAAAGATGAAAACATAGACTTAATTAAAGAGAATGCAAGATGCCTAAGACATTTGTGCTAAAGTTAGACTTGTGATGCAAGAGAGTGAGACCGAGAGTGAGACTGAAAATAGGAAGACAAACACCTTTTGACCGTCTCTTTCATCTTATAGATAGTACAACCCTCCCTATTCCTTAGTAACTCCAATAGTTTTCCCATGACAAGATCCTAAAAAACACAATGTGAAAGGAAAAAGGTTACTGCATAGTTCTAGTCCCAAATAGAGATTAAGTTATTGGAAAGTTTGGGAATATGAAGCACATTTTTCAATTTAAATGAAGGGTGAAGGTGATAACAACCTTGGGAGAACCACATCACAAAAGCTAGTTATTGTAGTTAGAGAGTTCAAGGCCATATAAACCCCATGTTTGAGTCCCATTCTTATAATGTAGGAGTCCAAGTCCTACCTTGCAATTGGATCTTAACATTCCACCACACTACACAACCCTGACGCCCAAGCTGGTGCACTAGCCTTTTGACTAATCCCGAGCAAATACTATAATGTCGACGTGACCACTTGCACCGCTTGTTTGCAATTGAGAGACTAGTAGAAGACTTTGATACCAATTGATAAGCACCCAAGCACTTAGGGAAATCTCTCTTAAAAGCTAATTATTAAGGGGGAGAACGAAACACTTAAATATTCCATCGAGCATCCCATACTATTCAATATTTGGCACCCCATAATACCCAAGTCCTTATCAAAAGGTCAATATTCTCATAACCAACAACATGAGTATGAGAACCATCAACAACAGAAATATAATGAACCTTGGGAGAGGAGGTGTAGGATGAACAAAGTTAGGAACCAAATGTCATGTGGTCAATGGCACCAGAATCAATAATCCATGCATCTTAGGGGATAGAACCAAATGTAATAGATGATTGGGAGCAAGACTTCTTACCACTTATTGCCGAAGAACAATATTAAGAAGTCTTACTAAGAGAGTCAAGGAGAGTTCTCAAGCTATCCAAGTTGACATCCTCAAACAGTGGATGAATGATAAGAAGAAGAGTCTTATGCAATTCTTGCCATAAAAAACACGCAGATAAAAATGCGATAAAGAACAAGGGGTAGGCTTCAAAAATACCCAAGAAAAATAGTTCTCAAATTGTAGTTTGAACCCCTTAAATGGATTGAGGAAAATTCGTGCGGTGAAACGATAAGGCGACAAAGAGAACCGCTATGAAGGCGGCTAGGGTTTTTGTGCGGAAGTGAGACCCCCAAGATCGGGAGCTCGTGATCCTATGTAGAAAATCTAAGTATTATTGCTACTTTGGAATACAATCATGAGTTTGCCTATATAGGCCACTGATTATTAGGAAATATGAGAATGTTAAAGATATACATTTATTCTATGTTAATAGAAAAATATGGAAAGATTCCATAGCTAGAAATTAGAAATTTCTATCCTTATTTAGATCCTTATTTGATTATAAATAAAGCATCATATCTATGAGCAACACACAACACATTAAGTAAACACTTTTACATGATATTAAGAACATAACTTTTTTTCCAATCCCTTTTTTATTTTGATAGCAACGTGTGAATAACGCTTACGCCTACTATGCATTATCTCTCAGTGATTTAGGGTTCATTGCATTCCCTTTTCGCCACAGTGGGTGCTCCTTTTCATGGGTGAATAGTACTTGTCCCCACTGCCAACTAACCCAGGCCACCATCATGCCACTCTTTCTTCGGCTTGATGATGTGATTGGAACCACCTCCCTCTAGTGACCATCGTGCAACTTTCCTTGTTGCCAATCACCATGTGCCTCCTTTCTTTGGCACGATACATGCACTTGCACCAAAAAGACATGTACTCCCTTTCTTGGTGTGGCTTAAACTTTGGTGATCACTTTGTCGCGCTCCCATGACTCCTCCCTCTGTCGGGATCCCACTCTGGCGACCCCTTCTTTGCGTTCCTATGACTCTGGAAATCCTTTCGTCGTGTTCTCTTGACTCCAGCAACCCTTCTGCCGTGCTCTTTTGACTTTGGTGACCCTTTGCCATGTTCCCCTGACTCTAGCAACCCGTCCACTGCGCTCCTTTGACTCCAATGACCCCTCTCTGTCATGCTCCTCTATTTCTTATGACCCATCTGTTGCCTTCCAATGATCCTCTCAAAGGCTGAAACTTTGTCTTTTTAGAGTTCTTATGTTGACTACATTTGTAATAATCTTGGTTCATAAGACATATATGTTTTAGCTTGATGGGGAGTGTTAAAGATATACATTTATTCTATGTTAATAGGAAAATATGAAAAGATTCCATAGTTAGAAATTAGGAATTTCTATCATTATTTGTATCCTTAATTTTAACATTATTTGATTATAAATAAAGCATTGTATGTGTGGGTAATCCAATACATTCAGTAAGCACTTTACATAAACAAAACCTTCTAATTATTACTGGTAATCTGTCTTTAATCAGTGCTAATTATAGGGAAAGTATTTGGTACATATTTGCAACAATTAATTACATATTTACAAAATTAAGAGTGGCATGATTGCTGAACTCATTTGTCTGACAGCATTATATTTTACACTCAGGTTTTATCTGTGACATTGGATGATTGGTCAGAGGATGAAATAGATGCAATGATGGAAGTTGGGGGAAATGCGGTTGCTAATTCAATTTATGAAGCTTATTTTCCTGAAGGATATACGAAACCAGGAGCAGATGCTAGTCATGAGCAGCGCTCAAAGTTCATACGGTTAGACATGTTTTCATATACACAATGTATCTGCCGATTTTAGCTTCTTTTTGTTGATTTTGAAAATTTTATTTCTCTCATCAACATGAAGTAGGTAATGCTGAAGGGTGTTGAGCCTATGATATTTATTTACCCCATTTGCTTAGTTGCTTATTTTTTTTATTATCTGGTGTTGTTTCAATGAGTCTGGTGAATTCCCTAGTTAATTGGCTGCTTTTTTACTTGTGACAATTTCAACTGCAGGTCAAAATATGAATTTCAAGAATTTCTAAAACCGAGTTTGCGCATTGTGTCTGGAAAAAGCAGTATACAATCAAGTTCTGCCAAAAGCCACATGGATAGTTTTAGAAGTACTAGTAGTTCACAGAGAATGGTAACTTTATGTTGTGTTAGTTACTCTAATTATCTGACTACTTTTATGAGTGGGGGAGAAATATTGGGACCAATTTTAGAGTAAGCATCATTTTGTCTTTAAAATATATTTTTATTGAACTGAATCATTTTTGGACCAGATGAAAGCCTTCTAATAAAAAATAATTAATATAGATGAGATGAAGCATGCTTCATTATCCAACTTTACTAGTTTGACAGCAATGACAATGCAGTTATCCTCATGAGTGATTTCCTTGAAATATGACTGATATTGGTGGTAACAACAGGAAGGTATGGTAGAATTTATTGGATTGTTGAAGGTGAAAGTGATTAAAGGCACAAATTTAGCTATCAGAGATATAAAGTCAAGTGATCCGTATGTTGTTTTGAACCTTGGCCAGCAGGTTAGTGTCACTAAATGATCTTGGGAAACAGTTGCTTTGTATCTTCTATTTATAGTTGTAAAATCAGAAACAATGATAAATTTCTTTCTGAAATTGATTTGGTGCAATTGCCTAATGCCTACAGACTGTCCAGACAACAATAATACCCAGTAACTTGAATCCAGTCTGGAATGAGGAATACATGCTGTCTGTTCCTGAAGATTATGGACAGATGAAATTGGTATGATTGAATTTTGATGTTTTAAAAAACACACTATCTTCTGTGTTCTATTTTCTATTATATAGGGCCTCATCATTGAAAAAAATTGAGTTTTTCCATACTCATTCCTCAACGTCTAATACCTTTTACATTGCAAAACAAGTTTCTTGTATTGCAAACAACTTAGATCATTTCTCGCGGTTGGAAATTAAACAGTTCTATTCTGAATACAGTTTGTAATTTGATTATAACTTACAATACATTTGTTGGAAACAAAATTTTGAATTATGATAAGAATGAATTAGTAAGTTATATAAACAGTATCTAGTCTATACATCTCTCATTTCCCTTCTTTTCTATTATGATAATTAATAAGTAATTGAAACATCTATTAGATTTTTCTTTCTTTCTCTTCGTTCTCTGTTTGTACATGGGGAAGAAGATAACTAATTTTTAGTTTGAGAATATGACACTTCATCTTATCAACTGACTGTGTTGCAGAAAGTATTTGATTATGACACATTTTCTTCTGACGATATAATGGGAGAAGCAGACATTGATCTTCAGTCTCTGATAACATCTGCTGTGGCATTTGGAGATGCTGGAATGTTCGACGATATGCAGATAGGAAAATGGTTAAAATCCGATGACAATGCACTTATTGAGGATAGCACAGTCAATATTATTGATGGTAAGGTTAAACAAATGATGTCACTCAAGCTCCAGAATGTTGAATGTGGAGAAATAGATCTTGAACTCGAGTGGATTCCTCTTGATCAATAGGTACTATTTAACTGTTGTTAGCCTATCTGGTTAGGGGTTCTTTGCCTTGAAAAATCATACAATTATCTCATGGGAAATTAGTTGTACCTACAAATCATATAAATACTATTGTTGTATTAGTCTTATTTATGTGAGTTGCATATTTCTATGTGGGTCTTTAAAAAAAGGATTAGCTTATTTTAATAAATACATCCAACCAAAAAAAAGGATTAGTTTGTTTTAGTAAATACATCCAACCAACTCCAATCTTTTTACCGATTAACATCTTAGAAGATTTCACAAAACTCTTATCACTTAGGTTTTTACTTTTCGGAAATATATTAGCTGAAGAATTAGTAGTTGTTGTTCTTGTTTTTTTAGTACCTTTAATAATTCCTATACCTGTCATGTTCATTTACAAGTGGTATTCAAACTCTAATTTTTGCTACTTTAGTTGTGGCTTATATAGGTGAATCCATGGAATCATTGACTAGTTTTTTTTAAAAAATAGTATTTTCACACATATCCATTATCTTAAAGAAATTTTTGTAAATTTTTCTCCTTTACTTTTTGGCTCATCGTCCTAGAGGAATAAATATATTTGGCTTTTTGTCTATTTAATTTATGTCTGTTAAATTATTTGTCAAAATATTAAGTAAATTTTCTCATAAAAAAGAGCAAGAGAACTGTTTCTTGGAGAATGAGACAGAAAAACATACACTTTTGCTAACGTGTTGGATCGCATGTTTACTTTTTGTGCAAATGCGTCAATTGTTGTTGGGAAACTCTACACCTTGGTGGAATATAAATATTTGCTTAACATTTAATCATTGTACCAATGATCCAAAGCTGTAGTGCGTTAACAATGGTACTTTATTTGGAGGATGAGGGAGAAAAAGAAGCGATCCGAGCTAGGGCAACATGCATACACGTGATAATAGCATCTTCAATAGGTAAGTATCCAATTTGAATTCATAACATCTCAGAATTCTTTGTTGATCCATGAAATTTAAAGAACATTTATTAGTTTTCACTCTAATAGTTGAATTTAACTTGGATTGTTAATTTTTAGTAAGTCTTTCGATAGATTCCACTTATTTATTCTTTTATATAAATATATTTTAATTTTGAAATAATAAATGCACAAAATAAAAATATTATAAAGTTATTTTATTTATAAAAAAAAGTTAAAATGATGACAAAAATATAATATTATATAAATATAAAAATTAATTTTGTTACTTTTACGTCTGAAGCGTTTTTAAATATGTTGGCTTTCTTCTTTTTATATTATTTATATTGTTTATAAATTTGTATCCATTTTGATTATCATTCATGATCTAGAATTTCATCTCCTTCGTCAAGAATGAAATATAAATGATGCACCTTACTCGAAATTTTAGTTATATTTTTATTTTCGTTTGAAATAATAAATATGTTGGTTTTGATTAAGTGTTTATGTCAGTAACATGTAGCCTGTTTGTTTTACCCAACAATCATGACATTCAGATAACATGATTCATACAGTGTTGATGCAAAATTTAAGTTTCTCAAATCAATTTTGTGGTTAGTAGAATTGACTTGAGGGGAAGTTAAAAAAAAAGAAAAAGAAAAGCTTTTTATGTTGAGTATAAATTTTAATATATGCTTATATTTTTACTTTAAAGTTTGTTTACTTCGTCATCTAACAAAATATTTTTAAATTTAATTTTAATATACCATTATAAAATATGAATAAAATGTTGTAACATCAACTATCTCAATTTTAAAAAAAAAAAACAATTATTTCAATACTAATGCTTATAAAATCTTTAAAAATTGGACTTTTAATTGATATTTGATTGGTGAGTAAGAAGGTTTTTATTAGTCATTGATATAATATTTGGATAAATTTTGAGAATGAAAAATATTATGTTTGAGGTAGTGTCTTTAGAAGTGAATGAAGTATGAAGTATAGAATTTTTTTTGGCTACTTGAATTACATATCTTAAATATTTAAATTATGCTTTAAAAATATATTATAAAGTATTGAATATTTTAGTGAAACAATGTTGATATTTTAAATTACTATAGATAATTTTTAAGAAATTATACATTAAATATAAAAGTTATATTTTTTTAATGTATATTCTGCATAGCATGGTTCTACATGCTATAGATTCCCATTAATTTTCTTTTTTAATGTAATGTTGTCAAATATATATTTTTTATAATGTAACTTAGAGTGTGTTTATTTAAAGGTATTTTTTAAGACAGTAACTTTTTATGAGAAAAAACACTTATAAAAGATTATAAGATGTTTAGATAAATTTTTTTTAAGAATAAAAAATAGAAAAGTAGAAAAATAACCCCGGAAATTTTTTGGTTTACCAAAAACTAAAAAGTATATACCTTTTTCTTTAAATAATAATTAATATAATTAATATTTTATATGCAAAAAAAATATAATTAATATTTTATATTATCAACAAAAAGTGAAGAACCTAACTTTGTAATATTGAGATCTTTTATTTTGTAGAGCATTGTCATGTTTCTCAAGTTAAGTGTAGTGGTTATATAATAGGTACAAAATATAATTATTTTTAATAAAATATTTAATTATAATTAGATATTCTACTGTTATCTTTTTAAAATTTTTAATACGTACAAAAAGTATTTTTTTTTGTCTAATCAATTTGTTATTTTAAAAGTGTTTTTAATGACCTTTATTTTAACTTGGTCAAAAAAACTTTTAGATTGTCACACGCAAAGTTATACAAAAAAAAAATTATTTAAAAAATTATTTTATAATTGTAACCATACATAAATTAGAATATATAATTTTTATATAAATTATATTCATATTTTTTATTATATCAAAACCATTTTTTTAATACAAATATTTTAAAAAAAAATTTATATATTTTATTTATACTACAATAATTCATACTTACTACTGTAAATGTATTGCAAGGGAAATCACACTAGTTTAAGAACCTTTACTACGTTTTCATTCCAATAGTGAAATTCAACTTGGATTCTTAATTTTTAGTGAGTCTTACAAAAAGATTCTACATCTTTATTCTTCTATATAAATATATTTTAATTTTAAAATAATAAATACATAAAAATAAAAATATAATAAATTGATGACAAATACATAACATTATATAAATATAAAATTTATTTTTTTGTTATTTTTACATGTTTCTAAATATGTTTTATTAAGTCGGTTTAAATTTGTCTTTTGAAAAACATGTTCACCTTTATAAGTATGTTGTAAAATCAAAATGAAGTTATTAGATACTTCATATGTGACTATCTATATGATCATAATCAAAAGAGAAATTTTAACAACACATTTTTTTAATACATTTTTTATTAGTTAAAATTTATTAAAAAAATACAAAGTTTTGAGTTTCAAATTTTATTAATAAATTTTTCTTATAATTTTATAGTTTTCAATCAATTTTAATCAACATTGAACAATAATTAAAAATGTATTCAAGGAAATCCACTACTAGCACTCTTCAAATCAAAATTATAAATGTGTTGTTCATCTTCAACATTCACACTATACATATATCATAATAATAAAAATACATGTCAAATTTATAATTCTTCCCACCACTATTCCAAGATGATTGTAGATTTAGCACGATGACTTTAATAACATTAACTTTTTCAAGCAATTAAACATTTTTTTTTCTATTCCTAGTTGGGCCTAAAGCAATTTTTTTAGACCGGTAGAAATATATGAGAAAAATAAAAATAAAATAAAATGAGGTAGTTAAATTAATTTAAAATAAAATATTAAAATTTGTAAAATATATAAAGAACCAAATTAATAATTGTTACATATTTTTTCTCAAAATTTAACAAATAGCAAAAATTTTCAAATTTAACGGTATATTCAATTATTAATTTTTAATTACCGTATTATTCCATAACTTCTATTAACGAATGCTATGGTCAATATATAATAGTCAATTAGTCAATAGGCCAATGCAAATAGCACTACGAATATTTTAGCTGTACATCAGTGCCTGTAACATCATGATTCATACATATGAGGCATGCATACTAGTAATAAATTAATAATATATTGATGGAAATAAGCTTCAAAGAATTTTACAGCAAAAGTTTAGAACATAAGTCTTTCTTTCAATAAAAGTATTAAACAGAATACAGTCAATAAAATCTAATATACAAAAAAATTACTGTCTCCTAATAGGCATTTGTTATTATTGTCAGGCTTTTTGAGATATTCAATTTCGGATATTTCATTCACACCTTTTACAATGCATTCTTCTCTATAGTTGTGCATAAGTTCCTCTTTATAATTTGCTACTAAATTCCATTGGAATCACATGAATGATTTGGATTTATTAGATGGATAATTGAAGCATAAATAATTTAATAAAATTTAATAGGATAAGCAAGTGACATGGAAAATTTCTCTCATGTGAAGAGTATATATAGGATATAACATAACTACTTTATAATGGGATTTTTGGTATTTCTATTTATAAGTTTATAAGGATTACATTAACAGCTTCTTTGTAATAGCTAGTATATCATTATTAAAATATAATGAAATTAAAAATTATAAAAAAATACATAACATAATTTAATTAAAACAAAAGTTAATTAAATAGAAAAACTATATGCCATTATACTACAACATTACAACATTATAACTATGTGTGGTTTTTTTTATTCCAGAAATTCAGACAGTGCATGCTATAATGAAACTGAATTATTTATTTATTTATTTGTGAGAAAATTGAATTTTAAATAAGTTTTATCTCAGTTAGTTAAGTAAGAGGCGTTAATAGTATAAATCTTTGATACATGCAAAGATTTCATATCGAAAATAAGATACTTAAATCCTAATCCCTAAAAAATCTCACTCTAAAATATAAGTGTGCAATAATTATAATTGTCTTTTTTTTTTTTGGTAAACCTGTAGATTTTTTTTTACTGACACATTTGAGTATATATTTTTTTAAATTTAAACTAATTTAGATATACATTTCAATTATAGCATGCATAAGCTGCACCCGTAAGTTGTGCCTTAATGGCTGGTTTTGGATGGTTGTGAGATTTTGTTTTTTCATTTTCAAAACAAAACGTATTTTTGTTAAAATGTAACTGGAATGATTTATAATTTAATTTTAAAATAATTTATCTTCATCTTTAAAATAAAATAAAAAAATTATGAATTTAGTTTTTTATTTTAAAAATACTTCCTCACTCCAAACACATCATTAAACTAATTTTAAAAAATAAATAATTTTAAAATAAATTTATTTTAAAACTAAATTAATTTTTGAAACATAAAAAAACTAAAAATTAAAACCTAAAAACTGATTTTAATTTTTAGAAACTATAAACCACTCCAAACACGCTCTTACTGGTTCATCTTTCCCGCAATGAGATTTGCAACTTCTATTCCTTTCAACTAACGATTTTCAGCTCCATATATAATGTGTCATACATAATAATGTTCTAAACCTTTATGTTGATAACTTTCTAAAAGATTACCATAATAATATACAAGTTTGGGCAGTTAGATGCAAGTTTTTATTTTTTATTTTTAAATGTAATTTTAAAAATATGTTTGGTTAAAATGGAATTGATGGTTTTTAACTCAAATTTAAAATACTTCTATATTTATTTTTAAAATAATTATGTTTTTGTGAATTTGGTGTAGTTTTTTTTAAATATTATCAATATATTTAATAATGATTATTATTATTGTTGTCGTCGTCACCACACACTACTAACACTATCACCACTCCATCACGTCTGGAATCATTACTACCACCATAGTCGAAATTGTCATTGCCACCCCACCGACTTCATCATCATCACTTTCATTAGTATTGATATCAATGACTTAGTAAAAAAAACTAAAATAATTATATTTTTTGAGCTTGTCAAACCAGACCAAATTGACATACTATTTTTTTCTATTTTTTTATATAATTTCTAAAGAAAAAATAAGTACGGGACAAAATATGCTTGATGCATTACAGACTAATTATTTTTTGTCTCAATCTAACCCACCAAGCTCAATTCCTTTTAAGTAACATTTTAGAGCCTAAAGTAACCTAACCCATCAAGTCATTAGGTTGACTTGTCGAGCAAAACATATTTTTCAAGCTCTAGTTACCACTACCACCATTGGTACCAATATGCAAAAACACTTTTAAACTAATTTTAACATAATATAAAATTTTGAAAATGATATTTTGAAACTAAAAATTATTTTTTAAAACTTAAAAAACTAAAACTAAAAATAAAAAATTGATTTTAATTTTTAAAAATTTTAAAACTTGTAACTAAAAACTATCCCAAACGGATCCTTAGTCTTCATTGTAGTATAAATCATATCATTTTAGTTTGTCTGTTTTTTTATTATTTTGAAGATAAAATTTATATTTATAAAATATGTACAAAACAAACTATTTAAATGCATAATTATGTATTTGTTTAAAAAATTAATAGAAGGTAATTGTGTATTGATAATATTTTTAAAATATTTAATTCTAACTTATTTTTATTGAAAAATTAATCTGTTGTTAGCATAATGTTTTTTAAAAGTTATTCAGTCATGTGATATCATTTAATAAAGGAGGGGTTAGATTAAAAAAAAAATTAATTGAAAAATAAAATTCTTAAATCAATAATAACATGGTGCATGCATGTGGATGAAAAATTAAATGTGTAATAATTATTTATTTATCTTACAAAATGAATATCCTCGAATCCCAACCCTTGTATCCATAACCATTTACAACTTAATTAAAATTTGGTTTTTATTTATATTAAAGTAAACTACACGTGGAATATAAAAAAAAATATAAAGTCAACTGCATGTGATATATGGACAACAAAAACGAATCTTTAGATTTTTTACGCTTCTAGTTATTTTGAATACAATATTTAAATATTAAATCATATGTTACATTTTATTCCTAAAAGAAGTATTTAAGTGTCATTTGTTCCAAGGCAGTGAAAAAATATATTTAGCAAAATCATAGTTAAATTATATCATGATTCGAGTAAAAGTGGAAAAAATTGTTTTTATCAAGCCTAACTATGATTTATAAACTATAAACAAATCATATTATTAATTAATAACGAACCCTAATTTTTTTATATTCTAATTCTTACTTCCATTTTATATTTTTCTCGATCTCTCTTCTTTGTCTATCACATAATCTATTATCTGCCTATACGACTAGAATTTATAATTAATTCCTTTTTTATGAATACATTTTAATATAAAATTTATAATTAAAATTAATTTGAACACAATCTCTGTTGTTCAATAGTTCCAAAATTAATTCTAACAAAACCAATTTTACATTCTATCTCCTTCCTAATTAGTAATTACTTAAGGTGTATACACCATAATAAGTATCAAATGAGTCTTTTATTTTTATCAAGTAAGTAAAAATCATTTTAATGATGATACATAAACATATCTGTATATAAATTATTTTATCTAATACATATTATTTTTTTATCTATATTTTATATTATATTATATTATATCATTTATCATACTTGCATTTTTCTTTCGCATTCTAGGTGTTAAATAGTATTTAGTGTCATGAATTAATTTTCAAATTATTTTAATGTAATCAAGAAGGGGTACCAAAGTTAATATAAAACAGTTTGATTTTTTTTTTTTTCCGTGAAAGGTCAGTTTGGTTTGAGATCACACTCATGTTACTCAAAACCATACATTCGTTTACAGGTAACTTATTTTACTATAAATAAGATTGTGTGGAAAACCAAAAGATTAGGTCACTTCACTTGTAAAAATCACATATTCGTTGACATGTCACTTCACTTCACTCTAGTGTTAATTAGAGAGACAAAAAATTAGGTCAGCAACTCTATAACAACTAACAAACGAATTGAAAATTATAAAATAATATAATAAACGAACAATTCACATCCAACTAAATTTATTATTACTACTACTTTTCTACTAATACATAAGTAATTTTAACGACCGAAAAATTAAAAACCCACAATAATAAACAAATTAATTAATTAAATATACAAAGCAGCAACGTGGATTTACATACACAGTGGGAATTGAATTAAAAATAAAGCACGAAAAGATAACTCAACGATTTTGCACAACTGGCACTAACTGAAGCTTGTTCGCACTATTATTGTAACTGACATTATTATTATTATTATTATTATTATTATTATTTAAATCCTGAAACGGTGCGTTTTGGTGGGGTTTTCTTCGGTGCTTAAACAGATAAAGCAACGCCGAAGCCACTAATAGAGCGCCACCTGTGACTCCGCATACTAAGCTCGCCGTCGTCAACGCTCGTCCCAAGCGGCTTCTTCTTCCGCCGGCGCCGTTGACTCTCCACCACGGTGGCGGCAGGGACTCCGTCGCATTCCGGAGCGGGGCGTCGGCGTCGGAGGAGGAAGAGGAGCCCTTGCTGGTGCTGAAGAAGGACCTCATCTCCGCCGAGGAATTGACCGGCGGTGAGGCCTGGAAAACGAGGCCGTGCTCCGACGGCCGGAGATCTCTGCCGGTGGAGTCTCCGGCGAGAAGCAGCGCGATCGTGGTGAGGATCGCGGTGGCGAGTCCCGAGAGCGACGCCATCAGGAGAAACGGATTCGTGGGTTGCGTGAACGGAAGAGAATGGTAGTTACTAGTGAGAATGAGATATATATTATATTATATTATTATTATATATACACACACGCAAACAACAATACTTTTATTTAAGATGTTCTTTAATTTTAGGTTAATTTCTTATTATTTATTTTCTTAAATAACTTAGATCTATTTTCAATTTAACGAGACTTAAATGAAATAACTCAATAATAAATAACGTATTACAAAGAGTGAGTGTGCTTATTATTATGTTTGTCTAATGTATAATTTTAAAATAAAAATTTGTATCATTTATATTCTCTTTCACAATCTTATTTTCATTCACATTTTAAACATTGTTGAATAAACCACTATTTTAGTTATTAAAAAGTATAGCTTTGTCACGTTAGTCTTCGAAACTAAAAATAATCAAATAATTTTATAAAAATAAAATTTGTTAATTACCTTAAAATAAAATTTAAAATATATATTAGTTAATGATAATATTAATATATGTTTAAATATTAAAATAATAATAGGTAATTAAGTTTAGAAACTTAATAAAATAATTAAAATTCTCAATAATTTATTTAAAACAAATTAATATTCAGGATTAATGTGCCAACCGTGTACAGTTTTAGTGACCTAAATGGTAATTTAGTTAACAATACTCTATGTCTATAATTTTTAATGCATTAAAAAATAGCATAAGAATAACAAAAAGATGTTTATTTTTTACATATATAGTTTTTTGTTTAATAAAAAAAATACCGTAAATTTTTATGGTCACATACATAAGAATAATTTTTTTTAATCAAGGAAAATAAAATATTATTAGAAATGATAATTTATGAATATGTGAAAATAATTTTTTTATAATCCGTAAGTGGAAATAAAACCTTTTCATATTAACTGAGTGTAAAATGATCAAATTTTCTCTTGATGGTTAGAGTTAAATAATAACTAAACATATTTTCTATTTTTTTAAAACTTGTTTTTGATAATTTCATTTATGGAAGTAAATTAATTAGAAGTAAAAATTCTGAGCATACACCACGCCGGATGTTGGCACTGAAAAGTCACTTAAACTGTGAAGTGGAAAGTGTGCTGAGTGTTGTATTGGTATTTTCTATTATATTTTATTTTATTTTTGTTTTCGGTTGCTTAGGTTTTAAGCGTTTGATGTTCACTTGAACGTTTTGGTAAGGATTAAGTAACATCCGAAAGAGGGTTAGTAGTAGGTTCTGTTTGTGACTACCTGTCACTGTCTGAGATCCATAAAGTCATAGTACCACCGCTTTCTCCATTGTCTTTTCCACATTATTGTTTCCTATCTTCTTTCTTTTTTTTTCTTTCTAAGTCGTGTTAAAATTACAATTTTTCCCTTTTATATTCCGCATTAATTGCTTTCTATTTACTATATTATTCTGTTTATAGTATTTTTCAACTGTAATTAATAATCAAACAATGTTCGAAGCTTTGTAATGTTGAACCTCTGATCATTTTTTTTCCAACACCTATGCTATTTGAATATTATATAAAGCATCATAGCATTTCGTATTGAATTGAATTGATTAAGAACATTATGAACAGTAAATCTCGGTCGCTTCTTCGATATTATTATAAAAACAATATTTTCCATTATGATAATTATTACGTGTTGACTTGTTGAGTAAAATGTTTTTGAAATAATGAGTTTTTGTCGTTGTCGACGGCTTTTTTATTGTTGCAGTGGTTGTAAAATACGACCAACTTGTTTATAACTCTTTATTATTAATTAAAATTTATTAAAAATTAAAAAATATTAAATAAATAAGATTCACAAAATTTATAATTTTAAATAAATTTTGATCAATAATAAAAATTATATGTTGCTAATATTTTTGTTATGATATTAAGTTTTCGCTACAAATCTTTTACGATTTTATTTTTAAAAGGTATGTTCAAAAGTAGAAGTTGAGAGAGAGAAAGGTTTTTATAAACCGTCATTTGAAATAACTGCTAATTGCAATATGACACTTTCTCAGCACATTGAAATAATTTCTCATGACAATATTAAATATAAAAAATTTTAAAGGAGTTTAAGCATAATTATTCATCAAGTTCAAACACTCTTACATAATATTTTATACCCTTTTGTGGCCACCTGAATCACGATACGGGTCAGAAAAAAATTAGAAGATTGAAATTCGAGTTCCTTTCGAAAAAGGAATAAGAAATATGAAGTCGTCATCAACATTTTTATGGAAAATACCAAGAAATCTTGGGTTGGATAAGAATGGTATGGAAATCAGAGTCTGGGTTCAGAAGTCAGTTACGTGTTGGGATTACTAGAATCTCACAACATCTATCAAAGATAGTTACCATAATTAGATGCATGAAATGATATGACTTCTACGTTATGGTCTATGCCTTTCTAAGAAATGGAGTATATTTACAATGAATGAATAGAGGATGTTTTTTTTTATTTTTTTGAATGAATAACTTGACAAGAATTGTCTCTTGCTCTTACGTATCTCTCACTACAATGAAGAAGTCAAAGTTTATGTAGTTCTTGAGACATGGATGGTTGGTAGGTAGGAAGGGGGCTGAGACGAAGTCGGCCAAACAGTGTGAAAGGAGGCCGAAGCAAAGTCGACTAATTGAGGTGGAAGGGTGTCGAAACGGAGTTGGCCAATTAGGATGTCAACCATGTGTCAACAGGGCTATGTGTGTGAGAAAGGATGAATTATCCGTTGGCGTCTAGGGGTTAGAGAAAATTGGACTTTCCATTGACGTCCAAAGATATTACAGAAAAATGGACCGTCTCTTAGTGTACGAAGATATTAGAGAAAAGTGGACTATCTCTTTGGCATCCAAAAATATTAGAGAAAGGTGGACTAGGAAGCTTAAGATTAGATGCTGGAAGGCCTAAGGTTAAATGCTGGGAGAGGGTTAGGACCAACTCAGTCCTGTTGGCGTGAGCCAGTCTCATAGGGATCGACTCTTAGTCAATCCCAGTTCCGGCCACATAGGAGCCAGTCCCGGAATCAACGCACGACTCAATTTTGGCTATGGGGGAGTTGGCTTGGAGTGGGCTATAGGGGAGCCGATCCCGAGTCGGCCTACAACTTGGAGTTGGCATATAACCTGGAGTCGACCTACAACTTAGGGCCTGTTTGTGGACTTAAACGAGGAAGTATACTGGCTTAGAATGAATATGATATGATTTTTAAACAGCAAAAGGAAGAGGACTGAGACTGACTCAGTCCAGTTGGGTGCCAATTGTATGTTGGTTAGTTTGCACACATGACTGGTGGTTGGTGTGTCAAAAGCGAAAGAGGCTATCTAGTCATAACAGAGAGTGTCGTCTTTCAATCGACTCCGACTTCCCGGGTACAAGGTTGGTTGAGAAACAAACCACAATTTGCAGTGTATTAAGCTATTCTATGTTAATTTATGAATGAGTATGTCTATTGAGTATGCAGGAGTTGATTTCCTTAATCTCTCTACGATGCTGACAGATGGTTCACTTCGATTTGCGTCTTCTATAAGAACGATTGTTCACGAAGTTCTCTTTTGGATCTTTGAGATTTCTCTGAACTTATGGATAAGCTCTCTATCTCCTTTCCCTCTCCAAACTTACGATCCCTACTCTCTTCATTTTTGAGCCTTTTATAGGCCACTCTCTAGATCATTATTTTGGTCTACAACAGAATAAGTTACGTGTCCTTCCTTCATGGACCTATTGATTCCTCTGTTATTTTCCTTTTTCTCCTAAGATTTGTCCTCTAGTTGACAACAAAGGACACCAAGGACTTTGTCAGGGGCAAAATGATATGCCTCGATCTTGCCTCCCTGACGTACTAGTCGTGGCACCACCAACTGGGAGAGACTCGACTAATAGGACGGACTCATCTCCCTTATCATTTTCTTCTTTTAGGAAGAATAATCAAACTTTCATTCTTCCTCTTCTTTTGGCCTCCTTTTTGTTGTCCTTGGGCAGAAAATAGGTCATACAACATAAGGAATAGGACTAAGAGTACGCAGGGAGCAGAAAGAGGAGGCGTGAGTAGGTCGCGAGCACAAAGGAGAAGACACAGGAACAAAAAGCGGGTCGTGAGCACAGGCGCCGCTGCGGAGGCCGTGCGGGTTTTGCTTTTCTGCTTTCCCGGCCAGAATATGGGTTCTACACCTTTGACATTATACTAGGCCTTGCTGATATTTCAAAGGATGATAATCCTTATTAACATAATAATTCAAAATTTGGCAAAAGAGAATATGTTGCTTCCCTTAATAAAATGGCTCTATCAGATTGCCACCACCAATGACTTGGTTTTTCAATTCTAGATCTATCAAGACTATATCATTGCAATTTACTAATACAGAACAGGTATAGCTCCTCAAGCTGCTTAATGAATATTATTATTAATTAAAAGCACCAAATGAAAATGTTATTGTTTTATTCCTTTCAGACAAATGGGACTACTCTGCAATCTGCACTAGAGAATCTCAGTAAACTTCAACATGCCATTGTTTGTTCTTCTTAAGTTGTGAAAGCTTCTCTTCCCAGCTTTCTCCTCTCTGCTCAGCAACCCTCTTCAGTGTTTCTTGTATCCCAGGCATCATCCCTTTTAGACCACAGAAATAAATGTGGGCCCCATTATCCAGGAGTTTGAAGATTTCATCGCTATACTCCTCAATCTTATCCTGAACATACATTTTGCCCCCATTCTTGTTCTTTTGTTCTCTGCTAAGGGCACGATCATAGCGAAAATTGTTTGGATAATCATTCAGGTATTTACTGAATTCATCATCATAGAGAAGACTGTCAGAGTTGGCAACTCCAAGGAAAAGCCACGCCAATCCACCAAACTTGAATGTAGGGACTGATTCCATGAACATTCGGCGCAGATAGCCTCTGAATGGAGCCACCCCGGTGCCTGTGGCAATCATTATATGGGTAGCATTAGGGTCATCTTCAGGCAAAAGCATTATCTTCCCTGAAGGGCCTGCAAAAAAATTGTAGATGACTCAATCTCTAGCCAAGAAGATGCAACTTTACCAACATTTACAGTGTGAAATGCTTGACAACCCAAGACTAGTTAAATCATGTAAGTTTGCCATCATCCTTCTTTTTTGGTGAGTGGAGAAAGACAAAATGAACAAAAAAAAGAAACGTAAATACAGCACTATAATTTGCCTCACGTAGAATATGGTTTTGTTATGCATCCTCCTATATCACTATCACAAATTTATAGAATGACTGCTTTTCAATTATGAGAAATTCAGCAGCAGACACTGGATATGTTAGTTACTAAGAATGCATAAACCCCCACCTTGGTTTCTAAGAACAACTACGTCATCCATAGTAGTCCTTTTATAAGGGCTAACGTGTCTTGCTTTGAGGACTTAATATGATTGACATTTGTGGTTTTTATGGACTAGGAAGGTGTTTTACATTCTCATGGACCAATGTGTCCACCACCAAATTTCAAAGACAAATTTGGGGGTTTATTCTACATTTTATGATATTAAATATTGTATACACATACATAGAGAGTTAGAGACATACACAGCCACACAGATATTGGTCTCTTTGTGAGTGTATCTTGAGAGAAAACACGCACAGACACAGAACATTTAAGAATAAACATTAACAATATAAAATAAAGTTGCAACCTTAATCAATAGAGATGGACAAACCAAAATGAAAGAGGAAAATTCAAGGAGGAATGAAGAATGACCATTGTATTTAACGGAAAGTGGAAAGTACACAAGGCAAAAATCCAATAAGGGCATAACAATTTAAGTGCTATTAAATTGTGAAAACAGGTTCACTAGAATACAGCATGAAAACCTTACAAAGCTTAGAGAATTTAAGCACATCAAATACCCACAACTGCCCCATCTATCATTTAAGCAAGTGGCTACTTTCACATGCAGTGTCCACCATTCACAGTATAAATTCCAATTGATTAACCAGCAAACAAATAGCAGTTAACAAGCTACATTTCCCACAGTAAAGAAGTTCCTAGAGCAAGGCACATTCAGGCATTACTTTGAGGGGGCATTACTTTGAAAACACAGAGCAAACACACCTTCTGGTAAGGTGCGAACACACCAATAGTAAAAGGAACAACAAGAAACAACTGAGCAAGACAGTATGAATAAATAAGAAGAGATTAGAAATTCTCCCAACTGAGCAAGGTACACTGATGCATCACTTTGTTGAAATACAAATTTTGTTGAAATCAGAGGTTATGTCAAGCGTCTTGGGAGTAAAAAGAGCTAACTCTTACCTGTGATCTGAATTTTGTCTCCAGGCTTTGAGTTACACAAAAAATTGCTACAGATGCCATTCTTGGACGGATCTTCCTTTCCTGTCTCAGGATCATAATAAACAGCACGACGCACGCACAAGCTGGCTGTTTTACCATCAAATAAGTCTCCATACCTTGTGGAAGCAATTGAATATAGTCGAACATTATGGGGTGCCCCAGGTTTCTTTGGATTTTCACCCTGCCACCCATATAAAGTAGTATTTACAAGTTGAGAAATCATTTTAAAATCTTAACTGCATGAACTCCTACATCTGATCCCACAAAAATGAAAGGAAAAATGCTTTCTACATGAGTCAATAAGCTCAAAAGACACCATTAGTTTGAGATGGAAGGTGGGGAGGGGAGGCAGAATCAGATGATGACTATTAATATTAAATTTCTCTGGAGAGGACACATAATTGAAAATAGTAAAATAACTACAATGCAGTCCTTCCATCAAAATTAATTTATCCAAAAAATCTGAAGGCATAGATCAATCATTATGGATTCACAATCTGTACTCAGAAGGATTGAGAGGAAGCAAACAATAACTATAACAATTCACTTACTGGTGGAATAACACCATAACTCTGTCCTTCCCAGTAGGGAACATTGCCACCATGATCAATCACAATATGACAAGTTTCCCCAGGAGCCTTTGGTCCCACTAGCCTCTCAACAGAAACAATTGTTGCTGTATAGGATTCTTTAGGCTTGTATAAGTTCAATGGAGGTTCTTTAGCATCTTCCAATTCTAAAGGTGAAACAGCAACTTTGGGTACACTTGCTTGTTGCACTGACATGCATACCACACGATGACTTCTTAAACAAGAGTTGTTTGCCTTCAAGTCCAAAGTAAATACTGGTGCCCATGACTTATTCCAAAAGTTTAAGTTAGGGGCCTGCAACATCAAGTGTATTTTTCTTTAAAAATACAAGTTACTAAACATAAACAGGAAGCTAAATTTCATGACATAATTATGTAACATCATCTCTTGTTCTACCAACTGCAGCATCATTCTTAGACAGTCCACGTTTGAAAATCAATTAATATATAATAACACAAGTATCTGTCGAAACAAGATGTAAAACTCAGAAATATGTGTGTTAAGTAGAAACAAGATGTAAAACTCAAAATATACATGTACTAAGTAGACACACCACTGTTTGGAAAACCAAAAAAACACATAAATACTAGAGCTCTACATTTCTAATATAAAAATATCCAGTTGCACCAATTATAAGTAGATCATCTATACCAGCAACAACCAATAGCTTATTTGACCAAAAAATACAACCTTAGCCCTCGCCGGATATTTCTTCAACCACATTCCAGTCATGCAGGTACAGAAATGAACCAAATGAAATGTACAGTAAAAAAAACATAGCTTTTTCTAAACTCATTCAGAAAGAAACATGCATATGCAGTAATCTCTACAGTCGATCCCTCGACCTGTATTAACAGCCATACCAAATCAAAGTACTCATAAAAAACTATCAAAACTACAGATTCTTCAGACAATTGGATCTGTAATTTAACATGACACAACCAGCAGAAGCATCAAATAACCATGTTTCCAAAGTCAAAAGGCAGACAAAACGAACTAAAAAGTGCTATCAAACCTTAAACGCAGATCTTCTGAGAGACAAATCGCTGCCAACAGGAACAGTTACAGCCATCTGCTAAACCCCACAAAAGTCTTAGTACTCGTGAATTAAATTTTACTCCCCAACTGAAAAAACTTAAAAAAAAAAAAAATCATTTTAAACTCTATTTAGGTTAAATTTCTCAGCTTTGACGTTCTACAAACACACCTTCACTCACCACTAAAGAACCCCAATAAAAAATAGAGTAAAAAATTGAATAAAGAAAAGGTGAAATTTTGATTCCCTTTGGCATGACCCATTTGTTCTGGGAAGCCAAAAACAGTGACAAGGTGAAGAAAAGGAAGTGAGCGAAAGGGATGTACCTGAGACAAAGTCAAATGAGCCATCCCTAAGATCGAGAAGAAAGAAGGTGTTGTAGTTATGACAGTAGAATAAGTGATTGGACAAAGAAGTTGATTAATAATAATAAGGATGGGTGTAATATAAGAAAGGTGGCACACCAACAACTATGCAAAATGGTTTAGTTTGATGATCTTTGGAGAATGGGAAAGGTCGGCTTTGTTTTTGCTTTTCCCTTGGCTCCTCCTACTGCCACTCCCTTACTCACCTTCCCCAATGTTAGGCTGCTGCCTTCTCTTTTAACATTATTTTATATAAATATTTTTAGTTAGATTTAATATAATATTTTTACTAAAAAAATACAAATCACTACTACGTAAGCAATGATCAATGTTGATTTTTAATTCTTTTTCTTCAAAATTAAAATAAATAAAATTGTTATTAATATTTTTTTACAAAAACAAAATTAACTATGTCAAATTGGACAGAATTACTGTAGATGTCAAAATTCAATTTACCTAGTTGCTCAAAACTTTTGAAATTATTAATTAAATTAAAATAATTTTGTATTAATTGATTTGTGTATTTTTATGTGATTTTTAATATTTTATATTATTGTTGAAACTATTAAAAATCATAAAATTTTTATAGTTTTTATTTTTTATTTAATGAATTTTTTTTAGAATTTTTAATTGACAATGAAGAATGTGATATATATATTAAAGACGGTTGATATCTCTTTCAAATAAATCAATGCAACAAAAAATGATTTTTTTAGAAGATAAGTGATTATTAACTATGTGTTTAAATTAATAATTTACTTATAAGTTGAGGTGTTGTTGGGGCGAGGCAGGTAGTAATATTTGCTATCCACTCTAGTGGATAAATATCTTGTTCTACAACTGTTTATATTCGCACGCCATTCGTTAAGTAGAAATGTACAATTTTTTTAATATCCATAGGTATACATGCATATTTACTAAAAGAAATAAATAGTATTAAAATATTTTTTAAAAAATATTTTAACTATAATATTTAATTATTTTTTAAAAAAATTAAAATTTAATTTAAAGACCAAAAAAATAAATTTATTTAAATATTTTATATAATTACTCTATAGTATTATACTAATTAAAATACTTAAATTTAAAAACTAACTGGATAATATCCACATATGAATATGATCATACTTATTTTGTCTTGGTAACAGTTAACAAGTAGGTGGAAAAAATCCATGTATTAATTATTTACAAATACTTATTAAAATTATCTATTTTTTGTCTGAATATCCCATATATATATATATATAAACGTGAATTATTTATTTTACATTCCTATTTATAGGTATAATTTAAAATGTTAATTTCTTACATTAATATTGGTTTGTACAAATAGTAATTGTTTGTGTCTTTTAACAATATATCATGCCTTCAAATCCTAGCCTCATGTATGAAAAATAATCATGTTGGGAGAAACTTTGAACATTTTTCATGAAAATTAATGACATCCACATTTAATGACTATATATATTTAAAGGAAAATTATAATTAAACTATTAAAAAAATGTTTCCATTAAATATTTATTTAATGATTACTATGCAGGAATTGTTATAAGATTAATAATGAATTTTGCTTAAATAAGTTTAAAATTTTATTTTGATAATTTTTATCCTCAAATTTATTTAAACTAGTTCAATTTTTGGTGTGGTTCGTAATTTAACAATTAATTACTTTATCAAGAGTTCCGATGTAAAATATCGATAATTTTTTTTAAATAACATTAATTAAATATACCAAAAATTTTAATTCAATGACTTACATTTTATATCCATACAAAATTATTATCAAAATATAAAATTTATGTGAATAATTTACACGTATAAAATGGATGAGAAAAATAAGTACAAAAAATATTATAAAATGAGTAGAAAAACCATTCAAATAAGTAACATAAAAGCCATGTAACTAAGGAGAAATAAAATAAAAACGAGTAGAAAAATATGTATATAGGTAAAAAAAAATTTGTGACAAAATATTCAAACGAGCAAGAAAAATCATGCAAATAGAAAGAAATAATAATCAAATGAGAAGCAAAAATATGTGAATAAACATAATACCGAGTAAACAAGTGATGCAAAAATGAGATGAGTGAACAAATGGATTAAAAAAATTATGTGAAATGTTTTTTGTTTTTTAATAACATTGAAATGATCGACTTTAGTTTTTTTAACAACATTAAAAAATAATGTTGTTTTTGGAATTAAATTAATAAAAAGAACTATGATGACATTATTTTGACATAATTACTTTACGTTGAAGAATTGTTAAAAAATATATTTTAATATGAAACATTTATGCATCCCATGACTCTAACTTGATATTAAAAAAAAACATACGAGTGAAAATATTTCTTTATTAAATATTCTCAAAATATTAGTTCATTGTTACTTTTAACAAATTATTGTAGACTTGACTTTGCATATCTAATGAGTAGTTTAAGAATACATATTCATAATACTAGTCATTCACATTGGGCAACACTAGAAAGGATCTTTATTAATTATGGTATTCGCTATACATATTTTTTTAGTGTCGTGGAAGACTTTAGTAATGCAAATTGAATTTCTAACTAAGAGGAAACAAAATCAACTAATGATTATGTTTTCATATTAGCAGGTTTATAATCTTGAAAATCTTATTGAATAATATATTATTGTTATTGTATTTAATTTAAAATATCTCTCAATAAATCCAATGACAATAGTTGTAAAGGTAGGGGAGGGAGTCACACATCACCTAGACATAAACAAGTCTCTAAGTGACACTCAGGAAACAAGATACATGTGAAAGGTTGTAACATGCAATCATTAATTATAACTCAAATAAACACCTAATCATATATGTTGTGTTTTAAAGCTTGATTATAAGGGATGTAACTCAAGACAATCAAATATCTATTTCTTAGGATAGAAATCTATATGTTCAAACACAGAGGATTTTTTATACTAAAATGATAATATTTCATACTCCATTAACATTGTTGTTAAGTTTTGCACATAATCTTGATATTTTGACATTTCGTTTGTTTTTTAAATTGTAATTTAGTGGATGAAGGTTGAAAAAATTATTCTTTAAATAAAGTTAAAAAAATTAGTAGCATATTATTAACAATTAATTTTTTTTCTTCTATTTTTTAAAAGGTTTAATGGAGCCTATTTTTTAGGAGCCATGATCTTTTAGTTATTGGCAAATATGTGACTTCAACGATCACTTGAAACTTCTATTTTCTAATAAATCTCTATATTTATAAAACACCTCTTCATAGTGAGAAGTCACAGAATACACGTATAGAAAAAATAACAATTTCACTGCTACCAACAAATAATTTGGAGCGTTAGTATTCATTGGTTTAGGGGACATTTGATGCACAATTAATCCAGCAGATTGATGTATTTTGGAAGATGAGTGCATTGTATTTTAAGCACCAGTGTGGTGGAGTTTTTTTCTCTAAAAATATAGTTTTGCATGTTACAACCTAGACTTCTCTACACTTATCTCAATATTTAGTTTACTCTGTTGGATTGTTTGTTCTTTATTACTTTGTTTTTATTTTGAAATATCACTACTGCCTTGCACTGATCTTTGCTAATAGATTGTTATTCTGTATTCTATTTTCCTAACAATTTTTATTGTCTCTAATAAATCTATGTTGCAAATATGCTGTGGATGGCTTTTCAGTTCCATGATATTTTTTTTGTTGCTGATAAATATGGAGAGTAAGATGGATTTCCATTCTCAGTATGCAGTTTATGGAACCTTTTTACCTTTTATTTGGTCTTTGTGGGGTGTTGAATATTTTCTAAATAAAAGTTATTATTTGATTGTTCATCGAACAGGGTAGTTATGGACAGAGTTATCCCCAATATTTAGTATTTTTGAAAATATAAATAAACAAAAAATGTAAAAAAAAAAGTTAGATTTAGTTATTAGGATGGTGCATTTAGTAATTATCCTTAAATTTTATTAGTCGAGCCTATTAAATTTAAGTTATTTTAACAACTTCAGCCATAATGTTGGGCTACATCATCCCACTTATATGTCAAACAACCACAATATATTGAAGAAATGATATGATGTTTTAGTACAAGGAGTATTTAGAACTTCTAGGAGTGAATTATTCAAATTCTCACTGTTAAGTCCACCTATTTATTTGTGCTTATATTTTTTATTTTAATATACTTTTAGTAAATATTGAATTTCAAATAAATTAAAATTCGTCTCTAAATTAAAATGATTGATATATGGTCTGAGCATAAATAGAATTCGCTTGTAAAAAATTGTGACTAATTCAAATTTAAAAAACTAATTAGAAATTTGATTATCGAGAGAGTAATCCATTAGATTTGCCTTAAATTTCTTGTTAACCTTTGTTTTGTCTTTAATGTAGTACATAATCATGGTGCATAACTTTATTAAAGAAAGATAATAAGTAACGATTTTTAATTCATATTAGCCACTTAAAAACATAAAGAAGAAATTGAATAAAATGCACAATCTATAGAGGATAATAAGTTCAAGAATTTAATTTTAATACTATAGAAAAATGTACACACCCCAGCAATTAAGTAATATTTGAAATATTGTTTTTAGAATAATTATTTAAAAAAATACTTCAATCTACTTAAATATACTTTCAATTTTATAAATTTTAATTAAAAAATCTTTTAATTTTTATTTTTAAATCATTATTTTTATTTTCTAAGAGAAATTGTACTCACCTTTTTAAGATATTCTTAAATAGCTTTCACATCATTTCTAATTTTTAAATAAATATTCACCTTTTTATGTTTGTTTTAAGGAAATGACATTCATCAATTAAGAAAAGATTCACCTTTCTAATTTATTTAATAGAATAATACAAACACTTTTCTTTAATATTAACGTGGATTTTTTCTTAAATTAAAAAAATATAAATATTATTTAAGAAAGATAAATACAATTAGAGGTTCTAATTTTTAACCTTTATTTTTCTTAAATTAAAAAAATATAAATATTATTTAAGAAAGATAAATACAATTAGAGGTTCTAATTTTTAACCTTTATTTTAAGATAAAAATAACATTTATTTTAAAAATTAAAGATGTGATACCATAAAGATTAATAAAATATGATAAAAAAATCATTTCTCTAATATTTATCAAATTTAATTTTCGTCCCTTTTAAAATAATTTCGTCCCTTTTAAAATTATTTTTATTCTTCGCGTCATTCAAAAAATCTTACATCCAAAAGATCAAATCAAGATTTATTAAGAAAATACATCCAAAGCACTTTTTACTAAGATCAATATAAACTTTTTACTAAGATAAATATAGTTGTATGTAAACCAAGAAACAATAACATGAACCAAAAAAATCTTTAGACTTGTTAAAAATTTCGTTGAAAATAAAAATACTTCGAATCCATAAGACTTTTTACCATAAGTAAATTGTATCCATTAGACATCGTTAAAGTCCAAAATTAGTCCAAGAAAGAGACCCGCAGAATATGAAACCAAGAAAGAGACTAATCCAACTTAAATGAGATAGTCTCTTTATAATCTACCATTCTTGTGAAGACATTTTATTCATTCTCTAATAAAAATTATAACTTCATGAGCAAAAGCTAATAATTTTTCAAATGACCTAATCTTTTAATCTCCATATATTTTTCTGTCTTACAGGTTCGGACAGAATAACAGTAAAGTAATATTAGTATAACAAAAATGCATTGATAGTTATCATCTTTCATATTTTGATAAATTAATACCAGACAAAAAAATTCAAAGATTTAAAGAGATAAAAACAAAATTTGACATATTTTAAAAGAAAAAAATATATCCTACCGTATCACCTTATTACAAAATAATCACTTTTAACATTTTAAACATATTAAGATTTATCGAATAAAACACTACAATAAAGACCAAAATTAGTAATTCATATTTGCAAAATAAAAATAAAAAAAAGAAAGAAATTTACTACCAAAATCAAAATGTATTAATTGTATAGACTTAAAACATAATTAAATAATTTTCAATTTTATAATAATATAAAAACTTATACTATAAATATATTTCAATTAAATCTAAAACTAAAATTACAGCACAAAAATTGATTGGACATCTAGCCGCAACGACTAATAGATAAATGAATCGGGTAATTTAATCCCAGTTAAGTCTTGTAGTAGACTTTAAGAGACGTGAATCAATTTCCCCCACACGCAGCTTCAAACAGGACCAGGATCCTCCCCTATAAAATGTAATTGGATAGTAGTGTCTAGTTTAAGCATCTAACTATTCATCTATAGTTTAGAATGCTGTAAGATACTTCTATTTCAATTAAGTACTTTCAAGAAAATATCTAGTGGATATAACCTCTATGCCATGCCACAACCATAGAATCAAGAGCCACACACATTGCTCGGGCATAGGATCACTCCATCAAAAATAAATAACTAACCGCTTGTTCAAGTGATGAAAGCCTATTCAGGGTAACCGTGAATGAATTGCCAACTAAAAACTATTCAGGGTAACCATGAACAGTTTCTTTTTTTTTTTCGAGGCACACAATTAAATAAAAAACAGCTTCCAAGATTATCAGATATCTATAATCCAATAACAAGTACAACCTCCAGCAAAATTGAAAGGTAGTTCAATTTGGTATAAGTGGCACCAAAAATTTGAAAACACTAATAAAGACTACTCAGTACTTAACAGGAGCAAGAATATCAAGTTGAGAACCTAGCTTCTCATCAGCAACCTTCTCGGCCTTCACCCTTAACTTGTTCAACTGCTTCTTTCTATCGTAAACCAGAGATGCTTTTTCTTTTCTCTTCTTCTCCAACTCCTGTGAGCAATAGTAAAATATTAACTCCAATCAAACACATCTATATTCTTCCCACTTGGAAAGCACAAAATTCAGCACAAAACCCCAAATTTTCCAACAATCTCATTTCTATACCCCTTCAAGGTTGAAAAAGAAAAAACAGATTTGCACAGAGATAATAATACATAAATAACAAACAAATATATGGTCTTCACAATCGGCAACAAGATCATACTAGAAGTATGCAAATCTCCTGTAGAAAATACACAATTGAAAATATTAGCAAAAGCTCACAGAGCAAGAACTTACCCTGATGGTATCATAGTAGCTCCATCCAACTTCAGATGACAACCTGCCCAGCACACAGTGCTTGTGT
Organism: Mucuna pruriens; assembly: GCA_025330945.1. Lineage (NCBI taxonomy): Eukaryota > Viridiplantae > Streptophyta > Magnoliopsida > Fabales > Fabaceae > Mucuna > Mucuna pruriens. Next base: position 6,839,369 of record JAENHJ010000533.1, on the reverse strand, counting down.
CCTTTCTGAAGCCTCAACACCCTGATTTCATTTTTCATTGATCAGTTGAAAATACATAACAGAAACAACAATTCAAATAATAAATATATTAAAAATTAAATATTAGCATAAAAAATCACTAACTTGAGCGCATCAGGAACAACCATTCTCTTCATCTTGTCATATGGAGGAGGGATTCCCTCATAAACCTTCAAACGAGAAAGAGCAGCTTCCCCACGTTTTGTCTTGTGAGGAATCATTCTACAAAAAAAAACAACAGAAATTTCAGAAGTTTCCCAAAACAAATTAAAATGACCTAAAACGTTAAGAATAAAAAAATAGAAATAAATGTAAATATAAAGAGAGAGAGTAACCCGCGAAGAGTGCGCCAGAAAATCTTGGAGGGGGCACGGAAGTGGATGGGTCCGTGAGAGGGTTTAGTGTTCATGCGTTTGCGGAGGAATCTCATGTACTTCATCTTCTGCCTGACGAGACCACCGGAGATGCAAATCTCTTCGCACCGCACAACCACCACTTTCTGACCGTTCAACAGCTCCTTCGCCACGATCGACGCTAATCGACCCAGCATGTGGTGCCGCGCGTCCACCACCACGCGTTTCGCGCATATTCCCGATCCTGACACCATCTTCCCTCTCACTCTCACTCTCACCACACAACAAACCCTTTCTCCTCTTCCTGCCTTTGCCTCTACCTCTGTCTCTGCCTGCTTAAGGTTAAGGATCTGCAAATTAGGGTTTTTCAACTACTCTCTCTCTCTTGGGCTTTCTGGGCCAAGCCCAACTCACCTTTTGTATCTCACTAACTCGCCTTTTTTACTCTCGTGCAAGAAAATAAAATGAACCTAAATTTACGTATTATCTTGGTAAATTTACTTTGTAAAAATTATTTTTTTTATAAATATGATTAAATGTTAATTATGAATGTATGGATTTTAATTGGATAACTAAAGTTATAATAATACAAAAAAGTAGCAATAGTTTAATTATTTTTTTCTGTTAAAATTTTAGTATTTTCTTATTATCCAAACTTTATAAGTGTCAACATACCGATTTATTTAATTATTATATATTCATACTATATATACTAGAATGCTATTTCAATTTATTTTTCATGGAAGTCGTGTACGTCAACATGATAATAAACGTGACATAGACGAGAAAGAAAAGCGTGATTTTCATATTTTTACAAATTAACAAGCTAGATTTACGTGTTGTTTTCATGCAACAAGAAAATGAAAACTATACTTACATTGGTAAAATTAATTTGTAAGTCCTGAAATTTTTAAAAAATAAAAATAAATATTTCCATATTTTATATTTTATAAATAAGTCATTATAATTTCAAACAATTTTTTAAATAAACAGTCTTATAAATGCTTTTTAACTATGTATGGATTTGTTTGTAATTTTAAATTAAAAAAAAGCCTGTTTAAGAATATTTAATAAGTTTCACAACTATTAATTAAGTTAATTTGTTATTTTCTATGATTGACTATTTTAAAATCTAAATTAAACAAAATCAATTTAATATAATTGGTTTATATTTAATTTTACCTTAAACTCTAACATGACCAACTTATGAACACCCCTAAAATTAAAAATAGGATGAAAAAATAATTATTTTTTCTCCTTTCATTTCATAACTTCATCTTCTATATATTTTTTAACTCAAAATGCATTAACAAATTTGAATAATAACAATCATTTTGACTACTACATGAATCAGTTTCTTTGACTGTGTCAGCTTTAGCAACTTTTTGTTTCTCCAGATGAAGATGCAACGACTAGGCATTACAACCACACAATAGTTAAAACTCAAATAAAAAAACAAAGTAGATATTAACATTTTAATTAATGTACTTTCATAACCAAAACATAGATTTTTTTTGTGTGAAAAACTTAAAAATATACATGGATTTTTCACATCCACAAACAAGAACCGAGACTTCACTCAATGTTGCACTATATGATGATGTCAAATAAGTTATAAAACATTATAAAAAACTTCGACAATAAATCTAACACTAAACTTTCTAAATGAAATTATTGATGAAGAAATGTATGTGAAATTATTGATGGAGTGTTTCAATAATTCCAAACAATTCTACGTGATTTTCAATATTTTGAACACGAATTCTTAAAAATTTAAAATAACTTTTAAAATTTTGCATAGCCTCCAAAAAGTTTGAGAAATTAAGAACGTAGTCATTCAAAAAGTTTTTCATATGAATATATGAATCCTATATTAACTATTTGAAGCTTTAAGAATTCATAAAATGTATATATACAATAGATACAATATAAAGGACAATAACCTCGTAATAATAGAGAAGTAAAACTAAACATTAAAAAAAATATTTTCTTTTAAAATACATAAAGTATATTTTGAATTTATAAAAAAATAATTTAAATTTTCATATAAGGTTATTTTTAGATTAAAATGATAAGTCGATAAAAAAATCAAATGTACCAATATTAAAAATAAAAATCAAATATACAAGATAAAATCAAAATGATTTGAAATGGTTGAAATAAATATTTTTAAATAATTGTCAAAATAATACATTAAATGTAACTCCTAACTCCTAAGAAAATTAAAAAATAAAAAATTTCACCCTCCAAATCAAACAAATAATTTAGAGTACAAGAATAGATTTATTCAAGATAAAGAATTTAATTGTAACAGTATATTTATTCACAAACACAGAAGAAGAGAGTTTAATTTGATAAAAAAAAGTTAATTTTTTTTATTTGAGATGCTAAAATTAATTTTGCACTCAAAGGTGATTAAATTAGTAATTTTGTTGTGTATTATATCGATATATTTCAATTTAAATAAATTTAAAATTATAAGATGCATACACATAATTAACCAAGATAAACAAGTAAAAATATAAATAACTTAAAATTTATATTTTCCGGAATTACAAAGTGAGTAAAGTGTGATTTATGTTGGGTGGGTGTGGTGTGGATAGGTGGCAGCTACGACACAACACAGTCCTAAGTCGTAAGAACACTTTCTCTTCTCTTCTCTTCTCTTCTCTTTTCTCACTATCCTTCTGTCACTGTTTCTCTCAGCAACAATTCAATTCAATTAACGAGCTGCAGCACTTACTTCTTCTTCGTTTTTGCCTTTATTTCTCGAGTGCTCTGTAACCGAACCCCCCCCTTTTTCCCAGTTTCGAATCTTTTGTGTCTGAGTTTGGTTCTAGTTTTTCCGAGCCATTATTGCCTGCTATTCATTATTGTCTTTCGAATCGGATAGGTAATCAGAAATTTTAAAGAAAAAGTTGTACTTGTTGGCTTTTTTCTGAACTTCTTTCTTTGTATTATTATTGGTTGCTTATGCTTATCAGTCTTCGATTTTGAACCCTATGGTATTATTATGTTAAGAATTGGAAATGGTCACGAGTGTGTTGTCCTTGGTCTTGCTTGCAAAATTTTAATTACCGGCTTGCTAACTCGGCTAATTGTGAACATGATCTCCATGATTAAAATGGTGTTCAGATGTGATTCGAGGAGATGTTTATGCACTGAATTTAAGATATTAGGTTAAACATCAATATGTGGAATATATCAATTTTTTTTTAATTTTGAACATGGGATATGTTAAACAACTCTTCCTTTACTTGTTTTAATTAAATTTAGCATATCTTGGATGGATTAATAGTTTATTTTGATGCATCGGTTATATTCCAATCCAAAATCCATATGTTTGTCCCTAATGGCAAGAGTGTTCCTATTCTTAGAACTATAATTAATAGATAAGGTACCACTTTATCTTATAGGGAAATTGTACCACACAACTATAAGACCCATGATGTTGTATGGAAATGGAATTCGAACGTTGGGTGGTAAAAAACCAACAATAGAATAAACCATGCAGCATAAATGAGAATGTTGCATTGGATGAGTGAACATACTAGACAAGATAAGATTAGGAATGAGTGCACTAAAAACAGTTAGGGTAGCACCTATTGTTGAGAAAATGGTAAAATTTTGCCTTAGATGGTTTGGCCATGTGTGGAGAAGATTGGTAGAAGCCTTAATTGAGAAAGTCAGGTATCCCTATCATTGGAGGTAGAGGGAGACAGAAAAATTATAGGCGAAACTATTAAGAAGGATTTATAGGGCAATGGTTTGTCTATGGCCATGATTCACAATAGAACACTATAGTGTCATTTGATCCATGTAGGATGTAGCCAACCCCACCTAGTGGGAAAAAGGCTTGATTGTTGTTATACCTGGGCATACTAAACTAGCACAAATACATGTTTTTGAAGTTTTTCTTCCTGTATTCCTTCTACTTATACTTAGAGAGCTAATGAACAATTTATAGCAACTTGCTGACTTGGTTGATCAGCATCAATTTTTTGTGTACATCTATAAAATTTTTGCCTGGCTCTATTTCTCATCTGTGAGCTCCATTCATCTTAGATATTAGTTTTTGTCTCATTTTTGTTTTCTGTTTGCATCTACATTTTAACATAGTCTATCCAAAAGATAACTTTTTTCTTTTCATTTGAAGAAACTATAATTGCAGAGTACCAGCTTCTGGTGATTTTCTTCATTTCTTTTTACTTGACTCTGTTTTCTCTTCTAAGTACATGCAATACTCTTGAATTTTGTTAACATTATGTGTTCTGCTTCCAGATTTGGACACTGTATTGTATGTAAATCAGGAAATCATGTCTTCTTCTACTCATGACCTCTCAGGTATTTACATTAAAAAACCCTTTCTCCAATTTATCTTTTAATCTACCTTTTTAATTCATTATAAGTGGATTACATTTGTTTCTCAACAGTGAACAATTTATGGGAAAATTTCTGTGTTTTCTTGTCTGATTTGGTCATCCATGTAAGAACATTTGTTCAATGGAAATGAGGACTTTGACATGCAATTTGTGCTGCTAGGGTGTTTGCTAGATAGAAGTTATGTGCTACAGTGAAAGTTCTATTGAATTGCAGCTAGCTTGCAATATTATATTGTGTGGACTAAAATCTGGCTTATTGGATTGCAACCACAACCAAAAGATGGATAGCACAAAACTCAGGAATGTTGTGGTTGATGAGTGAACAAAGGTGAGATGGAAAATCATTCGAGGTGGCTTAGGAATGTAAGACAAATAGACGATGACCTACGTAGGTCCTGGTAAATGTGGAATTGCTGAATATGCCCCTTTCGAAAGAGATATGAGGAGACAAAAAAGACAAAGTGGAAGACTATTTAGAAGGAGGATGGGTACCTAGGGAAACCCACATATTGTTTTATTTCAAGCCTTAAACCTGTTATTTTATATTTCATAAACTGAACTTTGGAACTTATATGTTGCAATTTTAGCAAGTCCCTTGTTAGCTTATCTGACATCCATTTTAATTTTGGCCCATTCATGCAACAATTACCATTTTGACCTACTGTTGGAAAGCCACATTGATTGCGGTCATTCCTAACCTTCCTTAATTGTATTGTGGTCTTTCAGAGTTGGTTACTAGTGTCTCGAAAATGGCTACTTATGAAGGGTTACTAGAAAAGCAGAGTGAAGCATCATAGAGTGTCACTACCAAGACGTCGACTCTCGAGAGGTTGAGATCTCACATTAATTAGAGATATAATCAATGTAGTCTTTATAAAGCTTGAACAATTCGTACCTTACAAGCTAGTTTTGTGAGTTGATTTAGGCTCTAAACCCAAATTCTAAAATGATATTAAAGTATATCCTAGATCCATTGTTGGGCCACCTACATTGCCATGCTACAAGCCCATAGCCTTGGACAGGAGGGGGTGTTGGAAAACTGCCTTAAATGCAATCACCTCTAGCCCGCCTTAATTATGACATGCTCAAATTCTATGACCTTCGAAATCTACTACCATATTGTTTTCAAATTTTTGTTTGTTTATAAGAGTAACAATGTCACCCTTCACAAATCTAATGTGAATCTGGAATCCATATTCTAAAACATTATGGTGTGAAGTTCTGAGCTGTAATAATGTGCACAAAATTTCAATGCTGATAAATGTTTTCCTGAAACAATTGAAGCATAAATGTCTATTTGATGCTTTTTGTCTCTCACTGGAATGTGCACCCGTGCAGGATGGATGGAATGGGGGTTGACATTTGAATATCTTATTAATATTAATCTAGAAATTGAAACATATCTGATATCTGCCATTCTAATTCCCTGCTCATAATTTGTTATTTTTTTGTGATCTATATCTGTTTCCTCTTTGGAAAAATGCCAGGCAAATTATGTTAGTAAACAGTAAACTCCTAGCATATATAAAAAGCTAATTGCAGGATGTACAGAAATTAACCCTGAATTCTATAATAATTTTGACTTGAAAATGGGAAAGCCCAAACGTTATCTGTTTGAACTTATACCTTTGTATTATAACTTTGTAAGAAACTAAAAATTCCTTTTCTTTTTGTTGAGAAAATTAATGAAACACATTACAATATCTCTACTATATATTAATATTAAGCAATTTGCAAATTCAGTTTTTCTCGGCTACTGTTTTTGCTTATGGTGTAGAATTCTTACTAGATTAGTTGCTGGGATTCCTTACAAAATAAAACTTGTGTTGAGAAGTAATTTATGTTCTCAATGTTAGTCTGTGTAATTCTTGGTGTGCAATTTATTATTAATTAAATTCTGTATCTTTTCTCTCCTTTTTCTTCTTTTTATTTAGCTATCTCTATTTATTGATTGCTTTATTGAATAGCCGTCCTTCAGTGATTTTGAAAGACTGAAAGTCATTAGTTTAAAATTGAAGGAGTTTGAAACAAGACACTCCTGTTCTGTAGCAGAGGAAGTTATCTTTTAACCGAAGTAGTGTGCATTAATAATAAATCTTCAAGATCCTAAACCACTAACTCATATCCTCTCCACCCAATAAAGCCTCGCTTCATGCCCAAAGAAAATTAAAATAAGTAAATTTTATTTTTTATTTTTTTATAAAAGCTCACTTTATTTGATAAAAGTTCCATTAAAAGAATATCCCTTTTTTCTCTGTTTCTTTTAAAACTTACAAACTGAATATACATCTGGAGCTTTTGTGTTCCAAGTGGATTAGATTCTTCTGCATTCTGGTTGTGGTACATGTGGAGTAGATAATTCTTCTGCATAAGGTTGACTTCTAGTTATTTATCTTATTAATATTTTTTTGAGCTTGTCTGCCAATTTGTGGTATCTAAAGTTGTGTTTTTCCTGAGTGATGTGTTTGACTGTCCAACCCCCCCCCTAAAGAATGTACAAAAGTAATGTCTGAATCCTGAAATCATTTAACTCAATGTTGTCTAGATAATGAAGCTGATGAGCAGCACCAGTCAGAATCACAAATGCTGCCTTTATCTGCAAATGGAATTTCTCATGCAAGTATTGGTACTCAGAATGTGCAGTATGCAACACCTCCACAGCTTGGAACTGGGCATGCTGTGGTATGAACTTCACATTTTAGTGGTCTATCTTTTCATTGTCTTAGTATTAGTAAACAAAATATGTTTCTTCAGTGGTTTGCTATCGTCAGTGTTCTAATTGGAGCTGGTATCTTGATATTTAATTATTTCAAAAAATACTTAGAAATGTTTTGTTTTGTGTGGACCATAGCTATTTAATGCCATCAAACACTTCTTACCTGTTTTACTTATGATAGATACACATACATATTGGTTAATTTTGTTTTGTTGTTGAAGAAATTTGATTCTGACCATTGTCTAAAATTTTGTATTCTTGTCGTGCTGAAATTTGTTAGGCCAAGTTTGTTTTTCCTTTAATTTTTTTATTAGTTAGCTTATAATAGCACTTGTCTGAACTGTGAAGGTAGGGATTTCTCCACGTGTCTTAACTCTTAACAAACAAAACTGGAACTTTTTTTATAATTATTATATGAAAGGAATACTTGATGCTGGAATTTAAAGTTTTAGAAGCTGCTTCGGCACTTAGTTTTAGTCTGGGGTGGCTTAAATCAAGACTTGAATTCTGAAAATTAATGAAGTGTTGATGGTAAATAAGTTTCGTTAGAGGTTATGTTTGGTGATGAACTTATTTTCTTGAAATAACCGGTTTTTTTTTTTACCTGACAATTGAAGGTTAATGAATAATTGCCTGAGCAAGTACTGGTGCCAGTTATGTTTCCCTGGATTTTTTATCTTGTTGCTACATTGCTGTTGTTGGTTTTTCTGTCCCAGCATATTTTAGAATGGAAACTCTGTTTGTACTTTACTGATTTCTGTTGCTTTTGTATCGAATTGAAGGCACCGCCCACTTACCCATATCCAGATCCGTACTACAGAAGTATCTTTGCTCCCTATGATGCACAAACTTATCCCCCACAACCATATGGTGGAAATCCAATGGTTCGTTCTAATTTTTTTATGTTAATGTTTGCAATACTACGGCTTCTTGTTATGATCCTCAAATTATTGAATCATATTCTGTGCCAGGTCCAACTTCAGTTAATGGGAATTCAACAAGCAGGTGTTCCTTTGCCAACTGATACAGTTGAGGAGCCTGTGTTTGTCAATGCAAAACAGTATCATGGTATATTAAGACGTAGACAGTCCCGTGCTAAAGCTGAATCAGAAAAAAAAGGTGCAAGGAATCGGAAGGTATATCCCTATCTGTTCTCACGTTCCTCCTTAATGATGCCAAAAGTTGATCAAGAAAAAATAATTATTAAAAAAAGAAAATGAAGGGAAGAAGGTTCCTGGAAGTTGTGTTGTTAGCTGCTAACTTCTTGATGTTGATTTTTTTTGTGTGCCGCCATGGATTTGTTTCCATGTATCCTCTATGGATTTTACTTGATCTTTAAACAAATGTTTCAGCCATACTTGCATGAATCTCGACATTTGCATGCACTAAGAAGAGCAAGAGGATGTGGAGGTCGGTTTTTGAATTCAAAGAAAGATGAGAATCAACAGGATGAGGTTGCATCAACTGACGAATCACAATCCAATATCAATCTCAATTCTGATAAAAATGAGTTTGCGCCTTCGGGATAGAACATCCTAAAACGTCAGAAATGGTGGTGTGTAGACTGCAGGGACCTGTTGTGTATATCTATATTGGGAGACCAATCTCCAACCAACAGCATCCTCAGATATCTCCCTATCATTCATTCTGTCACTGTACAAGACCATAGGTATAAGTATAGTTTGTGTAGTAGGAATGTTAGGAGGTTGCAAGATAAAACAAGTAAAATGTAAATTGAAGTGATTTAACTAAATACTATCCCCAGTGTGGTCCTTTCTAGCCTTTGTAGGTGAGATTTTTATTGTGTGGGCTTTTCTTTGTATTATTTGGTGCGTCGGAGGGAATAGAGGTTCTCCGAAGCCATCAATGGTTTGGTTGGATCATGTTTATTTAGCTTGTGAGAGACATATTAGCTGTGTACCTCTCTTTTGAATTTGTTGTTATAAAAGATGATAATTTCAAGAATATTAAACCAAGATTGGTGAAGTTTCGCACAGCTGCAAATAGAAGGAGGCTCACAATTCTTGAGTAGATCGATATTTGAATGGAACTTGTTATTTTGGATGTGAACCGATTGGCCAAGATGATCGATTATTAACCCCAATCCTGGGGATAAGAATCGGAACCCCACTAAAATTTTGGTGATTGGCGTCAAGTTGTGTCCATTGTTTGTGCCATAAACACATGAATCAATAACCACCGTCTAATTTTTAGTAGAAAGATATGATTTTTGCAACACAATTTCAATTAATTGGCTCTCACACAAAAGAATGCCCAAAATGCTTGGTCATTTTGCCTAAATGCAAAACCACTTTTGACAAATCTTCTCAACATATACAATTAATCAATGTAACTAAATAACTAAATCTTGACACATCTGCAAGCTCGGTACAAGTAACTTTACCTTCAAAGGCAACTTCTAACAAAGGCTAAGGTAACTTTTAACAAAGGCTAACCTTCCCATACCCCTTTTTACCCAACTCTAGAAGAAGCAAGCGACATTAGAACCGTTTACAAACATGAAGCACTTTTGCAAACTTCATTTTATTAGTTTTAACAAAAATGCTCATTTTTTCTTCTTCGTTATAAAGGTGACTTGCGTAACTTCTGGACATAAATCCAAATAAATCAAAACAGAAACCTAAATTCTGGATACAAATCCAAATTAACTATGAATCACAATAATTACAAGATTATTCCGAATTTTAAAAAAATGAATTAGGTTTAACTCAAGGTGTAGCAAAAAACGAATTGTACTATAGTCAACCTCTCAATACGACAACACCCACTCCAGATGTATCCTAATTTAAATTTCTGAAGAACATGAAGCACATACCTTCATCACAAACAGAGCCGATTATCACATACAAACAAAAACCAATCAACATGCAAATGAATAAAAAGTAAGTTGTATATTTAGTTCCAAATAGAAATCAATTAACTCTAACCAAAATCAACTTGAAAGACATTAACGGTTTAATCCAAGATGGAACAGTAATGATAAAAGTTTGAAAATTTTAGACAGTCAAAAAATGGTCGAAGGCTTTAAAAAGCCTTGGCCAATAAAAGAAGAAAACCTCGTATACTAAAATTGCGAAATTGAACACTGGGAAACGCAAATAAACCCTAAGCCTCAGCCTTCTGGTAAACATAGGTCAAGCCGCACTTGCCACAGTAGTGGCGGTCGAAGTGGTTGGCCATGAAGGTACCGGCGCCGCAGTCAGCGTTGGGGCACTCCTTCCGGAGGCGCTGGAGCTTACCGGAGTCATCGACCTTGTAGAACTGGAGCACAGCGAGCTTGACCTTCTTATGCTTGTGTTTGATCTTCTTGGGCTTGGTGTAGGTCTTCTTCTTCCTCTTCTTGGCACCACCGCGGAGACGGAGCACGAGGTGGAGAGTGGACTCCTTCTGGATGTTGTAGTCGGCGAGGGTGCGGCCATCCTCCAGCTGTTTTCCGGCAAAGATGAGGCGCTGCTGGTCCGGCGGAATGCCCTCCTTGTCCTGGATCTTCGCCTTCACGTTGTCGATGGTGTCCGAAGACTCCACCTCCAATGTTATGGTTTTACCCGTTAGGGTTTTCACGAATATCTGCATTCTCTATCAGCCTAGGGTTTCGCTCTTTTCGTCAATTCAGATCCCTTTATATATCAAACTAACGGGTTATGCTTTGCTTCTTGCCATTACTCGGCCCATTTTTCCTCCACTCGGCCCACTTTTCCCTCCTTCATATTATTATTCAAATTTAATATAATATTTATTTTAAATAATTGCATGTCTAATTCACTGTTTAAGATTTAAGAATTTATATGTGTATAAATAATTATTAACCCAATATTTTTATTTTTCTTTAATAATGAGGTATATTTGTATGGAAAAAAATTATATGATGAATTTAAATCACATAAAACGAATTTCATAAAATTATCGTTCATTGATAAAATAATACTAGTGAGTCTTTATGATAACAATAAAAAAACAAATTCTCTATTAGATAAATGGTTAAAATTATTAACCAATTCGTTGAAGTTTAACCTTGTTTCTCTATTTTCATTTGTTTCAATTTTTTTGGTGGAAGAAGTTTATGTGAATATCTTCGGTTACGTGTATGGTCATCACTTTGTTCAATTTTTTTATTAGAGTAATTTCCATGCGTGAGAATTAATTGAAATTATTATCACTTGTGATGAATATATATTCATACAGTTCAAACATGTGTAATATTAACAAAATTAGTAACATGGTACGTTAATGTTTATGTGACGCTCATTCTCCAATTGCTTCAAGAGTTGAGAGCCAACATGTGCTTTAAATGTTAGCTCAATCAACAAAAGCAATATCTGCAATAAAATTAATAAATCTGTAGTATGATTTGCAACTTGTGAAATCATGGTACTGACTTCCAATTTCCATTGTGATTCATGATAAAATAAAAAAATTCACTACCTTCACGTATTGGGAAGCTACAACTACAATTATTCAGTTGTAAAGTACACTGACATAAATAAATCTGACTAATAAAATTTATGGGATAAGTCAGGACACAACTTACACGGGAAGAAGCCACAAAATTGAATAAATAAGAAATTAAAGTTTACTAATGGAAACAATTATGTTGAATGTGGTTAGAATTAAAAGGAGTTAATAATGCATTGATATTGACAACTTCAAATTGTATATTCAGATAGAACTTGTATTAACACATGACACTGTTGGAACGCTGCACTACTCTACATGTCAAACGTATTGCAGCATCACCTATATCCATTTTGCATGCTTTGAAAGAAGTTATAGCTCGTAGTGGAAGTCAAAAAGGCAAGGCAATGCTTCATTTTATACCACATACATACAGGAGGGATATGAAGATGTGTAGCTTTAATTACATTGGTTTTGGATAGGATGAACGCCTAAACCAATACAACACCCAAAATTGCTACTATTGAACCATGTTTAAAATGACATTTATTCTTTCACTCCTGATCATAACTATATTAAAATATGCTATTGGGTGACATTTAGATTCGTTAATAGATATTTACAATAATTTCATCTTTGCTTTGCAATTGGTATGAATACCAAATTTGTAGGAATTAATTTGTGATCGTTCTTATCCACTACAGCCACATCAGTGGGCAGGCTTGGTAACAAACAAGTTTAGGAAATTTCTTTATTAGTATGCTCAAAGTGAGATGCGTATAGAAATCCTTGGAGTAGAAACTAAATGGTAATACTGCCTGTTGGAGAGCTTGAAAATGAAACTCGTTCAAAAAAAATATACTAATTAGTAAGATTGATAATGGAGAGCTTGCAAATTTTGGCCTAAATGTAAACCGCTAGAACTCGTTATTCCCTATGATGCACCATGTATATTTTCAGGAACATGTGCATTGAAAATATAATAATTTTGGTGAATGTTTAAATATTGATTTTTTTTTGCGTTTCAAACAAACATGTTTAGATCCTGGCTCACTTGCTCAAAGAAAAGCTTGAAAATACGCGGATTTTGGGATGTATGTATGTAGAGCATTATAGCAATAGGTTCAATTGTTAATAGTCCACTCTTGCAGCATTAAAGCTTTTGATCACATACTCTGATTTCAGTCCATCAGGCCTGCTTCTCACATGATGGAACTTCAAGTTCCAAATTTGACTAATTTAACTCCAAAATTTCGATATAGCTAAATTAGGTTGTTACATATATCACAATATATTGGCCATTACCACCAGACGGCACAAAATATAATCGTTAGCCTGTGATCAGTAAACCATATAACTCAACCGAAAGAAGAATAATTAAAACTATTTGCATGTCATCCTGTATAATCTAGGATAAAACAATAAGCATATGGTTGCCGGACTTTGTTCTACAAAACAAAAGTCACTAAAACACTTCCTTCATCAAAAACAAAATAAAGATTTTTGCTTAACCTTATGTATCAAAAAGAATAACAACAAAATTCTCTGAGCACATTCTTGCTAGGACAAAAAGCCTCACAACAGCCATGTGCAATGTTCAAGTGGCAAAAATTTGTAATGAGGTACGGAGACATCACAGAACCTCACAGGCTTCACAGAAATGGAACAGCAGACACACGCTGAGTGACAAGCTTGTACTTGCAATTGTTAACTTACCTACAAAGATAGATCAGAAAAAAGAAAACAAAGTCAGCACTCAGAAAACCACAATAGCCACAGCATTTGGACAATCATTTTAAAGTGAGAATTGATACAAAATGATGATATCATTTCACAATTGAATTTCAAAGATTGTTTTACTTTATTGTAGAATTAGGACCGATTCACTATGTAAACGTAATCATCCCTATCTTAGTCAACTATAAACGTGAGCATGGAGCACATTACAGGTAAAAACTCAATTATATAATACATCTTACAAAATCTCAATTACAGGTAAACCTCACATTAAGGAGGTTTGTGAGCCACAACATTTATATAAAAACTCAATTAAAGTTTTCTTTATCAGATTGAAACCTATTTATCTTACCAGGAAGGATACAGGAATCACTAAGACAATAATACATCTTATAAAATCTAATACCACTTATATGTGAAATCATCAGAAGCATAGGATTCATCCCCCTCCCCATCTTCTCCTTTTCGATTTTTTATTTTGGACAAAACAGGCCAACGCTGTCCATCCTAACAGTTTAAGTCGTGATGGATATTTGCCATATGCCTAAAACACAATTTCAAAATAAAATGAAATAATTTGATATTAAGTTGAAATGCTTCAAGAGACTCAAAAATGTCTCTAAACTAAACTAAAAAGCCAATCTCCATAGAAGTTGAATTTGTTATTTGATAGCTTCTAAAGATTATATATATATATATATATATAATATTTATTTATACTTATAAGTACTTAAAAATTATTTCATTTAATAAATTATACTAGTATTGTATACTGTCTTTTTCCTTTAAACTCGTCATATCCCTGTACTCTGATATCCACTTCTGCAATATTATGGCAAATTGATCTACTTTCACCTTTAACATAACACTTCTTATATTATTGGCATATATGTAGGAATATTTGTACAAAAATCTGAGCTAATTTACAATTTGAAAACTTACATCAGATGAATGGAAGAAGGACCAGACACAGCAGCTGCTCTCTGTGCCCTTTGTGCTTCACATCTATAAAGCTCTTTCATTTCTTTTTTAGTGCGACGTGCCTCACGTCGTTCCTCCTTCACAGCAGCCTGCAAAACAACACAACCATTCCTGTCAATGTAGTATAGTAGTAGTAGTAGTGGACGTATAAAAGCCAAACATAAACATGGTATCATTCTTGGAGAAACAATGGCTGGTATGTCTTAGAAAGTTGATAACGATTGCATGCATAAATGAAGCAACATAAACTCAGGTTGAATATACAAATACCTTCCTTTCTTTCTTCTCCTCCTTTGACTCAAGACCATGTTGTTTTCTCTTGTAGTGTTCAGATTTTGCAATGCTCTGGCCTTTAACCTTTTCAGTGGCAGGTTTCCTACCACCAGGCAAGAAGCCTACAGGGAGTTTCTCTTTTCCTCTAAGGGATATTATTTGACTAGTGGAACCCAAAGCTGCAGACACGGTTTCAGCCAATCTCTTTTTTCTAGTTACTCCAGGTGCTTCAATCTTTCCAGGGTGATTATCTAAATTTGAGTACGTCGAAACAATAGTCTCACAATCCCAAACTTCTGATTCATCACTACTTTCTTCTACAATTACAACATCCTTGTCTTCGTCTTCAACTTCATACCATTCAGCATATTCCTTGCAACGGCGAATCACATCAGCAGCAGATTCCTCTTGTTCTTCATGTGAGGCCTCTTTATTCAATAAATCTGCAGGAACCTTATACTTGTTATCATCGAGTTCTAGATCATCCATCGCCTGGCTATTAAAAGAAAGTTCGAGCTTCTGAGCAAGGGACTCGTCTTCATCAGCTTGATAATTTTCATAATAATCACCATCTTCATCATAGTCATCATCAGTTCCATATTCTTGACGTTCAAGCTATAACAGAAACATACAGAGAATGAGAATCTTAAAGGTAAAAAAGTTCAGAGGCAGTCATTTTTAGGCATTATACTTGCAATTACAATAAAGGACAGAATTTGACAAAGACATCCTCCTCGGATACCATAAACAAAGAGACTCAACAAACATCATTAAATAATATAATTCATAAAGTGAAAACATCAAAGAACCAAAATATAGACAGTGAATAAAACAATATGAACAGCTGAACTCACCAAATCAAATTGTTCATCCAGCAGACGACGTGCTCTTGGCTTTTCACCAACACAGTCCACTCCCGGTACACCATCTGTTACCCCATCCAAAGGTCCAGAATCATCTGTAACTCTGGAGTGGGCAGAAACTTGCAGTACTTGTGCATTGTTCAGGTTTCTATTTATCACAGATTCCTCAGCAAAATTCACTCCATCAAATACATGATCCTTCTCTTCACCATCTTCATCTAGATTGGCCAGGACAACAAAGTCTTCTTCCAGATCTTCAACATCAGAGCCCAACCGTGACAAATCGTCATCATCAAGCAAAGCAGCTACTTCAGGATCAACCGCTTTCTGAACCCTTACGCTGGTAGTCTTGGATGCAACAGTATACAAAGAGTTACCCTCAGGCTCTCCATCTGCCTCAGAAATTTGCAATCTCGAAGCATCATATGCCTAAACTCACCAACAAAAGAACGCAATGAATCAATGCCCAATTCAATTCATGCTCATATCAACATCATCGGCCTCGCAATTCAAACACTAACTCAACGAAACAAAAATCACTAAGGTTCATGTGCACAACCACAAATGGAATCATAACTTTCTATTATTATTTGACACTCTTATCCTATGAATTAGGAACGAAACTCAAAAACACTGTTGCATCTAAAAACCACCAAAATTTATATTTAAGAAAGAAAAAAAAAGGATGAGGGAGCACCTTAACATCACGAGGGAGGTGCTGAAGCTTGAACTTGGGGTTGTG
Organism: Mucuna pruriens; assembly: GCA_025330945.1. NCBI lineage: Eukaryota > Viridiplantae > Streptophyta > Magnoliopsida > Fabales > Fabaceae > Mucuna > Mucuna pruriens. The sequence goes on along the minus strand of JAENHJ010000533.1, from coordinate 6,822,891 downwards.
AAAGAAAGCAGAACCAGCGCCAGTATTCTTAATTTCCCTCAAGTGATTCAAGTAGTTATAGCCATCATCCGGAAACCCTAGCTCGAGAATCTCCTTCCTCAAGTCCTCCGGCAACGGACCGCCGTTGACTGTGCCGTCGTCGTCGTCGTCGGGGGCGTCTTCGAAAACGGAGTCGGCGGCGACGGGGAAGGAGACGGGATTGTTGTCGAGGCGGACGAAGACACGATCGGATTGGGAGAAGGAAGGGTCGGAGGAGTCGCGAGCGATGAGTTGGAAAGTAGCAGAGTTCTTCTTGTCGATGAACTTCTTCTTCTTCCCTCCCATCGTGGCTCTGCGTGTGTGACCTTCCAAGTGTTTGACGAAATGAGAGAGGTCACACTAACGAACTGTGTCGGTGTTTTGCTACCGATTGCTTTGTGCCAGTGTTGTGTTTCTCGCAGCACGATGAGATGTAGTACTAGCAGAAACCAGAACGAGAACGGAAACCCTAGCTTGGAGGAAATTAATAAGAAACAAAAAACAAAAAAACAAATATATTTCTTTTTAATTTGAAAAAAAATGGGGCAAGAATATAAAATTTAAAAATTTGAATCGAAGGAAATTTAAAAGAAAAAAATAAATAAATTTTGTCTTTAAAATGGATGGTTTTCTCTTTTTGATTTTTTTTTTAATCCAAAAATATTGTTATTTGTGTTTCTTTTCTTCTTTCTATACAAATATATTATAAAAAAATAAAAAATTTTGTAACAAAAAAAACTAAACTCAAATGTAAGGGGAAAAAATTCAAAATATATATGCTATGTTTGGTAGTGTGAAGTGAAATGAAAAAAAAATTGTGATAAATAAATTAAAAAAATAATAAAATTTAAGTTATTTGATAGGAATGAAATAAATAATAAATAAATAAAATTATTTTAAAAGATAAAATACAATATAAAGTATATTAATTTTTAATCTTATTTGTTATAAATACAATTATATATATATATATATATAATATATATATATATATATATATATCAAATATATATTATATATCATATATAACTTTAACATATATATATATATAATATTTTTTAATAAAATATAATAAAATTTTAATTATTTAATTATTATTTTTAAAGAATGTGCATATAAAATATTTTTTTTCAACATAAAAGATTATTTTTGTATTATCAAATCTTAATTATGTAATAATCTTAATTTAAAAAATAAACATATAAATTTTATATAAATATTATGTATATAATTAAATTTTTTAAAATAACGTACATATAAAATATTTATTAAACTTATAAAATTATTTGTAATGAAATAAAATTTTAACTATATAATATAATTTTTCAAATATATACATGTTTATAACTCGAGCGTTAATTATATAGTGCATATACATAATGAGTTAGCGAATTACATATCCATTCAGATTCATATATTACACTCCTACTTGATTCACTTTTAATACTTAATCTCCTTATGTTTAGGACAAGAAGACAAAATATGTCAATGACAGAATGTCACGTGTCAGGATCGACTCAAGGACAGAATGTCACGTGTCAGGATCGATTTGTGTATATATATAATCAATTATATAATTTAAAATAATTGATTAGATAAATTATATAATTAATTATATATAAATATAATTGATTTACATAGTTGATTATATATAAATATAATTGATTGAAAGTTAGTATAAGAGTAATAATGAAGAATAAATATGTAATTTAGGATGCTATTTCTATTGTTATTTATTTATTTCTTATTGTTTCTTCGCTATTATATACACTGTCACTTTTCGTGTTCACCCTTTACCAACGCATAAGTGAAGAGATTCCGGCTTAGAATTTTCTTATCCACGATTTTTTTTAAGCAATCATATCCAAAGTGAAGTGCTATACACTGATATATCTCTTAATAGGATATAAATCGTGCTTCACTGTATCATTAAAGACGAACAAAATTTGCTAGACTCAAGTTCGTTGGTGATTCAGCCTCATTTGTTACAATTTTTTCCTTTTAGTTTTTGATGCATTTATTTTAGTTTTTCAAAATAATTAGAAGTTAAAACAAAATCTAAAATATGATTAAAATTATAAACTATTTTGAAGAACTTATCATAAGATCAGCTACTTCTTTTTAAAAATATAATGTTTATAATGATAAACAAATATTATTTTTTTTTATTTTGTAAACCTCTACAGAATAATCACTAAATTATTTTACACCAAAAATATTTTTTTAAAATTTATAATAAACTAATTCTCAATTTTCAAATCTACTCTGGTATCATATATTATTATTGTAAAATATTATCATCTAATAAAAAATCATCATCCATATAATTTTTAGATATTTTCTTTAAAAATCAACAAACTTATCATACCTAATTATATATATTTTTCTATATTATAAATTATAATATATAATATAAAAAGTAAAATTTTCATTATTTTTACTCTATTAATTAGAAATTTTCAATATATATTTTTATTTGGTTGTATATTTTATACATCATCCTTATAATTAGCCAAAATAATTATCTAACAACCGTTCTAAATAAATTTTATTTTATTTTTATCTATATACTTTATTTCGTTAACCGTTTAACAATTTCAATCTATCTTTTTTATTTCAACTTTTAATTTTAATTTTAATATTTAAAAAATTATCAATAATTAAAAATAACATCATATCACAATTTGTTATATATTTTAAATACATGAAAAAAAATTTATCCCGCTAAAACTAAATTAGCCTCCTACAAAAGATATCTATACTATATACTACAAAAGGAAAGAGAAGCACTTCATATCTCTATATTTTTATAAAATAAAAATAGAATAAATAAGAAGTGAAAATAAAAGTTAAATAAAAAATGAGAGGAAAAAAAATGTGTTATGGAGCGGGATAAAGAGAATATAAACTAAAAAAATGTGTTATTGGTTTCTCACGTTTGGTCGACCATTTAATATATATATTGTTTTTTAAAAATGATTTTTATTTATGTTTCTCCAAAAAATATTTTCATATTTTAAGTTGAAAAAAATTTTGATAATACAAAAATATCATACAATTATTTTTAACTAATTTAATATAATTATAATTTAAAAATAATATATAATTAAATGTGATAAATAATTATATTTTATTTTAAATAATATCCTCCCAACATTACTTGATGACATGGAATGTAAATTGTTTTATTTATATAAAAAAAATCATTAGTACATTTTTATTGGATGAGTTAAGTTCACTTCTTACTTTACATACAGACAAAAGAATTATATTTTCTTTTATAAATTAAACACGTTTTAGCTCATTATGAGTGTGACTTATTTTAATTATTATAATATTATATTAAAATTAAATTATAAATTTATAAATAAAATATAATTTTTAAAATAATACAATATTAAAATTAAATTAATTAATTGAAAATTAAGAATAATATTAAAAATCATAAAATTACATGTCATGATATATTAAAAATAATTTATAAAATTAAATTATATATACTTATCTTATTTATATAAAATAATAAATATATTAAATTGAACATATAAAAATAATTTAATTATCTTAATTTAAAATATTATTTATTATCTTAATTATCTTGGTTAATATTATTCTTGTTGATAATTATGTTAATGATAAATTAACTCTAATAAATAAATGAAAACAATAATTTTTTTTGTAATGATTAAAATTAGACAGGACTTAAAATATATTTAATTTTTTTTATCTATAATGGAACAAAATGATTACATCTAATAAGATTTTAGAATTTTTTTTTAATGTGATAGTAAGATAAATAAATAAAAACCATTGACTATCAAATTTTTTATGACACAATTATGTTAATTTTTTAAAAATTTAAATGACTTTAAATCCTTTTAATCTCGATATTCGTAAATGTTTGCAACGAAAACTTTCAATAGTAATTAGTGGATTGTGATAAAAAAAATTGGTCAAATATTAAAATTTAATTAAACAAATTTGATGAGATTACCATTTTCATTATTTCAATCACCTCTAGCGCCTTGTGGATGATTAAGATTTGGAGTGTGTTTCACCTAGTTTTTTGAAAAATTTATAAGTTACTTATAAGTTAAAGTTAAAAAAAAAACTTTAAAAATTAATAACTCATTTGATGTGGTTTGCGAACTTTAAAAACTAGTTTTTGATTTGTAAAAGCAATTTTCAACCTAAAACGTGTTTCGGGTGAAATTAAGTGAAAAAAAATATTTTTACATTTATTTTTTAAAATTAATCACATAGGATTTATTAATTTAATTTTTAATTTTAAAAATTAACACTATTGTTATATTTGAAAAATGACTATTCATACTACCACTTTGTATCACTATCATCAAACTAACATTCTATTGACACCATTATGGATGATACTATTGTTGTGGCATTATGTTTTCATTACCATTATCATCATATAAACAAGTTCTTAAACAAATTTTATTAGTACAAAACATTTTTAAAATAAATTTATTTATAAACTAAAAATTCAAAGAAAATAAATTTAATTTTTAAAAATCTATAATTAATTTTAAATTTTAAATCTTTTGAAACTTGTATCCAATACATGTTCTAAATTAAAAATCAAAATCTATCACACCTATAATTTTTAAATTTATAAAAAAATATTTTTATAATGATTTTTTTATGAATTTATCTAATCAAATTATTTATTTAGAAGAATATTTTTTTTTGGAAAACTCACATATTTATCCAATAAAATTTGATTAAGACCAAACATAAAAATTTTAATTTTCAAAAATATATACAAATATTTTCAATAATATTTATAGGTAAACTAACGAATTTTAGTGTTTTCTATGAATATAATATGAAAAGACTTATATTATAACAAATGCTCTCTTGTTTATATATCGTTGATGTTTAGTTTTAAATAATATCACTTATATTACTTGATGAAATCTTAAAAACAAACAAAATTTTTAACATTGAATTATATATGGAATGTAAGATCACTCTGTTGATCTAAAAAAAAATTTATTTTATTTAAATTTAATTTTGATTGTCCATTTTTATTGAATTACTACGAATTTCACTTCTCACTTTACATATATAGACAAAATGATTGTTTTATTTTATGACTTCAATATGTTATTGGTACATATAAATATGACTATATTTTATTTGTGTAATTGAATTTATTTTTTATCCTAACATTTTCTCAAAAGTTTATTTCAAATTCTTATCATTAACTTTAATTAGATTAATGTTAGTATAATTAACAAAATGAATAAGGTTAATTAAGATAGATAGTAAAAAATATATGTAATTAAGATAATTAAATTATTTGTAGGTTCTTAAATTAATTAGTTAATATATTTATTATTTTATATAAATAAGATAACTATATATAATTTACTTTTATAATTTATTTATTTAATATATTGTATGTAATGATTTTTTTCTTTTAACATTACTAATAGTATTATTTTTTAAAATTTACTAGTTTAATTTTAATATTTTACATTAAAAAATATTAATTTTAATATATTATATTTATTTTTATATTTAAATTTTTTAATTTTAACTTATTGTAATATAATTTTACAGAATAACGAAGATAAAAAAATATGTAAAAATAAGATTTAGAAAGTGTAAAAATGGAGTTTATAATATTTTTATATAAAAATTATTTTAGCAATGTAAAAAATATATACTTATTAATATATATATATATATATAACTTCAGAAGCCAGGAGGTGTAAATATGACAAGGCAACCACGAAATACAATGTTGGGCCATAGAGTGCTATTGTTAAGCACATGCCTTGAAAAGTGTACTACGAAAGTGGGCCGATTTCCATTATATGGACCCATTTCTCAATTTTTGGGTTTAGGGCTATCGTGGGATCTACTGTACTTCATACTTCTCCTTTCGGCTTGATTTCGGGCCTTGCCCCGTCACTTCGTTTATTTCATGATGTTGTTATTGGATCTTGTTGGGAAATTATCGGGCCTTGCCCCGTCCAAAATATATGGGAAAACAATTGATAAAATTAAAATGACTGTCAACCAATTTTTTTCTTCTTCTTTTTTTATTTTTGTTGGATCTTGATGGCTCACCAAAATCAGGATAGACTTTAAAGCTTAACCAATGTTTAAAAAATTATTTATAAATTTTCACTACTAAGATTTTTACATTAATAATAAAATTCCAACTTTCATCTTTTAAGAAATAAATATGATTTTGAAACACTTTGTGTTTTTTTTTTAACTTTGTACCTTTCTTTTTGCACATTATAGTTTTTATTCAGCTAGGCAACTCTTATATATTTTTAATAAGAAAAGAGTCAAATTATGAAATGAGAAAAAATAAATAAAGCTAAAACTTCATAATTTATGGATTTCTTTTTTCAATGCATATATCCCACAACTACTGCTTTGGGATAAATTGAAATGTATTATAACAGTTATCTCGAATCCAATAAATTATTCCTTGGTAGAATATTGATAAACACTGTTAAGTAAGAGAGCATACCAATTTATTTCTTCTAAGTATTACCCTGATAAAAGGCAAAAACTTTTCAGGGGTATCAATGTTTGTATAAGTAATTCTAAGTAACTTGAAAATACATTTTCTTAAATTTGATTAATAAGTAATTTTCTTGTTTAATAAGGATTGGCATCCTCTATTTTAGCTTAAAACAAGAGAGGATCATGTTAGACATATCTAAACCATTAATTCCCAATAAAATTTATCTATGATTTATCTGTACCACATCAAACTTTGTCTTCAAATATTACATCATCCTCTAGGGTACAAACATAATTTTGAAGAAGATAAAAGAAAAATGGAGTAGGGATATTATTGTTATCTAACCCTTGGAGAGGGAAAGAAATAAAAGAGAAAGTTTGATGTAATATTTGAAGACAAATATTCAATGTTTGTACCATCCCAATAGTAAAAATATTTCATATAGACATCCTGATAGTAAAAATATTATACCATCAAACTAGCTTGATATGATAACTGATAAGCAATTAATATTAAGCGCTTCATCTTCCGGTACAAAAAATAGATAAACACTTAAATAAAAATCTGAAATTAAATACCTTGGATCGATTTTTTGCTTTTATATAATAATAATTATTGAAGCTATTTATAGATTTGGTTATACTGGTAACAAGAAATTGAATGAAGTCAGAGAAGTGATTCGTTCCTATTATTGCTGAACATTTTCAATGATTTGATTCATCAGCTACGAGTCATTGGATGAATATGATTATAAATCTTCAATGGCAAATGAGGGTTGTCAAAATCCAAAAGAGCACTATTGGCTTCTTTTGTTTTACATTATCTGCTTCTCGGTGAGTCTACCCAAGCAATCATATCATTTTTGGCTAAAACTCTCAGCGTTGTTGGGATTTGTCTCATTGCTGCAAAACTGCTTCATTTTTTTTCACCTTTTTCACTTTTTATTTACCATAAGTTTTTGGATAATGGGTTGAGAAGAGTTCTCATTCACTAACTTGTTATTTGTCCTTTTCTATGTGTGATTCTATTCGCTATCTCAATAATAATGATGCTTAAAGTTAACATGACTATATATTAAAGATTTTTTTTATTAATGTGATTAGTTTGATTGTTTTACCATATATTAAAACTGTCAAATAATTAGATACAGAATGAATTACATTATTCTTATAAACACTTTCAACAATATTTTACTATAACTCATTTTTTAATTAATTTTTCAGCATTATATCACTCGTTTTATCCTATAAGTTTTTCTTCTTTTTATTTCACTCTTGATTGTAAAAATAGTTGTAAGAATAAAATTATTTAATTAAAGTAAGATGTATTATCCTTCCTCTTAAATTCAATATCATAAAGAGGAAAGCAATATATCGTAAATTTTCTTTAGGTTGTGAAATCAATTTTTAAGTTTGAGTATAACCTCAAAACTATGAATTCAAAGCTAATTAAAAGGGAAAATGTGTGGAGTCATCTTTCACCTATTTTACAAAGGCCAAAGTTTTCCTATTGACGAAGTTTCCATACAGTTTTTTAGGTGTTATTTATGTTATTTTAGATAATTTATGTAATATTTTACAACAAACTTTTATTATATAAATTATTGAAATAAAAGTTTAATTTTTGTATGCAAGTTTTTTGCTTTGCGTTCTATCAAATGCATTTTCCCAATAACAAATGCACCATTTTTGGGTTAGTAAGTTGATCCCACCCTTGAAAGCATTTTTGCCTCCGTTAAATGCAATATCAATTAAACTACCAACATTTCTGCAGCAATTTCAGCGTATAATAAAATTTTGAAGTTGACAAGAAACAAAGTTAGGAGCAAATTACCAAAAGTGAGTACACATAAAAACATGTTTGGGAATCTTATTCAGAAATGTAATAATGCTTTTGACCTCAACAACTTCTCAATCATTTGAAGGCCAGAATTTGAACTACCAAGAACCTGAAAAGTTTACATTGATAACTTTTTTTTATAAGGGGTGGAATTTTCTGATTCTTTCAAACCTTTCTTTCCCCATTATTTTTTATACCTCTTGATTAAGTTTCAATTCTTCAAATGGCATAGCGGTCTCTCGTGGTTCACTATAATGAGAAAATTCCATAATTTCCCACTGATTAATTTAGAATTTCTGAAGATTGTTCTTTTCTGCTCACTATACTTGACTAGACCTTAACTTATTAATTGGCATTCATCAACTATGAAGTTACATGACATAAATAACTCCAGTAGGTCCCTGATTTTTTTTAGAATTTTTAGTTAAATTCTTAAAGTAAAAATATATATAATTATATTCTTGATTTTGTAAAAATTTTATATTTGAGTTCCTAAACTTACTTTATGACAGTTTGAAATTGTTGAAAAAAATAATTTGTGATAATCTACTAACTTCATCTAATTACAAAAATTATAAAAATATTAGCTTGGAAACCTAATTAAAAATTTTCAAAGAATTAAAATAGACCTTAATAATATAACATTGAGGAAATATAGACTTTCCACCCATAGCAGCATTTGACTGAGCCTAATTATGAATAATTTATATGAAAATATTTAAAAAAAAAATCGGCCCGAGCTTTAGGTCCACCTTTTAGTAGTTGGTGGATTTTCATAAGGGGAAGTACACATATTTAGGATCAGGAATCAGTTCAAATATGAAAAACAAGTGTATATATATACTCCTGGGATGAGGAGTTACTAATAAATCATCAGTGCATTATACCATAAAGTAAAATTGGAGGCATTAAAATAGATATGGTCTCACGGGCGAGACTTAAAAAAGAATTGTCATCATGTAAAAAAATAATGGAGTTTGGTCTATTATTATTTTTTATTTTTTAAAATTTAAATATTTTTAAATAATAAAAAATAATTCAAATTAGACCAATTTAATGAATTATTGAATCAACAAAATATTAGCACATATAAAAATTGGGTTAGACTGAATCAATTCTTTTTCTTTTCTTGGCCAATCCAACTGGATAGTTTAGTTTTTCACTTTTAGATAAAAATAAAAATAAAAATAAAAATAAAAATAAAAATATGTTAATAATAATAATTTAAATTATATTATATTTTATTTTAAATTATAACAGTTACTAATATTTTTAAATTTAAATTAAACTGTATTAATTATTGTTATTATAAGTATGCTAATATCTTTACAAAATTAAATTATATTTTATTTTAAGTTTTAACAAAATCTACTGTCTTTAAAATATTATTGATGTAATTATACTATTATTTACAATAAGGTTGTCCTAGTCGCAGGTATTTAGGTTGTATGTACAATGTTCTAAATTTTAATTTTATTGTCCCTATTATATTTTTATTTTACTAAAAAATATTATCTTAAATTTAAATCAAATTAAATTTTATTTTTAGTTTTTATATTAATTTGATTCACTAAAAGAATATAACAAAATTATTTTGATTTATATAATTAAACAATTGTATACAAATAAATTGTTTATCTAATGTATTTGCACGTGTTAAAATGCTAGTTGTTATATATAGAAATAAATAAATAAATTTATTAACTATTGATTGTTAAGCTTTAAAAAATGTTTAAAAAGAGATCAAATAGTGAATAAAATAATATTTAAGAAATATCAATGTTACAATTAAAAAATAAGCCACTCCTTACAAAATAATATACTCAAAATCTACATGAAAAAAATAAGAATTACATGTATAATATAGATTATGGCTTAGGAATTTTACATGTTCTGTTCTTGCAGTAACTTACCTTCATTCACGAAAAAGGACCTTCTGAAATGAACAAAGCCTGCTCAGAAACATTTAATAGAAAATCTTCATTTAATTGAACATTTTCAATCTATCAGTGTCACTTAAAAAGAAAGTCACTATCTACAAAACTCGATTTTAGCTTTATTTGTAGTTGAATTGCATTTTTAGTTTCTTTAATCTAAATTGAATTCAATTTTTAATTTTTTTTTTCAAACAAATTGTTTTTTTTTAAATAAAAATAGTCTTTTCATCAAATTTTATTTTAAATCCCTCAAAATATTAACTTTTATTCAAATGCGTGACGATTTATATACGATGAATTTGGGAGACGAAATAATTTTAAAAACTTCAATGTTAATTAAAATTTCGTGGAAAATCAATAAATTTGAAGGGCTTAATAAGATGTAATATTATTAAGGTTTGCATTTGTTTTTATTTGGACTTGCTTTGATACTTTGGTTCGTGAATTTTGAGTAAAGAAGATTTAAAACAATATGACAAATCAACTTGTGAAAATTATCCATAGAAAATAAGAATTTGAAAGTTTTAAATTGAAAAGGGACTTAATTTTAACAACTACATAATTAAGAGATTAAATTTGCTCAAAAAAAGTGATGAAAATTGCACGTGAATTATAATAGAGGGAATAAACGTACTTGAAATTAAACCTTTTTTATAAATAAGTTATTTTTTAAACTCCCACCAAGTGTCACTATAAAGAAATACTATATATTAATGGTTAGACAAGTTGAGGTGAGTATAGGCCTAACAATGGTGTATCGTAAGGAATTTCTTGTGCATGCCAAGTCAATAGGCGAAAAATCGAAGTATCCAACTATTGCCGTGTAGCTTGGTGGTTCGTTGAAATCTTCTCAAACTAATGAACTATGAATTTGAATTTTAAGTCAAAAAAGAAAAATAAAGTGTATTGAAACTTATGTAGGTTGAAGATGCCCACCAGACTTGCCAAATATTAAATATTGAAGAAGGAAAGTATTTATTTATTTTCCATTTGAATAGACTTCAATTGAAGTGCAGGTGTTTAGAAGCCATTTGAAAATATCTTCTAATCAAGGTCAAGTTGACGTTCAAGCAAAAATTAAGTTATGTATGCCTCAAAATAAGTCATGTATGCCTCAAACACCAATCCTAAGTGATGAACAAAAATATTATTCACAACATACTAAATTTTTTATTACGATATTTCAGCATATTAATCAACCCTAAACGACTACACGCTTGTCTATTCGCATGTTTTTCTTATTTATAATAATAATAATAATAATAATAATAATAATAATAATAATAATAATAATAATAATAATAATAATAATAATAATAATAATAATAATAATAATAATAATAATAATAATAATAATAATAATAATAATAATAATAATAATAATAATAATAATAATAATAATAATAATAATAATAATAATAATAATAATAATAATAATAATAATAATAATAATAATAATAATAATAATAATAATAATAATAATAATAATAATAATAATAATAATAATAATAATAATAATAATAATAATAATAATAATAATAATAATAATAATAATAATAATAATAATAATAATAATAATAATAATAATAATAATAATAATAATAATAATAATAATAATAATAATAATAATAATAATAATAATAATAATAATAATAATAATAATAATAATAATTTTACAAAAAAAATCAACACTAAAATATTAGAATTTAGTGGATTAATATTGTTTAACTATTAGATCAAAATTTAGATTATTGATATTAATTATAAAATAAAAATTTTTAATATTTTAATTGATGAATATTAGCTATTTAGACTTATGATGTGAGTGTTTTTATAATGGGCTAGATCTTTACTTTATTTACAAACAAAGGTCACTACTCTCATTTAATGATTATAAAATTGTCATATCGTTAAACAATTTTGTGTGACATAATATTGTTCTCCCTCAATTTCTTTGAAAATTAATACTCCCGTTCATTTGGTTTCGAGGTTTGTACTCCTTTCTTATTTCTCCTTTTGCAAATCTTTGAAGATTTACAAATAATTTATAGTTTCCTATGAAAAGTCACAACAAAAATATAAATTAACACCAACTTAATAATCAAAAACTAGCATTAATAGTTGTTTTAGTATCGACCAAGTGATGCCTTAAGGATGACACAAAGAAAGTTGTCTCTAGTATATTTATATTGGCCACAAGAGATTGTTGCTTAAATAAAAAGGAGAATACAAATATAATACAATATATCATTACTAGTAATATGTCTTTGTCGTTGTAGCAACAACTCCTTTCCTTGACTTATTTTCTCACTTAACCAATAAAATCACCAAATGATCATGGGTTGCCACCACCACAAAACAACAAACAAACAACAAGACGAACCCAATACCTAAAGAAGAAGTCGAAAAGCACCACCACAAACGAAACCATATAAGGTTATCCATTGTTAACCAGTTAAGAAGAAAACCAGAGCCAAACAAGAAAATTACAACTCCTCACACACTGTTAGCCCCATTGGAGATACTTAATCATTATTTCCTCCACTTGGTTTCATTGCTAATACATGTGTTGGTGCAATGAGTGTTTCCCTCTTCTCCTTTCCATTCTCCCTTTTTTTCTCTTGTCGCTGATTTGCTCTATTTATTGTCAATGCCACCATTGATGCGACTCTTTCCTTTAGATATATCTCTCTCTCTTGATTTTTTGGTGTCCCTTTAATCTTCTTGTAGAGAAGAAAAAAAGGGTTTTTAGATTTTAACAAAGATTTTCAAATTTCGATTTTAGCCAGAAAATGGAAACCAACACTAGCCTAGTTGACAGACATTTTAAAAATATTTTTTAAAAATAGAAATTGGTTTATGTTAAACGAGAAGGTTAGAAAACACAAAATAATAACGAAAATCAAAATTTGCATCACTTAGTCGATGCAAGTTGAAAAAAGATGAAAATCTTAAGAATGTGGGTTTAGGCCTAACCCAATCTCACAAAGTCGACTTGTAAGGTGAGAATTATCTCCACTTGTATATATTATTCAATGCAGGTGTCCAACAATGGCCCGTTAACGAGTGACCTAATAGGCCCAACAACAATTGTTATAATAGACTCTGATACCATCTCAAGAATGTTAGTTTGTGCCTAATTTAACCCATAAACTGATTTTGTAAGGTGAGGATTATCTCTACTTATATACACAATTCAAAACATCTCACTAGTTGATGTGAGATCTCCAATACACACCCCTCATATTGAGGATTGAATATCTCGAGTGTGAAGTTTGCAGAACTAGATATCTGTATGTGGTTTGATAACAATCCGATAGCAAGTGACTCAATAGACCCAACAACAATAACTAAGATAAATTATGATACCATCTTAAGAACAATGTGAGTTCAGGTCTAATTCAACTTACAAAATTGTCTTATAAAGTAACAATTGCTCATACTTGTATACACTATTCAGACCATCTCATTAGTTGGTATAGAATTTAAAAGAAATATATAAAAAAGAAGTAACTAGCCAACACTAAGTCTCTACAACTAATCACCAATTTTATTATAGTGTGCTCCACTATAATACCAAAAACTTTAGAATCTTGTATGCCTATGCAGTGAACAAAGGAAAAATTGCATACTCATATGATTTTTCTTTTATGAAATGTACATTGTTTACGTGCCCTCACTTCATAAAAACCTTCCATAACTATTTTTTCCAAAGTTTTTTAGGAAAATTTGTAAAGAAGTACAATACATAATCCCTCGTGTTCCAACTTTTCCTCCCTTTAGTAATGGTAACTATATATTCGCATATTCCTTATTGAAATGTTATTTCTTGTAATTTACTTGCATCTTTTTTCCATTTATTTTTGTTTTTCTTCACGACAAATTTATCTATTTTAGAACCGACCCAATGGTGAATGAGATTTAAAATGAATTAACAAAATTCTTTAACTGAAATAGCTATATTTTAAATATTTTAGCCATTATGTGTGTTTTTTTACTTTATAAAAACTAACAGTGAATGATTTTTTATTAACGGCCTAAAACTTGAACACAACTAAACTACTTAACTTCCTATCATTTAAACCTTGTTAATTCAATTCGTATACTTGAAATACAGTCCTTCAAGACACCCAAATGTATTTCCAATTAAAATTTATTAAATGGTACAAATTAAAATCAATATAAATTATATGAGTGTAACTATATATATAGATAGATAAAGGTGAGAATTGTTCTTATTTTAAGAAATAATAATTTAAGAAATAATAAATAGACTATAAAATTGTATATTTAAATGATCAAAATTAAAAAATAAATATACATAATTTTTTGAAATAATCATGCAACCACTAATAATAAATTAACTTTTAATTTTGATTATTTGTATAGTTAATTATATAGCTGAATTTATATCATGCTAATATCAATTCGTTAATATTGTCAGAAATAAAATGTAACACACACAACATTTAAATTAACCAGCGAAGCCTACGCATAAGTCTATTAAAAATGTAGGTCAAGGTACGATTCCTAATTTGTGTATATTAAAAAAGGCTTTATTGATGGTGAAAGCTAGCCGGAAGATTTATACTCTTCAAAAGAAATTAATCTTTAATTATTAATTAACTAAGAAGTACGTACCCTTGACGTGATGTAAACTAAAATTAAATAACTACATACAGTGACCCAAATACATAAATGCATGCTAATTAACTTAAGCATAATATAGTAAGGAGCGGTAATTGCAGTGCTAGTACATTAAAATAGATATATAAAGTGCAGAGTCAATGCATGCATGGAGAATTGGTGGTGATACATGATAGCTGGGTTTGATAGTAATTGTTAATAATGCATGTATGATCGATGACATTTATAAATGTATATAAATAGGCATGAGAGTGTTATGATCTGAAAGAATATTTGATTCGTTTTGTAAAGTATAATAAGCAATTTAATTAAATTGATAGTATATACTTAAATACCACTGCTAATGATAAGGATTAGAAATGATATCTTGGCATAATTAGTTGCAAAGACATTAGATTTTGAGTCACATGAGCATCCTATCATGCCGGTATGCGCAGGTAGCTTTACACCTCTTATCATGCATGGACCCTCAAGAGAGAGAGATGTAAAACGGAAGCAAAGGCATGCACACAATTCTAGAGAGAGAGAGAGAGAGAGAGAGAGGTGGGTGGGGGCCCTTGTCTTGCAAGTGAGTCCATGACACTCTTTTGGTGCATGTAAGGAAAAAGGTTCATCGCCTCAACACCAAGGATTAAAAAACAAAACCTTTTGGGTCCCCGCATGGGACTGGAAGGAATTGAAAGGGACCTCCACCTTTCTTTCTTTTTTTATTAACAAAATCACGCAATGTAATATGGAAAACAAACCAAAGTGGACCTGTCCCAATGGCGGGGTCTCATTGTCCCAAATCTCTTCCTCTTCCAGAAGGAAAAGCTATGGGCATAGGGGGGACTCCATGATCATAACACACAGCAAAGGGAGACAAAAAAACACAACCGAGTCTGTGTATACCCAGCCAACCATTGACTCCTCTATCACTCCCCATTCCAACTCCTTTAATTATATTATATTTATATAATATATCATATAATATTAAAATATGTATATAAATGTCTTTAAGGGACTGAGTTTTAAATTCTGGGTTGGTCTAATTCTATCCCAAATATTAGTTCGAGAAATAAATATTTTAATCTTATTATTAGTTGATGTGGTATTTTGTTACATGTTATATTTTTTTCTATATTATTAGTAGACTTGAGATTTCAGAAAAAAAAAAAAATTGAGGAAGAAGTAGGGAAGCAGGTAGTGGATATACAAGTAGAAGGCAAATGAGTGAGTTTTTGCAAGCTTGAATTTGGATCATTGGATGCTTTGAAGATGGACATGAAGGGTTATGTAAATGTCAACCTTGTAAATATGTAAAAGTCAATTGCTTTTCTGGGGCATTATCTCTCTTTCTCTCTCCTGCGCTCTTGGATCCTTATGAGTAAAGGGAAAGAGGTGGGAAACACTATCAATTGTCAAGAAAAGGGAGGAGGTTGGTGCTTGGTGGATCTCAACCACAAAGTTGGGTTTCGGGGTTCAGATGTGCTAGCTAGCTTGCAGGCCTAAAACTTATTCAACACTTAATCGTAATTAAAGCATTTAGATTCTACACTGGGATACACTAGTGTTCTTTAAGCCACTACTCATCATTAACTTCTTCTTAATCACTAAATACACTCATCAAAATCTTATATAAATATTTGTCGTGCATGCCTGCTTCGCCACGATAACCATGGATATGTAGGTGACTTCACCATGACGAAAAAATTGGACTTGAGATTAATTATAACATTGGATATTGTCCAAATGAAAGTAGACATGTGTGTAGTATTGTGTATACTAGGAAACGCTATTTACTGAAATAATTAGGTATACTAGTTATCAATTCTACAATTTTTCTCTTGTCAAAAAGTTTCATCAATGTTATATTGGTCGGGAGAAGTTTGGTATATTCTCTTTAATATTATGGGTAAATAATTTAGAGATAGTTATAAATAATGATTTTCATGCAAAACTATAATGGATATGAGTTATTTATTTCTATTTTGAATGGGCAGCAAAATTAATCTTAAGTGAAATAACTATTGCCTTCCTACTTGAATCTGACGTAACATGTGTGATTGTGTGTGGAATCACCCTAATTCATATTATAAGACTAGTTAGAAATCACATAATTAGCTGAGGGTTCAACTCTCGTATCTTACTTTTTTACATCCCAATATTTTATTTTTTTATATAATTATTTTAGGACCCAATATTTATAACAAAACCATGTCATGTCATTCAATTTTAAAAGTTTCAAATTCATTTATGTACCATGATATTACTTATCACATTTACTATTTTAATTATCTCATTTTCTTATTTGTATCTCTTTCATTCTAAAGCGTATACATTCCAAAGGTGTGAGGAAAAAAAAATCAATTTTCCATTTGATTGCATGCAAATTTGTCATCACTCATCAAGCAGTAATTTTTTTCATACTTATTTTATACTTTTGTCTCTCTCTACTGTTTTCATCATGCTTTTTTTTTGTTTGTTATCGTAACAACGTTAACCCATATTTGCTATAACCTTTTCAGGAAAATAATTTTTAAAAGTTGGTAAAATATAATTATTTCTTTAAACTAAGTTAAATCACTTACATATGTATAAATCAAAGTGTGAGCCTGATAAGAGTACAAAAGTCTCTCTTTTATTTATTTATTTATATTATATACCCGTATCCAAATATCATTAGATATAACTAATTCAAATCTAGCTAGAAAATATGTTGGACAACATATGTTACTCCCAAAATTTCATCTTTTGCAATCATATTTTTCATTTTGTAGTCTTATTTTATTTTATTTTATGCTATATATTAATTTTGAAAGCAATTGAATCTTCCTGCTTATAGTCTATCCATGAGTACCACTCTATCATTGTTGAAAAGGATTCCTTGGGCTCCCTTTGACCCTTGGAAGGTTACTTTCTCTCTCACGTGCTGCACGAACCTATTAGCTGTGTTCATTATTTAGCCAAATGCAAAATCTCATGGGTGTACGTTTGCGTGATCCATGAGTCCTTTCTTCCAACTTTGAGCAGTTCAATGCTTCCCTACCTCTCTCGTGATCGTGAGAGTATAAATCTTGTTTTTTTTTTTTTCATATTTGTAATCCTTTTAAATGAATAAAATTTTTATTTAGATTATACTTTTCTTTAATTTAAATGTTTAAAATTTATTTAAATTGTATTATTCTTAAATTTAAATTCTTATTTATAAGGAAACAATATGTTTAATTTTTATACATTGTTATTATAAATTTACATGGTTAATCAATTAGTAATATATTAAGTATGAGGGATCAACAGATTTATTATGTAGGATAATCGTCTATGATCAGATGATAATGTAATTTTTTTAAAATTATCAATTTATTCTAATTCTTAATTTATATTAGAGGATAAAAGTCTTGAATGTAATAAAAGTTTTTCAAAATATTTTTTTTAAAACATAATTTAAACATGAGATTTTACTAAACAACAATATATCATTATATTTTTATCCTAGTAATCTATTAGATTGCGCTAATCATTAGCATTCTATAGAATTTCGAGTTACATAGCCCCAGATAACATATTGGGAGGGAATTGATGTTTGGTAAACGTCTTTGTTATCATCTTGTTAAATGATGAGTATAATATAGATCTTTGATATCTTGCTTGATGTCGAAAGAATGAGGGAAACATTTGTAATTCATCAACTATATATATTTTATGGATTTCAGTACTATTCAATTTTAATAAATTTCTTTTGCTTACAAAAAAACTATATTTTATATTTTCATGCTATCCGTATTCCACTTATAAACATAGTGTAACTGTAAGCCATTCATTAGAAGCAAAATGATTGGATATTTACAAATTAAAGCTGGTTCAAGTGTAATTTTTCTCGTGATTATTAAAATTAAAAAAGCAGTCAATAATATGATTTCTTAAAAAACTATATATATATATTGATGAGTCATGCACTCATGCATAATAATAGCTTTCTAATTTATAAATTCATTTTACAAAACTCTCAGGATCATGAACCCACTTACAAATCAAAGTTGACTTAGAAATAGCCGATAGGTCAATGCATGCAGATCATGTGAATAACATTAATTCTTAGTGCTCTTCGCTGACTCTGACAGAAATTTATTCAATATGATTCAATTAATCCTACCAGTTAAGTGAATTCATAGAATTGACACACAGAGTGTTCAAAGTTAGAACTATAGAACATGCAAACATGTCATTTTTTCTTTTGATCCAATCATGCTAGATATTCCACATACGATAAGATTTTTGGACTACGCTTGTGAGTATGTGATGGATTTATTTCCTTTTTGCAATTCACATATAACTGGACCATCATTTTAATTGAAACATATCCTTTTAATATATTTATTATTATTAATTAAAACTACAAAAAATTTTAAAATTTACTGCAAAATAATTAGCTACAAAATTTTAAAATAAATAATAATTTTGTAGCTAATTTCTAATAAAATAATTAGCTTCAAAATTACTATAATATTGGTAATAGCATAAAATAAGTAAGAAATTAACTAATAAAATAATCTTAGTTAATTTATAATAAATTTTTAAAATTTATAGTTATTTTCTAACTAATTTGTAGTAATAAAAAATATAAATGAATATAATTTAAATTTAACTAAAAAATAATATTCTAATTATTAATAATTAATTAGTTAAGATTCAGCTACTAATTTAAATGATAGTTAAATTTAATAATAAAATAAAAAATATTGTAGTAAAAATTATTAAAAATATAAAACTTTGCGAATTTTATTTTATATTTAATCACTCAACATTTAATAGTTTATAAGTTAACAATTTTTATATAATAAATTTTAATAAATAATAAATTATGTGTTTAAAAAATATGTTAATATTATTTTTTAGTAGTTTCTTATAAATTTTAATTAATAATAAAAATAGACTATAATGAATATATTAAAAAAATGCGTAGCTAATACTCCTTTGTAACAATATTTTCCAACTATTAATTTGGAGTAATTTTTCTAGAATATTAATATATTTGCATTTATTAATATATTTTTTAAAATATTCGTAAAATAAATTGATTGATTTAATCTTCTATTTCAAAAATAAATAAAAATATATGAATGATAATACATCCTTTTATTATTCTTTTATTACTTTAATTCAATATATTTTCATTTTTAGTCAAAGAAAATAAATTATAGAAATGAAATAATTCACTCCGAACTCCCTTTAAAAAATATGCGGCACTATTAGTTAAAATTTATTACGAATTATAAAATTTTATGTACCTAACTTCTTATTTAATGAAATTTATTCATAATTTTATAGTTTTTAATAAATTTTAATTAATTAATAACAAATAATATATTAGTAAAATATATTAAAAATTATGTTATTAATACTATAGTTGTAACGCAAAAATCAAGATAAGGGTGCATGGTAAAATTACATATATGTCACATGTTATATGTAACAACCGGGTGTTTAGAATTCAAATTAAGTGAATTCGTGAACCAAGTGGGTTTTGCAGAGGTTAATTGACGATGTCATCTAAAGAGGTTGATATAAATACGTATTTAAATGAATTTATTTTAAAAGTAATTAGTTTATATAATTTTCTAGGTTTTTCTAACAAAATTTCTTAATTAATTAGCATGTAGCAAACAACCACCGAATACTTTTTGC
Source organism: Mucuna pruriens (assembly GCA_025330945.1). Lineage (NCBI taxonomy): Eukaryota > Viridiplantae > Streptophyta > Magnoliopsida > Fabales > Fabaceae > Mucuna > Mucuna pruriens. Next base: position 6,802,272 of record JAENHJ010000533.1, on the reverse strand, counting down.
TTAAAAATTTGGAGTCTTTTATTTTACTCCCGTTCGTTATATATATATATATATATACTTGGTAGTGGGGGTCTATTCAAATCTTCATTATGTTATGGCCCCAAAATTTGAGATAAGGTATGATGTTTGAAAAATAAACAGAAATGAATCTAGTCTAGTTAAAAATCCACTTTTACTGCTAATCATATTGGGTTGTCAATTTTACCTCAATTTGAACTTTCATTCATCATTTGCAGGTTCGTGAATAGGTTAATTATTGCAATAAAATTATTATTTAATTTATAACTTCTTTAAAAAATATAACTTTATCAAATATACAAGAACTTATATCATAAACTTAATTGTAAAACTCAAGTTATTATTATTTTTTATAAGTTTTATCATAAAATTTGTTAAAGCAAGACAAAAAATCATACAAAGATAATAAGTCACTTTCACGAGTCTAAACTAGTAAGTTTTTCCTGTAATGCATCAGTATTTTTAATTTTAAATAAATTTTATAAAGAAAATAATAGATATTTTGATTAATAATAATAAATATTATATCATATTAAATAACAATGTGCCTTGTGAATTGTTTTTGTAGGAGAATATCCGTGAAAGTAAAAGATACTAATATTCTTTTTCTATAAAGATAAGACTTTTAAAATTTTAAAAAATTATAGAAATAAATTATTTGATTCATCGTACACTATAGATACGTGTAAATTTAAAATTTAAACATCAAATTCAAATTAAGAATGATTAATAATGTAATATAATAATGACCGAAGATAATCTTTACATTTATATGCGTATAAAAAATATTAAAAATTATTTATTTTAAAAATTAATTTAATTTAGTGTACGTAGATTGAAAACTTAAACTAAATTTAAAATTAATATTAGGTAATACTGTAATAGTATATGAAAGAAATAAAACAAATTACAAATAAAAAGATTAGATACTAATTATAAAAAAAGAGACATCGCTAAATAAATAAGAAAATAGTATTTAAAAATACTCGTTTTTTATACGAGATTATTAGTATTCTTTAGAAGAAATAATCCTACTCGATTGAGAAAAAATTAATGAAAATTTAAAATTTCTCTAGGAATATATTATCACTCAAAGAGTATAATCTTATAATTAAAAAATAATGACTATCTTATGTACTTGTAGTTTTATCAACAAATTAAATTTGTCCTTAGCCAATATGAGGCTTTGATTTATTTTAATTTAAAAATTTTAAATTAAGTTACCAATCCACCTTAAAATAAGGTAAATTGATATTTTTAACTCATTTTCTACAAATAGGAAGTGTTTGACTATATCTGCTTTTTCTATCATTTTGTGAGTAATTGACAAGTTAAGGGAGATTATCCGTTTTGTCATCCTTAATACGTTTTATATTTTTCTATGTTTCTTCAAATTTTCTTTAACTGTAGTTTTCCTTAACCTCTATATCTAACTACGTACTTTATTTATTTTATAAAATTAAAACCAATAAAACGTCTAAAAAATATATAATTAAAATAGCCATTAGCGATCATGCCGCTAAGGTTGAACTTTGAATACGAAAAAGCATTAAGTATGCTTGTTATGTTGTTTTATTCAATGTTGCTGAAATCAAATTGACAAGAGTTTAGGTTGAATTGACTTAATCAAATCAATTTTTCTATGACATCTTAATCAAATCATATTACATCATATAAATAATTTTTTGTAATAATATAAAATAAATTTAATAAGTATACATTATTGGTATATATACTATTAATTAATAAAATAATTCAAATAATATTAAAAAATTATTATAAAAATAAATAAATTTATTATAGATAATAATTTATAATAAAATGATAATATAATTTTTATACTGCTTTTTGTTACAGATTACATATATTTTCTAAAAAAAAATAATTCAAATCGAATAAAATTACTGTAGACGTAGATGATACAATTTTTCTTTAAATTAGTTAACGCAATTATTCACGTAATAATTGAATTTAAATCAAGAGATTAAATTAAAGTAATCTCGCGTTAGTTGATGGGTTCTACGGTTATTGTCCTATATTATTTATTCATATAAAATATAAATTAATTATTAAACAATGCAATTCTTGTAATTTCAAATAACAAAAGAAAGTGAAAAAATGCACTAGAAAATAAAATAACCATAGCTTTAGAATCCATAAATTAATTGATATCAAAGATTAAGTACATTTATTCAATTATACCTTTCTGAAAATTAATTAATCTTTGTTTGATAGGTTACTAAAATAATAATGAAAAGAAATAAAAAGAAAATAAAAGTGAAGCCAAATTTATGGGATCCTGCTAACGTTTTGACCCAGCAAGAAAATGTGGTGGCAAATATTTGTCCGTCTTTTTTGTCCACTCTACAATCTTTACGTACGTACACGCTACATCCTTCTCTCTCTCATCCATCCATCATCATGCAGTACATAGTTACATACACATACATTAATGCATGCATGACATATGATATGATGATCACCCTTGAAATTGAAACATGCGTTGATGAAGAGAGAGAAAGAGAGAAGCTACTGTTGGTATGCCTGCTGCCTGCTATGTATCTTTTTCCTGCACACACCACAGACAGAGAGAGAAAGAGAGCCTTAACAAATATAACAGGCCAACTCAGTCGTCAAAAATCGTATCTCTTGTGCGCTTCTGCTGTCCTCTCATTTATATCCCTCTTTTTTTCTTTTTTAACTTTTCATTTTCCCATCACACTGTAACCATGAGGAAACAGGAAACCAGTGTGCTTCTGCACCAACTACCATAAAAGGAAAATAAATAAATAACCAAGTTTTGAATCTCCTTTGGTGTTATTATATTTAATATCTCACCATTTTAAAATAAATATATTTTAAAGAAAACACCTGTTAAAAAAGTGTTGGAATAAATTTTCAGTTCAACAACCAAAAATACTTATATATTATTTATCAATAAAGTGTAAGATTTTTATTCTAAAATTATTAAAAATTATCCGCCAATGAAAACCTCACATTGATAGAATGATTCTTACTGGAACAACATATATTATTATTTATGTTACGTTGTGTTACAATATAATAATATAGTATAACTAAAACATAGTAATATTATTATATTATTACACACAGACAATACATAAAAACACACAACACATTCTTTCTTCCTCAGTTGTTGTTCCATCTCTCTCTCACTCTCTCTCTCTCTCTCTCCCTCTCCCTCTCGTTCTCTCACAATCTCGAGATTGGTGTGTGAGGATAGAGACCACTGTAGTGGGACTTGAGGCTCTCTCGCAAGTTGGATTTTGAGGGAACTGAGCATCATCTAATGAAGGAGAGTGGAGGCTCTCTTGGAGAAGAGAGCCTGCCCGAGACTAACACCACAAACAACAACAATAACAGTGAAGAAGAAGAGCTGAACTAGTTTCTTTCTCTCTCCCATTCCCATTTTCACTCTCGAGAACTTGTTACATACTACCTTGTGGGTTGCTGTTTGTACTAGTGTGTTAGTGTAATGGCTCTTTCTATTCACAAGGACTCAGCCAACAACCAGATGGATTCAAGCAAGTATGTGAGGTACACACCCGAGCAGGTTGAGGCCTTGGAGAGGGTCTATGCCGAATGCCCAAAGCCAAGTTCTTTGAGGAGGCAGCAACTCATCAGAGAGTGCCCCATCCTTTCCAATATTGAACCAAAACAGATCAAAGTTTGGTTCCAAAATAGAAGGTGACCTTTTCAAAACAACTCAAATGTCAAAATCCGTTTTTTTTAATCTCTCTTAAAATCCTTCTTTTCCTTCCTCTCTTTTTCATCTTATCTCAATGAAAAAAAGCAACTTCTGTCTGCCCCAATCTCTAGTTACATCCAACCTTTCTTCTCCTTTTCCTGCCTAAAGTCTCTTGCCTGTTTTGTTTCCATCTTTAAAACAGTTAATTGTTTTTTGTCTTAAACAATGTTTTTTCTTTTGGCTAACAATGCTAGCCACATGTGTTTGTTCCTATTTTGTTTTTTTTTCTCACTAGACATTGGTGTGTTTGGTGTGCAGATGTCGCGAGAAGCAGAGGAAGGAAGCTTCTCGGCTGCAGACAGTGAACAGAAAGCTGACTGCAATGAACAAGCTGTTAATGGAAGAGAATGACCGTTTGCAGAAGCAGGTTTCTCATCTGGTTTATGAGAATGGATATATGAAGCAACAGATACAAACTGTGAGGCTCTTTCTCTTCTTTTCTTCATCTTGTGAATGCTTTTGTGGTTTCTCAATGTTAATGGAAGCACCATGTTTTGGTTTGAACAGGCCTCTGCTGGCACCACCACAGACAATAGCTGTGAGTCTGTGGTAATGAGTGGTCAGAATCAACAGCAAAACCCAACACCTCAGCATCCCAACAGGGATGCTAACAACCCAGCTGGGTAAGTAATATAACATTTACTATTCATTATGGTTCATTCATTTTAATGCTCTCATAGTAATAACAACATGATTCTTTGATGTTTCAGTCTTCTCGCCATAGCTGAGGAGACCCTGGCAGAGTTCCTTTCCAAGGCTACTGGAACTGCTGTCGACTGGGTCCAGATGATTGGGATGAAGGTATGATTATTTAACAAACTTTAGTGCTTGTTTCTTGCATGTGAAATATTCATTCATTTATGTTAACGTTTTATTGGTTTTATTTGTTGTAATTTGCATTGCGTAGCCTGGTCCGGATTCTATTGGAATCGTTGCTGTTTCCCGCAACTGTAGTGGCGTGGCAGCACGAGCCTGCGGCCTTGTGAGCCTAGAGCCCACTAAGGTATATTGTTGTCTCTATGTAACTTTGTTTTCTCCTTGCACAACAATGAAACTGTTTTTTCTTTTGTTCTGATTTGTGTCTGCAACTGTTTGTCAGGTTGCCGAGATTCTTAAAGATCGGTCGTCGTGGTATCGTGACTGCCGATGCCTTGATGTGTTGAGTATAGTCCCCACAGGGAATGGGGGCACCATAGAGCTCATGTACATGCAGGTCTGGTTTATGCACTTTTATTTGTTTTTTGTTTTTTTCTTTTAGCTGTTTTGTTGATATGTAATTGTTTTTATCAGACATATGCGCCCACAACTTTGGCTGCGGCGCGGGACTTCTGGACACTAAGATATACTACAAGTTTGGAAGATGGAAGTCTTGTGGTACTGATAAGATTTTAGCCTTTTATATTTTTAGTAGCAAAATTTGCCATGTAAAAATTAAGTGCTTTGGTTTCTTTTGGTTTAAGTTCCACTGCCTTCCTTTGCTTAAATTGTGTATTCGAGCTTTGCTAAACATTTGAAGCTTTTGCTTTTAGGGTATGACTTGTGAATGTGATTGTAGATTTTGTTGTGTTCTGTTAATGTATTGCATACTGTTGAATGATTGTTTCATTTTGAGATTTAAGAACAATTTTAGCTGATTGAAATTATCTTGCTGGCAGATATGTGAGAGATCATTGACTTCCTCAACTGGTGGCCCCACAGGCCCTCCTTCTACAACCTTCGTAAGAGCTGATATGCTTCCTAGTGGTTATCTGATTAGACCGTGTGAGGGTGGTGGATCTATTATTCATATTGTTGATCATATTGATTTAGATGTAAGTAAAAAGATTTACAAGTCAAATCATTTTAAGGTTTTTTATCTTTTGGGCATCTGTTTTTAAACATTATTTATTGCATGCAGGTCTGGAGTGTTCCTGAAGTACTGAGGCCCCTCTATGAATCATCAAAAATCTTGGCTCAGAAATTGACTATTGCTGTAAGATTAATTGCAAGTTGAATGGACTATGCTTGTTTAAATTTGTCAACAATCAACGAAATTCAGTGTTTCAAAAATTTACTTTACAGGCATTGCAACATATTAGACAAATAGCACAAGAATCAAGTGGAGAAATTCAGTATGGTGGTGGACGTCAACCTGCTGTTTTGAGAACATTTAGTCAGAGACTTTGCAGGTAGTGCTCTAGTATACTTCATAAAGAACCAATCCATTGTGCATTTGAATTATTGACTGTATACATTACACTTGATATGATTAATCTTTCATATTCTTGCTAAAATTGAAGCCTGTTTATAATCACTCTATATTCTTTAGGGGCTTTAATGATGCTGTGAATGGGTTTGTGGATGATGGTTGGTCATTGATGGGTACTGATGGGGTGGAAGATGTCACTATTGCCATAAACTCATCTCCCAACAAATTTTTGGGGTCCAATTACAATGCATCAATGTTCCCAGCATTTGGAGGTGGGGTCCTGTGTGCCAAGGCATCAATGCTGCTGCAGGTACTTGAGAAGCAAAAAGTTCTATGAACTACAGCATTATGTTAATAAATACCATGCACTGTTCTTCCTTTTGATTCCAAGTCCCAACTTAATAAGCATATTGTAAATGTTCCATATAATAATCTCTTTTACAATACTTCTCTACAGAATGTTCCTCCTGCTTTGCTTGTTCGATTTTTGAGGGAGCATCGATCAGAGTGGGCTGATTATGGGGTTGATGCGTACTCTTCTGCATGCCTTAAAGCTAGTCCCTATGCAGTTCCATGTGCAAGACCTGGTGGCTTCCCCAGCAGCCAGGTCATATTACCCCTTGCTCATACTATTGAGCATGAAGAGGTATTAATCTTAAGGATGTGATAACCTTCATTCTATATTCCTATAATATATTATAATTTACCCTCAATTGTGACAATACTGCAATGGTGCCAGTTCCTGGAGGTAGTTCGAATCGAGGGTCATGCATTTTCTCCAGAGGATGTTGCATTGGCACGTGATATGTATCTATTGCAGGTAATGTGTGAATTTTTTGTTGTCTGTATATTTTATTTTCTAGTAAGCTATAGCTGTTTGTGCAAGACATTTGATGGCCCTTTTGCTATTCAACTTGATGTTGCAGTTGTGCAGTGGAGTTGATGAAAATGCAATTGGGACGTGTGCTCAACTTGTATTTGCACCTATTGACGAGTCATTTGCGGATGATGCCCTTTTACTGCCGTCTGGTTTCCGCGTCATCCCATTGGATCCGAAATCAGTTGAGTGACATTTCCTAGCAAATTGTATGGTTTTACTAGAATTTTGTCATGAATTTACTGTTAATTACTTTGCCTGTAATTTGGAATATCACTAGTTTAGTTTCTTCTCATCCCATTACTTATTGCTGTCCTATTGTTGACAAGATCTAGAAAGTTGTCTAGGGTAGCTAAAACTAAGACTGACCCAGTCTCCAGTATATATATGCTGTGTGAGAACTTACTCAATATCTTGTTTCTGTTTCTCGTGCATCTCAGGATGGTCCAGCTGCAACAACTAGGACATTAGATTTGGCATCAACGATGGAAGTAGGATCTGGTAATGCTCGTCCATCTGGTGAAGCTGATTTGAATGGGTACAACCTTAGGTCGGTTCTTACTATTGCTTTCCAATTTACCTTTGAGAACCATATGCGGGACAATGTGGCTGCTATGGCTCGCCAGTATGTGCGTAGTGTTGTTGGTTCTGTTCAGAGGGTCGCCATGGCAATTGCTCCTTCAAGGCTAAGTACCCAGCTGGGACCAAAGTCACTTCCTGGTTCACCAGAGGCCCTTACCTTAGCGCGATGGATCTGTAGAAGCTACAGGTTTGTCTGCTGTTAAATTTGATCTCAAATCTATTATATAAATGAACTTAAATTTAATTTCTAAATTGTTTGATTTTTCTTGGATTGGAGGTGTATTTGAAGGGTTGTCAAAGTGCCATCTAAATGTGTTATCTGTAGAGTGGTTATTAGTTACCAGCATAATCCATATCATTAGTTGGTAACTGAAAGTTCTCTGGTGTATTCCTGCAAGCATAACTAGTAGCTTGCTGTTCAGACATATGTCCATGTTTGGAATTGTTACACAAACATAAATTCATTTGACCTTCAGCTGCAGCATAATTTCCAGGTCATATTCTGCTTGGTCTTGACAGTATAAAATGTTACCTTTCAGGATCCACACTGGCACAGATATTTTTAGACTTGAGGCCTCAGCTGGTGATGCGATCTTGAAACAACTTTGGCACCATTCCGATGCAATCATGTGCTGTTCTGTGAAAACAAATGTAAGTCACCAGCATATTTTTTATTTTCTGTGCTTATTAGAATTTTTAGAAATATATTGTTTGTCAGATGACTTTGTTGATTATATTATGCTGAACGTGCCTTCAGAGTATATGTCATTTTCCCCCCAAAATCTCTTAATTGAATAGTCTACTTCTAAAATTATTGCAGGCTTCTCCAGTGTTCACCTTTGCCAACCAGGCTGGGTTAGACATGCTTGAAACTACTTTGGTCGCCCTTCAAGATATAGTGCTTGATAAAGTTCTTGATGAATCTGGCAGGAAGATTCTTTGCACTGAGTTCTCCAAGATAATGCAACAGGTAACTATTTTTAAGTAAACTACACGATTTGTTAATTTGGGCTGTGTTCCTCGCTGTTATTACTGGATTATGTGTATAATGCATAGATAAGTTTGTCGTGTTTCCAAATGAAACTTTGAATGTAAAGAGATATATCTATTATACTTACATGGTTGGTATCCGTTTCTTGGCTTATATTCCGTTTTATCTTATGCAAAATTCTCTACTTATCTCCGTTTGTTTCAGGGTTTTGCATACCTGCCAGCAGGGATCTGTGTATCAAGTATGAATCGGCCAGTGTCCTATGAGCAGGCCATTGCATGGAAAGTCCTCAATGATGATGATTCTAATCACTGCCTAGCCTTCATGTTCATGAATTGGTCTTTTGTATGATGGGAGAACCGAGATACTAGTTATTTTATCTACTAATTTATATTCAGTACTTAATTACCAAATGGATACTATCGCAGACAGATGTACTAATGTCAGCTTTTCTTTATGCCCTATGAAGTATGTTACTTACTTTATCACTATATAAAAGTTCTAGTTAATTTGGTGAATCTCTGATATTTTTCATTCCATTGTTTACTTCGAAATGGTGCCCTTGTGTTAGTTATTTTGTCTTTGCTTTTTGCCATTGGGATATTATTATCGGGGGTAGCAGGTTGTCTCTTTCTTCCTTCACAAACCATGATGGTCATCATTCATCATGTTGTTTTTGCTTGCTTCTAAAGCAAAAGTGTGCCATTGGTTTCAACTTTCAACAGCCTATGTCTCACGATGGCATTTCTGTATTAATACTTTTACCGTATGCTTCGTATGAATTTTGGATATATGATGATTGTATCTTTTAGTTTTTAGTCAAAGTAACCTTTATTATGCAGCACTCTTGGCTGTTACCCTAGGTCTTTTTATGAGTTTGTGTATTTATGTGGCATATAAACTATTTTTCGTTTAAGAAATATAAAAAGAATTATGACCATGAGTGACATGGATCTAAGTATGTCACTAGTCAGTCTATTCAGAACAGTATTATGATTGAGGACTTAGACGCCGAAACTGAAGTGCAATGGTTATGCAGCTAGTTGTATCAAAGTTTGCTAGCTCTATTGTTTTTAGGTACTTACAAGGGATCCTCTGATATGTAAGCAAAATTGTTAACATTGTACATGCACGTAGTTGCATGATCACTTTTTATCCAAAATCAAATTTAACTTTTATGTCCAGCTGGAAATTTTATAACAATAAACCATTATTTTTCTCTTCTTTTCTCTTTACATTGAAAGCAATCGAAAAGGGAAAATCAGATTACTTTTGAATTGTCCAGAATATTAGCACTAGTAAAAAATTATAAGCGCATGCCTGTCAGAAAGTCCCAAAGGTTGCCGAGAAACAAGTATATATCTAATTTAATTTCAAATTTCTCCCCTAATATGGCCAATGGCTTATGCATAAAGGTCAATACTAGCCCTCTCAACATAAGTGTTATCCAAGGAATATGTTAAGGCTTCAAAAGTCAATACTAGCCTTCTCCCTTGCCATTGAACAATCTCTTTTCCTCATCACAAACATTCAACGTTACTAGGATGGACATCTTACATGTGGTGGACGAAAGAAGTGAAGAGGTATGAAGAGTCCTCTAACCTTATGATATGATGACTATGTGCAAGAAAGGGCTTGTGAAAGATTGTGTCAGAAGAAACCTATACCAAATTCAACCTTATTAATGGGGAAAACCTCAAACATTTTAGAGTGGAAGAGAACTTTCTGCATGACAAGGATGCACAAGAAAGTGACACGCAATAGATGCACCTATACTTATCATTGTTGTGATGCGTTTGAGTCTAGTGAAGATGATGACCAGGACAAACGTAACATTGTTATTATGCAATAAAAAACAACATTATGCAATGTATGAAACAGGGGGATTGTGGTTAGAAAATCTTTATCAGAAAAAGCGTATGTTGTCACAAGTGATGATGTTTGTGTTGTGTCCGAATCTATCTTTCCGTTGGAGCAGGTCTTTGATAGCGAGATTAAAGGAAGAGTTCATTGCGGATAATGTTGGAAGTGTTACATGCTCTAAAGGACAAGCTTATGCCATGAAGTTTGACATGAATAAAGATTTTAAACTTGGGTGGAACAGTGCTTTATACGGGCAATGATGAAGCTTTGTGATTTAATCGAGACATAGATTAGCTTAATCATACATTGTGTACCTAGTAATATCTTATTCCATTACATTAAATGGTGTCCAATATATGTGCTCGAAGAAAAATTTAAAGTGACCTTTTTCTTCGTGTCTTTACCTTGTACTAAAGGATGATTAGTTGCTTTATAGCACCATTTAAGATATTAGTACTTTGTATCAAAGTTGCATTAGATCGGGAAATTGAGTTTAGATTTTGTAAGGTTTTGAATTTGAATTTGGTTAATAAAAAAAAATATTTTTGAGAGAATAAATTTTACTAAATATAATTAATTAAGTTTTTGGATAACAGATTAATCGTCAGCAAAATTTGAGAGATATTTAAAAAAAAAAAAAAAGTATTTTGTTATTTATTTAATTTTAACAAAGAAGAGGGAAAGGGCCATACTTAGAGTATGAGGGTGTGGCTGGGAATTGAATTGGGGAATAGAGATCTGTGGGGTCCACAGAATCTCCCTTACAAATTAGAATAAATATATATGGTCAAGGGGTGACGACATCGTTCTGTTGATCCATCACAACTCTGTGGCTGTCATGTCCTCACCTTATCCGATGGATCCTGTCCCTCTCTCTCATCTCTGCATTTTGCTGCCACTAATTTCGACTGTGGAATCCATATATGGTTAACTATTTATTTCCATTCAACACCTTTCAAACTCACGTTAACATGCTTGTAGTAATTTTGTTTTCCACCGTGTGTCTATGTTATTATGTTATTATCGTATTATTGTTACATAAAAAAAAGTCATGTGTTAATAATTAAACATTATGGAAAATTTATCTAACAATATTATTAAATAAAATATTATAAATTAGGTTAACAGTATAAAATAATATATTAATACTTTGATATTATTTGACAAAGTTTTTATCAAACGAGATAAATTTAATGACTCATTTGGTAATGTTTAGATTTTTTTGAGGTAACCTTAAATGCATAATACAGTTCTTTATAAATATTTTTATTTAGTAGTGATAATGAATAGTAAATTAATTAGCTTATTCTATTGTGTATTATATATTAAAAATAGAGACAATAATATTTTATTTTAATTCATTGATCTCATATCATTTTATATTTTTGATGAATTGAAATATGATGTTCAGAAAATAGGGTAATTATAATGTTGATTGTTTAATTTTTGATGTAATAAGGAGAGAGAGAGGGGGTCCATTTGAGTGACAGGAGAGTAGAGACAATTAGGTAAGTCCCAGGCCCCACACGTGTTGCCTATGTTTGTCTCTTATTCCTTTTCTGTTCATTGACATGGTTACTATTTCACAGTTGCCATTTGCCAATTCAAGCTGCTCATTTTCCTGTTATTTCTGTCTATCATATGTCTCTCATGTTCTTTGGTTCAATGCCACAATTACTCAATCACTTACCTTAAGTACACATCAATTACCCTAAACTATATACAAATCTTATCCTTTACTGTCCATCAAATGTATGGAATTAGACATGATAAATGAACCTTCAAATTATAGTACTTACCAAGTTTTAAAGTTTTTAAAATTAAAATCACAATTTTATAAAATGATAATATAATTAAAATTAATCCTTCATAATTCATATATAACTCTTACGTTTTGAAGTGCATTATCGTTTTTGTTGCTCTCATACAAATATTATTATTTCTACGATCATCTTCAACTATTATATATCTTGTTATCAATGTAATTAATTTGTTTATATTATTATTATTATAAATAATAATATCATCATATTTTTTCACCAATGTTATTGTTCCTTTTATTATGATCTTTGTCTTTGTTAAATTTACAATTAATATTATTTAAGATTTGTTTAGATGAATATTTATATAAATAGTTATAGAAAAAATAAGAATAAAATAATAAAATAATTTTTTTATAACATTTTTCTCATATTATGTTATTTAATTTTTTTAATTTACGTATAAACTAATTTTAATTATAAAATAAACTCATTTTATTTTGTTCATTTATAAATATTTATAAAAAAATTATTTAAACAAACACTTTAAATTGGATATATAAGTCTTGATTCACGAGCTAACTTATTTAATTGACCCACATCACTTACCTAATATGGAGAGAATTAATCCATTTAGATGGTTAGTTAAACATATTTGATTTACAAGTTTAGGAATCAACTCGTTTTATTTATTTATTTTTCTCTTATATATATATATATTTATTGTTATTATTTAATAGTTATAAAATTGTTATATTTTAGTTACTATTATTTTATTTTAATTGTGATTTTATATTTAGTCTTTTTTAGATTTTTTAATATTTTTATTAAGGTTTGAGCTAGCCTGCTAAACCATACGTCATTATGCAGGTGAACGCAAAGCACCAGTTAACATGACTTACCTCATTTTTATGCTGATTGAGTTGGCTTGTATATCCAACTCGTTGATGCTTGAAATTAATTTTTTTTACCCAAATCTGACCTAATTCCTAATTAGATACGTCAAGATTAAAAAAGAAGTAAATTACAATTATAATTTCACATTCTAATTATTTTTACAACCTAAACATAAATTTTATATTTTTCCAAGTATAGCATTAACAGAATCAGACTTTTTTTTATAAATTCCAATTTTTTTTTATATATACAACTTAGAAGGAAAACAAAAATATCATTCACAAGTAAAGCTTTAAGAATTTAATTTATTCACAAATCATCTTAAGTGCTTAAAACTCGTTTTTATCCATTAAAAAAAAAGGGTGAAAACAAAAAGAGAGGTTTGGAATAGAGTTGATAAATTCCACTAATACCGAGAGCAAGGAATGTGTACATACATATACGGTATAGTTGTGTATGCCCTCACAAATGCCATACAGAAACATGATGATCATACATGGGCACGAAGATGATGATGATGATGATGATACATAAAAACAGAGAGTAGGATATAAATATATATTAATGAAGGTCTTTATTTGTTTTGGCACCCTTTAGGATATCCTTTTCAGCGTTTGAAAATTCGAGGCGTTTTAAAGTTTGAGTGCGAAAGGCACTGTTGTTTCGAGCCTCGTGCATGCCCTACTCTTATTCTCTCTCCGTCCCTACTCCTTTCACAAATCCAAATTATTTCTCCGTCTTTTCTTTTCACATAATCAACCTTTTTAATCACATTATCTAACTTAAGCTTCCGTTACAGATACAAACAAATGAATGCCGTTAACCTTAACCTTTTCTAGTAAACAATTTGTTCCCCTCAATTCAACATTTAATTTTTTTATCTTAACACGGTGAGGAGTCAATATTTAATTTGAACATAAGAATCGATATAAATTCATGTTGAATTTGATTGTAGATATGGTACTGTATTAATGTAGAAAAAATAAGTGAAATGAGCATAAGAGGGTTGTTGTGGGTCAATGTTGCGTTATGGTGAGTGCAGAGCAGAAAGATGAAAGAGTGTGTTTATCTGTGCTGCGCGTGGAGACCCCTCGCTTTCCACTTTTGTTTATAGCAGTTATCATATATGTGTATCACGCTTCACATGCACACACAAACACACAAACACTTTATTGTATTTAGAAAGAGAGGAAAATAGGGTTTTGTTATTGTTTATTTTAAGTTTGAAATAAAGATTCTGAATGAGCGTGGGTTTGGTTCCTCGGCAAAGATCTTGAGCTTTTAAAAATCCAAGGAAAGTGAGGCGTAGGGCAGAGCTAGGTGTTGGTTGTTATGTCACATAGGCTTTGGATGGATGGATGGATGGAGGGAAGGGGCTTCTGAACTAAGGAAAAATAAACAACATATCTTTCCGTTGCAGTCTTGCAGGTTTTTTAAGATTTTTAGCAGAGCAAATTAAAGATGGGAAATAGGCCACTAGACTATCATGCTCTGTCAATTTTAGACTATTAATTAGACAAACTTGTTCACTCAGCTTTCCGATTTGTTTTCTTAACTTGTTACCCATCATCGTCAATTTTACCACAATAATTTCTACGCTAGAAAAATAAACCACTTTTTTTTTTTATTTGTATAATTATAATATTGTGTTTTGTCATTTTGATATTAGCTCATAAAGTGTGAATCTGCTTCACTCCACTCACTTGGTGCACTAATTAATTAAGTAGGCAGAAATTGCATGGATTAGACTGTAGTACTGCACAATGTTTTTACGTTGCACTTGCAGGATATATGAACTAGTAGTATTTGCTTGTGTACCTATAACATAAATGTGCTGACCAAAATAAAAGGTAGGATATGAATGTTTATTTTTATATAATAAATAAATATCTTTAAATATATATATAGTATATTGTAAATTTATAATAAATAATTTTGATTATAATATAAAATTATTTATAATATTTTTTTAAAATCTGTTGAAATTCAATTTAGCAATAGAATAAAAGAAAGTAGTTTAAAAATTATAGGTAATTAAGAATACCAAATAAATAAATATATATATAATAAAAATAGTTAAAGATAATTAAGAAAATTTTGTTTAGCCTATAAAATGTACATTTAAGAATATCTAATTGAGAGAGTGAAAATAGTCATCAGTTATTCTTTAATTTATAATATAAGAATAAAACTTTTTTTTTTATATATATATAAATACTTATAGAAATATTCTCAAGAACTAAAATCAACCTCAGAAGTATTGATTTTGATTCTGATTCTTTGCCATTTTTCATGATACAAATTTTTTTGTTACAATATTTTAAGTGGAGATAAATAGGTAAAGTAATATTGGGAGAGGTTAATTTCTTTTGTGAATGAGAGCACAAGTTTCACTGTTTGAGGCAGCATAAGAAGACGAATTGGGTGGAACTTGGGAATAAAGTGATCTGTATAAAGTTAATATCACAGACGCGATAGATTTTTAAAATGGAAAGTAAAAGACCAAAAGAAAAGAAAAAGGTAAGGGAAATGGGCCTTTTTTGACTTAAGATGTAAATTACAGTTTTAAATTAATAGGGCCCATTTCAAACTCATTTTTTCGAGTTGACATTTGCTATTGGCATTTCTAGTGATTTTTGCTTTTTTGCACTAACTTTAATCTTTTTCTCCTACTAGTTGACCATTTACATAGCCATAAGTTAAAATTTAAAACCCAAGGACTATCTTAAATTGGTCTAATAAATCTTTAATAGGAGAAGCGTTAGCCTTACACTCTCTTATATACATTTTAGCATATTTTTTATTATTAGTTAAAATTTATTAAAAAAATTATAAAAATATAAAAAAAGTTTATTAAATAAAAATTAAGACTCGTAAAAAAATTATTTTTAATGAATTTGAGTTAATAAAATAAAAAATATGTTATTAACATTTATCTTTTAAGTTATGCTATAGACAAAAAGGCCTTTACATATACCGAGATAAATGACATGATACTCTTTTATATTACATGTTATATGTTGGTATGTATAATAATATAAAAAGCAAATTACCCTAACTTTTTTTTTTTTTGAGATTGTATCCGACCTCTTACTTCTTTAACGTTTGTAATGATTTTTCCAATGAGAATAAACGGTATAATATTTTCAAAATAATTAAAAACAATTAGTATAATATATATAATATGCGAGTGCAATATTTTTTAAATTATTAAAAGTAGTTAGTATAAAGATTAAAAAAGAAAAGTTGAAGATGAAATTTGACGAAAGCTTGTAAAGAGTTAGTGTACTTTACTTTAAAAAAATATGTTATCATTGAATAATTTACTAATAAGGATCTTGATCTCTGCATTTGTTTTCAAGCATGCATACAATTATGTTAATCCATAATAAGTAAAAAAATCTTATAAAAGTATATTTATAAAAGGAGATTACAACTCACTTTTAGTGGATTAATTAATGAATTTTTATTATTAAAAAAATTCCGTAAGTAGTCCCTTACCTTTATGGTTTGAAATTAGAATCCAAAACGACTAAATGTCATTTGTATTTAAATTTGTACTATGTAACTTTACACCATCATGATGATATATATATAAAGAAAAAATAAGTATTTTAAATTTGTATACCTTTGATTAAATTTGTTTTTACTTCCTATATTTTAAATTAATAAAATTATTCTTTTAATTTAAAAAATATGTGATTTTGTTATTAACGAATTAGTAAAGAAAAACAAAAAATCATATATTTTTAAAAGTTAAAAAACTAATTTTATTAACTTGCAAGTATATGACTAAAATTAAGTTCTATAAAAAAAACATATGGATCAAAGATATATTTTTTTCTATTTTTAATTATTAAGTTGTCATTTTGTACATTTATTCAGTTGGGCTTGGAATTAAGCTTTAAATCTGCAACTCAACTTTCCAAATTCATATATTTTCGTTAAATATGAACATTAAAATTAAAATTCTAACTATGAGTCTAATATCGTAAAATAAAAAAACAACTTTTTAAGTTATTTATATTATTTTTAATTATTAATTTTAAAAATATTTTATTATTCTTTGTCTTCACGTAGATACTTCAATAACCATCATGACTAACAATTATTGTTTGTTAGCGTTTGATGTCTTTGTCATTATTTTTGCCAACATCACTGTCATCAGCAATGTCTTGAATTATCATGGTGCTAGTATGTTTGCATCTAATTTTCTGTTGAGAAAGAACCTAAAGTATATTTTCAGAATTAATTAGTTATTGTTGTTTTCGTTTGTCTCATTAAAAGTTCATGCCAATAAAATAACAAAAAAACACATTTAAGCTCATCTCATGATCTAATGTCATCGTCTATTTTATTTTTTCTTATAAAAAAAAATGCCAACGGAAATGTATAGGTACCACAGCCAAAAACGTAAAATATATCAAAACCATTATTTGTTGTATACGTACACTAAATAAAGTAGAGTAAAAGGTTGTTGTAATTCAGTTACTTTTTTTTTATCTATCAAAGTGTATTAATTAACTGGGCAATTTGCTGGGCCTGATACTAGCCCAAAATTAAACTTTTTATTTTTGATATATATAATTTTATTTTATTCTTAATTTTAAAACATCAGTATACCAGTGTACTCTCAAGATAAAATATAATCACTATGTTTGGCACGTCATTTTAATTAGTTTTATTTTTCTAGTCGAAAAGCTTATCACTTATTAATAGTATTTTTTGGTAAACAATTTTTTTTTTTAGCAATGTGTAACATTCTTTGAAATTTTACTTTAAATAATATTTTTTAAAATATTAATTTCTATTTTTTTATATTTATTTCCCTTTTGTCTTTAATATGTTTATTAATATTTTTATCCTTTTGTATATAAGACAGGAATTTTTTATGTTTTATTTTTTCTTCCACTCATAAAGTATGTCTTTATTATTTTTATCCTTTTTTACATAAGGAATAATTTTATTTGTTTCTTTTTTATTTAAAATATATGGATAGTAATAAATAATAGGTTTGTTTTTATATTATTTTTAGATATTTTATATTACACTATTTATTTCAACTATTGTACTATTTATAATATTTATTTTATTATTTTAGCATTATACTTCAAGATATTGATATTAATAGATTTTTTTTTTAATTTTCCTATACTATTTTTATATTTTTTTAATTACACTATTTATTTCAACCATTCTATTATTTATGTTATCTATTTTATTATTTTTAACATTATACTTCAATATATATGTCTTTGTACAAATATTGTAAGATATTTAATTACTACATCAATTAACATAAAATAAAATTAAAAAATATCATTTAAATATATCTATTTTTATCATTTCACATTTATCACTATTTTAGTATATAATTTCACTAAACATTTAATCCAACTTAATAACTTTTAGTTACCAATTATCAACTTTTGATTATTAACTAATTTTTTAATTTTCAGTTAGTTTTTTTTTTAGCTTTCATCTAATTTTATCAAATATAACCATCGTTCCAACGATAATGTTGTAATATGTTAATAAATGCTCAAACAAATTAAAAATATCCGAATAATAGGATCTAGTTAAGGTGGTTAACTTGTTGTGTGAGTGTTAAATTTTTTCTAGTAACGTGTTTGATTCCTAGGATCAAAAGAAAAATTAAAAATACCTGTGAAGTTATAATATTTTTGGTGGAAAGCATTAAAAATAATACTCAACGATACTGGTTGATGGGCTTCAAATGCTATGGCCCCATACTTTTGGAATGAGAGAACAAATTTTCCAGCTCTTTTTTTTTTTTTTTTGCCAGAAAGTGCCATCTAGAAGGTTGTCGGAAAGTTAAACGACAAAGAGAAATGTATTAAAATTTTATTTTGAAAGTATTCTCCAAAACATTTTCAAAAAGTATTTTTTAAAACACTTTCAAAAATGATTTTTAGGAACATTTCCAGAAAATATAATTTTTGGAACATTTTTTATTTCTAAATTTTTCCAGAAATTATTTTTCAAACAGTTACAAGAGAGTAAAACAACAAAGAACAGAAAAAAAAAGTATGAAAGAGTATCTTTAGGAATAAAAAATTATAAAAAAAAAATAAAGAAGAGTGTAATAACAAATGAGTGTAAATAACAAAAGCCATGACAAAAAAGGAAAACTTAGGCCGAAACAACAACAGAAACAAAAACGAAAGAAAGAAAAACCACTGCGATATGAGAAATGGGTTTGAATTTGACGGGAGCTTGGGGTAGAGGCCACTTTACTTTTAGCACTCCCATTTTACTACCCCACCAACCTTTTCTTTTTCTTTTCAAGAAATATCCGTCCTCTTTCGGCTTTACCCACTCTTAAATATTTGGCTAAATTAATTCTTTGTTTTACTTTTTTATTTAGGCTTTAAAATTTTTAAATCACTTCAATATTGATAATTTAATAATTTAATAATTTAGTAATTTCATAAATTCGTAATTTAATAATTTTATAAAATTGTAATTTAATAATTTCATCATTTAGTAATTCCATAAATTCGTAATTTAATAATTTAAAATTTTAAAATTTTGTTAATTTCATAATTTAATAATATAGTAATTTAATAATTTAGTAATTTAGTAATTTAGTAGTTTACTAATTTAGTAATTTAGTAGTTTACTAATTTAGTAATTTAGTAATTTTCTTCATAGTTTAGTAATTTCCTTCTCTTGTCACTCATTGCATCCATTTGGATGCGGGAGCTAATGAATTGTTTCTATTCCTTTCTTTGTCACCTATTGTATCATTTGGATACAATATCTAACGAGTAGTTTTCGCTCTTTCCTCTGTCATCCACTACATCAATTTAGATGTAAGAGCTCTTTGTCATTCACCATATCTATTTGGACGTGAGAGCCTATGGGTGACTCCTCTTCCTTCCCTTTATTGTTTTTTCATTGTAACTCTTTGGACATAGCCTTCCTTGGATGACTCTTCTATTTTCTTATTTGTTGTTATTTGTCATTCCTGCTATCTACTCCATCGTTGTCCCTCCCTTTGGATGCACATCGTCTTTCATCTTAACTTTGCTTGAGATAACCATTTTAGAAACACTTTTTGTTTGGTTATCACCAAAATCATCATTCCAAAAGTCAATAATCAGTTTGAATGCACCTCCTACTTGGTTATTAAATCCAAATCTCTTTTTAGAACCATTGCACTAGGAGACATGTAGAAACAAGAAACTACTTTTGTCAAATTAAAAAAAAAAACAACACGTATTTTCTTTCCTAATAATAAATCCCAATTTTTTTTGTCGAAGGATAAAAATAACAATTTTAAAGTTATCTAATTCCACACATTTAATTAAAGGTAACTACCATCTTAGGACAGACACAGGTGCTAACACATTTCCTAAGCGTAATCGACTCCCCAACCTAAATCTGTTTTTCAAGACCAGCTCTATCATAGGTTTTTCTAATGTTTTTCCTTAAAAACATTGGTGACGATTCCTCTATATTTGTTTTTATTTCTTTTTTATGAACATGAATTTCTTTTCATTTTTTGTTATCTTTACTGCGACCTGGTAATGACAAATGTCATTATAGTAAATAAGTGTTTATTACATATTATTACTCTTATAATAATAGTCTTACACTATAGTGTCAAAGTGCAGTAAAAGATGCAGAGTTTTAGTTGTGTCCAAAAGCTACACCATCCTTAGGAGATCTAAAACTAGGTCCCTCAAAGCATTCTTCAATTAACATCAGCCAAAGATTAGTTAAAATCAACAATCTTTTCTTGAACACATCAATTATAAATTTTATTTATACTAAATTTATATATTCAAAAATATATGTTATAAATTTTAGTTATATAAAACTTGTAATCATTATATTTTGTCCTTCTATTTTGTTTTAACCATTTTTTTTCAAATAAAGTAAAATAAAAAAATGAAAAAATGAAAAAATACAAAAATATAAAAAGATAAGAATAATAATAATAATAATAATAAAAATAAATAAATAAATAAATAAATAACACATATAAAAAATAAAAATGTCCAATTGGACTTGTAGCCCTTATATATACTTTTAGTCTTACATATTCTAATTATATAAATTGAGTCATCATAAATATTCTTTGATTTACATAACTCATCCATCAATTTTTGGACGAAATCTCTTGTAAGTGAGACTCAAACCTCATACCCACCACTCCAAAATAAATTTTCATACCACTAAATCAACCACTCTACAAATAAAATTCACGAAACTCATATTATATATATTTTGTATTTATAACTATTAAATAAAATACATACTACATAGTTTATACAAAGTAAAAATATAAGTATAAGTAAAAGTAAAACTATAGCTATAAGTATAAATATAACTGTACCTATAAATATAAATATAAATATATTTACTGACATTTTTTTTTCTAATTCTTTTTGACAAAAATGTAAACAAAACAAATGCCAAATGCCATATGCCACGTTCTTTCAAAACAGTGCCTAATTTTTACCCTTTCAAAATTTTTGAGAGTACAATTTCATTCCAAGAACATTGTAACCAACATCAAAAGCAACAAAGGCGAGGCTTCTTCAGGAAAAAAAAAGGTAAGACAATAGTCCGTAAATAGAGGTGATAGGAAGAAAAAAAATACGCTATTCAATCAATTTACTGAGTAAAAAATTAATCTTTAAAATTTTCAACAAACACCATTTTTTAAATTTTAATTGTTATAATAAATTTTCACTTATTTCAATGAAAAATCAATAAAAATTAAATAATCATTACTCCTTGACTTTAATAAAATATACCTTTAATTCTTTCGTGTTTCGAGACATAGACTGGTCTTGTTTCTTTTATTTATTTATTTTAATAAAATAAACCTTTAATTAAAGATACGTTGTAACTGATATTATATATTATATTTAAAAGTCCTTTAATTAATGTAATTTTTTCGGTGACATTAAATTTTTTTTTTTGTAACCAATGTAAAATACAAATTCTTCCTTTCAATAAAAGTTGGTCAAGTTCGAGTTAACAATAATAATGACTAGGTTCAACGTCTTAAAGTAACGTAAGTTTAAATATTGCTTTTGATGTGAAAATTTGTTGGTAAATAATACGTAAATGTTTCTATAAATATTTCTTCAACTTAGAGACATATTTTCATTACCACAAGAGACTTAATTTATCTAAATTTTTATATATAAAAAATATAAATTCTTTAAAAGTATATAATTTTATTTTATTTTTAATAAATATTTTTTATTTATTTTATTAATCTTAGAGACATATTTTGATTATGATAAAAAAACTTAATTCATCTAAATTTTTATATATATAAATATATAAATTCTTTAAAAGTATATAATTTTATTTTATTTTTTAATAAATATTTTTTTATTTATCAGAATCAAATCCAGTATATAATATTTTCAACCAACTCTATTGATTTTTAATAAATAATGTTTTTCGTAGGGGACTGATTTATTTGCTAATTATTTCCATCGTTGTCAATATATCTTATAATACTATTTGCGTGGATATTCTTGTCAAAAACACAACACGCAAAAAAAGCTACTTTATTTATCATAACAATTTGAATAAAAAATGAATACATCATACAAAAATGAGTTTGTTTTAGATAATAAATAGAAATACGATCTTATATATAAAGAAAAAAAAAATCCTAGCGTATAAACAGGAATTGGTCGCATGGGTGTTCTTGAAAAATGAAATGTAGACCATATAAAATGAAGTGGCAACAAAGGAAAAGATGAGAGAGATAATGATAAGAAGGAGAGATTTTGGAAGAATAAAGAATGAAAGAGATTGTGAAATTTGGAAATATAAAGAATGAAAGAGATTGAGGAAAAGGGAACACAAAACACGGCAAAAAGGCAAAACATTTAGTGTACAGTAATAAATTGTTGGCATATAAAGCCTAGGAAGCAGAACAGAACCAAAGAGAGATATTGAATTCATATATGCCCGTACTGCAGCAAGCATGAAATTTTCAGCGAGTGTTTACCTCACACTGGGCCTTGCTTCGTCCATGATTATTGTGATGGCCACTGTGCAACGCGCGAGGTTCTTGTTTAGTACCGACGAATACTATGTTCGAGTGGTCAATGGTTTCACTGACAATTCCTCTGTGCCTTTGGTGATTTGGTGTGCTTCCGAGGAGATGGATCTTGGAGGGCGTGCACTGCAAGAACACGATGAGTTCAGTTGGGTCATGAGACCCAACTTTTGGAGCAGCAACCGCATGAAATGCACCATGAAATGGGACACCACCAGAAAGAGCTTCGAGGCTTTTAAGGCTTCCAGAGACAGTCTTCGCTGTGGGGTTCATAGGATGTGTTCCTGGATGGTCACTCAGAATGGCTTCTATTTCAGCAATGATGACGTCAATTGGAGGAAGGACTTCTTGTGGTGACTTCTTCTCACTATGCCAATCTCCCAGGACTCCTCAGTTTTGTATCATTATAGAAAATATATGTGTGTGCTTTATGTAATTATAACATAAATAAAATAAATAAGTCCGGATATGAGTTTACTAATAACATGTATCCCTTGGTCCAAAATCCAAATGTTTTCCTAGCCATCTGATCATGCCATTATCATATCCTTCCTTTCTCCAGACAATAAAAATCACTCCGAATGGTTTATTTTATTTTATTTTTCTTTTGATACGTTTTTGAGTTCCTCTCTTCAAGTCAACTTCTTCTTCCCGGAAAACTGGTATCTTCTTTTGTGTCAAATAACTTTGAAATTGACTTTTCTTACTTCTCTCTGTATTAAAAAATTGCATTTTAGAGGATAAAATAAAATCATATCATTCGGTTAAAAAATTAACTACAGAGAATTATAATAAAATTAAATTAAATACATATATATTTAAATATAAAAATAATAATATCAATATATGATTATTGTTATATTTTTTTGTCTAAATACACTCTTCTTGATTTAGAATAACTAAATATTTAATTTAATATATGTTTTCGTAGTAGATTGAAAATTCAAGTTAAGTATAATTTTTATAAAAGTTAATAAATTTATTATATATAAAATTTATAATTGAAATAATGTAAATATATTATATTATCAATATATTTTAGTTAAAATTTAAAATATATTCCTTTTCTAAAATATATATTAATGTTGTTGAAATTTTTTTTATTAAAACTAATTACCTAACACACAGAATATATTATAAATGGTAATCTGTTTAAAGGGAATGTAAGGGCGGAGGAGTTTTGTATAATTATAAAAAGGTGAGGGGTTTTGTGTACTACTAATATCATATGTTTGTCGGAAAATATTGATGATGCCATTATGATATCTTCCTCCTTTAAGAGCCATTACATAAATTTTACTCTAAAAACAATAAAAAATAACAAAGCATTTAATATAGAAAGAGTATAATATTTCAAATCAAATGTATTGACTTAAAAGTATATATATATCATATTAATTTTGTTGAATTTTTATCAAAATTCCAATTGCCTAACCGACAGAATACACATAAACTAAAAATTGTTCATATTTTAAAGGTTATCAAACCCCTCGGTTTTTTTATTGCGTAAAATATTTTTCCCCATTAAAATTTCACTCATCACTAGTTTTTTTAATGTGAATTTGTTTTCTTAGTTTTAAATTAAGATACTTATTACAGCAGAGATAAATATGCGCGTAAATCAAATTAGAGACAAACAATATTGGGTATAAATGATGGAAATAGAATAAAATGAAAAACAAATAAAGTAGAATTTAGAATACTTTGTAAGAATTAAATAAAAGAAAAAGAATATTGTAAATTTGTTTGTTAAGAAAAATAGAAGAATAAAAAAATAAAAAAATATATACATAGTTTTTTAATTAGATGTTTAATATAGTTAAAACAATTAATTATATATTTAATATATTAAAATAATTATATATATAATTTCAAATTATATATATTTAATTAATTGCATATACAATTTATTAATTATATATCTAATATATTAAAATTGATTTATATATATATATATATATATATATATATATATATATATATATATATATATATATATATATATATATATATATATATATATATATAAATAAAATCAATTAA
Organism: Mucuna pruriens; assembly: GCA_025330945.1. Lineage (NCBI taxonomy): Eukaryota > Viridiplantae > Streptophyta > Magnoliopsida > Fabales > Fabaceae > Mucuna > Mucuna pruriens. The sequence goes on along the minus strand of JAENHJ010000533.1, from coordinate 6,777,224 downwards.
GAAATTATATAATCGATTAAGAAATTGATTTTTTTCGATTTTTCTCCAAAGAAATAAAATAATGTGGAACTTATATTTTTTTATTTCTTCGATAACAAACAAAGTAGTAGCATACCTTTTACTTCTTATCGTGGATATGAGATAGAGGAGAAAGGAGAAATTTATTAAATTAAACACTTTTATTTTTACTTATTTTTTTCATTATTATAATTCTGTTTTTTCTATTTTTATTTGATCTATTTTTTTTTAGTCCTACACAATTGATTAATGATGTGATTTTTTTGTTGTATACGTTTTTTATTGTGTTGAAGAAGCAAGTTAACAATAAATAGTATGTTGCATATGATTTGTTAGACTTATAGCGCTAACATAGCCGATATCATATTTTTTATTGTGATATTTCTGCATGTATATTTTAAAAAGTTAATAATAAATAGTGAAAATTTTAGTTAAAAGGTAATCTTGATAACTAATATATAAAAGTAAGTGGAGAGGTTGGGTTAATATTAGTCCTCGCCTTAAAAAAATACGTAAACACTTCAATGTCCTAAATTAAAAATAAAATGCTACTTGACCCAACTTAATTCTGTATTGATATTTTTTATTGACTTAACCTATAATCAAAATTTAATTAAAAAGTTTTTTTTTCAAAAAATAAATGAATCCTATGAGCTTTTAAAATAATAAAAGTACAATAGTGACTGTACCAAAAAGAAGATGTAAAGATTTGTATAACACAGCAGTCAGCAAATTTAAATTTTGAAAATTTCTGACAAAGATTGTGTCCAAAACAATAATGAATACAGGAAATGGTGTTTGACATGCAAATTACATATTGCAGATTTGCAATTGCTCTTTTGCGGCGGCACGAGAAAATAAGTTATATTATTGATATAATATTATTTATAATAATTACATCAGTCCTGTTATTTTATTTTTTCTTTTCTCTTTTTATTATAAATTTATTGTACAATTTTATAAAACTAAGATTAAAAGTACCACTTACTTTAGTTCGAATTATGAAAATGGGGGATAAATTTAATTAATATACATATGTTTAAATTATTAAAAGTGAATTTATTTATGAACCATGGTCAAGGGTTGCATATATACTCTCCTTTCACCCGTCCATGTCAATTTTTACTTAAAAATGTAAAACCTACTGTATATTGCTTTAAAAAAAATGCACGTACGTCAAGTGGGGTTGAATGAGAAATAAATTTTTTTAACACATTTGATTAAAATTTATAAAAAAATAATAAAATTATTAAACAAGTTTATCGAATAAGCTGTAAAATTTACAAAAAAAAAAAATATTATGCATGAATTTTAATAATTTTATAAATAAAAGAAAATATGTTAAAAAAAAAAAAATATATATATATATATATATTAAAATGGAGTATGATACTAACCTTCTCTGACAACAAATACACAAAGGTTAAACATAAATACGTAGCAATTATATATAATAAATACTCAATCGTATATATCAATCATACGTAAAAAAAATAATTACCATGCATGCTTGCTGTTAACTGTTAAGTTCTACAAATATGAAATACCATTTAAGGGAGAGAAATACATAGTTTGCTCTCTATACTACTTCCTTTTGATCAGTTACTGAAGTGATGTTAGAATATCTTTTGCAAGCACACCGTTCGCCACAAATTATACCAGCTGTCTTATACTCCGACAATATCAAACAAGTGATAGACCACACTCACAAAAAGAGGATGCAACATTATACAATACCAGGGTCAACAAATACTTAATAATACTAAACAAGTGGCTACAAACAAGTTGTCAAATTCAGAACAGATTACACCCAAAAATAACTACTATACAATCTTATCATATACTGTTTTTTTATTTTTATTTTAAAAGATAAAACGCAAGTTGGGATAAAGCTGAAAAAGATGCATGCCTGCAAAAATATTGATAAGGTGGGATGGGACTGCTACAAGGGGATTTCCCTTTCGGAATAAAATAATTGAATTTTTTTTCCCCTTCTCTTTGTTAGGCAAAGTAAACTCAAATCATAAATGTTGATCAGCACAAAACGTTTTCCTCATTTTGTGTAGAGTAGCTGTCCTGAGGTTAATTTATTGTAAATTGATATTCTATGCAGTTTGTTTATGTTTCTTTTGTTTAAGATATGCTCTTAACACGAAAATTATTTTTATTTATATATTTTATTTAAATAATTTTATTAATTTACGTGAGATATTCATCAAATCTCTTTTAAGTCGACGATTGAAAATTTAGAATACGATGTTTGCATGTCTGAACAATTATGGTAGTATGATAATAGTTTTGTAACAAGCTTAATAGATTCAATAACATAAATTTTAATATTATTTTAAAATATAAATTTTGATCTAACTCAATTTTATATATAATTGTTTATAAAATAAAAATTATTTCATTAATCAATATAAAATCTTCGACATTACGCTGAATACTAATTAGAGAGTTCAATAAGAGAATAAATGTAAAGACTTCTATGCACAGATAAGTTGAAGTCGAATTATAGGTGATTGATTAAGATAGAAGGTATACCATGACTGTGGCGTTATGTAATCTTTGATAGGTATAAGATATATTTGGATAAAGTAAATATCTCCTTAATGATAGAATATATTATCTTCTGGCTATATTAACTAGAGTTTTTGAATTATCTCTAATTGGTAGGAGTTGTTATCCTTTATGGTGGGTGCTCTGCCTCGTGCTTATCAAATTAGGTTGTTTCTCTGTGCTCACATGGCTTTATTGTGTGCATTACTAAATCTAAACTAGGCAAGGTTTTGAATATTTTCTCTTACTCAATGAGTATAATAATTAATTTCATAAATTTAATATCAATTAATTATAAGATTAATTCAAACTACGGACAAAAATACTTATCAGAAAACGGGATGAATCAATTAATATGAAATTTTTATCTTAATTAATAGTTTTATGTTTGAGTGACGAAGATGTCATTATATTAAATATTTAGGAGAAGAGTTTTATTATTTATAAAAAATCTTATCTAATTCAAACCAGATTACTTTTCGTAAAAAAAAGACTTATGATTAATAAAAAAAATTACTCAAACACCCCGTAACATAAATACTAGCTAAAAAAGTTTATAATAAAGAAATACTAAGAGACACAATAGATTAATTTATATTTCAAAATGAGACAAAAGGAAAACTGAAGTACGATAGAATATTTTATTTATTTATGATTAATTTTTATATGAATATCCATTCCTTTCTCTTCACAAGTTTAAACGACTGAACTGACATAAATTAGATTTAACATCATGAGTTACAACCTTTAATTCTTTTTTTTCTACAATAATTACAATGAGATTTGAAATTAAAATTTCATACAAATTAAATCTTAGTCATTAAGATAACTCTTGTGGGTTATAACCTTTACTTCTCTAAAAAGAATATATCATTTTGATTTATAAGAATAAACAAAATAATAATCTGTTTAGTCATGGGAATATATAACCAATCTCGTGATTGTTTGCGTATATTGTCGGGACTGTTCTACGTACCTTGTCAATAGAGGCATCAAGGAAATTATTTTTTGAAATTTCTTTTTACATTTCAATTTAAAAAATCTTACAGATTTTCCATTAGATCTTTAATTGTTATGTGAATTTGAGGGTACTTTGTTATGTTGCACTAATTGAACATGTACCATCTAAGTCATGGCAGTTGTAACATCTTAAAATTTATTTAATTATTTTTAGAAATTAATTACATTATTATTATTATTATCAATTTTATTGACTTTATCTAAATTATTTTCATTTATTAATTTAATTAATTGAATTAATGGGGAGGTGACGGCCCCCGACCCAGTTAGAAATATTGACAGGGGTAAATAGTTTATCCTAATTGGTATTTTACGCGTCAGACAGCCAGACCTAGAGGAGAGAGAACGCCGACCTACAAGGAAGAGGATCTAGGGTGTTAAGACCGTCTTAAGGTATGGGGGAGATTGGTTCGGTCATATATGAATGTAGGAAGGTACGAGTAGTGAGGACAGTCCCTAAGTCCATCTAACATCTAAATTCTCAATTTTATTTGGTTATTATGTTCTAAAAACATTTTAATCGGTAAAAACAATTTGTCAACATGCTCTGTGGTCTGATTAACGTCTTGTCCTAATGTGATTTTTGTTAGGAAACTGTATGATTAATTTCCCTAATTACTTGATTCTTGTGTTGTTTATGGTTGTTCATGATCTGGGGCTCTTGTGTGCAATGATGAAATTGGGTGAAATTCAATGGTACTTTACGTGCGTTTCTGTGCTTTTTGATAAATGATTTATAATGATGATGGTTAAATTAAAATGGTTGGATATGACTATGGATTGTGCGAATGATGTATGAATAATGAGAATAAGAGTGTGGATGAGAATGCATTGAGCATGGGGACATGAGAGGCATGAGATGCATGAAAAGCCATACGTCGCTATAATACCCTGGCCAGGTGTTTAAGAGGGACCCTGGCCAAAAATGGTGTTTAACAGGGTGGACTAATGATGGGGGACATTCATATGCATGGGCCACAGGTGGTGTTTAACCATGCTGCACGTCGGCCATAGGTGGTGTTTAACGGTTGTGTGGAATGTATTCGCACGGGTCATAGGTGGTGTTTAATTGTGCGACACACCGGCCCATACGGGGTGTTTAACGATGTGGTCATCATTAGTGATAACTAAGGGGATTGAGGAGGTTCGCCCATGATGTGGAGTTCCGACTCGAGACTCTTAGGTGTGGTGATGAGCATATGAATTGTGCGAATATGTGCATTTTGTAAACATGAATGAAATGTGATTGATATATGAGCATGTGTTAACTGTTAGTAATTGAGTAATTGAGTAATTGAGTACGGTAATGGGTGGTATTTGGGGCATTATCTACCTTTATATATATGATTGAATGCGATTTCTCACCGTACTTTCTCTTGTTGTTTTTAGGTAACGTTGAAGGCACTCATGGTGCCAAATTTTGAAAAGGCGGGGTCTTGCTCTTATTAGTAGTGTGACATCAGGGTTCTGAAAGTTAGAATAGTTGCTCTATGCCTTAATGTTTGAATGACTTATTTTAAAGATGATGACGACTTGATGACGACTTTAGTTTTTCTCAATTGAATGTTTAGATCTAAAACCTCTTTGAAAACTTTGTGCCTACCTTTTAATTACCATGTGAATCTTTTATCTTTAATACAAATTGTGCTTTCTGGTTTTAACTATTACCCTGTCTTCATTTTATTTATTTTATTAATTTAATTTAAGTATTCGGGGTAGAATGAAGTCGCCACAGTAACAATAGTTGATTCTCTTATTAAACAACCAGGCTATTTCTGAGCACATGAATGAAACACTAAATAAATTTTATAAAAATATATTATATTAAATAAATAGACACATAATCTTATTAAAAATATATATTTTATTATTTAAATGAATAATATAATTTTTAAAAAATTAAAAAAATATTTTTTTATTTAATTTACTTTTAAATAACATATTATTGTCTTCAATTAAATTATTTATGTATATTCTTTATTAATATATTAATTTTTAGTTTAAACTAATATTTTAATTTGTGTATTATATATGATAAATATTTATTTTTATATAATTATAATTATTTTATAATAAATAAATATTTTAAATATATAAAATATATAATATATTTTAAATTTATAAAAATAATTTAAATTGTAATATAAATCTATTTTTAAACTAAAGCGCATAGATAGTTAAAAATTTATATTATACTATATATATAAAGAGAAATTAAGAGTAATTTGAGATGATTGAAAGATTTTTTTTTTTTATTTTGAAGATAAGTGAAACACACCTCCCATGTAGAATAGAAACAATGTCAAAATTCTCTAATTGATAAGGAGAAGAGTCAGAACATTATTATCCAAATTAGATATTTTAATTTATAATATAAAAATAATTTTTTTTATAATTTTATTTTTAATTTGTATTTCTTATTTATTGAAAACAAATATAAAGTCTAAACAATTTTAGATATTTACTCTATTTTTTATATCACATTAAGTTAAAAATTTATTTAACATAAATTTACAAACATAACAGAAAAAAAAATAATAACAAAAATATTTTATAGTTATACTTTATATTTTAATTTAAATAAATAAAAACAATACGTAACAATAAAGATAATAATTTTTACTATTCATAAAATTAACATAAAAATATAAAAAAAATACTACATAATAATATAATTTTTTTTAATTTTTTTTAACTCCTACCTATTTTTGGCATTGTAAGTCGCCCCCTGGAGCCGGCCCCGTAAAAAAAATGATTTTATGTACAATTATTCTATGAAACTCAATCTTACAGTAAAGTTAAACGTTTCAAAAGTTTTAATAAATATATATAAATAATTAAATTCAAACATGTCACACGAAAATGAGGAAAATGTTGAATGTTATATATATAGAATTTTATTGATTCTATTATTATATTATTTAATTATATTGATAAAATGTTATTGTATTTTTTTAAAACGTGTAAAAGCAAAATATGGATTTAGATTGTTTGGGCAAAATATGTGAACCAATAAAAAATAATTTTCATCGTTTCTTTTATTAATAACAGAGAGTATGTTTGGGAATCATTACTTTAATTAATAGTTTTGAATTTGAATCTTAATAGATATCTTAAATATTAAGAGATAAATTTTTATTCATAATAATTCTATCAAATTGGCATGGATTTCCCGAAAAAAAAATTTTAAAAAAATAAAAACAAAATAGGCTAAATCGAAGAAGAAAAAACAAGAATCCCACTAAAAGTAGGTCGTGGTCATGGCAAATGTTCACATTTAGAGAAGGATTAATTCCACTACTAAATAATGTAGGAGCACTTATATATATTCTTTAAAAAAGGAGTATATCTCAAGCATCACTTGGTCAAGATTCAGTTTGAGTATCCTAGAGAGTAGTAGCAAGCATGGGTAGTCAATTTTTGTGAGTGACTCCCTGGACACAGCCTTTTCAATAACAACAATACAAGTGACTCCCATATATGTAGATGCCTCCATCACCAACAATTCTTGCATAACCTCTTATGTTCCTAATTATACAACAAAGTTTGAACTCTCATAATCAAACATATGCTGTCATAGATATCACTGTTTTTTGGGATAAAAAGATTCAAACATGTTGAAAATATTTAGCTCAAACTTTGTATATATCTTAATTTCACTTAGTATATTTTTGGTGTTTGATGAATTTGGAAATTAATCAATAACTGTTTAAAATCAAAATATTTTCATGAATTTATAGGTATTTGTATTTATTTAAAATTTAATTCTATATTAGTTATAGACGTAAATTGTTATTGACTAACTATTTTACTTTTCTAATTTAAATAGCGTGAGAAAAAAATTCATTTTGGTTTGAATAAAAATGAGATATTTTTAATTTAGTAGTGTTGGTGGGTAAACAATTTTTTCAGTGGTTTTGAAACGGTATTTGAAGTATAATTTTTTAAAATTCTAGCTTATGATTTTTTATATTTTATTTATTTATTATTTTTAAAATATTTATTAATTTCTTTATCTTTTTCTATATAAGATATAATTTTATTTATTTTTATTTCTCTTCTTTCATTATAAGATAGTGTTTTATTATTTTTTCTCTTTTATTATATAATATATTGATAATAATAAATAACAAGTTTATTTTATTTTTATTTTTATTTTTATTTTTAAGATATTTTTATATTATTTTATTTAATTTAATCATCATATTATTTATAATATTTATTTTATTATTTTAACATTATATTTCAAGTTACTATATAATAATAGATGATAGATTTATTATTTTTTTATTTTTTATATTACGATATTATTTTACACTATTATCATTATTTATTCTATTATTTTAAATATTATATTTTAATATATTTTAACTATTACATTAATTAACATGATAGAAGAATAATATCTATTTAAATATATGTTATTTTTATTTTTTAAAAATTTTAAATAAAAATACTTAAGATATAATATAAGATTGATATAGAATACATAATATGAAAAATATAATAATTAAAACTAAAAAATATAATTAATCTATAAATAAAATTACAAAATTTAATTTTAATTAAAAAAATTAAAATTATATACCTCAAGATTATTTCCAATAAAATAACATTAAAATTTATATAAAAATATCATATAAATATATCTATTTTTACCATTTTACTTTTATCAACTACTTTTCGTTAAATAATTTTATCATTTGATTAACTAGTTTAATAATTTTCATTAGCTAGTACTTTCAAATTTTTATATAATTTTTTAACTTAAACTAATTTTTTAATTACTTTTATTAAATTTGACGACATTTATTTATACTTTATTAAATATACACATTAAATTTCTTAAATATACTCAAAATTATTATCATATATCTCTACGAAATGCAATCAAAATTTTTTTTGGTTGAATCATAAATATCTAAAAAATAAAAGAATTTTGATTTTGTTTGATTGTAATATAAAGCTTTGTGTTTAATTTAACTTAAATAAGGAATTACACTCAATGTAAAAAAAACATTATATATATATAGATATAAATATGCATACATTTAATGAAAACTTTCAATAATACAGATATGCATACGAAATGCAATCAAATTTTTTTTTGGTTGAATCAGAAATATAAAAGAATTTTGATTTTGTTTGATTGTGATATAAAGTTTGGTGTTTAATTTAACTTAAATAAGGAATTACACTCAATGTAAAAAAAAAAACTTTCAATAATAATTATTATATTATAATTAAAAAAATTACAATTAAAATTAAAATCTAATTAAAAATTTATTATTAGATCATCATTATTTTTTTCTCAATAACTATTATTATTGTTATCTTCATTATTGATGTCATCATTGTTATCGTCATCATTATCATTGTCATTGTCACAACTATTGTTGTTATTATTATCACTCTCATCACTATTATCGTTGTTGCTACTACTATCACCATCATTACTGTTAAATAGTTTTTGTCGTCATCATCACGGTCATATCACTCAATAAAGATAATAATAGTTTTATAAAATTTATTTAATTAATTTTTAATTTAAATTATATATTCTTTTCAATTTTTATATAAAAGTTATGATTAAAATTTTTCATTATAAATTTTTTTTTATTTGATATGTTGCTTATTGATTTATATATATAGTCAAGCGGGAAATATAATTCCAAAAAAATAGAAAATGGAATATAATATCGAAATTCAAACTCAAGACATGGTACATATTATATAAATTTAGTGATCCTAATGATTCACTTATAATATTTTGAATTTATTTTAAAACTACTATAACTTTTTAATGATATTTTTGATTATAAAATGTTAAAATAAAATAAACTAATCCATTTAGTCCTCATTCAATTAGTTGCAAAGAGACCAAGCCCACGCTAGTGGGCTCTAGTTCCACCAGTGCCATAAAAAGAGAACCTCGAAAACACAAGGCAGCCACTAAAGATGGCTAGAGTACTCTCGAACGTGAGTTTCTGTTGACCGCAATTTATTCAAAACTTATACACATCCAATTTATTGATATAAAAATATCAAATTTAATAAAATGTTCTTTTTAATTTTTTTTATAAACTCTAATCGTTAAATTATATAATATTGTTCTACCGAACATGTATATCAAATTTTAGATAATTTATAATTTGTTTAATAATAAAAATTTGCTTATGTTTTTAAATATTATATTATATGCTAAAATAAATTTCTGCTATTAAGTATCAATTATATTAATTTTTGTTAAGTCGATATATTTCAAAACAACTTTCGGTGTACAGTTGGCTTAATAAAATATAATTTTCACAAAAAGTTATTACATATGTTATTTTATTAAGTTTCATAGTATTAATTAATTTATCCTATTTAATTTATTAATAACTTAACAAATTAATGGGTTGAGCTTGAAGTGATAAGTTTGGCTCCCAAACTTAAACCTTTATGTTTCTATATCATTAACTCTGTAAATGGATTTTTTTTTTCTTTCTCTCAATGTATTTTCGCAACTGGTAGGTGAGAGATTAATTTCTTAAAATACAATCAAACACTATTTTAGTGATCCTTCCCAACAATTAAAAAGATATATTTATATTTGTATATATATAAATGATAGGAGACCCAAAACTAAAGAAAAATGTAGAGAAGAAAAAAACAAATGGAGAAAACATGAAACATAAAGATGAGGCACATAAGAAAACAAGATAAGTATCAGAAAGTTTACGTGGTTCGTCCAATATAGGTTATTCATAACCGATGACAGAATATCCACCATGATTGAGTTAGAACGTACAAAAATTAAAAATCAACAAAAGCCTTTTCACAACTATCTTTATAGAAGAAGAAAATCCTCTCAATTCTTGGAGAAAGCCTCAAAATTGATATTTTTTTCTTACAAAGAAAGACTCAACACAATAAAAATCTCTCTTAGATCTTTCCCTTCTCTTTTCTAAGTTATGATAGGTGGGTTCTTATATATTGATCTCAAGATATAAATAAAAAGTTTCAAAAGAAGTTTAGATTAATTATGCGGTTGCTCACTTATTCTAATTAAAATAAAAAACCTCTATCAATAAGGTGTGCTTACACCTAATAATGAATTTTTAACACAAGACATGTCTACACCTAATAAGATTATTAAACACATACATCAACACTTAATAAAAAAAAATGAATCATTTTCCTTTATATGAAATTCTTCATAAAAGTAACTTCAACTTTGGTAGATTCCAAGAGGATTTAAGTTGCATCCTCACAAATCTCAACCTTGGACTCGATCATCTTCTCAATAACATTTCTATCTTTCAACATTTAACAAATACAGTTCACAAAATTGCTTTTAAGGACTTGTTTAGTGAGCGCATTAATTTGATTGTTTCTTGCATCAATCGCTACACTTTGATTCTAATCTCAATTCTCAAGAAATGGTACCTCTATGTGCTTATTTTTTCTTATGATGAACTTAATCCTTTCTCATTATAGTATATTGTGTAATGTAAATGGCGACTATTTCAGTCTATGAGGATGTTGAACTGATAGTGAGCTTTAATGAGATAATTATCAACGTGCTCCATAAGTTTTTTGAGATGTTACAGATTCTAGAAACTCAGAATTCATATTTTCAAAATGTAAAGATAATAAGATAAAAAAATGTTTATTCGGGAATACTTCAATAAATATTTTTGGGGAACATTTGTTGTTGTCAACTTGTAATCAAATTTCAAGTGTAGAAAGATATATTTGATGAGTGAATTCAATTCTTTGAAGATCATATTTCAAATTGAAATTAGAACTTGAATTAAAGTATTTTGTTGAATTGGTTGAAGATATGAGTTGGGAATCAAAATTGAAGACCAGAATGGAAGTTCTTAAAGTAACTTAGTGTTGGATAATAAAGCATCTCGATGAAAGAGTTTGAATCGAAGTTAGCAACAACTATGTTCAACATGAAATTTAAGACAAATAACACAAATTCATGGGATCTATCACGTATAATATGATTCAATTGTTAAGATTGCAATTTTATAAATACAATTTTTGTATCTCATTTTTGTGGTTGAAATACTTATACCAAACATTTTATAATACCTATCTCACCTATAAATAGAATTCCTTAAAGGATAAATTAAATAAATATTTTACACACAAGCAGTTATATTTGTTCAACATCACAAAATTATTTTACTAATTCAATTTAATTGTTTGATAACCACATCAAATTTAATTATTTATTATTGTTTCCATATCAAAGTCTTATTCGAATAAAAAAAAATTAGTATTTTAATTCATATGTATATGTCATTATCTGAAAGTCAAACACTAATAATTGTTAGATTTAGAAAAAAAAAATATACTTAAAATTGTCTTCTCTTATACCGACTAAGTAGAAAATTGTGTCGCTATTAGCTGTCAGATTTCAGCTTAAAATTAATTGACAATAAGTAAAGTTGTCCAACGAGTATATAACTTATACACAAAGAACTGAGGCATGCGATGTGAGACTTTCCAATACCCTCCCTCCATATATACCTTTCAAATTAGACAATGATCAAGATACCTATTAAAATAGATAATGACTAAGATGTCTACTAGAATAGGCAATAACTAAGATGTCTACTAGAATAGGCAATAACTAAGATGCCTACTAGAATAGGTAATTATTAAGATACCTACTAGAATAGACAATGACCAAGATCCTTACTAAAGTAGGCAATGATTATGATGCCTACTAGGATAGGCAATAACCAATATGCCTACTATAATAGATAATTAACTAAGATGAACTATAAGTTCTGATACCATGTCAAATTTAGAAAGAATTAGGCTCAAAATTGTATCTCCACTTGTTAGAAAGTTCTCATATAAATACCATTTAATTACAAGATATTAAGTTGATTTGTAGTCCACTAAATTAAGTAAATAGTCAACCCACTAAATTAACTAAATTGTCATATATACATTTACGTCATAGTTAATTCTAATTAAAATAATAATAATTACAAATAACTTTAACTATATTAACCATAGCTTACTTAATCTTTAAGAAAATTTGATTATAAATCTTCATAATATCCTTTAAAATAAAAAAATATCAACACTCCAAATCAAAGTACAAATCGAACTAATAAAAATCTTCATGACAAAATTCATTGCAAAGAAATTAATATAATTTTAAAATACTTATCGTAAAAACAAACAAATTTACCTTCTTGCATTGTGATAGAAAATTAATGTATTTTCTTCCCATATATTTAAGTGCAAGTTTCAAACTTAATAAACTTTTGAGGGGAGCAATGACCATTCAGTCATTCAGACAAACTTATAGATAATAACGATGTGTACTTTAAGGTGTATCATTGGAGACAAGTCGTTGTTAGTGAAGCCATCCTCATCATTAGGCATTAGGCAATAGGCACGCTCCATTATCTCAAACATCAAACGCCCATGTTAATGTCACATGTTCATGCTACTCTTTGTCTTCCACCCCATCCTACCTTCAACAATAAAACAAAAAATACTTTCTCAATTGTCATAATATATATAATCAATTATACAGCTACTTCTTAAATTAGTGTCAAATACTAAAAAAATATAAATCTAAAAGGATTAATTTGATTGATATACGTACAATATTAGTTTATTAACAATAAAATATAAAAATACATCAGGTTAAAAATTAAATGTTAAAATGTTAAAAATTGATTTAATTGTTAGGAAATTATTTAAATAATGATTTATAAATTCCATTGTATGTAATATTGACTTTAAATTTTAAATATTGGTCAAAATTTTTAAAAACTGTTAATTAAATAATTAGTTAAAGAAAAACATATTAATTTAACATAAAACTCATCAAATATATGTCATAAAATGAAAAGAATGCCCAATTCGGTGATAATTTCCTTATTTTAAGGATCTTATTTTATTTTCAACGTGTTATTTATCTTAAGAAACTATTAATTATTTAATAAGAATATGATAAGAATTTGATTACTAGGATTTTATTATTATTAGTTGATGAATATCATATAGATGCATTTTGTAAAAATATTTTGACAATGAAAATAAAATTGTTATTTTTCTTTTAAGTATAAAATTATTTATTATTTTTTTAGTGGACTATTACTTATTATCGTCTTTCGGATATATAGTTAAGTACTGTAACAAATACAAGCTTAACTCGCTACGTCAAGTATACATCAATTAGTTGTCATTGTGCATATGTATAAAAAGTTACATTCCCCTTCATACACAAAATATATATCTAGAAACTAATTAGGTTGATACGATCACTCCCACTATCCTAGCTACTTTCGATATATATAGGGTGTTAGGACGAGTTAGAAACAAATTTAGTTTGATCCAAATTTGAACGAATTAAAATTCGATAATCCATAATTAGAAAAGACTTATCAGTATCAATATAATCTTAATTAATAGATTAAAAAATATATATATATAAATACGTATTTCAAAACAAATAATATAAATATAATATTTAGTCTAAAATTCTAATCATGCATTTCAGTCCATCCTCAAAATGCACCCTATCTTAAATTTTAAAATCGAAATTAATGAATGAAACCAATTGGGTTAACGAAGACACCTGTTAGGAGGATATATATAAGCACTACTCTTTGGGGTCCCTCTTGTGTAGCCACTCCAATTGTATCGATTTACCCTTCAATATTTTAAAATAAACAAAACAACCATCCACCATATCAAGAACTGAGCTCTTAACAAGTTTAGGACAATAAGAGCATCGGTACATAAATAAAAAATAATTTTTACCTTAAATTAATTTTATAGATCGAATTGAATTAAATAAAATTTAATTAATTATAGAGACGTATTGGTGGGCGTGCTGGGTGCAGAATCTTTATGTTAGGAATATAGATATATAATCATAATTATTGGATACGTGCACCTGATCCAGAAAGATTTTGAATTGCCATTGTATTATATTATGGAAATTATATGATGCGGCATGCAGTTACGTCTGATACGATTGCAATGCAATTACCGAAACCATACAACTTTTGAAAACTTAAATTCAGCATATGTTTCGAATGCAGTATTTTCAAAGTTTTTTTTTTTTTAAAAAAAATGTTCAAAAAGTTAATGAAAATAAACTATTATTTCTTGATAAAAATAAATAAATTTAACACTTATTGAGGAACGTGGGATAATTGCTATTCTCCGGAAGGTAGATAATAAGAAATTTCTCAGGTACAAGAGAGTCTCGTAAAAAATAGTGTAATATATATTAATTATATCTTTATATAATTTTTAACAATTTACGAAGAAAGTATTAATAAAAAGTTAAATATTTTTAATGTCTTGAAAATATAAAAACATTTAATATTTTTTATATTTAACCAGTAAGAAATTTAGTATAGACATTTAGAAAGATTTAGAATTATTCTAAAAAAAACATGATTTTATTAACAGTAGACTTGAAAATATACCTTATTATTCGCAATTATTAATTAAGGAGCTACTCAAATCATGTTAGCACAAATTAACCTACTAGCAGAATCTAAAACACCACTTTCCATCGCCTAATTAACAATAAAATGCAGCAGAAAGTCAAATTTCCTAAAAAGGACCCTTTCAAGTGTCCCTTAGAAGTTTAAACTTCACATTTTTCACCTTCTTCTCTTGCTTACAACCACTTAGGAATTTGGAATTCTAGGTTTGGCTTGGGGTTTGAGAAGCTTCTTCGGTAACCCAAAATGCAAGGATGTTGGGAGTCATCTTGGTGGAATTAAATTTTGGACATATAATTATTGGAATATTAGTTGACATTTAAATAATGGGTATGCAAGTCTAACAATAATACCAAATAAAAGAAACTTATATGTTGTTTTATATATCTCTATGAATTTAGACTTTTGCTTACATTGGATCAGGTGTTCCTACTTCCTACCAAAACTAATAATACTTGAGGTTATCAGGATTACTCATGAAAGATCCTTTAATTTTTCTCTCTCTTTAACTATAGGTCTCTTATCCTCTGTCATTTTCCAACAGTAGAATTATATATGTACTGTAGATAAATTAACTATATAAATTTGGGATAACATTGTTTTTCTTACACGAGTTATACACAACTCCTTAAAACCAGTACAATTATATACATTAAAATTCCGCTTAAATGTTTCAAGCCATTTATGATTGAAAGATCAAAGCCATGATATTGATGGGGAAAAGGCCACCACTTTGATGATGGGAAGGTAGTACGTTACCACCAATAAGACACCACCAATGTGGTGACACAGCGCAGCGGATAAAAATTCCCCTAACTTGCAAGAATCCCAAGGAAAGTAACCACAAATGCAAATGACAAATCGCAATGGTAAAGAATCACACAAGAGAGAGACCAATATTTTAACGTGGAAAAACTCCCTCAAGGTGAGGAGTAAAAACCACTGGTCGTCGTCGCACTGAAAAGAAATTAATCCACTATGATTAATTAAGAGTACAAGAGTTATTCTCTCACCCACTCTGTGGAAAAATTCTCTCTTTCTCTATATGAGAAATTCTCACTCTCTCTATATGAGAAATTCTCACTCTCTCTATTTGAGAAATCTACTCTCTCTCAATCTCTGTGAGAAATTCCCTCTCTCTCCTGTTTCTCCTCAATCTAACCCCTTCTCCTCTTATAAAGAGAGACCTAGCGGGCTTGAGAGTATTGGGCTTTTGTCCACATAGTTGGGAGCCAAAATAACCCAACATATCTCCCCAACAACTATGTGGAGGTAATCACCAATCCCAAAGCGATCTCACAAAGAAGCTTCAAACTTCCCTCTTGGAACAAGATGAATTGTACTCTGACTATCACAGAATAACCAATGTTCGTCCTGAACAAAATCAACCTCTGCCTTGGTAGTGGACAAAACAACATACTTCTGCAATTTAGATTGCCAAGCCTTTTGTCTTTCTTCACTCTCCATGGACTCCTGGTAACATTCAGGTTCTTCTCCATCTATCAAGGTCACATACTCATCAGAAGTATACCTTGTAGATGATTGCCTCTGCCTATTAAACCTCCTAAGTTGAACTGGAGGCAATTCAGGAGCATCACCCAGATTCTCATCTTGTGACATCTCTTGCTCCTCTTCAGCATCATCATCAAGAGGAACAACAAAGCCATCTCCAAGTTGCTGATCACCAACATAATTATGTTGCTCACCATTCTGAACATTATTATCAGCAGTATCCAGATCATGTACAGGCATCCGAACTAGATCAATTTCAGACAAACTATTGTCTTTCTCAGGTGTGAACTTCTTTACCTTATCAATGTCTTCAATGGTTTGATCTTCCATGAATTGCACATCACGGCTTCTGACAAGTTTCTTCTCAACAGGATCATACATCCCAGTAACCATACTCATCATGACCATACCCAATGAAGATACACTGCCTAGTCTTCATATCCAACTTGGATCTTTCATCCTTTGGAACATGCACAAAGGCCTTACAACCGAAGACTCGCAAATGATCATACTTGACATCTTTGCCAAACCAAATCTTGTCTGGCACCTCAGTATTCAAAGCAACTACAGGACTAAGATTAATAACATGCACTGCTGTGTAGAGTGCCTCACCCCGAAATGCTTAGGTAACTTTGCTTCGAAAGCATGCACCTAATCCTCTCAATCAATGTCCCTTCATCCTCTCGCTAAGCCATTCAACCGAGGAGTTTTAGGAGGAGTCTTTTCATGTCCGATACCTGCTGCCTACAATATACATCAAATGGTCCACAATGTTCACCACCATTGTCGAAATAATACATTTCACCTTCTTGCTCGATTGTCTCTCAACCAAAGCCCGGAATTGTTTGAACTTCTCCAACACTTGGTCCTTTGTCTTCAAAACATAAACCCAGGCTTTCTAGAACAATCATCAATAAAGGTAACAAAATAAAGTGCACCACTAAATGACTTTACCTTCAATGGGCCACAAACATCGAATGCACCAATTCTAGCAACTCCGACTTCCTTGAGGAGGATGCTTCTTAAAGGATACTCTAGTCTACTTACCAGCCATGCAATAAGAACACTTCTCCAACTCTACATTCTTCAATCCTGGAAGCATGTCCTTTTTGGCTAAACAAATCAACCCTTTTTTTCATTTGATATGACTAAGCCTTCGATGCCACAAAGATGCCTCCATATCCATGGCATTCACACTGTCTTTAGCAACCAAAGCTTTTGTCCAATACAGTTTAGAAATCTTCTCCCCTCTGGCCGCAACCAAGTTACCTTTGGTGAGTTTCCATTTTCCATGACCAAAGTGATTATCATAACCACCATCATCAAAGATATGCACAAATATCAAGTTAAAGCGAACATCCTGGAGCATGTTTTACTCCTCTAAGCCACAATCGCATTCCTGTTTGGTTTGCGTGCAAACATCACCAACACCGATCACCTTGGTCACACCATCATTACCCATCTTCAACACTCCAAAATCACCGCAGTGTAATATGTAAAGAACTCCTTCCTTGGTGTAACATGCAATGTAGCACCACTATCAATAATCCACATGCTCTCATCGGATACAAAATTAACCGATTCAAAGTCTCGAAGAATGACAAGATCATCACCGTTTGTAGCGGTGGTGACACGATCATGATCATCATCATCATCATCATCCTTCTCTTTTGACTTACCCTTTTTGCCTTTTGTTCTCCTTTTTCCACGAGAAACAATGCTTCAGATATGCCTGCTTTTTTGTGATAGAATGACACTCCACATTCTTGAATCTAGACTTGGATTTACTTCTACTCTTTTCTCTTTCATTTTTCTGACTTCTCCCCCTATTTTCAGTGACAAGTACCTCAGATTGAGATGAAGAACCTTGTGCCTTCCTTCTCATCTCCTCGTTAAGTACGCTACCCTGTTGATGCTCAAAGTCCCATTCTTCATCAGACATAGATTCTGGCTTCCCGAAAGAAAGAAAACAAGGAAGATGCATTTTCTTCACAAATAATAAATCTTTCATCTTCCCTTTCCACAAGTGATAATTAGTACCATTCAGACTCATCATTCTATTTGTATTAAGCTCCATTATTCTAGCAAGCAGAATACCCTTCAAACCAGAGAGCTCTGATATCACTCTGATGGGGAAAAGGCCACCACTTTGATGATGGGAAGGTAGTACGTTACCACCAATAAGGCACCACCAATGTGGTGACACAGCGCAACGGATAAAAATTCCCCTAACTTGCAAGAATTCCTAAGAGTAACCACAAATGCAAATGACAAAAATGAATAGTAAGAATCACACAAGAGAGAGACCAATATTTTAACGTGGAAAAACTCCCCAAGGTGAGGAAGTAAAAACCACTCGGTCGTCTGCACCAAAAGAAATTAATCCACTATGATTAATTAAAGAGTACAATAGTTATTCTCTCACCCACTCTTTGGAAAAATTCTCTCTTTCTCTATATGAGAAATTCTCACTCTCTCTATTTGAAAAATCTACTCTCTCTCAATCTCTGTGAGAAATTCCCTCTCTCAATCTCTGTGAGAAATTCCCTCTCTCTCCTGTTTCTCCTCAATCTAACCCCTTCTCCTCTTATAAAGAGCAGATTTCATAAAGAGGGCTGGAAGATTTGAGCTTTTCACATAATTGGGGCCAAAAATAACCCAACAGATATGATTCTTCGATCATAAGGAAGAAAGATGAACCTAAACTCTATTTTTAGGGAGGAAATTTTTGTTACACTTCTAGAGTGTTAGTGGATGTTATTCTCCTATCACAATTAGACTTCCGTTTCACTGATTTACGAAATAAAACATTTTATTAAATGTCAATGCGGAATATTAAAATAAAATGATTTATGTAATAAAATATTTTATTAAATATCAATACAAATTATTAAAATAAAACTTTAATTTTGATAGGAGAACAACAAATATAAAATTACATATAAATTTTGTCTTTTTTAAGGTGTACAAAGGAAAAATGATAAATGTAATAGATGACGTGATGAGAAATTAAAAAAAAAAAACTTATTAATTGAGGATGAATTTTACCAAAATTTATAATTTTTAATAAATTTCACTAAGAGATAGAATTAAAAAATAGCATGGATCCTCTGTTTAAAAATTATTCAACACTGTTAAATTTCTCTTTCCACCTTAATTTTTTTTAACATCTAATTAATTTCAATGTACTAGTAACTATTGATACAGTTGTAAAGGTGAAAAAACCTTAAACATGATATAATTAGATATTAAGGATAAACTTAGAGAAAGATATTTAATATTTCATGAATTTTATAAAATTTATTTATATAAAGGAACAACAAAATTTCTAGAGTGTGACATATAAAAAAGAACAGAAGGAGTATAATTTTAATTTTTAATTTTTAATTTTTAAATTTATTTTTCTTTCTTTATAAAGATGAGTCTATCCAAAGAATTAATCCATAATAGTAGCCCATCAACAAGAAGGTCATGCGCTAAACTTACGTGATCCATTTCAAATAATTATTATTTAAAATTTTTTAATTTATTTTAAATTATTTAATATTTAAAAGAGATAAGAATTTTAAAGTTATCTACTAATTTTTAATTTTAATTTTAATTTATTTTAAATTACAGCACCTCCCAAAGAAATAAAAAAAAGTGTTAAAAATATCTAATGGGAAGAATGAGAAAAGAAAAAGCCTCACTCATCAAATTGTGAGTTTTAATTTATAATAAAAGAAGTAGATTTAACCAACAATTTAACATTGTAATTTATAAATAATTAAAAGAAATATAAACATGTAGGAGGGTTGCCTGAAGAATTTGCAATAAAGGTAGAATTGGATGGAACTAATTTTTACTAACTCGAGCTATAATGAATGTGCAATGAGCTGGCTGTATTTGGCCTAGCACATTGAAGTTGTACATTTAAATATAATTGTTTTTTAAGTCTTCGATCATAAGATGAGTATTAGTAATCTAATTTTGTGAACGAAGTTTTTATTATTAAGTAAATTTCATGTAAATCTTATTAAATAATTTGGGCTCGTATTATATATCAGTGAAATTTATATGCAATTCGAGGAATAATAAAAAGTATGATAAAAAAAATATTCAAAAGAATATGTGTCTGAAAATAAAAACCTAGCTAAATATAAAGTTGGGCTGATTGGCCCAACTTTCATGGGTCCTGACTCGTGCGGTAAATGTTTTTCCTTAGTAATTTCGTGTAGAATCAATTTAAATTGGCCAGTTAGAGACCAAAAAGGAAAAAAATTAAAAAGAAAGATTTGAACGCCATAGAATATTGTTGGTGATGTATTTTAAGAATGTAATTTTGCTTGTCTTCTTGATTTGTATTTTGTCAAATGCTGCAAGCTAAAACAAAAGTATTTGAATATGCTATTATTGTGTTGCATGATAACACCATGTCATATAATCCAATGAACAACTAACCTAAATATAAATCTTGGGCTGACTTGGCCCAACTTTCACTGGGCATGAGTTTAAAGTGATTAAATTGCCCCAAATTGATAGGTCATATAGTTGAGCTAGGGACATGTGTTTTTAAGGTGTAGGGTTTAATCTTTTCATCCTTCAACCACTCCCCATAACTCCCTCTCTCCAAAGCCCCATTCCTCTGGATTTAAAGAAACCATATAACTACTAGAGTTGTAAAAAATATTATATAAAATTAAATGTTAGATAGTAAAAAAAAAACAGAAAGAGAATAAATATAATGTAGCAAAATGTTGCATTAGTTGAGTATATTTATACAAGATAAAATTAGAAATGAATGTATTAGAAGAA
The DNA here is from genome assembly GCA_025330945.1 of Mucuna pruriens. Classification (NCBI taxonomy): domain Eukaryota; kingdom Viridiplantae; phylum Streptophyta; class Magnoliopsida; order Fabales; family Fabaceae; genus Mucuna; species Mucuna pruriens. The sequence continues at coordinate 6,755,832 of JAENHJ010000533.1, read as the reverse complement.
AAAAAAAGTTAGGATAGCACCTATGGTAAAAAGGATGGTAGAAATTCACATTAGGTGATTTGAACTCGTGTATAGAAGATTTATAGAAGTCCAACTAAAGAAACTAACTATATTTGATGGAGGATAATTCAAATTTCAGGGGCAAAGCAAGACTGAAATAAACTACAACAAGAATTATTAAAATATAATTTAGAGGTTAATAATTTATAACATTATTTGATCATGTATCCAATTCCATTTAGTAATATTTGGCTGTTGTAGAGATTTTATGAAAAGTAGAAACTATTTAATGCATTCAATAAAGGTGTTGGGATTAAATTCCATTCAATTTCATCTGGATTCTCAAAATGAGTGCTAAATTGATTTGATTCTTAACTTAGTCTATTAGATTTGTTAATATGTCCAAATCCTAATTCATTAGGCAAAGAAACCTTTATTCTTAATTAAAAAAATTTAATTCTTTAGGTGAAATTAAAGTAATTTTTTTCTAAAAATAACAAACATTTAATGAGTATTTCTAATTTAAAAGATTACGGGATTCAAGCCTTACAATATATTCATAAAACAAGTTCTCATTCACAATATGAATAAAAATTTATTCAAATATTGAGCAAGTCTCAACAGACACAAAGAACAAAGAATAATGAACACGAATAAAAAAACAAAATTTTATTAACAATCCTATATAAAAAAAATTCATAGAAGACATTGAAATACAATTAACTTCAACAAAATAAATAGTTAGACAGGAAAACAATAATAAAAAAACAGAAAAAAAGAGAAAAGAATAAAAATTTTTATGGATTCTACCTTATTTTCTTTGCGTACTTACAAAGTATTTTTAAGAGAAAATCAGAAAAGGAAAAAAAATCGCACCCAAGGATAGAGAAAAAATGGCAAAAAGTTTCTCAATTGTATAAAACGAAGGTTTTTAAATGTGTCAAATAATGTGTGCCACCTAACGCTCACATATTCAGTGCTCAAAAAATGGTTCCATATGATTCCAATGACTAAATTGACCATTTCTATTTATCTCACTGCTCATGGTTTCAAGTTTCATCTCTTGTTCTATAGCTTGAAAACAAAGAAAGTAGAGTTGAAACTCAATTATCAAATTACAACAAAATTTAAGTAACAAGTTAAATTGATCAACCCACATTATTTTTCTAAAAAAACTATATGAATTCGAGGCACAAATAATATTAAAAGAAGGAAAATTTCATATAATTTTCAAACGTCAGTAAATAGTTTTAGTTTATAAACTCAAAATCAATGCTATATTTTTTTCTGAAACAAAAATATTAATTATGTTTTACTTAAATGTCGTTTTTTCATATTTTTTTTAGTGTTTGATATTCTAAAGTTGGGATAAGTATTCGGCATCTTGTTGTTTCTTTCATGCTCAGTTATGTTTTTGTCATCATCGAATTATGATATATCATATATTATCGATGAATTTTATGTAAAAAGTTAATTTTAAAAAATAGATCTATCCTCTGTTTAGTATGTGTGTTATTAATACTTGTGCGGACAATTATGATAATTTATGTGCTAATTCAAGACCAGCTTTTTGAAAGGAAACTTTTTATTTTAGACGAGAGTTATATGTGTAATTTTTTAGTTTTATAAAAATTAATAACGAATTTTTTTTTTGTTGATAGATCTTAAGTTTTAGTTACTTTATCTTTAAATTATAATGACTGAATTATGCAATTAGAGATTGGATGGATAAATAATTTTAATTTACATTATGAGAAAGAAAAATGTAAATATAATAGCAAACATATATTTTTTATAGACCGAAAACTTGAGATTTATTTTTTTATCTTTAAATTATCCAACTGAATTATAGAATTGTAGATTTGATAGATAAAGAATTTTAGTTTGTATTATAAGAAAGAAAAAGATAAATATAAATAATGTTGTCCCACCTAAGGAACTATTTTCTTGGTGAGAGAAGGAACAAAGCTACATAAGTCCCACAACAAAGGGATCTTATTTATCCTTTAATATTGTTTAGGAAAAAATAAAAGAAAGAGGAATACATAGATGTGACGAGAAGTGCAGTAATTAGACAAACAAATTAGTAATGTAGCCAGCAACATGCAATGTTATGGCAAAGTCAAGACAAGGCTTAATTAGTATGGTCCGGTATACTTAGAAGATTATGTAACATGGTTTTTAATACTTAAGGAATTATTTTTATAATTTTTCTACTTTGAAGAAAATTTATGAGAGTGAATAATACTTTAAGATAAAAATTAAATCGATAATTTGTATCATTTGAGATCTTTGCAAATTATGACTCAGTTACCCATCCTCCTAATATTAAAATTAAAATAATTATATTCCCACAATTTAGTACATATTTAGAAAAATCCGAGAAATAATATTTAAAAAGAAGCACTTAATAAAATTAAACAAAGAATTATTTTTCTAAAATAAATTAAATCAAACATGTACTTAAAAGAAACTTTACACGTCCAACTTATATAATTTCTAGCACCTTTATTTGTTGATGTTACCATGTAGTATAGAAAAGCTGAGATATCTAACTGCACAGACAATGCATTTGGTTTTTTCACCTATTTCTAAAAGGAAATAAAAGTGATCATATTTATTCTTTGATTCTTCTGCCGTTTCATTTTTACTAACACACCATTTTGTTTCTCATTTACGCATACCTCTTTAATGTTTTTTTTTTTAATATTTCTTTCTACTCTCGAATCCTTGAAAACAACCTATGACCAAATCAAGGTCTAAAAAGAGGTAAACTTTTGCCATATATTCTTTGAATGAATTGAGAAAATGTGGTAAAGAAGAATGGAATTTGAATCCGATTCCCTGAAATGTCAACATACAGTAAATTTTCATTAATGAAGTTATTCTTTGCATGTTCTGTACTTTTGAAAACGCTACCATACTACAGTAACCATCCATGTCTTTACCAGAGGATCCTTATCCATATCTCCTTTTTCATTTCGTTTAAATCTTTTTGACAAAAATATGGCCTTTTTATGTTAAGGAATCTCTCTTTTAACAATTTTTGCTTTTTGGTCTCTCAGTAAAATGAAGGTTACGATATCGACCAAACACTTTAACCGACCCAAAATAAATAAAAACTAAAAAATGAATTTCAAGGACAGTTGTAAAGCCATTCAGTGATATTTATGTGAGCAGTTAAGAATTTTCGAAATCATTATTATTATAAAAATACAACAATTCAATATTCAAATTCTCTCTACGCTATTAATATTACTTAGTCATATCAAATTGAATTTGAATTTTTAAATAAAATAATAAATTTAAGTTTTGTGTTATAAAATATGATTAATGTTTCTAAAGTGATTAGTCAATTTTTAAAAATATTAATTATCAACAAAATCAACACTTATAATATAATAAAAATAATTATTTCAAATTTTATTTTTGGTTTATGTTTGATAATGAATGATGGAAATTATTATTATTATTATTATTATTATTATTATTATTATTATTATTATTATTATTATTATTATTATTATTATTATTATTATTATTATTATTATTATTATTATTATTATTATTATTATTATTATTATTATTATTATTATTATAATAAGATTTATAATATTAACGAAATTATAATAAATTATTTATCTTTTAAAGATAACATAACCTCATCAATTTGTGAAACTATATACAATTATATACGTCGGGAATAGGATTTTCTCTTCCTACACCCTTTCTTGCACTTAGTTCCTTAACGAGTACGCAATCATAGTATTAAGAACGGAGAGGAAAATCTAACCTTATATTAGTGTATCTAGTTTTCACCTATCATAGGTTATAGATTACGTGGTCTTGCACCATTATTCAACAAAATTACTAATTAAGCTTTAACCCAATAAATATTTATATAATAATCTATCTTGTGATTCTCAAACTAGTTATAACCGATTACATCATTATAACGAGTTTGGGGAAAATATAAAGCTACCCATTTAACTTGTTTTATAAAACTAAATCAACCCTTCAATAAAACTTCAAATTCGAAATTTTCTATCATTTTATATTGGACAATATTTATTGGTTTTAATTTGTTTTTTAAAATGTGAATAATTTTGTGATCATTACAAACTTAATAATAATTACTACCAAATACGATCATCTCAATTAACAAAATCATTTAACGCTTAATAATAAATAACCTTATTTACAGGATTACAATCATAAATACGTATGCAAATATAAATACAAATCATAATATAATATAATGTGTGTTTATAAGAAAACACAATTAATTAATCTCCCTCGGAGATTACAAACATATTTCAAGTAAAGCATCATTTCCACTAAAATAAACCAACATCTTTCACAGTTGAGCCCCGTTCGCACAATCATTCATCAATGTATAAATTTTATATAAGAAAATTTTCTTCTAAAAATAGCATATCTAAATAGAAGTTTGAATACTGAGTTATTGAAAATATTATCAAAATTATTGAGAATTGCTTATGCTTTGCACACCTTCTTGGAATCAATTATTTTCCTGATTACATGCTTCTATATCTCAATTCTCAGCAGAGCAAACCACAAAATGAACCGTTTTTTGTTTTTACCAAGAAACTTAAAAAAAAAGGCTCGATGACCTATTTAAAAAATAGGTTTCTTAATCTATTTAAAATCAAATTTATTAATAATCTATTTAATGATCTTAATACAAAATAAACTTTTAACAGGTTAGTGATTCTAGACTTTAAAAAAAAAGATAGGACAAATTTATAATAAATAATAGGTTAAACTTAGGGTTAGTTTTATAAAATATTAGACTACTTAGTCTATTTTTTCTCCATGCCTCTTTATAATATTATCTCTTCTTTACAAACCAAAAAAACACAATTAATTGCGACCTACATCAATTTATAGAAGAAAAAAAAACTATTTTATTCACAAAACTTCCAATCATTTATCGTAGAAAATCTTAATTTATAACCATATAAAATAAAAATAATTTTTTTTCTGATTTCTATTTTTTAAACATCTCTACGTAACAATCGTGTGTAACAACTGATCTCACTTTTCTCTTATTTACTTATCAATTACACACTTTTTTTTATTTAAGTTAATTTCTCTCTCCTTTGATCTTCTCTCTTATTTTATGTTTTTTTTTCTTCCTAAAAGATAGGGATGACAAAGTCTCTCTTTCCCCTTATATATATAATTTTCATGAACAATCACTAACTCATAAGATTGATACGGCAATTTAAACTTCACGCCCACTTAATGATCAAACAATACGGCATAACATAACATCTAATAAATAGCTAACAAGTTTAATGTGCTTCACAAAACTTAACAAATTAATTTGATAAAACATGAAACACGACTTTAAATTTTGTGTTTAACTCGATAATATCAAATAAATTATTGGTGACACGTGAATAAATCTTTTATCCACAATACAAGTATATAATTACATCTTTGTTATGACTCAATTACCCAACTAGTTAAAAATCCCTTCCCTCTTATACTTGTTTCAGCCAAAAACCCACATGGTTTAAAGTGTTATACCCGGAAAAAGTAACACGAAATGAAAAAGAAAATAAAAGAAATGCATCATCATTATCATTATCATTATCATTATCATTATCATTATCATTATCACTATCACTATCACTATCATTATCATTATCATTATCATTATCATTATCATTATCATTATCATTATCATCATTATTATTATTATTAATAATAATAATAATAATAATAATAATAATAATAATAATAATAATAATAATAATAATAATAATAATGATAATGATAATAATGATAATAATGATAATGATAAAAATAAAGATAAAGATAATGATAATGATAATAATAATAATAATAATAAATTAATATTTAATACCAATACTAATGGACACAAGTTATAGCTGTCCTAAAAAAAAGGTGTGAAAAGTTTGCTTGGATCTAGACAATGATTAATTATTGTTTTTTAGTAAAAACTTTACACTTATCTTATCAATTTTAAAACGAAGAAGAGTTTAATGTATATATGGTTAACTTTATACTACTAATTAATTAAAAATTATTATTAATATAATTTTTAAAATAATTATTATAAAATAATAAATTTATTTTATTAATATATGTATTATTTACTCTAAAATAATAATTAATATACAATTAAACATGTCATTTTATTTGAAGAGAATAGGATATGTCAGACCTATTCTATAATTAAAAAAATGTTCTATAGTATCTTTTAAATTGTTTAAGTTAATACAATAAACTCTTTTAAGACACACAAAAGTTTAATATCTATATATAATTATTTTATATTATCAATCAATTAAAAATATTATTTATATAATTTTTAAAATAATTATTATAAAACTTAACAAGTTTATTATAGATGATTGTATGTCATTATATACATTATTTACTCTGAAGATAATAACTTATATATAGTTAGATACATCATTTTATTTAAAGAAAATAAGATAGATAAGTGTAAAATATTTGTATATTATTATTTAATTACAAATTATTATATATAATAAATTTATTAATTTTGATAATAATTAAATTAAAAACACACTAAATAATTTTTAATTGATTCACTTGTGCATACTCATTAAACTATTTTTTATTCATATAAAAAAATATGCCATTTTATTTAGTCAATGATACTTAACATAGTGACCCAAAACCATTTTAATGATTAATTATGTATCCCATTATTGTGTGCGTTCTTTTTACAAGATAAGTGCGATAGTGGCGTCCTCCCACTTGCGTTTACAAATGCTTCAATGTTCATTAATTCAACTTCGCATTTAGTTGCTAGTTTGAATTTAGAACTTAGAACGGAAATTCAAATCAAACAATTAATAAAAATCTGACGAAATTATAAACTAACATAACGGCATTCCTCCCCATTTAGGAAGTAGCTATAAATTTAATTCCAATTTTGCTTGTTTAAATTGAGTTATTTTGCGTTAAAAATAGAAAATGTTATTGTCGAGAGAGATGAACGTGTAAAGCTAAAAAAACAATTGAGCAAATCCATGATGAATAGAAATCAAGTTAATGAACACAACAAGGAAAGTTAGAATAGAGTAGTATCAAGCTTATGTCTAGAAAATTTGTTGTCTTAGATGAAATTTATATTTAAAGTTTAATTTAATATAACTCATTTTTAATTTTATATTACCTCATCAATTGCATAACTATTGATAAAAAATTATAATTAAATATTTCAAACATTTCATTTTGAGTACATAAAATGACAAATTCATTTACATATTAAATTTAAAAAATATTTGAGTGATTTTAATTTTGAAAACCACTTTCAGTATTGTCAATAATATTTTAAAATAATATATATTTAAAACAAAAATATCTTTTAATTTAATTTAATACTTTTAGTGAAATGTGTTTTTTTTAGAGTTTAATATTCATTCATTATTGACATTATAAAACAATTTTACATTATTATTCAACCATAAATAACTATTGACATAAAGTAATTTTTATAAAACTCAACAAAGTTATCATATATAATGATCTGTAATTTGATAATTATATAAAATTATTTTACATTATTAATCTATAATCTATTTTCTTTTTTTTATTTGCACTTTTTATAATGGTTTGTTTTCTAAAAATAAACCATAATTTTTAATATTGTAATACTCACTATAACTTTAAATTTTAATATTATTTCTTTTCATTTCATCTTCGCTCGAAATTTTTAATTTTCAGGATTAAAGAAAAAATCAAACATAATTTCATTGTCTACTAATTGTTGAAATGGAGTTTAAAAGAAATAAAATGATCTAATATACAAAATAATTCATACAAAAAAGATTATTTTCACCAAATTATTTATGGTAAAAATCATACTTTATATTTATTCATACAATTTAAGTTCTATATTAATTTTAATAATCCTTTTTTTATGGGATGGAGGTATGGAGTTCAAAATATACGTAAAAGCTACTTTTTCTAAATTTTTAAATAAATAATAAAATAAATTTCAAATTAAATAATTTACATATTTTAAGAGTATGTAGTTTTGTAATGTGAAAATAGCATTGACTTATCAAAATATTTGTTTGAACAAATCAAATTAACCCATGGTTAGAATAGTTTCACAGAGAATAAATTTTGATGTGTTAGTCTATTAATTAAGAAAGAGATGGTGGGTAATAACAAATTGAATATCACATAGCAAAATAATTCACATTCAGTATATATTTATTGATTTTTGGTGTCTTCATAAATGCGACATCAATTTGTTGATATATATGATAAAATTTTATCATTGATTCATACTTTTATATAGCAAAAGTATATAAAGGGAGAAGAGTATTATAATAAGAGAGAATGAGATAAATATATTTAAACCGTACAATTATATATTGATGATACGAAGGATTAGATTACAAAAGTATGAATGACTCTATAATCTATATTTATTTCTCGAACTCTCTTATTATAAATACTATTGTCATTTGTTATGCTCTTTGTATATATACATATCATTTTCGTTCTTTAATATAAAAGAATGATTTATAATAATCAAATAAAACATCAATAAATGAATGATATTCTAGATATAATATAATTGAATAAAGTTAAATTAGTTATAATTTGATTATAATTTTTGTTGTTGTAAATATCTGCATTCAAAGTAATCCCGTCGAAACAAACACAATTAAACATGCATAGACAACTACTAAACGAGAACACTCCAACCAATTAAAGTATGAAAATACAAAGAAAACAATGAATCTTGTACTAAAACTTTGTACATATTACTCGAACCTCTCGGCATAAGGTTGACATCACTTTTATATTATTTTGAATAGTAAGGATATATATATGTTTTTTTTAATCACTAGAAATAAAACATCAATAAATAATCACTGGAAATAAAACATCAATAAATAAATGATATTCTATATATAATATAATTGAATAAAGTTAAATTAGTTAAAATTTCATTATAATTTTTATTGTTGTAAATATCTGCTTTCAAAAGTAATTTTGTGAAACAAACACAATTAAGCATGCATAGACAACTACTAAATGTGAACGCTCCAACCAATTAAAGTAAGAAGATACAAAAAAAAACAATGAATTTTAGACTAGAACCTTGTACATATTACTCAAACTTCTCATTATAAGGTTGACATCACTTTTATATTATTTTGAATAGTAAGGATATATATGTTTTTTTTTAATGAGAGATTCACTTACACCAAAAGTAATTTTTCAATAATTACTATTCATGTTCACTATTTATTTTATTGCAATCTAATCATTCTAATAGTAACATACTTTTATCTATTAGATTATAAAAAATTGAAAGTTGAAAATCTTTATAGGAATAAATGAGTTATTTCTATATTAAAAATATTTAATATTGTAAAGTTACAATTTTACGTTTTTTATGTTATTTTATATTATCACAATCGTGGTTGCGACAAAGTTGGCAAAAAATTTTAATTTTGGTATTCGAATTCCCTTTGAAAAATAATATGGAATCAGGAGTTGCTACTGATGTCAAAAAACCTAGGATTGGATAAGGCTGATTTATGAAAACAGATTTCAGGCTCAGAAGTCGATTATGAAAACAATATTAACACCTACGACATCTTAATAAAACGCATGAAATTATCATGACTTCTAAATTAAAAAAACATTATTGGGAGATGAAAGATATATTTTTTGGGTTTTTGAACTTGACAAGAGTTATCTCTTTCTCCTACGTATCTCTCTTAATACAATGGATAATTCAAAGTTTACGTAGCTCTGGGTAGTGGTCAGAATGAGATTAGTTGCTTGCTCGAAGGGAGGCTAATGCTAATTAGGTATCGACGGGTACAAAGGAAGGCAAGGTTGACTAGGAACCGGTCAGCCAGGTAGGAGTGTATGCCGACTCTGAGTCAGTTTAGAACCCGACGAGACTAAGTACCGATTAAGTGTCGATGTACAACCAAAGGAAACTTTAAGCAAACCCAAGTTATTTGAAAACTAAATTATACTGTTCAGATTAATGTAAAACTCACATGTTTATCTGCTCTATTGTTGTTGTAAGGGTTCCCCTTGTTAGAGCAATGTTTCTTTCCTCTTCTTCACTCTACTGCGACTCTATATGAGACTTCTTCAATCCTCCTCTCTTGCTTAGATGCACTAGAGAACCTTTTGTGTTTACTCTAACTTTGTATTCTTAGGGAACCCATTTTTGTTCTTTTTTTTCCCTTTTCTCTTTCATTTCCTTCTTTTTTTTATAGACTTTGAGGTTGCTCCTTTGCTTCTCATCTGCTGTTGTTGATTAGTTGCTTCCCATTTGTCACTACGATGTTTGAGTAGTTGATGAGGTGACTTGCATCCCCTAGGTTGATCTACAAAATTGTAGCAGTGCATAGTAGTTGTAGAGGAGTTGGTGGTGAAGTGTGTATGTTGGGTATAGGTGATAGGAAGTACTCAATGAAGAAGCTTATCTACTCTTCCCATTTTTTTATTGTTTTTTTCTTTTTTTTCTTTTTTGGTCTATTTTTTTTCTTTTCATTATTTTTTGGAACAAATTTAGATATCTACATATATATTATTTAATTAATTTCATTCACATTTTAATTATAATTAGATATTTAAATTTTAAACAGATACTTAATTAGTTTAATGAAGTGACCAATTTAAAATTTCGCTCAACCATATATATTTTTTTTTACTAACATGCGAAACAACAACATTGTGATAGCCTATCTTTATATATATATATATATATATAGGATTTAATCAGTTTAACGAAGAGACCAATTTTTTAAAAATATCTTCCAACCTTATATTTTTTACAAGATGCCAAACAACGACCTTTTTCCTAGCCTTTCACTTTTTACAGGGTAAACTATGTTATTTATCTTATAAAACATTTAAAATTTTAATTTTTATAAAGATAATGTAATTTAATTTCTTATCAAAGATTAAAGAAATATATTTTTATTAAAATATAAAGACTAGAAAGATATTTAATATTTATAAATAAAATTTAATTATCATATAACATTACCATAAAACAATTTTATATTATCAAATCACAAATTATTATTTGTATAATTTTTAAAATATTTATTATAAAAATTAATAATTTTTCATACATGAAAATTTATGATAAGAAGATAGTATAAAATTATTTTAAAAAACTTATTTTTTCTTATAAAATTAAATTTTAAAATATTTTAAATGAAGAAAACATATTTAAGTGATATGTATGCTAAACATGGAAATTTTCCTAGTTAGTAGTGTTTTGCTGACATGGTTGTCATCCCCACGTTTTCTTAAGCAACGTCCACATTTCACAATGAGCAAAAACCGCCCACCTCTGACGAAACAGTGATAAGTGTCTCCCACTACCATCCATTTGTTGTCTACGCTACTTTCTGCTTCCTGCACTGTGCCATTTCCCTTATTTCTCTCACCCCATTCCTCCATTGGATCCAAAGTTACTAACTTTTTTAAATATCATCTCATAAAGTCACCATTTTTGCTTCCCTTTTGAGGTATGTCCCCACTCCTCCCCTCTTTCTCCACTTGACTTGAAGGGTGTTCTTGTTCCTTTCTTTTGATTCCTTCACTTCACCATCTATTTCGTTGCTGTGAAATTTGTTTCCTGCTGCAAAAAAAACAAAACAAAAAAGTGTGCTTGATCTTGGTTACATACTTTATACTTTATGCTTTATACCCCTTTTTACATTTCCTTTTTTTTTTTTAAGTTGAAAAATAAAATAAAAAAACTGCCGAAGCAAGTAATGGGGTTTAGTTTTCTTGAGCCCCATTTCATTGGATATGCTTTTCTTTTGCTGCGCTTTTCTCATTTACCTTGGAGGCCAAGTGGGGTATAACTCCAAAAACTGAATCTTTATTGGGTTGGGTGTGTTCTCTTCTGCTTAATTCTGCAGGTGAAGTGAGAGCTGAGAAACTCAGCATGTCTAGGGCATTGGTTCATTTGTTGGGTGTTTTGTGGCTATGGTGGTGCTTGGCATCAATTGGAGAAGCTCAAATAGAGTACCTGAGATACAAAGATCCAAAGCAACCGGTTGCAACTCGGATTAGGGACTTGATGAGTCGAATGACTTTGGAGGAGAAGATTGGTCAAATGGTTCAAATTGATAGGAGTGTTGCCAATGCTAAGGTTATGAAAACCAGCTTCATCGGTAAGAGCTAAAAACTCTTAGTTTCTTTTTCTCTTCTCAGTTATTAGTGTTTGAGTTAAATTTGTAATTTTGTGTCTAGGTTCGGTGTGCAGTTATCTTTCTTTATTTAGCTGGTTTTTTTTTTTTTTCGGTATGCAATTATTTTTCTTTATTCAACATTTTTTTTTAATTTAGAAAAAAATAAATTAGGAAAAATAATCATACATGTCATTGTTAGGTGTCTTGCTTTAAAGGAAAGGGAGTATATATTCCAGGAGTACTGAGAAAATTTAACATGCCTAGGCAATTAACTACTTTGTAACCAAACTTCCAGCTTTCTGTTCCTTTTGATCTACATTGCATTTGATTGTTTCCAAGTCTGATTAATTTTTCAAACTAAATTTTTAGTTTTAGTGGTGATGAGTCTCCCGTCATTCAATGTTTGTTTGACATTCTTTACTTGTGATGTTTCTATTCACTTATGTAGGAAGAATTTCTTGTGTGTAATTCTTCCTTGCAAGTTGCAAACATAATATGTTTTCTTTGATTATCATCCTGGGACATCATTTCTTTTTTGGTTGAAAGAAATTGGGGAGAAGGGATGCCATCCCTTTCCAAGGCAAGGAAAGCCTTTGGGTTAAAAGAATACTTACAAAAGACTTATATTTACCTCACCCCAAGGAGAGACAAGTGAGAGCTTAAACCTATGATCTGTCAGATACGAAACTCTGCCTTACTCCACCCAACCAACCCCTTGGGTTTCCCTTGGACATCATTTGGAATCCTAACTCAAGTGCTGATTTCCTTGTGAATGTCCTCTTCACTACATTCATGGTCACTAGATTTAATTCGTTAAATATGATAATATCTTCACATAATTTACTCTTTCATAATGGTAATTTAATCTTATATCTTAATCTACATTTAATTTGTTCTTACTGCATTTATATATTGTAAATATGAATACTAAAGCACAGGAAAGGAGTCTTTGAGAATGTGGGGAAGTTGCCACTTGTGCTATTTTCTTTCCTTGGGTTCAATTTGAGTTTCTATCTCTCTCATACTTTGTTGCTCATGTGTCTTCCTCTTCATGTTTGAGTATGTTACTGCTTTATTATGACTCAATAGGCTTTCTAATCTGTTTAGTTTTATAATCTCATAAGATCTTTATTAGCTAAACAGGAAACTTAAGGAAGCCAGGAATGAGTAATTGATGAAAAGTTGAATTAAGAATAGGAAATCAAAGGAGATTATGACATTGTTAAGAGACACTTATCAATTAACTGGTTCTTTTAATTTTGTGCAGGGAGTGTATTGAGTGGTGGTGGTAGTGAACCCCTTCCAAGGGCTACTGCTGAAGATTGGATTAATATGATAAATGAATTTCAGAAAGGAGCTCTTGAGAGTAGATTGGGCATACCAATGATCTATGGTATTGATGCTGTTCATGGACACAATAATGTCTACAATGCTACCGTATTTCCCCATAATGTTGGGCTTGGATGTACCAGGCAAGTTTAAGATTTATTATCATTTTTTTGTTCGTATGGGCCATATGGACAACATTTGATACTAGAATTTTCATATCTAATTTGATAAGTTATGTAGCTCAAGGTTCTTATCACCTGAATCATTTCACCTGCAATATGATTGGGTGAGAAGGGAGGAGTTGTTATAAGAAATATGCCATCAATTATGTAGGTTTAAAACCTAGTCGATCTTAATCTTAATGGTGTTGTATTGGTACCTTAGGTTGCATGTATGCTCTATTGGATATCTCCACCATTTGTTCTGTTCTAATAATCTTTGATGAGCAGGGATCCTGACCTGGCACAGAGGATCGGTGCTGCAACTGCTCTTGAAGTCAGAGCTACAGGGATTCCATATGTTTTTGCTCCATGTATAGCGGTAAGTAGGATGAAGAGCCTAATAATAACCTGTACAAAACTTGTTAGATAGGTTTGAGGTTGTCAAATGTGTACCTTTATGTTTCTAATTTTACTGATTACTCCTGAAATATTGATTATAGGTTTGTAGAGATCCAAGATGGGGTCGGTGTTATGAAAGCTATAGTGAGGATGCTAAAATTGTGCAAGAAATGACAGAGATCATACCTGGTCTACAAGGAAGTATCCCTGCCAATTACAGGAAGGGATTTCCATATGTTGGTGGCAAGTATGTAACTAATGATATTAAAGCATTTTTAAAAATAAGATTGCTTTTCATTATTTTTTCAGGTGTTTTATGCACACATTTTATAAAATTTACACCAGGGGCCCACGATGTATGGATTTTGATGCCTAATCTTCTGTTAGAAATATGATATAATCTACATATAGTTTATGGATCTTTAGTGATTTTAATCACATTGTTGCTAATAAATTTAAACTAATGTAGTTTATATTTGAAAGATTCTTGTACTAAAGTGTTGGAAAAAAGTAACACTATTCCTCTGGCTACAACTTGTTGATATGTTGTATGCAATAATGCATGTGATCTATCATTCTGGTAACCCTAAGAGATTTAATGCAAAGTGATTTATAGTCTAACTTTATTTGGGTAACAATGTCTTTTTAACATGTTTTGACTGACTTAGAAGAAATCACTTCATATCAATAGCAGCCCACCTAGATATACTAATCAATTCATTATTATTAAAATCAATCACAATTATTAAGCTGCAACCAAAATGAATAAAAAAAATCATAATTACATGATTGTCTTGTACTTTTTTGTAGTTACAAATGTAAAAAAAAAAGTTCTTTTTGTCCCTCTATCTTTCATTAGGCTTATAAATTTCTTGTAGGACAAAGGTAGCAGCTTGTGCTAAACACTTTGTTGGAGATGGTGGTACAACCAAGGGAGTAAATGAGAACAACACAGTGATTGATTGGCATGGATTGTTGAGCATTCACATGCCTGCCTATTCTGATTCCATTATTAAGGGGGTCTCTACAGTCATGGTTTCATACTCCAGTTGGAATGGTATAAAGATGCATGCAAATCGTGATCTAGTAACTGGCATCCTCAAGAATACCCTTAAGTTTAAGGTGATTGGCTTCTTTGTATTCTTTTGTCATACATAGCTACATAAAAAATGTTGAGGTACAGTTGTTCTATGCAACTGAAGCAGCTACCAAATTCTTTTTACAGTAATGCTTCTCACTTGTTTGACTATCATATTATCTCGTCTATCTAATAAGAAAAACAGACCCAGGGCACAACATGATTTGAACATGGCAACACTAGAAAATCGTGATAGTGGCTTGAGTCATATAATGTGGCAGACTTAGATGTAAAATTATATAAAACACAAATGTGAGTATAAACATGAAAAGCAACCAATATATGAAAGTCATCTGTGGTGTATCATCATTGTGTTAACTTCTTTTTTTTTTAAAGAATTGAACTAACGAAATGGCTAGCATGCTTCATTTAGCTGCTTGCCATTTTTCCAATTGAAAGTATCCATAATATATTTGTTTTTTAGCTGATTAAGGCCTTCTTGTTGACCATCATTAGATTATGTGTTTTTCTTTATTGAGTCAATTCTATTTGATATTTAATTTGAATATTAAAATGTTGTGTCAATTTCCTGTGAAACGTTTGACCAGCATTTGATATTTCAGTCACATGCTGACTGCTCCATAACTTGCTAACTGTTACGGCCAATAAGGTTATTGTTTGAGAAGTATGTAAAGAGCTTTCTGAAATTATTTCTCAAAGGAACTCACTTTGAATATCATTGAGAATCAATCAACTATTTGCACTATTATGTTTAATGTTCTCCGTTATTGGATCTACTATAAAATTTCTTTTGTGCTGTACTCTTGAGAAATCCATGTAACTTATGCTGTAATAGGTATTGCTCTTATGATAAGGCTGTTTGAACCATATTATCAAGTATGTTGTGAGAATAAACCAGTCTGATGTTCTATTATTGTACAGCCTGTCTTTATGCCATTGTCAGACTCTGATTTAAGCAACATGGTTCATATTGTGGTTGCTAAAAACAAATTCTATTCGCTTATTTATCAGGGATTTGTCATCTCAGATTGGCAAGGTATTGACAGAATCACATCACCACCTGATTCAAATTACACATACTCTGTCCAGGCTTCCATTGAAGCCGGTGTTGATATGGTTAGTCTGCTCTTTATGCTGAAATTGCCTGTGGGACTGGAGTGAATAAAGATTCTGCTCAAGTGTAGCTTGTGAAACAATGTAATGCTTTCTCAAGTATAGGGTTATACAACTCAGTCTTTCTTTTTGTTAACTAATCATTACAGGTGATGGTCCCATACAAATATGATGAGTTCATTCAGGATCTTACACTCTTGGTCAAGAGCAATATCATTCCAATGGAGCGTATTGATGATGCTGTGGAGAGAATTTTGCTTGTAAAGTTCACCATGGGTCTTTTTGAGAATCCTCTAGCTGATACCAGTTTAGTCAATCAGCTTGGAAGCCAGGTGAGTCATTCAAACCATTTAGTTCAATCAGAATAATATAAAATAACATGCTCTTTCCTTTGATGGAAAAACAAATACTTGATGAAATTGTCTTCCACTATGAGCCACATTGAATATAATTTCCTTGCTTCCAAACCAACCTAACCATGTCCTGTTGGTGTAAACTGAAGATCTCCCATTTGGGATTGATTCTTACTGTTCAACCCATCTCACGTGATCCAGCTTCTACCAATAGATCCAGTTGATAACAGTTCGGAAAAAAAAAATGAAAATCTTGAAAGTTGAAACCTACATTTAAGAAACTAAACAGAATATATTTGCATTCTTTGTTAATATACTTTGCATCATTGAACTTATTGCCTGCAAGTGATTTTTAAGGACAAAATTAATCTCTTTTTAATAGCATTCCTTGTTGCCTAATTTATAATATATCCTCGCATAATTGAGACATTGAAAGTCATGAGATATAAGATTCTGTTGTTTAACTAGGAACACAGGGACCTAGCAAGAGAAGCTGTGAGAAAATCTCTTGTGCTGCTTAAGAATGGAAAAAATGAAAGTGCTCCACTTCTGCCTCTTCCAAAGAAAGTCCCAAAACTCCTTGTTGCTGGTTCTCATGCCGATAATTTGGGTTACCAATGCGGTGGGTGGACAATAAAATGGCAGGGATTCAGTGGCAACACTGACACAAGAGGTAAGTGACTCTCAGACATTCATAACAAGCTGAGGTCTGGGCCTATGAAGCATATGAGATTCTGAGCTCTAGATGTTATGTCACTCATTTACTTCGACTTGTGAGACAAGTAGTTAATGAACATTATTAGAAGTTATCCAAAATTATATAATATGTGAAGCAATCAAGGTAAGGGTACTAGTCATTGTTATAAATATTTTCCAAGCTTGTGATGCATAACTTTTAATAACTAATAGTGGGTAGTTGCATGCATGTCAAAAGATCAGAAACTGCTGTGCTTAAATCCTTTAGTTGCTTTAATAATTTCTCAGTTTCTTGAACCAGATAACCTTTCTTTAACATATCAGATGTTCATTCCATAGCTGCCGTGAATCTTTTTTGTATACAAAAATTAGTGAGAGAGGGGAAGACTTAGTAACATATAGTTATAGACTTCATCATAGGCATGTGCACTCCAGCCAAATGTAAAAATCTGCTTCTGCACACTTCATTTCCTGGTTCAATTACCCCTGCCCCACCACCAAAAGAAAAAAGAGTAACAAGTTATATTCTTTTCCTTGGACAGGAACAACTATTCTTGGTGCCATAAAATCAGCAGTCGACCCAAGCACAGAAGTTATTTTTCGTGACAACCCTGATAGTGAGTTTGTCAAGTCCAACAAGTTTGAATATGCCATTGTTGTAGTTGGTGAGCCTCCTTATGCCGAGACAGCTGGGGATAGCACGACACTTACAATGGTGGAGTCTGGCCCGAATGTCATCAACAATGTCTGTGGGATTGTTAGGTGTGTGGTTGTCATCATTTCTGGCAGACCTATTGTGATTGAACCATATGTTTCTTCTATAGATGCATTGGTGGCTGCATGGTTACCAGGCACTGAAGGCCAAGGCGTGACAGATGTCCTTTTTGGTGACTATGGTTTCACCGGTAAGCTTGCAAGAACATGGTTCAAATCTGTAGATCAACTCCCAATGAATGTTGGGGATCCTCACTATGATCCTCTTTTTCCTTTTGGTTTTGGACTAACAACCGAATCCGTCAAGGACCTGGTAGCAAGGTAATTTTCATTTAAATTATGAAAGCTTTTATATGTTACTTGGACTCTGGTTGGATGAACTTTTCTATTAACACTATCAGAAAAATAAAATAAAAAGGTAAAATGACTTAACATCTCTCAAAATAAAATCAACTTATGCATTTTAATTTTTGGAAAAATTAGATGAATGCTTTTATAAAAGTTAAGTGCATAATTTGATTTTAGCTTCCTATAGAAATTCAATTCATTTTATTTTATTATTTTCTTCTTCTATATTTAAGTGTTTATAAAAGAATATATCCAAACAAGACCTTGATCAGTGCCACTGGTCATTAATAACTTTTCATCTGACAAGAGTTACTCCGGATATACTGATGGAGCCATTGATTACGCAGGTCAACCTCAGCTGCTGCTGGTGTAAGGGCTTGTATATTTACCATTATGGTGACACTAATCATCAGCTTATATTTAACTGGTATGTTGGACTTTAGGCATAATGATGTTGATTATTTTTTTTAAGTGACAAACAAAATAATCTTGTGTCTAATTCACCTCAGTGTATAGAATACTAATTATTGATTGTTCAACTTGATAGGTTAGCACAATTTATGGGAGCTTATTGGAGCGGGTGGCTAGAGAACTAACTTGAGATACTTCTCGTCTTAGTCTTATTCTAGTCTATTCATTGTATTGGGACATTATTATTGTTCACAAACTAGTAATTTGAGCACATTCTTTTTCATAATCAAACTTTGTTCGAAGGAATATCAGACAATTAGGTATTAAATCTACTTACTAGGCGATAAGTAGTGAAATTATTTGTTAGAGTACTGAGATTGACTTGTGTTGGGAAAAAGTGAAGGGAGGAGGTTTGAACTTTGTTGCCTCTACTCGTACCAAAGGCATCAAAACTTCAAATCCATGATTCCATGTCTTTGTATATAGCCCAGATTCAAGAGTTTAAGATATGTTCTCTAAGTGGGGTTGGTACTATTTTTCTGGCACATATATTGTTTCGCTTGATCTAAATTAGTGCCAAATGCTACTAGCCATGGTTGAATTGTCTACCTTGCTTTTCGTTTTACATCTTTGTCATCAAGTTCTCCAATTAAATGATATATGGATATTTATTTAAAATTCTGTAAATACATTTAATTTTAGCTATTTATTATTGAAGAGAGCGTTCATATATCACCATTTAAATGGAGAACTTGATGGTAAGGATATGAAAAAAGTTTATTTAAATTTTGCCTATTTTTTGGTACATAAATGATTTCTTTTGTTCCTATGAATTTGGGTTTAGGTATTGGTTGCAAGGGAAGACGTCGGCAGAGTTTAATTTGATCAACCCAAATGAACAAACATATTACCCAAGTTTATTATGGGTACCTTTATATTGGGAGGTTTTATTAGAGTTCTCGCCATATAACCAGAGCTTCCTAGTTTTTATTTGGGGGTTTCTGAATTATACTTACCACTACATTGTCATTTTTATACGCAAGTCATTTGTTTGCCAGTAAATGTTTCATAATACAAGATTTAGCAGTACAGTATTAGTGACATGAAAGATTAAGATATCGCTTAACTACGAAGTTTTTGCTAAATATTTTAATAGAATTTATTGTAAACATGTCAAGTAAGGGTATGGCAATCACCAGAGACGTCACTTGACAGAGAGAATGAATTATTTTTTTAGAGACAATTATATGTAGTTCCTTATTGTTGACCACAAAAGGAAAATAGTTTTACCAATAACGAAGTCTAAATTGGTTTAAGCAAAAAAAAAGTGAACTCACTTAAACAAGTTGGTTAAACCCTGAATGATCTGTTCCTACTGCTCACAGCCTTAGAGCAGCATCTGCTTGGTGATATATTAAGGGCGAATAAGACATGAAAAGGGAGTTTTCCAGTCAAGTGGATGTCCAAGAACCCAAGGTCACTAAATTGTATTTTCAACGTTTTTGCAAAACATACAATTATAAAAATGTCATTCTGAAGACTAGATTCAAGTCAAGGCTTCCAAGTCTACATGACATGACTTAAAAATTAGAGATCAATTGAAAAACTCATTATATTTAGAAGAATTAAATAAAAAAAAAGTGTTATTTTGCAGCAACAAAAAGTAAACAAAAGACAATATTTAACAGACAAAAATAATAAAAGACTACCAGAATTACGTAGGAAATGAATTCTTTTTATGAAGACAAAATTACATTTTTTAAAATTGTGAAACCCATAACACAATATAATGAGCTTCTTGCTAGTACACTTCTTAAAATTCACCGAGATCTTACAGCTTCTGACTACCAGAAAGTGAAATATGATACATAGATAAATGTATGGTCAAGAACTACTAGACTCAAATCACTGAAAAAGAATTGGGGCAAGTACATATGAACAAATAGCCAATTTACAAAAATTAACAAACATGATATTTGAAATGATCCTCTTGAAATTCAATTCACTTCTTGCCTTGTCGTATGCATCGACGAGGAACACCCTTTATTAGTCTTGCACAGAAAGTTGCATACTCCTTCCTATGGACTCACAAATATAGCAGTCCAGAACAGTGGAATTATTTTCCACATTTTTAAGTGCGTGGATTTTTACCTCCATCTTATATAGTCCAGTGTTCACAAGAAGAGTGGCCATGCTAATATTTTGCCTGAGTAGATGCCTGCACAAAAGAGCTCTCCACTCTTCAGTTATTGTATCCTTTCTCTGGCAAGCATGCATGGTGGGAAGGTGAAAGATAATATCAACCTGAGAAGAGAAAAGAAGGGTTTATGGAATATCAAACAGATTCGAAGATGGCAAGTGTAACATTTTGGCATTAATTAATTCCAAAACTCGACATTCTGAACAAAGAAAGTCAACAGGACTATAAGCAGTTGAATGAAACAGATATTTCAACAAGGAAATGCTGACAGGTAGGTGAAGTGTTGACAGCAAAGTGGTAAACTAATGCTAAAAGTGAAAGAGGCAGAGTATTAATTCAGAACCCAATGCAGCAGAAGAAGGGGAAGGGGGAATAAACTCTTTAGATACATGCATCCTGATTTTTAAAAATCTTAACATGCACTAGACATTATGGAGGGCACCAAAGATATTGATTTAAATATACTAACGGATATTGGATAAAAAAATGTGAACTACCAAAAACCCAAAAAAAAAAAAGAATGAGAAAAAGAGGATTGAAGGAGCTAGCTAATGCTGGGTCAAGGAAGAAGGAAACGCTAGTAAACAGTTACTGAGACAAAGTAGCAAGACTGACACATGTTCATTCTTTTCCAAGAGTTCAAGTATGATTTATAACACGAGTCTTCACGAATCCATGATACAGCATCAAGCACAATGATGTTCAAGAATCCATGTAGCCAATCCCTCTCAATGTGACTAAGGTTTGGATGTAGTTCGTGGCAGTTGTGTTAGTAACCACTGTTTATCAGAATGACAAAAATTAGCAAGAGAATATATGTCAGAAGTATTATCTTTAAAAGGTACACAACTAAAAAGCATCATCTCTAGGCATGTTTGAAATAGCTTTTTTCGAGAGAAATAATTACTTATTTTTCAAAAGCTCTCAAGAGGATGGCAAACTGAGCCAAAGATGCACTGATTATTAGTGCACCATGCTAACTGCTCATGAAAGTTGTGGCATCGTCTCAAATACAATGCAAAACAATAATTACTGGTAGCCCCATAATGGCAACAGCTAAAAAGATTGTCATTGAGTATATCATGATTGTATCTCTGGGAGTACAAAAGCAAGAAACAAGAATTTTTTCTCTTTAGTTTTTTGTTGATTCACCGAGAACTAACTTGCAAATATGACACCACTGCACCAAACATGCTTGAAAGTTGAAAATGAAGCAAAAATCCTAACCCAAAATTGCAAAGGCACTCAATTTTATATAAACTTCTGAAACACTTCACCCTTGTATCATGATAATCACATCACAAGATCATAAACTCTTTTAAAAGCTAAAGCTAATAGGTGAAACCACATGAATAGTTCCTATTTTTCTAATAAACTGCCTCACGTGAGACACTTTTGGGCTTGCTGAGTGGACAATGTGCATGCCTTATTTTATCTTATGCTGAAATTCACCTTTTTTTAAATGAATGAGGTGGCAAGGATCAAACTCTTGATCTCTCAACCACAAAGGTTCTGTATCAAGTCAAGGAACTCTACTAAAAAGCTTTAATTTATAGAGTGAAGTACATAAATGGTTTTTATATATGTAACAGTCACCATTCTTAACTCATTTCTATAACTACACTTCATGCTAGAAGGTGAGGAAAGCAAGAAGTAAAGCAGAAGAACAAAAGAAAAAGGAGAAAGTGGTAGACCACCCAAAGGTCAAGTATAATTGGTTAACACCACTTGTGCATGCAAGGGGGGGAAACAGGGAACTAAGTGAAAAACCTATATCTCAAATTCTCAATGAATCCAAAATAGCTTGAAAGATCCTACTCAAAGACCACAAACAAAAATAATATTGCTTAGTGAGTGCAAATTACAAAACCTTTTATTACATTTCCGCTGCATTCATGCTTCCATCATTTTCTTCTTCTTTGTTTAAGTGGTCCTGATCATCCTGGTTAGATCCAAGAAGTAAATGCTGATTTCCTACAACACTTTCATTGCTCTTTACTAAGGAGAACTGGTCCATAGGAAGAGAATTCCTTTTGTAATTCCACACAAGCATTGAAATATAGTCTTGAGGTGAAACAAGACCTTGCTCTTTGATGCAACTCTGTTGCTCCTCCAAAGTCTTTGGATCTTCCAGTTTTATGTATTCTAGCAACAACTTTTCATGGTCAGGCCTCCAGTTAGCAGGGAATGGGGTGTAATCTGTCTCAGGCACAAGAGACATCCTTGTATACTGGAGCCCGTCTATTGATTCAGCTAGACCCATCCTCAGCAAATTATGGTACTCAGGAGACTGCCCTTTTTTCTCCTTCAATGGACGGCTCAGGTTACGAGCACCAATCTTGTACACTTTTGCACGCGACCGAAGCTTGTATTTTGCAGCATACAGCTTGGCAAGGGAGCCTCTTATGATATAGGAACAAAAGTTCACAATCTTTTTCCTATTGTCCGCAAACCTGTACCACTCAACCATGGTAGACAAAAACTTGTTCATTTGAGCATTGGTATGCGCCTGTGTGGCATGAAACATCCTAAAACAAGGCTGGGGATCTGGATCCCTATCCCCCTTGAGAAAGCTCAACTTCCTAAACTGCTTAATACATTGTTTCAAGCTCGCCGTCACCGACAACAGCGTCCCCACACCCTTCTCACTTATGATCTTACCGCCAGTTGCAGTGTACCTAAGAGTTGGATACACAACCCTCCTACACAACACATGGTCAAGAAACATTATCCCTTTCGTTATATGCTCTATAGGGAGGCTCTCATTATCAAGCTTGAGCATAAACCTCTGATCACAAAACTCAATCAACTGCTTCCTCAACGTGGCCGCATCCGCCCGAGGCCCTCTAACACCAATCAAAACATGACCTCCATACCTTACAAAATCCATCTTCCTAGTCTTATCCGGCCCACTCGTGGGCACAAACTCCGGCCAGGATGTGTTCCCCTGCTCCTCTTCGGGACTATTCCATATAACATCACTCTTGGAAGGAACATAAAACTCCTTAATCTTTCCCTCCATCCACCTATCCAACTCATCCAAACAAACATTAGCCAAAAGCGGACTAAGAACCCCACAGTGCCCCCAATTAGGAACCCTCTCGGCCTCCTCTGGCGCAAACCCGAAAAAGGAGTCCAACCAATAAGGATCAGGTTTGGGCTCATCCTCAGCCAACACCCTCTTCTTCTGATACTTCCTCTTCTTCTTCTTCTCCTTCTTCTCCACAGTAGTAACAACCACCGGGGTAACCAACGCGTCTTTCAACAAATCAACAACCAGCTTATCCCTAACGTCTCTCATTACAGCATTAATCACCAACCCTACTTTCATCCCATCTAACAAAACACTAAAATCACCCTTTATATACCATAAATAGCCAGCAAAACTCCTTCTAATAACCCTTAACACAGTGTGCGGAGTTCTACCGGGTCGGAAGGCGTAGGACTTGGAAGAAAACCGAGGCTCGTAAATTGGTTCGAGGATCATTAAGAGAACCTCCTGGACGATTTTGTCCTGGAAGGGCGCGGGCTGCGTGGTGGTGAGGATGGTCTTGATTTTGCGTTTGGAGAGGGAATCGTAATCGGTTTTGTCCCTTTGGGATTTGATGAAGAACTTGAGTCTGGCGCCCCATTTGAATTTTCCGTCTATAACGGCGTTGCGGAGCGCGAGGAGGTCTTCGAGGGTGGAGTTGTGGATGGAGGAGCGGGGGGTGTAGGAGCCGGTGTCGTCGGTGGCCACTTTCTGGTAGGCCAGGAGCCAGAGGTCGAAGCGGCGGAGGAGGGGGGAGAGGTTGCTCACGACGCGGTCGGGGTGGCGGAAGTTGTCGATCCACATCTGGCAGCAGAGTGCGACGCCATCCTCCTTCGCGACGGAGGAGGAGTGCCGGCGAGAGGCGGAGGGAGGGTGCAGGCCAGGGAAGGTGGGGAGCGCGCGCAGGGGATTATTGGCCGGTTTCCAGAGGAGGGGGTTACCCAACAACCGGGTCATGCGTCGACGCATTGGGAATGGATTGTTGAAATGCAATGCAGCAAAACCCACCAAAAACCCTCCTGCTCTACACAAAAATACCTATATGTAAAATAAAAGAAATTGGTGAGGCTCAATGGTTCACTTACCACGTCAAGGAAGACTTGTATGAATAAGTCATTAATCAAAGCTATTATCAAACTCTCGGTGAAATGCTTAAATGATATAATCATTTAATAACTATATTGCACCATATTGATTGTAATTTTTTTTTATTACATAGCACTATTTTTTGCTTTTGTTTGATTAAAGTAGTAAAATATGAAGATGAAACTCTCACTAACATGCCTACTAAAAAAAAAAAAAAAGTCATATAATAGTCTACACAATACAATCATATATGAGTGAAATTAAATTTTGGATTAAGTTTAAAAATAATATAACTAAGATTAAGATCTAATTATAAATACATTTGATGATACCATCGATATTATTATTACTATTACTATTTTTATTATTACTATTGTTATTATTTTCATCATTATTGTTATCATCGTCCTTGCTACTGGCTCTCATTGTCACTTCTATCTTCTATCACTGCACTACATTTATTATCATTACTATTATCATCACCCTTATTGTCTGCCACATTGCTACGACGGTGATAAGACAACAATAGAGTGATGACATTAGTAATTATAGTGATGATGATAATGGTGACAATAATATTAATGATTTTATAGAAAAATTATAATTGATTTTTAATTTTAATTGTCTATTTTTTAATTTTAATTAAAAAATATTATTATCTATTTTTATATTTTTGTGTAAACATTCTTACAGTATCACACTTTCTCTCTCAATACATATTACTGGTTATCAAAGATATATAACTTATTGTCATTCTATTATAATTTCCTGTTATTTTATTATTAGCTAATTAGATAGTTACATTAGTTAGTTATACTATTACTAACTTTCTGTAGTTAGTTTCTCTTGTTGTCATAGTAATTCAGCTAGGTATAAATAAGTGTACTCTATGTTTCTACATAAATAAAATTGTTTTATCTATTTCTATACTTTTATCATAATTTATCTTTAATTCTATTATGGCCATTGTAGATGTTCTTTTATCCATCGGAGATCTAATGTCAAATTGATCATTTTGATGTTGTTCTTTATGGTCTTTCCGAAGAATACAATGCTCTTGCAGCGATTATTCAATATCGCATTGAACCTGCGATATCCTTGAAGTTGAGTCCATGCTTCTTGTGTATGAATCAAAATTAGAAAAGAACAAGTCTCTTGTTGTACCTCTTTCTGTTAATATTGCACAAATTCCTTCAACTCGAGATCAACCTGTGCAAGATCAGAATCATGAATCCTAGCAATATTTTAATACCTTTCGTGGAGGTCACAGTGGTTACTATGGTCGTGGTCGTGGTCGCGATGTCGTTCTAGTGGACAGTCTTCTATTCAATGCCAAATTTGCCATAAACATCACCATGACGCAAGTATTTGTTATCAACGCAATGTCAATCTCAATCCTCCTTCCTGGCCTTGGCCCAATCCATGGTCTTCATCCTCTATTGTAGGATGAAATATATTTTCCATGTGAACACCTTCATCTTAATGGCCTGCTGGTCACTAGTCAAATTTCCCTTATTGGCCCAATTCTTCACCTAATGCCTCAAGACCATCCCAAATATTCTTTCAACAACTTACCTCTAACACTTAAGCAGCATCTCAAAAACAACCCCAGGCTTATCTTGCCAACTCATAACTTGTTGAAAATAAACTTCCAAGGAGCTATCAATGGTACCCTAATTCAAATGCAGCTCATCATGTCACAACTGACTCTAGTCATATCATGAACAATGTACCCCTATTTGGTTAAGATCAAATTCTTATGGGAAATGGCCAAGGATTATCCATATTCTCTGCTTGTTCAACTCATTTCACTTCTACTTATCAACCTTATACTACTTTAGTTATGAAAAACTTATTGCTTGTTCTTGCTATAACCAAAAACTTACTTAACGCTAGTAGGTTTGCCAAAAACAACTTGGTTTACTTTGAGTCTCATCCAGATTTTTGCCTTGTTAAATCACAACAAGCCTCCAAAGTATTGTTACAAGGATCTCTTAGCAATGATGAATTGTACAACTTTGACAACATTCTCCCGCTTTCTTCATCAACAAGATCCTTTGGTTCAACTATCTCATGCAACCACATTTCTTATGCATCTTTAGTTGATAGTAATATTTTGTCTTCTTTAAGCAATAATAGTTGTACCAATCAATAAGGAACCCCTTCTTATAATATGTGACACCATAGGTTGGGGCATCCTTATCATGAAACACTCAAGGTAGCTCTCGATTCATGTAATATTGTTGTATTTAAGAAATCAATAAATGAGTTTTGTTCTGCATGTTACCTTGGCAAAGTACATCGTCTTCCTTCACGTGCCTCTCAAGTTATTTATAATTCTCCTTTTGAATTGGTGTTTTGTGACTTGTGGGGACTAACACTCATGGCATCATCTTGTGGATACAAATATATGTTAACCTGTGTCGATGCTTACACAAGGTTCACTTGGACTTTCTTCTCAAACTAAAATCAAATACACAAACTATTTTTTGCCAAAAAAAACACTTAATTGAAGTACAGTTTAACACCAAGCTAAAATCAATTCAGACTAATGGTGGAGGGGAGTTTCAAGCTCTTACTCCTTTCTTCATAACATGTGATATTGTTTACAAATTTTTGTGTCCACATACTCATCATCATAATGGTTCAGTTGAATGCAAGCATCGTTATGCTGTTGAAACTGGCCTTACACTCCTTGCATAGGTTGGTATGCCCCTCAATTTTTTGGATCATGCATTTTCCACAACAACTTACTTAATCAATCACATGCCTACAACAATTTTATAGATGAATTTCCCCTAGTTTTGCCTCTTCAACCAAATGTGTGATTACTTGTTTCTTAAGGTGTTTAAGTGTGCTTATTACCCTCACATTCGTCCTTACATTCAATAAAAATTGGCTTTTCATTCTAAAGACCATGTCTTCCTTGGCTACTTTAGCTTTCACAAATATAAATGTCTTACAGCTGATGGGGGAATCTTTGTTTACAAAGATGTTTTGTTTAATGACATTTGTTTTCCTACTATGAATTGTTTCAACAACCTTCATCCTCTTTAGCACCTATTGTCACTTAGACTCTTCCTTTTCCAATAATTACCTCCTCTCCACCATCACCATTGGCCATTGAAAACTCATCTTCAACATCAAATTATATTTCTCTCATTGTTGGTTTGAATGTGTGCCACAATGCTACATCAACCGTTGATTCATTCACACCAAGGATTGCACCCCCCCACTGTTCAAAATACATACCACAACACTACATCAACCCCTCTTCCTTTTGTTCATCCTGACAACATCCATCCTATACAGACAAGGGGAAAGTCTAGCATTGTTCAACCTTGATTGTAGCCCAACTCGTCTCTTAATTGAAATTGAGCTCATTGGTCACAAATAAGCTTTTGTTGAACCTAAATGGGTTGTAGCCATGACTGAGGAACATCAAGCTCTTTTATGCAACGACAGCTAGTCCCTTGTTGAACTTCCTTCCCATAGGAAAGGCATTGGTTGCAAATGGGTTTTTCGAATCAAACAAAATCCTGATAGTTTCGTTCATAAGTACAAAGCCATACTTGTTGCTAAAGGCTTCCATCAACAACAAGTTTTGATTTTCAAGAGACATTTTCACTAGTTGTCAAACCTACCATTGTTCGCACCACTCTCTCTCTCTTGTTGTCTGTTGACGCTGGCACACCAAACAAATTGATGCAAACAATATCTTCCTTAATGATATTTTTTGAAGAAGTATATATGCAACAACCTCCTACTTTGAAGCAGAGGACAATTACAAGCTACATAAGGCAATTTATGGACTTAAATAGGCCCTTCGCACATGGTTTTAAAAGATTGACTTCTGCTCTCTCTATCTTGGCTTTGTTTATAGCAAATGTGATCCTTAATTGTTTACTCTTTCTCAAGGCAATCATCGTATTATCATGCTTGTTTATGTTGATGATGTAATTGTTATTTGAGATCACTTATCTCTTATTCAACATTGTATCTCAAAGTTAAATACTCAATCTGCCTTAAAGAGCTTGAAAATCTTGAATACTTCTTGGTCTTGAGCATTGAAGTTCATCATCTACAAAATAGGTAATTATTATCTAGAGCTAAAAAGGAAGATGCCAAAGACTTGCCTACACCTATGGTCACTAACACCAAATTGAACAAACACAAAGTTGATCTCTTCGATGAGTTGTCCTTTTATCATTCTATTGTTGGAGCACTATAGTATGCCACCATTACTTGTCCCGAAATTAGCTATGTAGTAAACAAAGTGTGTCAATTTTTGTCTCATTCTCTTGGCACTCACTAGAAAGTTATAAAACATTATTCACTATCTCAATGGATTCATATGCTATGGGATGACCCTTTCAACCATGTCCCCCTGCATCAGACTTTACCCATTATTGCCTTTTCTGATGCTAACTAGGGATCAGGTTGAAAATCTACCTTGAGCTCCTGTATATATCTTAGACCCAACCTTGTTTCATGGGGTCAAAGAAGCAAATACTTGTGGCATGATCTAGTACTGAAGTTGAATACAAAAGTCTTGCTAGTACTGCGTCTAAGGTCTTACGGATTCAGTCTTTTCTCACAAAACTCAAGGTCTCTTTTCAAGTTCTTGTGATGTTTTATAACAACCTCAACACTGTTTTTCCCCCTCACACAATCCTGTCTTTCATGTCAAAACAAAACATATGAAATTTGACATCTTTCTTCAAGAAAAAAGTTATAAAAAAACACATTATAGTAAAACACATTATTGCTTTTGACTAAATAGCATACATCCTCACCAAATCACTATCTTCTTTTCGTTTTTGATAAATTTATAAATTTTAACCGATTTACTCTAACTCACTCACCCTCAACTTAAAAGAGGGAGATTAAAGATACATATTTTATTGTGATTTTATTATAGCTTATTATTATTTTGTTATTAATTAATTAGATAATTACATTGGTTAGTTAGAAATTTACTAACTTTCTAGGATTAGTTACTCTGCTGCCCTAGTAGTTCAGTTAGGTATAAATAAAGTGTATCCTATATTTCTACCTAAATAAGTCAGTTTTATTTGTTTTTATACTTCTATCATAATTTCTCTCTCTTTCTATTCCTGGTAAAATAAGCTATTGAATTAATGGGCAATAAACGCCGTCGGTCAAGAGATGAGGCAATTCCACGGTGACTAACACACGACTACAAAATTTACAGAGTAAACAAGCTCAAGAAAAAAAGAATTCACAAGGAAGAGATCATCCAAAAATTGAAGGCACGTTTTGAATGTTTCTTGCCGGCAAGTGGACAACAATAGTCCTCCAACTTTGGAGGAGCAATCATAAATAGTATATTTTATTAACTCCCAATTTAATAATACATATTTTAATTTTTGTTTTCTTAATTCAAACAAGCGCCACATCTGTCTTCTATCTAATAATAAGGCTATGAATTTTAGATTTATCATAATTCATAATTAATGCATAATTCACACGAATTTTCTATCTGTTTTTTAATAAAAAAAATTCGCCTATTTTCATCTTAAATTAACAAATTAATAAATATGCATAAAGAAAAATAAATCCTGGCACCAGCTATTTACATTTGAATTTAATTAAAATCCACAAAAATATATATTCGATGGTACATGATGATTGCTGTAATGCTATTATTCATTCATCACTTGTAAACAACAATCTTTCTCCCGCGATTGAAGGTTGTTTTGGTCTCTCTCTCTCTTTCGATTCGATCTCCCTCCGCCTCATCGTTCCCGATTCTAGGGTTTCCGCTTTGATAACAATTCCTCCAATTCGATTTGGGGCAGAGCGCTAGGGTTTCTGTGCTGCCAGATCCGTTTTCGGATTTCCGCTTTCTTCATTCGGAGCCCTATCTTTAGAAATTCAACATGTTTTGGCGCATGACTGGTTTGTCCACGGCATCTCCGGTGAGTTCCGCACTCTCATTCTTCGTTTCTTCGCATAAGCTGCGCGGACACTGATTCTCGTGTCTTGGATTTTTTTTATGCTGTCTTTGCTTGGATTTGATTTTCCGTTTGTTTCTTCGGAAAGTGTGACAATATGGAGGGTTATTGTATTTAATTTACTCTACGGTGATCTTAGCGTCGTTTTTCTCAAATTTGTTTATTCTAGAATCGGATACTTTGAATAATTGAATTGGTGCATGTAACTCTGTGCCTGGTTATGCAGCGATGCCTTCAGATATTTCGGCCAGTTTGTAGTTACTGTCACATCAGGTCGAAGACACTAGCGTAGTCTCTATACTTGAGAATTTTGAAAAATTTAGGTGTAGTGATGAGCTGAGAAGAGTATGGGATTGTTGTTGGCTGAGATTTCCTTCGAATGATTTTGAAAATGATATGTCTAGATCAATAATGGGACTGAGGAGTGTGTGATTGATCAATTGAGCAGTGTGCAGGGATTAGGATTCGTGATACTTGTGAATAGACTAATGGAACTAATGTTTATTGTTTACACGATCCATGTTGGTCACAATTTTCAGTGATGTTGAAATGGGGTCAAGACGAGGAGCTTCCATTTATTGTCAACG
Source organism: Mucuna pruriens (assembly GCA_025330945.1). Classification (NCBI taxonomy): domain Eukaryota; kingdom Viridiplantae; phylum Streptophyta; class Magnoliopsida; order Fabales; family Fabaceae; genus Mucuna; species Mucuna pruriens. Next base: position 6,724,100 of record JAENHJ010000533.1, on the reverse strand, counting down.
TCGTAGATTTTAGCAATGATCTGTCCATCTTTTTCCTGTCTTAATATTTAATAACTGCTTTGCTCAGTCTACACAGTTTTATGGTGTACTTGGTTGGGGAGAAATGGCCACATTTGTGATGGTGTTCATTTCTCTTTACTTGGTCTGAAATAGGATTTTGTTTGGCAGTAGTTTGGTGTTATGTGCATTTTGCTGAAGAGAATTTTCTTTTTCCATCATTGATATGTAAAGAAATTGGAGGGATCTTTTTATTCACTTTGGTTCAGTTCTTTTCTTAATTTCTAGTCAGGAGGATTTCTTATTGTCTGCCAGATATACTCTACCTTACGGCAGAATTTGTTAGAAGGCACTGTGCGCCACAACTCACTAGTTGTCTAGTTACCTAATACATTTGTAACATTTTCTTTGATATTCCAAATATCATATATTTTCATGCTAGTATTAACTAATTTATGCTATCTTTCTTCCTCCTCCCTCTTAGATCAGTAAATTATTAATGTGAGCAATTTTTTTATTTTTTATTTTAAAATTAAGTTTATTAGAAAAAAGTGAGAAAGTACATCTATAAGGAGGACAAGATGTCACCCAAAATAGAAAAGAAAAGTATATTAGAGAACAAGAAAAAAAGTAAAAAAATGAAGTAAAGATGCCTAATTCTTATGCATACACATGTGAGCACGTCCTTTATGGTTCAGAAAGTCTTGAAACCACCTTTTATTCCTGTTCTTCACGGGAGATTAGCTTTTATTATTTTTGCTAGGGGTAAGTGTAAAAGTGCAAAGTAGAACCAAAGATGAATAATTGAAAAATGAACTGAGTAGAATCTAAGTTAGTACTTTTGTGACAAATAGTGTTGGAATCAATTATATAGTGTAAGATTTTAAGCTTTTTAATAACTCATTGTTCCAATCATGTAAAGTGAATGCTTATGATGAATGATACTAGTGCTCTTGTGGTGGGGGTGAAAAGAGAAAACACAGTAAGTTTCGGCAATTCTGCTTTAAGCTATTGTTTTTGGTGTTTTTATTGGCAGATAAGAATGAGATAACTCAAATTAATATATATTTTTTTTTGTATGGAAGGTAAAATACATGGTAATTTGATTTTACACCTATAAATTCAGATTGCCTGTTTCTTTGGGGGTTAGAATAGATTTATTTGATTTAATTTTTAGAATGATGTTTAGATGCTGATTATTTCTTCTATTATATTGCAGGTGGAGACCATTTTGGATAGGGATAATTTTACATTGGATGAACTACTTGATGAGGATGAAATTATTCAGGAATGCAAAGCTCTTAATAGTCGCCTTATAAATTTGTAATGCTCTTTTTTTCTGCTATTACAAATGTATTTCTTATTCAAAATTATTTTGTTTTGCAGAAACTATCATTATGAAGTGAATTATATTATTATTTATAAGAATAATAAAAACTGACTTATGAATAAGTACTTTTGACTTATTAGTATTGTTTATGATGAGGATGAGATTATGAATTGACTTGAAATCACTTAAGTATATGGGTTTGAGTTTCCATTTTATTGACTTGTGAGTTCTCCTAACTTGAGTTTTGATAACCTGATCCAAAAACTTGAAAATTTGTTAGATTGATTGTGATAATGAATAGGGATAATACTCGTTTTGCATGTTTTAATTGTTATGATTGTGAAATAAGTAACCATTGCTATAATACTCGTTTACTTGCTTTTGACCTCAAGTCAATCTGGTCCAGGAATCAGGAGAGTAAAGAAAGGATGAAGAATTTCTTCATATAGTGTAAATCATGTTAATGTTAAAAAGGGTGGCCCAGTGCATGAGGCTCTTATCATAGTAAATTTATGTTAATTGCTATTTGTGTTTTTGTAAAAGGAAAAAGATTCCATTATGAAAAAAAGTTTGGAAGTACAATTTTATTAGAAAGTTGTATTTTTGTTACCTGCATTTAAACATAATAATAATATAAAATGTATAATAAGTGACGAAATTGTAGGGTTTTAGGTATAGAGAGAGGAAAATGAGAGAATAGAGACTAAATACTGTAGATGTTAACTTGATAAGATGTGATGGATTGCAATTACAATGTGATACAAGACATGAAGCACCAACTTTTATTTATTCTAATACTAGATCATAATCCTAACTAAATAATGAAACAAATAATGAAATGTTAGGAAACATGAAGACTAAGGAAATAGGAAAACCAATCCTAAGGGATAATCTGTTAGATATTCTAAATCATTGTAAGATATAATCAAGATATTTTTGGAACTTTTTAATTTATTCTAATAATAGGTATTTACATTTTATTCTTTATTAATTGTAAGTAAGGGTGGGAGAGGGATTGCCTATTTAGTCTTGCTCCTAGCGTGATGTTAATTTCCTAAATATGTAAATTAACTTATTCGTCCTTTTTTTTCTAAAATATTTTATTGAATGCATATCTGGAAACTTCCTTCCAATTGATGCAGAAAATTATGTTGTTTTAGTTTTAGGTTTAATTAAGTTTAGTCCTTATAATTTTGTTCTGTTAATTTTAGTCCTTGTCCTTGTGTTATCAATTTGTTCTTTTTAGTCCCCCAATTTACCACCTGGACAACATATGATTTTCCATCCAAATTATTTGATTAATAATTTAATTGAAATGCACTGACAATGTAAATGTTTCTACCTATCATTGGATTATAGGTTGCCATGTATGATAAGTTTGTTGATTTTTATAGTTACAATTTTAAAAGTCATTCCAAGGATGATTTTTGTTTGGTTAACACTGTAAATTTTTTTACACTCATAGGGCGTCCTAGTTAAATGCTAACAAAGTTTCCATGTGACAATCACTTCCACAAATAGTTTGGATAAAAAAGTTACTATAGTGACATTATTATATGTAATTGGTGAATTTAGGGGCTAAAATCAATGAATTGAAAAAGTAAGGACTAATACTAATGCAGAGTGAAGTTTTTAATAGACATTCCTATTTCCTACTATAGTGAAGTTTTAGACTTTTAGCAATTGTACTTCATTCTTTGTTAATTGTTAGTAAGGAATGGCGAGGGTGAGGGTTGTCTCTTTGGTGCAGCTCCCAGTATGACTTGCTTTTCTATAGATGTAAAAGTGCTTTATTTTTTTTTACTATAGTATTTAATGGATAATTAGATGCAAACCTATTCTTTCCCTCCTGATTTTGGTAGATAGTTTTGGAAAGCTATATCTATGAACTCTGGAGTATCTTCTTCTGTTGCTTTTAAATTATAGATTACTTTGGCTTTGATACTAATAGCATAGTTGTGTCTGGGATAAATTGTTCCCTTTTTTGTTCCTTTCAACTGTGCTCTTCTATTATTGTGTGATTGGCCGACTACACTAGCCTTTTAATTCATTTGCACCTAATGGAATATTATGTTGTCTGTTGCAGTTTGTCTGCAAGAGCCCAGGTTGAACAATTGATACGATACATTATTGAAGAAGCTTCTGAGGATGCTGAAAAGAAGCGGTCTTTTAAGTAGGTTGCTCAAATTGGATATTGATTAAGTTCCTGTTTAGCTTGATATTTGCAGTGATTCATCTTAGTGCTATTAATTTGTAACAGGTTTCCTTTTATTGCTTGTGAGATATTTACCTGTGAAGTTGATATCATACTCAAAACTCTTGTAGAGGATGAGGAAGTAAGACATCAGAACTTTTAGACCCTTTTTTGTTGGTAATATTCTTTAGGAGTGCTGACTTCATTCCTTCTTGGCAGTTGATGAATTTATTGTTCTCCTTTTTGGATCCAAATCACTCCCATAGTAACCTACTAGCTGGATATTTTAGCAAGGTACTGATATATTGAATTTGAACTTTACTGCATGTTTGGTTAGGCTGTAGAATTAGTAAATTACTATTGTCATGGGCAGAGTTGAGCTTGCCGAGAAATAAGCCTGCTGACTCAAAGAGTTAACTTTTGCTCTCTTACTCCAAAATTATTTGACTTAAAAATTAATCCTGGTTGAGTTGACCAATCCTTTCCCTCTGAGATCAGAACTTAGCATTCTGTTTAATTTTCCTTCCTTCTCTTTTTAATTATTTCTTTTCAATTTTAAAGTTCCTTTTACAAATTATCTTGGCCGTTGTATTAATTAAGTTCTTATGCTGCTAGGTAGTTGTATGCCTATTGTTACGTAAGACAGTTCCTTTCATGCAATATGTTCAAGTAAGTCTGAACCATCTTAATTTTTTTATTCAGCAACACCTTTCTTGCCATGCTGTATCATTATCACATTGAACTGTTGTGTGCAAATGATAATTGCTGGAAATGGTGCATTTTCTTTTAAATAATGATAGTTGGTTGCTCTGAAAAACATTAGTGTTTTGTGTTGTCCACTTGTCCTCTTTTGAGAATGTATTATATTATGGTTATGATCATGATAGATGGAAAAAACAGAGCCGTGTTATTTATTTATTAATGCTGATGCCAATCCGTCAAGTCTGTTACTGTTTCTGAATTTTGATTTAATATGGCATCAGTAACAACTAGATATTTGTATAAGAAACGCCCTTCTCACACTCTCCTCTCTGGTTCAGTGTAACTAGCACCCAGAAATAAAGAAGAAAATTAAGAAGAAAAGGAAAACCATATAGTACAGACTCTCTTTTGAAGTTTGAGTGTCCTTTTGCCTCCTTTCCAACCTTCCTACAGTCCTACTTAATTATCACATGTCTTCCAATCCTCCCGCCCTCACCTTTATCTCAACCTCCTCTACTAAGTCCTTTGTTGACTTTCTCTCTTTCCATGCAACATTGGCATTCTGCTATCACTGGGAATATTGTTCACACTATCTCCATTAATGCATGTGTCTTAAGTTTCTGCAGTCCTTTTTTTTTCTTCCTAATTTATGCCTGGGTAATGGGAGGTCTTACATATTATATAATAAAAAATATCTGACATTGATTTCAATGTTCAAAATGATAAGGTCTGAACCATTCTTTGTTACAAGATGTTCTACAATGTTATAGTTCTGCATTATGCTCCATTTTATATATAGGTAATTGTTAGAAGACCTAGAAAATATATCTTGTAATATCACTCTTGTATCTAAAAATTAAAATATCTTAGTATCTTGGATAATAATCTTTTAGGAGTTGTTTCCATATTTGATTATGTTTCCTGATTTGCATTCTTATTGGTTAGGATTGGTGGAGTCTAATAATACTAATACTAATAGTATAAGTACTTAAGTAGGGATTAGTGGTTCATCCTCTGTATCACATCTATGCATCATTATACCCAAGAGAATATTATCTAGTGTCTTTGTTCTCTCCTTTTCTTCTTCCTTACCTAAATCTCTATAATTTTCAACAGTAATTACAAATCTTGTTCCGAATGTAGTGTGGACTGTACTCTGTTCTTCGGATTGATCAATTACGAAGGAAACTTGGATCCAATGCAACTAGGTAGTTAGAATTGTATGATTAAAACTCCATTGTCCCATTCACAATTTTAGCAAGGATTGTGCACTTCAGGTTTTACTTATCGGTATGAATGTACAAACTTACAAACTAAGTTGTCAATAGCGGTGTGATAATGCTGGAGTGGCGTGTCTCATGCCAGTGGTGTGACCACTGCAGCCGCTATCCAGAGTGTCAGTGCGGGCAAAATCGTGGTGGATTCCGCACTACGTGGAAATTGTTTTAGAATTCTTTGAAATTGTTTTAAGATCCGTTGAAGTTGTTTCAAAACCTCCCAAAATACCCTTACTTAAGTGATAATTAGTGGGGGTATTTGGGAATTTTAATATTGTATCAGCTTTAGAGAAGGTAAAAAACCCTTGACCACGTCATTCTCCTCCTCTCCCATGCACAACCAGCCTCTCCAAGCTCTCTTCTTTTTCACCAGCAACCCACTGTTTTCTGGTGACCCCTTCTCTTCCACTCATGTTTCATTTTTTGTTTTTGTGTTCTGTTCTCCTTTTCTTTTTCCTTCCTCTTCCACATCTTCCACTTCTATTTTCCTTTTTGTTCTCTGTTTTCCTCTTTTTCACCCACTATCTATTTTCTTTTCTCTTTTTTCCCCTTACTACCTAGCTGCTGCAGCTACTTGTATGTTTTGTTTCAGTAGAGTTTTTGAGCATTATCTATATATATATATATATATATATATATATATTATTAATTATTATAAAAAATATTAGAATAGCGGTCGTCCTGCTAACCCATTTTGGAGGCCATCTGCTCTGTGCCTATTAGTGTATATCAGTTATTAGTGCTGCTATCTAGGATTGATAGCTATGCTTTCAAGTTCTGATATATTTGTGTGGTGTGATGCTCTTAGTCTTCAGGAAAATTGCTCTTTTCTTCTTGGTATTTCTCATATTTTATTTTTGTGTATTTGTTATTAGTCAATACTGTCTTGTTTTTCATGCTTTAATCTGATGGTTGGTCTTATGACATGGATCATATCTAGTTATTCCAATGTTATTTTTTTCAAAATGATGTAACTGGTACCCTTCTACTGGAATGGTTCTGTTTCTTGGTTACTCTTTGATAGTTGTGGTTTTTGGATTGGTTAAATTATTTGAACTATCATTGAAACTGTTAGTGTAGTTCTGTATGTTTATGGGGGATGTTATTGCATGAGATGGCTAGAACTTTCTGCCTGCAAGTTTAGGTATTGCTTGGGCCTGGTTGGAATTTGTAGTAGTATTCAGTTGTGCCCTTCAAGGGCAAACTATGGGAATGGAATTCCTAGTTGACTCATTGTTGATGATGAGGAGGATACAAGAATGATTATAAGTGGCTTTAACTTAGTTTTGAGTTTTTGACTTGACATGTGTCTGACCTGGCAAGCCAGCATTGCAAACTGACAGTTTTAAAGGAGCTTATGTGGTGTGGAAGGGAACCTATATGTGTGTGTGCATGACTGCAGTAGTTAGGTTAGATTTAGGCTTATGTGGTGTGGAAGGGAATCTATATGTGTGTGTGCATGACGGCAGTAGTTAGGTTAGGTTTAGGCTTATGTGGTGTGGAAGGGAGCCTATATGTGTCTGTGCATGACTGCAGTAGTTAGGTTAGGTATGTAGTCTGTTGTGAAATTTCTTTCATGATGGGTATTTGGGTGTATTCAGATAGGGTTTGAGTGTTCAGTGGCTTCACATTGTAATCTTAGGTAATTTTCTTTATTTTGCTTGTGGACAATGGTCTTTGCTTCACTGTAAGTTTAACTAGGTCATATTATGTGTCTATTTCTCTTAATCTCCATTGCACTTATGGTTATAATGGTCAGAATAGATGTTAAGCTTGTGAATTGAAAAATACCCTCCAGACTTTCCTCACTCTTGTTCTGTCTTTTAAAATAGCACAACTATTAAAGCAAAAATGTGATGTGTTGAATGTGAATTTGAAAGATATCCTACATATCTTTCTCACTCCTTCCGTAGCTTTTATATTAGCACAACAACTAAAGTAAAAAGTGTGATATATGTGTTGGAAGTGGAAGTGTGGATATTAAAGGAAGCTACTTGATGGATCAATTTGAGGAATATTCTTGGTGATCTATATTCTAGTAATGGGCTGAATTGCTGCTTGTTTTCATTGTTGTGTTAAGAATCCATTGGGTCACACTTGTCAGCTTGCTGATATGTTGTCCTTGTGGCTATCCAGGCTCACCATGAAATTGTGAAGAAACTAGTTGAGTTGATTGGAATTACATCTATCATGGAGGTTAGTTTTTTGACATTTATTTTATTATTTAAATGCTTTACTCACCGGTTAAGCTTCTCTTTGATTTGCTTTCAAATCTTTTGTTTTACTTGTGCTGATTCACGTGCATGGTAGTTAGTATTTTTAAATCTTAAAAACTCAATTACTTTCATTGGTGAGAATTTCTGTTCTTCTCTATTCGGTTCTTGTGTGTTTTTGTATATTTTGTAATTTTAGTGCTAATTTTTTCTTCTAAATTCCAGGTTTTGATACGCTTGATTGGTGCTGATGAACATATGTATGTGAGTCATGTGGATGCAATGCAGTGGATTGAAGCTACTAATGTGCTTGAGATGATTGTGGATAAATTCAGTTCTTCGGTAAGTATCATAAGTTTTCTAAAAATCTGTACTGAGGAATCTGGTATTTGGATATGTTAATATTTCTAAATCTAAAGGTGTGTTATTGGATTTGTATTTCTTATACCACACTTTTTTCTAACAACCTCCTTAAACCCCCTCTAACCTATAAAGACAAATACACATATGTATGTACAATAAATGGAATAAGGATAATGTATATAACCATATTCTCTTTATTAAGAAAGCCAGCGAATACATTCACATTGACTATACATCCTTTTGGTGTGGCTTTTACAGGATTCTCCAGAAGTGCATGCTAATGCAGCAGAAACTCTCTGTGCTATTACACGATTTGCTCCAGCAGGGCTTTCTGCGAAAATCTCCAGCCCTAGGTAGATTTGTTCCAGGACTTCTTTTTGTTGAGTGCAATCCTACATCAGTTTTTATCACTTGAAGTTTATGCATTCTTTTCTTTAGTTAATATCTTTTATCATCTATTTGCAGCTTTATAGGAAGATTATTTCGTCATGCCCTGGAAGTCTCTCGGCCAAAATCTGTTCTTGTTAACTCTTTATCTGTATGCATATCTTTGCTAGACCCCAAGAGACATACTTTTGGAGCTTATTATACATATAACCGCCAAATGACTAATGGATCCACTGTAACTGCAAATCCTGAGACTGTTGAAGGCATGCTAGAAAGCGTAGGTAAGACTTCCTCCATCCACTGTGACCTTCAAATAACCTGATTCTTCTAGGTCTTGAATTGATCTTGTTAGTATTATAATGTTGAGCACTTGAGCTCTATATAATGTTCTTAAATAGCCACAGTGCCAAATGGTAGTGCCAGATTTCAGCCAAACTGCCACTAAATGCCATGCTTCAGGGCCTTTCTCATGGTAGCCATTGAATGGAGCAGATTGCCTAAGTAACTAGTCAAATGCTGTCACTGATGAATTGCAGATCATAGGTCATAGCTTCAAGTTTCCATTTTGTGCATGGCTACTTAGATTATCTTTGCAACATAATATGCCTTTTAGGATGTAGTTGACTCTAATATGTTCACAGTGGTTGATTAATGGACACATTTCGGAATGGCTTGATAGTATGTTTTGGGGGGAAATAGTTTGTCAGTTTGTCTAAATGAACAAAAGGTCCTTTAACTTCCATTTTCATATCATGCAAGTTTTTATTGATTTGATTTCTTTCTAATTTCCTTCTGAATTGCTCTCTCTCTCTTCCTCCCTATTGCTTCATTCAACCTCGTCCCCCAATCTAAAAAATAAATTTCATTATTTTCAATTACGTTAGAAGCCAGGTCATTAATACTCACATCTAACATGTAAATTCATGTTATACTCAATTGTGAGTTTCATTTCATCTTGGAACAAGTGGGTTCACTTCAATTAGCTAAATTAATTTAAACTTATGCTGTATTATGTGAGAAGAGAGAAGCATATTTTATTTTCTGAATTTGCTTGAGTGAGTTTACCGCTCAGCAAAGTGATCTATTTCTAATAATATTGATTACAAAGATAATAAGTAACTACTACTATTTTCAAGAAAACTACTTCCAACACAATAACTAAGCTACTTGGAAAAGTACTGATTCATTAAATGGTCCTTTTTCCAACACATTACATCGTGACAACATGTCTTTTTCTGTATTTTTATAATTTTATTGTGACTAGTTCTACAGGATAAATAATGATGATCTAGCTTTTACCCTGCAGGTGATTTACTCAAGCTTTTAGATATTTCTTCTGCTGAAAATTTCTTGCTAACTACTTTTGGCAAGTTACAACCACCGCTTGGTAAACATCGTTTGAAGGTAAACTAATATTTGAAATTGTTGCATTTGTCTATCTGATTTTAGTCGGTAATTGGTAGTTATGTTTTGAACATTTGCTGTCATGATTACAAGTAATTTCCCTTTTAATGTTTGGTGTTCATGATCTTTGAAGATGTTGAGAAGTAATGTTGCAGCTTTGCCATAATATTAACTGGACATATATTTTTTCAGATTGTGGAGTTTATATCAGTTTTAGTAACTGTTGGTGGGGAAGGTGCTGAGAAGAAATTGATTGATCTTGGAGCAGTACAAAGAATTATACACTTGTTCTTTGAGTAAGTTTAGCAATTCTGTTATTTTGTGCCATGCCAATTATTCTCATGCCTTGCTACACTGTTTGAATGTGGCAGGTACCCATATAATAACTTTCTGCATCACCATGTGGAAAACATTATAATATCTTGCTTGGAGGGCAAGAATTCTTCTCTTCTGGAACATCTTCTCCGTGATTGTGATTTTGTTGGGAAAATTATTCAAGCGGAAAAGCATTTCACGCTGGAAGCTGATACAACTAAGGTTCATGAAAAAAATTGTATTGCAATAATGGTTTTGTTTTGTTGTCCAAGTATACAACTATTCTATGAAAAATAAACAATCTTTTGGGATGAATAAATATTTTAATTTTTTAATTTGTCTGCAAATATTTATGCAGCCAACAATACCTGCTGAGGGTAAATCACCACCCAGGATAGGATGCATAGGACACTTAACCCGTATATCTAACAAACTTGTCCAGTTAGGGAATAACAACAGTGTGGTTCAGGAACATTTGCAGGTCTGTTACTATGTCTCGAGCAATTTCTGTGGTAGGATTTTTGAGTGTTTAAACTTATATTGCTATGTTATTTGGTATCTATCTGTTGGTCCATTCTCTCTTTTCCCAGTAAGTAATTGTCTGATGTTTTAATATGTAATCTTGAACACATTTTCAAACTTCTTAAATTGACAGGGAAATAGTGAATGGACAGATTGGTACCTGAGTGTTTTATCAAATCGCAATGCTGTGGAAAATGTCTATCAATGGGCGTGTGGGTATGTTGTATTTCTTAACTGGCATTGCCTTGTTCTATTCCTTGGTTGATCTGCATTTCCACTATCTGAATTAGCTGAAAAATTAAGACTTGCTGTTTCTTTGAATGACATCATGCTTTTAGAAGTCCCGATTAGAATCTTTGGAGATTTCACTCCAGTTTGAAATCCTATCCTCTTCTCTTGAGCTATAAACTTAAGGTGATAGCAACTGTTAGAACCATCAGAGTATAATATATCTTCCTCAATCAACAAAAATGTTTACTTTAGTGGCATAGACCATTGCTCATTGAACCAAGAGAGAACTTTGAGCTCCAGAATATATAAAGATGGAGTAACACAGGTGCATGGATTTTCAAGAAAAAATTGTATGTTTTATTAAGATTATCTTTTTAACATCTTTATAGGTTACTGCCAAAAGTTTTTTTAATGGAATTTCTTATCATGTACAGGGATTACTGAAATATTGAGCTTCTGTTTATTTTGACTTCTATGTTTTGTTTGTAGAACAATCCTTCATCCTTTACTTCTGTAATAAAGCCTTTGTCATCCAAAATTTAATATTGAAACTGAGGAGTCATGTATTCCTTCTTACAGAAACAAAATAGACTAATTTGATGCGAGAGGTTTTACTTTGGGACCATGATGTGGAACAAAAGAGGGTTAACTATAATTGTATATTTATTTTATTTATTGGGATGTTTTACATAATTTTATGATGATAGAATTACAACAGCGGCATCCTTATTAAAGTAACATAATTATAAGATAATAACTGTAAAATGCCAGCTATGTGTATATATTACCAAGACCTTGTTCTGTGGATTAACCAGAATATCTACATTTTATGCTAGAACAAATACCTAGTCCCATTTTAAAAATCCCTTGTTGTACTGTACCGAGTTAAAGTGGTCCAAAGTCAACCCTATCAACCATGCAAAGCAGAATTGGTTGAGATGTGTTGTATGCTTACTGATTAGTCATGTGAAATAAATGCTTGGAGCCTCAAGAGTTTGAGCATGATTTTGATTTCTGTTATTGAATATTATTTTTTTATTATTGTTGAGGGGATCAAGCATCATATTTTGATGTAGCTTCAATGTAGATCACATCATGTGGTTTTCTGCAAGGTTATCAAATCGAGATTCAAATTGTGAGTCACCTAGAATTGAGTCATATAGATGATATATAGTGTTTAATGTAATAATTTTAAATTAGTAGATAAAACAACTTACTTCTATGCCTAATAAAACAAATTTTTTAGTTATATTTGTGAGACTCTTATTTTAGAAGAATAGAAAAGAAGCAATAAAATAGTGAGTGTTTATGCATTGAATGAGTGAGTGGCAAATAGGTAGTGAAATAATCAAATAAGTTTGAAAGTGTTCCTTCAATTCCTTTTCATTTAACAATTTAAGCTTATATGCATTTTTAATTTCTTTCATGAGAATTGATGAAAAACAGTAAAAACAAGAAAAAATAATGAATTATTGAATTGTGTGGTTCCTATAAATGATCCGTACTGATTCATTCATGTGTCATAAGATTAAAAGTCATGTGAGATTCATCTTATAATATGAATCAGAAGGTAATTAAATCATATCGAATTGTAAATCATAAGATTCTGATAACTATGATTGAGCATTTTCTAAGAGGCTATTTTGATGATTTTAATTAATTGATTGTTACAGGAGACCAACAGCGTTGCATGACAGAACTAGGGATAGTGACGAGGATGATTATCAAGATCGGGACTATGATGTTGCGGCTTTAGCAAACAATTTAAGTCAGGCCTTCCGTTATGGCATTTACAATAATGAAGACATTGAAGAGGTACAGTCATTTCCAGGAACCACCTGTCTGTCTGCAGCTGAATGTGAATTTTGCAATGTCATTTTTTATGGCTCTGAACAGAAGAACAGAAATGTTTGGAATTTTTCATTGAAATTAATGAAGGAGTATTTTTCAACCTCATTTGGAATCACTTCCTGATGCAGCATTGGTTTCTGCCCACAAAGGCTCTTAAAGTTTGTTTTCTTCATAATGGCCAGAAGTATATCAAATCCCTACAAAGATGATTTCTATGGTGTTGTATTGTATCAGAAGATTTAACCGAGAATGGAAAAAAAACTTAAAAAAGCAATATTGGATAACTTTTGTTAAGTAGCAAAGACCACCTACAACACTAGGAGAAAATCACAACAGTCAAATCCTTCCTATGCAAATCAGAGTAGAATGAAAAGCACATAGTTTTGCCAGCATTTTTTGAATTTGCTTGACTTTCAGATGCTATTATAGGAATTACGTTACTTGCCTACAGTTAATACAGTCTGTTCTTAAATTCTGTACAGCGAGTTTTGTCCTACAAATGGCCAATTTATTCTTTATTATGCATTTTACGTAGTGGTTGAGTTGAGCGTTACTTATCTGATCATTCATGACTTCTTTTTTATTATAGAAAGATAAGCTGATGCCATTTTTAGGTGGTGTTAATTCTTTGATTATGCTCTTGTTTTATTTATGGTTGGTTTGATACTATTGTTTATCAGATTATGTCATTAATAGTTCTATTCATTGACTCTTGATTCCTGACCTATATATATGTTTGTTTTAGGTTCATGGCTCTCTTGAACGAGATGATGAGGTATAATATTTTCCTCTTAAATGTCTATCTAGTGTTGGAATTGAGCTGAGATAAAATGAATATATAATTGAATACGTGGAAGTTAATGCTCGGATAAATATTCTTATGTAGTAAATTTGTCAAAAGATGGAATGAGTAATTCTTGCTTGGGTGTCTGATAGTAACTTGAACCCTGCACCACAGATAAAGTTTGTCTATCTGGAGCCTTAGTTGCCGAGTAAATTGATGATTTCATTAAGTCTGCACGTGATTATCTTTTTTTTTTTTGGTGATATCTCTCTTGTTTATGTTTATCACTTGTGATGGGTCTTAGAATTTTTGGTTGAGATTTGATTTACAATCATGATTAAACATCTGACAATATATATCTTGCAGGATGTCTATTTTGATGATGAATCTGCAGAAGTTGTTATATCTTCTTTGCGGTTAGGAGATGATCATGAAAGGTAAATGGTGTGCCTTTGTTGATAATACGTGTCAGTTTTCTACATTGAATTGAATTGTCATGCCTGGTGTCTCATAAAGGTATTTTTTCACATTCTTTCAATGTATACCTTATATTTTGCGTTGGCACATGCAGTGGGTCTCTATTCACAAATTCAAACTGGTTTGCTTTCGAGGAGGATAGAGATCGAGTAGCCAATGAACGCTCAACTGGTTCCCTTGCTTCTCCATCACCTAATGCTGAGGAAGGTATTATAAATGCCGTTGGAGATGATGTTATTGCTGGTGAAGATGAGGAGTTAGCTGACACTGCAACATCTTCTCCAGAAGCAGGACTAATATTAGAACATAGTGGGACTGAAAAACCAGTTGAGTGGGTTGAATGGAGGGAATCTTCAGATGCCAATGACCCTTCTGATGTTCTTCCCAACGGAGAACTTGGGAACAATAATCCTGGTGCAGCTGAATCATCATCTCCGTCATCCAGTGTTGCATTAACAAAGGATGAGCAGATGGCTACTGAGCCATCAGTGTCTCACAATAGCTCAAGCATTGAAACCTCTGAACCAACTCAAACAGAAAGTGAAAATCCAAGTTGTGCATCCGCTTCTGAGGTTGGAGACAATAACAAGGACACAACTGACAACAAAATAGAAGTCGAACATGAGTAGATAATGTAAATTCCTCTGAACTGGCTTGGGTGGCTAACCATGCAACATTAATCAGGTGGGAAGATAAAATCCTGGAGTCTGGCTGGGCAAGATCTTTAGGACCTCTCTGCACACTTTTTTTTTTTTTTTTTTTTAAATAGGAGTATTGAATTTTTATTCCCACCAACTTCTGAAGCTAGAAATTCAGTGTTTGATGAGGCTTTGGCTCATGCTGTTAGGTGTTACTGAATTCTTCACCTGTTCATACCAATTGTTTAGCTCGCCCATTTAGGTGCTACTAAATTTTCACCTTTTTCATCCTTAACTGTTCATATAAATGCGTCTCTCCATTCCAAGTGTTTCGGTATGAAAACGGGTTCCTTGCTTGACTTGTTCAAACGCTCAAAAGTAACCTTGTATGATTTTTTATAGGAAGTTCCTTACCCAAGCTTGGTCACGTAAAGCTTCGGATGATTGCTGATATGGACTTGCACCTCAGAAAGCATGCTGAAAATGAGAAAACACACAAACAATGGAGGGGAGGGGGGACGTTTTGTAATTATCAGGTTTCTGATGAACAAAAGATTCGTTACATTGTTACATACTTTGAACCTTATGGTTCTGAAACTTGTATTGACTTGTTTCAGTATATTGTATAAGTTACTTCCAAATCAACTTGGGAAAGACTCTAGTAAGATTTAACGAGTTACATTGAATTGCTATGCATTGGCCTTTTATGTGTTTAAGAGGGGGTTTAAGGTGCATGTATTTCACGATTTTAGTTTATATTACTGTGAACATAAAAAAGCTGCAATAATACCCTCGGGCGTCTTTAACTATGAATAAATCGTATATTCGTGAAAAAAAGAAAAAAAAATTATAGATTGAGAGCATTTTGTTTTTCTTCAATTTTGGGGGTAGTTTTTACTATATTTATTACTCAATCGACATGAACTATTTATCAGTACCTGGTAACAATTTTCATGCTTTGGGTTATAATATTTTTCATGCTAGATTCCGGTAACCCGAATTCTAGTATGGTACGCCAGTTTAAAATTCAAAGAAATGAACTGGTACTATAAAATAAAAAAAACTTTCACATGGCCATTAAAGACTAAATAAAATCATGATATATAAATCATTATTTTACGGGCAGATTTATAGTAAGAAAAACAGGAAAAGTTATACGGCCTCCATAAATTATCTCGTAGATAGAAACTTCTAAATTTTATTTTAATTCATTCTTACGCTGTGTTTGGTACACGAAAAATAACGAAAGAAAAATAGATAGCAATAAAATAGCAGAAATAATTTGGTTGCAAAATAAGGAAAAAAATGTACGACCTCATAGAAATACTTTCAAGATGAAATAGGAAGTAAAAAGTCTGAGAACGTGAGTGTTTCTTCGCCTTTTGCGTCGCATATCCTGTCCTTCCGTAGCGTCCACATTGCCCATCGCAGTGGCCGCGCGTTGGTTTAACTCATTCAACTTTATATATAATTGATTATACATATATAATTGAGGTAATGTTTTAATTTATTATTTAATTGGCCTAATTGATTTTATAATTTAATAGTTGTCTTAATCAATTATATAATTGGATAATTGATTATATATTTTTTATTATATGCATTATAAGGATAAAATAATATTTTATATAACATTTAATTTCTTTCCTCTCTTCTAAATCAAATAATCTCGCCGCAATTTTTATTTTTTATTTTTTTATTTTTCTTTCTTATCAAACAACTTAAAATTTTACTTTTTTTTTCACTATTTCTTTTCTTTAGATTCTATTTTCATCCACTGTACCAAATACAACGTTAAACTATCTTTAATTTGTCTTCTATACACGAATTTCTATTTTCTGTTAATTATTAAACTCAAAATTGTTATAATAAACGTGCTAACTTGAGGTTAAGATATTAAATATAAGGGGTGTGTGAGTGGAAATGGGGGAGTTTATGATTATGGCTATCAATATGATTTTTTATTAGGAAAAAGAATATATAATTACCTTAAACTTCGTATTTTTTGAAACTCATGTAAGAAAAAGATCTACTGTATCTCCTGATAATCGCGTCCTCTCTACCAAGGACGGATCTATAGCTAGTACAGTGGGGCAATTGCCTTATGTGTTATTATATTTTAATTAATTACTTCTACTTTATTTAATATATATTAGTTTTTTACTCACTTTATTTTGCCGAACAATTGTCTTTATTTTTTTTGTCAAAGTTATCTTTAAAATCTTCTATTATATTATACTGCATTTTTTGAAAAAAAAAATATCTATTGCTTTTGTATTCATTAAAGATAACATGATTAAAAAAAAAGGTTGTTTTGGGTTTTTATTTTAATTTTTAGATCCTTTTAATCTCGTATGTTATCGTTGTTTATGCATTTATTTTTGTTACTGTTTTATATTTTAATTGCAGAATTGTCAAAAAGTTGCATAACATATATTTAATATTTAGGTTATAATCTTTATCAGGTATATCTTAAAATGTAATAAATAATAAATACAATAATTAAATTACATAAAAATTAATAATTAAAAATATTAAAAAAGTAATTGTGAAACTGCTAGATTCATATTTTACTTTTGTTAAATATTTTCATGAAAGAACTATCTTTGTTATGAATATCATCAAGAGGGAACAACAGGAAAATTGAGGGAAATAAGTAGTTGAAGAGTTGTTTGGTTATATATCTATTATTACAATAAAGGAAATACCACCTTTTAGTCTTCACTTTCTTTTTATATTGTTATCCTTTAAATGCTTCTATAACTATAGTAAAAAGAATATCTTTTTTTTATCTGCACTTTTTAGGAGAATATTTTACTCTTTAATTACTTTCTAAATTACTCACCATATTACTATTATTTTCACTCATCAAATTTATTATATTAAATTATTAAAATAAAAATTATTGAAAAATCAAATTTAATATTTAAAAATTAAAAACATGGGCACGTGTTTCTACTAATATATAAAGAAAAGAATTTTGATAATATTTAAAATAATTCCAAAATATTAAAACTTGAAGAGAACAATTATTATAATGTATGTTTACACTTTCAATGATTATATAAATATTAACACTACAAATTTATACATGTAATAATAAATTGCTTCCACAATTTAAAGTTTCTAGATTCGTCTACTATGTTCATGGGGCCATAATCTGGCGGTTTAATGTAAACAATTTTAGAGTCCCATGCATTTATCAGTACCATACTAGAAGTTAGATACATTTTGGAATTTAGTAGCATCTGGGATTGATGGATAATACAAGATAGTGAAAAGCCATCGTAACTTTAATAGACATAAGATAAGTTGTCTATTGTGTTTTGGTGCTGTATTAGATCATTGGAAGGTTGATCATATTGAAACAGGTGTTATTAGAGTTAAAAGAAAAAGATCTTATCTTGTCCCAGAAAACTTTATATTGGGTTTTGAGTAGCCCTTACCTAAAAGAACTCTTTTCTAAAAACAAAAACATTTCACGATTTCAAATCCTATACAACCAGGCATATAAACTAGGAAATTAGTTATTATAATAATAAATAATAATAAAAATAAAGTAATCGATACATATAATTAAGATCACGGACAAATATTCAACTCAATGTTACATTTGGTATGTCAAAATTGAGGAGGTACAATATTCATTGCCTCATCTCATAACTTAAGAGGAAGAATTGAAACTGCATTCCGAGCTTCAGGGTAACGTCCCCACCTTCCTAGACGAGGTTCCTGCAGACAAATACATCATCTTAGTCATGGCTATTCATTGGAAGAAATATGTTAGTAACATCTTTGCAAATCTGTTGCATATACATATAATATTGCTAGTAACATCTTTCCTAATTATCATATTACTCCTTAACAACTAACTGTCCAAATTTCAAAGTAGAAAGTTGAAATGCTCAGATAGCTTTTTTGTCAATGACATTTTCACAGAAATTTCAGTAACCAAACAAAAAATAGTAATGCAAACAGGATATAGATTGAGCAACACTTTACCTGTCCAACTCCAGCAACTAAGAATTCTGCTGATTTAGCAAAAGTCAAGGAATTCACAAACCCAGCCTGTTATGCAAGAGGTTTAATTAAATGTCAGAAGATTTTTCAACTGCAAATAAAATTCAGTACAAATGTAAATCCAATACTACAGAGATGACGTATTGCATGTTTGGAAATTAATTTTAACTTCAAATACTATGTACAAATTTATAAAGTATACAATGGAAGCAGGTTTACATGATCTGTATCCTCTATTATTTGTGCAAGCTTAATGTTACATCACATGGCATAAAAAAGTAAGGTTTGTACAGAAAGGGAGAGTTATTCAATAAATAACAAGGGATTTACAGAAGAAGATACATTCAACAGGAAGAAGAACAAGAGCAAAAGCCTTTTTTAACAGAAGCTATAATCAAAATCTAAGCAACAATTATCTAGGAAAAAGTAACATAGTCTAGTTGCTATTCCTTTCACTTACCAATGGCACATTATGAAGAGATTTAATGTCTTTGTTCTCACTTTCAACTGCCCACAATCGAACAAAACCATTGCCAGCCCCAGATGCAGCAAGGTCACTGTTTCTACAAACAGTGACTGCACTGACCCAAGAGAATACTGACGAACATTGATGGTAACCATTTTCTGCAGAGTGAAACATCGGTATGACTTTAGGATCTTAAGATAAGGCTAACATAACTAGCACAAGTATTATAAATTCACAATTCTTATTGTAAATGCTGAAATTGTTAGGCTAACAGCAAAATATAATGTTCTTTATTTTCTCATGCATACATTAAAGGAGTAAATGAATGCAGAATCATTGAGGAACTGCAACAACACTTTCAGAAAAGCAGACAAAAGAAAAAAATGTTGATGTGGACTTCATAAGTATTTTTCTCCAATAAAAAATAATTTAAACTACAGAAGGAACTGTCAATATTTTGAGACTTTTGACTTACAAGGAAAATTATATGAAGATAATATTTTACCTAAGTTACCATTGGGGAGTCTTTCACTGTCCTTTTGATCAGATTTCATGCTATCCACCGGTAAAGCATGAGCATTCCTCAAAATGTAAATAGGCTTCTTTCGCATTACAGTCCAAAGCTCAATGTTTCCATCATCCGAACCAGACAAAAATTCATCATTATTAACAAAACAACAGCATTCCAAGGAGGATGCAGGAGCACGAAATACAAGACGTGACTCTTCATGAACCTAAATTAGGGAGAATACACATAAAAAATGGTCAAAAACAAGTCTAGAAGAGAAATGAGAATAACCCAAGAAACAGTCCTTAGCTGATAAAAGTTTCCCCTAAATCACTTGAATATTTTCCACATAAAGATAAAAAGAGAAAGAACAGAGCAACAGTGGGAGAAGGCAAGGAACACCTTGGTGAGATTACCTTAAACAATTGCATGCTACGATCACGTCCAGCAGTTAGCACCCTTTCTTTGCGTAAGCAATCAATACTTAATACTTCACTTTGGTGGCCAAATAGAGTATTCATATAAGTTCTGTCTTCAACATTCCATATTTTAATTGTCCGATCAAACGAACCAGAAAAAAGCTCTGATGTTCCTTGCCTAAAAGTCAGACACGAAACAGGGCCTCTATGACCTGGAAAAGCCTGCAAAAAAAAAAAACAAAATTAAAATCCAATAGCAGCAATGCAAGCCCCAATTCAAATGTCCAAGATCCTAAAACAATTAGTTACAAACCGGCCCATGATTTTTTAAACACTAGATGTACCATGTTAACATAAAAACTACAAACCAAAGCAAGTCAATCAACACGTGACATTCAAATCAACTCACTATGGCCCAAAACACAAAATTCACATTGAACTTAACAATAGCTGTGCAACATTTTTATATAGAAAAAGCAGCAAAGCACATTCTTTCTCAATCAATCCAAATGAGAAGTAAACTAAACAACAAACCACCCTTCTATCTGCATAAAGTGCCACCAAAAGACATGCCAGTCACTTTTCACCCTACATTGTTACAGTTAATTTGAAAGAATGAAGAAGCACCTGAAGATGTTCTCTAGTGCGAATATCCCATATATGAATGTGGCGATCAAGACCTCCGGCTGCCAAATAACGACCATCGGAACTCGCAGCCAAAGCCAAGACATGTTTACTTTGCCTTGCAGCTGAACCTTGCGGATCCTTCAAGCCATGAGACTTGAGCACCGAATCACTGGGCCACTTATACCTTTCACATTGCCCACTATTCACATCCCACTGCATAATTACTCCGTCTTTCGAAGCCGAGAAGCCCTTCGAATCATCTTCGGACAAAGCCACCGCTGTAACACTATGCCGGTGCTTCACCAATACCCTAAATCCTTCATCATCACTCACTTTCACCCTAAACAAACAAACAAAACCCTAGGGTTACATCAAAATCAAAACGCAAACACAAACCATCAGTGCAGAATGCATCTTGTTAATGAATCAACAAACCTTGAAGCAATGCTTCTTCTGATACGTCCACTTTCCTCTTGCTGGTCCTTTATCAATTTCTGAGCCACGAGCGAATCTCTCGCTCCCTCTTCATCTTCTTCTCCCTCTTCTTCTTCTTCTCCTTCCTTCTCTCTCTGTGCGATTTGCCGAACCTTTCGGAGATAGTCCTGCGCAATTCTCTTCCGTGCCTCGGCGCCGGTTTCTTCTTCAGCCTCCTCACCGGAGCCGGCGTCGGCGCCGGCAAAGAAGCCATCTTCGTCGAAGTCACTATCTATCTCGGCGTCTTCTTCATCGCGGTCAAGTTTATCATTAGGTTTGCGGCGTTTACGAGAATCGTTAGCAAAGAAGGGGTCATGATCTCTCTTCTTACGCGGCATGATTCAGATTCAACAATTCGAAATAGCGAAGCAGAGAATGTTAGTAGGGTTTTTGTGAACAAACGCACACAGAGAAGGTAGCTAGGGTTTAAGAGTGTTAAGATACAAATGTGCTTTTATTTAATTATTTTTATCCTTCAACATAAGAGCCAAAAATAATTTCACAAGAGCCATATTTATAATCATAGGCAAAAACACTTTTTACGAGACTACCCTCTCAGTCCTTAATTGCATTAGTCTCTTGTTTTAGAGAAATAAAATAAAAAATTAATCGTGTAATTGTTTGGCATGCACTTTTGCCTAGAATAATAATTTTAACTAGAAAGCTTTTTTTTGGTTTTATTTTATTTGATAAAATGAGCTATCTATGTATTTATCTCGAATTAATTTTATATGAAATATAAGAAAAATTAATTAATGATTATTAGTAAAGTTTAATTTTCATAGTGAAAATATTTAATACACTTAATTAATGAGAGATTATTTTATGTATATTTTTTAAAATAATTATTATAAAAATAAAATTTATTATACATAATCATGACTGTATCATTGTATTTTAATTAAATTTTGATCAGGATTGTCCTTCAATTAATATTTATATTTGTTTCGATATTTTTTTATTATCAAATAGTATTACCAATATTAACATTCGTGGAGTAACTTTTAGAAAAAAAAATTATTTAAACTTATTATAAATATAAATACAGTTTTATTTACATTATTTAAATAGTTATTTTTATATAAGATAAAAGCTAGTTGATTTAATTAATAACTAGTAGTTTAGCTCATCCATAGTATTGGTCAAATTAATATATAAATTTTATTAATAATTATAATTAATTATTATAAAAATATAAAAATATTGTCATCGTATAATTGGAATAATAGCATTCAATATAATACTAAAATGATAAATGGTGCAAAAGGAATGATTACAAGAAGTGAAATGTATGAGAAATTTTTTATTATCTTGTTTTTATAACTAATTGAAAAAGATAAAATTATTATTCGTCTATTTGAAATTTGAAAAAAAAGATAAAAATAATTTATTTTTATTAATATTATAAAATTTAAAAAATAAAAAAAGAGATAAATAATATAAAAAATAAGAAAATAAAATAAATAAGAAAATATAAATTTTAGAAGATAATAAAATAATATTAATAAAATAAAATAGAGATAAACATTAAATAAGATAAAAATTGATAATTTTTTTTATATGAAGGTAGATGAATCAACTATGTGATAGACAAGATAAAGTATTGTTTTAGGTTTTATTAATTTTTTTTTGTTGATATGAGATTTTTTACAAGAATAAAAGAAAACCAGAAGGTGATATAGATTAAGAGAGAACGTAGTACATAAGAATGAAAGTGTATTTGAGGGAAACTCTGATTATTTAGAGAGCATTTAACCTTTTTCATTTAACCTATGCATTATATGAAATAAATATTTATTTTATATAATTATAATTTATAATAAACAAATCCTTATGAATGTATAAATTATATTTTAATTAGTTTCATAATATATGAATATTTGTTAACATGTAATTTATATTTTAAATTTATAATGAATAATATATTATGATATAATATTATTTTTAATTATTGATATTTTTTAAAATATATTAAAATTTAATTTAGAACTAAAAATATATATGAATAATAATATATTGAAAGAGATAAGAAGTTAAGAAAACTCTAAAAACACTTTTTGTTGAATAAAAATAATTAAAAACATTCTGTTGAAAAATGATAGTTAAAATACTCGTATTCAATATAACTTATTCAGAGAGGATAATGTAAATTTTAAATGTATTTAAAAAATATACATAAAATAAAATAGTTGAAGTGATAACTATATTTAGTGACGTTCCTCATAATTTAAAGGGCAATTTTTTCCATCAATATATTTTTTTATCCATAAAATTGAAGACAATATTAAGAAGTTACAACACTCTTATACCTACTTGATCCATTGAGCTAGACTTTACATATTCCACCATTGATTTATATTGTTAAAAGAAAATTTAAGTTTTGAAATGTGAGAATTGCTGCACAAGATTTCCATCAAAATTTAATTTAAGCCAAATGGCAAAATTGTTGCAATTCAAGATTTATCGTAAAAAAATTTTAATTAAAAATTCATCAAATGCTAAATTTCAACTCTCACCTGTCTTTCATTCTCATTTGAAAATGCCATTGGGAATAGACTATAGTGAGACACCCATTGAAGACTAACACTAGCGAATCGCTTTTAGATGAAGCACAAACTCTAATGCATACTGATTTTGTTTGCTTGTATATATTTATGTCCAATTCAAATCGTTTTTGTCGAACACCCAAAGTGATGTTGCAATGTTAACCAAACATTGTGATCGTTATCCTTCAATTATATAATTTTATCGATGGTTAATAATTCATTTATTATTTTTAAAAATTTATTGAATAAAAATGAATAAAAGAATGTCAGACGAAGATGAATGAATCTCGACAAAAGATTTTCAACCAAAACTCAGATAAAAAAATTTCAACAAAGACTTATTCAAAGATTTTTTTGATCGAAATGTAATTGGAGATTTTTCAACTGAATCTTGATCGAAGATTTTATGATTGAGTCTTGGTAAAAAAAAAAATCGACTAAAGCTTGATCAAAGATTTTTCAACCGAGTTTAGATTGAAGATTTTTCAACTGAGTTGAAACCAAGGTTTTTCAATTGAGTTCAGACTGAAAATTTTTTAATTGGATCTCAACTAAATATGTTCTGGTCAAGGTTTCAATCAATTATTTTTTTGCTAAGTCCCGATCAAAGATTTTCTTACTGAGTCTCAGTTGTAAGTCTTTCTATCATGTCCCAATCAAAGAATTTTCAACTTGAAAATGTTCTAGTCAAGGGTTGAGTAGTAGAAAATTTTTCAACCAAAGATTTTTCACTTGAATCCCATCTAGAGATGTTCTGATTTAGGTTGAGTCATAGATTCTTTGACTAAGACTGAATTAATGATGCTTCACTCGAGTTAAAGATATTGTAGTTGATGCTGAGTTAACAATATTTTTGTAGATATTTGAGAAAACATACTTTTGAAGTAGTTTTAATTTTAAAAAAATTAAAATAATTTTGTGGATGGATTGAATTGAATTTTTTAAATAGATCATAAATGAATTTGATTTTTTAAATAATTTTTAATGGATATAAATATTACTTTTAATCCATCAATTATAATTCAAATAAAAAAATCCATTTCATTCATTTGACTCTCTGAATAAGGGGAGAGATTAAATAAGAAAGATATAAATCACATAGAGAAGATAATAAGGAGGGGGGTCGGGGTGGGTAAGGGTAATAGTCCCTTTATCACCCACTTGTATAAAGAAGGGGGTGGGGGTATGTATTTAGGAGTACTCGTGAATATGTTCAAATATAATTTTTAAGTATGTATTTAGGAGTACTCGTGAATATGTTCAAATATAATTTTTAAATAAATAAAAAAATAAAATAAATAATGTTGAAACTGTATATTTATACTAAAAAGAAATAATTTTAATACACACATATAATTTTGAAACGTATTGTAGACACTTAAATTTGTCCATTTTCTTTTAAAAAGGAAGGAGTGTGTGCGAGAAGCTCCTTCCTCCTTCCGCAAGCAACCTTGAATCCGTCAAAGCAGCAGCCGACAATTGCTGAATTCCCCTGCTTTTTCTGAAAAGGCACTCCTATAGTTGTGCTTCTCGAAGGCCCAGAAGTTGCAAAGACAACTTTGTTTTGCAGCTGGAGACAAAGGTTTTGGAGGGAGCCATCCTCATTAATAAGGAGATCTCCCTAAAAGATCTGGAGGAGAAGGAGCTGGCTTATAAGAAGGGGCGTTAACTTGGGGTTCAAGGATGATGAAAAAGAGAAGGGAAACTTTGCTGGAAATTTTCTTGGAGTTGGAAATTTGGGAAGAAAGTGCGTAAAGAGAAGAGGAGACGACGGTTGTTTTAGCATTGGAAGAATAGAACAAATCAGCAGAGAAAGGGCAGCGTTAACAAGAACAAAAGACTCCACATTCGGGTAAGTTGTTATTTAGCCGATTTTCTTACCTAGAGGATTAGTTGTCTACTGATTTGCCATGTGACTTATCGAGTTATTCTCAGGGAGGGTCGTTAGATGACCCTCCTCCTTTGGCAATTATAGTCAACCAGTCATTACCCAATCTAATCCCTTGGTCAAACACCTCGGTCGAACGACTCGGCCAAATAACCCATCAACCAAACATATCGACTAGACAACTTCGACTCAACCAAATAACCTCTCGACCAAAAGACACCTCAACCAAATAACTTCAACTCAATCAAACACCTCGACCAGATGACTTTACCTCGATCAAACATCTCGGCCAAATAGACCCCCTAGTCAGCCAAGTCGATCAATTTCTACAATAAAAAATACTTATATATTTTCTAAGGTTCTTTGGATGCCAATGGATAGTCCATCCTTTCCAACTCTTTGGACGCCAACGAATATTCCATCCCTTTCAACTCTTTGGATGCCAATAGACAGTCCATCTTTTTTCTTGATCATCTTCAAAGTCTCTCCCAGAATTGTATAACTTTGAATTCTCCATTGCACTAGGAGATTTGTAGGAGTAAGAGGAAACTCTTGTCAAGTTCAAAAACTCAAAAAAAATATTTTCCTCTCCCAATAATAAATTTCATTTATGTTTGTGTTGAAGGGTAAAAATAATAATTTAGAAGTTATAATAAATTTCACGCATCTAATTAAGGTAACCGTCTTAGGACAAATGTCGTAGGGTGCCAACATCTTCCTTATGCGTAGTGGACTCCCGAACCTCAAATCTATTTTCGTAGACCAATCTTATCCTTTCCAAGGTTTTCTAATGTTTTCCTTAAAAATGTTGGTGGTGACTCCATTAAATTCGTTTTTTTCTTGCAAAGGAACTTGAATTTCTTTTTTGTATGTTTCGTTGTCCCCATCGCGATTACTGTTGCAACAAATGACGACTCCACTGAGGATTTCTAGAGAGTCAAACCTATATAATTGGATGCGTGAAATTAGTGACTTCTTTTTTTTTATTTTTACTTTTTAGTTATTTTATCCATTCTTTTATTTTGCATTCTCATTTTGTTTGCATGCTCTTATTTTACGTGCTTTATTTGGTCTAAACCTTAGGATAGAAGACATGTGAGTGCGTTATTCTGTTTTGCAGCATGGGCAAATTTGTGGATAGTTTTTTGCACACACCACTTTTACATTATTCACACACCTTGAGTGAGGTCCTATATCCGGGCCTGAGTGTAACCTAGGGAGTGAGAGATGAGTAGTGGTAGCCACCTTGGGGAGTACTCCTTATTTGGTTATTGCGAAAGTCTCGTCTAGAGTGTGACCCTTTCGTGAACACCCACATTTTGGATATCCTTCCTATTTGTGGTGACTTCGCAAAATGGGTACTGAGCTCTAGAGGCCAAATCTGAAAGAAATAGAACATTCCATTGGTGAGTATCACATAATAAACATAGAATCCAGTAGGTTATAGCCACCCCGTTTTGACTTATAAGACACTTAAGAAGACCTATTACTGCAAGTCGGTTGTGGCACCAAGAGAATACCTCAACCTTTACCTGTTTTGTTTTCATGCATCATTTTCTTTAAACATCACGTAAATTCATTTGTGTCATCTTAGGATGCTAGAAGAATTGTGAAGACTTATTTTAATCATAAGTGTCGCAACCATCTTGTGACCTCACCAAGGAGGCTAGGAGTCGCCACCAGCGTTTTAGGGAGGAAACACTAGGAAACCACAAAGTGGAAGGTGTTTGGATAAGGCTAGAGTCTGGACCAGAGAAATGGAATCCGAGAGTTAATTACGTGAGGAATACACTGCATCCCTTACGCTTGTCACTTGATAGTTACCTAACTAAATGCATGAAATTGATTGAACTCTCATTATGTGTCTATTTTACTTGTGTGAAGGTATGATGGGGTGACATCTGACATGAACAAATGAGAAGATTGGAGGGATGGAATAAACTTAACAATGGAAATCCCCTGCTCCTATGTATCTCCTGTTGCAAAGAGAGGTCAAAGTTTACGTAGTTTTGGAGTTAAAGGTGATTAGAAAAAGATGGATTGTCCATTGGTGTTCAAAGGCAGTTTATGAAAAATGGATTGTCTAGAGGGTTGGATGGGATGGACTATCCATTGGTGTTCAAAGGGTTGGATGTTCAGATAAGTATTTTATCGTTGAACTTGACAAAAATTGCTTCCTGTCGACTCTGAGTCCGCTTGCTGACTTTGAGTCCTCCCGCTGACCCTCGGTCCTCCTGCCGAGTCCGACTCTGAGTCCTCCTGCCGAATCCAACTCTGAGTCCTCGTGCCCGAATCTGACTTTGAGTCATCTGGCTGACTATGAGTCTTTTGTCGAATCCGACTAAGTCCTTCTATCGAATCCAACTGAGTCCTCTGACCGACTCTAAGTCTCCTCTAAGTCTCCTGTTGAATTCGACTTTGAGTCATCTGGCCGACTCTTAGTCTCTTGCCGAATTTGGTTGAGTCTTCTTGCCAAATCTGACTGAGTCCTTTGGTCGACTCTGAGTCTCCTGCCGAATCTGACTAAGTCCTCCTACCGACTGGATGACTTAACAAGAAGGAGCTGCCAGAAACGCTAGAGACTGACCACTTGACTGAGTGATTTGATTGGTTGTCCACAACCAAGATTTAAAAAGAAAAAGGGAAGAACCACGTATGAGCCCTCCCAACAACAAGCAAGGATCTCCTCCATTAATGCGTTGACATTGGCTTCCTTGATTTTCGTCCCAAAGTTGCTTCCGCGTCTTCGCTTTTTTGTACAGTAACAGAGTTGAGGGTGACCTCTCGTAGAAGTCAACGTCAGCTTGTTTCCTTGCACGCCTGCCTGAGACGGGAAAAGGTGTGCCTGTTGTCGGCTCCTCTACTCTTCTTGTTTTTTCTGCTGCATCCGCTCACTTTTTTTTGTGACTGGACAAAAATGGGGTACAACAATAAGAAGTTTAAAAAAAGAAGAAGAAAAAACATGACATGCATTGCATTTTGCATCCATTTTCATCAGGTTGTTAAGGTCACACCTAAGTCTTGTAACCAATGTTCCTCTAACAACCATGTGTTTCAAATAAAGTTCATACACTCCATTGCATTCTCACTCCATCCTATGTCCACAGCAAGCCAAAATTGATAAGAAAACAAGACCAATTCCAAGAAAGCATCCATGCAACACCCCTACGAGACATGTTCCAAGACAAAATTGATGAAGGTAGTTGTGGAAGACCTAGAGGAACGACATGAGGCGTTAAGGAATGATGTCAATCAAATCAAGGAACAAATCCTGGAGATGCTACAATCAATACAAAATCTTAATAGGAATGCACCTGAGCAACCTCAAG
The DNA here is from genome assembly GCA_025330945.1 of Mucuna pruriens. NCBI lineage: Eukaryota > Viridiplantae > Streptophyta > Magnoliopsida > Fabales > Fabaceae > Mucuna > Mucuna pruriens. Next base: position 6,695,138 of record JAENHJ010000533.1, on the reverse strand, counting down.
TCACCCCTAACCATCCTCCAAGATTCACACCAAACCAACTCCAAAATCAAACTCAATACCCTTTGCATGACCTTCCTCCTAGCTATGCACACCCATGAACAATAGTTCTGACCTTCATACTACCAGCATCAGTCTACATACCATCCATAAGTAGCGACAATCTCTCATCCTACATACCACCAACCTTCCTAACCAAGAATGACTACAGATAATGGTCAAAGGAGGAGAAGCAGCCTAAAAAAAGCATTTGCCCCAATCCCCATGACCTACACCAAACTCCTAACCCATTTGATTCAAAACTCTTTGGTTGTTTCTTTCCCTCTAAAGTCTCTTCAACTACACTAACCAAAGAATTATGATCCGAACGCCAAGTGTGATTACCATGCTGGCACCATAGGTCATACCACTAAAAAGTGTTGGGAGTTGAAGCACAAGGTGCAAGACTTGATGGATGAGCTTCAAAGAAAAAAGCCTAAACATTGAAAGTAATATGCTTCCAGATCATGGGGGCACATCAATAAATGCCATTGAAAGTAATATGCTCCCACCTGTGTCTTGTCATGGAGGTCGAGGCCACGTCCTCTCTACCTAGGGCATTGGTTCTTTAACGCCTTTACAAGAAAGGTCTTTCCTCCTAGTAACCCTTCCAGGTTACGAATGGGTTAGCAGAGAAGTGGAGGCATATAAGTCTCAACTTTCTTCGCGACAATCTATATCTACCCTCACCAAGAAGGCAATATGGGTAGGAGAGATTATGGAGAAGGATTTCGCTATGGAACACTGCTCTGCTGATGAGCGGGTTTTCCATTTGACAAAGGAAGGGGAGGGATATTTCATTTATTTTTATGAGACTTTAATTAAGGATTTGGGCATGTTTGTTCCCTTTGATGATTTTGAAGTGAACGTCCTACAAATCCTTGGGGTTTCCCCATCCCAACTTCACCCTAACGGTTGAATCACAACGTCAGCCTTTAGGCTTGTATGCTATTGTTTGCATATGCGGCCTAACGCTTCTATATTTTTGACATACTATACCACCTGAATCGGTGCCCGTGTTGGTTGGATGTCCTAATCAAGTCTCTCCAAGGCCAACCATTTCACTGCCTATTCGGCATCTTATAAGGGGTTCAAGGATCGTTTTGTGAAGATCCATGTGCTTGGAGGTGCTACTTTCACCACTAATATGAATGTCTTTGTATTGGCAAAAACCTCAAAATTTTAGTGGGTTTTCATGGGGTAACCTTTCCTCAAGGAAAGGTTGGAACTGTCCTTCTTGGACCAATTACCCCGTGGTATTAGCTGCCGGGAACTGGTCGCCATGACCTTCGTGCGTGGATCGGCCAAGCACTTTCGTGGTGAGTGTATTTTCTATTAATGGTCCAGTGAGTCAGCCATGTGCTGATTATATTGACTAGTTTTTTGTTTTGTTTTGCATAATACTTAATGATGATGAACTTTGACTTTACTCTCTTACGTCACAAACTTCAGACTACAGAGAAAGACTCTGAAGGAGAATCACATCCAATGTCGGAAGTGACTCGACCGGTCGATCAGGAAACAAACCAACCTATGTTGACGCCGACTCAAACTACCCCTGCATGGGCTGGAGGCTCTTGGGACGAGAAGAGGAAGGCCCCTTTGACTACTGTTAAGCAGACCTCTCAACAATGAAAAAGAAAAGGGCTTGCCTCGATTTCTACGAAGGAAACCCTACAGGATCAATCAAGGGACACAACTATTCCTAGCGTCGAAGGGGATCATGAATCGAGAATCAACCCTTCTCCTTTTGCCCCTGCAACCTACTTCTCACAAGGGCAAGCTTCGAGGTTGTAGTCAGTCTGCTTGGTGGGTTTGAATGTCCCTCCGGGGAACATGTCCTTGTGGGGTCCCGACTTCTGGTCTTATAACATGATAGGCCATGACTTCCTTTCTCCTTTTGATCGAGAGTTGTTGTTGAGAGGAAGGGGTTTAAACTTCTTGAGATATGGTGGCTGCTTACCAAGTTTAGACCTGGGCTGTGGTTGAATTCTAGGCGAAAGTCTTCCAAAAGTCTAAAGAGGTGATTAAACGAGAAGCTATTCGGAAGGCCGAGGTAGAAAAACTTTGCAAAGATATTGAGGCGTTGAAGTTCAAAGTTGAAAGTCTGAAGTCGGAAGTTGCGCTTGGTCGCAAGGAAATCAAGACTTTGAAGTCTGAAAATTTTGAAGTGTGAAAGACTTCAGATGAACTTCTGAAAGACCTCAGCATCTTCCGTACCCAGATTATGGAACGCAAAGCCGCCCTTGTTCAAGAGAAGAAAGACTGTGGCTTTGGAGGAGGACCTTTGGCTAGCCGAAAGGAAAGAGTTGGATATAACAATGGCTCAAGCTAAGGTAGATGCGCTATCTGCTTATCTAAATAGAGCCGAAGAAACCATTGTAAATGAACATATTCTCGATTTTGAGAAGGCCTTTCGCCAAATCGCAATTTTTTCCTCCATTCTTGACGTTAGCCACATGAATGTAGATAAGGACGCTAGGGATGTGGCCCTTGTATCTTTGAATGACATGGAAGAGGGGGGGAGAGTAAAATCAAAATATAGAATTTTCCTTTTTTATTATGTCTATATCGTCTTTTTTTTTTACAAAGTGTTGATTCGGGGTGAGAATTGAGTTCGACTCAATATCTTATCTCGATCTTATTCCCAAAATCCGAAGATTCAATTGCAAGACTCCTTTTGGCATCTTGGCGCCCCTTTATGAACTGAAATGAAGTTGGCCCAATAGCTAACTTGCCAAAATTGAATATAACGAATAAAAAGTAACTAGGACTGAATGGTATGAGACTTAAGCTATTAATGGAAATGGTACGAGAGTAGAGTTTAGAATTGAAACGACACGAAGCTGAATTGAAATAGAAAATGGCACGGAGTCGAATTGGGAATGGAAGTGACATGGGGTCATATTGGCAATGGTATGAATGGAGGTACGATGACCTCAAATGCATGGATACAAAGCCTCCTTAAATAAAAACAGAAGTGTAGTATTTTGACTAAGACCAATGGGAGGTGGACAACAATGGAACATGTAGACTACTTTAATAATATGCGAGTGGCGCCACCAAGATAAATCTTGTGAAACACTTGTCATGAAGGTGATATGCATGTATGTATGGAGTTATTCGCCTAGTCATGTAGTGGGGAGATACAAGTTGTATGCAAGAGATAATGGGAAGCATGGCTTGGACGGTATGAGGGTGAGAACTTAGGTTCTTCCTAGTTCCACGCATTTTATGACCCACTTAAAGTAAGTGGTGCCTTCCGTACTGCCCTTTCTTTCTAAAGACGTCTTATCCTGATGCTTTGCCTTGGTATATTTCATTTTAACACTCTGGTCTTCTTATAATTTTATTTTTATTGGCCATGATGTCTTTATTTTTGCATGTATCTGCTTTTAAATCATGAAATGAAATGGGGAAGGTAAGGACAATTTTGGTGGTAATAATGTGTATTTTATTAATCAGTCAAACAAACAAATAATGTTACAAGGAGAATATGTTATGATAGCAAACAAAATGAGCTAGGCTAACACTATTATTCTTTCCGTGTATGCTAATTCGTGAGTCACATCAGTTTGGCTTCCTTGGAAGAGTAGTCTTGTTGCCCCTGCTTTGTTCTCGACGGTCGTGTGAAGAGTTGTATCCGGCTTGAGATTGCTCGTTTTCAAGTTTTCAATCTCATACTTGTATTTTCCCTTTTCAATAAAATCAACTAAATGACTTCGACTCGGCCAAATGACTTTACCTCGACCCAATAGATCCCGAGTCAGCCAAGTCAGCCAATTTTGTTGAGTTACACCTAACTAGTCAACCGATTCATAACAGATATCCCCTCCAACTTTTTGGATGCCCATGGATTGTCCACTATACTTCACCCCGCTCTTTGGACGCTAATGGATAGTCCATCTCTTCTAAGCTCCTTAAGAACTATTAAACTTTGAATTCTCCATTACACAAAGAGATACGTAGTAGGAGGCAACTCTTGTCTAGTTCAACAATAAAAAATACTTATATCTTTTCTAAGGTTCTTTGGATGCCAATAGATAGTCCATCATTTCCAACTCTTTGGACATCAATGGATAGTCCATCCCTTCCAACTCTTTGAACACCAATGGACAGTCCACTCCTCGCCAATCATTTTTGGACGCTAATAGACAATCCATCTTTTTTCCTGATCATCTTCGGAGTCTCTCCCAGAATTACGTAAACTTTGAATTCTCCATTGCACTAGGAGATGCGTAGGAGCAAGGGGAAACTTTTGTCAAGTTCAAAAATAAAAAAAAATATATCTTTCATCTCCTAATAATAAATTTCATTTCTGTTTGTGTTGAAGGGTAAAACTAATAATTTAGAAGTCATACTAAATTTCACGTATCTAATTAAGGTAACCCATCTTAGGACAAATGTCATAGGGTGCTAACACTTTCCTTATGCGTAATCGACTCCCGAACCTTAAATCTATTTTCGTAGATGAGCCTTATCCTTTTCAAGATTTTCTGACATTTTTCATAAAAACGTCGGTAACGACTTTATTAAATTCATTTTTCTTTCCCCAAAAGGAATTTGAATTTCTTTTTACTATGTTTGGTTATCCCATCACGATTATGGTTGTGACATGTATGTTTATACTAAAAATAAATAATTTTAACACATACACGTGCATGTATTCACGAGTACTCGTGAATATGTTCAAATATAAAGTTTAAATAAGTAAATAAATAAAATAAATAATTTTGAAACTATATATTTATACTAAAAAGAAATAATTTTAATACACACATGTAATTTTGAAATGTATATTTATACTAAAAACAAATAATTTAAACATATATGTACACATCCACGCACACGTACACACACGTGCATGTGCATGCAAGTGCACATGCATGTACATCCCCGACACACGTGAGTGTGGTGTCATCCTTAATCACAAACCCTAAACACTTACACGTGCACATGTACATACATACATACATGCATATGCACGCACACCTACACACACGTGGGTGGGGTGTCATCTTTAATCACAAACCCTAAACACAAGTGCACGCGCATGCGCATGTAAACACTCATACACATGCGTATACACACAAGCACACCCACACACGTGCATGTGGGTGAGGTGGCATCCTTAATCGTAAATCCTTATTGTTCATATTCAGTTTGTTTATTTTTTTTTGGTCATATTCATAGTTCGTTTGTATTTTGTTTTCTACTAATATTACGAGTCTAATTTTGTTTTTATGAAATTACATCTGGACATTTATTTTTTATTTTCTACTAAGATTACAGGTCTATTTTTTTTATGAGATTATAATTGGTCTAATTTTTTTTTATAAAATTACAATTTATTTTCTACTAAAATTACAAGTCTATTTTTTTTATGAGATTACAATTGGACTCAATATAAACATAAATACAATCATAAATATTCTATTCAAATCTTTAATTATAGTGATAACCTGATTATAAACATTGAAATTCAAGCAACTTAATAAAAATAATATTGAGAACTATTAGAACCTCATTGTTCAAAACTTCACTTTCACGAACAAAATCATGTCCTTCATTTAGGAATTTGTCAAGGTTAAGAAACTTGTTATCATTGACACTACTGAAAGTTGAGGAACCACTTTGTTTCCTTTTTAAATTATTCTTACACCGTGATTTATGTTTTTGTCTAAAAAATAATTTTTTTATCTTTTTTTTTTTCATTCTTGCCCGCCACATTGAGTGAATCTTCAACAATCTCAATAATAACTTCATATAAATCCTCAACAATCTCAACAACAACTTCACATGAATCCTCGGATAACATGCTTAGATTAAAATTCTCTTCTGTTTGAAATTGTTTTCATCATCTTCTGTTTTATTTAAACTCGAAACCAATAAAGTCTGCTTCATGCATGTGTGATGCGGTGTTCTTTGTGGAATATAACTACTTGTTCAACATACCAAACATTCTTTTAGTATCCTTCATATAAAAAAAATGTTTCTTGTTGATTAAAAAACTAGGCGGATCAATGTTTTCACTTACATAAGTATAAAAGAAATTTAACAATTAATATATTTGAAAAAAAAGTTTATGTTTCTTAAGGCAAAAAAAATTATTTATTTCTTATAAAAAGAATAAGAGAGAATATCAAATTAAATTCATTGTGATCATATTTTTTATAATTTGAATTGAAACATTTATTATTTTTTGTTTCCTTCTTAGAAACCGTGCATGTTAAATAAATTTGAACAAAAAGAAAATGGTTAGAAAAGATTTACAAAATTTAAAAGACAAAAATAATGTATGATAACACCATTTTAAATTCATCCACAAGTTAAAGTTCATCCTTATCTACCCAACCAATGATCTCAACTCCTTTACAATTAATTCATTCCTCTAACTCTATTCATGATTATTTTATGGGATCACCACTAACACCTCCCATTGACAATATTACACCAATATCCTCTAATGTCCAAAATTCGTAACAAGAACAATAAATAATATCCACAAGTCTAATGTCATGTATCTTCTTACTATAAAAATTCTTATGTCTTCAATAATGGAACCAATATATGTGACTCTAGCCCTTCGGTCCAATGAATGGTGTGATGCCATAAGTAAAGAGTTTGATGCTCCAATTCAATAAGAATTGGTTCCACTGTCTCAAGGTATAAATATTTCCAGATTACAAGTAGGTATACATAATTAAAAGAATGTCCAATGGTGACACTAATAGATACAAGGTCTGATTTGTAGCCAAATGGTTTGTTCTTAAATCCACTATCTTTCATGGTTTGTTCTTTTAGAAACCTAAAACTTCAACCCTTATAGTATACAATGATGTTAATAAGGAAGGCAACAATGAAGACTTCTAGCTCTGCACACCTTGTTTTTTATGGGTCCAACTTCATTATATGGAATTCCTCTAAGCAATGTGTAATTGCTAGGTCATCCACTGAGGTTTAGTATCATTCTTTGGGAAGTTCGCGGCTGAAATATCCCAGATGCACCATTTTCTTATTGAATTGGGTGTCACAATGTCCAAAAGTAAATTATTATATATATATACATATAAAGGTTAGATAATATTTTTTAGTGTATGACATATTATTAATGTGTAGGCATAAATCTTTTATCCCAATCATATTTAAAGTAGTATTAATTAAGTAAAAAAAATTACATAAATTTGAACTAATGTTTTATCTATCGAGAAATTTCAAAATGAAATTTCATATTAACATATTGATATTATCTTTTTTTTTTTTTTTTGAAGTAATACTTTTAAGTTTTAACTCCACTTGTTGATACTAGTTGGAATTTTAAAGCAATAGAGATTGCGATTGTTTATGCCAGGTTATTAGCTATATTTCATCATCTACAAAATATGACTTCCAAACCAACATAGAAAAACTCAAAATTCTCACAAACAAATATTACAAACAAGTAGTAGCCAGCCATAGAGAATAAAAAGTACATTTGTTATTAAGATCCACCATTGGCACACGACACAAATGTGCCTATACAACTCTTTATTAATGACATTTGATGTTTGCATTTTCTAAGACATCCTTTTTAAATTATTTAGATTGAACTCACCGTACCATCCTCTGAAGATTGTTTGGTGGCTAGAGTAGCAAGACTTGAAGAATTCCCATTCACGAAATTACACTGGGTTCGAATTTCTCCTTGTGACCCTGTTAACACTCCAATAATGCTCATTTTTATCATTGATGCCTTAAAGTTCTCATAGAAAAGAGTTTGGTTACTGCTAAAACTATTGACAATGGAAATGGTATCTGCGCCACTTGTGGAAAACAACTCTTGATCACTTTGAAGCAAGCCATTTTGATTTTGAAGATTGGAGTAGTAGTTGGAGTCAAATGTATCAGGTGTGGTTAAGTCTAAATTGGTGAGATTAGTCCCAGGTCCACCATTGGGGCATATTGCTTGCAATGATTGTAAGAGGGTTGTGTTAAGAGTAGGGTCTGGGTTGCCAGTGCTGTTGAAATTATATAATCGACCAACGAAAAATCTGCACTGAGCTCTTCCAATTGTATGTGCACCTGAAATTGAAACATATATGTAACATACTAATACCATTTTTATTAAAGATATTTCTTGAAATGTAAAATTTTCATACCTGAAAGTGCAACTAGATCAGTGGTGTTGAGGCCTTGATTAAGAAATGCAGATTTGAGTTTATCAAGAGTGAAAGAAGGAGCTGGAAGATTTTGATTAGCAAGAGTTTTATTTGCTGTTAAACTATCTCTTCTTCCTAGTGGAACTTTCCAATCAGGACCATGAGCCTAACATGTAATAAAATAAAATAAGAAAACTAATTTTAGAAATCACATAAACACACATTTATCTTTCTCTCTCTCGGTGTGTGTGTGTTTAAGCTCATTTTTATTTCTATTTCCAAACATTATATTTGAATATAAGCACGACTTGAAGGAAACCATCAAATCGTCCTAAAAACATATTCTTGGTAAATAAGTTAAAAAAAAAAGTGATTCTAAAGGGAAAAAATAAAATATTTTTTACATGACATCATTTCTAAAAATATAATAGAAAGTGCGTAAAACTATTTATTTAAACATTACTTTTTCTCAAAATTTTAAAATATTCAATTTTTTTAAAAGACAGTTATTCCTAAACTTGCTGTAAAACTTCTTATTTAAAGCTCAAGGGAAATACTTCTTTTATCTCTCTCTATATATTTATTTATTTTTTGTCAAAACGGAAAAAAAATATTGAAAGGTGCTGCTGACTAGGCTTTAGAGTTGGGCTCCAGGGTCGAAAGACCAATCACTCAAAGGCCCACCCACCTCAACCCAAATCAAGATGAGAGCATGATAATCTCATAACCATTGCATGCGACATATTTCCTTGGTCTAATCCCACCATCACGTGGCAAGAGCACCACCATCCACCCATTAACCAGGTCAAAAACAGATATCCTTATTTATGGTATATAATAAATTTTAATATTCATTTTTTCTGGAGTGAGATAATTTATTATTATTTTCAACTAATTATACACACAAATATATATATATATATATATATATATATATATATATATATATATATATATATATATTTATTTATTTATTTATTTATTTATTTTATAACATGTATCTGTTGCACTTTCATATTTAAATTTAATTAATATATTTTCTTAATTTTTTATTTAATACTTGTTCTTTTTCTAAATTTCTTTAAAAGTACTCATTTTTAATCCATATAAAATATAATGAGATATTGAAGATCTGGATGCGTGTATTTCTTTCTGTTAAAGATATTTTTTTTAATATAATAAATATGTAAAATTTTCAGAAAAATGAAGAAACGTTAAAAATTTTTTTTGGTACTTTTCTTCGTACAAGTTAAAGATAGTAGTTTATCAAAAAGAATTTGGAAAAATAATTGTATTATATAATTATTTTTTAGAATTTAAATAAATAAGCTATATTTATTATTAGAATATTTTTATTAGTTAAAGATTTTTATATTTTTAAATTAAAAATTTGAATACTTATATATATATATATATTTTTAATTATTATCAAAAATATAATTTATTCTTAATTAATTTTATATTGTATTCATAATTATAAATGTCCATACGATATAAGATATATGATTGGTAGTATATTTAAAGGAAGTCCTCTGGATACCAAAAATGAGCAGTGATAAAAGTACACTCTATTCGGACAATAAAAGAGATAAAAAAAATAAAAACTAATAAATATGATAAATAATGTGTTAACAAATTAAAATAAAAGTTAGAAAAAGAGTAGAAGGAAAATGAAATGAAAAAAAAGTAAATCATTATTCTTTCACGAAAAGAATCCTAATTATATTTTTAGTATAATTGATATTGTTGTGAGTTATGATTTTAAGTAAAAACTCATAAGTTTCTATTATTATTCATAAATATATATTATATTAATGAAATAGATGTGAAATATCTATATTAAAAAGAAATTATTAAATCTTTTTTAAATTATAAATTTATTAAATTATGAATATTTTTTTATATTTAAGATTAAGAGTGGAATTTTTGATATGTTAATTAAGAAACTCAAATTTTAGTAGTTGTAACAAATAATGTACAAAGAAAACAATATTGAGGTATATTTGGCTTGACTAAAAGTGGATGTTGTCCTAGTATTTGGCGTTATTGAGGAATGATTAAAATTTTGAAAATAACTACACAATAGCCACTTGGGTCATTGATAGGAACATAATTGGACATTTGACAACTAGTTAATTAATAGGGTAGGAATATGGTACCAGAACAGAAGATATCTCAGCTGCAAGAGCAAGAATATCAGCACAAGAAACTATGCCTGGACAAGCATTTTCCACCGCAGTCTTGATCTGGTTCACTACATCCAAACCTCTTATCGAGTTGTTATTCGGCGCTGCTGTTTGCTCGCTCACTATCGTAGCCGTGTCGTTCAACAGAATTGATGCATCACACCCCTAATCAATTATATTAATTATATTTCTAACACAGTCATCACAATTAATGTTTGACTAATAATGACTTGTGTTCAGCAGTTAAGACCAATTAAATATATTGAAGAACTAACCAAGATAGAAATAATACTACATACATACTTGAACGAAACAATCGTGAAAGTGAAGTCTTATGAGACTGGCAAGAATGCGAGGATCGGATTTGGAAACATTTCTGATAACTTCCCGCACAATAGAATGCACTTTTGGACACGTGTCCTTGTAAAACGAATTGTCTAGCTGTGCATCTGAGAAGGGTAGTGATGCTGCAATAAGCATAAACAGAGCTACTTTCACTGTGAAGAAACTGAGGGAGCTCATTTTTCTTGTGCTTTGAATAATGACTTGTGAGCTTCCCTCAGATGTTTAGTGTCTATTTAAAGAGAAACAAATAATGTCCTTGGGTTTCACCATCGCTGTAGGTGGGTTCAAATTTCCAATCATGCTACCGCGATAATGAGAAAAGTCAAATAAGGTGTACATGTATTTCGAAATTTAATAAAAATGCATACATTCATGATAAAACCTAGACCACCAGGGTATTTAGGTGTGTTTTCAGTAATTTTTTTTAATTAGAATAATAAGGTGAAACTCTGATTTGAAAAGAGAATAATACGAAATATCTAAGAAATTATATATATAAATGTGTGTTTGCACCAACATCGACGCACATCACACAAAAATTAATATATAAACTTTTTACCTCTTTTGTATCAACTTGACGCAAAAATTATTGTGTGTTTATTAATCGAAATCAGACATGCATTCTAACTTTTTATATTTATAAATGATTTATATTTAAAATGCTATAAAAAATTAATTACGTTTTTTTATTGTGTGCTTGTAATTTATTAATTTAAATTAATTTTAATTGGAATTAATGTATTTTTAATCTCTATTTAATCTTTTTTAACCATTTTAATCAGAATATTAACTACAAAACATTATTAAAATTAAATAAATTTAACTTATAATTTTGTTGTTTTATTTAACAATTTTTTTTATCAAATATAAATAATAATCACAAAAATTAAATTGTGTGTATATATTAGGAGGTATTCCTCGGTTTATTGGGTTGGTTCTTCAAAAAAATAAAATAAAATTTTTAATTGTGTACTGGTCGGTCTTTAGAGTCCTACTATATAGTTGGGGACTCACCTAGACAGTCGAGTCTACTCCCGGTGATCGAGTCCACTCTACTATTGAAGAGTCGGATTCATCCTGGACAGCCGAGTACATCTCACCCAACCGAGTCCCACCTGGACAGTCGAGTCTATTTCTGGTGACCAAGTCCACTCTACTGTTGAAGAGTCGGATCCATCCGGACAACCGAGTACATCTCGCCTAACCGAGTCCCACCTGGATAGTCGAGTCCACTCCCCGCCAGTCGAGTCCACTCTGTCATTGAAGAGTCGAATCCCTCCCGCCTAGCTGAGTCCATCTTGATAGTTGAATCCATCCCGGACTCTCTCACCTTATCTCGGTCTAACCGAAATACGACACATGCAAGGTGACATATCAACTTATACCACCCTCTACTAAAGGCGGATTGTAACTGACATGTCAAGAAATAGAGCCTAAACATATCATTTTGCACCTGACATGTGTCTCACAGCTTTTATCATGTTGTGTAGTACTTTAATAAGTTAAGGGACAAAATCCTAATAGGAAAAAGAAAATAGAGGAGATATATATGTACCATGAAGTCCACAAAGAAAGATAAATTGCTGATTCTATATTCTAAGCAATTCTGTATTCTATTTAGATAACAACAAATTACAACGATGATCAAATCTTAAAATTCTTAACTAAAATATATAATGTTAACCTATATGTATTATCAACTTTTGGTCAATTGAATTTCTTAATAGTAATATATAAATTATATATTTTGTTAAATTAACTTTTGAGAAATAATTACTTTTCTAATTTTTTAAGAGAGTTTTGAAATAAAAAACTATTTCTATGTTTTTATTCTAGAAAAATCTAATCCTCTGTTTAGTTTAGAGGAAAGAAAATAAAAGGGGAAGAAATTTTCAAATTTAAATTGAAAAAAAGAAAAAGAAAATTTGAATGTTCTAAAAGTAAAACTTTTCACTTTTATTTTTATTTTTACTTAAATAAAAATTTACATCGTTATTTTTTTCTCTTCTCTGTTTTTTTTTTCAATCATTTAAACATACCATAAGTTTACATTTGTAAGATGAATTTTTATTTTTTAGAATTTTTTATTTTTAACATAATTATAAATCTATCATTTTATTTTTACTCTACTTTTGAAAAAAATATAATAGGTAAAATTAATTTTTTGTTAATTTTTTTTATCATTTCTAGTATAAATTATTAAAAATAATATAGTATGAAAATAAAATTTGTTAAATTTATTATTATTTATACAAAATCAAACCGAATAGATGTTAAGTTTGTTTATTTAGACAAAAAAAAACGCACTTATTACTATTTTATTCAACATTGAATCAAGACTGTGGGTGGTGACAGGGTAATTATACTTACCAGTGCATAAATGATTAATATATAATACGGGTTTCCGGTTTCCTTTATTGGAATTCTGAAAAGCTTCAGTTATAATGTATTTTAATTAAGAGAATATTTCAGTCCAGAAAAATACACTATTTATTTTAAATATAATTAATGATTATTAAAGTAAATTTTATCTTCTAATAATTTTTTATTCATAGAATGCTTTAATTAATATACTGATGTAGAAACTTTAATTTAATATTAATTATTTGATATTTACAGTACACTTGTAGAATTTTTTTTAATATTTATGGAATGGGTGTAAAATATAACCAAACGATAAATATTAAAAATAAATGTCGTACAAAAGCAACTCATGGATTGCGGGCCAATTTCTTTCATGATATATATATATATATATATATGAGTTTACGTTATTAAACTTACTTTTTTGTGTCGTGGTGGAATTCGAAAAAACACTAGATTATCATTGAATAAGGTATAAATACTTTTTTTTTTATAAGTATGACGATTTTATATTTTAACTTTTATAAAGAAATTGTCTTGAATCCTTATACTTAATATAAAAAATATAGTTTTAATCCTTCATTAGAATTAATATAAATATTTTTGTTCAGAAATCAAAACTAAAATATGTTACATTTTAAAAACTAAAATTATGTTTACGACTAGAACAAAACTTCATTGAAGTATTTATATCTTTGTTATTGAAATCTTAAGTTAAATAATAATACACACTTAAATATTTAGTTATGTAAATTTTATGTAAGAAGATTTCAAATAAAATTATGTGAATAATATATATAAGGAAATTTCGTCTTACAAGTTAGTATGTAATATTTAGTTAGATGAAAATCTACTTTTTAATATAAATCCTACAACATATTTAATAGAAAACATTTACTATTAAAAAATCTACTTTTAACATTTAATTTAAAAGTGAAGATAAAAATATAGATAATTTAATTTATTATTTTTATTATTTCACAAAAGATAAGGTCTGCTTTAAACCTAAAAGTAAAGCTGTATACCAACTACCATGCTTTTCAATCAACGAGTCGTGAAACAGTAACATGACAACATGGGACCTAGTTAGTTGTGAAATGTGAATATTTCTTTTTGCTTTCCAAGCGTTGCTTTTTTAATTCCCAGATCCTAAGGTCAAGAAAAAAAAAACAAACACCCGTAGTCTATTTTTAATAGTGTGTTAGTGAATACGTTCAAATCTCACACACACATGTATATGCGCGCACATATATATATTTTAATTCATGCTTTGTGTATTAGAACGTGTGCAACAATTACTTCAACGGATAAACAAACAAAAACACTAATAACTTGTCTGTAACGTTGGGTGTTTGCTTTCTCTAAACCATTTTAAAAAACAATAATATTATATCGGTAACATCCCTCTTTATTATGTATGTAATTACTTGTTATTTGAGTAAATATCGTCAAGTTTTCTAATTAATTAAAATTTCACGTTTTATTTTATGATTTACTATTGATAATAATATTATTGCTACTATTATTAATATTAGTGTTATCGATGCTTTTTAATATTATATATTGTTACTAACATAATGGGAAGAGCCTACTGTAGTGGCTTAAAAGGACACTATTCTTAAATGTGATTTTTTTTTCATAATACATGTTAAAATAGACTTATTAAGTTATTTGGGATCTTGATGTAAGGTGTCGATCGACCTTAACCAATTATAAGTCAAGTTTTGAAATCCTTAACAACTCTAAAGATGTCAATATGTTAGGCCTCGACCATTGGAATAACTTGGTTTGAATTTATTGGGCTAGATTTCCAAAAATTTAATCTAACACAATTTTGAATTTGAATTAATCTATATGAAGGTGAAGAAAAATGTAGACTTACATATGAGAGTTTAAATCTAACTTGGATTGGTAAATTAATTCAAACTAGCCTTATGCAATTGCGGTTTATTTAGTTGGTCTAATTAGACCGTAATTCTTATACTTATCTATACAAATTGTATCCAAAAATTTTATTTATAAATAATGCATTTAATTATTTTTATTAAATAACTCAAAGTACCTTTTGTATTAAAAGATTTAAAATTAGAATTTACTATTTACTGAATATATAATAGTTAATCACAATAATTTCGGTCGTACAATCAGAAAATTTTAAACTCGAATTTGTGTGAAATTAAGTAAATTTTATTTTTGCTTCAATTTTATTAATCTAACCTACGTATTAAATCAAAGTTATTTGAACACACCATCGAACTCAAGGCCTTTTTGCAACCCTAGCAAAAGGCTTGGGATCTTGGGGAATGAAATCAAGTAACCAACCCTACTTTTGTCGGTGTTGTTTGTCTTCATAATGCTTGTGCTTCATATATCTAATTAACGTTGACAGCTAAATTTCTTTACTTGTATGTGGAGTATCTAGCTAGAACCACATGCTGATATGATCATTATTTCGGATTTCTCTAACTTTTAGTTAGGATTCGACCTAAACCCCAAGACTTTATGTGCTCGGCTGTACATATATTTTACTCTTAGTCAATTAATCTAAAATCAAGTATTTGATTAATGTTTTTTTTTTCTTTATTCAAGAACAACACGTGTATTAAAATACATTTTACAACTTATTAAATATTAGTGTATTTTTCTGTTGTTGTAGTTCGTTAGTAAAATTATAAAATTAAATTTTAAAAGGTTGGCATATGTAAATTTAATAAACCTATAAATGAAAAGAGATGAAAAGCTGATAAAAAAAATAATAAAGTAATAAATTAAAACAAAATTATGAAGTACTAAATTAAAAGAAAGATAATGAAGTAGCAAATTTTAACATTGAAATATTCCTTCGTGAAGGAGATCGATCACATGTAAGAACTGCTATAATAAAAGAATTTCTAAGAATTCGTTCTTAATTAAAAAAAATATTTTTAAGAACCTGATTAAGTTTTATTATTAGAGTAAAATATGACAAGAGTTCTTAAATCTTAGTTGGTATAAGGCTCAACAAAAGTAAATTAAGAACTTAGAATTGGTTCTACCGTTGGAGATATCCTAATATAGCTAAGCAATTATATTGGAGTTCCTCTTATGGGGGAAAATTAATTACAACATAAATAAAATATGTAGTAATAAATGTTTACATTTTTTTTATATATAAACACTTTCCATTTTTAGTTGTATATTAAAATCACCCTTAAAGTATGATATTAACAAACTTTAATTTTTTTATATATATATATGACATCATAGAATAATATCATATTCATGCCAATCTTTCTAAACAAAATTACAGATCTAAAAGCGTTTGGGCAGAGTTGAAAGCCAGGTTATAACTTCTGACTTGGTTTATGTAAGATTAAAAAAATCCATAAGAGGACGAACAGTGCTGGTGGGCTTTACTTTTTAGTCGTCATGATGAGACTTGTGGGGGGTTAATATTAGATTTAACAATAACAATTCGTCATTATCCTTTTTTATTAACACTTTTTCATCACCCTTTAATATGGAATCAAACATTAGTGAAGCCAATATACATATGATTGCTGTATACCATATAATGTACAAATGGAAATTGTCATGTGAATAGAGTTAAGAGCAGTAATCCAAGGCTAGGGTCGGTAAACTTTTCGTTATTATATAAGCAGATTTTGTCTAATATATACCAGTACTTATAGAAAGAGAATTTATTACTTCTTTGCTTCCATTGTATTTAAATATAATTAAATTTGGAATTGGTTATCAGGTATTTTCATATTTCAATTCATAATTAACTATTCTCAATTATGTTCTATTTTCTAGTGTTGCTATCTTAATATATCTTCATGTACTCTTTCTTAGAGTAAATATTTACGCAATAAAAATATATAATAATTTTATAGTATTATCCAAAACCACGTATCATATAAGTTTGTAAATTTTTATAATAATAAAATCATTTTAATGATAATGTCTAATTAATTGAGAATATAAAATTTTTAGTAAGATTAGATAACCAATTGAATCATTATGTGTCTAACCATTGTTTGCGAGAATGATATCACTCATATGTAAATCAATTATTTATTATATCTATTCCTAACCGTGTGTAGAAGCCTTAATGGAGCCAAGGTGGAGAGCAACTAAGAATTGGGAAATGAAGTCACAAACAAATAATACATGGGAACTTGTTGATTGTCCAACACGAAAAGAAAATAGTTGGATGCCGATGGATTTATATAATTAAGTACAAAGCATATGGTATGATAGAATACTTTAAAGCAAGACTAATGGCTAAGAGGTACACCCAAACCTATGGAATCAATTATGCACAGACATTTGCACCAGAAGCTAAGGTCTATACAATTCTAGTTTTGTTATCTCTACCAGCAAACTTGGATTGGCCATTGCAACAATTTAATGTGAAGAATTCCTTTCTTCATGGTGTATTGTTAGAAGTCTACATAGATCTTCCTTTGGGGTGCAAGATATGAGAAGTATATGATAAGAAGGTGTATATATTAAAGAAGTTTGTGTGTTCTGAAACAATTTCTTAGAGCATAGTTGGAAGTTTCACAAAACCTATGAAAGCATTTGGCTATATATAGTCAAAGCAATGCGGAGCAAACTTTCCTAAAAAAAATAGCAAGATAAAATCACTGCACTTATTGTATATGTTGATGACATGATAGTCACTGAGAATGATGTTGAAGAAAGAAAAGCTCTTAAAAGTTACTTGTATAAGGAATTCGAAATGAAAGAGCAGAGTCCCTCAAAATATTTTCTTGAGATTGAAGTGGCTAAATCAACTATTATCCCAAAGAAAAGATACTTCAGAT
The DNA here is from genome assembly GCA_025330945.1 of Mucuna pruriens. Lineage (NCBI taxonomy): Eukaryota > Viridiplantae > Streptophyta > Magnoliopsida > Fabales > Fabaceae > Mucuna > Mucuna pruriens. The sequence continues at coordinate 6,677,258 of JAENHJ010000533.1, read as the reverse complement.
TTGTTGGAGGAAACAGACAGAGAATTATACAAGTTATCACCAGCATATACATCAAAAGATCTGAATTTGAAAATGGAAGAAAAGAACAAACAGAGAAAGTAAGAGACTGAAAAGAGAGAAATTGATTACGAACACAACATGATTCAGAATACAACAAATGTCTTACAAGTATACAATATATAATATATAGCTAGTCGCAGGCACATGGTACGAATAATGTGCCTATAGCTTCTTTATTATTGACCTTCAATCACATCATTTCCAATGTATGTATAACTCATCCTAATTCATTTATATTGACCTAACCACACCCTCCTCCAATGATTCTTCAGAGGCCACACTAGCAGTATCAAGTTCAGCAGATTTCTTGTTAACAAAATTACAATGTTTTCTGATTTCTCCTTTCTTCCCAGTTAACACACCAATATTTCCCATTTTAATCATTGAATTCTTAAAGTTCTTGAAGAAATCATGTTGGTTACTACTGAATTTGTTGACAATGCCAATGGTATCTGCACCGGGTGTTGAGAACAACTCTTGGTCACTCTGAAGCAGGCCTTTCTTAACCTGAAGATTGGAGTAGTAGTTATTGTCTAATGTATCAGGCGTAGTTGGGTCAAAATTGGCGAGGTTGTTAGGTCCACCATTGGGGCATATTTTGCGCAATTGTTGTAAGTAACTTGTGTCAAGAGTTGGATCGGGTTTTCCAGTACCACTGAAATTATACAATCGGTTTGCAAATAAAGAGCAGTGAGATCTTCCAAATGTATGAGCACCTGAAATTGGATCATATATAAATCATATGCTAATCCTTCATGGTAAGATAAATTCTTCCAAACTCAAACCAGGTTATGATGATGGTGAGTTTAGAGTTAAGTTAATGGTTTTACTTTCACCACTAATATATTCCTCTGAATTCAATATCTAACCTTAATTACCTTGAATTTCAATAATTTTTTCATTTTTAATTAGCTAGCATTGTTGCAACACATAGGATAATTAGAACTGAGGGAATATTTGTTACCTGAGAGTGCAACTAGATCAACAGTGTCGAGACCTTGAGCAGCAAAGGCAGCTTTAAGTAGAGTGAGGTTGAAGAAAGGAGCTGGAAGGTTTTGATTGGCAAGGGTTTGATTTGCGGTTAAACTATCCCTTCTTCCCAAGGGAACTTTCCAGTAAGGACCATGAGCCTGTCAATATATTGAAGCATGTTACTTTTTTAAGAGGAGCTTTTGTTGAAAAAAAGTGAAAAATTTCATGTCGACTAATAAAATAATTTAACATTTAGTTAAGAAGTAACTTTCGTCTTACATTAAATTTAAACTTATGTTCAATTATTAGATGGTTTAAGAAACCATAACATGTCTGTTTAATTCTTTAGATAGAAATAAAAAAATTGAAGTAAGTTGTATGGACCAATAATTATTGAATTTCCAATTAATTTTGAAACATGGCAGGCCTAATCTTAAAGTGTTATGTTATACTATAAATGATATGATTGAACTACAAATAGCTAATTTGGAAGGACAAAACTTATATCAAATTGATTGTATAATTATTAAAATTTTCATTCAAATGTTGTACAGATAGATGTTCTTTTTAATAACAAAAGAGCTCTATTAAATATATTTCGCAAAATTTTAAACAAACATTCATTTACATGCTATCATTTGATTGGACAACTTGATAAAAAAATATATAAAGAATTTAATCTACGTTTAATTTGTCTTTAAGCTAAAATGAAAATTCTGTTATGTAATACGGTGAGACATACCAGAAGAGAAGATACTTGAGCTGCAAGGGTAAGAATATCAGCGCAAGAAACTATGCCAGGACAAGCACTTTCCAACTCTGTCTTGATCTGGTTTATAACATCCAAACCTCTTATTGAGTTGATGTTTGGTAAAGCTTGTTGCTCGCTCACTATGGTGGCAGTGTTGTTCAACAAAATCGATGCGTCACAACCCTGCATGCCACAAGCATGACCAACATAATAAAATTATTTCTTGTTCCTTCTCAACAACAACTATACATATGAGCAAGAATAATTTTCTCTTCTTAACATTTTATTAGTTCCCATAGAAATTTTCAACATTCCAAACTGCTTACTTTTACTTTGAGATGAGATAGACATGCAGTCGTGGCATTTTTTAGTTTCGGATGATTTTTATAATTAAGGTCGTACTGTTGTGGGATTTTGTTGAGACAAACAAAATGCTTCCTTTTATGACTTCATGCATTATTTAATGGAAAATACTAGTTAGGTTAAGGAATCAGAAATGATTTTTTATTAAAAATATAACAGTATATTTTTGTATAATTTTTAATGCAATTCCAACATAACCTTCAATTTTTATTTTTATTTTTTAAGTATCCTAAGAAACTGGTTAGCAGAATCCTTATTTCATTTTCTAATAGCAAAATATAATAAATTTAATTTATAGAAAGTTGGTACACGGTGGTATACTCCAAGAAATTTTCGTACAATTGATTTTACCAACAACACTTGAATGAGTTTTAACAATGAGCATAACAAAAGAGAGAAAAAAGAGTTTCTTAATAACAGCACCCTTAAATATTCGATAGTATCATAGAATTTGTCTAATTTATATACACCGGTATGAATTTTTTTTACTATTATTTCATCACGTGTTATTGTCCAATTATTTCATTACGTGTTATTGTCATGTATAATAAATTTGTTTGTTAAATATGAAAAATAATTTATTTTTATAATACATGAAAATTTACTTAAATATAATTAATTAAATATATATTGAAAAAAAATTCAAATCATATCTTAACTAAATATATTACTTTAAAAAAATTATAAATGAGAAACAAGTCCAATCTCACATTTTAAAATCAAATTTTTTAAATGGAAAAACAATACCTAATTAATTGATCAAAATACTACGAGCTTATTTTTGAGACTAATGAATCCATTTTGAAATAAAAGTGTTTTGTTTTTTTTGGAAGAAAGGTTTTATTTTGATTTTAACGAATGGGTTTTTTGGCATCTAAAGTAGGAAATAATGAACTAAATTAGATAGATGGGAGGATGAATAAGCAAGTAAGATTACATACTTGAACAAAACAATCATGAAAGTGAAGCCTGACGAGACTGGCAAGCATACGGGGATCCGTTTTTGAAACTTTCTTTAAGACTTTATGTACAATAGAATGCAACTGGGGACAAGTATCCTTATAAAAGTAGGGATCTAGTTGTGCATCTGAGGATAAGGGTAACCCTCCAATCATAACCACTACACAGCTTAGAGCTATCGCTACAACACCAAGAGACCTCATTTTTGTGCTTAAACTTCAACTCCGCACGTGTGTTCTGTTGCGAGACTGATCACATAACTTGTCTTTATTTATAGACACAAACGGCCATGGCCTTGCTTGTCAATGGCAATCAAGAATATCACAAATTCTTGTTAATTACGCACGTTATCTAGCTAGTGCAAAAACATGTAATTTTTAACATAATTCAATTCACACAGGTATTTTATATATTTTAGATGATGATTTAAGTATTTATTATAGATTATGTTTAGTTTAGAGCCACTTGAGGGAGGAAGGTGCAGTGTTAGTGTCTACACCCCATATATATATAAGCCAAGTCCACTGTGTCCAAATTGCAATTCTTGATCATTTCATTTTATTACCAAGTCAATGCATATCGTCCCTACTAAACAAAATGTCATATATTAGTATTGAGTTAGCTTTGTTGATATAAGTATAATCTTTATCTGACGAAAATTAAATTGATAGTATGAACATTGTGAATTTATATTAGTAGTATAACATCCTACTAACTTTGTGAATTTTGTAGTACGGGAAATTAATATATCCCATCAACATATTAAATATTAATATATTGTATTATACTTTTTATGAGTTTAATTTTCATGTTTTGTCGGTCTAAATTTTTCTATACTATTAACTATTTAAAATTATCTTATATATAATTATTAAAATAATTATCATAAAATTTAACAATCTTATGCTATTAATGCATATCCATAATATCACTATAAGAAATTTTAAAATCTGTTACAAAATAATTAGTTATAAAATTACTATAATATTGATGGTAGCAAAATATAAGTAGCAAATTAATTAGGAAAATAATTTTAATTAATTTGTAGTAAAATTTTAAAATTTATAGCTATTTTTTAACTAATTTGTAGTAATAAGAAATATAAATAAATATAATTTAAATTTAACTAGAAAAATAATATGTTAACTAATTAATAGTGAATTAGTTAAGATTTAGTTATTAATTTAAACAGTAGTTAAAATTAGTAGTAAAATTAAAAAAATTTTGTAATGAATATTTATATTAACGATTTAATTTATTAGACATAGGTTATATTAAATAAAACAATCTTAGAATTTGATTTTTTTTTTTGTTAGCAAGTGATATATTTTTAAAGGTGCTAACAACATATTTACATTATTTGATTATATTTTATTGAAAATTACAAAATTAAAAAGTAAAAATCATTAAATAAAAAATATAGAATTATAAAAATTTATAATTTATAATAAATTTTAATTAATAATAAAAGAGTATTGAAAAAATAGATTAGAAAATGAGTGACTAACATTTCTACTTTTATTTTTAGTATATTGAATTTTTTTGGCCAATTTATTGCCATAGGATATGCTTTTTTGTATGACTTGGAGCGTGATCGGAGCTGTGTACACGTAAAATCTGAATCTTATGGGCATTTTCGTTATAATTTTTTTAGATAAAATATTAACTCGTCCATATATAATTCCCGTTGAAATGCACAAAAATAATGTTACGTGGTGTCTCTATAATAATATTATTTCCCAAGGATTATTCAACCTCAACCAATCCATTGTGGGTTATTATTAATTAATTCTATTTAATTAGTGTGGTGGGAGTATATTATCAAACTGGATAAGGCACATTAAAGTAAGTTGTTGTTTCCAAAAACTTCAATACCAAGTTGTCTTACACGTGACATCATCGTTTATTGACTTTAGTTTTCCCACCCGTAGATGGATCTACATGTACAAGTTTAGGGGGAATTGTCTCCCAGTTTTTTTTAATATAACATATATGTTTAATAAATTACTTTTACAATTTGAAATACAATAAAAAATTAATTCATAATATAAATATTATTCTTACAAATTTATATGCACGTTCGTATAATTTAAATTTTCTAGATTTGTTATTAGTTTTTTATATTTATACAATAAAATTTTATAAATATTTATATACCATTTTTTATTTATCTCAGTTTATTATATTATTCATCTTAATTTATATCTTCTATTCTCTTTTTTTATTTCTTTTTGTAAAAACATTAAAAAATTATTTCCTTAGAGCATTGACTTTTACTGGATCACACCCACGTATATATGCTTTAATTTGCTAGCTAAATTAATATATATATATAGATTAATTTTTTTGTTTTTCCAGGATGAAAAATATTTGATTCAATTGGGATTTGTTTCAATTTAAAGGTTGGACTTATACTTTAAGTTTAGGTCTCAAATGATACATATCTTACTTTCGTTTATTGTCTGGATCTATGCTCTTTTATTTATTTATAAATAACAAGTTTATTTTCATTTATTCATCTTTTTCTTTTGGCTTTTTTTATTTTTATTTTTGGTCTTTCAATTTTTTTGCCAATAGTCTTCCCTTAGATATGGGCTTGTATGTTTATGCACCCTAACTAATAGTTATGTTGAGTTTGTATGTTAAATAGATCGATTACATAAGAAGACATGCACACACTTTATAAGGGTCTGTTTCTTTTAGAAAACTATAAGAAAATAATTTCTTGGTGAAAGTAATTATAATTTCAGGACAATCAACCACAATCAATTGATATTGAGATTTCTTTTTCCTTTTTCTTTTTTACTTGATGTTTATGTACACGCTTACACTTAATAAACATTTATTTGACATAAGAATGAAGTTTTATAAAACACTTAAAAGAAAGTAAATAAGAAAGGATAAAACATCCTTTAAGCGCAGTAAAACAGAATAAATAATAGAAAATGAATAACTCATGGATGCAATAAGGTTTTATTTAAAATATTATTTTTCTTCACCAACTTTTTCGCTTATGTAATCTAGCTATTTACGTCCTCCACTAATATAATTATTGATTTACCGATCAGCAACTAAAATGTGATATTTAATTACTTTGTATTAGTAATATTTGTGTACGAAATGAGATAAATAATACATGTAACATGAATGATAATTTTATCAGCTATGTAATGGCGATGAATATTCTGATTAATTTAACTTCCATCATATATGTAAATATATGAAATTTAATTAAGAGTAAATTTCAGCACACGCCTCTTTTATAACGCAAAGATGATTGTTATATTCATTGTGACATGAGAGAAAATTATTCTACATTTTATAGATTTCCTACAGTGTGTTTGCATCTGCATTAATTTCAATTCACGACTGTGTTGTAATTTCATGTAGAAGGAAGAAGAAAAAAATGCAGAAGCTAATATTGTAGGTTCTGTCCATCTGGCTAAAAGCAGATTAGTTGATTCAAAATGCAGGTTCAAATATACGGCTAATATTCGAATTCAATTATTAGAAGGTTGCTACAACGTTAGTACTAGTATTTAAGTTTATAAAGAAAGCTTAAAGGGGTTAGTCTTATATTAAAAAACTAGTACTTTAGCTTGAGAATTATATAGGACAAATGTTTATTTTTAAAATTCATAATAAATATTTTTTGAATATATAAATTATATTATAATTAAAATTTATAATAAAAATATCCTTAAATATAAAATTACATTTTGAATTTATATTAAATAATTTAAAGTATGATAAAAGGTTATTTCTAACTGATAATTTCTTTAAAAAAATTATTGAAATTTAATTTAAAAATAGAAATAAAAAGATAGTAGATTGAAAGTGTTAGACATTTAATATATATATATATATATATATATATATATAAAATATAATAATTTGAGGTGATTGAAATTAAAAGAATTTTTTTTACTAATTATGTGATATATTGTATAAAATATATATTTAAAAATATTAAATTAAAACAGCTATGAGAAGAGAACGAGACTGTGAAGAAACCTTGCAAAATCAAGAAGCAAAAGAAAAGAAGAAAATCTCCTATAATTTATAATTAATTATAAACATTATTGTACGATCACCCTACCAAAGTCAGACTAAATATTCTATATCAATAACATAAGTGTGAAGGAGTTGATACATTATTGATTATTATCTAGTAATTATGTAGAAACTTCTATGATACACATGTACACTATTGAATTGGCTAATGTTGTCATTGTTTATGTTTGGCTTTAACAATGCAGAGAGCCGATTTTAATGCACCGATGTGTAACGAATATTATTCGGTCTCTCGTAAATTTGTCATTACCGAAACATTTCGTCATCATCATATATATATTTGGAATATTAATTTGAGAAGATAAATTAATACTATTGTGGGATCCCTTTTCTATTTGGAATAAAAAGAGAAAACGCTGAGTTAGAAAGGGTAGTAGACAAGAGGGAAGTAACAGGGACGACAGGTTGACTTGCCAAAAGAAGGAAAAAAAGATAAAAATGTATTAGAAAAGCAACCTAAGGAAATACAGCAGTCATGTATTTTCTAATACGTCTCGAGTAAAAACAGTATGAGATGGAGATTCACGCACTCTAGGCCAGGTCACTTCCTCCTTGAAAAACAGAGGGCGTGGAGGACACACGCGCCGTGGTCAAAAAAAGGAGGAATGGTCACCATCACATTAATGACAGGGTCGTTGCATTGAATGAGGAAAAATCCTTTTTGGAATACCGGAGCATTAATGGGCCTAGGGGAGAGCTACTGCATCAATGGTGAAAGATCTCCATGGGAGATCTGGGAGACCAGGAACGAGCCTATAAGAGGCCTCAAACTCAAAGGAGAAAGAGTCGAACCCTTAAAGAACATTAGAGCAAGTAGTAAAAAAGTAAGAGCCTAAAAAGGATTCTTAGAAGGAAGACACTGAAGAGGGAGAAGAGAAAGAGCTCATCCATCCTTCAGTGAAGCAGTAATCTCTGGATACTAGGTAAAAGTCATTAAGATACTCCTATTGCGCATACAAGCCTAACTCATAACCAATTTTTAAACACCCATTTCCCTATTAAATAACTTAGGAATATACTGTAGCTTGAAGGCCAATTCCGAATCGACCATTCATGTAACTAAGGTCGAGACGGGTCGAGGCCTAACACTCTCCGGTTTGGCTTAAACAGCCTTCTTTCATATCACACATACTCACTGAGTGCTATTCAGTACGATAGCCTAGTCGACATCTAGTCGGCAACCCGACTTGGCTGAATCAGTCTTGATTCCTCCCATTACCTAATCTTAAGCCTCAGAACTATGTAAACTTTGACTTCTCCATGCACTATGAGATACATAGGCGTAGGAGGTCACTCTTGTCAAGTTCATCTAAAAAATCCAAAAAAATCCTTTATCCATTTCCTGCAAATATCCACTATCCCATGAAAAGTGAAAATCATAATATAAGAGTCATGCTGTTTCATGCATCTAGTTAGGGTAACTATCTTTCGATAGACGTGAAAAGATACTTAGTGATCCCTACACGTAACCGACTCTCGAATCTACACTCTAATTCCAGACCTATCTTATCCAACCATAGGTTTCCGAGCATTTATCTTTAAAATGCCAATGACGACTCCAGTCCCTAAGTTCCTTTCTCCGAAAGGGACTCAGGACTCAGATTCCATTGACCCCATACTTGCTGACTTCGTCGCAGCCTTTGGTTGCGACAATCACAAACCAAGCTCAAATTACAGTATAAAAGTGCAAAAAAAAAAAGAAAAAACCCTGATAAAGATAGGTTTCATTTATTTTCGTTCAAGATTATCAATACAATACAAGAAACAGAAACAAAATTTATCGAAGAGAATTCTCTTAGATTGATATGAATAGAAACGTCAGCCTTTTGCCACTCTTTCCTTTATCATGTCAATCTTAGAAACACTAACAAAATATAAAGAAAAAAATTACAAATTTTCTTTCTAAGAAACCAAACTTTTGCCCTTCCCCTTCTCAGTGTATTGCTATTTTTTTTCAACCCTTAATTTGGTCATTCGTACATATTTAACTGGCCTTTAAAATTTTTTGGTTACATTTTTAGTTTTTTTTATCCTTTAAAATATGAATAAAATAAATAATCTTATGTGTTATTATAAAATAATCAATAATTAATATTATAATGTATTAACGATTTATTACATATGTACATACAGCATTGACTATTAATTATTTTTATCAAAATCAAAATTATTTACTTTCTTCACAATGTACTTGGCCTCTATGTCGCAATTTAGGTCATGACGGGGTTAGCGAAAGATAGAAAAATGTGGAGTTAGGAATCGCCACCAACGTTCTTAAGGAAAACGTCGGAAAAAAATTTAATGTTGGATAAGGTTGGTCTTTGAAATCAGAGTTTATGTTCAGGAGTTCATTATGCACAGGAAAAAGACTAACATCCTACGACATTCGTCCTAAGATCGTTACTCCCAACTAGATGCGTGAAATTGACTGTGACTTCTAAACTGTAATATTTATCTTTCGAGAATAAACATAATGGGATTTGGGTATGGAGGGAGAGGAGTTGTATCTTTTGGTTTTTTTGAATTTGACAAGTGTGATCCCTTACTCCTACGTATCTCCTATTGCAACAAAGAAGTCAAAGTTTACGTAGTTCTAGCAAAGGCTTGGAAGGTGACTAGAAAATGGGATGGACTATCCACTAGCATCCAGATGTTGGGAAGAGATGGGCTATTCCTTGGTGCCCAAAGGATCTTAGCAAAAGGATAAGGTTTTCTATTGGTGAACTTAACAGATTTGTCTCCTGCTCCCTATGCATCTCCTAACGTGATGGAGAAGTCAAAGTTTACGTAGTTCTGGAATAGGTTTGGGTGAAGTGGTAATGTCGCTACCTAAACGACGAAAGGTAATGCCGACTACATGTTGGCTAAGACGGACCAGGAAGCTGACTATGTGTCGATTGCTTTGAGGAATGCCAAGTAGGTCTCGGTTAGTTGAAAGAGAATACTTACTGAGTGTTGGCTGACTCGAGAGGCTAGCTAGGACGATACCGATTTGATATCGGCTAGCGGCCTATGGCATTTGCTTCGGGATTCAGTTCAGTATTGGGTTAAGTGTTTGGTCTAAGCCAAATGTCGTGGGTACAGTATGATTCAACTTGAAGGAGGGTTTTAGAATTCACCTAGTTTCTGGACGTGTCATTGTTGCAAAGAGGACCAACTTCTCTACCTCCTTCTCTTTCGTATTGTTCTACTTTTCTCTATTGCTTTGACTTTTCAAAAACCAACTTTTTTCTTCGTTGTCATTTCTCCCTTTTATAGGTCAGCTCCACCTTCTCCGAATTTTTTAAGGAGATCTCCTACCATTAATGCGGTAACTCCCTGCAGAGCTCCATTAATGTGGTGGTGCCCCTACAAAGCTCTTTCCAATAAATGCGATGGTGCTTTCATTGAATGCGATGGTGACCTCTCGAATCTCTCCTCTGATCATCGTAGTTGAAAGTGCTTCCTACAACCACAATATCTTGCGGGGTGTCAGGGTTGAGATGACTTTTCTGAAAAGTAAGGGATTAGCAGGCAGCTCGAGGAGCATGAGGCCACTGAAACACACTTCCTCCACTTTTCCAACTTCTTTCCTCACTTTTATTCTTTTTCTTTTATGATTATTAAGAAGAGGACAAAAATAAGTGACAAGACTCTAATTAAGAAAAGAAGATGAAAAACCAAAAGAAAGTGATAGCACAACACTTTATCCTCCAATGAGTTGATAAATTTATGTTTTATTTAGAATTAAAGAAAATAGGTGGAATGGAAAAGAGAAAAAAACATACACATTTATCAAAAAGTTTTTTCTCTATTGATTTAGAAAAAATATTCTTTCTTTTAGGTAGAAAGATAATAAGAAAAACTTAAATGGATGTAAAGATAAAAATATCTTTTTTATTTTAAATATTTATATCATTATATTTTTTTTCTACTTTTGTATACAACCAAACAATTTAAAAAATCATTTCACTTTTTTCATTTTGTCTTCTTTCTCTTTCTTTTATCTTTCTTTCCTAAACCAATGCATTAATGTGAGAAAAAAGTTGTGCTGTTATTTACTTAAGTATCAATTGTTGAAAAGGTATTATCACTTGGTTTGTCATTGCACCTCTAGCAGACTAGAGGACTGTCCAAGTCAGTGACCTCTATGCTTTATTTGAATTAGGAGGAAAGTTAAAAAAAAAAAGTAGGAAATGAAGAAATAGAAAGAAGAGAAATAAAAGAGAATTAGATTCTCATCATTGGACCAAAAAAATATAAAAAAGATTTGGGTTCTCTAGATTTGTCGTCTCGTTTATTTCTATTAAGTCGTGTTTCTCGTATAATTTAACTTTGATTCTGCTGGATAACTTAGTTCTACTCAGAATTCACGAGATAAATCTTCACTGCCCCAACACATATACCATCACTGCAAAAATTGCTTGCGTCATCCTTTTTATTTTTTCCATAGTCAATTAGTTTCCAGAATCCAAACCTTTCCCAATCCCTTCAATCTTTAAAGTGGTAAAATTTTCATCATAGCTTGGAAATTGGAATCACGACTATATAACCCAATTGCCTGCCTAGTTTCTTTGCTTTCACAATAATTCCAAAATGAAATGTTCATATCAGCATACAATTGTAATAATCTAACTAACTTTTAACTCAATTTCGTTAATAATCAACATCAAAGAACTCATAATTGTTATAATAGAGCTACTAGGTGTAGAGGTAGAATATAAAGTACAAAGTTTAATTAAGGCGGTTCACCACATGCACATGCACATGACATGTATGTGCATATACAGAACCCTTTATTACTACCTTTGTGAATTTAATTATATTGAGCTAACCATGCCATCTTGTGATGATTCTTTGGTGGCTGGAGTAGCAAGTCCAGAAGAATTCCCATTCACAAAATTACACTGTGTTCGAATTTCTCCTTGTGATCCCGTTAGCACTCCAATGTTACCCATTTTTATCATTGAAGCCTTAAAGTTTTCAAAGAAAAGAGTTTGGTTGCTACTGAAACTGTTGACAATGGGAATAGTATCAGCGCCACTTGTTTTAAACAGTTCTTGGTCAGTCTGAAGCAAACCATTTTGAAGTTGAAGATTGGAGTAGTAGTTGGAGTCGAATGTGTCAGGGGTAGTTAGGTCCAAATTGGTAAGATTAGTCCCAGGTCCACCATTGGGACATATTGCTTGCAGTGATTGTAAGAGAGTTGCGTTGAGAGTAGTATCTGGGTTACCAGTGCTGTTGAAATTGTATAATCGTTGAATGAATGTACTACACTTAGCTCTACCAACGGTATGAGCACCTAAAAATCAAACATTTTCAATAAGAAATAGTGTAATACAACCAATATCATTTTTTTATTAAACATGATAAAAAGAGAGAAAACATTCATTGTCATTTGATTATATACTTCACTACTCTTGTTTAATTAAATTTCATAAAATTTATCTAAATTATTAGTCATTTAATGTTTACTCATTATTTAAGTAATTTAAAGCACTTAACAAGATATATTTAATATTTTCACACGGTGTGCTTGTAAACACACTGTATATAATTTTTTATTATTATCAAAAATAAAAAAACTCATACCTGAAAGTACTACTAGATCAGTGGTGTTGAGGCTTTGATTAGCAAATGCGGATTTAAGTTGATCAAGGGTAAAGGTAGGAGCTGGAAGATTTTGATTAGCAAGGGATTGGTTTGCTGTCAAACTATCCCTTCTTCCCAATGGAACCTCCCAAACAGGACCATTTGCCTATAAGATGGACACAATAGAATGCAAAAGGTGAAAAAAAATTGTTGAGAACTTATGCTTTCAATTAATGAAGATTAAAATTCCATGAAGAAATTTAGTTATATCCTTGATGATTATTTGTTTTAATCAGTTCCTTAACATGCTTATTTTCTCTGTTAAATAACGATCGTATATTTGAGCATATTCATAATTTAGAGGACTCCACCAAGTCGTCTTTAAAACAAATCAATTGTTTTTTAATAAGATTAAAATTAAAATGAAATGAAGGTAATTAAATTTTTTAATAAATCAATTTTTACACAATTACTTCGCATAAATTCTAAAAGTGTAGAAAATATTCAGAGAAAGAAAAATCCTCTATTTTTTGCTTTTTCTTTTACATTAAAATTTCCTATTCCTAATGAGCAAAAGTGGAAGTAATTAAAGTGTAAAGATAATATATTCTCTCACAACATTTACTATAAATATACAAAAGTGATTGCGCAATCCTTTGGATACCTGGGTTAACCCAAAAAAGGAAGAAGTATAACAATTTTAATATTTATTTGTCCCGACAAAAAAACTGCACAGCCTCTTCACAATTAATGGCTAATTAATTGATTGTAAAACTAATTCAAGTATCATTTATAGTTAATCACTTAAAAAGAAAAGTAGATAACTAGTGCACGATTACGTTACACGGGTAGAAACAAACAAATTTAAATGCAAATAAGGGAAAACGGGGAAAGGAGAATACTAGGATGGGAAAAATATAATTTTGCATTCATATAGATAATTTAAAATTGATTATTTTTATAATAAAATGGTAGATTTCTTTGAAGAAAATGGAGTCATCCTTTTAAAATATGATTCTTAAAAGTTGTTTATATATATATATATATATATATATATATATATATATATATATATATATATATATATATATATATATATATATATATATATATATATATATATATAAGCTTAAAATTTTAGATTTGACTTATTTAAATAATTAAATTTAACTATAATTTTGAGGTTTATTTATTTATTTAAAAAATAAAATTGAATAAATAATTAATAAGACAAATAATTCATAAATAACTACCGCTTATCAAGTTAATGATTCTCTCTAATTTCTTTTAGGTGTCAATATTTCATTGGAATTTCAAAAGATCACTTTGAAACTCTAAAGTGTGTTTGATTTCAATTTTGAAATTTTTTCTTTCGTTTATGTATTAGAATAACGATTAAATGTGAATGTTTTTAACTATCATTTTTAAACAAGAGTACTTTTAACTATTTTTTTAATGAAAGTATCTTTAGTTATTTTTTTAATATCTTTCATTCTAAATTAAAATTTTTTTTTTTTTTTAAAAATTATCAATAATTAAAAATAATATTCTATCACAATATAAATGATTTATTATAAATTTAAAGTATAATTTATATGTTTAAAATAATGATTATTATAATTTTTATTTATAGTATGATTTATATATTAAAAATATTTATTTATTTTAATAAATTTTAATTATAAAAACAAATATTCATTCTATGTATTGTACATACTAAAATAGTATTACTTTTATTTAAAAAAACAAAGAAAAAAGACATCCATAAGAAATTCATGCTTGATCACATGTAATACCACTTCAAATTACCCACATCCTTAAGCTAAGAGCAGAAAACAAAAAAAAAAGATGATAAAATATTTTCCAACTATTTCCCTTTTTAAAATTCTTTTGAAGCACTTGTTTTAAAAATAATGTTAAAAATTTAGTAAAGTTTAGTTTAAAATTAAATTGATTGTTTAGTAACATAAAATTATTTTAAAAATAAGCTTTTAAAACCAATAGTGAGAAGGAAATCAAACCGGCTGTAATTAAGTAAAATTGGTTTTGCTATTTTCACAATTTCATAATTAATAATATAAAAAATAGCTTCTTTCTATAAAGATTTTCATTTTCATTTTCTATAAACTAGATAGGAACGGCGTTAAACATTACATTTTAAATAAACTTAGACGTTGGGGTTATATATATAATGAAATAGATGAAAAGAAAAAAAAAATACAAAACAAATTTAAGAGTCCGTTTTGTTTAAAAAGAGAGAGAAAAGAAGGAAATTTTTTTAATTAAATATCAGGTGCAATTGAAAAGAAGAGAAAAAAATGTAAGTAAATATTTTATTTGATTAAGGAAAGAAAAAAGTAACTGTTTCTTATTTAATTTGAGTGTAAAAATAAGAAAATTTAAAAACTAATTTATTAGTGTACTTTTATAATTGCAAAATTTAAATAAAATAAAATAAAAATATTGAAATATTTATATTTAAAATGTATTAAATCTCCTTCCATTCTTTTCTATCTTCCAATATTAAAAAGAAAAAAAAAATAAAAAATATCATCGATTTTGAAGGAAACAGGATAAGATGAGGAAGAGTAGAAGAAAGATACCAGATCAGTAGATATTTGAGCAGCAAGAGCAAGAATATCAGCGCAAGAAACTATGGCAGGGCAAGCATTTTCCACTGCGCTTTTGATCTGATTCACCACATCCAAACCTCTTATCGAGTTGTTATTTGGTCCTGCACTTTGCTCGCTCACTATCGTCGCCGTGTCGTTCAACAATATTGATGCATCACACCCCTCCGTACATATATATATATAATAATAGTAATAATATTTCACTTCAATTCTCAGCAACAACAAATCATAAAAACCAACACCAGTCTTGTTGATTTAATTGAAAAGAAAAGGGAAGAGATGAAGAATATAGTTAGTTACTTGAACAAAACAATCGTGGAAATGGAGCCTGATGAGACTTCCGAGCATGCGAGGATCGGATTGGGAAACATTTGAGAGCACCCCGCGTACAACTGAATGGAGATTTGGACACGTGTTATTGTAAAACAACGGATCTAGCTGTCCATTTGACAAGGGTACTACTCCAACCACAATTATCACACACCATAAAGCTGTTGCACTCACACCAAGGGGATTCATTTTTTCCTGATGATTTTGCAATTATCAGCCTCTTCTTGTTGCATTAACTCCTACCTCCTCTGCTTCCATTTATACACCCACTCAACTAACTGTTTAATGCAATTTTCTTAATTTTTTCGTGCTTTCTCTAAGTGGAATGGTTAAATAATATAAGAGTTTATTTTAAATTTATTACTCAAATAATATATTAAAAATTATTAACTAAAATTAATATCTAAATAGTCTATATAAATACAGCAATTTTTTACTTTTTTAGCTAACTAATTTCAACTTAAATTTTAGGAGCTTTCTTGGGAGTTTTTTTTCCGTAAGGTGTATTAAATGGAGTAGTTTGTAAAATTTTAGTATATTTAAGAACATTATTCTATGCAAAATATAAGAATAATCACCACTCTTTCATCTTGAGAATAAAGGAACATGTCAACTCATCTGGTGAACATTATCACTTTTTAGTATATTTTATTAAAAAAATAATGGTACTTTGGGTCCACTTCGTCACTTTATTTACCGAATGCATAACCTCACATATACAAGTGGATTAAGTTATATCTAAATCCGTCCGTAGTAGTTAATTAAATAATATAAAAGTTATACAAATATGAGAATCTGTATAACACCTGGGGATGGTATATTACTTTATACACAATTTCATGAAAAACAGTTTTAGCCATTGTACGAGTTAAATAAAAGAATAATGATATGCACACTTCATGAGATTTATATATTGAGAGAGATAAAGATATATGAGAAAAAATATAAGTATAATAGATGATACAATGTAATAAAAAGAAAAAATAAAAATAAAATATCAAATACCAAATAAATAAATATTAGTAAAAACAAAAATAAAATATCAAATATCAAATAAATAAAATATCAAATATATCATTGTTGTAAATACAAATACATGTAAGGCCTGGCATTATGTTTTTTAACTCATTCGGAAATTAGTTGTGAAGGCAAATTAAATTGACTTTTACTAAAACATGTATTTTATTTAATTCATATAACTTGAAATTTTTTTTTGTAGAGTTTAAATTTACTAATGTAAAAAATATTATGTTATCGATCAATTAAAATTATAATTTATATGATTTTAAAAATTTATTATAAAAATTATATATATATAAAACATGATAATATATTTTTTTACATTGCTTATACTTATACTTCACTTTTTTCGTAACATATGCAATAAATATGTACTTTAAAATTTTAGTATTTAATTTTGTTTAAAGTTATAAAAGAATATTTTGTGTACATATAAAAATTTCACTTAATTGAATCTAGGTTAAATGAAATTTGATTTGAGTTATTATACTTTAAATTTTATTCTTTCCAATAAACTATTCAAAGTAGGGAGGATAAAAATTATCAAAATAAAAAATATTTATCTTTAATATGCTTTTAAAATATTTTTTAGTTTTTAACTAAATATTTAAAAAATTTATAATATTCATATATCATAATCAATCAAATTGAATTAGACTTTACCGATATGATAATTAAATAAAACAAATATAAAATAAAACAACTTTTTTTTTCTTATGAAATAGGGTATCTTTTTTGAAGTGGAATTTCACTTTAAGGGAGGTAAGACCAAAAATCTAATTTTCTCTCTTTCATTATTTAAAGAATCTTAAATGAAATTAAAAATTTAGGGGTGACTATCCTCGTTAGTAATCCTTTTGGGTTCACTTTTTATTTATAGAATTTATATATATATTTTTTTCATACATAAACCTAAGAATTAAAGTCTTAATCACGTGTCTATAGATAAGATTATTTATCAATCATATCACACCATAATTTTGATCAAAATAGTTATTTTACTATGTGTCTTGAAAAGAAACTAATTTGTATAAAACAAATTATATTTTATGATAAAATTATTTATGAAACTCAACAAAATTTTACTTTTTATAAATATTTATTTGTAAACTCATCAATTTAAGTTTGTTATTTGATAATATTCTTCACATTAAAAGCATCTAAATGTTTATATATGCTATATAAATACGTACTTTTTTTTGGTGAAAATTGTGTGTCTAATGACAACATTAAGATTTGATACTATCTAATTCTCTCATCACTGAATCGATTATAATAGATCCCTTTTTGTGAGAATATAAGTTTATTCTTGTTTATCGTCATTCAAATTTAAATTGAAGTACACAGAGGGGGATATATCGTATTCAATCACAAAGTTCTGCTTTTAAAAGTTTAAAGCAGAAGCCGCGCGCATACCATGCTTCTTTAGTTGGTACGATGTAGATCAAATTATATATTTATATTACAATTATTAAAATTTAGGAGATGCGTCGCTGCTAAGGTAATGTTTAAAGAGTTTCTGCTAAAAAAAATAAAAGAATGATAAAAAAATGAAGCATTGAATTTTTTTTATCGAAACTTTTAAACTGGGGTAGAGTTAGACAGTTTTGATTAAAACAGCCAAAAAAGAAAACACTATTAATAAAGGTTTTAAGTAAAAAAAATTCTGAAAAAAAGAAGTTACTAGATGAAAAAAAAATTGAACCCCAAACGTGAAAGAACACGTTTTCTTCCCGGTCTCCAAGTAATAAATATTATATTCTAAATAAAAGAAATTATTACATAATGTAAAATTCTATAATTTCTATTAATCTTTATGTAATGTATATTAAGAATTTTAATTTACGAAAAGTAATATTTAATTATATTTTCGTCAAGACCATAATAATTCTGCACCATGTAATACGCTTCGATGTTTGAGGGCATACCTAACTTTTATCGTATCGAGTGAAATAGTAATATGGGACTTTGTGCATGCACTTCTTTGTAATTTTCCACGTGTTCTTGTGCGAGTATTGACTACCTTTTGGACTTGGACACTTGGTCTTTATGGTTACTATAAAATAAAGAAAGAAAGAAAATTCTTGTGGTTCACTTCTACTTTTCTAACTCTGTCCACTCCAACGTTGCTTCCTTGGAATACTTTTGTTTTTGCTTTAGACCACATTTAACTCGTTATATTTTTTCTTTTGTTTTACCCAAGAAGAAGGAGGTTATTTACATTTACATAAAGTTAAAGTTACAGAATACAGAATAAAGTATAATTGAAAGATGAATTGTTGCAATTCTTAAAAAGACAAGGACAAATTTAAAATAAAAGTTCATTATGTGACTATATATTCTTATTAATTAAGACCTGTTTATATGTTCTCTTTTAACATATCTAGTTCAATATATTAATTAAGGAGGCAGGAATTTATCCACGACTACATGTGCTGTATATATGGCAGGAATTTATATTTTCTCTTGTTAAAACTCTTTCTTTGGGTAACGTCTTTTTGTCTCGAACAACCATCTCCACGTACAAGATTATTAGCAATGGATCTAAATGCTAATTTTTTGTTGCTCCTTTGTCATTAATCCTTTTGACAATTCTGATTATAATAAAAGACATAATATACATTAAATTACTATTGGATATAGTGAAATCAATAAGATTATAGCTTGGTGATCTTCCCATTGAAGTGTCAATGTGGTCTCGAATTGGTTTTTCTCCGGAATATATAAATGTGTACAATTGCTTTCTATAATAAAATTGGTTTGATAATATCTTTACATTTTTTTTTTCGATTACTTCTATAGTAAATTTGTTGTATTTTTGCTCTTAACCTCTCGCATTATTATTATTATTAGTCAAATTTAGTTCTATTCCACTTAATTTGTGCTTTTTCCATAATTCTCTACTTTTTTACCTAGACAATGTTAGTGATACGTACTGAGTCTAGGTTTAATTTATATTACAATTCTTACAAAAGTTTAAATATTTTAATGTTTTATTTGATTTAAAAAAAAGTGAAAAGAAAGAAAGAGAAAAGAAAGAAAATGGAAAGTAAAATGATTTGGTAGGTTGTTTGGTATAAAAGAAAGTGAAAGGGAAAAAAGTTAAACTTTTTTTTTTTTTTGTTTGGTTGTATAGAAAAGAAAAGGAAACAAAAATATATATTTAAAATGACATAAATATCTTTTATAAAAAAATATAAAATAAAATTATTTTTAATTAAAAAAAACTAAATAAGGAAAGAAAACATCTTTTTAATCCTTTCCATTTCTTTCTACTCTTTCTTCTCATTTTCATCTCTTACAAACAAATAATGAAAGTTCAAATATATACGAATATTGACTGATATCAATACTAATAGTAAGATATATCTCCTACACACAAACAACTAACACAATATCTTAGCCAAGAATAGAGTTATCCTACATCTACTCCAAAATAACATATAATTGCCCACAAAAGATCTTGGGTCTTATTCCAAGGATTTTAGCCTAATTAATCACATTGTTTATATATATTACTAGTGTCACCTTTATCAAGTAAGTATACTTGTTAACAATTTGATTTCACCTTTCAATGCTGGTTAGACACTATTGATTAAGTAACATGTACAATTTCAATTTTCATCAATTAATATGACTTGATATGTGAAATTTCTCTCTTTCGAAATTTGACACTAATATTTTAAAATAAATAATTTTGATACTACTTGTTAAGATATTAAAATTAAAATTATTCTAATTGTCTTGAAGACAATTGAAAATTAAAACAAGTGAATATTCCTTTTACAAAAAAAAAAATTCATTCGTTATTATTTGCCCTTAGCATATTAATTAAGAAAATTACCCATCATAATTAATGTGGAAAAACTCTTTCATAATATATAATAATTAAAAAACTACGCAACAATCTCTAAAAAATATATACATTACAACAAAGATAGTTATGATATCTATCTATCGTCTTTTACCATAGGTGTCACACACACATATATATATATATATATATTGCACACATTACACTCTAGAAGTTCCTCTACCAATAATTTCTCTATTTTCCCTCACTATCAAAGCACCTAAAGAAGGTTATGCTTCTTATCATATTTGTAAGAAATGAATTTTCCCATACGTGTACGAAGTTAGACATTGATTTTCACCACAAACTTCTGATCACATTTCAACTAATAACTGTATAGGGTTGAACTTCATTCCACATTTCTTAGCATTGTAGTAAGAGAAAAAAGAATTTCCACAAAAGCAAGTCACATGTAACAATTCTCCACCATGGGTTGTATTTATTTTTATTGTGGTTTTTTAGCCTATGCAAATATTGACTATAAGTCCAAATAGTGCTCGAACCTATCAATTAGGAATGGTTTTGTCAGCATATATATCTACTGGATTTTCAACCATAGCTATCTTCTAATCAATTGCAACTATGTCATTACTGAAACCTTCACTAATAAAATAAAATTTAATATATTAATATGTTTTATCCTTTGACGAGAGATTATATTTTAGCAAGAGAATAACACTTCGACTATCATAATGTATAGTAGATAATTGTTGACTCAACCTAAAAACTTTACGGTCTTTTGTAATGTCATATAGTCATTTTAATAGTTGGTAGGTGTACACATTCAAATATGTAAGAAAAACATATAAAAAATATAAAAATATAAAAAAATAAAATATAAAAATAAAATAAAATAATGATAATAACAAAAGAAAATCAAAAGAAAAGGGAGGAGTATCGAAAAAGCTTCTCCATTGACTTCTCCGTGCACCTTTGCACCTTACTTGTCCCTACCTGCACATCCTATTACCAACTCCTCTGTAGCCGCTCTGCATTGTTACTATTCTGTAGGACAACCCAGAAGACGCAAGTTACCCCATCAACCACCCCAGCGTCATGGTTACAAACAGAACAGTAAATGAGACGTGAAAGGGATGACCTCAAGGCCTATAAAAGGGAAGGAAAACAGAAGAGAAGAGGTCAGAAAAAAAAAAAGAAGAGAGATCGTGATAGAGAACAAGAGGGTTACGAGAGTCCTGAGAAGTTATCATATAGCCCAAAGGGATAGAGTCTTCCTCGTAACAATAGAGCCACCAAACAGGTAGAACTCTACTTTAACCAATATAGTTCATTTGAGCATTGACACCTAATCAATAATAGATTTTGTCTTCCTCTTTACATATTCGATTCCAAATAAGCATCTGCTCCCATTGGCCGACTTATAGTCGACCTTTTCTCTCCTTTTACTGACCTACTCTTAGTCGGTCTATCCCACCACCTTGGCATCCATTGACTCCTAGTCGGCTTTACTTCTCCTTTGACTAGTTGACTTCTAGTCAGTCTCACCCTTCTTTTATGTGTCTACCGACTCCTAGTCGTCCCTATCTCTCCTTAGGTTGGCCGACTCCTAGTCGGCCTTACCTTATTTTGTATCGATCGACACCTAGTCGGTCTTAGTGACTTGTAGGATAAACAAACACCCTTTGTGACATCAACCAAAGCTACGTAAACTTTAAATTCTCTATTGCACAAGGAGATACGTAGGAGCAAAAGACGATTCTTATCAAGTTTTAAAAAAAACCAAAATATATTTTCTCTTCCCCAATGACAAACTCCATTTTTTTTGTTTATGTTTGAAAGGTAAAGATAACAGATTAGAAGTCATAACAAATTTCACATATTTGATTAAGGTAACCGTCTTAGGATTCAATTCGTAGGCTGCTAACATCTTCTCTACACTTAATGAACTTCCGAACCTGAAATCTAAATCTGAAAGGCCAGCCTTACCCAACCTTAGGTTTTTTGACGTTTTCCTTAAAAATGTTAGTGATAACTCCTGATTCCGTGTTCTTTTCCTCGAAAGGAACTCAAGCGTCAACAATTAAATTTTGCTAACCTTGTCACAACCTAGATTGCGATATTAGTGCTATTGTGTAGGAGAATATTACAATCCACGTAACAATGATTGAAAAAATATAACCTATCAATGAAATTTTATTATCTAACTCATCTCCATAATCAGAATCTATGTATTTTACTCATTTTTTTATTTTTATTTTATATAATAAAAACATACAAATTAGTTTGATCTTTTTTTCTCTCTTATTTCACATTTATTTATTATAAGCATCTAATTTAGAATATATTTATTTATCTCTATTAAAACTTCTTCCACTTCTTTGAATGAAAGGTATAACCCAACACAATATTTATAATAAAAAAATGTAAAATAAAAGAGAAAAAAAAGAAATACTTGAAAACAAGAAAAAAAAAATCAACCAAATTTCTGGCATATGAATCGTTCAACGAGAAAAAGAAAGTTAATGATTTCCTTCTTGTTTTCTATAAAAACAATTGAACACATGGTTTGGAATATTTGAACAAAATACACCTATTATCTATAAGAGATAGAGACAACAAAGAGGAGCAATTATTGAGAATACATTAGTTTTAAAATACTTTTTTTTTTCAAAATATCTTGAAAAAACAGAAAAAGGTTTAGAAATTAAAATAAGAACGACAATATGAACAAAATACTAAAATCAGAAAATTATAATAAATTTTTTATATCAATTATATTAAGAATCAATTTAAAAAATATGAAAGATTAAATTAAAAAATATTTTCAAGATCGATTTTATATGCAATCAATTTAGAAAATCTGGTTAAGAATTTTAAAAAAATATCCATATTTATATGATTGATAAAGAACTGGTATAAAAAATATTTTTATATTAATTTTTAATACTAATGTAAAAAAAATATTTTTTAGATTAATTTAAAAACAACTGATATAGAATTTTAAATTATTAAAAATAACACTATTTCACATTTTGTATAAGTTTTAAGTAATTGGTGTAAATTTTTATGTTAAAAACAATTTTTTTCTTAGTATCGGATAACAACTAGTTATAGAAAAAATATTTGATTTTTTTAATTTTTTTTATTATAGTATATTTTAAAATAAAAAGTTTATAATAAGATTTATATATATTGCTATTATTTAGATATTTATTTTAATTTTTATTTTATAAAAAGATATAGTATAATCTTTTTACGTTAACTTAAAATTTTACTTGGCTTATTTTTTTTATAACTTGATATTAATTTAATATATTGATTCAGACACGGCATCTTCGGGTCGTCAGACTCTATTAATTAATCAACCATAGTTTTGTCGGTCTCGTTTGTCCACAAAGTTGCTGACTTTTTGAGAAGTGATAGGACATCATGTTCATACATCTAAATTTGACACCTAAATTTCTTTGGGTATATGAAGAAAATCTATAACCACATGCTATGATTTGATTATTCATTACAGCTTTTCTCCAGCTTTCACTCAGGTTCCTACCTAAATCTGTAGAATTTTGGGGGCTGGTTGCACATATTTTACTCTATTGTCATAAAATCAAATCAACTTCTCAGTCTTCAAAATTGTCTAACAAAAGTAACAATTAACATGATTTGGTCTCGGTATGTACCCAAATCCGGAATAATTTCAATTTTCAGTATAAGTTCATGCTCTTGTTTGCTTGAATATTGTGTGTACATTTGTTAACATTTGGTTCATTCCATTTTTTCTGTTCAAATGCCTTATATAATATTGCAATATAATGGGTTTATTTCAAGGAGTAATGTTTATATTTTCTTACAAATAATTTAATATTTTATAAAGAAAATATTGAATAAAAAAGTAAATATGTTTAATGTCTTAAAAAAACATAAAAAAATTCAAATAATACTTATGCTACAAAATAAATAGGAGAATTAATAAGAAAAATGTTATAAGAAGATTTAAAATGATTCTAGATAGCTCCGATATAGAAAAATGCTAAAGATCATGTATGAGAACCAATGATTTTAGATAGCTCCGATATAGAAATAATAAGAAATCAAGTGATGCGATCTACAAATGTCACCGATTTGTAAATGCATATGTTGTTGTGCTATCAAAATTCTTCAAAATATTCTACAGGAATAACACCACTTGTAGAAAGAAAACGGGGAGCAACAAATAACTATTCAAAGGATAAGACGAAACTAAAAACAAAACAAAAAAACAAAAAAGAAGAGGAACTTGTAAAATAAAATGGATAAGACAAAAAGTGATCTAGAAGTATATTATAATATATAGTTAACTTATATGGTACCGGTTGTATTTGAAATGGAAAATTGGAAATGACTTTTTCAACACTTCTCACTTAATTTGACGACATTTAAATTAAACTTAATTATTAGTTAAAATTATATCGAAAATTGAATACGAGCAAAAGATGAAAAAGTTTTTTGTTTACAAGATTCTTCTATAAAAAATTGAAAATGCATCATTTTTACTTAATTATTCTAATTTACTTAAGTTATTATTTTATTTCATTTCAATAAAGAATACGATAGAGTACTCAGCTCTTATAAACAGGGATGGTATAATAGATCGTGTATGTCTCAGTCAATTAATATAGTTTATATTTAAATAGATCGTGTATGTCTCAGTCAATTAATATAGTTTATATTTAAATAGATCGTGTATGTCTCAGTCAATTAATATAGTTTATATTTAAATAGATCGTGTATGTCTCAGTCAATTAATATAGTTTATATTTAAATAGATCGTGTATGTCTCAGTCAATTAATATAGTTTATATTTAAAGTAACTCACAACCAAAATCTTTTTAAAAGAAAGTTTATAAAAGAAATCTTAGGAATTCAGCAAAAATTCAAACATGAAATGCATGAATATATCACCCTGTTTCGCCTACACCATACATATTACAAGGAGATCAACATATGGACTTTCATATATTCTCCAAAATTTATTAATTATTTATTTTGGATTAGATCATCAAGTTTACATACTCAATTAGGATTGGCCCAAGGGAGGGAGAATACAATTGGACCAGGCCCAAAGATTGTTTGTAGTATACTTTTTTACATATTTTAATATAACTTAATAAATATTTATAAGATATTTATTTAATAGATATGAAATTATATATAAATAATTATCTATAGAATTTAACGGATATGTATACATACATATGTATTTTAATATTCAATCTTACCTTACTTATAATAATATATATATATATATATATATATATATATATATATATATATATCAACAAATCAATAGCAATTTTATAAATTTTTATAAATATAGCTGTATGATTCCTTTTTATAAATAAAATTATGTATGTAGGTAAAAGTTTGGCTTGAAATAGGATTAATTAATTTTAAATATTTTTTTATTCAATGTATTTGTTTCGATTTTGACAATTAACATTGGAGTGAGTGTATGGGCACCCTTAACGCGGGGAACCTAACCAGTCACTACCATTGATTTGATCTAATACCAAACAAATATAATTATGTGAATATACTTTTTTAATGTCTATATTTGTTCTGTTTTGTTGTCCTGCAAAAAATTAATTGTCTATATCACATTTATGATATTATAACTCCAAACCTGTTTGTCTCTCCTTACGTGTGCACGTCTAAAAACGTTTGGATAGAATTGAAACCAATTTATAACTTCTGACCAGATTGTAAGGTTCATAAAACGTTTATCAATTACACATTGTTATTCAATAAGAAATCAAAAGGTAATTAAGCCAATATACTTATCATTTAAAAATGATATTAAACGTTCAATTTTTTATCACGTAAATAAAGAAAATTTTGTTAAGAAAGACAAAATTTACTTTAATAATCTCTATACTTTGAAAATAATTAATTTTTAATTATCGATAAAAAAATTCTTCGTACAAATAAAAAATAGAAAAGGCATATCATGACATCAATGAAGTGAAGAGATTCATTGAAGAGAGTACTCCAGGAGTTGGTATACTATTTATTATTTATTTAGGAAGCTCCTGTCAAGTATGCCATTTGTCTGAAACACTTTTTTGAACACTT
Source organism: Mucuna pruriens (assembly GCA_025330945.1). Lineage (NCBI taxonomy): Eukaryota > Viridiplantae > Streptophyta > Magnoliopsida > Fabales > Fabaceae > Mucuna > Mucuna pruriens. The sequence goes on along the minus strand of JAENHJ010000533.1, from coordinate 6,650,599 downwards.
GTTGCTTTAATTAGTTTAAAGGTAATTAATTAAGTCAATGTCACATCTTAGTTAGTATATTGTAATTCTATATTCAATCCATACTCAACCACTCCCTGCTTCTTGTTTAATAAGATTTTCATTGTACTTTCTTGATTGAGTTCAATTACGGGTGCAAAAATAATGTTTCAGGGGTCTTTGTTTCAAGTTTTTATTTATTTATAAGAAAATAGCTTATACAATGAGAAAGTAAACTATTTTATACAATCATTTAATTCTAAATTATTATATAGTAAATTTATTAATTATTATAATAATTATCTTTAAAATTATATTAATATGAAAAATTTTGCTGAACATTATGTTACCTTACCAACCATTGTGCTAACAAACTTTTTCAGCTTCGCAATTGTATATACTAGAGTGCATATCAACACATGTTATTGTAATAAAATTATAAACCCAACTTCATTAATACATGTAGAAGATAATGCAAAATATATCTTAAGTGACAGGAATTAGTATAGTTCGTCCACAGCAGGTACCAAATATGAAATAGCTGAGTTTTTTTTTGTTTTTTTTTTTCTAATATGGTATCTTTTCACGTGTTTATCAAATGAACATGATAACTTAAAATTCTCATAACATAGGAAATCACATCTTAGAAATACAGTGACAGGTGACCATAATGCACAAAAGAACAAACACATATATCACGATCCACCAGAGGCACAAGCCATGTATGTGCCTATTGAACTCTTTATTAGGCACCTTTTAATCTCTGCATTTTCAAGCATACACTATAACTTTGGTTTTTGTTAATTTATTTAGATTGAGCTAACCATGCCATCTTGTGATGATTCTTTGGTGGCCAGAGTAGCCAATCCAGCAGAATTCCCATTAACAAAATTACATTGAGTTCTGATTTGTCCTTGAGAACCAGTCAACACTCCAATGTTACCCATTTTTATCATTGAAGCCACGAAACTCTGAAAGAAAAGAGTTTGGTTGGCACTGAACCTATTGACAATGTCAATAGTATCAGCACCAGTTGTGGAAAACAGCTCTTGATCGCTCTGAAGCAAGCCATTGTGGACCTGAAGATTGGAATAGTAGTTCTTGTCGAATGTGTCAGGTGTGGTTGGGTCAAAGTTGGTGAGGTTAGTGCCAGGTCCACCATTGGGGCATATTGCACGCAATGTTTGTAAGTAAGTTGTGTTAAGAGTTGGATCAGGGTTGCCAGTGTTGCTGAAATTGTACAATCGGCTAACAAATAAAGAGCAGTGAGCTCTGCCAAATGTATGAGCACCTGAAAAATGAAGGCTCAAAATTTGCTGCTATTTTTTTTCAACTATAAGATGAATTTTCTCAAGTGCCAAAATGTTCATATGTACCTGAGAGTGCAACTAGATCGGTAGTGTTGAGACCTTGAGCAGCAAAAGCTGCTTTGAGTTGAGTGAGGTTGAAGAACGGAGCTGGAAGATTTTGATTAGCAAGTGTTTGGTTTGCTGTTAAACTGTCCCTTCTCCCCAATGGAACTTTCCAGTCAGGACCATTAGCCTGTGTATAAAGTAAAGGCATCAGTGTCAACTTGGACTTTGATTTAACACCTTGTATGGAAATTTCAAAGTTGGCTGCTTATAGACTTTTCTTCATAATTATTTGCTTTAACTCACTTTCATTTTCTCTCTCTGTCTTCTTAAACTAAATAAGGATTACAAATTTGATAATATGTCAAAACACACTCAACTTATAAAGTTTATACTGACTCCAATTATTATTTTTTATAAAGTGGAAAGTAACTGCATTCAACTTTAAGAACAAGATGGTGGATACCAGAACAACGGAAATTTCAGCAGCAAGAGCAAGAATATCTGCACAAGAAACTACTCCAGGACAAGCACTTTCCACCGCAGTCTTGATCTGGTTCACAACATCCAAACCTCTTATTGAGTTGTTGTTTGGCAAAGCTTGTTGCTCACTCACTATGGTGGCAGTGTTGTTCAACAAAATTGATCCGTCACAGCCCTGCAAAGCCACAAGCATGACAAACATAATCAACTTATTTCTTCTTCATTCTCGACAACTACACATATATGACTTAAACTAAGAATAAATGGCATAGGAATTTGTAAAATATTTTCAATCTTTGGCTTAAGAAAATTAAACATACTTGAACGAAGCAGTCATGAAAGTGAAGCCTTATGAGACTGGCAAGCATACGTGGGTCTGACTTAGAAACGTTTCTAATGACTCCACGTACAATAGAATGGACATTGGAACATGTGTTACTGTAAAAGGAGGGGTCTAGTTGTGCATCTGAAGAGAATGGAAGTGCTCCAAGCACAACCAATACACAACACACAACTGTTATTTCCACACGAAGGGGACTCATTTTTCTGTTCTAATTAGTGATGAACCTCTTCGGCTTGCCAGACACCAAGATAAGGACCATCTATTTATAGACACTCAGGGCCTCTGAATGCAATGTCCCTTCATTTTGTGCTTTGCTCATTCAAATAATTTCAATCATGCCACTTGGGATAAAAAACAAAATATGTGTAAATTCATCGGAAACATCTCGACAGGATTTATGTGCAAGTGAAGGGTTAAAGTTTGACTAAACTTCCAAATATTGCTTCTCCAAAAGTTGGCTATTTTTATTTTACGAAAATAGTCGTGGACAGCTAAAACATGTAGATGACAAAAAAGACAAAAAAAATGTAAGTATAATAAAATAATGCATTTCTGTCTATGTGGTCCTTATTTTGTGAAAATAATAATTTAGTTTCTAAGCTTTAATAATTGTCAATTAATTTCATTCTTAAAATTCACATGTAAATTAGTTCCCCGCTTGTGAAAAGTCTTTTATTTATTGTTTAAATATGTTTTTAACTTTCAATAGTGTTTAAGAATACTGCCTAAAACATTAATGATACCTTTTAATTATCTCTGACCTTTTAATTATACTGAATTATCATAAGTAATAGTTAAAACGATGAAAATGAATCATTCACAAGAATTAAAGGTCAATTTTTAATTCACAGAGACAATTATTAATAACAGCTACACACGGAGTACGAATTTAGTGTTAGTAGTGTTGCTTAACCAATGTTAACATAAAAAGTCGAGGTTATTTGCATCAATTAATAGAGTTCAATGCTTAATACAATGTCTTAGTCACCAATAACAACGCTGAAGAATTACAGTAGAAATAAATTGCAGCTATAGACGAATTATATCTATAAAAACAAGAATTTAAATCCCTCAACTAGTTTAATTTGTCTATGACGATTTTCAATTAAAGAAAAATATAATAACATATATTTTTTATTCATCTTATAAAAATATTAAATAAAAAATGTGTATAATGTTTTACAAGTATAATCATTTAATATTTTTATTTGATAAAAATATTAAAATATTATATTAGAATTAAATCATTTTAATTTTTATCGAGGTTATCGTTGTTAATTTTATATGTTTGTTATACAGTTAAAAAGAAAAAAAAAACTACATTTTCTTTTTGGTGGAAAAAACCCTCTACATTTGTATAAAATTAATTATTCTTATCATTTAAAAAAATTATCTTTAAAATCATTAAATTACTTATCAACAAATGAAAAGTATTAAAAAATAATCTAATGTTGTTATATTCTAACATTCTTACTAAATAAAACCAATTTTTTTAATAAAACAAGATAACCTTATAAATAAAAAATATTTAATTTTAAAATTAGAAATATTTGGTTTACGTATAAGTAGAAAGTTTTAAATAGATATTATTTTAATAGAAGAATACATCCTATTCAACCAAAGATACAATGTCTTAAATGAAGCAGTAAAGCCATCTTTATCAATAAAATGAGAGGTGATTTTTAGAGAATAAAAAATATATATACAACTACATCTATTAATTGAAAATAAATAATTAAAATTATAATATATATATATATATATATATAGAGAGAGAGAGAGAGTAATTTATAAAATTATTCAAAATAAGGTTAGAAAAAAAAAAAAGCAGATAAGATACTGTTTGTTGTTGCATAAAAGCAGAGTTTTGCAGGCCTTCTTTATTTCTCAAAGTCACTTTCTTAAAACCTATAAAATAGAACAGGCATGCGGCAGCCTTGTGCCCACCAAAGCACTCGCACACACCCTATCATGGCCTTTGAAGACCACCCCAATAGATACTTTGCCTCTATATAATTAATTATTTTATTATTCTTTTGTTTTACCTAAAATAGAAAATGTTACTTATGTCATATTTAAATGTGCTTCTAAATCCCTCAATTATATATTTAAGGTCACGTGAAAGCTTTGTTCTTCCCGTCCTCTTTTTTTTTTTTTTTTTTTTAAAATATAATTTGTATTTGTTTATTTAAAAGTATAACTCATTATTAATATAGTATAATATGATTGAGGAATAACTGTCTCGCTTGAATATACGGCGAAGAGTTCGACTTTTATATTTGTATGTATAATTTTTATTAACAAATGATAATTCTTTAAATGATACTTATTATTTCTTTTAAATGAACCTTATTATTTCGAAATCAACCGGAAAATATTCCAAAGTTAAGAAGATAAAAAAGTGCGATTCATTATTAATAACACCCTACCCTTACTAATGTTTAATATGTAAACATTTTATGAAAAATATAAATCGTATAATTTTAAAAATAGAATGTGTCAGAATTTTAAACAAGTAAGATATCAGCCCACCTAAAGAGATTGTGGGCATTGAATATAAACCTACCAAAGTAATTCAAATTTTATCAACTCGAAGGTACAACGTGATAATTGATTGAAGATCAACGGTGGGGGAAATTCTCATAAAATAACAACAATTCAATGATATCATGAGGATGACAAGTCTTGCTGTAACATATAAAGGAGGCTAAAACTATTCGCCAAGTGCATATAGTTTAGAGAGATTAAAGTTAGTTTTATAAATAAATAATATAAAATTAAATATCTTTCTAGTATCAGTAAAGGATAATGTTTATTTTTAATTTTTTAAAACTAAATAATCTCTTTTTAATTTTTAATTTTTTATTTATAAAAAAAAATCAGTCGTGGTCTTTGTTTTTTACAAAAAAAAAAAAAATCTTTTTGTCTCTCATTTATAAAAATGAAAGCCCGATATCATATGACACATTTTCGTAAATGAGACTAAAAGAATATTTATTTTTAAAAGACAAAAAAGTAAACATTACATTATTTACGGAGACTAAAAAAATGTATATTTAATAAATTAATTATTATTTTCTATTTAAATATAATTTTGACTACTCAACCATAATTTAAATAGAAGTAAAATATAGTAGTATTTTTATTAGGTTAACATACTTTTAATTATTTAAGAATTTTTAATTAAGTTTTCAAATTAAAAAAATTTGTAACTAAGTCACTAATTTTGTAAATTTTTTATGGTTAAATCCCATAAAAAAAAAGATAGTAACTTGTGATGACTTAAAAAATTCTAGAGATTTGATTATAAAAATTTAATTAAAATTTTCTAAATGCTTCAAAGACTTACGGATTAATTTAGAGTTTTTGCTTATTGTAAACCTGAGACACATGACATAAATCTTGGGCTGTTGGGGTTCTAGTTTGTTTTATTAGAATATCTTCTTCCTTCTTATAGCTGTTCATTGTCTTTCAGTCTTTATTATAAAGAGGATAAGAAGCAAGAGGACTTGAGGTGACAGCGACCCATTTTTAGAACTTTGTATTTAATACAGAACCTTAAATATGTATTGTTCTCAATATATTTCACTTTTTTTTATTTCTTATTAGAGTTTATAAAAAAATTAATTCAACTCTAATACATGATTTTAATTTAAGCTCTCTGTTATTATTATTATTACATGTTATCTAATTATAAATTATTATATATGATAAAATTACTAATTTTTATAATAATTATTTTATAATCATATTTTCAGTAATTTCTAATTGATAATTCTTCGAGATAATTCTTCAGTATCCGACCCACATAAAATTTTTTTAGAATAAAAAATAAACTAAATCAAACTAATTAAAGACAAATATTTCGAATAAAGACTTCAACACGCTAGCGTGTTAAAGAGATGTGACAAATTAGACAGCTTACATCTCCCTGAAATTCTTGCTTTCGAATAATTTCTATTGAATGCGAGGAAATTGACTTACACGCATAATTATTTATTTAAAAAACTTAAATATTTAGGTAAAAAAAGTCGTAAACCAAACATAATGTACATATTTTAGACATTACTTATGTGCTTGGGAGACAAAAACAATCTGAGCCACGAGATCTTTGGGGAAGAAATTAAACCTACTTTTGTCGGTCTTGTTTGTCTGCTTAGCTTGTTGCTAAATTTTTGCACGAATAGTGTGGTAAACACGTGCTTGAGGCAGACGCATGCATCTAACTTGGACAACTCAACTTTTTTTGGTGAGAAGAATATCTAGAACGTAGAACCATATGTGACATAACCCACTATATAATAATTTATCACACTGTTTTCAAACTTCTTATCACACTGTTTCAAACTTTCCGTTAGGATCCAATCTAAACTTATAGACTTTTAGTGCTAGGTTGCTATCTTATTCCATTTGTCTTGTATAGACTAAACCAACTGTATACGTTAGGATCCTATTCTGAATTGAAGTTTTAATTTTGAATTTGTCAACAAATGTTTGAGCAAAAAGATTTGAAAGAAAAATCCTTACTTCTAATTTTTTTTTTGAAACAAAATTTAGGGAAAAGAATTACACTCCAATTCAAAACATACAAAATTTTCAGACTCAAAAAATACTTGTTTTAAGTTACTGTGACATGTTAAATAAGAAACTTTGTCTTATTCTATTCAATTAACTGTACAAGATTCTTCACTTCTAATTTTACTCATTAATTTACTTATTTTAAAAGTTAAACATATGTCTTTTTATCGTATTTTTGTTTTTTACCTTTTGAATTTTAATTTTTTTTAACCCTTACGTTTTAAAATAGTTAATTTTAGTTTTTCATCTTATGTAAAAATTGGATTACAAATTATTATTTATTATGTATATAATTAAAAAATAATCAATATTTTTAAGTTTAAAGTTTTTTTATAATATTTTTTAATTTTCGACTATACATATTATAAATGATGATATATGTTTTATTTATTATATACGACGGGAGAGTAAAACCAATTATTTAAAAAAATATATAAATTAAAAAAATAATTTTAAATTTAGAAAATAAAAAATAAAATTAATATAAATATAAGGAATAAAAAAGCAAGCATATTTTAAAAAGTAATTATCATAAATCTAGAAGCTTGCAATACTTTAGAGGATAGGATACCGATCGATCTTCATCAGCTGTCTCCATTTTAAAATCTTGTACGATAATAAGTTTGTATAACATTTAAGAATTTAATTATGACACTTTTATAGTATTTATTAATTAAAAATCATTTTATATATAATTTTAAAAATTATTATTATCTTTTTAATGTTAATTATTTAAATATGATTCTTCTCTTTTTTTTTAAATAATGAGTTCGTATTCGTATATATAAAAGAGTAAAAAAAATTGGGTGAGAAAGAAATTTATACCATATATAAAATCAAGTATGCATTTCTTTATTTTACGCACATACATGCTAGTTCAACCAAGATACGATAAGATTTGTCCATTGACCTGCGAACCATATATTACGTGCGCCAATTCAATAATCAATCAGATTTTATAAAAATATTACGAATAACAACATATCACTTCAACAAAGAAATTTGTTAATGTTGAGAAGACTTAAAGCAAAAAATCATGTTGAAAAAAGAGAGCAACAACCATCTAAAAATTGAGATTCCTGATTAATTGTTGGATATTCAACTTACTAGTGTTAGCGTGTGTGTACCGTGCAAGGCATGGATTAATTAGGAAAGAAAATTTACATTATTTGGGGTTAAGTTTTTTATTGATAAATTGTTATTTAACAGAAGAACAATAATACAGTAAAATATTTTTTAGTTAATAAAATATCATGAAAAAATTATAGAATATACCAAAAGACAGAACTCTAACTATAAAATTTAAGATTTTGACAAAATAAAATTACAATAAAAATTTACTTTAATTAATAATATTTTTTAGATGTAAAGCTCTAGTATTTTAATTACAACAAACAAAAATATAAAATATGTTTAATAATGAGAAGACTAATTTATTTTGATATACCATTTGACCTAACATGATCATATCTATGCATGAGTTGTCTAATAAAAGATTGTTAATATGAAGTGATTAAATTATTTCATTTTATATTTGAATAAGTCAATGAAGAAAGATAGTTTATGAATATAAATTTGGACACGTATATGAAAATATACAAACGCTTTGTCTTTCAAAAATAAAATACAAAGATAAGAAGATATTATCAACTTTTGTAATACAAAGTGTGCAAAAGCAAAAGGTAGTAGTGAAGACAACACGAACAACACTTACAAAGAGCTTGACTTTAAAAAGAAAATATGAGCAAACCATTGCTAGTACCATGAAAGGAAGATAAACATTATGCTTTATCAAATCATACATGACAAGTTGGTAAAAGACGTTAAATATAACATTTAGTGCACCAATAATCAAAATACACAAGCTCAAATAGACTATAGTAGATACTTTCAAGCTCTATCAAAAAATTCAGAGGAGCAAGTGCAAAAAAGAAACTTTTTACACAAGCTGAAGTGAAATTATTCTAAGTGTTTTATTGTACACTCTTTGTTATGTAGTGATTATACTCTGAGTATATATGCTATAAAAGATTCCATTTATCTATTAGGACAATAGCATCGTAATGTTCTTAGTAATGTTTTATAATATAGACAAAGTATTTGTCTTTTTATTATTTAGTTTGTTTTTAAGAAAATATTTACATAAATTTCTCATAAACATAATTTATGTGACTCCCTTCTTATGTTTACTTATGTTGTACATTTTGGTATTAGAGTTTGCTTAACCTCTAGGGTTGAGATTTTCCAAATGTCAAAGGAAGAAAACCTACAACGCTAATGGAAAATCTTGAGAATCAGCTCATTGTTGAAGGAGCATCAATCACTAAACCTCCAACCTACTTTGGAGATGTTCATTAAGTCTGCTCACTGAATCTTTAGAGGGTCATCACTAAAGAAGACACTTATATTCTTATTTAAGTATATCAATGGACATAGGATGATATCAACAAAATACAATAGGATGTCAAAGGTACATATCTTATCATGTGCTTTATCAAAGTAGGAGTACAGCAAAGTCTTTGGGTGTAAGATAACCAAAGATATGTGGTATGTCATTGCTCTTATGCATGAAGGGACTACTTATGTGAAAACAAGAAAAATTATCACTCTAACAAGACATTATGGAATGTTTATGATGAAAGACCATCAAACTATTGAAGGAATATTTAGGCACTTCCAAACTATTCTTGATGGTAAGTTCTTGGTAAGGAGTACACCAAGTAAGAGAATAACTTGAAGATCTTGGACAACTTTTCTAATGAGTGGGAATCCAAAAGTACAACCATCCAAAAAGCATATGATCTTATTAAGATAAATATTACATCTAAAAGATACAAGGTCATTTTAGGAGTTTTATACACATTGGATTCAATTTCTAAAATTGAAGTGAATGTTCTCACGTTGGGTATCCATACTTGGAAGAGGATTGGGGACTTTCCTTCTCTGGTTCCTGTAAATAAATCGGGGAAATTGGTGAGTGGCACGCTTAATTGGTTGGCACATAATGATCCAGATTCTTGGGTTATTATTTCTCTTGATTTGCATCAGGAGTCTTATGAAGAGGTTTTGCAGCCTGATTATGGACAAGAGCCTGCAGAATCCATGGATTTGAATGTGCTTCAAGATTCTTTGTCTATTATTTTTCATAGTAACAAGTTTTTCGATGTCTTGGTTATGAAGGATTATGGAAAGAAAGAGTGTTGGACCAAATTGTTTAGAGTTCCTTACCGCGGAGTTTGTGGCAGGTCTCTGCGTTGCTATCCAGTTAGTATTTCTGAGGATGACCAAATACTATTGGAGTGGGACTCAACGTTCTTTGTTTACGATCCAAGAGATAATATTCTTAGGATCCCCTGGATTGAATCCATCTATCCTTTTTCAACCGCACAACTCTACGTTGACAGTTTGGTATCACCTTGTTCTTAGTATTACGATATATGTAAATGCGATGCTATGCTATAACGTCGCTAACTGAACCATATATGTTTTCATTTCTTACGAATGCGATTTCTACTGCTTTCATTTCTTACGAATGCGATTTGTACTGCTAATTGCTTCTTTTACTTTGCGTAGATATCTTCCAAACAATTTAAGCTATTTAGTTATTGGCATTGTCTACTACTACCTGAATGACGTTTAGAGAAGAATTTATGCACTGATTGAATTCAGTTAATGTCATATTGGCTTTGTTACATTTTAGGATTGGTTTCACTCACGACTGTTATTACCTAAGTTTTATCTGTGGAAGAACTGTTATAGACAATTTGATTAATCCATACACACCTCCTAATAAGGCAAAGGAACTGTAAAAATTGTAATTGAATTCAACTATATGGCATTGCCACATATTGCAATTAAATGCAATTGCTAGATGCTGCTGCAGATGGCTAGCCAAGACGATATCAATCCTGCAATCCATATTCAGTCTTTTTTTTTTTTTTTTCTAGTCTTTTGACCAAGAAGTAGCACAACCGTTAATTTTGTAGGTTCTTAAAGAGGTTATAGGTCTATTAGGTCTAGGAGTTTAAACACTTTGTGGAAGTATTGTCATTGTCCAAATCCTGTTGATGGAATCAGGTGATTGGTTTAAGTATTTAATGTTCTTTACTTGTGTTTTATAGTTAATACATATGGTTTTGAATTATGAGAGTTAATGATGCTGTTAAGTTTTTAAGTAGTGCAAGGTAATATTTTCACATTGGTTTCTTAAATTGTATTAATACTTAAAATAATGTGCACATGTTGCCCTATCCCTCACAACTGGCAATGCGATAGCACTATGGGCCCTTGTTGCAACAGTTTGCAAAATGTAATAATCAACTAACAAAAAGAATTTCATGAAGTAAGCTAGAAATGAGTGATAATAAAAGTTCACCCCCCTATATATACTATGGATATTTTAAAATTGTATAGTGTATAACATAATTAGTAAATTTCATAATTATAATTAGATTTCCATTTAATAATGTATTATATAATTGATTTTATTATTTTACAGTATGTATATGTGGAGTATTCGTTTTACAAAATAAAGATAAATGTAAAATTTTCATCTGACATTATATAATTGTCACAACTAGAAAATTTAAAATTTGCTACAAAATAATTTTGTGGCTAATTTTAAAATCAATAGTTATTTTGTAGCTAATTTCTAGTAAAAATAATTAGATACAAAATTACTATAATATTGAATGATAACATGAAATAAGTAGCATATTAGCTAAGAAAATAATCTTAATTAATTTGTCATAAATTTTTAAAATTTATAGTTATTTCCTAGCTAATTTATAGTAATAAAAAGTATAAATGAATATAATTTTAATTTATCTAGAAAAAAATAATATTTTAGTTAATTAATAGTTAACTAGTTAGAATTTAAGTACAAATTTAAATGGTAGCTAAAATTAATATTGTAGTGTGTTGAGCATAATAATTACAAATTTAAAGATAATAAATAGTATATAATTTTTAATGATCTCATGATTTGGTTGGAAACAATTTTTTTGTTGAGAGAAATGTTCACTTGATAATCCAATAGTATCCTAATATGATTTTGATAATCCAAGTATAATCAAATTTGATTGAATAATAAAAATAAGATAGATAATAAATAATTTATTGAATAATAAAAAATAAAAGTCCAATTCTTTAATTTATATTATATCAAATATTAATAACAACATATTCATTCACCAGGGATTGGCTAAGGGGAGGGACCCAAAAAAATAGACAACTTTGTTTCTCCTTGTGTATATATATATATATATATATATTTTTTTTTAAGGCTTTTGATACACGTTACAGGGAGAATAAAAAACCGTTGCCACGTTGATGCTATATGTTTTTATTGTGGTCAGTGTTGCAATTATTTTATTTAGAAAAATTAATAATAATTATAAATAGAATAAATTATTTATAGGATAATTGCTTTAAGTTTTATAGTATATTTGTTAAGTTAAAGTGATTAAATGACTGAGAAAATGTACACCTTACTTTTTCTCATGGAAATTTATAATAGGTTGATTTAAATATTTTGATAATGTACACCTTACTTTTTCTCATAGAAATTTATCATATGTTGATTTAAATATTTTGTAGGTGAATGGCTCGTGCACTGCACAATTCGAATTACTGTCTATACTATGTCTATATAGCAACATATTAATAGTATGTATGCCTCTGCATTTTTTAGTTTTTTAGATCAGACATACAGGTGATATATTGCAACAATATCTCTTATGGACCGACTCCCCTACACCGGTCGGTACAATATTAAATATCAGAATCTGATAACAATGTAGAACAGGATATCTGACCGCCTGCATTGTCATTTTTTTCTATTACTATACGCTTCCATTATCTTTCTCCTTTTCGCTAATATGCCTATCTTTTTCTTTCTTGGCATGCAAATTGAGTTAAATATATAATGATATGGGAAATGGTTAAAATAAAATATATAACTAGATCAATTTTTATTTTATATGTAAATTTTATGAGATTGGATTAGATATAGATTTTAAAATAATATAATATTAAAATTTATTTTAATGATTATTATTTATAATTAAAATAAAATATAAGATTATTTTTGAGATTTTTGGTACATAAGCGAATCAAGAAAATGATGGCCTCATAAATTATTTGAAATTGTTTTTTTTTGTATTTTTTGTTGTAAAATTATTAATAATTTGTCCACGATCAAGATTTTTTACAAAATTATAATAAGAATTAAAGTGAGAAAATTTAATTTACCTTATAACATATTAGATCCAAAGTAAAATTTTAAAATTTCTAACTTGGATTTTTTTTTAGAAAATGCAATAATAACTAAAATAGTTAATATTATTTTATAATATTAAAAGTTGTTAGCACAAATGGTTTTATGTCTGTGCACCTTAACCAATATTTGATGTTCAATCCTTAGCTTGCACATAGAATTGCAACTAGAGGTTCCACTTTAATGATGATAGAGAAGTTCACTATGAGAGAATGAAAAGAAATAATATTGTTGAGAAGTAGGAACATTACTTATAATTTATAATTTTATATTTTGAAGTTATAATTTATAATTTTATATTACTAATTAAAACTATGATGTTACGATGTTGTTATAGTTTGGATACATAGTATGTTGTGTGAGTTGGTCATTATCTTTTTGGAAGGAATGACAAGATATATTTTTTTAATAGTAAAATGTTAGATATGGTCATACAGGGTGAGTTATATTTTTCTTAAGCATATTTATATTTGGAATGAGATATGAGAACCTCCATCTAGGATGGAGAAGATAATATATTGAAAAAATAAATAAATGAAAGAGATATTGAAATATGTGTGTTTCAACTACACAACAAAGTCCATCTTATATAGACTTAATGCAATAAATACAAATAAATATAGGAGAAAATATTCATATTTACATGATATGATTTGCCTAATTAAATAAGGAAACTAATAATAAAATATAGAAGAAGAATAAATCCTATCTAGGATACTCTAAAATATTCTAAAATATAAAAATGATATCATCAAGTATTTTTATGATTTTCCAATACTCCCTCTCAAGTTGAAGCTTACTAAGCTTTCAACTTGTTATAAGAAAAAAAATTTATTTCCCTACAAATAAAGAGAAAACATAAAAATGAGTTATATAAAAAAATAATAATAATTTGAGAGGCAACTCAAGGATGCTGGAGAAGTTGAAGAAAGTTGGTAGAAATATAGTTTAGCCAAAATAATTGGAATGTCAATTACCCAAAGATAAATTTCTTGGCAAGTAAAGCGAAGTTCTACTTTCTAAAAACCACATTTGGAAGATTCAAATTAATAATATTGTTAGTGGAAAAAGAGTCACTATCGAAATAAACATTGATGAGAGAGAAGTCACACTAATATTATTCATGTGTAAGAAAATAGTTTCCATCAGAATGATGATCGATAGGAATGAAGTCACCACTAATATAATTCATATGTGAGAAAATAATCACCACCACTCAAGATAGAAGCAAAATATATCAATATGTAATAATCTCTGGTAAAAGCTTAAACTAATGCTTAACTACCATGTAGAGAAGCTTTCACCAAAGAAAATTGCTAGAAACCATTCCAATACGAATCTGTCTTCAAAAAGAAATTTTCACAAGCACCATGTAAGCAAAGTAGAAACCACAACCGTAACTTAGCAAACTTACAATTCAAAAGTCAAACTGAATTCGAAACATTTCATCAAATAGTTGGTGTGCATAATAAATCTAGTTTTGATTCCCTCTATATTCTCTCTTGCATATCGCTAATGTTGATGGCTTGAGTCCTTCTCTTGCCATATCAATTATGCTTTCACATTGTTATGAGAGTGAAAGAAGAGATTAAAACCAAGGAATACAATGAGAAAGAAGAAGGTTCATATAAGGTTTGTATAGTGAATTTTCTAGGAAAAATAAAATAGAAAAGAAAATGTTGAAGATAAGAGAAAAAGAAAGATATTAACTTGCAGTGGAAAAAAAATCATAATGGATGTCAATGCATAGTCCATATATCCTGTGGATGCACCAAAAGAAATGTATTGAGAACTAATGGTGAAGTACAATTATTCATAAATCCATTATAAAGACCAACACTAAGTAGAGATGCAATCGATGTAACAAGCTGGACATGTCCCAAAAACTCGGGGGTAAAACCAAGAGAGTTTGTGGTCGGCCCAGCTTGCTTCATCCTAGTTAGAGTCAACCATAGCTTGGTCTCTCTCAACGCAAAACGCGTCAAAATCCTCGAGCAACACATCTAGGAATCAAGCTGTATGGATCATCACTATAGACGAGGCCAATCTTGATAATTAGGAAAGTACACTACTTGTGTCAGATACGCTTAATTTGTCACATGCTTGTACATATCCCGACCCACACTAACTTGAGCATCGAAGTGTCTTTGCAGGTGCCCCCTATCATTAGCGACACCTCGGCCTACACCAAGGACGAAGAGGAGAGGTCAAAGCTCGGACATAGGAGCATGGCAAAAAAGAAGAAGAGGAGATCGTCCCCAACTTGGGAAGTTCCGGCCGGGAGTTCCAGGTGAAAATTTTTGGTAGGAACATTTGGTGTCGTCTATGGGGATGAGACGACTAACCCTATTCTTGACATGAAACCAACTTCAAGCCCCTAGCATCCGTGAGGGAGTCGCCAACACTTACCTCTGACTCAGACAATAGGACTTGCTATGGGACTAGAGTGGGTTCCGTGACCTTGAACTTGAACATCTTGAGTAGGAAAAGGTAATGACTCGATGACATCCTGATTAGGAACAGGTAATGACTTGATGACATCCTAAGTAGGAAAAGGTAATGACTCGATGACAGGCTCAACTTCTAGACAACTCTTCCCCTAAAGTGGAGGGCTAACAAAGAATGACTGTGTTTCATGAAAAGTAACATCCATTGAGATAAAAATATGATGAGCACGCTAGATGTGCTTGACGAGAATGAAGAAGATGAAGAAGAAGACGAATTTAACGAGGTCGACGCGCCAATAGGTGCCACCTCGGCCTCCACCATCTAGAATGAAGAATCCCTAAAACTCATGATGTACCTAGTTTAGGTTGGAACGAGAAGATAAGATCGAAGATCTTGGAATGGCGAAAGGAAGAACAAAAAGAGTTCGACATGAGAGTACAAAAACAAACTCAAAGGTCTGAGAAAGTGAGGATCCACCATCACCACCTTTACTATTTATAAGCACACTTTGGACCTCCTAGGCACGATCGAAGGCTAGTCCACGACATGTGAAGGAACGTGGCTAGCGATAGACCAAAACCCAAAAGGTTGCTTGCACAACACCTTAGACGGTGCATTAAATGGGTGCGTTGCCCGAGGCTCTACCTAATAGTGCATTCAATGTGCGTGGGTGCAAGTTCTAACATGCCCCCATGACGCCAGCACATGCTAGTCACCACATCCCCTTTTCGGTCCTCGAGATTCGGAGGACAAGTGTACTCACCGTGTTGAAGACACTTTGGTCTAGCTTGCTTCACCTCAACCAGAATTCAGTATGTATGGGTGCAAGTTCTAACGCGGCCCACGATGTTAGCATGCGTTAGTCATCACATCCCATTTCAAGTCCTCGAGACTCGGGAGACAAGGGGGTACTTGTAATATCCTAAAATTTATTTAATTTTTTTAGAAATTAATTACATTATTATTATTATTATCAAATTATTTTAATAGAGGGGTTAATGATTTTATAAACTGATGAGGCTTTATCTAAATTATTTTCATTTATTAATTTAATTAATTGAATTAACGGGGGAGACTGACGAGTGGGTCGGGGTTGACCTGACCCAGCTAGAATATTAGACAGGGGGTAATCAGTTTACCCTAATTGGTGTTTTACGCGTCAGACAGCCAGACCTAGAGGAGAGAGAACGCCTACCTGCAAGGAAAAGGAGCTAGGGTGTTCAGACCGTCCTAGAGCCGCATCATATCATCACTATTCTTCGCATCTAAGATACGGGGGAGATGGGTTTGATCATATATGAATGCGGGAGTGTACGGGTAGTGAGGGCAATCCCTAAGTCCCTCTAGGATCTAAATTCTCAATTTCGTTTGATTATTATGTTTTAAAAATATTTTAATCGGTAGAAAAGATTTGTCAATATGCTCTGTGGTCTGATTAACGTCTTGTCCTAATGTGATTTTTGTTGGGAAACTGTATGATTAATTACCCTAATTACTTGATTTTTGTGTTGCTTGTGGTTGTTCATGATTTGAGGCTCTTGTGTGCAATGATGAAACTGGACGAAATTCAATGGTGTTTTATGTGCATTTCTATGCTTTCTGATGAATGATTTATAATAATGATGGTTAAATTAATATGGTTGGGTATGATTGTGGACTGTGCGAATGATGTATAAATAAATCGTGAGAATAAGAGTGTGGATGGGAATGCATTGAGCATGGACATGAGAGGCATGAGATGCATGAGCAGCCACACGTGGCTATAATACCCTGGCCATATGTGGTGTTTAACAGGGGGACAATCATATGCATGGGCCACAGGTGGTGTTTAACCATGCTGCACGCCGGCCATAGGTGGTGTTTAACGGTTGTGTGGAATGTCTTCGCACGGACCATAGGTGGTGTTTAACTGTGCGACACACCGGCCCATACAGGGTGTTTAACGGTGTGGCCATCATTAGTGATAACTAAGGGGATTAAGGAGGTTCGCCCATGGTGTGGAGTTCCGACTCGAGACTTTTAGGTGTGGTGATGAGCATATGCATTGTGCGAGCATGTGCATTTTGTAAACATGAATGAACTGTGATTGATTTTGAATGAATGAAATGTGATTGATATATGAGCATCTGTTAACTGTTAGTAATTGAGTACGGTAATGGGTGAGATTTGGGGTATTATCTGCCTTTATATATGATTGAATGCGATTTCTCACCGTACTTTCTCTTATTGTTTTCTTTTAGGTAACGTTGAGGGCATTCATGGTATCAAGTTTTGAAAAGGCGGGGTCTTGCTTTGATTAGTGTGACATCGGAGTTCTAGAAGTTAGAATAGTTGCTCTATGCCTTGATGTTTGAATGACTTATTTTAAAGATGATGATGACTTTAGTTTTCTCAATCATAATGTTTAGATATAAAATCTCCTTGAAAACTTTGTGCCTACGTTTTAATTATCATGTGAACATTTTATACTTAATACAAATTTTATTTTTTTGGTTTTAACTATTATCCTGTCTTCATTTTATTTACTTGATTATTTCAATTTAAGTATTTGGGGGTAGAAGGGTGTCACAGTACTCGTCGTGTCAAAAACACTTTGGTTTAGCTCGCTTCATTTCGACTAGAGTCGACCATAGCTCAGTCCCTCTTAGCATGATATGTGCCAGGATACATGCTAAAGCCCTCTAGCAACACATCCGAAAATCGAGCCATATGGGTCGTCATTGCAGACGGGTCCAATCTCTATAAATAGGGAAATACATTCCTTGTATCAGGTACGCTTAATTTATCCCATGTTTGCACATACCCTAACTCATATTGACTTGAGCATTAGAGTATCTTTGCAGGTACATCTCCCATTGCCGTCAACGACACCTTGGCCTACATCGAGGTCTAAGAGGAAAGGTCAGAGCTTGGACATAGGAGCACAGCTAAAAAGAAGGGGAGGAGATCACCCCCAACTTGGACAGTTCCCATCGGGAGTTCCAGGTAAGAATTCTTGATAGGAACAAAATACAAATAATTTTTTAAGTAACAGTTCATAATCAACCTTGCAAGTCCTAAAACACCTTGAACAAAATATACCACCACAACAACATTACTAGGGAATAAATCTACCCAAAACAATTTGATGCTGCTTGTACGATATTTGAGTTTTCTAGGAGCAACTTACTAGAGGAAGCAGCTTCCAGATCCGTCTCAATTGTTAAAGCATCCCTTTCTCCAACACTGATACGAGAACCCAAGAAAGGATCGCCATTGTCGCTATTAAGTCTGATAGAGGATCCCGACCTACCAAATTTTTCCATTTCTAGTGGATTTCAACCCATTCTCCAGCAAATTCTGATGCGTTCTCCAGCGGAATTGTGGGGAATGAGTGACAAAATAGGTCATGATACCGCTTTGATCCCATGTTGAAAAAAATAAATGAAAGAGATATTGAAATTTGGGTGTTTCAACTACACAACAAAGTCTGTTTTATATAAACTTAATGCAATAAATATAAATAAATATAGGAGATAATATTCTTATTTACACGATATGATCTATCTAATTAAATAAGAAAACTAATAATAAAATATAAAAAAAGAATAAATCCTAACTAGAATACTCTAAAATATTTTAAAATATAAATGTGAGATCATCAAATTCTTTTTTTTATTTTTCAACACAATGAGATATCATTGCACGTATATAAGCTCATAAATCTTATGGGATTCACAACAACTACAAGACTCATACTGATTATGGAAATCAAAAAATAAGTGAATATAAGATTTACAATGAGTCTAAGATTCATAGTGAGTTTGAGACTCACATTGACTCTAGGAATAAAAAAGAGAAGGGAATATAGAATTCACATAGATTCTAGGAACCAAAAAATTAAGTTAAGTGATTTCGGAAATTGCAAGTATGATTGTAATTATTTTTAGATACAAAAGTCTTGCTAGTAACTCTTATTATACGATTGGATGAATTAGTACAATAAAAATTTAATTAAGATTAATAAGTACCATCATTGAATTTTTCGGTTATTGTGTCCATGGAGAACAACATTATTTTTGAACTTTTAAATTTGTCTTATCCCATGGAATTATTAAATTACATTAAAAGTATTATTTTCAAAGTATAAAAATGATGTAACTCAAACCGAATAAACTTGAAGATTTATTTTTTTAATTATTTTTGTTTTTAGTTTGGTTAGTATTTTTTATATATAAAGAACTAGTTATAAATGCTTAAGTTGTTATTTCTATTATTTATTTTATTTATTTTTATGTCAAGATTTGATAATATTATTTTCTTTTACCTAATAATTTATTATTGTTACTTTAATATTATCTAGACATTATTTTCATATCACAGTTATAAGTAATTTAATAATATGTTTATTATGAGATGCTATATAACAATGAATAGCCTTATAAAACCAAAAGTTGGATCCAAGTGTCACACGAGGCGACTACCCGGTTTGGTATGCTACAGATCCGACCTACTAATCAAGCATATATTCTCATTGCATTTGATGGTGATTCAATTTAAGATTGGTTGTGGTTAGTTGATATATTTTCTTAGTGCTAAAAGGTGAAGTTTATATTTCTACTGGGAAAAGGGTCGGCCCAATATGCTAATAATCATACTTAGCTTCTGCGAAGAAACTATCGTATATTTATCATGAAACTTAAGCTCATATATATAAGATTTTTTATTGATGAAATTATGTCCTTTTAATTGCAAGTATGTGACTAAATTCCTCAATTAGGTTGGCAGCAAGCAGAGCTTAAACAATAAAGCTAATATCCCATGATTGACTACTAAAATCCAGCATTATATAGACAAGTGCAAGGGCACGATCAATTTATCAAATGAGTTTTCATTATATTTTTACGGTTACAAATTATTGTTGATTACAATAATAAAGTATATCAGTTAATTTGTCTTCAAATAATATGACAATGCATGTGTCTGTACAGGAAAAGATGACAATCCAATGAGTATGCTTTTAATTATACTATTTGTTATGACTTTATGTAATAATTTCTTACAACATTTTTATAACACTATTTTTTCTTTTTATCTCTAAATTATATTATTTATCTTATTTCACACTTTTTCTTTTACTTCTTATTTCTCTCATTATTGTAAAAATATTATAAAAATTTATTGTATAAAAATAATTTCCCCTTGTAAAATAGAAATGAAATTACCAATTAATATTCCTGGCATCAAAGAAGGAGCACGATTAAAATCCTTGAGACAATTTGTTGTAGAATTCATTTTTGTCTTCAGTTGGTGCTTTATGTTTTTAGAATAATGATATATTTATAACAAATTTTTGTAATATTTTTTTTCTATCTCTTTGTTGCATCACTTATCTTATTTAACACTTTTTTCCTCTTCTCATCCTAACTCTATCTTAAATTGTAATTTTTATTGCATAAAAATAATGTTTGATTAGTTGAAAGAGACACATGACAGTTTCATTTTCCGTTCAGAAAGGGAAGCACCATAATAACAGATTATAGTGCTCATTCTTTTCTCAAAAACCTCATTTCTGACATAGGGGTACTCACTCACCCTCACTCTACGCGCATGTAATTGCTTCTTCTCTTGGATCCACTAAGGTGCACTTTGGTGGGAACCAGGAAGCTCAATTCAGGTATACATTCTGAAATGGCACCAGTTTTATTGGTAGTATCAATATTCTTCATGCATTCATTCCACATGAACTCTTCACTGTGAGTATCGTTTCTGCTTGTAATTTTTTTTATCATGGAGCTAGTCTCTGTCCTTCTTTGCATGTCTTTTTTTTTTTTTTTGTCTTGTCTTAATTTTATTTTTTGATACTTTCTTGTCATTCTTTTTTTTTTTTTTTGTTATTTCAATTAAACTATTTGTGGGTCTGTTATGAGCATGGCCCAACTCACACGTATCTTCCATGAAGCCCGTGCTATTTACACCTCCTTTTTATTGTCCGTAGGCGTTGACAGTTTTTTTTATAATGTTTTTTACGAAAATCTATTTTCCCAACGTAAAATTATACGGGAACTAATTTTTGCAAGGATACATGAACTAGATCTCGTTACGTAGTTGTCACAAAATCCATTACATAAACTAATTTTGTAATATATTTACGATGAAATACATTATGCTATTTGTAATGTATTTTGTTATAAATTACATTAGGAAAATAGTTTATGGAGTGTAGTTAATTTATTTATTATATGTGTTTATTTTTAATTTTTGTTACTCTTATAATTTAATAATTTTTATGATCTGAATAACTTATTAAATAAATTATTTATATCGATATATTTAATTTAGTTAATTTCGATGCTTTATTTTTATTTATTTTAAATAATTTTAATAGTTGAATAAATTAATAAATAAAATATGAGTTGAAAATTTTAGACTAATTAAAATAGGTCAACATAGTCATATATATATATATATATATATATATATATATATATATATATATATATATATATATAGAAACAAAATAATACAATTGAAATAAAATAAATAAATAAAAATACAAAAATCATGTGTAGGTTCCTCTTTCTTTAATATATACAATTCATTTATGTGCTTGCTTGTGAAACTCTCAATACATTCTATGTGATGATCCAAGTGTTAGTCCCTCAATAACTATCCTCTAATCAAGCATGGCCTAAAGTATATAAAAAAAATCTTTTCAAATCGTTCTTACAAGAAGAAATTTAACATAATTAAATATCATGAAAGTGTGATTGTCATGAAAATATGATGGAACTGAGGAATATATTCATCCATGCATTAGGCTAGATTAGTCACACACACTCCTCTAGTGGCATCGTCTAGAATGTGATCAAGATGCTAAATAAATCTCTTATCACATTCCTTGACGATAGATACATGAGCAATAATGGTGCAAGGTAATTGTACGTGCCCAAATTGTGATAATAACATCTCTAGTAGATAGGTCCACTATAATGAGCCTAATCTGATGAAGCCAGAGAAGTGTAAGATGTCCTAGAAAGGTCATTCCTCCCTATAGGCTCCATAAGGCATCCATATGATATCCTCTAGCTATAGCACATCTAGTTCGGTATGAGTGGTGAACATGTCATAAAATTCCATCACAATCTCCCATCAATAGGAACAGAGAGATTGCTCAATATATACATCAACTAATTGGAGAGTCAATGGCCAAAAAGTGGTAAAAAAAATATAAGCTTGTAAAATCATTAATAATTAATTGTCATAAAATGAGAAAACATAGAAGGCAAAAGAAACAAATAAAAGTAAATTTAGTACTCATAAGAGAGTCATATATCCTCTGAATTGCTTTGTATGATGGATTCTAGTTTAGCTGAGTTGATCATAAAGGGATGCCAAGGTAAAGACACCCCAAACATGCTTTGAAGGCAAAAGAAACAAAAAAAAAGTAAATTTAGTACTCATAAGAGAGTCATATATCCTCTGAATTGCTTTGTATGATGGATTCTAGTTTAGCTGAGTTGATCATAAAGGGATGCCAAGGTAAAGACACCCCAAACATGCTTTGTGCATCTATCAAGGTCACAAAAATTCTTGGTATGCTACATCCACTAATGTAGAACTCATGTCAATAAAGATAATTAGTACACTAAATACAACAAGAAAAAGTTGGCCTAAATGTGCATCATATAAGTCCTACAACCAACTTAATTACACGGGCGGTCATCATCTGATGGCATGGTAAAAAATAACCCCAAGCAACTACATTAGGTACTCATGTCACTCTGTTGTTGCAATGTCGAATAAGAAAATTTCCTCCCAATTATACATAAATATAAGAGAGATGACATATAATCTAGAGTGATGGCTATCCCTAACTAAAAGGTGGAAGGAACTTTGTGTCCTTTTGTCACCACTTAGTAAAAATAAATAATTAAGATGCTCTTGTCCACCATGCAATAACATGCTTGTAGAAGGCACCAACCCAAATCTTTACATGTATTCCATCACATGCACATGATCAACCTTGAAGGGCAATACCTTCTTCTCATGGTTGGCCACTTTCAAATCGTGGTGGTTTTGTCCTATCCATAAACATGTGGAAATATTGTATGCAAAGGGTCTCAACACAGAAAGGTCCTTAGGACTTCTTGGAAAAGGGTGGCCAAGAATTGACTCTAGTGTTGGTACTTAGGGCTCAGAAGTGGGTAGCTAAGGCTCAGAAGCTAGTAGTTGGGGCTCAGAAATGACAATCGACTCTTGTGATGTGTTAACAAGCACCACCATTTTCGACTTTTGTTATGTTATTATTATTCATTTTCTACAACCTAAAGCAATAGGTTGTGACTACTTAACTCCATAAGATCTAGATATAGCTATCTTGAAGTAGTCCTTCCAATGAGTATAGTACTTCTCGTACATGTCATATTGTATCTACATTGAATAAAAAAAGCTAACAACATAGGTAATTAATTAATCATTTATAGTGTGTATAAGTGATAGGAATAAATTTAGGCCATACAATTATACGTGGATGATCAAGATTTAGTGTCGTGATTTTTTAAAAATCTCACCTTAAATCGTGACCATTCATGTATAATTGTATGATATAGATTTACTCATCTCATTCTCATGTGTATGTGTTATGGTACAAAAGATATGGGAGATAGTGGTACAAGAGATATGGTACAAGAAGAAGAAGAAGAAGACCATCCATATATGATTGTATGATCTAGATTTACTCATCTCACTCTCATGTGTATGTGTTATGGTACAAGAAATGTGGGAGATAGTGGTACAAGAAGAAGAAGAAGATGATGATGATGAAGATGTGCTTCCAAAGGTATGTTGTTCCAAAAATCATGTTGTGACAAAAATCATGTTGTTTCAAAGATCTCACACTTAGAACAAACATGGTTGCACTTAGTGCATACTCTTAGGGCTTACCATCATTGCACAATTGCTCTAGACTTCCTCTATAGAATCCCCCATGCTTAGCAAACCTAGTCTATAGTAAGCACAGACGTGCATGAACATTGGGGCACCCTATTTGGATGTCCCTATGCATAGAACGATCATCCAAAGTCTAGAACTTGGTAGCACTAAGCATTATACCTAAGCCTTGCATGACCCATACTCAGTGTTGTGAAGATGTGCTTAGTGGGCAAGTGATCTATAGATCATGAATATCACATATCTTATATTCCCATAACTATTAATGGTCCTCAACCAACCAATACTACCATAAGTGCATCACAAATGCTTCTTTATGTTTTCTAACATTGTACCCCTTCAATATAACTCATAAATCAACACAACATCAACATTTTCTCCAACCTTATGAATAGTGCTAAAGAATTTACTAGAAAAGAGGAAGATAAACAATCAAACCAAAGGAAAAAAAGGAGGAAAAGGAAAGAGAAATGAACTCACAAAGTGATTCCAAGTGTGGGTGTATATGAGTATCTTTTGTTTTCTTCTCCTTCTTTTTTTCTCTCTTGTTTCTCCTTTTTTTTCTTTCTTCCTTTATTTCTCTTTTTTCTTCTCCTTGTGTGAGTGTGGAAAATGGGTGAAGGTTTTTAGAAGTACTTAGGCTCATATCAAGCATAATGGATTTTTTCTTATTGCTCAAGTATTAACAAATCATACATCTTATATACTTGTGATTGTTTGACTTCAACAATTTCATACCTATAGTTTACTTATGTTCCCTAACTAGGAGTTTTATCTAATTAGTCACACTTGAAAAGAACTAAACTTTAATGAGCATATCAATATATACTACACTCTAGTAAATAAATCAATATTGCAAAAAATCATGTTCTAACCATGAAGCCATGTACACAAAGACCTTTAAAAAAAATTTCCATGTCTTCGTTTTATGATTGTATGTAAAATTTATAATCATTTACAATATAAACAAGTTTTGCTTCAATTTTTGGATAAGTGGATTGAAGAGAGGAAACACCATTAGATGTAAAGGTATCATCTTGTCCCTAAGCCCTATTGCTAACCCATTATAATGACCCTAATTTTTTTAACCCACCTAATGAGGGACTCAAAAGCTCCCGGCCCATACAACCCACTTAGTAAAGGACTTGGCCAGACCTTAAAGGGGTCTAGCCCAAGAGTTATGACTAATTCAAACATGTTTTATTTTTCTCAATTGTCCACAAAAGTGTTTTTAATTTGGTCTCAGCCAAAGTATATTCTCCTCGACCTCAACTAAAGTATCTTTAATTCAACCTCGTCCTAGAGTATCTTTACCTTAGCCTTGGCCAGAGTAATTTCAACTCATCTTTGACTAGATTATTTTTAACTTAACATCAGTCAAAGTAATTTCATGTCTGCCAGAGCATCTTTAGCCAGACCTTGTCTAGGGCATTTTTAGTTTTGCCTTGACTAAGGCATCTTCTTGTTGGCATCGACCATGAAATCTTCTGTTTGACGTAGGCCATGACATCTTAAGCTTGGCCTCGGTGAGAGTATCTTCAACTTGGATTTGACCATAGTAATTTTAACACGACTTCGATCGAAGCATTTTCAATTCAACCTCGATTAAAGCATCTTCCACTCGACTTTGACTAGAGCATCTACAGCTCAGTCTTGACCTTATCCAAAGTAATTTCTTCTTGGCTCAACCATAGTAATTTCACCTCAGTCTCAAAAAGAGCATCTTCAACTCATCCTCGATCAGATCATCTTTAGCTAAGCTTAGTCAGGACATCTTTAGCTCGATCTCAACCATAACATCTTCAGCTTGATCTCAATCAAATTATTTTCAACTCGACCTTTTGACCAAAGTAATTTCATCTCTATCTCGACTAAAGTATCTTCAACTCAATCTTGACAAAGTATATTCACCTCGTCCTCAATTAGAGAATTTTCATCTTTGTCTCAGTTAAAACATCTTTAACTCAACCTTGATCAAAATATTTTTAATGAAATTGGGTGACTCATTTTGATCACTATATATATAAGAAGCAAAAATCATAAAAATTGCTAATGTAGCGTAATACCATAAAGAAAATGGTTTGAATATTTCTATTTTTCATTATTGAAGTACACTTTGCCTTGTATATATAAGAAGAGATAGCAAAATACAATGATAAGTTCAACAAGTTGTTCATAATAACAACCAGATTAAATCGAAGATCGAGTCAATACTCCTACAAGGTCCACCTGTGAAGATTTCCAGCTGATATCATATTCGGTGACAATCTGATCTAAATATAGGCCAATAGAAAAATAAAATTTATAGTTAATGGAAATGTGAGCAAATTAATAAAAAAAATTAGGTAATGGTCCATTACAATTGAAATATATTTTTTTAAAACTTTTTCTAGCTATTTGTTTACTTACCTTTTAACTATAAAACCAATATATAAATGATTGATTATATTTTAGCTTCAGGTTCTCTTTCAAAAGTAGAGAAAGGACACAAACAGCGTAAGTCAGAAGCACAGAAAGAAATTGATTATGAACATTACATGATTCAAACTACAAGAAAGAAAATATAACACCAACACAGTAGAAAACAACTAAAACTAGTCACGGGCACATGGCATGAATGCGCCCTTATAGGTTCTTTATTGGTGGCCTCTAGTCACACCATTTCAAGTGTAATCGTCCTAATTCATTTAGAAGGAGCTAACCGCACCCTTCTCTGATGATTCTTTGGAGGCCACACTAGCAATATCGAGTTCAGCAGATTTCTTGTTAACAAAATTACATTGTTTTCTGATTTCTCCTTTGGTCCCTGTTAGCACACCAATATTACCCATTTTAATCATTGAAGCTGAAAAGCTGGCAAAGAAAGCATTTTGGTCACTACTGAACTTGTTGACAATGGCGATGGTATCAGCACCAGTTGTGGAAAATAGCTCTTGGTCACTCTGAAGCAAGCCCTTCTTAACCTGGAGATTGGAGTAGTAGTTCTTGTCGAATGTATCAGGAGTTGTTGGGTCAAAATTGGTGAGATTTGTCCCTGGTCCACCATTGGGACATATTGTGCGCAATTGTTGTAAGTAAGTTGTGTTAAGAGTTGGATCGGGTTTTCCAGTGCCACTGAAATTGTACAATCGACCAACAAATAAAGAGCAATGAGCTCTGCCAAATGTATGAGCACCTGAAATTGAATATATATATAAATCATATATACCAAACCATCACTTTCAAAGTCAAATTAAGTTATGATAATGGTGAATTTAGAGTAAAGTTAATGGTTTCACTTTCAACCATAATATATTCCTTTCAAGAATTTTTCCATTTGTTATTAATTAGCTAGCATTGTTGCAACGCATGGATAATTTGAATTTGAATTAGGGAAGATTTGTTACCTGAGAGTGCAACTAGATCAGTAGTGTTGAGACCTTGAACAGCAAAGGCGCCTTCAAGTTGAGTGAGGTTGAAGAAAGGAGCCGGAAGGTTTTGATTAGCAAGGGTTCTGTTTGCTGTTAAACTATCCCTTCTTCCTAAGGAAACATCCCAATAAGGACCGCCAGCCTGTCAATACATATACATAGTCTTTGAGTAAAAGCTATTCTTCAACATTATTAATAATAATAATAATAATATGTAGTCTTTGAGTTCATCCTGTGAAGCAAGTAATAATCAATGTTAAAAGATCAAGGTGTATTTTGACTTTAAGATAAAATAGAATATATAATCAGTAAATAACTCTAATATTTTAAGTTAGTTTTTATACTGAGTTAGAGGCAAATTTAAATTTTAAGATAACATTAAATTCTATTTTAATAATAATTGTTGAATTTATTGATTGAGCCGCTAGTTATCAAACTGGTAATGTTCTATCAATAAATATGACAATCCGAATTTATCTAAACTTGACTCTTGAAATTAAAATTTTAGTTTTATTTAAATTTAGTGAAACATGATCTGATTTTACACTCAGCACACAAGCAAAATCAATTAGAAATAGCATTTATACCAGAACAGTAGATATTTCAGCTGCAAGGGTAAGAATATCAGCACAAGAAACCACGCCGGGGCAAGCATTCTCCACCGCGGTCTTGATCTGGTTCACAACATCCAAACCTCTTATTGAGTTGTTGTTTGGCAAAGCTTGTTGCTCACTCTCTATCGTGGCAGTGTTGTTCAACAAAATTGATGCATCACACCCCTGCATGCCCCAAGCATCAGCAACATAATCAATTTATACTGAGATTTAGGGAAATGATATTTTTTCTTAATAAAATTGGTAGAGAAGGTACCCCAATGTCTTGGAAGTGTATGTTTTTTCACATATATAGCCAAAAGTCAAGTACTTAAAATTTGTTACATGTGAAATAAAAAAGTTTATGATATTAGTTCTTTTTATTTTATAATTTGGAGTGGTAACCTTGGTCTCTTGTCACAATTTTGCTATAACGTAACTAACAAGTTTTTGTACATGTCCAGTAAGTATATATAGAAAGCAGAGCATAAGAGTAGGGGGAGGTTTGAGACAATTGATGCAGTATATAAGAAAGAAAATAAGAAAAGTGATGATAAATTAAAGTAAAAATATGGGTACCTACCTGAACAAAACAGTCATGAAAGTGAAGTCTAACGAGACTGGCAGGCATACGAGGATCTTTCTGTGCAACGGTGCTGACAACTTGGGCAACAATGGAGTAAACATTGGGACAAGTTTTCTTGTAAAAGGAGGGATCTAGTTGTGCATCTGAGGAGAAGGGTACCATTCCAAGCACAAGCAGTAGAGAGGAGAGAGCTGTGAGTGTGACATGGAAACACCTCATTTTTCTCTTGCTGCTAATAATATTAAGACTTAGTGTGAACTACACATACAACCGAGTCTTTATTTATAGAGACAAATGATGACCATGGATATTGCTCGTCGGCTACCCATTCTGTGTCAGCTCAGAGCCAAAAAGATAATATTGATGCCATTGACTATATGTTATCAGTGTACGTGCGCGTCTATATATTATTATTCTAAACATTATTTTTTTTATTTACTTTTTCATTATAATATTTATTACCTCAATTCAAAATAAGATTTATTTTTATATACGAGGAGCGTTAGCAATATACTAAATATTATCTTTTTAATATATTTTTTGTTAATTAAAGTTATCGAATTTCATTAATTTAAAAATTGTTCCTGCCGTGAATTTAGGATTTCCGGTATAATAATGTTAATTGGGGGGAAGCTTCCTGTAGTTTTCAGTGAGCACTAAGACAATGAGATGCTTCCTCTTTAGGCCCAGCGTTCAAGTAAGAATTCGATATAGCAACTGCACTGTGTTAAAAGCGCTTTTGTGATATTTAATAGAAATCACATAAATTTCATCTAATACAAATATTGAATAAGGTCCTTAGAAATTAAAATTAGAAGTAGCAGTGACATTAATTCTTCAAACAAATTAATTTTTTTTTAAATGTCAAATAAATTTTTAAATTTAACTGTTTATTGATTTTTTAGTCCTTAAACATGTATTAATATCATCATTTTAGTCATATTTTTTTTTAATTTTGAATTAAAGTAATTGTTTATCTAATTTTAAAAAAATAATTATTTTTAGTCAAAAATTAACGGAACAACATATTCCAATTTCCATAAAATATTACCAAGTGAAGTCGTTGCAGTGCTAGTGTCAAGTGTGGACCCACATAAATTTTATATTCAGATATTACATTATAAAATAAAGTGGTCCTGATGAGGTGGCACGACCGGGATTTGTTTGTACAATCCAAAATTTCTTGGCATTTACGTCATTAATTATACTTTAAATTGTAATATGGCATGGTGGAAGTATATTATTCAATTCCAACGAAGCATAAGTATTGTATTAAAGTAAGCTCCAACACCTAGTTGGGTTAGCCTATGAACTTTTCAAAATTTTCCACCCATTCATTTCCATGTTTTTGGCATGGATTTCTCTTCACTCTTGCATTATTTGTTCAACCGCTGCTTACTTTCTGGTACAGTCATTATTCACAGTTTTTCTGAAAAAAATGTAATAAAATAGAAAATAGTTTTAATATGATCTGACCCGATACTAATAATATATTGAAGCTGTATGTAAAGATTTACTTTCTCACTCGGAAGATTATGATCACTTTCAAAAATTAGGTAAAGTATCTTATAATATAATAAAAAAAAAAGAATTTAAGCTCTTATAAAATTAAAGATAAACGAAAAAAAAAGGTTTATTTACTTTTTATTTAAATGAAAGTATCTCAACTTAATTCATTTTAAATTAAGGGTGAATATATCTTTATTTTGTTACGTTACATAAATTTCACTTAGAATAGTAAATGGTTATTTGCCAAAAATAAAAATACAATTCTCAATGTATTAAACTAAAGTCTTTATTCTTTATGTTTCTAATGAATAGCTTCAAAATACTCGTTAAAGTTTGCTTGAAAAACAAAGTCATGGATCTCATACAAAGAAAGCAGACATAAGATAGAATGAAAAAAGCGAAAGAAAGAGGGGCAATAGAAAAATATAAAGAAAACTTTCTTGATATCTGATATTTTCTTTTTACTAAATAACAGGACTTTATACATTTTAAAGCCTGAAAAAAGTTGCCTAAAGTCTCGAGCATTATATTTAGATAGCAACTTAACATATTTCCGCATTAAATTTTGATTTGAATTATAATCAATAAATTAAAAATAATTTATTTATATTTATATAAAAAAGTAATTCATATTTTAGAAATTTCTATTTATTTAACGTTTTGTAGATATATATTCAATCTATTTATAAAAAAATTCAAAAATTGTTACTATTTAAAAAAATATATTTTTTTAAATACCTATAAAATTATTTTCAATTCAACTTCTCATATAATAATTTCAATTCAGTCATGATCAAAGTATTTTTGACTTACTTTCGAAAAAGTATTTTATCTTAATCTCAACAAGTGAATTATTGATTTGGTCTAAACTAAAGTGTCTTTTCCTTCACTTCACCAAAATATTTTTTTCTCACTCTTGGATAGATTTTGCATTTTATTTTATTTTTTTTTGTTTTTAATCAATAAATTTACTTTTTTATTTAATAAAATTTGACGAATTTTAATAGTTGATAGATTTTAAACTATCCATGCAATTAAATGAATGGACTAGATTTTTTTTTTCATGATAGATTGGACAAATTTAATTATGTATAGACTAAATGGATGGTGAATAAATAAATTATTTTGCTATGCTAAATTATGTGTTTTGTGCAATTATAAAATTTACAAGATAGAACGAAGAGAAAATAATGATGAATCATTTTGAATTTGAATTATGTTTCAATTTCAAATCTAAAAATATCGTTAGGATTATTGTATTTGAAGTATTTTTTTTATGGGTTAATAGACGAAGGTATCTATAAATTAAATTTCAGTTGGAATCCTCAACAAAGTTAGATTTTTTAACATACCTGAATAGGGTGCAAATAGCAAAATAATTATAATTATTGTGTTCAAAGGTTATTTTAAAATGTTAATCTGAACACAATTAAAATGTATCGAAGTGAATGTTTTTAAAATATAAAAATAATACAAAAGCAAAGCTTCAAACTTAATACGACAAAGATGTATTATCCATCATACTATTTGATACTTTGATGGAAGGTAATATTTGATGCTGTTAAGTTTTTAAGGAGTGCAACATTGGTTTCTTAAATTGTATTAATACTTAAAATAATGTGCACATGCTGTCCTGTCCTTCACAATTGGCAATGCGACAGCACTATGGGCCCTTCTTGCAACAATTTGCAAAATGTAATAATCAACTAACAAAAAGAATTTCATGAAGTAAGCTAGAAATGAGTGATAATAAAAGTTCACCCCCCTATATATACTATGGATATTTTAAAATTGTATAGTGTATAACATAATTAGTAAATTTCATAATTATAATTAGATTTCCATTTAATAATGTATTATATAATTGATTTTATTATTTTACAGTATGTATATTTGGAGTATTCGTTTCACAAAATAAAGATAAATGTAAAATTTTCATCTGACATTATATAATTGTCACAACTAGAAAATTTAAAATTTGCTACAAAATAATTTTGTGGCTAATTTTAAAATCAATAGTTATTTTGTAGCTAATTTCTAGTAAAAATAATTAGATACAAAATTACTATAATATTGAATGATAACAAGTTTAGGGTTTGAGAAGCAACTTAGAATGGCACCAAGGTCCTCGCGCCTCATCGTATGCTTTGAGAACGAACGCGAGCTCATTTTCCGAATGTACCCTCTCCCCGAAGCGTTCCGCGAGGGTCGCACTATCTGCATGGATTCCATTTTCCGAACCGTTGATTATCTCGCTGGTTCGTGTGACGACATGATCTGTTTCCGCGTTAGAAAACATCCCGTAATTTTAGTATTATGGAACCCTTGTATTCAGAAATTCAAGATGTTGCCGTGTTCAACCGCTGCTTACTTTCTGGTACAGTCATTATTCACAGTTTTTCTGAAAAAAATGTAATAAAATAGAAAATAGTTTTAATATGATCTGACCCGATACTAATAATATATTGAAGCTGTATGTAAAGATTTACTTTCTCACTCGAAAGATTATGATCACTTTCAAAAATTAGGTAAAGTCTCTTATAATATAATAAAAAAAAGAATTTAAGCTTTTATAAAATTAAAGATAAACGAAATAAAAATAAAAGGTTTATTTGCTTTTTATTTAAATGAAAGTATCTCAACTTAATTCATTTTAAATTAAGGGTGAATATATCTTTATTTCGTTACGTTACATAAATTTCACTTAGAATAGTAAATGGTTATTTGTCAAAAATAAAAATACAATTCTCAATGTATTAAACTAAAGTCTTTATTCTTTATGTTTCTAATGAATAGCTTCAAAATACTCGTTAAAGTTTGCTTGAAAAACAAAGTCATGGATCTCATACAAAGAAAGCAGACATAAGATAGAATGAAAAAAGCGAAAGAAAGAGGGGCAATAGAAAAATATAAAGAAAACTTTCTTGATATCTGATATTTTATTT
This sequence comes from Mucuna pruriens, assembly GCA_025330945.1. NCBI lineage: Eukaryota > Viridiplantae > Streptophyta > Magnoliopsida > Fabales > Fabaceae > Mucuna > Mucuna pruriens. Next base: position 6,617,147 of record JAENHJ010000533.1, on the reverse strand, counting down.
TTACTAAATAACAGGACTTTATACATTTTAAAGCCTGAAAAAAGTTGCCTAAAGTCTCGAGCATTATATTTAGATAGCAACTTAACATATCTCCGCATTAAGTTTGATTTGAATTATAATCAATAAATTAAAAATAATTTATTAATTTATTTATATTTATATAAAAAATTAATTCATATTTTAGAAAATTTTATTTATTTAACATTTTGGATATATATTCAATCTACTTATAATTTTTTAAAAATTATTACTATTTAAAAAAATATTTTTTTTAAATATTTATAAAATTATTTTCAATTCAACTTCTCATAAAATAATTTCAATTCAATCCTGTTCAAAGTATTTTCGATTTGATATCGAATAAAATATTTTTATCTTAATCTCAACGTATGAAAATTATTGATTTGGTTTAGAACAAAGTATCTTTGCCTTCACTTCACCAAAATATTTTTATCTCACTCTTGAACACATCTTGCATTTTGTTTCTTTTTTGTTTTTATTCAATAAATTTATTTTTTTATTTAATAAAATTTGACAAATTTTAAAAATAATTGATAGATCGCAAACTATCCATAAAATTAAATAAATGGATTATATTTTTTTTCGTAATTAATAAATTGGATAAATTTAATTATAAATAAATTAAATGTATAATAGATAAATAAATTATTTTATTTTTCCATGTCATCATGAAAAGGGATTGTTTTGTGAAATTATAAAAATTACAAACATAGTACGAAGAGAAAATAATGATGAATTGTTTTGAATTTGGATTGTCTTTCAACTTCGAATCCAAAAATATCGTTAGGATTATTATATTTGAAGTATTATTTTCTTAAAATATATTTTGATGGATTAATATCTATAAATTACATTTGACTTAGAGTCCTCAACAATCTGAATAGGGTGCAAATAGAAAAATGATTATAATTATTGTGTTCAAAAGTTATTTTTAAATGTTAATTTTTTTATCCTAAAAAATTAATCTGAACACAATTAAAATGTATCGAAGTGAATGTTTATAAAATATAAAAATAATACAAAAGCAGAGCTTCAAACTTAATACGACAAAGATGTATTATCCATCATACTATTTGATACTTTGATGGAAAAAAATATAGATATGATCAGAGATATAATGTAATAAAATAAGGGATTGTGATATAAATTTAATCAGAATATTTTTTTTATACTTATAATATAGATATATATGAGATAGATGAGAAATATTTACACCAAAAGTAATTATTAATTTTTTGATATTAAATTTAAATTTATAATATTTTGGTTAAAAATATAAATATTTTTATTTTTTTTCAATTAATGTTAATAATAAAAATGTATTATTAGTATAAAAATTGTTGCAGAACGAACTAATAAGAAATTATATCCTTTAAGATAATTATAAAAAAATAAACATAAATAAATATAAAAAATTAGAAGACTTTTATACTATGTGGTGCTTAAATTATTTATTCATGTGATATGTGGGTCCATGTTTCACTGCCCAACTTAATATACAGCAGAAACCAATTTGATATAATTTAATTTTGAAAAATTATAAATACTTTAAGTTGGTTGGATCTAGTTGAAGAACTTATTGTACATTTACCTTTGTTGTCTACGAGTGCGCAGACAAATGTTAGGGAAGCATTTGAAAATTTGAAGGCTCTTTATTTGTACAGTGGCAAGGACAGAGATGGCTAGAGCTCAAGGAGTATAGTACTCTCGAGATATTTATCAAAGAACCTGAACGTTGAAGAGTCAAATTTGGAAGCTACACTTGCCTTTATAAAGTTACCATATATTGTATGCAACTTGTTATGCTAATTATTGTTTTGTTTATTACAATGACGGTGAATTTAATTAGTTACTTATTATGTATAATCTTTGGTCTATAGTTGGTGATGATGGAAAATTGTTTTAAGAATTGAATTATTAATTCTAGAAGATATAACTCACGATAATTTTTTTAGAATCAATTACTAGTTGTTAAAATTTATATTCAATTGTAATCGATATTTTTATTACTGTGTAAAGTACTTGGATTGATCTGTCAAAGTTAAATCGAATAATAATTTTTGTTCTATTGGCTTGAACAAGTATAAATACTTGTAGCTAAAAGATTCAATTGAATATGAAATTCGATTGGTTCAACTTTTGTAATAGGTAGAACGATTGGCTTGATATGGTACTTACAGTTTTGTGTCATAGATTTCAACGTAGTTTCTCAATTTTGTCATGATAATCATACTAATCATGCATGTCTTTGTACATCAATCATTTATTCTATTCATCTTAATATAATATTATATAAGAATGAACCATTTTGCCCTTATTTTTTCTAGATCAAACCATTCATGGAAAAATACTTTTATTTTATTTCTAAAATCATGATATTATAATTCAAGATATGTTTATGTTGTCTTATCCTTTTTTAATAAATCGTTTTATATGAAGTTAACAATTAACTTTTTTTTAATTATCAATTGAAGTTTTAGTGAAAAATTTATACTCATTAATTAAGTATATATTTCAAGGTGTTGTTGAATCAAAATTCAAAGCTAATACATCTATATCAGTCATTTCATTCTTCTCATTACATTTTTACAGAAAAAATATATATATATTGAATATATTACACTTATATGTGACTTAATCCACGTTGAAAACGTTGCATGTATAAGGCATCATGACTATTGATCAAATAACATTGCAAGAAACATCTAGAATAAAAATTATATTTAAGTCAATAGGCTAAATACACAACAAAAATAAACATACTTAACACAATATGAAACATTACTAATGATATGGTTTAACTTCGTTACAATTGATAAGGATATATACATGAACATATTTTCATTCATTATCTATTAGTCAATGACACAATGATGACAATTATCGACAATGTTGATAATGTTACCTCAATGATTTGCATTTCTAAATACACCAAATATGTGAAAAGAATATCACAATAAAAATCAGTAGAGTTTAAATACATACAAAACTATCAAGAAAACCCTTATACTACCTTGAAAATAGAAATAAGAGGAAATTATGTCTTGAAATTCCATTTCACCCTTTTTGTTTTATATTTTTTTTTACCAACTTTCTCTTATCATATGTTCGAAATGATTGAATCCCCTCCCTCTTCTTAAACTACCAAAAATAATATTAGGTAATACCATTGATGACTTATAAAGTTCAATCGACAATTATATGAAGTGAATGAATAATGAATTTTTTTTGAATTAAATGTGAAATCATAATTAATTTTGTTTTGTTAATATCTAGATAGTATACTTTGATTTTGTTTCTCATATATAAGGGAAAAAAAATTAATTCCACCCATGAAAATTTTCTTTTAAGCTATCCTTCTTTGATGAAGATAATTCATCTAAATATAGGCCAATAGAAAAATATAATTTATAGTTAATGAAACATTGAGCGAATTAAACAGAAATTTAAATAATGGTCCATTATTATTGAAATATTTTCTTTAAATTTTGCCAGCTATTTTTTTAACTTGCCTTATTAATTATATAATCAATATATAAATAATTGATTATATTTTAATTAGCTTTTTCAGGATCTCTTTCCAATTAAAATAGAGAAAGGACACAAACAGAGCGTAAGTTAGAGGCACATAAAGAAATTGATTATGAACACTAGATGATTCAAACTACAAGAAAGAAAATCTAACACAAACACAGTTCATAACAACTAGTGGCGGCACATGGTATGAATGTGTCTATAGCTTCTTTATTCGTGGCTTCTAACCACACCATTGTAGACTAGTCATCCTAATTCATTTAGAAGGAGCTAACCATACCCTTCGCTGATGATTCTTTGGAGGCCACACTAGCAATATCAAGTTCAACAGATTTCTTGTTAACAAAATTACATTGTTTTCTGATTTCTCCTTTATTCCCAGTGAGAACAGCAATATTACCCATTTTAATCATTGAAGCCTCAAAGCTGTCAAAGAAAGCTTTTGGGTCACTGCTGAACTTGTTGACAATGTTGATGGTATCAGCACCGGTTGTGGAAAATAACTCTTGGTCACTCTGAAGCAAGCCCTTCTTAACCTGAAGATTGGAGTAGTAGTTATTGTCTATTGTATCAGGAGTGGTTGGGTCAAAATTGACGAGGTTGTTAGGTCCACCATTGGGGCATTTTGTGCGCAATTGTTGTAAGTAACTTGTGTCAAGAGTTGGATCGGGTTTCCCAGTACCACTGAAGTTGTACAATCGGTCACTAAATAAAGAGCAGTGAGCTCTGCCAAATGTATGAGCACCTGAAATTGAATCATACATACATCATATACTAATCCATCATGTGTTGTCTTTTTTATAACACAAATTATTCCAAAGTCAAAATGGTGTATTTAGAGTAAAGTGAATGGTTTCACTTTCACTAGTACTATATATATCCCTCTAAATCCAATATCGTAGCTTACCCTAAATTTCAAGAATTTTTCTATGTATTATTGTTATTATAGCTAGCATTGTTGCAACATATAGGATAATTTGAATTGAGGAACATTTGTTACCTGAGAGTGCAACTAGATCAGTAGTGTCAAGGCCTTGAAAAGCAAAGGCGTCTTTAAGTTGAGTGAGGTTGAAGAAAGGAGCTGGAAGGTTTTTATTGGCAAGAGTTCGGTTTGCTGTTAAACTATCTCTTCTTCCCAGGGGAACTTTCCAATCAGGACCACCAGCCTGTCAATATACATACTTTTAATCATTTTAAGATTAATAAAGTAAAATATATTCTTAATTAAACATAACTAATAATAATATAGACCCAGAGCTATGTAATAATCAATGTTAAACGATGATGATGGACTTCATAAACTTCTGAATTGTATTTTTTAATCTAAGGTATACCTCAGCTGAGTGAATGACTAATTTTTCAAAATACTAAAATCTATTTAAAGTAGATATATCTTAATAAATATTTTTTCACACATACATGCTTAATATTAAAACTCTTTATCACATGTTTAAGGAGAAAAGTTATCGATTAATCATATAAAAGTTTTGAATTAATATGTATAATAGATATATCATTTGTAATTGATTGTTATCTTTAGTTAAGATATTATGACAATGATTTTATCTAAACTCAACTCTCGAAATTAAATATTTGAATTTAGTCCAACATAATGTGATTTTATAATGAGCAAAAGTAAAATCAATTCAAAATAGCATTTATACCAGAACAGAAGATATTTCAGCTGCAAGGGCAAGAATATCAGCACAAGAAACCACCCCGGGACAAGCATTTTCCACTGCTGTCTTGATGTCGTTCACAACATCCAAACCTCTTATTGAATTGTTGTTTGGCAAAGCTTGTTGCTCACTCTCTATTGTGGCAGTGTTGTTCAACAAAATTGATGCATCACACCCCTGCATAAGAACAACATAATCACTTTATTTCTTGTTCATTCTAAAGAATCTAATTAAACTACATATGACCATATGGTGTGTCTCTTAGTGAACTAACATTTATTTGTTACACCCTAATTATACCTCCTTGAAGACTGGATTGAAAATTTAAAATAAAATATGTAAGTAAAAGGAAGAGAGAAGTAAATAGAAGGATATGAAGGGAGTGTTAAAATTAAGATGAGGGAAAAAGGTATCAACTAGTTGAATGTCGAATGGAAAAATAGTGGGAACATACAATTTTTCTAATGTAAAATTTTCACTTGATCCCCTTGGTGTTCATTTCTATCTTAATATTTTTTTCATAATTTTTAATAGAATTTTACTATTAACTATATTATTAAAAAAACAACATGTTTATACAAAATTATTTATTTTAAAAATAGTACGTTTTTAAAACTTGTAGAAATTATCACCTGACAGTAGTTAAAGAATAAGTAACGCTAATCTTATAATAATTTGACACAATAATTTCTACAATAAAGATAGAGAAGAAGAAAAGAAAAGAAAAATATAAATTTTATAATGAAATGAGATAGAGAAAGAAATTGTGAAAAAATATTATAAAACTTGTGAGTGAAAGTATTATTCTTCTTAAAGTTTTTATTTGAGGACCCTCGTTAGGTTAAATACTTAATTAACGTTTTTTTTAACTTTTTTAATCACAATATATCACCTATATATTATATTTACTCCTTTTTTTTTTTTGTCACGAGGTGTCCATTAATTAAACATTTTTCCTATTCTTAAGAATCATTAAAAAAAGGAGGTTATGATGAGAAAAGATCGAGACGTACTTGGGAACATAGCCCCCCATTCTTACTCCCTCGATGAATTAAACCCTACAATACCCTACGGGTGAGAATGAAAGTGGTCCCATTATGCATAATAGTACACCATCCTTAATTTTGTTTAAGTGATAGATGATTGTACTTTTTAACCAAAATATTAGAAGTTTAAATTTTAATTTTAAGTATGAAATTTTTTTTAACTATGAACTGTTTAATAAATTTATGGTCTTTGAAGATTATAAAACTTCACACTATTTCATTAATAAAATAAAATAAAATAAAAATATGCATAATAGTATTATTTAGAGATTAGGAGTGGTGAGTGGAGGCTGCCAAAAGACATGTATGGTCAAGGGAAGATATTTTCTCATATCTTGATGTGTATGATATCTTGTTAAAAGACATGTCGTTGAAGTTTGGTGCATACATTCTAAGTAGAGCAAAAAAATTGTATTTTTTGTTTTTGTCTAAATGTCCGTTGAAGTGGTTCCAACTGATACACAAATACACTTTTAGAAGAGAGGAAAAAAGAAAAGAAAAGAGAAAATAATATAGAAAAAAGAGAGAGGCACAGGCACAGGCACAGGCAAAGGCAGAGAAATATTTAAAATAGAAAAATGAAATTTAGGAAGCAGAAGAGAAGAGGGGATGAATGAGTATAGTGAGTAGACATACTTGAACAAAGCAATCATGAAAGTGAAGTCTAACGAGACTTGCAAGCATGCGAGGATCTTTCTTTGAAACGGTTCTGATGACTTCACGAACAATGGAGTGAACCTTGGGGCAAGTGTTCTTGTAAAAGGAGGGATCTAGTTGTGCGTCTAGGGATAGTGGTAGCACTCCGACCACAACCACTACATAGCACAGAGCTGTCACTGTGACATGGAAACACCTCATTTCTTTTCTTAATTGCTAATATTACACTATGCCTTTCTTCTTCTGGACAAATTACCCTCTTAACTACCCTTTATTTATAGACAAATCACCCTCATGGATATCGCTCGCCACAGTTTATCCCAAAAAGAAAACAATTATTTCTTAGCAAAAAATATTTATGGAAATCCATGTCATAATTGATAAATGAGAAGACAGTACTATCCAGCAAGTGTACTTCATCGAAGGGTTATTTTAATTTAATTAATCATTTTAGATAGTTAATTATATTATTTTTTTAGACAAAACTTTCCTATTTACAGTAAATTATATTTAGTAATATATATGTGATTTTTATAAAAAATAATGTAATGTATTAGAAAAATAAAAAAAAATTATGACTGTATGAGTGTTTATATATTATTAGATTAAATTACAATTTTAGTTTTTATCGAAAATTTGTTTTGATCAAACAATGACAGTTTTTTAATTTTTAACACAAATTTAAACCTTTGTTCAGTAATTCAAAACCATGAAATTTATTTCACTACATTAATTTAAATAAAAGTGTATATTATATAAAATATATTATAAAAATATAATAAAAATTACATGAAAAGTGAGTTTTATAAATAATTAAAAAGAATATAGTATTAATTTTTTTTAATTTTTTATGAGACTTATTTTTTACATAATTTTTACAATGTTTATGATATTTTTATGTAAATATTAATTAGATTTTATAATTCTTTTGTAGATTAATCTAATAAAATAAGTTTTATATTTTGAATCAATTAAAAAATAAAAACATACTCTAAAATAAAAAAAAATGATATTTTTTCATAAAGATTATATTAAGAATTAAAAAATAAAAATAATTATTTTTTAAATAAATAAACAAATAAATTTTTACACAAATAAATTATCAAAATTATAATTTAATCATATTACTATTCTAAACATATCTTTATTTTTTATTTTTCATTTTATTTTCAGCATAATTTTTCTTATTTTCTATTACATTATATATCACATGTATATTTTTTTCTTCATCTTTACTTTTCTTTTATCCATCCTAAAATAAGAAGTATTTTTATTATTTTCTGATTTGAAATATGAAAAGTGTTAGTAAATAGTAATAATATATTGGACACTATTTTTTAATATCTTTTTTATTAATTTTCACTCATTTAAAAAAAATCGCATATTTAATAGAAATGACATAAATTCCAACTAATAAAAAGATTTTACGAAAGAACAAATATTAAATAATCTATTGAATTGTTGATAACATTTTTCCTTAAAAAAATATTGCCAAATTAAATTGTTGCAGTGGGTTGCTGGTGCTACTGTCGTGTGTGGAGCCCATAAAAGCAAAAGCCCGTTATTGATGATTGTCACCAATGAGATTTATGGTCATATATTATTATATTAAATAATCAAGTGGTCCTGATGACGTGACACGTGGGCGGCACGACCAGGATTTGTTTGTAAAATTTAAATTTTTTTGGCATTTATGTCTTTATCTTAGTTTAAATGGCATGGTGGGAGTATGTTATTCAACAAAACATAAGTGTTTCATTCAAGTAAGCCGTGCTTTGCAAGCTCTAATATAAGTCTATGGATATTTCAAAATTTCCACTCATTCATTTTGATGTTTTTGGCTTGGATTTCTCTTGGTCGTCTCTTCCATTATTTGTTCAACTGCTACTTACTTTTTGGTACAGTCATTATTGGCGACTTTAAACATTAGGTAAAGATATATAAAAAAGACCTTCGCTCTTATAAAGTAAAAGATATATGAAATAAAAAATGAGGTTGTGTTTACTTTTTATTTAAGTAATTAAAGTATCTTAAACTTAATTCATTTTAAGTTAAGGGCGAATATATCTTTATTTTGTTACATTACATAAATTTCACTTTAGAATAGTTAAATTTTAAAAAAATTAAAATATTTAAAGGTTATTTGTCAAAAATAAAAATACACTTCTCAATGCATTAAATTAATGGTATGTTTAGTTTAAGAAATAAAGTGAAAAAAATAAAAATAAATAAAAATGAGATATTTTTAGATGATTTGATAAAATTGTTCTTCTATTTAGTTTATAAAAGAAATATATATATATATATATATATATATATATATATATATATATATATATATATATATATAATATGATATAAATATTTTAAATAAAAATAAGAGTTTATATAATTAAGAATATTTTTGTCTTTTATGTAAAAATTGTTTTTTTCCAAATCGAATGAATAATAAAAAAAATACATTAAAAACATGAAACTCATGTACTTTTTTCTTTTTCTCGTGTTAGACGCTCACAAACGAGGGAAGAGATCAATTTAAGATATTTTCCATCTTTTTGTACTGTTTCTTTAATAAAAATGTTTTTTTTTTTCAAATTTCCTTTTGATTATCTCGATAGATTATGTCTCACTTAGTGATAATTTCTACTGAATCAGAAAATTAGTTTATAAAAAATATAATATTATTTTTCTTTTATACCAACATTAATCAAAGTTTAAATTTTGTATTAATAAATATTGGATCTAACAAAAGGGCGTGTTGAATTTTATTAAAAGAATTGTTCAAATTTAAATAGTATCTAAAATATAATTATTTGTTAAAGAGGATATACGTGGATAAAAAAATAGAAATTTATTATTTATGCTCCTAATAAATACCTTCAAAACGACAGTTAAAGTTGTTTGAAAAACAATATGTCACGGATCTGATGCAAAGAAAACAAACAGAATATACAAGTGAAAGAAAAAGAAGGGGAAATACAAAAATATAAAGAAAACACTCTTGATCTATGATGTTTTCTTTTTGATAAATAATAGGACTTTAAACATTTAAAAACCCGAAATAAGCTGCTGGTTTTCACTAAAACCGGTATTGTTTTATATTATATTATATTGTTTGCTACAAGACATACTTTTCCATGTAGATCTAGATTTTTTAATTTTTTGGGTTGCAAACTGCGAAAGAGTAATGTTATATGTTTTTTAAAATTCTCTTACATGCAATTGTTCTTATTATTTTATAAAAGTATTAAATAAAAAATCTATTTAATATTTTGAAAACAATAACATATTTAATACGAAATTTGTAAAAAAAAAATTATAAAAAATTTAGAACCCAAACTAACTTGATGTGATTTATTTTTTAAAAACTATAAATAAAATGATAATACTTTAATTTAAGTTGTTGGATCTAATTTTTGTTTTTTGTCAATAAAACAAGTAGGAAGTATCTACTATAAATAATTAATCTACTCTAAAAATCATTAACTTATCCGAGGATGGGTATTATTTTTTCTATAAATAAAATCAGAATTCGAATTTATAAAATATCAATTAAGCAAATTTAGGTGAAGAACGCCATTCTAGATCTACGTTTTGTGAACAGATGTACGTTAGGGGCAAGTCAGAGCACACGTCGTACTCTCGAGAAATTTATCAAAGAACGTGAACGTTGAAGAGTCAAATTAGGAAGCTAGGCTCGGGTTTAGAAAGTTAGCATATATTCTATTATGCTAATTATTGCTTTGTTTATTACAATGATGATCAATTTAATTAGTTGCTGATTATATATAACTTTATCATAAATTATGAAAATAAATAAGTAGCAATTAAATACCTTATAACTAGATAAAACATTCGTAAGCCATGAACCAAGAAAAAATGTGAAAACCCTAAAAAATATTTTGTTTTATTTGTTTTTTTTTTATCTAAATGAAAACAATATTTAGAGCATATGCTATTAATGTAGTGGATGAATACAATTTAATGTTGTGATGGTTGAGAATGGAAATATGGATAAGAAGGGAAAATTAACTAGGCATTTTCGTACAGAAGCTGAGTTTTGTCAGTAGAAAGTTCGTCACGTCACGTGGCAAGTTGCTTGCTTTCTTCGTACAGTTAACTTGGACAAGTTAACTTGGACAAGTGAACTTGTTTGATATGAATGAAGACTATCTAAATTCTAGAGCCATGTAAATGTTATGTACCCCACATGCTCATATTGATATGCTAGTTTAGTTTATTACAATTTGTCTTAAAATTACGACTATGCAGATTGCAGTGGAATACACCACTATCATCATGAATTAAACAAAATCATCGTCTCATATATCATGAAACCCTCGGTCCTGACTGATGGCTAACGAATTCATCGTTTTCTTTCCACATTTGGATTCCACTCACCTTTATTATATATGATCCACTCTTAATTCTTTTTAAGAGTCTTTGTGTTAACTAAATATTTCTCGTCTTGCGTTATTCCCCATCTCATTTTATAACCTTATTTTTATTTTTATTTTTGAGGATTATATTATTTGTTACTATTTTCTGTTTTTATTGTAGTGTCGTTTGATTACTGAGATATGTCGATAGTATTTTCTAAATATGTTGCCTGATTTCTATTATGGATGTGTATTTTATACTGAATTCTCGCAACAACCTTGTTAGATGTCTTTATTAAGTTAAAATCAATCATTTTGTTTGGTTATTTGACGGTGGATAAACTAGCCAGTTCAATATATGTGGACAAAGTGATAATTTATTCTTTAAAAAATAGAAATTTATTTTTTTTTCTTTTTCTCCTATTTAAATTTTAAATACCAATTAGACCATTAGTTGTTAGAGTTATGTTTTTGATAATTTTGCTCATAAATACTTAGAATAAAAAAGAAAAGTTAAATAAATATTTTTATAAACTAATATTAATTTATATATAAATAAATAAAATTTTTAAATAAATTAAAAGGTTTATTTAAAAAAGTTATTCATAAATATTTATAAAAAAAGAAAATTAGATACAATTTTCATAAAGTAAAATCAACTTATATATAAATTAATTTATAAAAATTCTTTTATATTAATTTATTTAAAAATTAATTTTTATTTTATTTTATTTTATTGTAAGTACTTATGAAAAAAATGTAAACAATATAACTGTGCAGATATTAGCACCTGATCTGACTATGGATTTTCTTACCAATTTTAAGACACTAAAAATTTGTCATATATATACATCAAACTCTTTTATTACTACCAATAAGCTTTAGTTAATTACTAAATCAATTCAATGCTAACATGCTAACGACCCTAATCAGTTATATATTTAAATTCAAGTTTAATTAAGATAACGCATTCAAAGATCGAATAATATTTTTTTCATGGGTATTATCTCTCCCTCGGTCTCTCTCTTATTTTTAAAATTATAGATCTCTCATGTATTCAATTTCTTTTCAATAACTAGACATGCAATTCATTTGCAGTGTTCGTTCATATACTCCTGCTAGTCTCAAGGACCTACAAAGTCAGAATCTTTTTTTAGTTTTGAGTTTAAAACTCGTTTCTCTTTTTCTTCTATGTTCGTGGACCTTCAGCGTGGTAACTATTCATAGACAAGACAGATTTTGTTAATTTCTAAGAATTTGGTTTGAATATTATTCGAGAGTTGAAAGTATTTTTATTTTTAAAATAATAAATTCATCTTTTTTCACTTTAAAAATGGGAATCTAAAAATGCGTATTGGAATTTTGAAAAGCTGTTTCCTAACTTTTATCTAAATCTGCACAAGTCTCTCAACCTTTTCCCGTTTTTTATTTTCAACACATTTTATGAAATTTTTAAAAGGCTTTAATATACACTTAAATCATGTTTGTGAAGAATTAAAATTATTTCCATTTTAATTCTTATTATAGATAAAAATTTTGTATCAACAAAAATTAGTTCAGCAAGTAAAAATGAATTTATGAGTTCAAACTTCGTTGTTAATATAATTTTATTAATAGATTATCTTTGGTCAAAAAAATATAACTATTCTTGAAAAGAACTCTCGACTTTTCTATAACTTTTCCTATTTTATAGTTATCGTGTTTACTTTTTTTTTTTTATCATTTGTTGCACGTCTTCAGACTAAATGGGGAGGAAATTTAACTTTTTTTTTTATTGTTATTTTAAAAAAATAAAGTTAACCTGGTCCGTCTTGGTAGCCATACATAACTAGAACTTTTGTTATTACTTATAGATTTGTAATCTAAAATCCGGCTATCATTGTTGCCATACGTTGCAATCGGGATTGGGATAGAGACAGCGAAATGTTAAGAAAAAATAGAAATTCACTTTCTTCCCTTGCGAACAAAGATGAATTAAATGGAGTTATGATCATGTTTATTAAGAAAAATATTAAAAATTTTAGAAAAAATAAGAGGATATTTGAAAATAGATTTAAGATTTAGAAATCGATTACGTGTCAGGATGGTGTTAGCACTTCACGATGTATGTTTTATGATGATTATCTTAATTAGATATGTGAAACTATTATGACTTTTAAATTGTTATTTTTATCCTTTAATAAAAATATAATTAAATTTTGTTATTGGGAGAGGAAAAATATTTTTTTAGTTTTCTTAACGAAATAAGAGTTACCTCTTGTTCTTATGTATCTACTTTTGCAATGAAAAATTCAAAGCTCACATAGTTTTGGAAGAGACTTGGGACAAAAGGGATTCCCAAATAAGAAATGCATCTGATATGGTTATCATGAACTTAGAAGGTGAATGATAGAGTGTGTCTAAAGGAGGGATGAGCAAATATGACAAATAACAAGGAAGGATGAGGAGCTAAACATTAGTTCCTATGTCCAATTGAAAAGAATAGGGATGAGCAGAAGCCACTTGTTGGCTCCTACATCCAATGGAAAAGGCACACATAAAATAGAAATTGAGTAAGAGTCACTCGTTGCCTCCTACGTCTAATGGAAAAGGTACACAAAAGATAGAAATGGAGCAAGAGTCACTTATTGGCTCTTGTGTCCAATGGAAACTACAATAGAAATCGAAAGGAAGGAGCAAGAGTTGTAAGGTGATTAGAAATAGAGTGGCTATCCATTGACATCCAAAGATTTGAAATAGAGTAGATTATCCATTAACATCCAAAGATGGTTGGAATGGAGTAGAGTATCTATTGACGTCCAAAGATGGTTGTAATAGAGTAGATTATCCATTGGCGTCCAAAGATAACTAGAAGAAGCAAGAGCCACTTGTTGGCTCCTGCGTCTAACGAAAAATAGCAGATAACAGAGGAGAGTAATCTAATGAAATAGGACAGATAGTAGAGGGGAATGCGTATGACAGATAGTAAAGGGAGTGTGACCAATGGAATAGGATAGTTAGCAGAGGAGAGTTCGTCCAATGGAATAGAACAAATAGCAGAAGGGAGTGCATCCAATAGAATAGGACAGATAGCAGAGGGGAGTGTGTCCAATGGAATAGGACAGATAACAAAGGGGAGTGCGTGCAATGAATGTAAAATGGATTAACAAAGAGGAACAGGAACTACTCGTTAGCTCCTATGTCTAATGGAATATAGAGTATTGATAATAGAAGGAGAAGGAGCTACTTGTCAGCTCCTACGTCCAATGGTATGTAGAGAAATGGGTATAGAAAAGAGCAAGGCCTACTCGTTAGCTCCTACGTCCAATGGAATGCAGTAAATAAAAACATCAAGGAGTAGTTAGCTCTTATGTCCAATGGGATTGAAAAACTTAGAAAAAACATAGAATGAACTAGACTATCCAGGGGGGTCCAAAGGAGCCTGTGCATCCAAACACAAGACTGAGATATGCAAAAATGCATAATGGAATGGACTGCTTAAGGGGCGTCCATAGGAGCCTGTGGGTCTAAATGCAAGGCTAAAATATGCAGATATGTAGAATGGAGTGGACTATCTAAGGAGCATTCATAGGAACCTGTTCGTCCAAACGCAAGGCTAAAATGTGCATAAATACATAATGGAGTGGACTGTCCAGGGAGGCGCCCAAAGGAGCCCATGCGTCCAAACGCAAGACTAAAATGTGTAGAAATGCATAATGGAGTGAATTTCCCAAGGGATGTCCAAAGAACCTATGCATCCAAATGCAAGGCTGAAATATGCAAAAATGTAGAATGGAGTGGACTGCCCAAGGGTGTCTACAAGAGCTTGTGCGTCCAAACATAGGACTGAAATATGTAGAAATGCAAAATGGAATGAACTGTTCAGGGGGATCCACAAGAGCCTATGCGTCCAAACACAAGATTGAAATATGCAGAAAATAATATAACAGGGAAGAAAGGAAGCCAACATTTGACTCTTGCGTCCAAAGGCTTAACAAAACACATAAATAGATATTAGTTAAAAGAAAAAAGAGAAAAATGAAATTGTTGCATCCAAAGGCTTGGAAGAACAAGAAACACATGATAGGGAAGGAAGGAGGCTAGCCATTGGCCCTCGTGTCCAAAGATTGGGCGAAACGCAGAAATATACATGTATCAGTAAAAGGAAAAAGGAAAATGACATTGCTGCATCTAGAGGTTTGGACGAGCAAGAAACACATGGTAGCGAAGAAGGGAGGCCAACCTTTGGCTCTTGCATCTAAAGGCTAGACAAAACACAAAAACATAGAATAATTAGATGGAAAAGAGGAAAACGAAATTGTTGTGTCCAAGAAAGATAAGGTAGAGGAGAAAGGAGGTCAGCCTTTGACTCTCGCATCTAAAGGCTAGCCAAACACAGAAACAAATATTAGTTAATATGGAAAAAAAAACACTATAAAAAAAGCAATAAATAGATGAGAAAATAGCCCTACATAGACTCCTGCAAAGTATTACATGGCAGTGAAAAGGGAGGGAGCCATACGTTGGCTCCCTAACCCAAAAACAAAAGAGAAGGATCACATGGTAGAAGAGTAATAAGGGAAAGGAGAACTAAGCATTCTATTAACTCATGCAAAAATGCATAAATGGGTGAAGGATGTCACTTGATTGTGAGGTCCTTCATTGTCACTAGGGTTCTCCTAACTCTCCTTCCCTTCTTCCTGACTTAGCAAACTTATGTTAAAAGTTCCTTTGAATATCGCCTCTTACATTCTTCTTTTCCATTAGTGTTTCCTCTCAAAATCCAAAAAGATCTCCCATAATGAGCTTGAGTTTCCCATTTTATAGGCAACTATGACTCTCAATATTGAACGAGTTAGATTGTGGACAAGATTTCTCGTTAGTAAAGCTGGACTTGAAGCCGTAGTTTAGGAGGGAAAGAGTAAACAAGGTGAAGAAATTCAATGGAAAGTTGGTTCGAGGATTCCTTTTGTCAACAAAAGCTAACTTCTCGACTACAAAGTTAAATTGAAGTTGTAAAGTGGAATTAGGAGTTGTCAACAAAAGCTGCACAGGGGTTGTGACTGAATAGCAGAAAAGCTGGGCGGCTACAAAAAAGCAAAAGGTGTTTTTTTGTAAAGTTGACGTTACTGGCTCAGAGTATGACAACTTTTTCTACCATCTGCAGAAAAAGTGAATCCCTTTAGACTTTCATCTAAAGGGGCTGAGTTACACGTAGCAACACTGATGAACTCGTCCAAAGGGGTTAAAACAAACAAACTACTTTTCCGTCTAAAGGAGGCATGTAGAAAGGACAAATTCCTTTGGACTCTCGTCTAAAGAAAGTGTAGTGAGAACAAATTTCTCTAGAATTTCGTTCAAAGGAAGTGCAAAAAGACAAATTCCTTTGGACTCTTGTCCAAAGGATGTGTAAAAAGAGAACAAATTTCTTTGGACGTCCAAAAGGGAGGCACAGAAAACAAAGGGGAAATGAATGTAGAACATAATCGCTCTTTTAGACATGCGTCCAAAGGAGAAACAAATGCAGAAAAACGAGACCACTCCTTTGGACATTTGTCTAAGGGAGAAATGAATGCAGAATAGAAATGCTCCTTTGGATGTGAGTCCAAAGGAACTAATGTAGAATGAAGATGCTCCTTTGGACATACGTCGAAAGAAACAAATGTAAAACAACAATGCTCATTTGGACGCAAGTCCAAAGGGGTCAATGCATAACAGAAATGTTCATTTGGATGCGAGTCCAAAGAAATGAAATGCAAAACAGGAAAGCTCTTTGGGACGCAGGTCCAAAGGAAGAAAATGCAAAAAGAACAAAAATGCTCCTTTTGGACTTCCAAAGGAAAGAATGCAGAAACAAAATGCTCCTTTGGACTTAATGCAGAATATGGGTTCTCCTTTGGACGTGAGTCCAAAGAAACAAATGCTGAAACAAAATGCTCCTTTGAACGCAAGTCCAAAGGAACAAATGCAGAATAGGGATGCTCCTTTAGACTTGAGTCTAAGGAAACTAAATGAAGAATGAAGTTGCTCCTTTGGAGTCCAAAGGAATGAATGCTGAAGCAAAATGCTCCTTTGCATGCAAGTTCAAAGGAACAAATGCAAAAACAAAAATACTTCTTAAGACCTGAGTTCAAAGGAACAAATGTAGAGAAAGAAATGCTTCCTTTGGACGTCCAAAGGAAGGAATGTAAAAACAAGGATGTTCCTTTAGATGCGAGTCCATAGGAACGAAGTGTAGAAATAGAAATGCTTCTTTGGACTCAAGTTCAAAGGAATGAATGTAGAACATAGATACTCCTTTATACACGAGTCCAAAGGAATGAAATGCAGGGCCAAAATCCCCCTTTGGACGGAATTCGAAGGAAATAATGCATAACAGAATTGTTCCTTTAGACTTGCATCCAAAGAAGATCAATATGCAAAAACAATTACTCCTTTAGATGTCCGTCCAAAGAAAGGACGAAATGTAGAATAAAATGTGCGTCCAAAAAAAGGGGTTACTGCTTTGCCTCTTTGGACGCATGTCCAAAGAGCTTGAAGGGTTACATTGGTGTTTGGCCAACATCACCTTACTCTTTTGCTTTGGTTTTCTTCCTCTCTTTTTCACTCTATGGATGTGCATTCAAAGAGTCTAATTTCTTTCTTTTTTTTTATTATTTTTATCTTTTTATATTTTATATTTTTTATTTTAAAAAAAATAAGACAAAATCATGTGTTGATATGCATCGATTTCCATTTCTATATACATCCTGTACTCGCTCGCTACCGTAAATTTTCACAAAAATAGTAATATCATTCAAGTTCCTTTTTCAAGTTGATATAGGAAAACTACTTAGTAATGATGGAAGCTTAATTGGGATTAAATTTGATGGTGTGACACTGATCAACATATTTTTCGTACAGGAAGGATCGAGAGGCCTACTATAAAGGATGAAAAAGGAAATGCCATTAAAGATTTTAAGACTAACCTTTTAATAGATAGTTCTTAATGCAACTATTAAAAAGTTGCTTGTGTATTTTAATGACTATCGATTTGTATAAAAAATCGCAATTATAAGGCCAGCCTTAATTTAATAATGATATATATATATATATATATTTGAAACAAAAAATAGCTACTATATTTTTTTTAATAAACTACAGATTTTTTTTATAGGATGGAGACAATATCTCTTGAGCCGATTATGATTACAATAACTATTATATATGTACTACTAAAACTAATTTGCGACGTAGTGCAGTAGTTTTTGTTATTATATGAATATTTTTATAATGGAAAATCTGTATTTATTAATAATTTCATGAAAAATGTGATACATGTTAGAATTTTTTTTTATGATTTGTCATGTGTTATTTTTTATTTATTAAACAATCTGAAATGGATCAAGATAATATATAAACGTGCGCATGGTCTTCTTTCCGTTTCTTATCTTAATGACCAAGATTTAACAAAGTTTGTTGGCTTGTCCCGTCCCATAAAGAACCATCGATATCGATATTAAGTTTGAAGAAAATTATAATTAACATCTGATAAAGACCTATTAAGCAATTCAACATTATTGAATACGAACTGTATGAAATTGTTACAAATTAATTTATAATCAACATTAGCTAGTCTGAATTATATTGTCTAAATTTTTGTCATAATGAATTTTTATTATTATTTGACTTTTTAAACGGGTGAGGATTCAAATCTAAGAATGAAAATGGATATCCTATATATACAACATGTCTTCATACCTATATTTTGAAAGAAAAAAAAACACCTTTTCCTAAGTATCCAAATCTAGGGATGGTAATAGGTATACCATAATAGTACCTGTTTTCATACATATATTTTTAAAAAATAATATTTATCCTTATATTTATATATATATACCTGTCGCACAAATTAAATATCAGGTACATTTCATATTAAAATGCGTAAGAATAATAAAGATGAGTTATTCGTTTTAATTGTTAGATTAAAAAATAAAAGATAAAAAATAAAAAATAATTCTTTTAAAATAATTCTTTGAATAATTTATCTTTTCCAAATAATAAAACGTGTTTTCAAACATATTTTTTTTTTTATTGAGAAATAGAAAAAAGGACATGAAATGAAGACAAGTTATTTTATTTTTAGGCAAAATGAATTTATTAATTAGAAAGGTACCTAAACTAAATAACTATGAGTGCAAAAATCTACAACCAACATAAAGAGTGAACACAAGTAGAAGAAGTAGAAACTGGCTGGCCCACCATCAAACCTATGTAAAGAAACAAAATGCAACTAGATGTAGTACAATAGTTCCTTTCACATATTGCCTCACCAAGACAAAAATTAGAGAACCAAAATGAAAATGGATAACAGAATCACGTACGCCACCTTGGATCACATCCAATTCCACCATATGAATTTAACTTGTTCCATAATACTACTGTGTCTTAAATTGATTGAAAGGGTTGTGAAGAAAATCTCATTTGATTTCTAGCCATCCAAATGAACCATATGATTAAGTACCATAAAATCTACCACACCTCCTTGCAGTCCAGTTAACTTGCACCTTGGTATTCCCATAAACTAATAAAAATGCGTTCTACATATGTAACCATAAACAGTTAGTATACGATGGTTCTATATGTTGATTTATCCGTATAAATGCACGATGAATTTGCTATCGATCATTGTCATCTATCCTTGTCATTCACCAACAATTCTATGTGATCATCTAGAGCAATATCAAGACTATTTACTAAATCCAACTCCCATTGAAAAAATTAATTGTCTCCTCCATTTTTGGATTCCACCTCCATCTTTCCTCCCTTCATTCTCCAAAATCCATACCATAAGGAATTTTGTTTAATCTTCAAAAATTAATTTTAAAATAATATTAAAGTCTATTTTAACAATTATTGTTAATTTTATAAGCTACTTATTATATTATTAAACCATTTACAAATATTTAATTAATATTATAAATTTCATGTTGTCGAGTCTTTAACACGAAGAAGTGTTCAAAATTTTACGTAAACTTATAATATAGTTAAAATAAAAAATAACAATAATTTTATAAGATGGTTTTTATAATTGAGTCAGTTACAAACTCAAATTGTAAGATACGAACCCTCCTTGTTCCAAGCAAATGACCAGGCAGGGGTATTTTTTGTGTATTCAACTATCCAAAGATATATAGATACTTATTCCTCCATAGAGTTCCTTTTTTCACGTTACCAACTATAGTTGACTTTGTTCTTGAGTTAGCCTGTATCCCAAGACACTCAAATGAAACTTACCAATTTTGCAATGCAGAAGATTGCCAATCGTGGTCATCACTACTGAAAATTTCTATCATTATGATTTACCCAACATCACTTTTAAATCATGACAAATTGTAGGTAAATTCTTTCAAATTTACGTGGTGCTGTGGCATTAACCTAAATTAAAAATGATTTGATTTATATGCTTACAGAAATATACCATGAAGCCTCTCTAAGGAATAAAAAATAGCAAACTATATAAAAACGTATGAAATGCTGCACATAATTAAATTTATATACGGTTCAAATTTACTTTTGTAAGCCACATTTGAAAAAAAAATGTATTAACTATAAGAAATAATGTTATTTACAATCATATTTGTTGTTGGTGAAACTCAAATATAACTGAATAATTCAATGATAAAATTGTTAGAAAAAAATATTTATGGTGAGATTTAGTATTATTGTTACTATTTATATTTTAACCATAATAACTATTGTTATTATTGGTTTGTTAACATAAAAAAAATTATCCTAATAAAATTCAAATTTATTGTTAAATGTCTATTTTTGTCAACAAGTCATTTGTCACTTGAAAAAAGTTGCTACAAATAATCTTTTTATTTATAATGATAAAATTTATATTACTCCAATAAGAGAGATTGAGATGGAAAGATATTCAAAATATATATATAAAGAAGGAGCATATGAAGTAAGAGAAGTAAATCTAGATTATATAATTATATATATGTAATTTCATATATAGACATATGATGTAGATTTATTTTTTTCATCCTCTTATTATAAATATTTTTCTCACTTAATATGTCTTTTATATATATAATATACCAAGTAGTAGATGACAAAAATTACATTGACCTGCACACTCTTTAATTTGGTTTATTTTAGAAATAAATCTTTTACGGTGGCATTATCATTGCATAAATTTTTTTATCAAGGTAATATATATTTTATTTTAAAAATAAATAGTGAAATTGTTTTTTTACCGTGGAGAATCCATATCAGTTTATTTGAATAATTAAAGAGGTTTACAAGAAGTTGGATATGCCTGTATAGCTAGCACATCCCCATGAACTCATTTAGATTGAGCTACCAACTTGTCTTTAGGATCTTTAGAAGGCACAGCAGCTAATGGAGAGGAGTCCACATTCACAAAATTACATTGCAAGCGAATTTCTCCTTCATCCCCCTCCAGCACTCCAATATTACCCATTTTTATCATTGACACTACAAAGTTGTCAAAGAAAACAGTTTGGTCACTACTGAAGCTATTGACAAGGTCAATGGTATCAGCACCGGTAGTGGAGAACAGTTCTTGGTCGCTCTGAAGTAAGCCATTGTTGTCCTGAAGATTGGAGTAGTAGTTGTTATCAAATTGATCAGGTGTGGTCAAGTCCAAATTAGTGAGGTTATTCTCAGTTGCATTCTGGGGGCATATCTCACGCAATATTTCTAAGTAATTTGTGTTTAGAGTTGGATCAGGGTTTCCAGTGTTGCTGAAGTTGTATAATCGGTCAATGAATGTGCTGCAGTGTGCTCTTCCAAACGTATGAGCACCTGTATATGTATTATAATGGCTTCAAATTACACTTAATTACATGCAATGCAATATTATATTGTTTGGATAATTTTTTTTATAAGGTAAAATTAATTTATAAAATTTAATTTTTGAAAAAATCAAATGGAAATGACTTATATATTTACGAAAGAGGCTTAATTTATTCTATTTTTATTTTTTTAAAATATTTATAGAGAAATTAATTTAACTAAATATTTATAGAGACTTATATATATGAATTTGATTAGGTATACCTGAAAGTGTAACTAAATCAGTGGTGTTGAGACCTTGAACCTCAAAGGAAGCTTTGAGCTCATCCAATGTGAAGAAGGGTGCTGGAAGGTTTAGATTTGCAAGGGTTTGGTTTGCTGTTAAGCTATCCCTTCTTCCTAATAGAACTGACCATGATGGACCTCCTCCCTGTAAATAAGATTTTTGCACAGGAATTAAAAAATATAATTAACATTCTAGATTTTATACAAATTATTATTTTAATTTTAATATTTTTATATTTTATATTTTATATTAATTAATTTTTATTTATATCTCTTTATGTTTTTTATTTTACAGTAAATGATTAAATATATAATAAAAAAATATTTAATAGTGAAATTAATTATAAAACAATAATTAAAATAAGTTTAAATATATTTTAAATCCATACAAATTAGTACCATTCTATTTGGTTTTAATCGTGGTAAATTTTTTTATGATTTTATATCTTTTGATATTTTTTAATGATTTTTTTAAAATTTTTACTACTTTTTCTAATTAATTTAATATTTACTAATAAAATGAATAATATTAATTAAAATAATTAAGATAATAAATAATATTTTAAACTAGAATAATTATATTATTTTTAAGTATATAATTCAATTAAGTAATGTATTTATTATTTTATATAAATAAGATAACAACATATAATTTTTTTATAACTTATTTTTTAATATATTTACTTTTAATACTATTCTTACCTTTTAATTCTTTAATTTATTTTTAACATTGTATTTTTCAAAAACATATAATTTAATTAAATATTTATAATTTAATTTTAATATATTATTTTTATATTATTTTTTTATTTCAATTCATTATTTTTTATCGATTGTAATATAGTTTACTTTCAATATATTATATTTCGATTTAGTTTTTTCATTGGAGACAAAATCAGTACTTTAAATATATTAAAAAAATTATATTATGATATATCAAAATTAATGAATTAAAATGTAAAAATAACATAAAAATAAGAATATATTAAAATTAAATTATAAGCACGTCATTAAATTATATTTTTAAAAATAAAAAATTAAAAATAAATTAGTTAATTGAAATGTAAGAAAAATATTTAAATAATAATAACCACTACTCATAATAGATTGAAGTAAAATATAAAAGTAAATTATATATAAGTACTTTATTTATATAAAATAATAAATACATTACTTAATTAAATTATACACATAAAAATAATTTAATTATCATAATTTAAAATATTCTTTTTTATCTTATTTATCTTAATTAATATTATCTATTTTATTAATCATGTCAATATTAAATTAACTAGAGTCAATGAATATAATTAAAAAAATATTAGAAATTAAAAAAATTATAAAACTAAAAAAGACATAATCAGATACTTAAAACATACTTAATTATTAAAATAATTTTTTACTAAAACGTCAAATAAAATGAGATAGAAATACAAAAAAATGATGGGATAATTTTAGCTAACATATGCTTTAAGTTATTTTCCTGGAAGAAAAGTACAATTTCTGATTTGGGGATACCAATACCATATAGTTAAGTGTACCTATGGCTGTCCCCTTTCTTTTCCAACGTTACAAATATTTGGCGTATGGGTTTTATCTTAATTAATTAATTATTCAACATGTCACCAAAGATGTCTCTCTCCAGCACAAAAGTCAAGCTATGCTACTCTTTTTCCTTTTCAGTTCGCTATTATATTCCAAGAAAAAAAAAAGCTATATTTAGACGAAATAGATCGCATGTGCAACTACATTTACCTAATATACTTCAATAATTGACTACTATTTAAAGTCTTAATACTGTTATAGTATATATTTAGGTATTATCAAAATCATTTTTTTCCGACCTACTAGATTAGTCGAACATGATAGATGAGTTGTGTCTTTATAAATAAATAATTACTCAAATGTTGGAGATGTTAGTTGTGAGGATGTCTAAGCCTGTGTGTGGAAACATGTCCCACAGTCAACAAAACATGTCAAATGGGCTAAAACAAAATAAAAACTAAAACTACTAGCTTTTATTCAAACGTGAAAAACCACATCTTTAATGTATTTCCAAACATCTATAACTTCATCGCTCTAAACTCGAAAGAATTAGCTAGTTTCATACTCGAGGGTGTATAATAATACATTGGATTTTTTTAAAAATAATAAAACATTTCTTAAGGTTTTTTTTTTTCCCTTTTGTATATATTGTGATAGTGAGCCACTTTCACTAAGATAAGGGTATTAAAAAGTATGTTCCTTGCAACCAGCTGACTCCAACTAGATTAAATTTTAATTACGTCAATTACTTAATTATTAGGGTCCAAATATAAAAAATAATATATTCTTGCGAATCTTCGATGTTTTGTTTAATTTATATACATAAAAGAGTAGAGAAATAACTTAGTCAAATTATACACAACTTGCCGAACATGATCATATATTATTAATCACAGTAGGAGAAAATTTTTGTGGTTAAGAGTATTTTAAATTAAATATTATGAGTGATTCCATTCCATCCATTAATGTTTATTGAGAATTGAGATCTTCTAAGGATCGATATCCGGTGCGTGTCACGAGCTCCGATTAAAAAAGAGTAATGAATTTTAAAAGTAGTTTTATTTAATTAATATAACTAAGTAAAAGAATTATTTAAATAATTTTTGGGGGGACAAATTACAAATTTTATATTTGAATCCTAAGACCATATAATTTTGAATCCATGCCAATTGTTTTTTACCACCTGCAGGATCTAAATCTAAAATAAACTGTGGTAAATATGGTTGGGAATTAGGACTTACGATAACAGAAGCTACTTCAGCTGCAATAGCAAGAATATCAGCACAAGAAACTGTGCCTGGACAACAATTTTCCACCTCTGTCTTGATGTTATTGACCACGTCCAAGCCCCTTATTGAGTTGTTATTTGGAAGTGCGTCTTGCTCGCTTTCTATTGTAGCAGTGTTGTTCAGCAAAACTGATCCATCACAACCCTGTCACAAATATAAACAACAATTCGTTCAGACTTTATTTTTACCTATTTTCTAACCCTAAATATCAACTAGCTTTTAATTTTATTAATGAGATGAGATTTCTGTCTGCTCCAATATTTTAATAACTGAAATTATTAGTTAACTAAAGTAAAATTAAGTTATAATTAACAATACAATTGTCTCCGTCATATATATACAAGCATATCTATATCCTACCGATGCACCATCCATTAATAAGACAATGGTCAATGTCAACGTTTGTTTGTTATAGGATAAAAAAAATGTTATATAGTTTTGTTTTATTTTTTGACTTTTCTAAATTTTGAACAAAAAAGTGTCAGCATTTTTGTAAATTTTGGAAGAATTTGTAGTCCTCATCAATTTATTTTATTAAATCATACTTAAATTGGGTTACATGTTAAAATTATGATCTTTTAATATATATATATATATATATATATATATATATATATATATATATATATATATATATATATATATATATAAAAAATAAAACATTTTTTTTTATAAAATTTGTAATCATGTATAGATACTCTTTAGAAAACAAGTTTTATCTCTGGTTATATATCCTGTTGTCATAAAATTTAGTATAAATATGATAAATAAATATATAGTATTATTTACAAATTTATAATTAACATTAACCCACTAAAATTATTTTAGTGGTGAGACATTATGTTTAAATACTTTGTATTGAATTTTTAAGTTGAAACCTCATTATCATTCTTATATATAAATGTTTTTCTTATAATTAACATTAATCAAAACTAAACTGAAAGTCATCTTTTTCTTTAAGTACAAATTATTTGCAAGTAATGAGTGCAGCTTGTGCGTGTAGCGTTATTTTTTACGTTAATTTTTATTAGATCTATCTTTCTCTATTTCTCTATTTTTCGATAGGCTATAAAGTGAAATATGGGAGAAAAAATAAAGGAGAAAAGAAATATTCTCCTTTCTTAATAGGAGAAAAGAAAAAATAAAATAAAATTATGGGTCCATTACCTTTTGCTTTCTCTTCTTCATGTGGGGGAGAAATGGTGAGAGAAGAGCAAATGCTTTGTATCTTTCCTATAAACTCTTCCATCCATCTATTTCTCATTGTCGTTAATCATCCATTGAAGAAAAACATATTTTCTTTTTCTTCATCACACTGCTTTCATAATTTATTTCTCCCACTAATTAAATTTTTGTTCTATTTTCTTGACCTCTTTCTATTTTTTTTTTCAAACCAAACAAGTGCAAGGTGTTGAAAAAATATTATTTTTCCATAGCAATTAATATCCACACGGTCTAGTATAAAAAAAAGAGTGAAAAACATGATAATATGCAAAGCATTTTGGAAAAAAAAAGTACATACTTGAACAAAGCAATCATGAAAATGAAGCCTGATGAGGCTGGCACCGATGCGAGGATCAGTGATGGAAGCATTGAAGATGACTCCAAACACAACCTCGTACAGCTGTGGACATGTTTCGCTGTAGAACGTGGGACTCAGTTCCGCATTTGAGACTGAAAACCCTGCATGCATCGCAAATGCACACAACACTGCCACTACTATTACACGCATGGAACCCATTTTTACTCTTCTTAATCTTCACTTAATTTTTTCTCATCTCGATCCTTAATTTATACAGATCATTTGGGTGCATTATTTCTTGTAAATCACGATATATCGCAATCGTTTGCTTAACTTATTTTCAAACATTATTTCTCATAAAGTAATATTATTGTTGTGAATTTAGAATAAAGATTTATTTTTTTAAATATTAAAATATATTTAAGTAGTTGACTTTATTTAACAATTTTTTTATGTGCACATATCGAAAAGAATCAAGCATCTGAGCATGTGTTTAAAGAGTCAATAAGGTTATTTATAAATTATTTCGTATTATATATGTTGAATTGATTGATTAATTACTTCTGATTTATGAATGGATTTATTGTATTATAGTAGGGCCGGCAAGACTAGGAATCATTATCGAAATATCTCTAAAATCTGTTAGATGTGGTTGGAGCACACAAGCAATAAATTTAAGAAAATATTGATATATAGTCCATTTCACACAGATGTTGTGATGAAAAGA
This sequence comes from Mucuna pruriens, assembly GCA_025330945.1. Lineage (NCBI taxonomy): Eukaryota > Viridiplantae > Streptophyta > Magnoliopsida > Fabales > Fabaceae > Mucuna > Mucuna pruriens. The sequence goes on along the minus strand of JAENHJ010000533.1, from coordinate 6,589,675 downwards.
GCAAAACTCGTGTTCTAAGTTCAGGAACTTGAATCACAATTGAAATTTGCTTTCATATGGTTGGAGCACGTCATTAAACAAAATTAAGAAAATGTTACTGTTTTTTAACACAAAACAGAAAATGTTTAAAACTAGATGTATATACTTGCTAGCTCTTATGGAAAGGTATGTTTAAAATAAGATATATACACTTGCTAAGATCTTGCATTAAGTTTTGGAACAATGACATTTTTTAACCAGCATTAGGCTTCATTTAAATGTTCCACGGACATTCATTTGCATAAAAATAATAATAATAATAATAATAATAATAATAATAATAATAATAATAATAATAATAATAATAATAATAATAATAATAATAATAATAATAATAATAATAGTTTCGAAATTTACTAATTGAATTGGAAACTAAAATTTAATATTCTTTATGCCTTGTACTTAATCAATATTCAGAAATCATTTAAGTAGATAAATTCTAAAAAAAATATACCAAAAATAAATAGATAAAAAAAATATTGTTATTGGTTCGTTTAAGTAGATCTGATTTAAAAAATCACGGATCTAAGAAGTTAACCAATAAAGATAAGAGTTCGTTCAGATTAGATTCCAATTGTGTAAAAAATACTGATTAAATTATATAATTTAATTGATTAATTGAACATTGAATTGATCCAATCTACGTGTAATGAAAGTGGTAGATAAAACGAGGAATAGGAGACAGGTAGGTAACAACGAACAGCTTAGTTTTAAGATTTGATTCACCAAAATTTCAAACATCCACACAATTTCCTTTGCTGGAGAGATTGATCACTTAACTATATGATTACTCTTATTTTTTAATGTGATAATAGATTTTCTGATTGTGGAATTAGTTTAAAGTTTAATTGTGTTTGAATCGATATTAATAAAAAAAAAAATATAATAATATTAAATAAATATAATATCTTAATTTAAAATTTTAAAAAAATTAAAAATTATCAATTCAAATCAATTTTTTTACCCATTCTTGACCCGTTCACACCAATTCTAAGATTATATGATTATGTAGAGTAAATAAAGTAGTCCCATATCTGATTTTTGGTTATGAGGAAATACATGTTTAATTGAAAGATAAAGGAACATAAATATTGTTTGTGTTTATTTATTTATTATCATCATCGTCTAGGAGAAGATTTTTGTTTTAAGTTATTTTGAGCAAAGTTTTTGAACTATTATATTTAAACTTTTATGATTTTCTTTTTGTCAAAAATGAAAAGTAACAGTGACATAAGAAAAAAAAAAGTATAGCTTTCTTAACAGTATTCGCGAAGAAAAGTCGTTATATTATGTTTGATATTCTAAAATATTAATATTTTTATTTAATTAAAATTAGAAAATAATTTTTTAAATTAATTTAGTACTTATTTAAAATTTAGATACTTTGTAATCTTTGACTGAGTTTCTTTATCATGGTCTTCCCTCGTGACTTAATGAGCTCGGGAATTGAAGTCTTAGAACTTGTAATTTTTCTTGTAAATATGTGGTACTTCAAATTTTGTATATAGTATGATTGCAAGTCTCAAGCATTTAAGTTTGTGGTTTGGTTGCAGTAAAGATGGACAACTACAAATGAATGGCCAATATTTTATCTAACATTAGGTTTCTTCAAACTTTGGTCCGAAGACGCCGAAGGATATCCACGATACATTTGCATTTTAACAATATTTCTTAGTTTTGAGTATCTACAAATGATATTTTTTATTAAAAATTATTATACTTTATATTTTATATGTAATAAACATTTTTAGTAAAATTTTATCATTTTATTTAAATTAAACATAAAGACTGGTATGAAACACTAATTATAGTGGTAAGGTTGACAATGATATAATATCAATAGTAGATGATTTTGGTAATAATAATAATGGCTATGATGTACACTCATAGATGTGATAGTAATAATTATGATAATAATAATAATAATAATAAAAGTAGTTAAAATAATAATTATGATAAATTTATTGAAAAATAGATTAAAAAAGATACAATAGTTTATCTTATCATATTTTTTTATATCCTAAACACTAAACAAATCCAATATTATCATATATTTTCACTGTAATTTTAATATATAATTTTTATTTATTAATTTCTTACCTTCTATACTTAAATGACTTTGGTACAGGAATTCTTTCATTTCTAATAAAATCACTTTTCTGAAAATAGGATTATTAGGAATGTGATTGTTGGGAAAATTTATAAAATATGGTTAGTTATTATTGAACTTTTCTATGTATATTTTGTTTATGTCAATTATTATAGGAAAGTTCAGTAATTTTATAGTTAATTATTACGAAGAAATTTTATTTCCATCTTCGAAAGTGAGAATTAACATATTCACAAATTAAAATATTCAATTTTTTTATTTTGAGAATTACTTTCATTTTCTTTTTGCTTTCTGGTACTGATTTTAAATGAAAATTTCTGTCTGAAAAATAAAATCATTATATCCAATTGGCTTACTTGGATCACAAGTGATTAAAATCATTAAGTGGACTCTCTTCTTTTCCACATTAACCCAAGAAGCATGTGAAAAAACTCAACGGCAGTGTTCAAAAGATGAGTACACATATGTGGAATATAACTTGTAGCTTCTACGAAAAACAATTAAAAGCATCCACTTGTTGCACAAAGAAGTAATATAAATGAATTTAGAAACGTCATGGAAGAACTAAAAATAGATGGATTTAGCATCGCAAAACATGTTGCTTATGTGGATGTCTCATTGAACGATTCACACTCAACCTATCTGGTTTGGGATTTTAACGATTAGTCTTCTATTTATGAAGTCAATATAATTAGGCAATTGTTTTTATTTTGTTGCATTTGTGTTGTCTACGTCAGAGGACTTGATGAATAAATAAAATATACGTTTATGGTATTTTTACATTAATATTTAATTACAAATTGTTATATACAATAAATTTATTAATTATTATAATGATTATCTGAATAGTTATACTAAAAATTATTTATGATATGTCATATAATTGAAGAACTGATAATATTTATTAAATTCGGGAATTAATAAACCTCTGTCATATTAATGATGAAACTGTGCTAAAATATTAAATTTCGAACTTCTTGCCAACCTAAGCTCTTTTAAATTAGGGTAAACAATTGTTTTTTTAATTTCTTTTAGGGTATAGTGTAAACAATTGTTACGGGCAATTATCATGATATTTTTTAATGTTTATTTGATGAGGATATTCCTTATTGTGAGAATACCTACTAACCAAGAATGATGATTAAGTAATGATAATTATAACCATAAGTTTTCTTTTTTCTTGGGACTAATATATCGGCTACAAAATAACAAACAAAAATGTAATATCAACCCATGTAGGAGAACACAAAACCGAGCAATTCAAAACCTTAAAATTAGAGATAAAAAAAAGCATTGATATAAATATATAGATTTAGATTATTATCTCTTTCCCAACAAAAATGATTTTGTTAAATGTAAAAGGACTTGTGAATTAGTTTACTAAACTTTTTTTTTTTTAGTAAAAGGCGATTCATGTGACAAATTTATTGTAGTCTTTTGCCAGTAATTTATTTAGATCCAATATAAATCGGATCAAACCTAGACTCAACTCAGAATATTAATAATAATAATCTGTAAACACAATATGTTAATTTTAATATTATATATAGTTAAAATATATTTTAAAAAGTATAAAATTAAAATTTTTATAACATATTTCAAAACAAATAATTTAATATAAATTTAATATTATGTTAAGTAAAATATTATTTATTTAAGTTAAAAATTCTATTATTAATACATAATTATTTTAAAAACATACATAATAAAAGATCAAAACAAAACGACCTAAAATATATCACAATTTAACCCTCAAAATAAATCAAATCTAATTCTAAAACTCAAATCCGTCAATTAACTTCAAATGGAAATGAATTAGTGAGATAAAACAATCATAAACACTTCTTAACAACTATTTATTTTCGTTTTCTTTTCAGCCCCAAATTCCTCTGTCTGAGAAATTTCAATAAAACCTGTTAGGATATTTAAAGACTTGATCAAATTAAGGTATAGATTAAAAACGTAAATCAGTTGACAACTGCTGCTATCCGTAATAATTGGATCTTAACCAGTGACCCATAAACGAAGTGCTTTGTAACTTGCAAGGTATAAATCATCCCACCTTTTTCATTGAGAACTCAAATGTTACGATCTCTTTACAAATACATAGGTGTACATTGACCGAGACTTCTAAATTACCATCTTGATCCTGATACATTAACATTAAATATCCAATGAACCATATGTAAAAATTATATGATCGATGAACAGAATCTTAAATATTCTCTGAAGCAACCCAGTCCCCAGGTCTCCTAAGAGAGGGGAGAAAAAACTCATACAAAGCAATCTATCAAAAATAAAAAGCATTGGAAACTGGCATCCTGGTTAGTGGATCAATATGTAGTGCTTGGTGAAAACATTAGGTAGCTAATGATTATAGTTTGTGATAACATCTTCTGCGCCTCACCTTTTCTTTTTCCCCTCTCCATGTCTTGAACGCCTAGGTGCCTCATCCTCACTTTCACCACTATCATCATTTCTGAAGTTGTTCACAGCAGGGTGATCATCCTGGTTTCCTTTGTATCCTTGCTGATACTGCATGTCATCATCAGGTGCACCACTTTGACTGAGCATGTCTTGACTCTTACCCTGCTCTGATCCTGAACCATACCTATCGTTTCTATCAGTAGTTCTTTGATCTCTCTTTGCAACACGGTTTGTATTCTGAGGTAGGGGTGGAGGTGGTGGAAACATTGGAGGCATATTAACTGGCCTACCACCTCTTGGTGGATTTGCACCTGCAACCCCCATCCCTCCCATGAAGGGACCACGTCCAGGATTCATCATCATCCCAAACCCGCCACCTGGAAACATCCCAGGTTGAGAGGGCCGCCCGCGAAACATCATGGCTGCTGGGGGGCCTCCAAAATCACCGGAGAACCTAGGACCATATGGGGCAAAAGCACGGGTCCCACACCGAAAAAGATCTGGCATACCAAAACCATCAGGTGCAACAGGCCCATAGGATAACCCATCACCTATCATTACAGGGTTGAAGCCCTGCATTCCGGGGATTGGTCGGGCTCCACGCCCCATAGGCATATGAGGCGGCCACATCATACCTCTTCCCCTACCTCTGCCTTGGCCTGCTGGACCTACGGCATGGCCAAAGCTCTCCTCCTCTTCATCGCTTTCTTCCTCTTCCTCTTCTTCATTGTCTTCAAATGGGACAATATCTGGATTCTCTCCTCCGTTGTCTGGGTTCACTCCCTTAGCTTTCTCTTCTTCCCGTTTAGACTCTGCTGCAACTGAGATAGCCTGTAAATACAAGAGAGCTGGGATTAGTCCAATTCTTAAAACAACTTAGTTCAATACTTCGCACAACCATCCACTAAAATAGCTAACTATTGATAGGTAGTAATTGCTTAGTAAATAACATGCAAAACCCAAGCAGTTGATTTTAGCTTGTTTGAGCCGATCCCCCCCTCCAAAAAAAAAAAAAAAAAAAATTGGACCCCAGACGAGCTATATGCTAGTCAAGTGTTAAAAAGGTATATTAAACATAAGATATTAGAAGATTGTTAAACAAGTAATGTGAAATGCTCATATGATATTAATCTACATTTGATCTTAACTACGGTCACCCCTAACCTCCCTTAATTGTAGTTTCACGAATGGTGTTTAATCCTACATTGACTAGAGATATGGCTTAAATAAAACATAAAATTTGGGCAATCCTCGACTTACAACACAGTTTTATAAGGTTGAGTTAGGTTCTAAGTTCAAATTCTAAGATTGTTGATACCAACCCATAATCTTATCTACAAATTTCTTAGCAAGAAAATTCCATTTTATATCAGGTAAAACAAATATACCAATCCAGAGTCACTCAATTTCTCACTGTAACATACAGACCATTTTGCATTTCTCCCATTTGTACATCATGATTATTGCCTATCGGTTTCTATTCACAAAAACAAGATGATGACTCAAAAGAAGAACATACCATAAGTTCACTATCTGGCTCAAGATAAAGCAAGGATGCCAGCTGTTCTCCAATAGAGGGCTCCAGCTCCTGGCAATCTCTACTTATCTGCAATTGCATACACAGAGAGAATATTTAGTACTTGTCACAAACAAACTCTCCCACGAGCTTAAGCTGTAAGGTGAAACCTCATAAGGTGAATTGGAGGTACAATTTGGTGAATAAACATAACAAAGAACAAAAACAACCGATACATATATAGTGCTGAAATATGTGGGCAAACATGGCTCAATGATTTACAAATATATCTCATTTTCACAATACAGAACATGCACCACATCTACACATAAATAAAAGTTCAAATAGCCTAGAGCAGTCATAAATTTCAGGACCTGTCAAAAATGGTTTGTACTTGATCTTGCTACATAACAATACCACTTTCTGTAATGCAGCACCGTAAAGATTTAACCTTGAGAATAATACCTAATTTTAGTTACCACAACCAGCATGCATCCAGTGTGTAGTGAGAAATAGACATAGTCTCTCATCATTAGGAAGCTGGTTGATGTTGCAGACTGACAGCTGTGGCCAGGCAGTTAATAATGATATCCTAAAAATGGTCAAAAGTGACATAAGCCTGCACCTATTTATATATTATGTATGGTAGATCTAGGATTCCCTAAATAAAGTGGTGATGCAGAATGGCTACTAAAAAGAACCAATGTAGCAAAAAATAAAATATTAAACAAGAAAACAAGGTAAAATTCAACAACCAGATGGATCCAATCCTTGACATATTCATGAAAGAAGTGATTTCAAAAGACAACTTTTTCTATATAAAAACCACTCAGAAAAAAAGTTGTGTTGCAAGTCAAGAGTAAAGCAAGAAAACAACTGTCATCAAGCTTTAAATTAAATCATAGAAAGGGGAAAGATAATAATACCTTCACTGGTAAGTTCTCATTGTATGGATTCCTTAGATGGCGAGTTTTGTGGAACGACAGCTCACATAACTTCAAATAAGAAATGCAATCAGACAGATTACTTAATGTACAGAAATTTTCCATATATCATTACGCAGTTAACAATACTGGTTCATGTACAAATTTCTCCCAGTGAAGCTAAGACACAACCATTAATAAAGCCAACTCTAGTAAACAATGAAAAAGAAAATTATATTATTGGTTTGTTAGACAGCTCACAGCTGCTTAGGTCTTGACTTATTTGACAATGATTTCTTTTTTTTCCCTTCTCTTTTGCAACCCAAGAAAAATAAATACAAAAACAGAATTCCTCCAAATAACAACACCAAGCTTCTTGAAGTTTTTCTTCATTTTGGGTGAAAGGCTGAACCTTACTTCTCAACTGAGCTACTGAGCAAACCTAAAAACTCCAACCAAATACCTAAAATTGGCAACAGATAAAGGCAGGCAATGATGTTCAAGAATAGCAACAGATAAAGACAGGTAATGGATGATCAATTTGTGGCTAGAGAATGATTTGATATGGGATGCTCAATTTGATAGTGATTTGAACGTTTGGAAGATGAATGGAAGGGGAGAAATTTGAAAGCTCTTATTTGAATTAAAATGCAGCATCTGGATAGAATATGAAAGTAATGGACACTAGAAGTCAGATAACTGAAGCAGCTTCTCAATTGGAAGCTTCTTCAAGGCTGTGATAGCAGTGAGCATCTTTAGAAGCTTATTTTGAAATCAAAGTTTAAACTAAAGTAGCCTTTAATTTGTGGATGGGAGCATGGTAGAAGATAATTAGTATGGAAGTATGGCAAGAGAAAAATATCTTTGAAAATCAGATGCTGAATATCAGTGTTAAGAAATCATAATTAACTACATTACTTGACATTAAGTCAGTAATTCCAGCAAACTATTAGGTAGGTTAATTAAGAATTTCAATTTTCTTCTCGCAGATAGAGTCCTACATCCTTTTAGTTTCTAACTCATTCTAAAAATCATCAAAGATTCCTACTTGACAAGGTGGAAGTCCAAAACTACCTCTAAGGTCAAGTTTTAAATTTGGAGAGCACTAGAGCAGTGCTTGGCGGGATTAATACAAGTGATATAGTTGAAAGAAAAGAAAAGTGTATATTACTTGTATATTTTGTACAGTTACTAATATTCTTTTTATAGGGTAAAGATTATGCCTAAAAAAGAAAAGGTAAATACGGAGATAATAGTAATAGGGAAACAAATATCCCATGATATCTCCTAAAATATCTCTAATATTTACAACATTCTCCCTCAAGTTGGTAAATGAATATCAATCATTCTCAACTTGCTAATAAGATCCTGAAATCTAGCACAAGGAAGCCCCTTAGTAAAGATACCTACCACTTGGAGCCCTGTAGGTACATGTGCTATAATAATAAGGCCACCATCCAACTTCTCATTGATAAGTGTCTGTCGATTTCTATGTGTTTCATTCTATCATGTTGGATTGGGTTATGAGCAATACTGATAGTTGAATTGTTGTCACACAACAATTTCATAGGACTCTCATATTTAACTTTGAGGTTATGAAGAATAATCTCCACCAATAATCCTTCACATATGTCATCTGCCAAATGCCATGGCTCGAAACTTAGCTTCTGTACTAAACCAAGTAACAACATTTTGCTTCTTACTTCTCCATGTCACCAAATTCTCTCCAAGAAACAAACAATAACCAAAGGTGGATCTCCTATCTACAACTGACCTTGCATGATTTGCATAAGTGTATATCTTTAGGGGCAGTGAACCTTCTCTCCTAAATAACAGTCCCTTACTCAAGCTTGTCTTTGAATAATGGAGCATCCCCTTAACTGCCTAAAGGTGTCTCTCATGGGGGTCATGCATAAATTGACTTACCACACAACAGCATAGGCAAATATCTGGCCTGGTGTAAGATAGATACATTAGTTTCCTCACTAGTCTCCAATATTGAGACTTCTCGACGAGTGGAATTTCTTCACTTTCAATCTTGCATCCCAGTTTTCTTGTCTCCTTAAGTAGATCAAGCAAAACTTTTCTTTGGGAGATAAAGATGCCCTTTCTGGAATAAGAAACCTCTATTCCAAGGAAATACTTCAACTTTCCCAACTCCTTCGTCTCAAAATGTGTTGCTAGCCTTTCTTTTAGAGTCAATTGTTTGAGGCCATACAAAGCCTTCTTCAACTTGCACACTTTGTTCTTGCCACCGCTAGATTCAAATCTTGGGTAATCTCCATATAGACTTCCTCTTCTAAGTCTTCATAGGAAGGCATTTTTAATATCAAATTGTTGTAGGTCCCAACCAAAGTGGGCAGCTAAAGACAAAATGATTCTTACTATTTTCATTTTTTCTATGGTGGCAAATGTCTTCTCATAGTGTATATTCACCTGCAAGCCACAACTCTTTTGTCTTTGGGTTTATAGAAGGGTATATAAGGGTGAAGAAGTTAAGACCAATTAGTTCAAATCTTTTGGTCAACACCCTTCTTCTAGCCTAAGTCACACTCTCTGAGCCAACTCTACAAACTTCCACAGACCTCCTGAGTGATACACTCTGAGTAAATTTAGTTCAAATTCAATGACCCACAAACTTGGGGTTAACAGTGGATGTCCCTTTCACCTTGAAACATTTTTAATAATTCAAAGGTTTTGGAAATAAGATTAAAATTTTACGGCATTGAGTCAATACAATTTTCTAACATATAAAGTTAGGGAGAACCATATCTTCTTGGTGACAAAATGACAATCTTATCTTATAGAAAGAATATAACCATTGATTTTGGTCAACTTTGTTGATAAGGGAGGAGAACCAAGCACTTAAATACTCCACCGAGCATCTCGTACTATTTGATGTGGGACTTAGACACCCCATAATGCCCAAGTCTCTATCATAGCACCACCCCTAAGAGTCGACGTCCCTATTTGATGCTTTACTCGACCTTTCTGGTCAACCCACCAACAATGAGCTCTAATACCAATTGATGAGCATCTAAGCACTCGGGGAACTCTCCCTTAAAAGCTAGCTATCAAAGGGGGAGAACCAAACACTTAAATACTCCACCAAGCATCCCATACTACTCAACGTGGAACTTAGGCACCCCATAATACCCAAGTCCCTGTCATATTGTCAAGCGAGTTTGGTTTTGAATTTTTTTGTGTAGTCAGTAACCAAACCCAACCATGTTGAATTTGTTTTTTTAAATCTAATATATGAATTATGATGAGTTGAAATGAGAAGGAATAGTCATGTCCCTTTAGAGTTACAGTTTTAATTAAATGCATAGTGGCAGGTGGAGAGAGAAAAATGGAAAGTAGGGTTAGAAAATCTGTGCATAGTCCTTGGCTTTTGTTCAACATCATCTTCATAGGTTCACCCATATATTATTTACAAACAAAAATTCATTTGATATCGTAGATTGTAGCTCTTAAGAAAGACAAATCACAAGTCCTAACACGATGAGAACACGCAACCAATGAAGATCGAAGAAGCTACACCGAGACCTTCTCTTCAATTCCATTCTCCCAAGAGCCACTCTCAACAAATCCCCCAACCTAGAACAGATTTTCACCTCACTATAGATCCCTCCCTATAAAAACCCAAGCCCCACCACACGATTTGTTTGAAATTTTAGAGATAATAAAACTCTACATCTCAAACGATCTGCAATGTTATTTTGGACCTCCATCCATTATAGGCTCGTCCCAGCTTTCTATTCTTCCACCAACCCCCGCACATAACCCACCCGATGCACCTACCACCCAAACTTATCCAAAAGTCCAAAACAAACAAAATCGGTGTAAATTATCAATTAGTCAGTTTGTATCGATTCTGGATTTTGTGGACCAAAACCGACCGGTGCTCACCCCTACCATGTGCAACAATTTGTAATAAATTTTAAAATAAAAAATGGCAATAAATTTAAAAAAAATCATTTTATTGCAACTAAAAACACAAAAAGGTAATAAATTTAAAAAATTCTCCAGCACAACAATTTGTAATTTTAATTTCCCTTTAGCTATGGTCCTATTTAAGTATGCTTCCAGGGTGTTTGGTTTCACCGCTGAGACTATTGCTATCCCTAAGATAAATTATCTCATGGAAGTTGTTGGAAGAGATTTTGTACCTTCAACCATTTAACAGAGAAATTTCGCCCATAATGTGCAGTTCCATGAGCATATTTCCAGTTCCCCCCAGCAACAGAACCACCAATTCTGGATGTCATCTTTGCACAACCCTGCCAAAACACAGATAGGTTCAGATTCAGGGGCTTGGCCATAGCCACAGAAAAACCATCTAAGAGTTCTTTTCATTTTATAGATAAAAAATGCTAAGTGCTGACAGGCAGCATTTGACTATCTCAGTGAATTCAAGTAACCTAATGGGTAAACATAATGCAGATTTGAAAATTATATGTCTATCCCTCTTGTGGAATTAAATTATCAGCAAAAGACCAATTACCAAGCAATCAACAATATAAAATTAGTTGGGTTAACACATCTCTTCATACCTAAAATATCAAATTTAAACATCACAAATTCACAACAAAATCAAAGAAGAAACATCAATTATCTCTCCATTTCTCCCACTAATCCAGTATGATTAACTTACCCCAGGTATTTAAAAAACAACTTTAGCAAGTTACTTCTGATTCTTATAGGGAACTGTTACGAGAACTTTCTATTAAAAAATAAACAAACACAGATAAATAAGAAAAACCTGCTACACGAACATTGTGGTTTGATTAAATGTCAAAAGAAACTACTAAAAACAGAAAATTGTTTGATAGAGAAAGAGCTGTGGTTTTTATTGTTGGTTTGTAAGCTAAATAAAATACTTGTGATTTATATAGAAAATATTCAGTGGTAAAAGTGATAGCAGGTTCTGAAATCAGTCATTGATCTACTTCTAAGAGTCTCCAAATCAAAACAAAAGCAATACTTTATATATATTGCATGTGATAGCAGCAGAGAACTTGATGTGCCATTGAAAGTTTAAGAGATAAAAAGGCCAAAAGCAACACACAATATGCCATATTAAACAACCTGTGATTAACATAAGATTTTTGAGGTTTCTAAAAAGCAGTGTACCAACCTCACCAACACTTCCATGGAAGTACAAAGAGACTATTGAAGATTTAAAACATGGGTTCCAGAAAGGTAGCATGGTTCAAAGACTATATGAAATACGAAATCTTCTCACATTATTTTTAAGTTGTTACTACCATTGAAAAGGGATTTCTTAGCCAAGAATTGAGCCTATAGTTAGCCCATAAAGCTGAATATTTTCAGCTCCAAGGTCAATTGGATAGTAAAGAGATCTTGGCCTAAATCCATAAAATTTAACAGACCTAGCCAAGTGGGGGGCTTAATACAAAACATACCTGGAAATGTCTAGTACGGTTGACTGAGAAAATTAATATCACATTTTCCACAGAGTCAAATGCTTCATTTAGTTTGGATTCATTGCTCCTTTGAGTTGCCCATACTCCTTGTTGTACAGATAACTCCAAATTTTCACGATTGCAACTTTTAACAATAAAATACCTAAGGTTTTGGTGGAGAAGTATATTAGAGCAATTCATACAGGTGAGAAAATAGTGATTCAACTGAAGCAATACGTCATAGGTTTCAATACTCAACTTGAAACCCCTCACAAAAACTTATCCATCTTTTAACTTCTGGACCAGTACATTATAATGTAATAATCTTGTGTTTAGTAACAGGCACTTGATTAAAATCATGCAGCAGGTAATGCTAGTTTACACTCCAAAAACAGAGGATCAATACCATAACTTTATGTCAGTAATAGATACAACTCAATAACAAGTTAAAAAACAGAGAACTCTGACAATTTTTTCCTTTTTATATATTAAGAAAAACTTCCTTGTCACCTTCAATGTGTCACAACTAAAAATCTTGACAGTATTCAACTAAAAGGAATGAAATTCAGCTCCTTACAACATAAAATTCTCTATAAACACAAAATCAACAGTAGAAACACAAACCACCCCAAACTATGCTGAAACCAATTAGAGTTTTCGATATCTAGACCTTGGCGTGAGGAAAAGTGTTGGAGATCTCACATTGACTAATAATATAGGCAAAATAATGTATATAAGTGGGAGACAACTGTCATCCTGTGAGCTAGCTTTGAGGTTGAGTCCGGCATGTACTCAAATTTTAAAATAGTATCAGAGTTTATCCTGGTGATTATTATTAGGCCAATCGGAACACTTGTTATCGAATCACCAACAAATGTCTGATCATGAAAACTTCATACTTAAGATGTCTAGTTTTTAGCATGAAGAGGTGTTACAAATCTCACATTGATTGGTGGTACGGTCAAAATAGTGTATACAAGTGGGAGATAATGTTTATCCCATGAGCTAACTTTTAAAGTTGTATTAGGCCCAAACCGAAATTTTAATATGGTATCTAGAGCCTAACATGAGACAACCATATTTCATGCCTTCCTAGTGGATCATGCAAAAAAATTTCAAGAATTGTGTCTCTTCAATTTCTGGTTAGTGCATGTGTCCTGCTCTTTTCCCGGCACTATTTTTTTCCTTTGTTGCCACGGTGTGCTTCTTTCGGTCACTCTTTTCAGCTATTGTCAATGTTGTCACACTTGCCTTGCTATGCTCTACCTTGTTTTGTGCTTTCTTTGCTCATTCCAAACTCCCTACCTTCGATTTTTTTCTTCTTGTTATAGGTTGTTTCTCTCTCTTCTAAGCTAACCCATGGCATCTTCTACCCCTCCCAAGGTTGATCCTCCTATTTTCACCATGCCCCTACCCCAATCTCTATTGACAAGTTGGAGACCAAATATGACACTTGGACTTTCAACATCAAGTGTTGGCATAAGGGTCAAGGCTATGTTGATCACCTGACCACAAAGGTTGATTCTATCTCTAAGGTTGATCATTATCGTTGGAACAACATTGATGCCCAACTATGTAGTGTTTTGGAATCCACCATACAACCCTTTTTGAAGCAGATATTTCATGCTTACAATACTTGTGAGTTGTGAATTAGTTTGGAAACAAGTACAGGTTCTTTACACCAATGACACTCAGTGCCTTTATGGGGTTTTTCAATCCCTCATGTGTATCATTGTCCTTCACCACCTTAATGATCCTATGGCTAAATATTTGGGCAAAATTCATAGTCTTCTTCATGACTTCAATGAGCTTCTAGCCCCTACTGCCACCCCAGCCCAAGAACTTGAACAACAGGAGACCTTTTTCACATTGTTGGCCTTATAGGGTTACCTACATGGTATTCTTCTATTTGAGAGCAGATTTTGGGTTCCTACTTTGAATTCTACGTGGTCTACTTTGAATTCCTAATCATGTCGAATATCGAGTTGTGTCTCCTTTTACTTTAGTTCACTCTGTTCGGGGTCCATGTCGTAGCGTCCACCTTAGGTTACCAATATTTTGTCTCTTTCATTGATGATTATTCTTGAAGTACTTGGTTATTCTTAATGAAAAATCGTTCCAAGTTGTTTTCTATTTTTCAATCCTTTATAATGAGATCAAAAATCAATTTGGTGTTGTCATGGTATGTAAAAGATTAGAGCTTTGGTGTAAAAAGCTCCATGACACAGTAAAAAATCATACACTTCATCTACTCCCATCCACGAAATATCCAAGTCTGTGAATTAGGGGGCCAAAAATTTTGAACCTCTCAAATTAACACAACCATTAAAAGGATCAAGAAACTTCTCCCCACACTCAAACTAACAATAAAAAAGGTACAACTATTTAAGAAAAACAATATCAAACAACTAGATCTTGGCAAAAATCTCAGCAAGCTTAAGGGTGGTGAAGGATTGACACACACAGAATTAAGGAGGCTTCCATACAACACACTCAGTGAGGATGCTAAGAACCTGAATGTTGCTGGAGATGGGTGGTGTAAGGGTAACATAGTCAATAATGGAATCTACTATATGCCCACCGTCAAGTTCATCTTGGCCACAAAATTGAGCTCGTAGACATTGCTAGAAGCATCTCTACAAGACAAAACATGGTCGACAAACACTGGAAAAGGAGAGGGTTGTGGAAGGAGGAGTCGTGGAAGTTGAGGACAGGGAGGGAAGTCCAAAAATCAATCTTGATGGGCATTTCCCTCTCCCAAACAATTTCTCCACTCTTCCACTCCCTTCTTTCGTTGTATTTCCATCCTTGTCCCTTTTTTTTCTTCTTTCCTTCTTTCATTAACCAGCAGGCCTTCACTATTGATAGGCCCATCTTTCTGTTTCTTTCCTCTCATTGTGTATACATGAGTCAATGGACCATCAATTTTTTTCCAGGTAATGAAAAATAATAGCCTGACAAGTTTTAACATTCAGTAGTGAAGAACTTGATGCTTAGCATGTTTGGTTATCATATTTCCAAGATGAACTAGAAAGTAGAATGAGGACTATGCATAGTTTATCCAATTAAGTTCAAATGCTTCAGAATCAATAAGTAGTAAAAGAAAATAGAAAATGAAAGAAATAAACTGAAACATATGTGTTTAACCAGCCAATATTGTACAGCATGAAATGTATGTGTTGACTGGCAGTAGTTTAAAGAGAAACTAGCCACATAAGGCAAATAATGGTATATTCTCCCAAACAAAAAGTACTTAAATATATACCTTGCTTATAGTATTTATGTAACAGTAAGCATACTTATAATAGATTTTACACAGCTCGATTGAAAAATACAAGACCCTGAACACACCTAGATATTCCTTGAGGTAAAGGGATTGCAGTTTTATTGGCTTGATTAGGCTGGCCATTAGCAAGATTTTGCATTTGGCTCTGGTTGACCGGCTGCTGAGACTGCTGAACTTGTTGCTGTGGCTGGACATTTCCCGACTCTGCTGGCAAAGGTTTTCCAGTCACCCCTTGGTTTGTAGAATTAGTTCCTTGAGGAGGCTGGGATTTCTCAGCTTGTTGTTGATTATAGCTAGCACCCCTTTGTTGGTAAAATTTGTTAGATGAATTATAATTGTAGGAATATAAATGTTGGATCTTTTGAAGGACCTCTTCAACAGGAGGTGGAGGTCCAGGAGATTTTGCATGCCTATATCGGCAATCAGGCCCATTAGGACAAAATCCCAACTTGTACCTGCAGATGCAAAAGTTTTAAAATTATAAACACAAAATTCGACAATGTTATCTTGAGCAAAGAATTTAGTCAGACACAATAGAACTAATCAGGCACAGAACGAAAACATTTTCTTTGACAAAAGAATACTATTCATAAAAGAGTGGGGCAAATAACAAAAAGAAACTATAATTAAAACGTCCAAACAAAGAAAGAAGAACAAAAAGTACTAAACATATGATCTCCTTGCACATTCACTACTTTCTAATACTCCATCAAACCTATAACAAACAAAATATTACTCAATTCATCTAATCAAATGTTCCTAGTGTACATATATACATGTATACACACACATACATTCATACATACATGTTACACTCCTTGATGTCTTCATTGGTGTGTTTATAGACGCAATCCTGTTCTCGGCACTCTCCGTAGAGCCTGAAGAAGCGGCACACCGGCATCCGCGCCTTGTCGTACTGGTGCAAGAACCCGCACGCGTCGCCCTTCATGCACAGGCTGCGCAGCCAGTGCCGGCACACCGTCTGCCGGAAGCTTCGCCGGCCGGGGACGTTGCCAGCCGCGGGGTCCGCGGCGGAGGGGGCGGAGGCGGCGGGGCCTCCGTTGGACACGGCGGAGGCCGCAACAGAGGAGTCGTGCTGGACGAGCGGGCCGGACGCGGCGGCGGCGGCGGAGGGGGCGGCGTCGAGGCCACCCTCGAAATCGAAGCTGAGGACTCCCTCGGAATCCTCCATCGGGAATTGAAGTGAATTAGGGATTTGAAGGGAGGATGTGAATATGATGCATTCGGAGAGAGTGACTCAGTGGTGGAACAAATACTAGAGACCCAAACAGAAGGACTTGCTTGCTTCTTCCTGATTTTGTTAGAGCCACTTGGGTTTTTCTCTCCTTTCCTTTAGGTTTTTTTTTTTTTTGGGTTAAATACAAGATTTTAATTTATATGCATATATTTTCTTTTGCTTTTTTTTTTTTTTTTTTAGTGAATATTATATCTTCTTCTTTTATTAAACAAGATTTTAATGGTAATTTTCTCCCTCCCGTGATTTCATCAAATGATCAAATCAGATTTTAGAATCATTTCTCATATAAAATCAGGTTTAAAACGTGAGAAGTAACATAATTTTTCAACGCACTTTATTATTAATATAAAAATTTACAAAAAATTATAAAATTATGAGCGCAATTTATTAAATAAAAATAAAATTTTATAAGTTTTTATGATTTTAATACGTAGTATATTTTAGTTAATAATAAATATATTAAAAATTATTATATAATTTAATATCACCACGAATAGTTTTAATTAATATTTATGTGAAACATAATCAAATTTAATTATTTTTTAGTATATATCGTATAAAAATAGACCAGGACTACTCATTAAAAAAAAAAAAGAAACAAACCATAAATGCATGGTTTTGATAAATAGACAAACCATAAATACATGGTTTTGGTGAAGACCAGTAACTTCTCTTACAATTTACATGACTTCGGGTAGGTACTAATGTTGGTAAGTAAAAAAGAAAATTATTTAAAATTATTTTTTATAAAAAAATAATCAATTTGACTAATTACACTAAAAAAATTTAATTTTGTGTATACTTATTTTATAAACATTGTTTGATGAAATTCTATTAGAGGTGAGTGTGTTTTATAAAACTAATTTATAAATTAGTTAAAGTTTTTATAAGTTATAAGCTAAACCTTATAAGTTATAAATAAGTTAAAATGTCATACGTTTATAAACTAGTTATAAATAAGTTAAAATGTTAAAGGTTTGTAAATTAACTAATAAATATAAAATGGTATAAAAGTATATTTGGTTATTTAATTTTTAAATTAGAAAAAATAAAAAGAGATTTTAAAAAAAAATAAAAATAAAAATGTTAGTAACTTATAAGCTAGCTTATTTTTATAATTTAGTTGAAGTAACTTATGAAAATAAATTATAACATATTAAAATAAATTTAACTGATAAACAAACTTTTGGTCAAACTATTTTAAAACCTAATCAAAATAATTTATAAGGTACTAAAGTGATTTATATGTAACATCTTAAAATTCAAAAATAATTATTTAGTAATATATTTTTAGTTAGTAAAAATACTAGGTTGTTATGAAGTTTGGAATAGAAAATGATTATAATAAGATTTATTAAAATTATTTAATAGCTATACAGAAAAATAAAAGGAAAAAGTTAAAAATATATATATAATAAAATGAAAGGGGATTCACGTGGTTATATTCTACATTCCAACTCTACAAAAGTAGAGAATTGCAAACCTTTGTGTATTTGAATTTAAATAGTAAATAATTTTTAAAAAAATAAAATAAAAATAATAGTAAATAGGAAAAATACTAGGTTACATGCACATGAAGACTAAGAAAAGAAAGAAACTAAAAGAAGAATTTGGGAAGTGTCATCAAATAGTGGGAGAATAAGATAAAACAATAACCAACTCTAAATTAAGGTGAATAAATTTTTCTTCTTCTTAAATCTTTCATGGTATATTTCTTGAGAGATAAAATTTTTAAGGGTTCTCGATAAGAAAAATTTAAGGTTAATGACATTCTAAATTTTATGATTGGATTACATTTGGTTATTCGTGGATGTTAGATATAATTTTCAAGTGTATAAAGTGGTTTGATGTTGTTCTTGAATATTTTAATAAATTTTTGTGATGATTTTCAACTACTTGTGCAAAAGTGCAAAATGTGATTGTACTGGGGAGAATTGGTCCTTGTTTACAATTGTAGACATCGCCTTGAAATATTTTTTTATCGAACGTACATGCATTACAGCAACAAGAAGTTGCATTAGTTCGTGTATGCTAATATATTTATATTAGATGCATATATATTAGGTGTTATGTTTATATATATATATATATATATATATATATATATATATATATATATATGTTAGATATTTATATATTTATATGGATTTATTTATATACCTATATGATTTATTGTTTCGTATTATTAATTAGTATCTGGGATATTATAGTGTTGTTATAACATGATTTATTGACATATGGGGTTGAGAATCTAATTGATAGTTAGTGAGGATGATGTAATTTTTTTAACGTAAGAGTTTATCATTTCTTTATGCATTTCCTTATGAGAATGAATGACAATATACATCATATTATGAAAATAGAATGAGAGATATTATCATTCGGGAAGAAATATTTATTTTATTAAACATCTCTAAATTGGGATGAAATATAAGATACCCCATTCATGATGGAGAAAACAATGAGATGTCATTGCATGGATATAAGCTCATATATTTTAGTGAGTCTAGGACTCACACTAATTACAAGAATCAAAAGATAAGTGAATCTATGATTTATAGTGAGTTTGAGACTCACCTTCATTGGGAATTAACAAGATAAGTGAATCTATGATTCACACAACTTTTGAAAACCAAAGAGTCAAGTTAAGTGATTTCATGAATCATAATTGTGGTTGTAATTGTTTTTAGATTGAGAGGTCTTACTTGTGACTCTCATTATGTGACTAGATAATGATATCATGCTACTATTTTAATTATATATGCTCTTATTATAGGAATTTTATTTAGGATCAGCGGATACCATGATTGGGTTTTTCGATTATCACGTTAGCTGAGGACAACACTACTTTCAATTTTTTTTTTGACTTGTTTTATTCACTATGATTATTAAATCTCATTAATAATGTTGTTTTTAAAGTATGATGGCAATATAATTAGAACGGAACAAGCCTGAAGATTTAGTCTTTTCTTAATTTATTTTTGCTTTTTAGCTTGATTAGTTTTTCCTTTTATATAAGGAATTGATATGGCTGCTTGGGTTGTTATTTATACTATTCCTTGGGTTGTGTTTTTTTTGTGTCTAGATTTGAGAATAATGTTTTCATTTACTTAGAGATTTATTATTGTCATTTTCATATTATTTATGTATTATTTAGACCATTTCACTTGTTTAAAGTTACATTTTCTTTTTAAATATGTTTATTATGAGTTTTCGTTAGTATAACAATCTATAATAAACATATTTAAAAAGAAAATACTTACAACAACAACTTTAAACAAGTAAAATGATCTAAATAACACCTCAATGATATTAAAATGGAAATAATAAATCTTTAAGTAAATGACAATATTATTCTCAAATATGGAAACAAAAAAACACAACTAAAAGGAATAGTAGAAATAACAAGCAAAATAGTCATAGTCTGTCATTTGTATAAAAGGAAAACCTAACCAAGTTAAAAAGCAACAAAAAAAAAAGGAGCTAAATATTCAAGTTTCTTCAATTCCAATTACATCGTCCTCATACTCTGAAAACAACATCCATAATGAGAGTCATAAGCAAGACTTCTGAATTTAAAGACAATTACAATCATGATTGTGATTCCTAGAATCATATAACTTGACTTTTTGATTCGTAAAACTTGTGTGAATCTTAGATTCACTTATCTTGTTGATTCTTAGAATCAGCGTGAGTCCTAGACTCTCTATAAATTCTAGATTCTCCTCTTATTTTTTTATTCCCATAAACGGTGTGAGCCACTAGTCACTATGAATCCTAAACTCAATGTAAATCCTAGATTTACTAAGAGTTATGAGCTCATATCTATGCAACAACATCTCATTTCCTTCTCCATCCCAGATGGAGATATCTCGTATCTCATCCTAAATGTAGATATGTTTAATAAAATAGATATTTCTTTCTGAATGATAATATATCTCATTCTATTCACAGACTATGATGTATATCGTCATCATTTCTCGAAAGGAAATGACTGACTCTTGCGTTAACAAAATTACATCATCCTCCATAATTATCAATTAGATTCTCAACCCCACATGTTAATAAATAATGTCATAACAACACTATAATATCCCAAATACCAATTAATAATACGAAAAAAAATAAATTCATATATGTATATAAATATCTAACATGTATATATATATGTGTGTGTTTGATCAAATACCATTATACGTTGATGTATTTAGTAAAATTAACTTATAAATTAGTTAAAACTTATAAGTTACAAGTTATAAATTGGAAGTTAAAATGATGAAAACTTATAAACCAGTTGATTGAATTGAAAATATTTGGTAGAATTAGTTAATAAACTAACTAATAAATGTAAAATGACATAAAAGTATATATTTAATTATTT
The DNA here is from genome assembly GCA_025330945.1 of Mucuna pruriens. Classification (NCBI taxonomy): domain Eukaryota; kingdom Viridiplantae; phylum Streptophyta; class Magnoliopsida; order Fabales; family Fabaceae; genus Mucuna; species Mucuna pruriens. Next base: position 6,568,306 of record JAENHJ010000533.1, on the reverse strand, counting down.
ATTTTTTAAATTAGAAAATAAATGAAGAGAGATTTGAAAAAAATTAATAAGAATAAAAATGAAAAAAAAACAAAAAAGTTAGTAGCTTATAAGCTAGCTTATTCTCATAAGCTAGTTAAAGTGGCTTGTGAAAATAAGCTATAGCCTACTAAAACAAACTTGACTACTTTCGAACAAACTTTTGATCAAATTATCTAACAAGCTAATCAAAATAACTTATGAGTTATTAAAGTGACTTACTGATTACATTGTAAACAAATTTAACTAATTAAAACTAATCTAATTTTTATATAATTCTTATGTTTGGTTTTAATTATAATATAGACAAATTGATTAGAATTTAAATCAAGAATAAAAATTAAAAAATATTTTTTACATTTACGTTTAACCTTTTCTTAATTTATTATTATAAAACTTTAATTTAATCTTCATATATGTATAACTTTTAAAATTTTTTTTTACATTATTTATTAAATATTAAAATTAATTTATAATCAGCATAAAATGTAGAGACAAAAAATAATTATTTTGTATCACAATTAAAAATATGATTTTTTATAATAAAATTTTGATATTTGATCTTTATAGTCATTTTAAATTTATTTTTTTAGTATGCATTGTATTATATTAAGAACAATTATAAGAATAAGAAAGGGGAAATGACTATCACGTCTAAAGACTCAAAATACAGGAAATTTAAACGAATGAGTTTAATTTTCGAGTATTATTAATGTAAAAAAAATATTTTATCATCTAATAAAAAATATTTTAAATATATTTTTTAAATAATTATTATAGAAGTTAATAAATTAAAAAAAATTATATTTAATTGAAGGAGTTAATCTCTCACAACGTAATAAAATTAAAGTTCAAATCTCTACTTAAAAAAATTGACTAAAGAGAAAATATTTGTCAAAAACAAAAAAAAATTATAAAAATTAATAAATTTACTATGGGGCAATTTATGACTTATCAAATTTGTTTTTATACTACCAGTACATTCTGATTAAATTCTTAAAGGAATCAACTTTAACTGTATTGAGTAAGAGGTAAGAATCTTAGACAATAACAAAAAAAAAATGAAATTTTATGAAGCTAAATATCTCGGTGGTTGTTATTGCAAATTTTTTTTCAATACATTGAATTTTGCTGTATAACACTTTATCCTTCAATGATGCATAGATTCTTATTGTAATTACGAATATTTAAAATTTACTTTCAGATTACTATGTAGTTTACAACAAATTATTATGTAGTTTTTGAAAAATTATTTTATCTTTTTATTATTGATATGAGGTAGTTCAAGAGTGATGGAAAACATATTTAAATTAGATAATTCTTCATATGAATGTTGAGTAAGAAATGTGAGGATGTGAGCAAGCACAATAGGTAAGGTGATTACATTGATAAAATTTTTATAAGTAAGTCTTAATATTTATTTGCAAAACCACGACGTAAAAGAGATTTAAAAGATACTTATATTATATGTGAAGAAGGAAGTCTTAATATTGATAAGTAAGGATGATTATTTATAGTTAAGGATGATTTACTCAAAGATAAGTAATTATTATCAACTTTGATGGGTTAGTAGCTACTTACAACTACATTTTGATACAAAATGCAATAAATCATTGGATAATTACTACTATTATGAAAATCAACCATCAAGATTATCCAACAATTTTCTCATAATGATGGTGTAATAAAGCATAATTGACAAATGAATCATCAATTTATTATTTAAAATTGTAACAATTGGTTAAATTGGTCACTAAATTAATAATATTCAAAATAGTCATTGAAATTGTATATTATCAATCAATTTAGTTCATAAAATTGCAATGGATAGTCAAATTGGCATTTGAAATCAATTTAGTCATTACAATTATAATAATTGGTCAAATTAATCTTTAAACTTAAAAAAAACTTAATTGCAATTTTTACTTCCTAACTTTTAAATTTTATGAATTCTGTCCCTCAATTTTTTTCTGCATATTTTGATCATAAACTTATATAATTTCCTCTAATTTGTCCTCTTTTTTTAAATCATCATAATCACCAAAGTCATTCTTTATTAAATATTTTTATCTTAATTATGCAAATTTTTTTATTCAATTATATAGAATTATTTATTATTTATAAATTATTTATACATCTTCCACCCTTTATTTGCAAAGTATTTATTTAGAAATAAAAATATTTAATAAGTAATTTTATAAGATATTATATAATTTAACTAACAAATAATTCTCTATGATTTAATAAATAAAACTATATAATTTATGAGTTTATATAGTTAAAATAAAAATATTTTAAAAATAGTTTTATCCATCTTAACTTTGAATATTTTTATTTAATAAATATAAATATATACTTGAAGAAGGTAAAATACAATTAGCAAATACAATAATTGTATATAATATATTTTTATATATAAACTAAACAAGTCAAATGATTATAGTGGTTATGAAAAACAAATGAGTTAAGGATTCAAATATCTATTATAACATTTTTACCATTTCCTAGAAACTTAATTGTACTCAAGAGATAAAATATGTGAAAATTTAAAAGTAGAGAATACATTCATGAAATTATATAAGTTTATAGTTAAAATGTGTAGAAAAAATTATGACAAAATTTATATAATTTTAAAATTATAAGAAAAAATACAATTAAGTTTTTTTTTATTTTAAAGATCAATTCGAACATACATTGTAATTTTAAGAATTAAATTAATTGATAATTTATAATTTCATAAATATTTTGATATTTTATTTATTTAAAGAAAAAATTTAATACTGAAGTGATTAAATTGATGGATAATTTTACAAATCAATTTACTTCACTATTACAATTAAAACGACTAAATTGGTGATTTCCTCCATAATTTAATTACCAGCAGAGGTGCATGAGAATTTTTAAGAGGATATTACCCTTGTAACTTTTTTTTAAGAGGATATTACCCTTGTAACTGATTAGTATTTTTTTTCTTGTAATGTTCATCGAAATAAGCTTGTCAAAGAGTCCAAGGACATAATATAAGCGCAACCGCGATTGAAGATAAACCTAATCCTATTGTCTTTGGTAGCATACATCGGTCGAGAGGTCAAACTTCGACCAATAGAATACCTCAAATTGAATCCAATGGACTGGATCTCTCAAAAGTTCCAACCCACAACAATTTTATTTTTCAACATAATATAATTTATTACTTAAGGACTATTTAATTATATAATTTATTACTACTATTTAAGAAAGATAATCATATTTAAAGGACCAAATTGATGGTTGTCATTTTTATTTACTTTGATTAAGGAAAATGCCATATTATATATTGAAGCCGTCTAAGTTTCCCAGAGAATTAGAATGCACCAAATTGATATTGATGGTCAAAATTGTCTTTTTAGGTCCGGCCGGCATCTCTTTTGCTACATGCTGCTTATCTCGATACATTCATTGATCATGTTTCAGGTACTATATGCGGTATAATATGGTATCGGGCACAATAAAATCACATGCTATTTAAATCTAATATTGCAATATACACATTAGACTGAAGTAAATTAAAACATCAAAGGATTCAAAGACTGCGCCAAAGTTTGAAGTGGAAAATCCTCCAAAGACCGCAAAAATAGCTTATTTCTTAACGCACCATTACTATTCAGTAACGCATATCACGTAGCCTGTAAATTAGCACCGATATCTTTTGTAATATAAACAAATTCTATAACAAATGAATACTTAGCGATAATAAATACATGAATTATGTCATGTAATTTCATAATGGCAAATTACATTGTACAATCTGAAACACAATCCAAGGTTCACCAATCTATTCCCAAGTCTCTAGAAACAAAGAGTTTGTCAATGTATTGGATTAGAGGTGCGGATGCAGTGACATAACTTTGCATTCGGACTTTTGCTGACGCCTCTGAAGCAAAGATGCCAACAAAAATAAAAAAATAAAGATCATAATCACATAAACTTCAATTTACTAGACAAGTTTGAATAAAATAATCCTTGACAATGACTTTCCCTTTTCCTATTCTTCCACACTGTCTTGATTTACCTTTGAGAAAGAAGGGTAAAAAGAATAATCGCAAGAAACAATATGATGAAACAAAATAGATTTGATATTCGCTCTCTCGATTTTAACAGTGTGCAAAGGACACACAGACATATAACTCATATCATGTAGGTTGTAATGTTTTATGCTTCTACGAGCTGTTAAAAACAGAGAAGCATGGCTACAGGGTAAAGTTGGGATCTTAAAGGGGAAAAGCCATATCATCCAAATGTGGGGGAAAATCAAGGTCATGTTTCGATAAAATTTTCCATAAGCATTTATAAAAAAAAAAATGTATTGAGTTTCTTCCATAAGTAAAAATCAACTTATGGACTTTAGCTTTTGGAAAAGATAAATGAAACAACTTCTACAAAAGTTAAGTACATAAGTTGATTTTAGTTTATAGGTGAAGTTCATTTCATCTTATTTTCTTATTTCCTTCTCCTATAAGTGTGCTTATGGAAAAACTTATTCTAATAAGGCCTAAAATTATCATGCCCCAAATATCAAGGTTAAACCAGAGATGCAATTGCTAACATAGAAAAGGTAGGGAAAAATTATAAGTATTAACCATTCCTAATTCATCATAAATAGGTTTCACATAAATAATCTCTCTCTCTCTCCCTCCCTCCCTCCCTCCCCCCCTCCCCTGCTCAAGCTCTAGAACCAACTATCAAAGTAATTTTTTTCAGGATTTAAAATCAATAAAAGTGCAAGCAAACTTAATCCTACACTTACCATCCTCATTGAGTTTCTTCAAAAGTTGTTCCTTTGTAGGAAGGACATACATTCCAGCAGAAACAGCCTTCCTGATTGCCCAACCATGGTGAGGTGCAAACACCTGTTCATAAGCCTTGGAAGCTGGATCCCTAAGGGAATTTACCCCTGCCAAAAGACATGCAGTAACTCAGCTCATTTACTGTCTGAGCTAACACCATATACATTTGCTGTGCTGATCGTTTAATATAAGAAACAAACCTTTGTTAATTTAAACATGTATAAAAAACGTAACGCACCTCAGCACAACAAGGCTATGGAAATTAACAAAAAGAACAGGGAAAATATTCTCCAGTTAATCAATTTCTACCAATTTTCTGTTTCATGAAACTGATCAGAAGATTGAACCTGAGAATACTGGAGTATGCTTACTGGTCACTAGTTGCTAGTTTCTAGTTATAAAGGTAACAAAAACAACAACAACAAAGCCTTATTTTACTAGGTAAGGTTGGTTACAATCCACCTATGTTTTCGTAACCGGTCCCAAGCCCAGGTTAAGGAGGAGGGTTGTGTTGTTAGGCCCTTGACAGCTAATGTAAAACTCATCGATATACATTATAAAGTTAACAAAGAAGGGAAGATAATAGTAGCAGTCATACAGATGCTATAATAACAATAAAATGGTATGCCAACAAGCCTGTAGCTCAATCGGCACCAACCACAGCCATTGAGATCAAGGGGATAAAGTTGAAGGTTCCACTCGCCAGTAGCCACTGGGCAGGCCACTAACTTTCCTGCCCTATCCCACTGTTCGAGAACACAAACTAAATAAAAAAAGTGAAGGTAGAATTCGTATTCCTTATGGCTTCATTCATACAAAACAAAAGGGGAAGACCTCAATTGCCACTTTCTTTCCATGGATGAAAAGTGGAAGCTATTTCTTCAGTTTCACTACACTCTATTCCCACTCTTAGTCAAGGTTTAAAAAAAAAATCCCCAACCACAATTGCGGCTGCAACATCAAGGTTTCTAGGATCTCTATGACCACATCCCGAGCTCAATTGCAATCGCATCATATGCATTTGTCCATAATTCTTGCAACAAAACCACGATCGCAATTTAAAACCTAGCTCATCAGTGTCTTAAAATTGTACAAAGCATAATGCAGCAGCACCTTATAGAAAGAAGAAATAAGTTAGTGATGCACATACTGGGTGACTAGAATTTGCTCAAAGAGTACTCTGACCATGTCAAGTCCGCGCTTCACTCTCAGGAGATTTCGCGTATGGCTACCTCCCTTCCTGACAGTTTTAGCTCGCACATCCAGATCAATCAGAGATTGCAACGTCTTAATAGACTTGGACGCCTCAGACAGATCATCAACCTACAATCACCAGGAAATAATCACAAAATGGCATAAAGTGAAATCAAGGGTTCTCAGTAGTAATTGTATTACTATCAAAGGATTAAAATAGAGGAAATTAAATAAAGATGAATTAGGTGGATACAAACCTTGGCAACGTAATCCATCTCGGCGAACTTGAAAGCGACGCCCAAGCAGCCAAAGAGAGGGGAGACGAGAGAGCAGGCACGAGAGAAGGGAGCAACCTCGAGCTCTGCACTCTGCGAATCGGTGACAACACACGCAAGGTCATTGAAAGCGTCAGCGATGTTTCGCAGAGTTTTGTCACCATTCCCCTCTGCCATCCAGAACGATCTTTCCCACTCCTGTCCTTCTACGCTGCTCGATTACTTCTTTGCCTTCTCTCCTTCTACCCGTCGGCTACCAAGGACTACAAAGAAGCATCTTCCTTGCGTTTCCAGTTATTTTACATGACAAATCAATATTTTTTAATATACAAACTATAAATTATATTTTACATTTATAATCAATTTTTTAATCACCAACTTCCGCACATGAAAAGAATATTTGAATAGTTTGTATAAAGTTTTATTTTCTAATTTTGTCGTTTTTTTATTCTTATTTTCTTAAAAATATTTAGAGTAAATTAAGTTTTTTTATTAAGAGATATAAATATTATATTGTTTTTCTTTCTCAAACTATTCAGAGATTCGAATATATAATGTTACATTATTTTTTTTATTAAATTTCCTTTAACCTTTCTTATTAAAAAATATTATTAAAATATTTTTTATACTATTATCTTTAAAGTAAAATGTAAGTGTTATTCTTTCCTGTGTTAAAATGCATATTTTATTTTTTTAACAAATATAAATATAACCACTTGTATAATATATATATATATATATATATATATATATATAAAAAGTTAATTCATAAATTTTATTTTTAAATATTTTATTAAATTCTACATATTTTATTATATATATAATAATTTATGTCAATTTATTATTTTAATTATTATTTTTAAAAATTATTACGATTTATGTTAAATTTAATTATATATTTATAAATATTTATTTTTAATTATTATTATTTACACAAAACATATTTGAAAATAAATAAATTAAAAATATTATATATAAGTAAAATAAAATTAAATGCTAATATTAAGATATTATTTAATTACTGTTATTAATATACTATCTTATAAATATATAAATAAATTCGTATTTTATTAAATTTAATATGTTAATTTCAAGAATGTTATTAAATATTATATTTATTGAATTTAATAAATGTATTATGTATGTATGTTACCGTTAAATTTAAGCGTAAAATTTTTAAATCAATCTATTTATATTAAAATTTATTATTTAAAAATAAAATATAATTATTAAAAAACTTATATATAATTAATTTTTTTTATTATTTTAAATATAAAAATCCAAATATTATATATATATATATATAAATTAATATATAGAGAGAGGTAATTTATCTTGTAATTTATTTTTAATTATCATTTTAATTAAAAATTATTTATTTGAAGCTTAATTGTATATTTTAAAAAAATTATTGAGTGGATGAATAATAACTTAGTAAATTAAAATATTTATTTTTTTGAAATAAATTAAAAATATTTTAATATATATCTTAAAATCCTATTGCCAATAATTTTTAATAATATTAAATTTATGTATATTTGCATAGCTCAAGCGAACAACATATAATTTATTTTATATTTTAATATAAAAAGAAAAATAATATATTATATTTTTCATAAATGTGAAATATAATTTATTTTAATAATATTAAATTAAATAAATTAAAAAATATATTTTAACACAAAAGATTAATCCTCCATATATTAGGAGAGGCTAGTGTAATTTATTCAAAAATTTATAATGAACTTTTTTTATGAGACTATAAGTATTTTCATAGAAACCATTTGAAATGAATAAAACTATTATAGATGATAATTTTTTAATATTATAATACAACTTATAAATAAAATTGTTTTTAAATATTAATATTTTAAAAAAATATTAAAAATAATTCATAAATAAAATATAAAAAAATTGAAACATACACCGAACGAAAAAATTATATAAATACATGTATTATTTGTTATAAAAGTTTGTGTACATTTTCAACCACACAAAACCCATTATTCATATGACATTTTAAAAAAATTATTACAAAAGTTATCAAATTTACGACTATTAATGTATTACTTATTTATACATGAATTTAAAAGTCTTTTATATTGATAAAAAATTACTATTTGTCTTATATAATAAAATTATTTTTATAATAATTTTTTAAAAAATCAATATTAAAATGAATTTCAATTATATTATACTATTTTTTTACTCAATCCATATCTATTAAACTCTACAACTATTACTACCTATAATAATAATCTTTAATTGTTCTCTTTTTGTTTTTTTTTTAAGATTAACCATTAATTTACAAATATGTTTTAAGTATTGATCAATTCACTTCTAAAATGGTTAATATCAATTTTTAATGCAATTAAATTCTTAAAATTTAAACATAAAATTATTGAATAAATTAGAATAATTTCATAATGTATACATTCAGTGATCTTTAATTTATTTTAAACAAATAATTATGTGTTTCTACTTTCTATAAATGTATTAAAAAATTGAAAAATTGAAAAATAATAATTCTAAAGTAAGTTGTTTCCAAATATGTAAAAATATAAAAGTCGCGTTTTAATATCTAAGGCCTTAAAAATAACAGTGGCATTAGCCTTTTACAATTTTTTCAAGAATTAATACTCGTCAAGTTTTTCATAAATAAATTTAAGAGTTTCATTATAAACAAAGAAACACTAAAAATTTTATATTGGTCATGACTTTTTAAAGGAGCTATAGATTCCTTACTTCAAACTATGTAAATTTGTAGCGTTTGTTGTAAGATTTTTTAATCAAAAAATTAAGTCTGAACTTGATGAAATGGAGAAGTAAACTTTGATTCTCTTCCATCACAGGTGAATAATTATTTTGATATTGTTTATTTGCTCTGAGATAATTTTCAAATAATAGAACAATGTTAGATTAAAAAACAAAATAGCCTCTCGTAGGTGTATCTTAGCATGCTAAGGATCTATTAAAAGCATATACTGTCAGTTAATTATTATCTTATAAAAGTTGGATATTTTAATAATAAAAACTAGTGTATAGTAATATCATCCAAGCCAGAATTAAATTGGCCAGTTGGATCGATACAGGCGAAGTAATTAGTTAGGATATTATATATGTCAAATCAAACTATGTTTAAGAACTTCTCTAAAAAAGATGGTTTTATCTATTTATCATCATTCGATTAAAATTTTAATATATATATATATATACAAGGGAGGATATATATACACAGGAAGAATGATAAAATTATTCTAAAAATAAATTTAAAAAAGTTATTTCTTATTTCTACAATCTATTTTCTTAAAAAAATGTATTATTAGAATTATTAAATAAGATAAGGATGATAGAGATTATGACAGAAACTTAATCAGTTATATATATATATATATATATATATATATATATATATATATATATATATATATATATATATATATATATATATATATATATATATATATATATATATATATATATATATATATGAGTTTCACATTAGAAATAAGATAATAAAAAAAAATCATGCTTTTTAAAAAAATAATATACCACACAAATTCAAAATTTAAATATGAAAATATAAGATATTGAAATAAACTTAACCATGTGGTGGCAAATATGAGCCTGTGAAGAAGGATGCTAAGGAAAGTCAATAACATAATATAAGATGGAAATCATAGTTAGTATGTGAATCAGGTATGCAGCGACTCATATCTTGTTGATGTGAGGGAAATAGGGTTAACCACCTGGGTATCTCGTAAATCACTAGTGCAGGGAAAAATTATTTTCACTGTTTAGGAATGAAGGAATTCAACTAGAAATGAGTTGCCAAAGTAGAAGCAAAATGATGCAAATAGGTACCTAGGTAACCCTGTAAACCACTATTGTTGCAAAGAACAAAACCCATTGGGAATGAAAAGATGTTTCAATGTACCCAATGTTATGCCTAATGCTATTCTTAAATTTTAGGGTAAAGCATGTGGGCTCACATGTAGTGTGAGTGGGTCAAAAACAAAGCTTTTGAAAGAATAACAAATCTGTAGGTCTAATAGCCTTTGATGGAGATTGCTTTTGTCAATGTCTGGATCTGTAGGAGTTTCTCAAAGATTGACATGTATAAAAAGTTGTCAAAAGTATTACCTTCTATATATTCTTAAATTTGAGTATATATGTAGTATATATTGAACTCTACTTAAATATAAAAACTAATCATTGTCATATAATATTTTTAAGTACAAAATAATGTCATTCATTAATTTTCACTAAATTTATTTCGTACTTCATATCACGTTTTTTAAAACAGTAATTCCAACAAATCATTAAAGTTTGATAAAAAATGCTAAGTGTTTGTGTTAGGATAAATATTGTATGTGCTAATAATATAAATGATTTTTACACTATTATCTAAGATATTATATAAGTTTATTGACTTTTAAAAAATATTTTAAAAGTTATATTGATAACTTTTAATTGTTTGACAAAATAATTTTTTACATTAACTATTAAAAATTAAACTCGTTAGGTTATATTTCAGTATTATAAACATGTTAAGTTGGATATTACCACGTCTAAGAAGGCCCAAAACCTTATTCACGAAAGGGTAACAAATTTGATTAAATATGCTTTTTAATTGTGATTAACCATAGTAAAAACAGTTGATAAAAAGAAAGATATATGAATAAGGTTGGACTTCTCAACAATAAAATCATGCAATCTTTATTATGATAAATTTATTTATTAATTCATATAAGTAAACGTTTTATATGTTTTATCTTACCAAATTTCACTATATGTTAAAATTTGCTTTACCAAAAAAAAGTACAGCACAATTAGTAAAATTTAATATAATAAAATATATAATTATTTATTTATATAAAAAATAATTGATTTGTCAAACTAAATGCCATACATTTTATTTTGAAGGAATCAATAAGGAATTAATTTCTTAGGGTGATTAGGATTGTATATAGGATCCCATACCTCTGCCTTTTGGTAGGTGTATGATCTATATTTTTTTAATAAATTTAAATACTCTTATAATATTCTATTAGTAACCCTTTCATTTCCTTTATATGTGGTAAGTATTAAATACATTTTATATTTTTAAGATATTAAATATATTTTATATTTTTGAGATATTAAATATTTTATTTTTTGTTTAATACTTTCTTTATAAGATAATAGCAGAATTTGTAGGAAGATTAGGCCATCTCCAATTAGGGTGCTTATCCAGCTTGTAACAATTCTTCTCCCAATATCCTATTTTTATCTCAATTATTAATGGAAACTTGTAACATGTTTCAACAGACATGCTTTTATTTGATGTTCTTCCGCAATGTGCCAAGCATATGAATATAAAACCATATATAAAGTACCTAATTTTCAATCAAAGATTTTTTCTTATAAAATTTCTTATGTTTGGAATTCAAGAGACTTCTTTCCCTCGCGAGTAATTATGGCTTGTCCTTTAGTCAACTTTGTTACGATTCTTTATCCCTTTGGCAACTTATCTATTTAATTGATCCCTTAACTAGTAGCTTTATAAGTTTCATTAGTCCTAATGTTGATTTTCCTAAATTTTATTAGTTCGAGGAGTTTTCGAATGCTTTTACACTATTCTAATGACACTTCAGATCAACAAGGTTTCAATCTCAAATAAATGGAATCACATTATCACCGAGGATGTAGTTGTAAAAGCAGAACTTTCATTGGGTTAATAATAATTCGCAACAAGAATATGTACATATTTCTATTCATTGGCCCAAAGGTTGGTTCCCACGTTGGGCTAACATCCACAAAAATTTTTCATTTATATTAACATCTAGAGAATAAAATACCGAGTTGAAATAAATAAATTCAATAAAATAACTACATTCTAGAGAGAGAACAACTTCACTTTCAAAGACCTCGGAATTTCTTTATCGAAGAAAACTTAATTATTCATTAAAAATATCCTGTAATAGGAAGTTTTAAATTCCTAGAATTAAAGTTTCAAAATGGATTAAGTTTTGCCTTAACTTCATAACTTTTAGACCGTCAAATTAAAAAAATTTCACTGCCCAAACATCTTTTTTATTTATTTACTTTTTCTTCCACAATAAAGTATTTACTAAAGAAAATTTGTAATCTTTAGAGAATAAAACTTTGGTTTTTTTACTGGAAATAAAATCTATAAATAATTCTGAAAGTAAATAATAATTATTATATTATTTTTTTTACAGTAGGAAAGTTAAGAAAAAAAAGAGATGTTAAACACACAAACCAACACCAACTGGCAAGTGGCAACAATCCGTATCAAGACATTTAAAATAGAATTTAATTAATTGTATTTTCGTGTCAAGATACTATTGGAAGGTGTTTTCGATCCAATTTCGTGTGTGTGAGAGTGAATTTGTTTTTTTTTTTTTTTTGAATGATTTTGAAAAACTTGGTCTGATTGAGAATTGGTCTTAACTTTGAAATAAAAAAGGTTGGTAATATTTTTGAATGTAAATAAATTTCTTTGGGTCATTAAAAGTGAAACTTAGAACTGAACTAACAAAACCTGTTAGGCGTCGCTCGTATGGATTTGAACCAATTCATTACGGACCAGAAATTTATTGGGCTTTTATTGAGCCCAAATTATAGTAGTCAATTTCGACATTTCATGTGTTCGTCAAAAATCAAATAAAAAGGACCAATAATGTAATAAATTACAAAGCATTATTTATAAATAGGAAAGAATCAATCATCACAAGAAGTTAACCACAAATTTCTCATTCCTAGTTGAAGAACCATAAAATATTATTTTTTAAGAAACATCAAAAGATAAAAAAGATAAATACTTCCGGAAGAATTTTATGTAGAAAAAAAATGATAAATTATATGAAAATATATTTGATGAAAAAGTACAGAAGAAAACGTGTTTAGATTTTATTTGGAACTATCTTCTATTCTCGATCTACCATGTATTATAATGCATCCAAACTGTGCAAATAAGAGTTTATTTATTTTAAATTTAGATTTAATTTTAATAAAAATGATTTGATATATTGAATATAATTATGTGTGTGTTGAAATTAATTTCAGTCATAAGTTTAAATTAAAAATGTATTTTTATTAAAAAATATATGAAAAATGATATTTTAACGCCAAAATAAATATGAACTGAGGTATTTATTACTTCTGTACTGCTTTTTCCTGAACCAAATAATGGCCTTGTCTGAAAAAACTTTTCTTAAATTTTGAAGATTCATTCATTTATTTTTATAATAGCATACTCATTTTCAACGTGATGCCTAGGGGCCACTTGATTTCAAGATACTAAAGCCTTCTTTGGGATACAAGCCCTACGCGGCTACGCAAACGTCAATACAGTGTCATGCGCACGTATTGGTCGTGCTACGGTATTGCTACTAAAATAGTTTCGAATTAATTAATAACTTTTTTGTTTAAATTGATAATAATTATAACTCAATTCAACAATTATTAAGGATGAAACGGCTGCTGGAAGCCTGGAATGCAAATAAGCATTTCATTTCTAACTTTGATTTCAATTCTACTTATTTTTATAAGAAAATTTATTTAGATTAAAAAAATTAACCCCTTAAATTTAATGGTAACCAAGTTTCGTATCGTTTAAAATCATGATTTTCAAACTCTAAATTTTCTGTTCTTCATCTTCATATGCTCGTATGTGATATTTATTTTCTACTTCTTCAGTTATGTAGACGTTCTATCAAGAATCTTTCGACATGGTATAGACATTTTTATTATGGGTCGATCATAGTTCAGATTATTCAATGTTATATTTGGTATAAATTTTGTTGTGTACCATGTGAACATATCCCTAAAATTGTTTCGCATGGGTTGCTGGCACACATGAGTCCAACTTCTATAAATAAGGGGAATCATACTCATCTCAAGTACACTTTACTCACTGTACACTTGCCTACGCTCCAGCTCGTACAAACTTGGGCATCAGAGTGTCTTTTTAGGTTCCTCCCTCTTCTAATTACATTTCGACCTAGGCTAAAAAGGAAGAAGTGAAGATCCACTCACCCAACAACTTAGAGTAGGGATAGAAACTCGGCCCCTATCTGAGAAGTCTTTGTTGGGGTTCTCATTTGGGGATTCTCGATAGGAACAAATTCTCATCTCTAGGAGAAGAGAGATTGACAGAGATATCCTTTGGCTTCGAGTTTGTTTGGATGACTTACATTAACTTTTCCATTCTTATTTAGCAGGTTTGACACTTTGAAATTGAATAGGGAATAAAATAAATCCTTTGCATGTGTCAGTTGAGAATTTGGAATATATTTTTAGTGCTAAACAATAACTGTTATGCTGGTTGAATGTGATCTCTAGGATTCTCCTTGTATCGGGCAACCCTCATCTGTAGAAGCGTCGAGGTAACTTTGATTGAAATATGAGCAGATTTTAACTCATGAGGAACTTCTCTGGTTCTAGAATCACGATGTAAATGGTTATCTCTAGGAAATAAAAATACTAGTTATTTTCATAGAACCACATTGATTAGAAGAAGATTGAGCCTTGCAAAATGAGTAGGGTCAATGGATCTATGATCAATAGTATTTGGAGAATTTAGTCACTAACTTTTATAAGTCTTTGTTTAGTGACTCAACCTTTTGTTTAGTAACTCAACCTTTTGTTTAATAGGTTTTTCTTCCTCAATGAATGAGCAAGTAAAGAGTTGGATGAAAATAGGAATCATAAATGAGGAAATCTTCCAAGCTTACGTGATGAGGAGTTTTAAAGTGCACAAGTCGTATGAACTTCAAGTATTGTTTTATCAATCCCAATGGGGCATTGTTTACCCAATATTATGTACGAAGGTGAATGACATTAAGGTGGAGTTTGATGCGTTTTAGAATGTGCTTAAGAACAACCGTATCCTATTATAGTGATATTGATGACATGAGTCTACATATAATATTTAAAGGACTCACATGTATGATTACTAATTTCTGAACATTCTTATGTAGTTTAGACGAATCAATTTTGTTTTGAAAATGAGTTGTGCAACAAAAAGAATGTGAAAGTGAATAAAGAAAATAGAGAAATTAGAATTTAAATTTGAATTAAAGGTTGTAATTTCGTCTATGTTATTCTCTCTCAATCCTAATTACATGCAACTTCCTAAATATACTATCCAATTGTTACTAATTTTACCTCATAATTCTATTAGGAAACCTTGGTCTAGTACTCCTAATATTCTTTGTCCTAAGTTGGTTCCTAGTTTGGTCATATAGAAATACGCACTCAAGTAAGCATTGAGAATATAAAAGCTGATTAATAAATAATTAAATCAGAAATTCAAGGAAAATGTTTTTTCATGCAATTTTCCTAAATCTAACTATTCTATAAGTTTACAAACTAATTATGGTAATGTTGCAACCAATTAGTTGATCTAAACATGCAAAGGGTGATCACTACAAGCACACTAAAACAATAAAATAATTTAACAAGAGAAGAAAGGAAGGTAGAAAATTACATTCAAAATTAAGATTAAAGGCTCAAACCATAGCTTACAGCATAACCTTTAAAAGGGATTAAACTATGCATGTTCAAGCAGAGAATAAAGCAAACTAAATAATACATAGAGTAGAGAAGAAAATTTGTGGAGATTGATAACTCCGTTCATTTGTTCCATACTACTCCTTAGTCTTGCTAACAACTCAAGGTGCCTTTAGAAAATTTCTAAAACTAGAGAAAATATAAGAAGAGAGAGAATATGAGAGACTAAAGCTTTGAAAAGATTGGGATGATTGGATCATTTCTTTCTACGCTATCGTTTCTCCATTTTATATTGTGCAAAGTGAGCCTTCGTGGTACGACCATGCTACATGCCTTTTGTACTTGTGCACGGGTATGCTAGGTGGGGCATGGTCATGTTGAACGTCTTTGGAATGAGCACAAGTGTGTAGATTAGAGTACGATCGTGCTAGTTGGTTCTTGACTAGCATGAGTGTGCTGAATGTAGCAAGACCGTGTTGATATTTTGTGTGCTTCCTTTTTTAGGGTCGAAAATCCTAATTTTTGTTATGTTTTTTATTTTTTTTATTGTGAACCTGTATTGCAATAAACTAAAAGGAAAAATGGTGAATTATGCTTGATAAATATTAAAAATAATGAAATTTTTACAAAAAAATCCTTGACATTAATATACAAAATTCTGATTTATCAGAACTATCTAAAGTAGTGCATATAAATGAAACTTTTATCATTTTGATACCCAAAATAAACCATGTGGTAAACCTAAAGAATTTGAGACCTATTAACCTTTGAAATGTATCTTATGAAGGTATTTACCCATAGGCTCTAATATGTTATGGAATTGGCCTAGTCAATCTTAACCAATGTAACTTTGTCCCAAACAAGCATAATGGTGATAACATAATCATTACCTTAGAAAAGGTGATTCATTCTATGTGGTTGAGGAAATGTAGATGAGGTAGTATGGTTATGAAAATCAACCTAGAGAAGACTCATGATAAGTTGAAATGGGCTTTTGCCAGAGGTAGCATGCCTCCAAATTTTGTTAAGTTGGTGTGGCATTGCATATCTACCCCCGAGATGTGTATCTTATGGAAATGCTAGACCTTGGAGGAGTTCACAACTTCTTGTGGTAGCATTAAGAGCTTTGATGGCCTAAATTATCTCACTTGACTTTTGTAGATGATTTGCTTTTGTTTATTGAAACATGAACAAACCAAGTTGAGACCATCCAAACATTTCTAAACCTATTATGTTGAAGCTCATGGTAGAAAGTGAACTAAGAGAATACTAGAATCCACTTTTAAAAAAAAGTTTCCTAGCAAGCTAGATCGGAGATTAACAATGACTTCGAGGGGTAAAGAACTAGATATCTTGGTAAATATCTTGGAGTGCTTCTTCTTCACAGGTGAGATATCAGAAAAATATTTTTGGGAGCTATTGAGAAAGTAAACAAGAGACTCAACACCTAGAAAGCCAAAAATCTCTACTTTACAAGTAGATTAACATTAACAAAATATGTTTTTACAACTTTAGCATCATACATAATGTAGACTATTTACCTACCTCTTCCATTTGTGATGAACTTAACAAGAAAGGAAAATATTTTCTTTGGGGTCTTGACCTTAGATGCGCAAGGGATGTTAATACTCCCTTCATGATAAAATCTTACTTCTCAAACTCAACTTCCTTAAGAAATCTTGCATTTTCTGTTTTAAAAAAGGATGTTAAAGTGAGATCGTAGAACTTGTAGTCCCGAAAGTGTTCAACATAGCCAACAAAATAATAGCTAACTGTTCTTGAATCTAGTTTTCTTTCATGTGGCCTATAAGGTCGTGCTTTACTTGGACAACCCCAAATGTGCAAGTGTTTGATGTTTGGCCTTTTCAAAGTTCATAAAGGGTCTTGCTAATTACTTTACTTGGCATCCTACTAAGGATGTAAACTACGATCTTTAAAGCTTCTCTCCATAGTGACTCTAGCAAAGAAAAATGATTTATCATACTTATCACCATATTCTTAAGTGTACGATTTCTTCGTTCTACCACACAATTCATGCTAGGTTTGTCTGGCATGGTGTATTGTAGAACAATTCTACCTCTCTAATAAAAAGTACAAAAGGCCCTAGACGTTGTTCTCTTGATTCATCATATCAACCATTGTATTCACCACCACAATCAAATTTGATATCTTTAATTTTCTTTCTAAGTTAAAGTTCAACTTTAGCCTTGAAAGACTTGAAAACGTTTAGGAATTGAGACTTCTAATGCATCAAATATAGGTAATCGTATCTAGAGTAATCATCTATGAACGCAATAAAATATTGTTATACATTCCAAGAAGTTGTAAGGAAAGGACTACGGAAGTTTGTATGTATTAGTTCTACGACATCCTTAGTTATTTTGGTACCTAATTTTCTTATGTCTGTTGATTTTATCCTAATACATTCAATACAAACTTTAAAGTTTGATAAGTCTAAGGGTTCAATAATTTCATTCGACACAAGTATTTGAATGCTCTATTTAGAGACATGGCCCAAACACTTGTGCTATAAGGTGGTTGGATTCTCATTTAATTTTCGCTTTGTACCTCGTGAACTTGTTTGCAGTAATTCGTTATAGGAATTAACAACATCAAGCATGTATAGATTATCAATTAATGAATCAAAACTAACAACATTTGAATTTTGACAGAGACTAACTTTATTATTTCTAAAAGAACAAGAAAAACCAAATTTGTCCAAGCTAGAAATAGAAATTAAGTTTTGACCAAAAGACAGCACAACAAAAGTCTCAAATAAGTCAAAATGAAATCCAATTTTCAACTCTAGTATGAAAGTTCTAATAGCCTCTATTGCAACTTTATTATCCTCGTTCAAAGAAATGAATTTTTCATCATCACTTGGTGGTTGGCTCCACAAACAACCTTGTATAGTCACACTTATATGAGTAGTAGTACAAGAATTCACCAACCAAATATCCTTAGGCATAAAATTAACTTCACAACAAATTGAGCAAGAAATTTACATTTCTTTACACGCCAAGCGGCATACTTAGGACACTGTTTCTTCATGTGTCTTGACTTCTTACAAAAGTGACAAGTAAATTCCTCATCATCCTCTGGTTTCTTTTGTTGATAAGATCCTTCCACAACATCCTTAATGTTATTTCTTTTCTTATTTTGAGAGGTCGAAGCAAAGTGAACACTTTTAGTCTTATCTCTTTGCAACCTCTCTTCCTCTTGCACACAGTGAGATATAAGTTCATTAAGGGACCATTTGTCCTTCTAAGTATTATAACTCACTTTGAATCGTCCAAAGTGTGCAAGAAGTGAGATAAAAATCAAATGTATGAATTGGAAGTAAAAGAAACTGTGTATTGATTGAATTAAATTATATAATTTCTAATCTTCCTTTTTATAAGGTAAATGTCAACTACCCAAAGATATTATAACTAATAACAAATTAAAAGATAACTAAATAATGTGCGATATTCACGATCTCCTAACGAGATATTCAAATATTTGTAACCACCTAATCTAATAAGATATTTAGATATTTGTAACCTCTTAATAAGTTACCTACCATATCTTATCAGATATTTACAATATCTCCAACAGTATGAGCAAGTCTTCACCAAGTTTTAACTTGAGTGACTGGAGTTTTGGTGCGAGATTAGACATCTCTGTTATGTACTCCTTTATATTTCCTTTGTCTTTATAGTTCATGGTGATGAGTTTAGCCAAAAGGTTATTCATCTCTACTTTTTCATTTTTGGCAAATAATTTCTCAATTTCTTCAAGGAACTTCATTGCACTTTGACTCTCAAAAATAGAGCTCCAAATCGCTTTTGGAATTGAGCGCTTTATGATCATAAAATACATTTGATTAAAGCATTCTCATTTCTTAATTTTAAACTATTCAAGATTTTTCAAAATAGGAATGAGTTTCTCTATCGACAGTGTCAATCCAAATCCATATAGTCGAGAATTAAAAATAAAAATATTAAAAATAAAAATAATAAAATAAATAAAAAAAAAATAATAATAATAATAATAAAAATAATAAAAATTATAATAATAATATAATAATAATAGTAAAAAAAATAATAATAATAATAATAAAATAATAATAATAATTATAAAAATAATAATAATAATAATAACAATAATAACAATAATAATAATAATAACAATACTAATAACAATAATAATAATAATAATAATAATAATAATAATAATAATAATAATAATAATAATAATAATAATAATAATAATAATAAACTTTCAGCCTTATATAAGAATGGAAAATAGGATAATTTTCTGCATTGGTGGATTAAAAAAAGGTGAACATAATTTTTTTGTTGATCATGTTCCCAGAAAAGGATACTTCAGAGAAACAACGAGCACGACTGAAGTGGCTATACATACCAATCTATATACGAATTGCTATTCTTGCATCATGCATTACCATCATTACTAGCCTAATACAAATAATGGCAGTTACAAAAGAGCAACATGCATTAACCCCGTCATGTGATCTGAATGAGGCAAGAAAAAAAAAGACAAATCTACATCCATAAAAAAATGGGAAATTTGTCTCACAATCGCAAACACAATACGGATTGCACCGCAAACACAATACGGATTGCAAATATATCTATATCATCCCTGAAATGTCCTAAACCCAAAAACAAGCATGGTATGAATCATTAGTTTTAAAGCTTGATAATCTAATAGTAATGGAGACTATAATACCACTTCTTGGAATTTCATTGTGACTATCACGTTATGTCAAATTATTAAATGTTTTAAATTTGAATAAATGTAAGGATACATAGATATTGATGGGAGAATGTATCAAAATCTTTGGTTGTCACAAGCAATTAGTTTACAATCTCTTTCAATGAAATCGTCTTAGTTCCTTAAGGACTTTCATTTCTCTTCCTGATGGGGAGAACGGACAACTATATTTTTTATTTGGTATCTTGGAGATCATAATTTT
The DNA here is from genome assembly GCA_025330945.1 of Mucuna pruriens. Lineage (NCBI taxonomy): Eukaryota > Viridiplantae > Streptophyta > Magnoliopsida > Fabales > Fabaceae > Mucuna > Mucuna pruriens. The sequence goes on along the minus strand of JAENHJ010000533.1, from coordinate 6,547,493 downwards.
CTTTGATGTGTTAATCTATATAAGTTCCAATTATCTCCTAATGAGCAACATTGGTATCCACGCATTAAACACATATCATATATTTAAGAAGTCTATCTAATTATTCAAATTAAACCACTTAATATTATAATCATTAAATAAATAAATAACCAATATAATTATATTTAAAATGTGATGTCCAGATAATTAATAGAAATTATAAATTTCTAATTGCATAACTTTTGTAGCAACCTTTGACGTTATTTGAAGAGCCCACAACTTACTCATATTTAAAGACAAACAATATGATCATGATGCATCCAACATCACATCGCAAAACTTTTTAGTAGCATTGATACGCCTTTGGTATCTATTCAAATTTGATTGGGAGAAGAAGTCATTTTGGTATTGTTTGGACCTTGTCTCCTATGGGCACGCTAAAAATTAACTGTGACAAAGTTATTACTAATAAAAAGGATGAATGAGCTTGTAGGGACATGAATAAGAACCATTCTGAGAGAGCGATACTCTTCTTTGTTTTCAAATTAGGCTCCACGTCAATGATAAATATAGAGTTATGGGCAATATTCTATGACCTTAAAGTGCTTTTGGATTGAGAAAGGTTTGCTAGCAATGTTGAGATTGAAACTAACTCTGTTATAGTATGATGGAGTTATTAGAACTCGGAAAATTACAATCTTCTCAACAATATTGTTAATTTGGCATCCTAGGTTCAAGATTTAACTTGTAGGCATTTATTTTGTGAGGCGAACTTCGTTGTTAATGCTTTGGCGAAGAAAGGGCTGAGTATGGAAGTAGGCTAGCACCTTTTTTAATAGCTTCTGCTTGTGTACAACTACGACTGTTAACTATTGTTTCTTCTGATAATTTTTGTTGTGGTTTCTAGTTTGTGCTTCTAGCCCATTTGTTTCAAAAAAATTCTTGAATTAACTCTTAAATTCTTACAATTTTATGATTTCATAAAGATGGACTGACCACTCAGGTGACCGAGCTGAAGTGACAACACCTGGTCAGACACTGACTCAGATTGTACAAATAACAATAACTGCTAGTGGAGGGAGCTGTCTCACAAAAGAGGAATAGGCAGATAAAGTGACATAGGACAGAGGGCAACCTACAAACCTGGAAAAAGCCAAAAAGTGTGGGTGACACCTTGAAAAAAGTCAAAAATGAGTCTTCAATGTTAGTTTGTGTGGCTCAAGAAAAAGCAACTCCTTAAAGACGACTATAAAGACCATTGGAGGAGCATGAAGAAAACGACTTTTTGGTGAGAGGAGAGAACTAGACATGAGAGAATTATGTGCACTCTATAACTATCTTGCAGACATAAACATTGGTATCCATCGTAGGGTCTCGAGAAAACATTTCACAAGGCCTAAAGACTTGAGCATACCAGAAGGAGATCATGTCTGTTACTAGACACCAAGCTAGTTCGAGCAACGGAAAGGAGGAGGAGACTCTACAACACCTATTGCGAGTGATTGCCAATCTACAAGAAAAGAGTGAGGACCAAATGATGTCGTCAGCTGTAAGTTATTCCTGGGCATGTTGAGAGATGTGGGTATGCAATGGTTCTCAAGCTTACCTCCCAAAACCATTCATACTTTCAACGATCTCATGATGACTTTTGTGTCATAGTTTTTTTGCTAACAGAGCTAAGAAGATGGAGGTGGCCGATTATTCGACATCAAATAGGTGAAGGGCAAAAGCCTTAAGAAATACCATGCGTGCTTCAATAGTGCGATGATCCAGGTATACAATCCCGATCAAAATTTTTTTGTAAAGGCTTTTCAGAAATGACTAAGGGTTGGGTAGTTTAGCGACTCACTAGCCCTAAGGAGATTAGGTAGCATGGGGGAGATCAGAAACCGAGCTGAGAAGCACATTGAAGCAGAAGAGGACCTGGCGAACCATTTCTAGGAGGAGCGGGAGGCACCCTCATTCCCAAGCATGGGCAGCCATGGACCATTAGGAAAGGCGAGGCAGAAACCACAAAGTCAAGCCTAAGATAACCCAATTCACCCCTTTGAGGGTAGCTAGGTCCCATATCTTAAGGGAGGTATACCACACAAACTTTCTAGATATTCCTCCTCCCATGGAATAACAGTTAGGGTTGTCTCGGGTGGAGTGGGGTGAATTTCATCGTACCTACACACAACAGAGAATTGCAAGACTTTGAAGAGTTAAATCGAAAAGTCGATCCGTGCAAGTCATCTAAGTCGTTTCGTGCAAGCTGAGAGTGACAGTCAGGGGATCTGAGCAGGTCAAAGGATCAGCAAAGGAGAGGCCTAAGGATAGGAGTCGAGACAGGAGTCGACAAACAACCTGACCAACCCTACCTCACTAAGGCACAATAGTGACGATATCCAGAGGGGAGCGAATGCCCAAATGATAGTGTCCAAACAGTAGAGGTACGTTTTTTCAATGATGACCGTGCAAGCTAGTGCCGCTCGCTGCAGGGACCCAATCATCTCATTTTTGGATGACAATTATGATGGTATGCTACCACACTAGGATGACCCCATGGTGATCTTAGCGGTGGCCATGGAGTATAAAGTTGAAAGGGTATTGATTGACAAGGGAAGTTCGGCCAACGTGCTCTACTGGGCCACTTTCTAGAAGTTGGGGCTTTCGAAGCCAAGCTTGGAAGAGTGTTTGGGCACATTGATCGGTTTTGCTGGACAACAAGTCAAGATCTGGGGAGCAATCGACTTAAGAACGACCTTTGGAGCAGGATCGGATGCCAAAACCATTACGATCAGATTCATTTTTGTCAATGATTGGGCCTCGTACAATATAATATTAGGTCAATCGACCTTGAACAAACTTTAAGTAGTAGTGTCGACTCCCCACTTTTGCATGAAGTACCTGGTAGCCGGTCGAGTGGGAACTATGTAGGCTGATTAGTGTGTCGCCTACCAATGTTACAAGGCTAGTTTAAAGGCCAAAAGTAGAGGAGAAGCGTTGGCAATTGGGAGGACAAGCGAAAGAGCCCAAGTCCACTTCCTAGACCTAGACTCGTGCCAAAATTCAAGAGGACTTAAGGCCTTAGTGGATGGAAGATTTGAAGGAAGTCCAGACTGGTTCGAGTCTGGTGGAGAAGATGAAGATCGACGAGGCTTTAGAGGTGGGAGTGGAGAAGTAGCTGATCTGTTTCCTCTTGGAGAATCAGGATGTATTTGCTTGGTCGCTAGAGGACATGCCGGGAGTAGACCCTAACTTCCTTTGCCACTGCCTATCCATTGCACCAAGGACTCCCCCAATGTCCTAGAAGAAGAGAAGGCTTGAGGGAGGAAAAGAGGAAGATGAGAAAATAGGAGACGAACAAGCTGTTGGCGGCCCACTTCATAAAGGAAGTTTGATACCTAACTTGGCTGCCTAATATGGTGATGGTCAGGAAGTCTAGTGGTTTGGAGGATCTGTATTGACTACACTTATATGAACAATGCTTGCCTGAATGACCCTTACCTGTTGCTTGACTTCGACCATTTGATTGATGGAGCTTCCAGATTAGGTCTTCTAATTTTCATGGACGTCTATTCTGGATATATTCAAATTCGGATGCATCCCAAGATGAGGTATAAATGACATTCATCACATATAGCGAAAGTTTTTATATATGCATCACATAAATGTTAAGGATTGAACATATTGAACATGAAATATTACGATAATGTTTTCACTTTGTTTATTTATACTTTTATAAGTTTATATATGTATCGAAGATTTATGTAGTTTAATCTTATTTAATACAAATGTATAATTTGTTACTTTCTTTATTATATAGTTGAAAATTTAAATTATTGATGAATTAAAAGTATTGTGTTATACATATATATCACTAATAAACTTTTAATATTATTTTTTATATTAAATAAATTTTATGAATTTACGAGTCAAATCTATTCTAACTTCGCGAGTTTAGATTGACTCTCGAGTTCGACCACTTGCTTAAAACTACTCATATTGGCTCTGGAGAAAAGAATAGCAATCGCTTTGTATTTTTAATTTCTAGTTCTTTTCATATATGTAGCTATTCTTTGTTCCTTCTGCAAAAATTAAAAGGTGCACAGAATACAAAACAATGAAAACAAGTGTATCAATTTCCAGAATTAGCGTTCTACATTCAGTCACAATACTAATACGTTCCGACCGAAGAGTACAATTCTCGCTCACAAATCAAGCACAACTCTAACCTTAAACCAAAACTCATCCTTTGACGATAACCATATACACAAATCACTATCATTAAATACATGTAATATATACCAAAAACTAAAAAATAAATATAATGTAGGTAGTAGTAGTAGTAAGGATTCGGTTCTGCACAGCTCAGTCTCAATTTGCCTTAATTGGTCCCAAGCGGCATCTAACCCAAAACCACAAACTTAAAACTCGCATAAAAATTCAACCCCACAATGAAACCTAACTTTGGATTCTTCCCTCTAATCTCCCTTGTTTGTTTCTCCTCTTAACAGCTCGAAGACAAAGTGGACAAAGTAGTGGCAGAGGAAGTTCTGCTTGGAGAAGGTGAGGCATTCTTGAACACCACCATCGGTAAAATGCTGGTTTTTCTTCTCTCTTGCTCCTTAATTAACTCTCCCCCAAACAACTCTAACTTGTCCAAGTTGGTGTTCTCCACCACTTTCTTCCCCTTGAACAAAACAGACTCAACATTCTTCTGGGCCAACATCTCCTCCGAAACGGCCAACAAATCCGACGCCGTTTTGCAGGACTTCACCTGCACGCCCTTGTTCGCCTTCGCCATGATCCCGTTTGACTGAATCCGCACATAATTGCTCATCCGACATTCACCAAATGCCATTGATACAGCTTGATCAACCTACATTATTTTATTTTCATTCCCATTAGAATAAATATCTAAACCAATCATTCAAGAAAACCAACTCATACATTATTTTTTATTTTTAAATATATCCTACGTGTTTGTTAGGTAGTTAACACATTTATTACACTCACCCTAACTACCAATTCAATTATAATTAAATTAGTATTTTAGTCTGTGACATAATATTATTTTGAATTATTAATGATTTCCAAAATTTAATATTTAATTTAAAAATAAAAATAAAAATAAAATATAAGTGACTAAAAAATTAATATAAAAAAAGTTTTTAGATTATTAAAAATAATTCTTTTGATTAATTATAATAATGTGTAAATTATGAAAAAATATTATAAGATCTGAGAATATTATATGTCTATTATTTTATCTAATTTTTATATAACATATAATTGAAAATTTTAATTTATAAAAAATTATAAAATTCAACTACATCTTATTTTACAAATTATGTACCTTAACTTATAAATATAATTAAAGGTGTTTAAGAGATTAAAAGACTCTAGATTGTATATTTTAATTTATAAAATAAAATGCACGTAAATGGGAGGAAATTAATGAAATTTGATAATTCTTACCATGTCGGAAGCTCCTTCGCCAGCGATCCTTACAAAGCCAGAAGGTGAGTTAACGGTGTTAAAGTCTGACTCTCCGTTACCGAGGGAGAGTACGAGGAGGTCGGAGACGGAGTTACAGAAGGGGAACTCGTGTTTGTTATTGAGCACGTGCGTGATGGCAGCAGCCGTGGGATTGTTCATCGCGACTCCTCCATCGACGGCCACGATCTTGGTCCTGCCGTCGACGGAACGCATCTCTGTGGGGCCCGCAAAAGAGGGGTCCGATGACGTGGCGGCGCACACGTCGCGCATCTTGAAATCATAGCCGTCCATTTCCAGCGCGTCGGCGCGCGAGAAAACGAACGGCGCGCGCGTGACGAGGTCGTAGCAGGGGATCAGCACCGGCTTCACCGTGTCCTTCAGCGTGCACTCCCCGAACGTCTTTTGGAACAGTTTCTCCGCCTTCGCCGCTGGCCGGAGCACTCGCCGGAGGATCCCCGCCCGCCGGGATATCTTGCGGCGGTTGTCGGTGAGGAACCTCAGCGCCTCCTCGGCGCTGAACAGCGGCTGGCCGTCCCTCCCACGCGTGAAGAGCAGCGCGGCGAGCACGCCCCCGACACCGGAGCCGGCGACGGCGTCGAAGAAACCGGCCACGCGCGCGTTCGGGTCGCCAGACTTGCGGCGGAGGCAGGCCTCGAGGTGCGCGAGGGATTTCGCGGCGAGGATGCCGTCGGTGGCGCCTGCGCCGTCAATGCAGAGGATCCGAACCTTGCCGGCGGCTTGTTTCGCCGGTTTCGAGTCTCTCGCCGGAAAATTAACGGAATTCGGAACCGAATTGTTGCGGTTCTCGGCGTCGCCGTAGCCGAAGAGGAAATTATTCTCCAGAATGGAGAAGATTTCGTAGGTGAGCTTGTCGACTTCGAAGTTAGAGTCAATCATGTTCAGGTTCATTGGAGATGTGGACATTGCCGCCATTTCTGCAATTCAAGTGAAGAAGCTTTTTGTTTTTGTTTAGAGAGAGAGAGAGAGAGAGAGAGAGGTTTTGAAGAAGGTTTGTGTTTGTGTTGTTGAAGAATTGTGATGACGAAGAAAGCAGTGGGAGGTGGGTTTATATAGTGAGGAATGAGAGAGAGTGAATGTGTCGATCAAAGAACATTCCTATGGTGGGCGATTAATCGCCACGCGATTTGTATGTTTTTCCTTTTTCTTTTTTGGAATTTAATATACATAAAATTTAGATGCAGTTGTTTAATGGGAGAATTATTTCAATAATTTACCTTAATTTTTAATATAACTTTATATTATAAGGATACATTGTCTAAATAATGTTCAAGATAACAAGATAAAATAAATACTACTTAAGTGACTGCAGTGCATTTAATATTGGGATGTTAAAGGGTGAGAGGAGGAAGGGAGGGAATTGTTTTTGAGATGGGTGAAACTGATGGCACTTAAAATAAAATAAAACAAAAGCGGTTGAAAAGAAAAGAAAAATGACGAGACCACAAACAAAGGTGCAATTCAACCACTTTATACTATGATAGTGTGTATGAATTTAAAATTTTGTTGGTGGCTACAGTTTTTGTTTAGTCTCTCCTTCTTCTTTTTTGGGTTGCACCCTTTTCTTCCGTGCTGTTGCTTTATTCCGGTTGCTTTCGCTTCAGATTATAAAATTTAAAACTTAGTGGGGGGAATGTCATGGGGTTACGGAACCCTGTTTTTGTTATTCTAATATTTGTTCAATATTATTATTTAAATAAAAGTGTTTGAGTGCACTATGTTTTTTAGGGGAGGAGAGGGGATAAGAGAATATTGATTTTAAAATATTATTATTTTGTAGGTATCTATTATTTGTTACATTTGATCTAATTATTAGTTTCTTTTGATATATATATGATCGTGAGAAATTTTTATGAATAATTATAAAATTAGATTAATTTTCATATACAGTCACCCAATTAAATATTATCTTAGATATAAATTTTAAACTAATTATTAAATAATTATATTATATTATATTTAATAATTTATAATTAAATAATGGTATGGTCAATTCTTATAAAATAATTATTCTAATTTATGGTCAGTATAAAAGTTCTATTATATTATTAATGTATTTTTTTACCATAAATAAAATAGTCCATATCTTAATAATATAAAATAATTTAGGATAAATTTATTGATTTTTATAATAAATATTTTAAAATTATAATAATAATAATAATTTTTAATTGATTTGCAACGTATACATTTTTATACTAAAAATTATAAAAACTAAACTATTTTATTTTTTTATTAGGATTTATTTTCAATATATTATCAACCTAAAATTTGTTATATTATTAACCAATAAAATAACACCACAAGTGTAATTTTTAAAAGGCTAATTATAATTTAGTATATTATCTTATAGTAAAAATTTGTTTTGATTGTTTCTTTTTTATAAAATTTATTTTGGTTTTTTAACTCTAAAATTTAAGTTAACTTTATTCTTCAAAAAAAATAATCATTTTCGATTTTTTGACATAATTTTAAATTATTTTTTGACACAATTTTAAATTATTTTTTGACTGATTTGAGACATAAAACTTGTCTCATTATATCTATTCACATAAAAACTATTTATTTCAATTAATGTTAAAATCAAAAAGAGTCATAAACATAATAAAAATCATATGAAAAAAATTAATACCATTAACATAAAAAAAAATAATCTGATATGAATTTTTTTTAGTTTTTCAATTGTTCATAGGACTTATTTTTACAAATTTTACCTTGTTCATGACACTTTCTTATTCAATCATTAAATGGTTTCTATAGTTTTCATGTAAATGAATATAATGCAACAAATTTCATGAATTGAATTACTAAAAAAAAATTCAAAATCATGTTTCAAAATAAAAAATAATCATTTTTTTTCACAAAGACAACATTAACTTAAATTTAACAGTTAAATGATCAAAATAAATTAAAAAAATAAAAAATTAAAATAAATTTTACCGTGAGATAAAAAATGAATATTATAATTTAATTTTTTAAAATAATTAATAAAAAGTCAATTACTTTAAAAGTCGTATTAATATAGATTTCGTTAACGGTTTGAACCATCCATGTATTTGTATTAAATTCTTTTTATGAATCTAACTTATATCTCAATTCATTTCCTTCTTATGACTTTCTTCATAATATTTCTTGTATGGATATTTATACAATCCATTGGAAAATTACTGTTGAGAATTCTTGATAAAAATATTTCTTCCTAATATTAAATTTGTTAGTTTGCAGGTCAATTGATATACATAATGATCTTATTGAATAATGTACTGAGTTTTTTTTTTCTATTACGTAATATGTATGAAATATTCATTACGAAAAGAAGTGACTAATATTTATAGGAGATTAAAGTTTAATGCACACATAAAATAAGATAAAAACAAAATTCTAAAAAAGAAGAGTTAAAATTAAATTAAAATATTCTAATCAAGACGTGATACTTCTATATAAGTCCTGAAATATAATTAAATACTTTGTTCTAGAAGATGTTCGAGTACTTTAAATTCATAAAAATAATAAAATCTCAATATATTATGTCATTAATAAATATAATAAATTAATAATATATCACGCAAATATATGTAAATGAGAAGAGATCACTAAACGAAGAAGTTCAGTTAAGATGAAACTAAATATGTACACACGATAAAAACTTTTGGATTTCTAGTTCATACATTCAAAGTGTAGAGGTAGATATTTAATAGATTCTTTTGCTCCCATAATATGGTTATCCAAAACAAAGTATATAGTTAGATAAAAAAAATTTGTGAAAAAAAAAACAGAATTCTAATAGTAAAAATATAACACACAGTATAAGTTGCTATTAAAGGGGGTGGGGGGGTTTGATCAACAATGTCCAATAGAGTTGATAAATATATAATTGAGGTTACTAAACAGGTAAGAATTTCAATTTCTGGTCATGTACATAAAAACAAATTTATTAAGAAGGATAAAATTTACTTTTGATAATTTATACGCTTAAAAACAATTAATCTTTAACTATCAATTAAAAATTAATCTTCAGCTATCAATTAGAAGAAGATGCTATTTCCTATATATTTACATAGGCCATTCAACAATGATATTTATGTGCAACTCTCAATAGGATTTAACTTGTTTGAAACATATAATTTATGTCCACCACTAGATTGCTCAATCACATGATATACATAGTAAATATTTTTGAAGGAAATGTATATAAAATGATTTATTTATGTATTTTCTTATAAAAAAATCTAAAGTAAATTTTGCTATAATTGATATTTATATCATGGATTTGAAAATTCTTTGAAGAAACCAAATAGCGAATTAATTAAAGAAAGAATTTAAAATAAAAGACATTTAAAAGATAAAGGTTCTCTTAGTTTTCAAATTGAATGTTTGAAATAAAAAAAATGTAATAAAAGTAATAAAGTGAATCTATATAGAAAATAAACACTAAAAATAATAAAATTTCTATTTTTTCTCATTGTTTAGTTTAATAATATTTTTAATAAATATTTCATATGTTTATATATAAATAATGTATAACTTTAGTACATATCAATGGTGATTGCAAAATAATTATATTTTTATATTGTTTATTTTTACTACATATAAATCAAAACATTATATTTAATGCTATTATATTCTATTATAAAACCCACACAAGAAAGTTAATTCATGTTACGAAAAATTATAAATAAATTAAATAATTACTTTGAACACAAAAAATGAAAAGGGGTGTTCAAGTTCTGACTCTATTTTGCAATCTCACCTAAGCTCAAGCACTTCAGATCGGATTTGACCTTATTCCTGAAGTAAAAGAAAGTCTTGCTAATAAATATACAAACATATATGTAAATTTGTGGTTAATTTTGGGTTATTATACGAGGAAGTTTAGTTTCTCATGCTTAATTTTAGTGTTTAATTGCATTTTTTTCTACGTTCTTTTGAAAGTAATTGCATAATTTATTGGTTTTTACTTTTAATTTTTGCAAGAATTCTCAAAATTTAACACAGCGTTAGACGCTGGATGTTAGAAAAGCCAACGTTAAGGGTTTCCTCAAAAGCATCAAGTGTTGAGATAACGAATAACCATTGTTTTGGAGCGTCAAAAGCCAAAATAATAAACTAGAATAAGGTGCTAAATGTCGCAGGTCAAGGGTTAATTTGAATCTCTCAACCAAAGGAAAGAAAGTTGGGTACAAGAGACACATTAAGGAATACAAGATCGGGGAGTTTTCTGAAGCGTTCTTGGAGCTTTAGATACCTTGCGGAAGGTTTTAGAAGCACAAATGTATTATATCTAATTTATCCTTGCTTTTATTTTCGTATTTTCCTATTATCCTACCACGCGTAACTTAACCCATTTTCACTAGGGTTTACAAGTTGGAATTAGATTCCTCTGTAATATGGATTCATTTTATCCAATACAAGTTCATTTGACGATCTTTGTGCAATTCCTCTCTGCTTTGGGCGGTTCATTAGTTATCTGCTAGAGAAATTGATTTTAAGTTTGTATTGCAGTTACAAAATTGAGGATAGATTGGAATTGTGATTTATTGCCATACTTTTGGGTTTTTTTTAATAAATAAAACATCATAGTTGTGTGTTATTTATATATCTTGCTTAATCAATTTAGGTTTCATCTAAGGGATTAGAAATACTAATTTGAGAAAAGAGTTTTTAACTCAGAAAATTGAGCTTAATCTATTTTTACATATTAGAACTACATTTTTATGTTATGACTTGTATTGGATTTGAATTCAGTTACGTAGGAAGATAAGGAAGGGGATTAGTTTCTATTATTTCTTTAAATTAAAAAAGTTACTATGTTGTTTTATTTATTTTTTATCAATTTTAATTCATTCCTATCTCAATTAATTTGATTTGTTCAAATAGTTTGAATCAGTAATAGTTGATAATTATCTCAATCCTCATGAGATTTATATTCTATAATTACTTCTTTATTATTTAACATAATTGATATATTTTTCGTATTCAAGAGTTTAATTTTTATATATAATTTTTCTATTTAAATCAAATATTTATTATTCACTAATATTTTAAATCCTAATGAAAGTTCTAAGATTCTAAATCCTGATTTAGTGTCAAGTGATCATGAACTTAACTAACTCGCATGTACATTACTAGAAAATTTAAAATTTGCTACAAAATAATTTTGTAGTTAATTTTAAAATTAATAGTTATTTTGTAGTTAATTTCTAATAAAAATAATTAGCTAAAAAATTATTATAATATTGGTGGTAGTATGAAATAAGTAACAAATTAGCTAAGAAAATAATCTTAGTTAATTTGTAGTAAATTTTTAAAATTTGTAATTATTTTCTAGCTAATTTGTAGTAATAAGAAGTATACATGAATATAACTTAAATTTAGCTAGAAAAAATAATATTAGTTAATTAATAATTAATTAGTTAGGATTTACCTACTAATTTAAATGGTAGATAAAACTAGTAGCAAAATAAAAAAAAAAACTTGTAGTGATATTTTACTCTAATAAATTAATATTTATTTATTCACTTATCAAGTCAGTAACATTTAATTTAAGATTTTCAAGCCATCCTTTTCTCTTATTCTCATTCACTTTCTCCTCACTCATTTTTCTATTTTATAATGACATTATTAGATTTAGTAATTAAGACACGTATTTTTTATTGGACCTTCTTGCGAGTACATGCATGGCCGATTGAGTTGTGAGTGCATTCACAGAGTGACTGAAGAGTATAGGGTCGACCAAATTGTGATTCAGAAATATACATAACCCCTAATTAAAGTCGCAAACACCTTATATACAAAGTGACTTGAATATAGGACTAACCAAGTTGTAGTGCATGAGAATACACCTTTTAATAGTGTTTGACATTTTTGTGTTGGAATACACTAATATCACTTGTCTATATTATTATCATATGTATAAAATTATTCGGGTGAATTTTAATAGTGTTTGATTCAGTTTTACTTACACTTCACTACAATACCTGTGCATCATAGAATTTATAGACAGATTTGAGTGAGAGGAAACAAAAAATCGAAATTTATTAACGTGAGGAACAAGTAGTAATATTTGGCAAGAAGTCGTGGTAGCACGTGTGTATGGAGACATACTTTGGAAACTCTAGCCAGCAGGTCCCCTAGGTTGCGGCTACTAGCCCAAGGTTGTACCACCACTATTCTTTGGCTCGTAGTTGCTACGTTTTCCTTTCTTGGACTGTTTCAAGCTTCTTGCTCCTGCTATCATTGCGATTCACAAAGTGGAAACTATGGTCGGTTGTCTCTGCTGATCTTCATCTCCAATTAAAAAACGCAACTACCTGATTTATAGGAAATGAATGCTAGTTAGATTCTTTTTAATATTTTCTACTAATTAAAATTTATTTTTTATTTAATTGAATCTTTCTTTTCATTTATTAATAGATTCTATTAAAATTTATAATAAAGTGAAAGGAAATATATAATTTCTAATAAAGAGTCCCAGAAAGGAAATATTAGACAAAGTCTCCCTAACCTTCCTCAACAAATAAATATTAAATTTAAAAAAATAATCTCTAATTTTTAACTACGAAATTCTCCAATTCATAAAAAAAACACTCATATCCAGGTGCAACCAACTAAATTCATTCTACTATTTCTATAAATTTATCTATCTCTCGAATAATCCCAAACTATTCATGTGTGAGGTATTGGCCTCAAAATACATTAATATTGTTCTTAAACTTTGAGCATTAGAGTTTGTTTGATAAGAAGAGAACAAAATTATTCCTCATCTTTTTTTAAAAAAAAATATTGAGAAATTTTAGAGGAGATGAAGAACATTTTTTTTAAATATTTTAGGTGTAAAAATTAAAATATTCATATTTATATTTTAAAATTCAAAATTATAAAACTATAAATATAAATTAAAATTTAAAATCCTTCTTTTATCTTTTTATTAAAATTCTCTCATTCCTTTCTCTCAACCAAATATATATCTAATTAAACTTTTTTCCATTAAAATCCATCTCCTCAAACCCTTAAATGCGTTAGGTCCTTTGCAACCAAACATGGACGTACAAAAACCATTTGTTCGTTACGAAATAATGGGAGCAAAGCCAAAGACATGTGTTTGGTATCAATTTGTAAAATTAATTTTAGATAACTTTAATTTTATAAAATTAATTCTGATTAAAAGTGAGTTTTAAATGGTCTGATTTTGATATAGTAATATTGTTTGGAGATATTTGTTAAAATCGCTTTTAGATATATAAATACTATTGGAAGAAAAAAAATTAATAAATGATTTTTTATTTTAAATGACGTTATAATTAATAAACCATGATAAAAATATTTTCATAGAAACGTTTTACTTTTAATTTTTTAATCAATATTCTAACAATACTTATTAACACTCTCATTTTTATTAAGATGTATACAACCGAGTTTTTTCCTGCCCTAAAAAACAATAAAATGGTGATCTTAACAAAACTATGATTTGATTTAGACTTCACAGCATAGAATTGACTTGCACAAATTTGTGAAAATATGATTACACAAAAATCAAATCATATTTGCATGAACTTCTGGTAAGCAAACGTTTTAGCATCATGTGTTTAGAAATTCATTGTAAATGTGATAAATCACATCTACCAAAAACAATTTAAAATAGTTTCTACTTTTTTTTTTGTTCTTGGACATGAAGAAAAAATATCAAATTACATCTGAAATTTGATTTTGATTCCAAACATGAACGCAAATTAAACAAGCACATACGCCTTCTACAGTTCCACTTCCCTTTTTGAGTAAATACTGATTAACTGAGCTTTCTCAGGTGAATGTCACACAACCTAAGTCAGGAGGAAACTCTGTATGATGGCACGGTCACCAAGGCCACGGGGAATTTTGACTTCCTAAGTAGTTTATAAAAAAATATTAGAGAGGAAGTACAATAAAGGATAGGAATTTTGACTATTTTCCAAATATTTAAATCAAACAAACTATTTTCAAAAGTTTTTCTCTTCCTTTTTTTTTTATATAAAAAATTAAACTCCATTCGTAAAATCTTGATAATCCTTTCTCGAAAATTTGGAGGAAATAAAGTTATAGGCGTATGAAATAAAGAAGAAGACAAGCATTAATGGGGAGAACGTGGAATTCCAAGTTGCAAGACGAGTTATGATCGTGCGCCATACAGTAATACTAGTACTAGAAATAAATGAATGCAGTGAGTATTATTTATATATATATGATTAAAATGAATCTCTAAAAAAAAATGTACTTTCCATTGTGAATGAATAATTAAAATTTTATTCGGAAGACGAGAGAGTAAGAAGATTTGATACAAAAGGCGGAGCAATGTTACCTTATATTCTTCATCACTTACTCTTGGTTTGTTATCCTTGTTTTCCTACGTACAAATCTAATAATTTGGTTGGGGGCATTAAAATCCAGCGCGGAGCTAACACAAAATATGGTTGATATTTTGGACATTAATGTTGCAGATGAGATTCGCTATCACGCACCCGATGTCACGTCCATTGCACACTGTGAGGGTCAGAGGGAAAATCTGAGTGGGGCCTCTCACAAAGATGTGGTCTGAGTCTCAGATCTTACCAATAATAACTATGTAGGCTTCTCTCTCTGCCTTTCCCTATACAGCCTGTTGTCTTCTTCTCCCTATCCCCTCTCTAAAAAGTTCTTCCATGCATGTACGGTCGTACCGACATTCAGCTGCGGCCAAATTTTTTCTTTTTTTCACTTTTTCCTACACCTCTGCTTCTCTATCTTTTCTTCTACGAACCCTTTCTTTTTTCGTTACACCTCTAATCTACAAAGATTCCTCCACCAATTACCTGCCTAATGTCCATTCTCTCCCACCAAATTCAATTTCTTTTGTTTTTATATCTTTGTTCGTTTTACTATATTTTGTCATTTTCAAATATATTTTTTTAATCATTATGGCTTTTTTTCTTCTTCAAAATTATCCCTTACAATACAAAAAAACATTTATAGAAAAGTAAATTTAACTATAGGTGGAACAATACTACTGAGTTAAATATTTTAACTTAATTTGTTGTCTTAAAATTTTAAATCTTAAATATATAATTGCGTTAAATATTTTGATTTTTTTTATAATTTATAATAATTTTACTTTATTTGAACATGATTACGTGTGCATTCTTAGAGTCTTGTGTAAAATAATTGATAAAACTTCCTTATATTTAAGTATTAAAAAATATAAATATATATTACATTAAAAAATAGATATAAGATATGTTTTATTGTATTAAATGAGTAATATAATGTTAACAAATTTTAAAAAATATATTATATTTTTATTCAATTTATTTATATGATATCGTTTTTCAAAAAAAAATTGTATATACAAAAATATCTTTATACAAGATCATTCTCTAAAATAGAAAAAAAAACACAAACATGTATAGATAATTTTTTACCAATAGTTTTATTTTTTATAACTCTTCCATTTTATTTTCATTTTCATTGCTCTTTTCATATATTTTTTTTTATTACATCTTCATTTTTATTTGTGTATCTTATTTTGTTAAAAAGAAAAAACACTTTAAATTTATTATCGTATGTTTGCTGATATGTTACAATAAATTAAAAATTATGTAACATAGATTTATGATAGTAATACATTAGAAATAAAACTTAACTATCTACACAGTTATACTTTTTAATTATACGTCACATTTTAATTTGATAAATAAAAAAGACGTGAAATGAGAGAATGAATTTTATTTATTTATAAAAAATATAACAAAAATTACTATACAATTGTATAAAGTTTTTATTTTATTTTATTTTTAAGATCCCTTATAGCCTTGATCCTTGAGCAACTACACATCTGAACAAGGCGCATGAACAGCCTTGATTACGTGAAAGATAACTGTGATGTGTACCAAAAGAATAATAAAAATTTAAATATTTTAATAAGTGACCATTCACCCAAATACAATTATATTTTTGTAAATCTGTAATTATATAAAAAGTTATCATATATAACAAATAGCAAATTTTTATATTATAAATCAAACTCATTATTCTTAAATGTGACAGCATCTCCTATTGTACTATGTTTTCTCTTAGTACATACGGTTTGACAATTATTTAACACTTATTAATTATATGTTTTTAAAAGTTCTCCAATTATTAGATGGTTTCCAAAATTTCCTTTTATGTTAAGATTTATTCTCAAATATTAAATGTGATTATTTAAAATTTTCATTTTAATACTAAAATATTTTTTCATCTATTTGCTTTTAAATTAATTCTTTTCAGTTTTTTGAATTAACTTTTTTCTTCCAAAGATAACTTACATAGTTTTTTTTACTTTTTTATTTGTAATAATTATAAATATTTATTTTATAATTTCAAACATTTTCTATTTATTTAAATTTCACTAAAATAAAATAAAACATGTAACTATTAGATATTTGATAATTTAAAATGGAACAAAGTAACTTATTAACAAGTAACTTATTAGTAGTGGATGGACAGCATTTATATTTTTTCATGTAAACTAATTAATTGAGTTGAAGTTAAGATTAAGTTTGACAGCTTTTCTGATTAATTCAACTTGAAGCAGCTTAATCAAATTTAAATTTCATATTTTATATTTACATATATTTAAAAAAATTAAAAAGTGAAAATAATAATTAAAGAGCAGATATTTAAAAAAAATAATGAAATTGAGTCGAGGTGTAACAAATTTAATTAGATGTTCATATTCAAAAATTATGTTTAAATTTAACTCAATTTTAAAAAACTAGTCAAAGCATTTATTATTTTGATTATATTATTAATCAATATAAAATCTTAAAGATGAGATATGTCTAAGTGTAAAATTTAAAAAATCAAATATTTATGATAATTAATAACAAATTTAGAAAATAATTTCATCCATATATAGTGCTAACAATATAGACAACTAAAATCTCCAACTATTTGTGATCTAATTAATTTAATAATAATTAACTAATACTTTTTAATTCGAAGCGGTTTAAATATTGGAATAACTCATTTTTTTTAGTTATATATCATTCATATATACAACATTTTTTATAATATTATTTGTACTATATTTCTTCGTTACATCAAACATCATATCTTACACTATTATCTTTTCTTTTTATTTTCTGTTGTAAACAATTTTATAGCTACAAATATATAGTATAAATTCAATTTCTCATTTCTTTTATTTTAATCAGGTCCAATTCATCATATTCATGTGGTGACCTATGATCACACCTAGTTGTGCGATTCTTCTTTCAAGACTTGTATAATTTGTGATGTTCTTGTCTTTAAGGCAAAAAAGGTAAACAAACAATAGACCAATATTACCCTAATACAAATTCAGCCATACCTACATGTCCCACTGTGGATGAGCGTATATATCCATTTGGATCTATTGGCATTGCCGTACAAAGTACAAACAGTTAAATTTTACATACAACTAGCCTAGCTCAATCATAACGTGACTATCTATTATTTAGCGATGCGGATCAAATGATGCAGATTTATTATAATTTAAATTGGAATTTTAAATATGTAATTATTTAAAAGAAGAAATATATGATTCAGTGAGATTCTATATAATTTGAGTACGATTGTCTTGGGCAAACAAGAACTCTAAAGTGAAATGTGTTTATTGATACTCTGGAATTTTGTGTTGATTTAATTGTTTTCTGAAAAGGATATATCTATTTAGGTATTAATTGTTGACCCCGTCTCTCAAAAATAGAGTCGGAGTGACAGTACTAGTCGCAAACCGTACCACGAGTCCATGAACGTGTACCAGTGTACCAACTGCCAAGTGCTTAGCTGTGGTGAACAGACTCATGCTCTGCCACGACCCCAAATCCACAGGGGAACCACAAATATCATCTCAAATTAGCATATAAGATGGGGGAACGGGGAAAAAATCAGGGAAAACGAAAGAGATTGTGAAATCACACATGATATGTTGGTACATTAGCATTTACGATTTGGTTGGTGCTGGAATTGATATTTGATGGGCTTCGATACTTTTGAGATGGAAATTATAGATGCGTACTTGTTCGGGAGAATGACAAGTAGTCAAATACTTACATATGGGGTCAATTGAAGGACGAAGGTCACCATTTAAGAGCTGTATGAGCCAGCCATGCTCATAAATTACTTAGGTTTATCCAAGGAATGAATGGTGAACTGTTTTCACTCTGTCGGCGCCACATGACTTTGTTCATTAATTACTTTTTCCTAGTATATTTGTATCAACTGAGGAATTAGACCGAATGGGACTAACAAACATGTTCAAAATATTTAATGTTGTGGGAAAGAATATAGTTCACTTTATTCTATATTTGTTCATTAGTCCTAAGCCACTAGAGAGGGTTATTACTACTTACTAGTTCGGTTTATTCCGTGTCCCTTTCCTAATGCTCTGGAGCTACGTGGGCGTGCTCAAATTATTGGGATCAATATATAAATATTAGTAAAGAACATATGTAATGTAAATCATATATATATAATGGGGAACTAATGGCAAAAAATAGTTTTTTGGTTGACTTTTAAATGGCAAAGGGCCAAAAAGTAAGAGTTGACTCATGCTCTGTCACCAAAAAGTCATACCTTCCATCATTCTCCCCTTAATTTGGTCGAGGTTATTTAACCATGCTAGCTGCACATGTTTGAAGGTTGAACCAATATATATCAATAGAGCTTTCAAGTTCCAACAAACTAAATACTTAGTTTTTTTAAGTATAATTTAAAATTGGTCGCCATCGTGGTTACAGTTTCGTTGTAATTTTTTTTATATTGTAGGGAATTAAATATGGTTGACACAAACGCAATTGTGGTGACGATCGATAAACATAGCCTAATAAAAAAGAAAAGGAAAAAGATGAGTCTCTATCATTGAGCATGTAAGTTTTGCTGTGGTTGGAGCCCAATTGTTTGCTTGAGGTCAAAGGTGGATGGATTCACTTAAACATGTTAAATCATTGTGATAACAAATTAAGTTGAATAACTGCAATCACATTTCGCCATCGATCCATCGTTTTCAAGTTGTCGTCACACAATTACTGCCGGAATTAACACAGATTCCCGGGAGTGATTGAACGAACTCAATGGGTCCTCCAATGTGACAGCAAAATCATAATCCAAAATCTCACTACAAACTTAAAAGAGAAACATGAAACTACTCGAGAGTGAAATGCTTCTTTAGCTTTTCATGGTTCCTTAGATAGCGGGTCAAAAAATTATAACAAGATGTATTATTATTTTTTTATTGGTTGCCTTGGTTTTCACATTATTAATAATTTACATTTAATTAGAGTGTGAATGGGTCCATGGCATATGTTTGATAAAATGGGTTACTTTAGTAACGATTTCCTCGTACAGTCACCGACGGCCAAGTGCAATGGTCTTAGAAATAAAAAAATGGAAAACGTTAGGAATAAGGACGAGGAAATGAAGCAGCAGTGGATATATCTCAATGTATGTGGGTAGGGACACCGCCAAAGCAAGCGAGCGTTAGGTGGGAATAGAATTTGCATGTCAAACTTAATTAGAAGCTAACATTGTCGCCACCAAGTGTTGTCGGGGCCATAATCCAATTAATTAGTATCACGCTTCTTTCTCACCAGACAAATGGGTTTGTTTTAGGCTCGTTGATGATGGGCTTAAACCTTTAATCATTGAGGTTTGTTACATTATAAAATATGTGACCCTCAATAAAGTGTCTTAACAGTAGAAAATTTGCCCTTGCCCACACGCTTGTATGTACACATTCCATGGGGACCATGCTTTTTCTTGTCCCTTGAAATATCCAAATCTTTGACTAGCGGGAACAAGCAAAATTGTGTTGCTCATACCTTTCTTTATTGTCTCTACTGTGCATTTACTGTAACAAACTAAGAATTTTAGTAGTAACTTACAAAGTAGAATTTATTTTTATTAGAATTTTACACTACCATTCAGTTAAGAATTGATTTTCATATCATTAATTTTTCCCTCTCATGTAATTTTTATTACAGTCAATTTTTTTTAACGATTTGGTAACATGTACATATTAACTATTATTACATACGAGTAATTTGCAAACATTTACATATTAATTATTTTGAGATTAATGGAAATATAAAAATAATATAAATTTTTTTGGACTGTCCTCGTATGTAATTATAAATTATCATTGATATGATTTTAAGATAATTATTATAAAAATTAACAAATTTATCATATATAATAATTTGTGATTAAATAATTATATAAAATTATTTTACATTGTCAGTACATAATTTATTTGAATATACCAAAATAAAAGTAAAGATAATATATAATTAAATAATAATAATAAAAAAATTCATCCCAAAAAATATTAAATAGACTAAAATAAAAGTAGTGATAATATTTAGGATGCTCCACTCAAATATTTATCAACAACTTAAATATATTTTTTTATCTCTCAAATCTGAGCCAATTTTAATTTTAGTTTTGAAAAATTGAATTTTCTTTTTATAGTTCATACATTTCAAAAATTAGTCTCTCAATGCATATAATGTTAGATACATTTCTTCGTGACAAATGGAGTACAAGTTAAATGAGTTAAGTAAGAAACATTTCTTATATCGAAGACATTATTTGACTCATACTTAATTTGTCATGTAAGAAATACCTTTAACAGTGTCTATAACAAAAAATAATAATTTTTGAAATATGGAACTAAAAAAAATTTAACTTTGAGGGACAAAAACATATTTAAGTTTTTATCTAATATAGACATTTTTATCCTTCATATGATATACAATATTCATGCATAAAATACTTTTTTTACACAAATTTAAGGAGAGAAAATTTTTAGAATGTAGGTTTGGGCCTAACCCAATCCTCCAAAATCAGTTTGTAAGATGAAAGTTGTCTCTCACTTGTATACTCTATTCAGGTATTCAGGTCATTTCACTAGCTGATGTGAGAATCCAACAAATATCGAATGTGGGTTCAAACTTGGTATTGCTCTAATACTGTCACTAATGAATGAATATAAAATTAGATAAACTATATTCTTTCCCATAACATTAAATATTTTGAACATGGTTGTTCTTAAGAATGTGAGTTTTAGGCCTAACTAAATCTTATAAAATTGATTTTTAAAGTTAGGGTTGTCTCCTACTTATATACAACATTCAAGTTATTTTATTAATCAATGTGAGATCTCCAACACACATCCTTGTACTAAGAACTTAACATCTTGAGCATGACATTTACATGATTGAACATCTGTGAGTAATTCGATAACGGTCCGATAGGTGTGACCTGATAAACTCAACAACAATCGTTAGGATAGACTTTGATATTATCTTAAGAATGTGAATTTTAAGTTTAACTAAATCCTACAAAATCAATTTATAAGAGGAGAGTTACCCCTACTTATATACACTATTTAAATCATCTCAGTAGTTGATGTATAATTTCTAACCAGAATAATGTCCATGTTCAAAATAAGAAAAATATTTAAACCCTTTACGTTTAGTTCACCTAAAAAAAACTAAAACTTAAACATGTATCCTGTCAAAATGTAAAATTCTATCTTATTTTATTCCACCAACTCTTTAATTGGGATGAGTATGTAAAGCTCATTTATCTTATTCTAACTTATCATCTTTAAAAGTTTTTCAATATCTCAAATTTTGTTTAAAATCATATTAAATAGGTATACACTTATTTCAAAATATGCTAATAAATTTATATCTTTATGCAAGTTAATTAATGAACACATGCAAGCTTTTAAAGAACTTAACAACTATATATAGTACAATAATTGAAAATCTTAAATATTTCATATCTAATAAAGTCCTACTTTTGGAATTTTCTTGGATGTGTTTACTTTTCTAACCTTGATAATGTACATGTGGAAAATGAATAGTATGTGTGAAGTTGATATCCTAACAGTTTAAAAATTAAAACTAGTAGGTTTATGTTTATTTTATTATTTTTTACATATGATGAATAATTTAGTTTTAGGAGTGAAAATTCCTGTATATAGTTTCAAAAACAATTTCAGATCATATTTTTGGTACAAAAATGCTTAATTATAGCCAACCCAAGACTAGGCACTAGAGTCTCTCTCTTTTTTTCTTTACTTTTTAAGCTGGTCATCAACATTTTTCTACGAGATCTCTTCACTTTACATCCATATTTCTTTGAGTGAGCCTTTCTACATGCTGCCTCCTAAGAATCTTAGGGATGTCACAAGTATCCTACTATCATGACAAAATTAGAGAGTGACGTATTTTTTTTTTTTTTTCTTTTAAAAATACAAGATATTTTTTAACCGAGTCTATACTAAAGTTAGTTACGAGATTGATTTCTCCTAACTGCAGATATCATTTTATTGATTTACATAATTTAAAAAATTAAATTTCAGGCAACATATATTTAAGATATATAGTTATTTGTCAACAATATCATTTCATGTATCATGTTGGTGAGAGCAACATGTTTTTGTTACTATTTCCCTTTTATAAAAAGAAACTATAGCCTGCCACTAGCTACTACCAATCAAGTGCTATTTCATTATCGTTGTTGCCACAATATAATATCGTGTGATCAGTCAAACATTAATGTCATTATCCTTGCCGTTTAAATGGGACGCAGTTGTTAATCTTGCAACTGTCTGTATGATATATATTCAGCACTTTTGCAGCTACATTTGTTTCATGTTATTGTTACTTTCACCGTTTTAGTGCATTTATATATAACAATAGTTGCGATATATAGCAAAATGTAATCAACGACAATTGTAATTTTATTGTTCAACTATTCCTTTTCGAAGTAACGCATATATATTGTCAGTATATTTTCTCAAAAAACTTCCACACGTTAGATAGATGATTAAAAAAGATACAAAATATAGTTAAGTGGATCGAAAATACTAGACAATTAGAATTCTCCTGCCAGATTATTTTGTTAGAATTAGTTGTGATTTTTACTAACGTATCTTTAGGTAAATGAGTGATTTCAATTAGTTTTCCTTTATAAGCCAGAGAAATGTTTAAATAAAGCTTATGGGATACTTCAAATCTTAAATAAATCAGGTAACTAACAAGTAGTAATTTTAAATAGTACATATCAAGTTTCCCTTGAGTAAGTTCTCAGGTTGGACTTGATGTATAGGAAATAAAAATCGTCCTTGGAAGAGCTAACTTTATTATTTTATATATTTTAATTTCCAACCCAAATAAAGTTAACAAATATATCTTGTCTAAACAAAAACAAAATCAAATTACTTTACATAAATCTTTGTAAACTTTATTGGACCAAATAGGGTAATATGTATTTTAAGTCTTTTACATTTTTTTATTAAAATTAGTCAATTTTTATATTTAAGAATAATAATTTTGGTCCTCATATTTTTTATAATCAGTATGAATTTCATCTCTTTTTATGCAATTTAAAATACTAGAGTGACGGACAAAATTTACCAAATATAAAAAATACGAAAACAACTAAAATCATTATTTTTTTAAATATAGAGATTAATTAATATTAATTTTGACTAAAGATTGAAAAACTTAAAACATATTTTTATCTGACTATTTATACATTAATATGATTGCTATTAGTTCAATTACTTAAACTTTTGTCTAACAATTATGTTTTTTGAGTAATCTTCGCAAATTCTCACTGACTTTTTTGTTCAATTCTTTCTAGATGTATTGCATTGGATATTCAAGTTAGAAATAAGGATTTTGTACAATTAATATTACTTATTTTTTAGTTATTTTAATTTCATCCTATTTCGGTCGTTTTATATTCAGTATGGTATATATGAATAATATGGTCTAATATGTTATTAATATATTAATTAGAATTCGAAAAAAAAATATTAATTAGAAAATAGATAGAAAAGATTAATGCATCAAACAAATAAAAAGGATCAATATGTAAGCATGTATACATTTGAAACCAAAATAAAAAGTACTCTGCTTTCCTTTTAATCCTTCCAATTAGTACTCAATTAATATAGCGTTGCTGAACTAATCAAGTTTTTTTTTATTATTTAAGTCGCCATCTATTACTGAGTACTTTTGTAACCTAACTAAACATGCATAATTAATCATGAATAGAAAGCCACCAAAAGCAAAACCCTTTCTTTAAAGAGAGTATGTTAGCATTGAATTAAAAAAATTATCAATCACAGTGTTGTTTACATGTAAGCCAAAGAGATAAGTAATAGAATATTTTGCTTCGAAATTTTGTTCTAGAGGAACACTCAACCTACGCTAATGGCGGTGCAACAGACAAAGATTTATATGTAAACAAATACGTGTGTTTTATGCGGGATAAAAAGCCAGGTTAAATATGGTTTAAATAGTCTCACATGTCGGAGGTTCAGCACAAGGTGCAAAAATGGGAATACTATATACAATTCATCATAATCCTACCCATGCATTGAATCTTATCTTACACATATCTTATATACGGAACGCAATGTGTTGAATATTAAATGACATTGTACACGCACAAATATCTCCTAGATATTAATAAAAAAAACCACACGTGTGAAGAAGAGAAAGGCAAAAAGGGCATAACTCCGAGAAAGAACAAAATAGGGAAGGTGACATTCTTGGACCGAAGAAGCTTTTACAACCAGTACCTACACACATTAATAAAATATGAAATAAGTGAATCGTGACATAATATGATTAAAACTTGTTAGAAATAATAATTAGAAAATAAAAGAATGTAAAATAAAGAATAGTTAATAATAATAATAAATTGTTTTATTATTATTAATAGAGGAGAATATGACTGAAGAGTCAAATATTAATAATATTTTCCTAATTTTAAATATTTTCTTTAGTTTTTTTTTCCACCAGAACTGAGTTCAGATGTTGAAAATAATGTCTTTAGTTTGAATAAAAAAAGAAGACTCTAGTAACATTAATTAGTTGGATTATTTGATAAAGACTAATATCGACAAAAAAAAAATGATGAATACTTTTGTATTATAATATAATAAACATATAAAATATGAAACAAGGTTGAATTTTTTATAATTTAATTTGGTGGTTGTTGTGATTTTTTATTGGTGTGTAGTTTGGTTGGGCCAACAAAATGTAAGGCTGAGATGCATGTAGTGCAGGTATAGGCAATAGAATGCGGGCCAGCAGAAAGACAAGGGTCTGGTGGGAGATTCCTTACCGACACATTTCTCACTGGTTGTACCAAAGGGGCTGGCATGGGAGATATATAGCAGGGTAATGGAAAATGCTAGCTATGTGGTGGGCTGGTGAATCTTGGGGCAGATTGCATTGCATTGAAGGAGAAACTTCAACGAAATCTGATTGTGAATTTTAAAAAGGAGACGACTAGGATCTGTTTCATCTTCTTTTTTCTCCAACTTGACATAATAATTTGGGATCTCTTGTCTGCTAAACAGTGGATAATGTTTTCGTAACTGTACATGACAAGCGCCACCATTATACAAAAGGGATAATAAAAGCATATTTTGTTTACTTATAAGATCATATATGCCTGTTGTTAACTTCTTTTTTTCTGGATTTAATTTAGATTCGCCAATAATTATATAACGAAACTTTATCAAGAGTTGAGGTAAAAAATTTAATCTTAACAACAATCTTACTATAAACCTAGCTTATTTATAGATTGTGCGGGAATATGGCTAGTAACACTTTTTAAATATTTTTTATTATTGAATATGATTTTTTGAAAATTATAAATTTTGATAGAAAATATGATTTAAAAGTAGAATTTACTGAAGTTTATAATTTTTAATAAATTTTAATCAATAGAAAGAGTATTAAAAAGATTAAAAAAATATTGTTAATATTCTTTTTTTATTTATTTTTGGGGAAGAAAGTAATTGATAGCTATTTAGTAAAAAAATGTATATTCATTCTTTATGTATTTTTAACATTTTTAATTAAAATTAAAATTTTATCTCAATAATTCAGATAATAAAATCTATATTTTCAATATAGATGAGTGAGGTGAAAATTTAATTTTAGTTAAAAAAAAAACATGATTATATATTTATATTTTGTAAATTTTTGCACAAATAAACTTGAATCCTTGACCTCAATGAGTTAGGTGAAATTTTAATTTTAATTAAAAAATAACATGACTATATATTTAAATTTTGTACAATTTAATATCTTTTCAGAGAAAAACTTGTCATACTTGATTCAGATAAATTCTTATAAATGTGGATATAAGCCTAAGTCAATTCTACAAATCAACTTATAAGGTAAAAATAACTTTACTTTGTATACACTATTGAGGTTATCTCACTCAATAACATGAGATCTTCAAAACACCACTTATGCTGATAATTGGATTTCTTGAAAGTGAAATTTGCAAGATTAGACATTTATCAGTGACTCGATCATGGGTGACACAATAGGCTCAACAACCATCGCTATGATAGACTTTGATACTATTTTTAAGAATGTAAATTTAGGCCTAATTCAACTATATAAATTAAACTTATAAGGTGATAATTGTCTCTCACTTATATACATTATTTAGATTATTTCACATTTCAAACTGATATATCGAATCGAAACAATCATATATTTATTTATTAGTTTTTGACAAAAACATGTTTTTTTTCTTTTCCACATTTTATCATTTGTAGGTAAGTAAACCTTGATCCCTTTTCTTTTTTGGCCCCCCTCCCCACCCCACCCCACCCCAAAATTAAGTTCTACAACTATCATTGACGTATACAAGCGAATGAAAATATCAATGACGAGATTAGTTCTTCTATTCTAGTTCAATGATCACAACCAGAAGCAAGACAAATTCTAATAAAAGATGTTATATTTAACCTGGACAGCACTTGCCAAAAGCAAAAAAAAAAAAAAACATGAATAACTTATTTAAAAAAATAAGATTCAAGTAAGATGCCAAGTCAAAAAATACATTGCGGATTAGACATCCAAGGACTGGTAAGCGATAATAATAAGATTTACTGTCATTCTTATTGTGTACAATGGTTTCAAATAAATAAGGGAAAGAGGGCTGGATATGTTATGCAAGCTGGATGTCTGTAAGCAAATACCGTATATTTAAATTTATTATAAATTTTAGTTATATAACAGCATATTTAAGGAGAGTTGCTTAATTATATTATATTAGTTGTTTAATAATAAAATAATATTTTAGTGTATCACATGTTATGTTATTTTGTGTTGTTTAAAATTAGAGAATTGTTTATGTAACCAATTAGCTTAATATTTATACACATACGTAAGAGCGACATCATATCATGCTAAAAAAAAATAAACTTCTTGATGAAAACGTTCATTAAAATAAAAATTGATATATTTTTTAAAATTAAAATTTCTTATATAAACTCAAAAAATAAAATATAGCTCATACATAAAAGAGTTTTATGCTTGTCCAATTATAATTTATTATATATGATAATTTCACTTAACTTTTATAATATATATTTTAAGTCATATTAATAATCATTTGTAATCGGTAGATAATATAAATACTTCCTTATAAACATTTATAGATTATTTTTTAAAGATGATTGGTATGTATTTATAAACATTTATTACATAGATTATTTTTTAAAGAATTGATATGTATTTATAAATGCACTTTGATATTAAGTAAAAAAAATCAGTGATTTTATTTTTTGGGATGAGAGAATATAGTTGCAGAAGAGTTAGAGATGCAGTTACCATATGGGATACATTAACTTTTTCAACTTGGATTAATTAATATTGGATCTTATTTTTTGGGCTACAGCTATGCCAAAATTCAGCATTTGACATAGATCCAAGATTGATTGGGTATATGTACAGTGATTCGTGGCCCGTTTATCTTGAGATTTGTATCACTCGCAAGCCCTGTTATATCCAGTTTCATGGTCATTTTTAGGCTGATTTGTCTAAGCCAAAGTTTAGTTACAATTATTTTTTTTTTTTTTTAGATTTTTCAGTTACTTTTGTTTTAGTTTTTTTAGGAAATTTTATATCTTCTTTTAGATTTTTTAGGTTATGGTTGTGTGAGTTGAATTAGATCAAGAAAATAAAATTTATTTTCATTCTAGATAAGTCTTGCTTGACTCATTAAATTTATGAGTTAATATAGGTTGAGTTCACACATATCTAATTCTAAAATATGAGGAGGGCATTGACTTGAATACTGAAACTAGATTACAATTTTTTTATGCTAGACTAAATCACATATTTGATTTTGGATTATGTGTTAAACTTAAATGATCTCTTGTCTCAAAAAATAAAGTAATTAAGTCTTCAACGGGTAACAGAGAAATAGGGATAATACAAGAACTTTTGTATAAACATTTATATGTAAAAAATTACTTTGTAAAAACATTTATATAAAAACATTTATATAAAAAGAAACTTACAAACTCAAATTGGTGTGTATTTGGGTTGCTCTCCCAATTTTCTATTAACACTCATGTAATTGAAAATACTTCACACACAGATTAAAAGTTATAATGAATAATTTTAATTGAACAGGGAAACAAAAATAGAAAATTAAAGAGTAAAAGAATAAACCCATATACTTAATTTAAAAACTTCTAAAACTATCACTTTGGAGAGAAAAAAGGACTTACTAGGTACAACAGTACCTAGTTGTACCCAAGTCTACCTTATATATTCACATAGGAATTGTACCCAGTAACCCATGCCACTTTTTTTTTTTTTGGTAAAGAAGTTATTTTGGTATGTATCTGCTATGTATCTTCTTCATATTTATTTATTGGAAGAAAATTATATTTTTATTGAATAACTTGTGCTAATTTTTATCCAATTTTCTTTACTTTATTATGCAATTGAAGGGATATATAAATGATGTGTAAATACAGAAAAAATTATGGTTTTAGATGATTTTGGGCTTTCCATATTTGATTTCTAACCCTTGAATTTTTTAGCATTTGGTTGTATCAAAGACCCATCTAGTCTTTGTCAAGCATTTTCGCCTATCTTTAATGACATTGTCATGCTTTTTAAGACCACACGTTTGTGTTTATTGTTGTCATGCTTTTTAAGATTCACATTTGTGTTTACCATTATCATGCTTTTAAGACCCACATATTATCATGCTTTTTAAGACCAACACATTTTGTACGTTTTTTAAGACCCAAATATATCTAAACTGAGATGTGTAAAGTAGGAAAGTGAGGACCTATTTACCATTAAATTTGAGTTAAAACATTTTGTAAACATAACTCAGTTTTGATTAATAATGGATAGGTATTCACTTTCTTTTCCATCTTCTCCATTTCCACTCAAACAAATTATGTAAAAGTATTTTTATTATCGTAATATAATTCATGTTTTTCCCTTTTCAATTAAGTTTTTCAATTGTAACTTGCATGTTAAGAATTAGCCGGTCTTAATATGTTTTACCTTAATAAATTGACCAGTAATATACGTACTTATAGAATAAACTAACATCATCTAATCTCAGTTCTTGATTTTCAATCCGTTATTAAATAACAAGCCGCTTGATTCTTTATGTTTTTCTTTTTATATGCCTTCCATTCAGTTACATAGCTGTCATTATGTTGAGATTTTTTTTATATGATAAAATTGTATATTTATTACTGAACATTTTTTTGTCTAACAAAAGGTTATATGTTTTACCTAACAAGTTTACATTTAATTAGGGACAAAAATATTGTTTCATTAATTTGTTTCTATAATTGGATGTTTGCTATGATAAATCCAAATAGATAAAGTAATTGTTATAACAATTTCAATATGAATATATTTTTTCTCTATAATATCTTTCTCTAATGTATATTGCTATGATAATTAATTTTAATATGAATGTATTTTTTTCTCTATGGTATATTTTCACTCAATTAATATTTTATTAACTTTTTAAGAAAAATGTTTTTTTCACCTAATTAATATATATTTATTTACATAACAAAAAATAAAAATAACTCATGTTTGCCCTCGTCTTCTCCATATAAACTTAAATTTAGATTGCAAATTATTTTAATGTTTTTAATACATTTTTAGTTATTGTTATAATAATTTTAATATAATATATTTGTCGCTTACTTTATACTTCACCTAATTAATGTACTAAATTTTGTAGTTTATCTATCATTTATTACTACTTGTGATGATAAGTTTAAATTAATTTTTTTATTATAATTTCAATATATATATATATATATATATATATATGTTACATGTTTTAAAATAAAAAATAAATTTTGCTATGATATATCAGATCCTACCAATATTATGCATTATAAATCATTTCATGAAAATTATTTGGTTAAAGAGGTATATTTTAAGACTACTTTTCAATATCTTTTGTGTTATTTATTTCGTTTTAATGTTTTTTTTATAATATTTTGAATATATTTTATGTAAGAAGATTCTACTTTTATTATTTGATAACTTTGAGAAGAGAAATCATATTTTAAAGAAATTCTATTTAATATAATTTTGTTCAATGGGATGTCAAATTTATAATCCCTGGCAATAGGCACTTTTTCATAACTATTTATGAATGATCTCTCTATGCCTTTTATCATAATATTAACCAAATTAACTAAGTGTAGAAAATGTTAATTAAGTTATTATAAAACTTAGTGTAGAAAAGGTTGATTATGTTATTAGAAAATTTAGTGATTTTTTTTAAGACAAATACTTACGTACTTCACCAACTTAAATTACATTACTTAATACATCCCTATAGTATAAATACAACTAGTTATCATGAAATATATATAAAACAAAATATTATGATTTAGTCTTAACATATAAACATTGAGAAGATTATCCTAGTTACATGGAGAAACAACTATACACTTATACTTGTCCCATGTCTAGCGAGGTCATCCTTTAAATGAAATAATCTTCTGAATTCTCTTCCTCAACGAAATAGTATTAAAAAAAATCCTCAAATTGCTAAATTGGAACGACAAACCTCCTTTTAACTAGAAGTCATATCATCTTAATCAGCTGTCATCCACCCCATCATACTAATCATTAACTCGTAAGATAAGAAATGTAGCATTAGAGATCAACAAATAGGTAATTACAATTAGTGATCATCTAAAAATAAAATAAAGGAAACTTATGATTTTTTGTAAGTCATCCTAACTTCTACATTGGGCCTATTTCTTTTTTATGTTCTTCACCAAGTAATTAACCTTAAATTTTAGGAAGATAATTGGGGGGTTCATATTCCTCCAATGAGTATTTCATTTTACATTTTGAGATACTTACATAGTACTTTATTACTCGGAGAGAATATTTTATGTTAATTCTAGTGATACTTAATAGTTGTCAAGGTTATTGAATCAGATACGTGAGTCTTCCAACTTATAATTGCAAGTATCGACTATTAGTATTTCACAACTCAATTCCATTAATTGGTACACTTGACAAAAGTCTCTATTGCCATCATTAGGGTACCATTTTATAATCTTCTCCGTCCTCTATTCTTTTTGTGCATATGATGCATGACCTTAACCTAATACAAGGTCTCAAACTTAGAGTTCTATAACTTCTACAAAAAAATTTGGCTATTTCTTAGTACTTTTTCTTCGTACCTTTTTCGTAGATATGGAAACAAACAATATTAGCTTGATAATTAATTGACAACATAGTTAAATTCTTAAAATATTTATACCATCATAATATCAAACATTCTTTTTTTTTTCATTGGTTATTTGACCAAATTCATAGAGATACATTCCTCCTTTTCACTTTCATTGTACTTTTCAATCATTATAATAGAATCACATCAATTTTAATAAATCAAACCATATCACTAAAAATATATTCTTTCTTTTTAACTCATACAAGTACTCCAAGACTCACTAGAAATTCAGACACAGTAATGTGAGAATAGCACTAGCTGAAATTTTTTGTACAAACTAGTTATTCTACGAACAATTTTGATTGTAAAGTTACAACCACGTTTGGATAGAAAAAAAATAGAATGCATGGCTGAAGAAAATAAATTATCTCCACTTACTTAAGCCATGAAGTTCATTGAACCCCCTCAACCATCTCCATGATCTGGTTTTCCATTAGTAGAGGACGATGATGTCTTTACATCACTGCTATTTGATTCTTTTTTGATTGTCATACTCTGACTTTTTTCTAAAGCCAAACCCTTTTGGGAAAATACTCCAACTTTTCTTTGTCTTTGTCTTTGTCTTTGTCAACTTCTGAATCTCATTTCTAATGCTAGAGCATTCCTTCTCCAGCTCCAAAAGACGTTCCCTCAAGTTTTCATTTCCCTCTACCGTGTCCTGTTGACAAGTATCATTATTGGGGGGGCCAAGATTTCCACTGTGGTTTTGTTCGTCCCCAAGATTGTCAGAAACAAAGAACCAGCCAGATATTGATTTGCGAAGTCTAAGCTGTTCAAAAAACAGGACTTGAACAATGACTCGTAGAGGTAATCTTTCATTTTGTGCTGCATGAGTGCTCGCTTCCAATGAGAGCTTTTGGCAGTTCATCAATCTGCAAACTTGCTCCCGTTCAGAATCTGTCAGCCACGGATGTACCTATAGTTGTCAGAGTTTTTGTTAGAATTTATCATATTTGAAACAGATAGGCACAAAAGACAAATAACAATAATAGTGAACTAGTAGTTGATTGTGAGATCATGGTACTAAATCTGTGAGGTATTATTATATCTAATAAGTAGTGAGTGAAATAAAATGAAGTGAAACAAAATTACCATTCCATTGTTTAGATTTATGATGGAATAGAAGAAAAAGTTGGTTCCCTTCCACATTCTCCAAATTGGAGGGACAATTGGATGAAATGATATTTAATGGATTCCATCATGTTCTATTTCATTCCATCACATTTTAAATAATCTAAACAACGAAACCTAGTAATATTCTATCCTATTCACTCTTTTCTTCCAGAGATTCATTCACCAAATACACTTGATAAGCATTTTTTTTTCTTTGTGAGAGTTTAATTTTATATTTTTTCTCAATATAGCTACGGACAAGGCAGTGCTTTCAAATATCACTAATACTAATTCAGTTCATTATTCTCTTCCTCAATTTCAGTTCCTTATCAGAAATTTTGGCATCTATATACCAAAACATCTAGTAAGCCAGAAACGTTGACACAAGGATGTATACAAACAAATTTCCTGGGCAAGCTAGGCTATCCAAAATGATCTAACCTTAAGGTATACATCTATTGCATGGTATATACCATCATCAAGTGGCCTAGAGTAATCTGGAATTGCAACAGCAAGTGCCTGAAACTTGGTCAAGTTCAAATTAGTATCTGAAGCCATCTCGGCAAGATATCCATCAATCAAATTTGCCACCATTGTCATAGGTGTCAATGCATCAGCTGCAGCTATCAATGGAGCCTCTTCAATTTTACACGAAGAAGCTGCCACGGATGCAGGCTGGTATATAGACATAAAATGATCAAGAATCCTCTGAATGCAGTCTATATCATAAAGTGTATCCACTGAGTATCCCATATTTGGAATGAGAAGATCCACAAGCACAGCCTGGTCTAGTTGAGCTCCTACCCTTTTCTCCAAATTTTCTCTACATGATGGACTTGCACTCAATATCATGGCTGTGCGGAGCAGCCTAAGCAAATGCTTTGAGGATGTGACCCCCCTCTTATTAGGAATTAACCCCACAATTTCCTCCAGTAGAGCCCTCTGGTTTGCTTCAGAAGTATTAGGAATGGTAGCATGACCTGTATCAGTGAAGTATGATGGCCTATTCATCAAGGGGATAAACCTCCTAAGATAATATATGAGAGATGCAGCAACAGTTTCAGATTTCATTCCTTTTGCTTCAATGGATATAATCAGTCGTTTATAAAAGGGCAGGCTTAACAAAGACACATCATAAAACCACCAATCATCACATTGAGATGGTTTCATCTCAGAAGAAATTCCATTCCATAATGCATGCTCGTATGCTTGATTTTGCTTGCAATTACGATCAGCCACAGGCCAGTTGAATAACTTTGAATCTGAACAAGCATTCATAGCCAAGGAATCAATACATCTTGAAACTATATGGAGGTCTTCTGCAAAGGGCGTTACTTCCTCACATGTTTCAAGGACTTTTATGGAATCTGGCCAATTGCTGAAAACCTCATTGAGAAAAGCCTCTGTCTGTGCAACAAGATTCTCTTCACTATAGTTTTCAGTCATTTGAAGGTACTCTGCTGCACATCTGAGGCTGACTACATTTAATGCTGTGACTTCTATTTTTACACCATAGCAAAACCTGGTTATATCCTCGAATGTTTTGGCTCCACCAGGAACATCATGAAGTTGCAAAACACAAGTTGATTCATCCCCGTTTGAGGACTCGGCAATGAGTTTCTTCAGCAGGCCACTTCTAGAAAGCAATGGAAACTGCATCAAAATCACAAACGCAGAAACAAACTAAGGACAAACATGAAGAGAGACATTCAAAGTCATACAAGTCAAAAGAAAATAGAAAGAATGCATGCAGCAATATGTTAAATCACCTTGTGTAAGAGAAAAAAGATTTTGCCAACTTCAATGGTAATATCACTTGGAAGTCCAGTTGTACAAACCCTGAACGTACGTAAAAAAGATTAGGATCAATGATCCAAAAATTAGAGAAATTTGCAAACAAAATGTATTCAATATTACATCATTATGTGAGAACATTAACAATTTAGAATTAAAAACAATTAATGTGGAATGAACGAGGGACATTAATTTAGAGAGAGGGACATTAATTTAGAGAGATGAATGATAACCAGGTTTTGCCTTCCTGACGAAAAGCTTCAGACTTTGATCCCAGCTTCATGAATTTCATTATATATATTTATGAAATAAGAGACTTTTGCTTGAAGGTTGAAAAATGGGAAATAAAGAGGAAGAGAAAGAAAAAGAAGAGAAAAGTGGGAGTGAGGATGCTCCACACATACAAGAGGAGAAGAAGCCAGTCTACTACTAATATCTCTAAAATTTTATATCTCTCTTATCTCTTTTTCATCTCTTTCATCCTATAATTAGTTAGTAATATCAATAGCATGCATAATATCTTTTTAATGTTACTTGCAACAATTTCCTAACAAATTGCCAAACCATAGCGCTCACCACCCATTTTTATTTTTATTATTTCGGACTGAAAGTTTGTAACATTCATTTTAAATAAGAATAAGGTCTCAAAATAATACAAAGAATATAAATTTATTTTATATAACTAAAATTTATAATAAATAAATATTTGTTAATATATAAATTATATTATAATTAAAATTCATGATAAATAATTATTTTTTAACATATAAATTATATTTTAAATTTATAATAAATAATATATTTTGTGATACAATGTTAATTTTTATTTTTTAATAAAAAAATATTTTTAAGATTTAAATTCAATTTAGAAATAAAGATATTGAAAATAATAAATTAAAAAATAAAAATTAAGAAAATTTTCTGAAAGCACTCTTGTTGAAACAAAACAATTAAAAATACTATGGCCACTAAGAATATTTTTATTTGAGATAATTGTTTAAATTTATATAATTTATAAAGATAGGATAAACCTAAAAAAGACTAAATTACAACTTGAACTAAATTACAAATAAAAATAATATTATGTTCTCTGAAAATACAATACAAATACATGTTGATAATACAACAACTATTAAATTAGAGTTGATTTGGATAAAATAGAAAAATAATATAAATTTACTATGTTTACAATTTGGATTAGTTTAAATTTGAATATAAAAATGAAAAAACTAAATCAATGATTTTTTAACTCTTTATTAACAATTTGTTTTATTTTTATATTTTAAATTGAAAATATTTTTATTTTGATAAATTTCTTTATAAGTATTTAACAAAATAAAAAATATTAAATTTCTTTATAAATTAAAATTAATTTATATTTTTATTTAAAATTTTAATAAAATCAATTAAAAATTAATAATGTAAATAATTATAATATAAAATAAAATTTTAAAATAGTTATTTAATTTTTTGAAAAATATAAATAATAGTATACAAGAGTGTGTATATACACACACGAAGAAAATCTTTAGTTAAATATGTAATTTTACTATCAATATTTTCATCGTAAATAAGCGCATTCTAAAAGTATGTACTATTTGTGAAGATAAATCAGTGGCCCAACAATATGTTTCAATAGTGTGCTATCAATCACTTCTTCGTCACCACTTTTTTCAAGCTTCACATTTACTTTCAAATATATAACTGTTGAATTGCAACTAGTTTGTTATATTGAATGTCCTTAAGACTTCAATTGAATTCTTCCTTATGCAGCACAATTTCATTTATAATACGTGGAAACTTCATCTTTAGAGAATATGTAAGTTTTTCAACTCTGCCATTTTGAATTCAATCTTCATAATGTTCCAGAGAGTATTTGCTAAATTTATACTAGAGTAAGAATGAATCGATTCATTTGTTCTATGCATGAAAGAGTATGTTTTAGGCCATATAATAGAAACAATCCTTGAAAGCATGATAACCAAGCTCATTTAAAAAACTTTTCTATATTAAATAATAAAACTAAGTCTAGTTGTACATATTTTTTCTTTGTCATTTATATAACAAAGTGAACCATTTGAGTCACTTGCAAATTGACCGAAACGATAAAACATAAGTTAATTCTATTCAAACACTACAAAAACACACCATATAAGAAAAAAAATCAAATAGTGAAACACAAAGGATCAATATATATAGAATAATATTTATATACACAACACTCAACACATTTAAATCAATTGGAAAACACGGAAACAAACAAGCAAATACCACCATTATTTATTTACTATACAATAATACATACATAATACATACAAGGTCAATATTCATTGAGCATCAACATGATACCATAAAAATTGTAAGGTCTGTTAGATTCAAAGCAGATGAGGAGAAAAACCATTTTTTTGTTTAGTTCACAAGAAGAGAAGAGAGACTTTAAAAATTAATTTACTTTTGTATCTTTATAATCTTTAATTTTAAAACACAAGTAGGAATATATTAATCTTTAATCTTAAAATATTTGAAATACCTTTCCCTTCAAATTTCCTAATTTAGAAAGGGGAAAATTAGATCAAAGGAGTTTTGCTCCCCTCCATTTTACTCTCAATCATTTCTAAAAATTGAACCAAACAAAAAAAATTAAAACCCCCACCTTTCCCCTCCAACTAAACAAAATCTAAAAAAACATAATTTTCTCACTTGGTAATAATGTCTTTTTTTTTTCCAATGGTTTGATTGCTCCAATTTATCATAGTGAAATAAAGATGGAGAAGAAAAATAAAGATGAAACGATAATGCATAGAGATTTAAAATAGGCACATTTTGATGAGACCATGGCAACATCACTATCTTGACTACCTATTCGAAAAGATAGAATATACCAAATAAGTTAATTGAGTACAAATAAAGTTAAAAATAAATTGAGTTTAATTGAATTAAATCAAATTCAAATTCAACTTGAATTAATAAAAATTGATTCAATTTGTAATTTAATTTAAGTTTTATATGAATTTTTTTATTCAAACTCAATTCTATTTAAAATTGGAAATAACTTAATTTAGTGTGTCAGTTTAATTCGATTTAAATTTATAACAATTATTTATTTATTTATTTTATACAAAAATAAAATTAATTAAAAAAATAATTATACTAATTTAATAATATAAAATTTATTATTATTATTATTATTACAATAATAATAATAATAATAATAATAATAATAATAATAATAATAATAATAATAATAATAATAATAATAATAATAATAATATAAATACGAGTTTAACAAGAAAATTAATCATATAAATTTCACACAGAAAAATATAATTTTAAGTTTATGTGTAAAACATTATTTCACACAGAAAAATAACTATTTTTGTTATTTATTATACCTATAAGCTGAATTAGCTATTTATATTATTTCAAATTTACAACAAGAAATTACTAATAATACAAATCTAGAAATTATTTATTGTTTAAAGTTGAATTGAATTATTTCGAGTTTACAAATCTTTATCTAAATTTTCAATCTCAATTTCAAAATAAATAATGATAAATATTTATTAATATAAATGTTAATCGATGGTGTTACATACACAACCTACCGAACTCAAAACACGTAACCATTACTAAAATTCATAAATGTCAATTAATAATATTTATATAATAGTTTAAGTATTGATTAATGCTAATATATGATTATAATTAAATTTGTTTAACAAATAATTGTTTTAATAATTTTAATATGAATTTTTTTCCTTTATGGTATCTTTATTTGATTCATTTATTGTTATAGTAATAAAAATATGAATATTTTCATAATATCTTCTCACTCAATTAATATGTTATTAAACTATTTAAATAAATTTGATTTTTTGCCTATTTAATATATATTTATCAGATGAAATCTAATTCAGAGTGACGTGAGTGTTGTAAATTCTGATTCGTATGGATATCCATATATATTTACGCTGCAATTTGTTTGTGTTTTTTAATATTTTTAATTCATTGTTATAATAATTTTAATATGATTATATTTTATGTTTATTTCTATTTCACCTCATTAATGTATTAAATTTTGTATTTTTTTATAATTAATGTCCTATAAATCTTAATTAATATATATTTTAAATAAAAATAAAATTATTATTATGTACCTAACTCGTGTATTGGACACATAGATAACTAGACAATCCACAATAAGCAAAATAGATTACGGCAAATATTAAAATGATTACGTAGAAGGCCAAATAAAATAGAAATACTGAGCCAGCAACTCATATTACTTTTTTTCTTTTTAACTTTATACCACCCCTGCTAATTAATGTTTGTAAAAAAGAAATTCTTTGTGATTTTTTCAAAAACTACATAAAATCTCAGTACTTAGTTAATTTTAATATATAAAATATAAAAAATATATATGAACGATAGAATTTGTAAACTGACATTCCAAATTTTTCTGTGGTCTTTGCCGGCTGATTAATGACCTGTTTTGGTAGTAAGTTGTAACCCGGTTTTCTGATTAAAAAAATTAGATGCATTGACTTATTAATAATATAAATATATATTGATTAACAAAATATTTCTTAAATTATAAATAGTACCGTTAAATATAAATATAATTGTATTTAATTTTATAAATATTTTAAAATAAAAATAAAATTTATATTAATAATTAAAATGAATTGATTTAACTAATTTAAAAATTCTTGATAACTAATCTATATTTAACAGCAAAGTTTGTGGAAAACAAAACTTGAAAGAAACAATAAACTGAAAGTAGTAAAATGAAGATCTAAAAATAACTAAAACCCGTTAAAAATATAGCAAAAAAGCAGGTAGACCCCAAATTCTAATCTGGGTATATTTGATCTAAAAACACGGTATGCACAGATTGTAATCTTTAAATACCCCCACACCCCTTCATTCGAAACAGCGCCTCACTCTATCTTTCTATCTATTTCCTCTCTTACGCTCTTTACAACGTAAGAGAAGGAAGCAACAAACAAAAACAATGGCTTTCAGCAGAATAATGACTCTCATAGTTGTCTTCGTTTCTCTCTCCTGCCTCCTCCGCACCCACGCGGCCCGCACTATCCAAGCCCGCGTCTGGGCCACATGCAGGCCAACCACAAGCCCAAACGTGTGCTTGAAAACCATATTGCCGCAGGTAGCGGGCTTAACCCGGTACAACGCCTATATGGCCGCCGAGATGGAGATCATGGCCACAAAGCAACAGGTGAATACGACAATGAACGTCATAACCAATCTCCTGGCACAACCAGGAAATTCCAAAGACCTCAGCGACTCACTCAGCACGTGCCTGGACCAGTTCGGTGATATCACAGACGACATTGCCAAAGCACTGAAACAGGTGGCATTGCGCGACGCGGCAGAGGCTCGCTTCATGTTCAGTGCAGTCTTATCATCCTACTCCACGTGTAACGATCAATTCGCTGAGGGTTCTTCTCCATGCCCCATCGTCGACGAGACCCGTGGTGTTTACGATCATGCCAGCAATAGCGTGGACATTTTGAAAGCCATTGAAGATAGAGAGAGTCGCCGTCGGGCAGGAAACTCGGTTGCTAGCCCACTCACCGGCCCACCTCCCAGCCCCTGTCAGGGACAAATTGGACTTTGCAATTAGGCCCAATGATATTTCAGGCCCGTGATATTTAAGAGATTCTTCTCTGGAGGGAACTTTTTTTTGTTTCCTCGTATTGCTTGTAACCGTCTCCTCTCGACCTTTTGTGCGGATAGGAGATGCCATGTAACTTCACTGATCCTCTGGGAGAAATAAAGAAACGAAGAAATTTTATTTATTGCTACATACTCTTATTTTATTTATTATTAATCCTTATGGGTTCGTATGCGCATTTAAATTAAAAAAAAAAGACATTGGATTTTTTTTTCCTTCAATATACAATGAATGAACTGGCTAGTTTAATTTACTAAAAATATTTTTTCTGTGAATTGAACTAAACTGAACCTAAATTCATTTGCGTTGATGATGGTAGTGGTATGGTTTTTATGGTTTCTATCCGGTAGACTATGTTTTAAGCACTTGTTTGCACCAAGACAAATACCATTGTGAAAAGTTTGCTGACAGAATTTGCTATCAAATATTATTCCCCTCTCATTCAAAAGTAGAGTTGTCCAAATTTACGATTTGTTAGTGGCGAATTTTAGCATGATATTATGTATAGCTGAATAACTTCAAGATATTTATTTTTGGAAAAAAAAAATCTTCAATTCTTCATATATCAATCTTGACACCCTGTACAACAATAATAACAGGCCGGATTGAATAAATTTTGATACGCTCATAAAGAAAAGATTAAAATTAATCTATTAACTTATTTATATCTATTAAAATTTTAATATATCTATGATTTATTTAATAAAATCTATTAAATTCATATATAAAGTTATTTTTAAAGATTAAAAATTATGACATTTTAAAAAATGTTTTTCCTCAACTATTTAAAAATTATGACTATTTCAATTTATCTAGAGTATTTCACTTCCGCCTCGACTAGAATCTTGAACTCAATTTCGACTATAGTATACTTAGCTCGATCTTAATAACAATATTTTTTTACTTGAATTTAGCTAGATTTTGAACTCGATCTTAAGTCAAATGGATTTGAAAATACAAGAGAATTAGTTGTATTCACTTATTTAATTATATGATCTATCCATTTTGATTCAATGTTTTTTAACAATTAGATAAACTTGAATGAATCATGGTTAAATGGATTCTTTTACTACCATCAGTTTACCACTGTGAGACACAAAAAATTGTCGTCATATATC
Source organism: Mucuna pruriens (assembly GCA_025330945.1). Taxonomy (NCBI): domain Eukaryota; kingdom Viridiplantae; phylum Streptophyta; class Magnoliopsida; order Fabales; family Fabaceae; genus Mucuna; species Mucuna pruriens. The sequence goes on along the minus strand of JAENHJ010000533.1, from coordinate 6,505,667 downwards.
TTTGACTAAAAACAAAAAATTCTTTGTTAAGAGGTGTTGTACTCATTTTTGTGCTTTGTTTATCTTAAAAAAATTTCTTTGATTATTGCTTATAAAATATCATTGATGCTTGGAATAAAAATAAAAATAAAAAAGACAAGGAAATTGTTTAATAAACAAAGTGTCAAGTCTAATAAAGAGAAATCGATACATAATCATCATTTGTATATTATAAATATGAATTCTCATGTTTGAATAGAAACTATTTTTATCCTTATCATCTCACATAGCTCATCTTACAATGAACATTTATTTTTATTGTGTTATTTATACTTTTTATTCCTTTCAAATATTATTTTAATTTTAATTTGATTAAAAATTTTAATTTTAAAATATTATATCAAACTAATGACATCTTTCTTAAGTAAACTAAATTTTAACATAATTATAATTTAATTAATCCTAACTTAAATTTAAGTTTAAAATTTAAATTTTGACACCTCTTATCTATAAGAATTATGTATCTTAATTTTAATAATTTTCTGCTCAATTATAGAAATTTTTTCTCTTTAATTAATTTTTTATTTAAGTTATAAAATTTTCAGTTATTAATTTATAAATCATCTACCACATGCAGGGCTATATATGCATGAGTAGTTAGGTGACGTGAAGGTGGTTGGCTGGTTAGTAGCATCAAACAACGCGTAGTTTTATTTATTGTAACGAAGACAGGAACATGAAAGAAATATGACGAAAAATTTTAGTACACTAGAAGAATTTTTTTATTTTACTACTAATTTTAGCTACCATTTAAATTAATAGTTAAATTTTAATTAATTAACTAGTAATTAACTAAAATATTATTTTTCTAACTAATTTTAAGTTATATTCATTTATACTTCTTATTACTACAAATTAGTTAGAAAATAACTACAAATTTTAAAAATTTACTATAAATTAACTAAGATTATTTTCTTAACTAATTTATTACTTATTTTATGCTACCAATCAATATTATAGTAATTTTGTAGCTAATTATTTTTATTAGAAATTAGCTATAAAATAATTATTATTTTTAAAATTAACCACAAAATTATTTTGTAACAAATTTTAAATTTTTTAGTAGTGGTAGATAAAAAAAAAAGAAAGAAATTAATGATAAAAAATATAAATGTGATAGATGATATGATGCTGATTAAAAAAGTAGATAGAAGAAAATGAAGAAAGATATTCACACTCTATATTGTAGTGTCTAAACATATAATTAAATAATAGTAAGAATGTTTAAGAGGTGAGTAAGAAATAATGTGTTAGAGGTGAAATATTTTTTTCTTTATATTTCATCCTCGTGTTTTCTAATGTTTCATTCTCTCTTGCTCAATAACCAACATTGGTCTTTTTCATTAAATATGGTGGAGGGCACATGTTTCGCAAGGTTAGTGTAGCAAGTGTGACATATGGTTGGAAGATCAACACAATTGCAAGCAAAAATAAATCTAGGTTCCTTAAGATTGATGAGTCCATTACTCAACAACTTCTTGATTTGTCTCATAGGTGGTTGGATCATGATGTGGGACCAGAAACTAGCTATGGATACACCAATGCATTGGTAGTCATAGCTAGCCAAAGGGAATTACAGTAACAAGTATATTATCAGAAGGGAAATGATAATTTTTATTATTATATTTTGTTATTAGGTTTATGATTCTACCTTCTTTTGTTATACTTATTCTCCACCGGATTTGCTCGGGAAGCCAAAACTTTTGCCTTTCTAGCCTTGCAATCTTTTAGTTGGCGTCTTCGATAATTATGTGCATGATGAAGCCTACAAGCAACATTTGCTTATACTTGTGCTTCAACTGTTGTTTGTAACCAGCCCATGAGTTTGGCTGTTACTCAATGAGTAGTTCGACTACAAACTCATCGAAGTTGACATTCTCGACCATGAGGTCTTCCATTATTTTATGATACTCTTTGATTTGATCTTTGATTTGAACTTTGATATCCTTATGATCCTTCACCATATAATGATGGCTAATAACAAATATTTGTTTTTTGACATCCTTGGCAATAAATATAATTCAAGGTGATTGAGTCTCGTATCTTCTATACATTATAATACAAACAATACACATTGACAAAATCATTAGAAAGAGCACTAATGGTGTGTGGTCACGTGCCTTTAGCCTATGTCTAATCCTCAATATGATTGAAATTGGTAATAGAAAAGTTTAGATCACATATATGTAGAATGTAAGTAGGAAGGAACGTGGGTTGAAGTGAAAGGATCTTCGACATTCTCTCTCTATCTTTCATTCTCATTTTTCCTATTCTTTATGGTGTTTCATTTTTTCTTGTACACTAACCTAGCTCGCACATTCTCTTTAATTTATTTTTATATAGAAAACATATTTAAATTTAAAAATACCCCAAAAATTGCTAGATATAATAAATTGAGTAACAAAAAGTAAAATTACAACACGTACTTGTTAGCTCAACAAATTTAGAAAGGTGAAAATAACCATATAAATGATACATTTGAGAGCAATAAGAAAAAAAAAGGAAAGGAAAAGAAAAAATCAACGAATAAAGAAAATATCTCCTATAATATGAGAAATTAAAAAATAAATGTGACAATAGAAATAACTCACAAATAAAAAATTCACTTGCTGACAAAAAAAAATCAAACTAATAGAAATATCAAAATTTTCAAAAAATAAAAAAGAAAGAAAAAATCAATATAAGACCTAAAAACAAGTAAATAAAATATATTTAATCAATAATATTAATAAATTTTAAAATATATTTGACTGGAAATAAAATACGAATTAATTAAGTACAATTATAATTATAACAAACTTAATCAATGATATACGATTGATCTGAATTGATTGAAGAATCAATTTTAAATTAAATTCTAATATTGAAGATACATATGGAAGAGGATGAAATTATTCTAGTGTAATTTACGTAAACTATTAGATTATTTAATATTTATATAAAATACGAATTTTAACGATTCAATCATTAAATTAAAAGTTTTATGTAAATAAATTATATATATAAATTTTTATATTAATTTAAAATTATTTGATATCTCATTTATTTATATTAATTAAAATTATTAAAATATTTTTTTAAATATATTATAAATTATTTGATTATTTTCTTGTTTTGATTTTTTTGTTATTTATCAATTTTAATAAAATTTAATACAAATAATTAAGGTAATATAAAATTATAATTCAATGATTAGATCAATAAATCTACATTTTATATAAAATTATAGATTAAATTATAGATTATGTAAATGAAATTATAGATTATGTAAATGAAATTATAGATTATGTAATATTAGGTATAAGTTATTATAGTAATTTGATTCTCTCGTATATAAACATATATTTTAAAAAAAAAATTCTGTCTATAATTTTTTAGGGGTACTAATAATCTGCGTCGTTTGCTTTAGTTTTTTTATATTAATGATTTTATCTTAACTTACTTGGAATTAAACAAGTAAAATAATTAATAAATTAATTTGTTATGTAAAAAGAAACAATATTGATTCATTAATAATGATAATAACTAAAGGTATAGTCTAATTTAATATTTATTATCTTTATTGTAAGAAGAAAAATATGTTAGCAATATCTTTTTTAACATAAAATGTATAATATAAGAAAAAAAAAGTAGTTTATATATAACGTGGATTTTATTCCTTTAAGATGAGCAAACATGGAAAATGAGTAAGAGTGTATCCTTTATTGATTTTAATTAAAATATTTTTTAACTTTAACAAACTTTTAAATCATTAGTGATACACCCTAACTTTCTTTACTTTACACATTTATTCTCCGAAATGAGTTAAATCCGTGCTTCATATTATTGAACCTCTGCTTATAACAATTACATAATTTAAATTAACATTCAGTTTAGTTTTAGCAATGACAAACGTAGTCTCCGTTTTTGGAGTTTATGTGCGAAAAAAAAATACACAAGAAAAGAGAAAAAATGATAGATATGATGATAAAGAATGAAAAAAAAAAGTAATTACACTTTTACACTCAAATTATAAGATGTTGTAAATTTTACTTTTAATTTTCTTGCAAATTTTAATTTTAATTTACAAAATTTACAACTTGTTTCAATCGTGATTTTTTCTTTAAATTATTGCTATTAAATAATTTATCAATTTTATAAATTGAGATGTAAAATTTAGAAGGTGAGATTGGAGGATAAAAGATATGACAGTAATAAGAATGAAGATAAATAAGGATTTTTAAAATATATATTTTTTAATTCAATAGTTAAAAATTGAACATGGAGGATTTTCCCTACACCCAAACACCAACTTGATCAAATAAAAGGAATGAGCAAAACAACCACTTATGATATTTATGAGACGGTTCCAATGACGTTGCCAAAGGCGGAAGGGGTTTGTGTCACCGGCAGCGTTTTGACAGGCCCAGCAGATTTCTCGAGAACGGAAATGATGTCCAAGCAGTTCCCTCCGAGCTGGAAGACGGCGGTAGAGTCATCGGCGAAGGGGATTTTGTTGCCGTCGAAGCTGTCGGAGCAAGCGGTCTGGAAGGAAATGACAGCGCTGAACTTGAACTTGGCGCTGATGATATCTCGCTTGGCGACGGCGGCTTTGGTTTCGGCGATGGCGTCGAACATGCTGCGGTACTGGTTCTTGCAGACTTTGAGGGAGGCCTTCATGGACTTGGAGTTGCCGGACATGGAGAGCTTCGATTCGATGGCGGCGACGGTGACCTTAGCCTCTGCGAGGGTGGCGTCGATTTCGGCATCGAGGGCCGCGAAGGGGTCGACGGTGCCGGCGATGAAGCGCGGCTTGAGGGTTTGGGTGCAGAGGGCTGGGTTGGTTGTTTTTTGGCAGAAGTCCGACACGTCGGGACGGAGGTCGTGTTTGACGATGTGGATGCTGCGGGTCGAGGGGACGGCGGTTGTGTGGAGGATGAGGGAGGAGATGGAGAGGATGAGGATGATAGAAGCGGCGGTGGCTGTGCAGTGATCCATTGTCTCTTCTCTGGGAAGTGATGGAAGATCAGAGACAAATGGAATGTGCTAGGCTTGATTCTATTCTGCCCACACAGGTCCCCTTTTATTCCTTACAACTCCTTCTCTTTCTCCATCTTTTTCGCCTTTTTCCTTCTAAATATGCTTTCTCATACTTTTATTACGCCTTTTATTTGTGTTGTTCCTTTCAAGACGCATGCTTCTCCTCACAACCATTCAAAAAAGGAAATAATAAATGAAATGAAATAACTAGATAAATAGCATACGGGAAACATCACTTGGTCTGGCTTCCAAAATTGGTTATAGAATTCGCCATCACAAATCCCTGGCTAAGGAATTGAAAATTTTATCATAACCCGTTAAATCAATCTAGATTAGTAAAAAAAAAATCATTCTCAACCAATTAATAAACAATCTTAATCTATGTCGGTTTAATTTTTTCTTAGAGTAGGAATCACCTATTAGAGGGTAATGGATCACATTTTCAAGGACTACATTAGTAACTAAGTTGAGGTATATGTGGATGATATGGTAGTAAAATCGGAGACGGAAGGAGGACATGTCAGTAGTCTGTCGTCTGTCTTTGAGGTGTTAAGGAAGCACCAGCTGAAGTTGAATCCACAGATGTTCATTCAGGGTCAAGGCTGGCAAGTTCTTAGGCTTCGTGCTTACTCAAAGAGGCATAGAAGCAAACCCTGAAAAATGTTAGGCGGTCATCAACATGAGAAGTCCTAGTAGTGTGAAGGAGGCATAACAATTGACCAGGAGAATCATGACATTGTCACGTTTTTTGTCCCGGTTGGCTAAGAAGTCGGCCCCTATTTTTCAACTCTTGCATAAGGCAAAGCAATTTAAGTGGAAGGATGACTGTGAGGCAACTTTCTAGGAGCTCAAGGCAATGTTGTCCACTCCCCCATTCTGACCTGGCCGAAGGCAGGTAAGCCAATTTATCTGTACATATCTGTGTCTGATATTGCAATAAGCTCGGTAATTATCCAAGAAGAGGAGGGTGAGCAAAGACTCATCTATTACGTTAGCAAAGTCCTACAACGAACAGAGCAATGATATCAGAAGATTGAGAAGATTGTCCTTGCCATCATCAATACTGCGAGAAGGCTAAGGCCATACTTCCAAAGTTATCTGGTGGTGTGTAGAACGAACTTGACAATTTGACAAATCCTACGAAAGTCGGACTTGGCAAGAAGAATGACTAGGTGGGCAATTGAATTGTCTGAGTTTGAGGTAATGTATGAGAGGAGAGGGCATATGAGAGCGCAGGTATTGGCCGACTTCGTTAATAAGCTCTCTCCTAATACTAGTGATCAACCAGGAGCTCTCCACAAAGAAGGGGCAATGGACATTGTCGGTAGACGATTCCTCCAATAAAAAAGGGAGTGAAACAAAAATTATCATTGAGGGACCAGGTGGGGTGATAGTATAGCAATCAGTACATTTCGGGTTCAAGGCAAGCAACAATCAAGCTGAGTATGAAACCCTATTGGCCGAAATCAGATTGGCAAAAGAGTTGGGGGTTGCAAGGTTAACGATAAAGAGCGATTCACAGTTGATTACGAGACAGGTCAATGGGTAGTACCAAGCTAGGGATCTCCAACTCATCCAATACTTAGAGGCAGTCAAGGAATAGGTCGAAATGTTTGAAAAGTTCACCTTGCTACATGTCCCCCACGAGAAGAATGAAAGGAAGGATTTGCTGGCAAAGCTGGCAAGTACATATAGGGGAGGACTTAATAGAACTATCATTTAGGAGGCGCTAGGGCAACCTACAGTGAAAGAACCAACTGTATTGAGGAATGAGTGGCAACCATCGTGGTTTGACCCAATAATTAATTACCTTCATACCAACAATGTACCAAATGATCTGCAAGAGGCTAAGAGAATAAAAAGGGAGGCAGCTAAATATGTCTTAGTCGCCAACCAATTATACAAAAGAGGTTTCTCTTTTCCTTTGCTAAGGTGCCTAGGGGGAGTGGGAAGTAAAAAAGGCCTTGGAAGAGGTCCATGAAGGGGTGTGTGGAAGCCACATTGGAAGGAGAGCTCTGGCTATCAAAATTGCGCACACGAGATTTTACTGGCCAACTCTTAAGAGAGATAGCCTAGCGTTCATGAAGAAGTGTGACAAGTGTTAGAGATATGATGACCGACACCAGGCACCCTAGAGCAACTATATTCTGATATCTCTCCATTGTCTTTTTATATGTGGGGGGTGGATATCTTAGAAGGAGGGTTTCCTTTAGCACCTGGGCAAGTCAAATTCTTGTTGGTGGCGGTGGATTATTTTACCAAGTGGATTGAGGTGAAACTAGTAGCCTCAATCGTAGCGGAAAGGGTGAGGCGGTTCTATTGGAAAAAGATTATATGTCGGTTTGGATTGCACTCAATTTGTCGCATAGTCTGTCACTGTGTTTTATGTCCAATATGGAATCAAGCAAGCTTTTACCTTGGTCGAACATCCTCTGAGCAACGGGTGGGTAGGGGCCGCGAATAGAGTCATATTAAGAGGGTTGCAAAAACAGCTGGAGGAGGCCAAGGGTCGTTGGGTGAAGGAATTTTCACAAGTATTATGGTCATATCACAACACACCACACTTGGCCACTCAGGAAACTCCTTTCCGTTTAACATTGGAACAGATGCAATGATCCCGGTAGAGATAGAAGAGGCATCGCCACGAGTTAGTTTGTTTCAAAACAAAAATAACGAAGTTGAGTTAAGAGCGAATCTGGATTTGTTACAGGAGGAAAGGGAGATGACACACATTTGCGAGTGTGCTGCAAAGGCAAGAGTGGCAAGGAGATATAACATGATAGTTTTCCCACGCCCTATCCGAAAAGATGACTTAGTCTTGCGGAGGACTGATAGTTTGATATTTGTTCATCATATCTACTATCAAAATACTAGATTTTCCTATGTTATGGGTAGCACAGAGCAACCTAGGTCGAATCTCTCAAGGACATGTAGTTTTAGTGGTTCCTATTGTACAAAGCTGAAAAGGGTGCAGAACTGAGGAAGTAGGATGCAGACTGACTCGACAGGAATAGCAAAAAGGGGGGTTTTGAATAGGAAAAGCAAAATATAGAAAGTAAATGATTATCTACGGAAGTAAAGGCTACCTACGATGGTTACAATTACTAAGACATATTTATACTATCAATACCTCGGCTTATCAATTTCTAGTTTTAGTCCCGGTTTCTGCTATGCCAACAATTTCTCACCAGCCCAAATTCCTAAGACAATAGTCTAACATTCATCCATTACCTATTGAGGGCTTACACAATTGTAGCCTCGAGTTTGGCAAGGATTACGCCCTTGGCCGATGTAGGTTCTTTATTGATTACCTATATTATTGTTAGAATGGTTCCAATCCGCTCCTAAACTAACATATTATATTCTTACTATGCATAATCGTGACAAAGCAAGAACATATTATGCTAACAGAAGTCACAACATAGCAATAATGAAATCATAGCCATTTATTGATTAACCTGTACAGTGATACAAAAGAAAGTATATAGTGTGCGGATGGGGTGTGGATCAGCTTCCCACGACGATCGCTAGTGGTAACTACAACATTCCACCAAAGATGACCAGAGAGCATGAGAGGCAGTACCCTCTAGAGCATGTCGTAAAGACAGATGGCTCTGTCCCTCCTGGTCAGTCTATCTCTAGCAACTTTGCTCAGCTCAAACTCTGATCTGTATCTACTCGATTGACTAGACACCACATTGAGGCACTGTTGAACTGCTAAAGAGTGAAGTGAGAATGGAAGTGAACAACGAAGTATGAGTTGTCAACGATAGTCACTCGCATACTACTAATGAGCGAACTACATCTCCTTATTTATACATGGATAGTCTAAATAACTTTCTAACAGAAATAATTGTTCTAACTAACTTGTTGTAATTGAAAGAACAAACTCAACTAACTAATTGTTTTCCTAAATGACATGTGCTGAATTTCTGAAGTGGAATTGGTCTTGCTTGTCGGGACGGATTTGGACGGATGGGAGTCAACATCTGGACTATAGTTGGTATCCGGTTAGGAATTGACTGGAGTCGGTATGTGAAGCCTTCATACAGAGTTGGCCATGCGGAGATGGAGTAGGCCAATAGAGGAACTCGTCTTAGTCGAGACGACTTCATCCGGCTGGAATGTCTTCAGTAGGTTGGGACGCCTTCAACTTACCGAGACATCTTTAGTTGGTCAAGACGCATTCGATCTCGATTGCGATGGTCGGAAGGACTCAGTCTTGATCTCGGTTGGGATGATTTAGGACTCCAGTTTGACCTGTAAAATGAAACTACCTTTTTTGTTAGCTAAATTCAGTAAATTAGCATGGATTTGTTTTTTCCCTATTTTATCCTTGGAAACCTGAATCTTAGCTAATACATGATCCTTAACTACAATTTAAAGTATATTCTATCCATCTTAAGACCTTATAGGGTGTCTAAAATATGAATTATCAAAGATCCTCATGGGAGCGGCCACGAACAAGTTGACGCCCAATTGGGAAGGTCCATTTCGAGTTCGGGAAGAGGTAGGGCAGAGAGCATCTAAGTTGGAGCATCTCAATGGAAGGCCAATACCTCGAACATGGAACGCGAAAACATTAAAAAGATATTATAGTTAGATAACCAAATTAGTGTATGTCGTCTTGTGGGAAATAATGTATTTTGATTGAAGTCAAATGATATCTTTCTTCTCACATATGATTATTTAAATACCAATTAAGTGACAAATATGCTATGTGCCAAAAATTCTAAGACCCATAAGAGACGGCCGGTGTCTAGGGAAAAAATGCTAAGACCCATACGAGGCGGCCAATGCTCAGGGCAAAAATTGCGGCCAATGCCCAAGGCAAAAATCTTAAGACTAATATAAAATCCATAGGGGCATAGGGCCTATAAAAGGTAAGCGTTAGTAAAACGATTGCATAAAACCTAGCACAATAGTCGAAGGTCGTCGTCAAAATATAAACGTGATCAATGCTTTGTCATATCTAAGGAGCACTCTACGATAATCCCAAGGGGGCAGACATATGGGAACACAAGTCAAAAAACAAAAAGCATAAATAATTTCATAGATAAAGAAAGCATATCTCGAATACCTTAAAGGTAAGCACAAAAAAAAAGAAAATGTCAAAAATTGAGGATAACAATCTAAAATAGCTAAGGAATAGCACAAAAAAAGGCTAAGGCAAAGGTGAGCTTGGTGGGGTAGCGACTTCAACCAGTCGGTCATCAACAATCTCCTTGAAAGAGTCGGCCTCAAAAATATCCACAGTAGGATGGAGAAAAGCAACTTGTTTTAGGGCACGAGCAAAGCCGGCTTCGAATTGGTCGACTATAGCAAGACCTCGCTCGGCCAAGGAATTGTCCTTATCTTTGATAAGTTTGTCTTTGGCTAAATTCTCCTCCTTCAGCCGAGATACCTCTGCTTCCTTCTACTCCTTTAATCGAGTCAGCTCTACCTTCGTTGCTAGTAGTCTTTCTTCAATCTTCAGTTTATTTGTTTGGAGTTGTTGTTTGTCAGTTTCCAATACGGTTTTCTCTTGCTGCAGCAGCTGGACCACATTATTTAAATAGTTGCGTGTACGTTCCAGCTCCCTTTGAGACAACATGAGGTCCTTAGTTTAGCACACAACTGCCAAGAGCTGATCTTGCAAACCTGTCGTGGCCTCCCGGTAGTTGTTTAATTTTCCTTCAACTTCAAGAAGAGAGGTCGTCAACTTGACATGAAAGTCATGGGCCTTCTGATTTTTCTCAATTAAAACTTTGTTATGGGCCTCCAAGCTCCCAAATTTCTGCTCGACAACCCGGGATAGCACCAAGGAATATCCTACATATCATTAAAGGGCTTCAAATACCCCTGATATCTCGAGAGCGCTTACCTTGCAAAGGTCCAAGCTGACAAATAGGTGTCGATCCACCACATCAGCCAAAGGATGTGTAGAGGCCAAAACTGAAGGGCTTGAAGGTCAATTGGCTAGGATCGTTTCCCAATTGTCACCAGCAGGAAAGGGTAGTTTCGCCAACATCGACCCTTGTAGATTCATCAACATCGGCCTCTGTGTCCACCAGTGTCACCCACTTCCCTGGCCGCTCTTGGTCATCTAAGGCACCCACCTCTTGTGGTCGTTTTTTGGTAAAGCCACATGGACTGGTGGCAACATCCATTGGCGAACCATTAGGAGAGTCGAGAACTATGGTAGACGATGGAATTGAAGCCTCTTCGATTGGGACCTAAAATTTCGATTGAGCTACAACAATGGGCTTGGTAGACACAGCCGGAGCCGGGGAGACGCTGTTGGTCAGTTGCACCATCATCTCAACTAGAGTAGGAGAACAAGAAACCTCTTTCTTTAAATCTTTTAGCTCCTGGGCAATATAGCATGTCAAGAAAAACACCATATTAGAGAAACAAATTAAAATAAAAAATACATAGAGGGAGGGGAAGGTCAGCCACCCTTCTTTATAAGCTCCACACAGGAAAAGGTGGGCAAGTGCTGGAGTTCTTCTACGAACTCAACTTCTCAATCTTCAAAATCTTCCCTCTCGACCGTGATCAATACGGCCAACTGGCAAGTCCAGTACAGGGGGAAGAAAGGGGAAAAAGGTTAGGCCCAATGTCACCACAAGTGACACGAAAGAATAAATCTTTAAAGAACTTGTAGCTTTTATGGAAGGGTTTTAGCAGCTTTCATTTCGGCCAATTGCTTAAGGAGGTTCAATCAACCTTCTCTGATCAATAGAGTGAGAAAAACCAGAAGAAAATGCTTAGCAAAGACGCTTTTTGCATGTCCTCACACAAAAATCGAAAAGCTCAAACGCATGTCCAACTGTTAGGGTGAAGTTGGGTAGGAGAAATATTGAGGACACGGAGCACGGCCCATTCGAATTGGGTGAAAGGTAATTTAATACCTAACTTAAGAGGCAAGGTGTCGTAGAAATAAAAGAGAGGAACCTTATTTTCGGCAGGCCCCCACAAACAAATCTGTCCAATCAACAGGGGAACACTTGTAGGGACGAAGGTCCTCGATGACAAATGGCGTCGACCACACCTACTAGAGAGTCAGGTTGGGTGTAGATAGAGAAAACCCTGGTGACACTCAGGTCGATCCACTTGGATAGGTCGTTTCCAAGAACATCACTAAAGAGGTCACTTTATTCAAAGGCACAGAACAGAACATTAAAGGGAAACTCCTCGCCTTCTGAAGAAGTAGAAGAACTTTGAGGTAATGTTCCCTATGTAGAGGAGTCACTGGCCGCCACATCGTCAAGTGTGAGGGAACTAGATGACCCTTTAGAGGGGCTCCCTGCGATAAAATCACGCAAGGGTCAGGTAAAAGACCCAAGCCAAAAAAAGAAAATTTTCCTCAAATGAGAGAACTTTCGAAAAAATGCCCACATAGAGGATTGGGAAGGAGTGTTGGAAGCTAGAGAATGAAGCAGGCAAATAGCAAGAGCACAAAGAAAGCTATAGTAGGGATCTGAATGCTCGTGCAGAAGATGAGGGGAGCTAAGCTAAAACCCCTATTAAATCACTACATCAATCAAAGGGTCGAGGCTGTAGCGAGTCACTAGTAGTCACATCCAATGGGTAGCAGACGAAGCGACGGATAGGAGTGACTAACAGTTAGAGGTGGAAAGAGGAAACAACATGCACGCGCCTTTAAGACAGGGGCACGAATGACCAAGTGCCACGCTATCGGGGAGCGGTCTTATCAACAAGCAAGACAAGTAGTAACGTGATCGAAAGGGAGTGGGTGCGTTTCGACTGGTTGATTTGGACTCTTTGACCGGATATCCAAAACCAGCCGACTCTTCAGTGAAACCCTAGAATAGCACCTTGGTGACCACATGCGGGGAGACGAATTGAAGCTTATTCCCTATGATTGACGCTTGAGGAACTGTGTACCGATCGGCCAGTACGACCAGGAGTAGGCATGTGCAAGGTTGTATAACGACTTGTACCACCCTCTGGTCTAGGCGGATTGCAATTGACATGTCAGGGTGTAGGGCCAAAACATGTCGTTTTGCCCTTGACATGTTCCTGACACCTTTTGTCATGTTGTCTAGTACCTTAGGAAGTTAGGGGACAAAATCCTAATAGGAATGAGAAAATGGGGAAGTATATATGTATAAAGGAGTCTATGAAGGAAGGCATGTTGCTGATTTTATATTCTAATTGCAGACCAGAACAACGACTTCAATCTACTTCATTGTTTACTTTGCGTTCACGCCTTTGCACTGCAACTAACCTGCTTCCCATCTACTGAAGAGAAGAGACAAAATCCCCCATTACCAACCCGGTGTCACCATAACTTCTCGGAAGAGGAGAAGGAGGGACGGTCCTTTGTGGTCTATAAAAAGGAGAAGAGAATGACTTGGAGGGAGCTGGAAAAATTAGGACCAGGAGACTTTGGAAAAAGAAAGTTGAAAAGTTTGCTGAAAGAATTTGGGATGGAAAGCTTCGAAAAAAGGTCGGGAAGCTTGCTGAAAATTGGGAGAAAAAGAGAAGAAGATGATGGATTTCGATCCTCGCCGACCAAATGTAGAGAGGAGAGTCAACTTCAACAAAGAAGGATGCTCTGCACAGATAACCCTTTTGATTGATTTCTACTGCCTGTACATTCCGTTTTTAGTTGATGTTCAGTGTTTTTCCGTTACTTGTTGCTTGTAAATGCTTGTAACTGTGTTGAATCCCTCCATAATGAGTATCAAATAGACATGTACTAACTCAATACAAGAGCTGCAATTACACTTTAAAATGTGTGGACTTTCGATCCTTAATTTCAATGCCATTGTCGCTTAGGTTGCAGAGCCACTAAGCATGTAAATGTGTTAATCCTAAGTTGGAATCAAATCATTACGTAAATATCCATGAATTGTGCTAACCTTAGTTTTCTTGATGCATCATACTACCCAAACTTATCTTTGAGGACTGTTAGATTGACACTTTTAAAGCTTCAAGGGTATGAAGGCATCACTTCAGCCTCAGTGACTGTAATAGCTCACAGCTATATGTTGGAGGCTTTGAAGCTTGATAAATGTAGTCTATTTACATCAGTGTCTTCAGAACTTCCCTGCTTGTAGAATATTTGGTACATTGTCGCAAATTTGCCAATTTGAACTTGATGACCTTAATGCTTTTTCTATTTTGGTGTCCAATTTTCCTATTCTCCACCGCATCAACATCACTCCAAATTTGTTTAAAAAATTAACAATACCAAAGTAGGACAGCTTGAGCACATTAGCTCTGCGATGCCAATCTTTGCAAGAGTTTGATCTGTCTGAGGGTGAATCTTTGAATAACACTGTATGCAATGCTTTTAATGATGGTAGAGGATGTCCAATGTTGAAATCACTAGTTCTTGATAATTATAAAAGTTTGACAGCACCTTTTTAGTTAGTCTTTACCCTAGTGGTTGCAGGCAGTAACCGATATTGATCTCATATGGCCTATCCTGAAAAAATTATTTTGTATGGTTATAATCATTTGGAAAGAGCATCGTTTTCTTCAATTGGTCTTTCCTCTCTCAATTTAAGAATATGCCCAAAATTGAATAGACACAGCATTAAAGCGTCGTTAATGATTTCGCTTGAAAGGATGTGGGGTACTATCTGAAACATTCATCAATCGTCCACTGTTAACACCTTTCAGATATTTCCAAAAGCAATCAATTAAACCGAATGACATTCATCAAAATTCTGCTCTAATGGCACTGAACGGTTTTATTGTTGGAAGTGTTAATTAAATTGGAAGCCAAACAATAATAGTCATGGAGTAAAAAGCTGTTGTTGCCGCTTCACATAAAAAAAAAAAAACAAAGGAATGGTGATCATGTTCAAGGAAGTGGGACGACGTAAAAAGGTGATGATTCGTTGGAATCAAGGCAATGGAACTTTTGCTGCATAATCAATTGATAGCTGCAGCCAAATGTCAAAAGCAATTAAAGTAATCCAATTATGTTGAAACCGGTGCACCTTAGTAATAAGAAAAGGAGTCACGCGACTGCATGGGCTTATTGAATTATTGAATTCCTTATTATCACTAGATGCGGACAACTAGTGATTTAAGTGATGGTTTACACCTAATGGCAACAAGGCCGAAATGTGGAAGGAAAAGACAGCAAAGATTTATGTAATAATCATGATTATTCCATCCTGATTCGGTGGTACCTTTACATGGATGTGACTTTTTGCTGCTGCCCTGTTTCTTTGATTTATTCGAGCCTCAGTTTCATTTGGTTTCTTCTTGGGAAACAGCCAATGGCAGCCTAAGCAAAAGGATGACGTCAACCCCAACACCTCCACATCTAAATGCATGCAATCCATTCCGAGTTGTCATCAAGTTTCACGGTAAGAATATCATGGTAGGAGATAAATAGACAGTACATTTAGTTTAATTATTTTTTAATTTTTTTCATGTTAATGGATAGTTATTTTATTTTTATTTTATGTTAAAGTGTAGTTTAAATTACTCTATTTCTGTCTTTTATTATCTATTGGATATAAAAATTAACAAATAATTTCTGTTCTTTTCTTCGTCCATTTCTTAATTATAATTAATTGAGATATATTTTTCATTTGACAAAGCAATCTAAACTACCTAAATTTTGAATTATTCATCGCATTAAGATACAATTTTTGTCAAGTTTAAGCTAATAGACAGTTCATTTTATTGTAACTTTTTGGATGTTAATGGACAATTTACTCCCCTCCAATCATCTTTGAACTTCAATGGACAGTCAATTCTTTTTTTAATCGCCTTCGAAACCTCTACCGGTATTACGTAAATTTTGAATTCTTCATTGCACTAGAAGATAATTCTTCATTGCACTAGGAGATAAGTAGAAGTAAGAGACACTCTTGCCAAGTTCAAAAACAAAAAAAAAATACATCTTCATTTGCTTGCATGTGAAGGGTGAAAATAATAAGGTAGAAGTCATAATAATTTCACTAGTCTAATTAAGGTAATATGTTTAATTAAGGGAATCTTCTTTAGACGAACGTAGAAGGTGTTAACACCTTCCCCATACGTAATAGTTTAATTAAGGTAATCTTTTTTAGACGAATGTAGAGGTGTTAACAGCTTCCCTATACATAATGGACTTCTGAGATTGAAATTTATAGATCAGTCTTATTTTTTTTTTCTGACGTTTGGTTACTCAATTATCAAATTTTATTTTTTTTCTAAAGATACATAAATTTTTTCTTATATTTTTTTTTGTTTCTGTTTCGATTACGATTAAAAAAATTACTATTTTATTGTAAGAAGAAAAATGTGTTAAGCATTATTTTTTAACATAAAATATATAATATAAGAAAAAAAAAGTAGTTTATATATTATGCGGATTTTATTCCTTTAAGATGAGCAAACATGGAAATGAGTAAGAGTGTACCCTTTATTGATTTTAATTAAAATATTTTTTATACTTTAACAAACTTTTAAATCTTCAGTGATACACCCTAACTTTCTTTCCTTTATACATTTATTCTCCGAAATGAGTTGAGTTAAATCCGTGCTTCGTATTATTGAACCTGTGCTTATAACAATTACATAATTTAAATTAACATTCAGTTTATTTATAGCAATGATAAACGTAGTCTCCGTTTTTGGAGTTTATGTACGAAAAAAATAAAGAATGAAAAAATGTAATTACACTTTTACACTCAAATTATACGATCTTGTAAATTTTACTTTTAATTTTCTTGCAAATTTTAATTTTAATTTACAAAATTTATAACTTGTTTCAATCGTGATTTTTTCTTTAAATTATTGCTATTAAATAATTTATCAATTTTATAAATTGAGATGTAAAATTTAGAAGGTGAGATTGGAGGATAAAAGATATGACAGTAATAAGAATGAAGATAAATAAGGATTTTTAAAATATATATTTTTTAATTCAATAGTTAAAAATTGAACATGGAGGATTTTCCCTACACCCAAACACCAACTTGATCAAATAAAAGGAATGAGCAAAACAACCACTTATGATATTTATGAGACGGTTCCAATGACGTTGCCAAAGGCGGAAGGGGTTTGTGTCACCGGCAGCGTTTTGACAGGCCCAGCAGATTTCTCGAGAACGGAAATGATGTCCAAGCAGTTCCTCCGAGCTGGAAGACGGCGGTAGAGTCATCGGCGAAGGGATTTTGTTGCCGTCGAAGCTGTCGGAGCAAGCGGTCTGGAAGGAAATGACAGCGCTGAACTTGAACTTGGCGCTGATGATATCTCGCTTGGCGACGGCGGCTTTGGTTTCGGCGATGGCGTCGAACATGCTGCGGTACTGGTTCTTGCAGACTTTGAGGGAGGCCTTCATGGACTTGGAGTTGCCGGACATGGAGAGCTTCGATTCGATGGCGGCGACGGTGACCTTAGCCTCTGCGAGGGTGGCGTCGATTTCGGCATCGAGGGCCGCGAAGGTCGACGGTGCCGGCGATGAAGCGCGGCTTGAGGGTTTGGGTGCAGAGGGCTGGGTTGGTTGTTTTTTGGCAGAAGTCCGACACGTCGGGACGGAGGTCGTGTTTGACGATGTGGATGCTGCGGGTCGAGGGGACGGCGGTTGTGTGGAGGATGAGGGAGGAGATGGAGAGGATGAGGATGATAGAAGCGGCGGTGGCTGTGCAGTGATCCATTGTCTCTTCTCTGGGAAGTGATGGAAGATCAGAGACAAATGGAATGTGCTAGGCTTGATTCTATTCTGCCCACACAGGTCCCCTTTTATTCCTTACAACTCCTTCTCTTTCTCCATCTTTTTCGCCTTTTCCGTCTAAATATGCTATCTCATACATTTATTACGCCTTTAATTTGTGTTGTTCCTTTCAAGACGCATGCTTCTCCTCACAACCATTCAAAAAAGGAAATAATAAATGAAATGAAATAACTAGATAAATAGCATACGGGAAACATCACTTGGTCTGGCTTCCAAAATTGGTTATAGAATTGGCTAAGGAATTGAAAATTTTATCATAACCCGTTAAATCAATCTAAATTAGTAAAAAAAAATCATTCTCAACCAATTAATAAACAATCTTAATATATATCGGTTTAATTTTTTCTTAAAAAATTAAAAATTAACTTCCAATATTTATTATTTTCTATTATTCTATATATAAATTTCTTAATGTTAATGAATATTGTTATATATTATTAAAACTTTTATTCAAGTATTATGATATATTTGATTTGGAATTTTCTGTATATTTTGAAGGTTAAAATTATGATACTATATTTTAATATATTATTAAATTATTATTATTATTATTATTTTATTAATATTGACTTGACTATGGTTTAATTACAATTAAAAAATTATTAAATCTTGATTAGTGCATTAGTTTAATTACATATCCAATTTTAAAAACATTACTTGTTATGTGATGATTTTTGAAAAATGTAAATGCTTCGATCTAAAAGGTTAGATTACTCTGTTAATTTCTAAATTTTTTGAAAATTTTCAAAGTAGGTTTTTATACTAATTGTTTTTTTTTTAGTTGGGTTTTTATCATGTATTTTTTTTAATCAAGTCTCAATGATTTTTAAAACTGTTATAAATTATCATTGATAGTTTCAAGCTTTCATAAATTAACCTCACTAACTTTTTTTAAGTTTAGTGACGCAATTAAAATAATAATATTTTGAAAATCTACTTGAAAATTTCTAAATAATTTTGGAATTACCAAGGTAATTTAACCAATCTAAAAAAATATGTATTGAAAAAATACTATGAACTTTAAATATTCATGAAAATAAGAATAAATCAAGTTCATTGATTACTGCATTTCCTAACATCTTTTCTAAATTTGATTCTTCTAGTTGACTTTAATCCATGCTTGTAATTTTTTAAAATTGAGTGCCTTAAGGAAAATATTGACAACAATTGATCTTGAAGTTGTAGCATTTGTAATTATGAAGTCCTAAAAACATGGAAAATATTTCCCACCCTGTTCTTTTCTGGAAGCACAAGTGAACAGTCCTAGCTTCTCTTGAAGAAATATTTTAGATGGGAGAAATGTAATGAAGAAGGCCAGAAGGGTATTAGGTAGATAATTGTTATGGATTGCAGGTTGGGGTGTGAAGGAGGGATCCTCAACTCCCTACAGTTTTATTTTTATTTTTATTAAAAACACGGTCAAAATCTCCAAATTAATCTGTCTCTATAGAAGTAGCTAAGTACTTATCTGCAAAATCAAATGTTATGTACATGTTTGGTAGGTAATATGTGTACTTTAAATAATTCATTTTAATACTTTTATAGCTTATTGATACTTTTTTTTTAAAATATTTCACAAAAATAAAGCACATGCTAAATTTGTTTCCGTGTCCCTGAGTTTGTCCGTGAACTTGGCTAGGTCCCTAAATTTCTACTTAGGGCTCTTATGGTCTTTTTCAGAAAGGAAAAATATATCCTAATTAAAAGAAATTTTAAAAATAGTATGATAAACATTTATTTTTGAAAAAATAAAAGATTATTTTACGATTTTTTTCAGATGTTAAAAAATACCTAGTAAGAAAAACTCTAATTTTTTTTATCACAGTATTATTGTTTTTAAAATGTTTAAATAAATGGTGTGTTAAATTAACATTGTTAAGTTTGTCGGCTCGTAACACTTTTTGTTATATTACCTTTATTTCATTATATTTTGGCCAAATCTTTTTTAATGGAAAAAGAGGAGGAGAGGTTTTAATTAAAATAAAGTGTGTTTTTCTTCATTTGGTGCATTCATGAAAATATGGTGTATGAAGTAAAGAAATAGCACGAGATCCATGATATAGATTTCTTCACCTATGACAATGAAAGTGTTGGAAACGAGTGAGAATAGTTGAAGTTGTTGAATTAATGGTCTAGCTTATATCAGGTATAGATGAAGTTAGATTTTTTAGGAAATAAATTAAATTAAAATGTTATTCAAATTTATTTAGTTAAAAAATTCATAATTTAAGTTATTCAAAAAGTTTTTTATACTTAATAAATTGACCAACTTAAATAAATATAAGTAATTATTTTTTTAGTATTATTATTATATTACATTTATTTATAATATATTAAAATTATATATTTATTTATCTTTTTAAATATTACACATGTTAGAACTATTAAGCTTATAATCTTATCGAAGGATAACTAGGTTATTATAAAGGTAAAATCAACTCATACTATATAAACAAATTACACTTGACTTTTATATAGAAAACCTACTCTACCTATTTTCACTTATATTGAGTAATAGTAATTTTAATTTTCATAATTTATAATTTGTTTCACCTAAAGTTATTTTTCATAGACCTCTTAGTTGATTAATCTATTTAGAATAAGTTAGACGAATCTAAAAATTTTAATATAAAATTTTAAGTAGAATTTTCAAAATAGTTACATTAGATCTTAAGAAAAATCTTTAACAAATGAGCTAAAATTTTTAAGTGGATTAGACTTATTTAAATAAAACATTGTTTCACTCCTCCTATTATCTTAATTGTAAGACTCTGTTAAGCGATTTTATACGCACATATATTTTATATCTCTTTACAAGAAGGGTAAATTACTTTTGTTTTTTAATCAATTCAAATAAAATATATTTTTATTTTCTTTCCGTTCCGGATGGCTCCGAACTTGGTAAACGTACAAGTCGCAAGAAAACTCATAAAACAAGGTCAAACACTCTAACATTTAAATTAAATCAATTAGTGTATAAACGAGTAAAGAAGTGTTAAATTGGAACCTGAAGTCTGAAAACAAGAAATGCCTTATAAAGCTGTGAAATGAAAATACCAAAAAACACTGAGGCAGACCCTGGGCCACGTTCCAGATCCAGAATAAATCCAGAACATTTTCTTTTCATTTTTTCCTTCTAAACAAAGGCTTAATTATTGAGATGCACACAATGACATTTCTCAAAATGCTAACAGAGAGTTGTGGACAAACTTGCTTAATGAAGGACTCATCTGTTGGTGTTTAATCTGCTTCGCGTTCTTTAAATTTCTTGATGTTCGAAAAAAAATAATACCCTGTACCATTCATTAAAATAAAATATAAGTATAATAAGACATTTTTTTATATAGTAGTATTTTCTATACATATAAAACAAGATTTTGTTATCAATACTATACTAGATTATGTCCTTTTTTACTTGTACTTTTAGACATATTCAAACACACCACTGTAAAATTATAAAATAAAAAATGTTAACCAGTGTCTTAAGGACACAGATTAAAAAATTAAAAATGATTTTTTTTATTGAAAAGTGTATAAATATACATTTTATAATTTTTAATGTAGTTTTAACACAATTTTTTTAATAAATGTTTTTATTTTATTAATTCTTTAACCAGTATCATTGTTAGCAAGACCCATATTATATTATAAAATAATATACTAACATAAAATATTTTTTCTGTTACAATTTTTATTGCTTTTACTACTAATATATTATTCTAAAGCATTTATTATAAATTAATATTTTATGAAAAAGCTAAAATAAATTATTTCATTTATTTTAAATATGTAATAATATTATTATTATTATTAAAATATAAGAAAATAATATATATATATATATATATAAACATGTTCATAATTCAAATTTTAACACTTTAACTTTTATAACTAAATTATTATTTTTGTTTCTTAAGGATTCACCGACATTAATGTTAAATTTTTAAATTTTTTGTAATATTGAATATGACTCAAATATTAAAAGAAACCACGGTGAGCATGTGGATCAATTCACGTTTTGATATATTTGATTATAAAAAATTAAAAAAAAATTATTTTAAAAATGAATAATTATATAAACTTTTGACGAATGAAATGGATGTCAAGTAAATATTTTTAAAAATAAATATGTAGATTAATATTTTTTAAATAATATCAATTTAAGTAATATTATTATTTATTGGTTCTTGGCCGAGCGAGTTAAAAAAATTACGAAAGAAAAATAAAATTATAAAGTTAAAAAACCCAGACCGCCCCACTGGTCTACGTAATGGCCACAACTATTAAAAGAAGGAATGTTGAAGCTGAAAAGTACCTACTTATTTTTATATGCTTGCTTATAATTACTTTTATATAAATAGAAAAGTATTTAATAAGACATATTATATACTCTTTAACCAGTGTCGCACCTCAAAACTGTTAGGGGTTGGATTCCTATCGGCCTTACCAAACCCTGGCTCCCAGCTTGTCCCAATAATTCTGAATTGGGCCGAGATTTTGATAGTGGGGTTGAGACCGAGTCTACTCCAATCATTACAACTGGACAAGACCAAGTCTTCCACGTATCTGGGTGGATCCCATTACTCGCGTCGAGGGCGGGGTCAGGAGGAGTGGAGTCAGCCTCCACAACTAGGCAACCGCCACGGCCACGAGGGAATCATGGGATCGTAGGGAGTTACTTTCTGCCAGCCTTGGGGCCTAAATAAGGCCTAAAGACGAAGAGCTGGAAAAAAAAGGGGAGGACTAGTAAAAAGAACAGAATTGGAAGGTGCAGTGAAAGTGAGAGAAAACTGACAATCGCACGTAGAAGGCAGAGTGAGAACCCTAGAGCCGGATCCAAAGAGAGGCGGAAGTACTGGACAAGAGGACGAAAAGGCTCACCTTCTTCAAATACCAGGTTAGTATCTAACGTGTTCTTAGGTTCAGAATCCCTTTATCCCTACTTAAGTCAGGCCGAAACCGTTTCCCCCGATCATTAGGGTCGAGTCCCTCTCGACCCACTCATGGCTAAAACCCTCCGACGAATTCCCCTTTTAAATGTTGAGCTCACCCCGAGCTTAGATTGATGCAAGGAAACCACACTCCCCCATGAACCCACCACCGGGTAGATCTACGTGGACTTTGATTCCTCTAAAGCCGAGGTACATAGGTACAGGAGGCACACTCCTATCAAGTCGTAAATAAAAGAACCAAAAACACTTACTCCCATCTTTGACTCTTCGTAACCTCTATAGGACCAAAACCTAAGCATCATCCCTACAACCTTACAGCTAGACTAGGGTAACTATCGAGTGATAGACATGTTGGGACATCCTGTGTTTCTAATGCGTAACCAACTTCCCGAACCCGCAACTCTGATGTTTAGACCAGCCTTTCCCTTGATTTCCCAACATACCTAAAAAAAAAACGTCGGTAACGACTCCTAGAAGTTGAAATGGTTTCGGCCTATTAATGGTCAAGACTTCTTCGACTCATTATGACCTGTCCCTGATGAGTCACAATTTATGCATCTTTTAGACACCTAAGAAGGAGGTTTGCAAGACTATTCTGTGCTTAAGAGTGGATTGTTAGCTAAGATTCATTCTATGGGTTTGAATACAGAGGAAACACAAATCTGTGCTAAATCGGATTTTTAGCTAATAAAAAGTGTCACTCCCTCTTCCTCAGGTCAAACCAAGTTGACCAGGGTCAACAAAAGGAGTCTCAAATGAGATGAAGTCATCCCGATCAAGTCCGACTCCCATCTCGGCGGGACCAGTCGTCTCTCAAGAACCCACACCTCGCAGCCCAAAGCAGCCCAAAGAAAGGGCCCAATTTTATTGACCACATCAGCTATCCAAATCGAGGCCACCTCGGCGTTAGCTCACCGCCATGTCATTCGTAGGAAATCTGCCATGTCATGTTAGAAGATCCGCATAGGGGTAGAATAGGATCTTTCACAATGTAATTCTGTTAGATTTGTTAGGATTAGCATATCACAGCTCGTGTATATATAGGAAGAGTTAGGCACTTTTTACACGCTCTGTTTTTGAATTCACTCCTAATACACTTCATTTACTCCATCTCCTCGCCTCATCCTTCCATTCCCGGTGGTGTACGGTCTTTGTATTGGTATTTCTCTCGATTGAGGAAGTGCAGTCCGAGACTGGGAAGCCGAAGTCTGCCAGAGGGGGGACCGATCAGACTACTGACGCACTCTGGTGGAGCTGATCCTCGCCAGCCAGGCTAACTGGAGGTGAACCACCACCATCAACCATGGCGATCGTCGTGGAAGATGGATCCATCTGAACTCAGGACCACGGTGTTTGTATTCTGTTTACTGTTAATCAATTCCATTACGCATTTCTTCTCTTGGTTCCCTTCCTCTTCTTTAATTCACGAATTGAATCGCGATTGCATTTGAGACGTGAACAATGTTAAGCTGCCGATTGGAACCGGTTTAACTAATATAGTAGGTAATCATTTAACGATTGTTGATTGAGAATCTAAAATCAGCTCTGCACTTAATCCC
Organism: Mucuna pruriens; assembly: GCA_025330945.1. Classification (NCBI taxonomy): domain Eukaryota; kingdom Viridiplantae; phylum Streptophyta; class Magnoliopsida; order Fabales; family Fabaceae; genus Mucuna; species Mucuna pruriens. Next base: position 6,481,404 of record JAENHJ010000533.1, on the reverse strand, counting down.
TGCCAACTGATGAGGTGGCGATTGCGTAATTCCTCGGTATGGCAATGGACGAATGTTTGGCGATCGTCATAAGACTACCAAAGGCTGACATGGACTGAGAACTGGAGTGTGGAATCTGGACTGGACTTGAACTAATGGAACTGAATATGAATACAGTTGTATAATAATAATAATAGATAACTAGTAATAGTAGTATATGTTTATCTGCATTCGTAGTCTTAGTTTACTTTCTGCTTTTACTTGCACTCCAACCCCCCTGTTTATCGCTTAAGTCTGAGACAGAGACAGTCCATCTCTGTAGCGTCTGTCTGCATTCAACCGAGACCAAGCCGGATTGTCTCTATTGAGACCGACTCGGTTCAGTCTCTGTTGAGAGCAACTCGGCCATTGCCGAGACGAGTCAGTACTCTACATCTCAGATTCTACTTCCGTTTACTTGACACCAATTCGCAACTGAACACACTGTGTCCTTGAGAAGAATGACCTAGGGTTAGCTATACTATAGTTAGCTTTAGTTATTTGATAAGCGCGTAAAACGACTGTAAAAACGCTCATCATCAGTCCCAAAGGACGTAACAAATCAAATTGTGACAATTAGTATATTTACTAGTTATAGTAAGACACTAAAATATGTGGGATAAGGCAACATACAGGAGAGACACTGCACGAGTACTGGGGAGAGGTTCAACAAACTCGTGCCACCTGTCCACATCATCGATCAGCGAACAGTTGCTGATCCAAAGTATTTTTATGAAGGATTATCGCTGATGGACAGAAGTATGATAGACGCAGCCAGTGGCGGGGCTCGATGGATAAAACACCAAAGAAGCAGCGCAAGATCTGATTTCCAATATGGCAAGCAATACACAGCAATTTGGGATCGAGGGCCAAATCAACCACGGATGGTGGGTGAAATCGGGGCAGCTTCCAATCGTAGGTTGGAGAATCAGCTGACCGAGTTAACATCATTGGTGAGACAGCTTGCTGTTGGGCAACACCTACCAGCCATGGCAGCAAAAGTATGTGGCATATGTACTTCCGTAGAGCACCCCACTGATATGTGCCCCACTCTCCAAGAAACTGAGTCGGACCAGCCAGAAAATGTTGGAGCCATAGGTGGATTTCAGTACGGGAGGCAACCAGATCAGAATCGGCCATTCGATAACCAAGAACAAGAAGACAGCCATTTCGGCCAGGACCGAATCAAGGACCATATGCAACCCAACAATTCGGATCCACACCGAGCACCTATCAGAGGCAGGCAAGTTATCAATAGTCGACTCCGCAATACCAAGCACCACCTTTCCAGAAGAACAACGACAGCAGAGAATGCCTACCCAGGCAACTCTCCTTCTCCGAAGACTGATGAAGCAGCTTGAACCAGCAACCCTGAGTTCCAACAATCTGTGAGCTCCAGCAATTTACAGTTCCAAGCAGAACATGACCGCCACCATCCAGACCTCAAAACGCAGATTGGACAGCTAGCTAACACCGTAAGCCAATTCCGCCTCGGCAGATCTAGCAACCTTCCCTCTCAAACCATTCCAAATCCGAGAGGTAACGCCAGTGTAGTCACTCTTCGAAGTGGAAAAGAACTACCTCAACCTACATTGGAGAGCAGCGCCGAGATCGAAAGAAGCCGACTCCGAAGTCAAATGCCGATTTACAGTCTCGGCCAGAGACAACTGTCCCATTGCCGCTTCCATCTCGACCACTTCGGCAAGAAAGCCAGAGTCGACGAAGAATTGTTGAAGATGTTCCGTAAGGTGGAAATCAATATTCCACTCCTCGATGCTATTAAACAGGTCCCTAAGTACGCAAAAATTCCTCAAGGAATTGTGTGTACACAAAAGGAGAAAAAAATAAAGGGGAGCAAGGAAACTGGAGGTGTGGTGTCAGCTCGACACAAAATGGAGCAATCACTACAAGTGCCTCAACTCTGCCAAAAAAATGCAGAGACCCCTGGAGTCTTTTTCTGGTCCCCATGCACCATCGGCGAATGCACTTTTGCCAATGCCATGTTGGACCTGGGAGCCTCAATTAATGTCATGCCCACATCAATCTACAGGTCCCTGAATTTTGGTGACTTGGAACCCACAGGGATGACCATTCAGCTAGCAAACAGGAGCATTGTCCAGCCCCTGGGAGTTCTCGAGGATGTTCTCGTCCAAGTCAATGATCTAATATTTCCAGCTGATTTTTACGTGCTAGACATGGAAGACGAAACATCCGGAAAGGAATCCACCTTAATTCTGGGAAGACCTTTCTTGATGACAGCCAAAACAAAGATTGACGTGTATGCAGGGACGCTCTCCATGGAATTCGGTGACGCCTTTGGTGCAATTCAATATTTTCGCTATGAAGCACCCAACCGAAGACCACTCTCTTTGGCATTGATATATTTGATGAACTAGTTGAAGAATATCTTCAACTAAATGGCAGTGGTGAAAACATTGAAGAGTCTCTTGAGAATGTCGATGAAAGCAGCTGCCCAGAGTTACCGGATGAAGAGGCCGACTATGAAGAAGTACAAGACCTCTCCAACTCGAGGACAATCATAGTGATGTTGCTGACTTGGCCTTTGAAGTGAACTTTCCGAATTACTAGCCCAAGTCTGCAGCATGAACACTCAGAGTATTCAAATGGCGCAGAAAACAAAGTCGCCGAAGCTGAAAAGTCTTCCATTGCACACTTAGCGACAATTTTTTCGGCCACGAATGAGCCGGCCAAAGAAGGCCGAGTCAATGAAGAAGTCAAAGCTGACAAGCTTGCTGAGACTATCTCGGCCACAGAAGACCTAACTCACACTGTAGCAAAAATAAAGAGCCCATCCTGATCCGACTCGAATGAACGCTAAGGCTAATACCGACTCCATTTTGACCATAACCAAATCCATGAAGTCGAGCCGGCCGGCAGGCATGAGGCCGAAATCATGTCGGCACATCTGGTGCCTGATCAAGTCGGCCAGTCGGATCCAATCTCAGAAACTGACAAATCTCCATCACCGCCACCACCCTGAGATTTAAAAAACATTGCCGAAGTCATCTAAAATATGCCTACGTGACAAGGCACGGCAACTCCCTGTTATCATTGCCAAAGAATCTCAACCGAGAGCAAGAAGACAAATTGTTGGAGGTCCTAAGGCAACATAAGAAGGCAATAGGGTGGAAGCTTTCTGACCTTCCCCAAGATAAATCCTCCATTTGCATGCATAGAATATTAATGGAGGAGGAAATCAAGCCCATAAGGCAGCCGCAAAGAAGATTGAATCCGACACTCCTGGACGTGGTTAAAAAAGAAGTCACAAAGCTCCTTGCTGCAGGGATCATCTACCCCATCTCGATAGCCAATGGGGCGAGCCCCCTGGCAAGTGGTGCCAAAGAAGTCCAGGATGACCGTCATGAAGAATCGCCAGGATGAGCCGGTGCCAACAAGGATTCAGAATCAGCTTGGCGAGCGTGCATCGACATGTAAGATTGAATCAAGCAACTCGCAAGGATCACTTTCCTCTGCCTTTCATTGACCAAATGCTCGAGAAGTTAGCAGGAAATCCCATTATCTGCTTTCTCGGATGGATTCTCAGGCTACATGCAAATTCATATAGCCCCCCAAGATCAACATAAGACAACCTTCACCCGCCCATTTGGTACCTTTGCGCACACACGCATGCCATTTGGCCTCGCAATGCTCCGAGCACATTTCAACGCTGCATGCCGAGCATCTTCTGACTTGCTGCAGGACTGCATGGAGGTATTCATGGATGACTTCACGGTATATGCCGATTCATTTGATGCATGCTTGAGTAATCTATCAAGAGTGTTAAAGAGATGCATTGACACAAATCTTGTGCTCAATTTTTGAAAATGTCACTTCATGGTGATCGAAGGAATAGTGTTGGGACACCTGGTCTCCAACAAGGGCATCGAGGTAGACAAAGCAAAGATAGATATCATTACTTCCCTTCCAAACCCCACTTCGTGGAGAGGTTCGCCATTCCTAGGTCACGCAGGCTTTTACAGAGATTCATCAAAAATTTCAAAACTTGCCTTTGCCTCTGTCCCAAGCCGCTACGTAAGGATGTGGAATTCCACTTCGACCGCCATGTATGGAAGCATTTGAGGAGCTGAAGAGAAGACTCACATCCGCACCTATTCTCGCAAGCACCAGATTGGGACCTTCCCTTTGAATTAATGTGTGATGCATCCAACTCTAATTGGGAGCCGCTTCTCGGCCAAAGAGCTCGAGCCTTGAACCAGTGCACGTGGTAGCCTATGCATCCAGAACTATGGATCCGGCCCAACAAAACTACACAACAACCGAGAAGGAGCTCTTGGCAATAGTTTTTGCCGTGGACAAATTTCGCCCTACCTTCTCTGTTCCAAGATAATTGTGTTCTCTCGACCATGCCGCCTTGAGGTACTTGCTGAAGAAGCCTGATGCTAAGCCAAGACTGATTAGGTAGATGCTTCTTCTTCAAGAATTCAACCTGGAAATCAGAGACAAGAAAGGTGCTGAGAATTCTGTAGCAGATCATCCGAAAGCAGAATGAGAAAGAAAGCGAACTGATGCCTATCCGAGACGAGTTCCCGACGAGCACTTGCTACATATTAAAACGCCTCCACCATGGTTTGCTGACATTTGTAACTTTGTTGCAGCATCACGGTTTCCACCAGAGGCATCTCGGCATACAAAGATAAACTCCAAGCGATGCCAAATACTACATTTGGGATGATCCCTACCTTTGAGACTATGCAAAGGACAAGGTCATCCGCAGTGCATTCCCCGGCCGAGTTCAATTCGTTCTCCAGTTTTGCCACTCGGCACTGGAGGCGGTCACTATGGATCAACTCGACTGCCAGAAAGTACTAGATCAGGCCTTTATCGCCAACTATCTTCAACGACGCCATGAATTCGCCTTCACTCGCGAGAGTTGCCAAAAAGCAGGAGTGGCCATGAACAAAAGGCATGAAATGCCCCAACAACCCATCCAATTCTGTGAAATTTTTTATGTCCGGGGAATAGATTTCATGGGACCATTCCCAATCTCCAATGGTTACTCATACATTCTGCTGGCCGTGGACTATGTATCCAGATGGGTAGTCAGCCGCCAATTGCCACCGTAACCAATGATTCAAGAGTGGTTGTGGACTTTCTTAAGTCCAATATTTTCTGCAGATTCGGTAAGCCAAAAGCACTCATAAGTGACCAAGGCAGTCACTTCAGAACAGAGCTATGGTTTCCCTTCTTCAAAAATATGGAGTAGCACACAGAATTGCTACCGCCTACCACCCGCAAAACAAATGGCCAAGCAGAAGTGTTCAACAGGGATATTAAGAAAACATTGCAAAGATGACCAATCCCAGCAGAAAGGACTGAGCCGCCTCCTGAGGACGCCTGGGCACATAGAACCGCATACCCGACACCTTTAGGGGATGTCTCCCTACAGGATTGTTTTCTAAAAAGCCCGTCACCCTTCCCGTGAGCTAGAACACAGAGCATACCGGGTCTGTTAAGCAAAGTGCAATCTGGCCTATGACCAAGCAGGGGAGCAGAGAAAATTTCAGCTACAAGAGCTAGATGAACTCCGCTTGGAAGCATATGAAAACTCCAGATCTACAAGCAGAAAAATCAAGCGATTCCATGACCAGCAGATCCCCGAGAAAAGAATTCGAAGTTGGCCAGAAAGTCCTCTTGTTTAACTCACGCCAAAGGCTCATTGCGAGTAAACTACGCTCTAGATGGGATGGGCCTTTTGTTATCACTAATGTGTTTCCCCATGGTGCAGTACAGCTAAAAGATGAACACAAAGCAACAAAGACCTTCCAGGTCAATGGGCATCGATTAAGCCATTCCATGAAGGTCCGCCTATCACTCATGACATGGAGACAATATCATTGATGGAACCAGCATCTCCAGATGATCCTGCCTCGCATTGAGGACAATGCAGATTTTAAGTGTGGGGGGGGGGATAAATATACAGTCATCTCAACTGTTATTTTGTTGTTGTTTCCTTTCAGTTGCGTCGTTTCATTTTATTTTAAAAAAAAAAAAAAAAAAAAAAAAAAAAAAAAAATCTGTCATGTTTTTCAATAAAAGCTGCCTAAGCCGAGTCCATGCCGGTTCTGTGCCATCTCGGCCGGATCTGGAGCATCTTCAGCCTGGCAGAGTTTCAATTTTGTCATTTACCTTTAATCTTTCCTCCTAATCAGAATTTCCAAGTGGACGATCAAAAGTAAAATTGTTTTGAAAAGAATCTTGAACTAGCTTCTGAAAGTTTAAATAAGTCAATAGGAAGTAACTCTGCAACTGGGGCAAAAGATTTCTCTAGCTTGAGGGGAATGAAACTTTTGTGCTCTAGTCAATAGTTGATTAAGAATTTAAGAAGGAACCCTTTGTGTCAGAGCAAATACAACCTGTGTGAGATTTTGAGCCTTGAAAACATTGATGGCTTACATCTTGCCATTTCTCTTCTTTTTCTAGTGTGATGTTGCATTTATGACAACTGCATATTCTATATTTTGCCTTAACTCTCTGGATACAACTGTTCTCACATGCAGGAATGACATGATCTAGGCCATGGTTCTTATAAGCCCTGAGCCAAATAAAGCCTACCTGAACAAATGTGTCTGTTGTTTACCCCGTTTGAGCCTAATATAACCATTCTTCCTAAACAGCTCACTTTAAGCCAAGGCCAGAAAAACCATGAATCAACCTCACCCTCGAAGAGCAGAGGAGCTTTGGAATTGTTTTGGGAGTAAGTCATGACCAAGTGTGGGGAACCCCAGAAGCAAAAGGTTGCTCAAAGACACCCTAAGGCTCGAAAATGCCAGAAAAAGAATAAAAGCGAGTGAAAGAAAGTAAAGAGAAAAAGAGGGAGCAACAAATGAAAACTGAAATGAAACGACAAAGACAGAAATAGCTGCATAAAAAGTAAATAAAAGAAAAGAACAGAAAATAAGCTGGCAGCAGCAAGAAGGAGGAATTGACAGCATTCCGGTTATCCCTCAGGCCGATAAAGCTTACTCCCCATTGCTCCTCTTTTCCTCAAGGGTCCTGAAGCTAGTTTGCCCATATTCTATCATACCCGTGACCCAAATTCGCCATGTCGAAAAGAAGTCCTAGTGATCATAACTGTGTGTTTTTGCAGGTGTACGAAGAGAGATTCGCCAAAGTATGGTAATATCAGTCCCATGAATGTTGAGTGTAAATACAAGCCCGCACACGTGAGAAATGAGGAGTTATTTGTCTAAAAGAGAGCTCTGTCACTCTTGGTTACCTTCTCTTATTTGCAGGTCATGAATTTGCCTAGAGCGCGGAAGGAGTAATTCCGAATTGTTAAAGTATCTCGATCTCGAGTGAATGAGTATCGACTGCCTCTGTTGAATCGGGAAGCCAAGTGAAAAATTCTTTTCTGTCTTTAAAATTTCCCTTGTTGATTTTCATTTTATTTGGCCCAGAGTGCAAAAGGGTAAGTGTGGGGGTGTGATGAGTCACAATTTATGCATCTTTTAGACACCTAAGAAGGAGGTTTGCAAGACTATTCTCGTGCTTAAGAGTGGATTGTTAGCTAAGATTCATTCTATGGGTTTGAATACGAGGAAACACAAATCTGTGCTAAATCGGATTTCTTAGCTAATAAAAGTGTCACCCCCTCTTCTCAAGCAAGTCAAACCAAGTTGACCAGGGTCAACAAAGGAGTCTCACCGAGATGAAGTCATCCCGATCAAGTCCGACTCCATCTCGGCCGGACCAGAGTCGCCTCTAAGAACCCACACCTCACAGCCCAAAGAGCCCAAGAGAGGCCCAATTTTATTGACCACATCAGCCTATCCAAATGAGGCCACCTCAAGAAATTAGCTCACCGCCATGTCATTCGTAGGAAATCTGCCATGTCATGTTAGAAGATCCGCATAGGGGTAGAATAGGATCTTTCACAATGTAATTCTGTTAGGATTTGTTAGATTAGCATATCACAGCTCGTGTATATATAGGAAGAGTTGTGCACTTTTTACACGCTCTGTTTTTGAATTCACCCTAATACACTTCATTTACTCCATCTCCTCGCCCTCATCCTTCCATTCCCCGGTGGTGTACGGTGCTGTATTGGTATTTCTCTCGATTGAGGAAGTGCAGTCCGAGACTGAAGCCGGGTCCGCCAGTAGGGACCGATCGACTACTGACGCACTCCGGTGGAGCCGATCCTCGGCCAATCGGGCTAGGTGAACCACCACCATCAACCATGGCGATCGTCGTGGAAGATGGATCCATCTGAACTCAGACCACGGTGTTTGTATTCTGTTTCTGTTAATCAATTCCATTACGCATTTCTTCTCTTGGTTCCCTTCCTCTTCTTTAATTCACGAATTGAATCGCGATTGCATTTGAGACGTGAACAATGTTAAGCTAAGCCGATTGGAACTGGTTTAACTAATATAGTAGGTAATCATTTAACGATTGTTGATTGAGAATCTAAAATCAGCTCTGCACTTAATCCCTGCCAATTGATGAGGTGGCGATTGCGTAATTCCTCAGTATGGCAATGGACTAATGTTTGGCGATCGTCATAAGACTACCAAAGGCCGACATGGACCGAGAACCGGAGTGTGGAATCTGGACTGACTTGAACTAATGGAACTGAATATGAATACAACAGTATAATAATAATAATAGATAACTAGTAATGAGTAGTATATGTTTATCGCATTCGTAGTCTTAGTTTACTTTTCTCGCTTTACTTGCACTCCAACCCCCCTGTTTATCGCTTTCTAAGTCTCGAGACAGAGACAGTCCATCTCTCAGAAGCGCCTGTCTCGATTCAACCGGCACCAAGCCGATTGTTCTATTGAGACCGACTTGCCTCGGGCCTGTTGAGAGCAACTCGGCCATTGCCGAGACGAGTCAAGATTTACATCTCGATTCTACTTCCGCTTACTTGACACCAATTCAAGAATCGAACACACCGGTCCTCGGTAAGAATGACCTAGTGTTAGCTATACTATAGCTAATTTTAGTTATTTGATAAAACAGAAAACGACTATAAAAACGCCATCATCAGTCCCAAAGGACGTAACAAATCAAATTGTGACAATTAGTATATTTACTAGTTATAGTAAGACACTAAAAAAAAATAGAAGAAATTTTTACAAGAAACAAGTTTGAAACAAGAATAAAACATTTAAATTAAATTCAAAACGTGGGAGTTAGGTAGAAACCGCAACCTTTCCGGTCATGCAAATTAATTTTTTTTTGATGAGTATAATGGTAAAGTTTCCTTTCAAAGAGTAAACTCAAGTTTTAATTCTATTAAAAAATTATTTATTATCAATTTAAAAAAATAAAAAGTCAAATATATTAAAAAAAATATATAACATATAATTTTTTATACAAATATTTTTTTTCAAAATTTATTTTAAATCTCACTCACTCACTGTTGGGTAGATCTATTTATTTATCTTGACTAAGAGATTACAATCTACAAACTACACCCAATTTTCTTTTTAAATGTGGCTTTCACCGATGATAATATTTGAGATAATTTCAAAGGGTAGAGATGTCACATATCAAGCAAAATTAGAACATGATGATGAGCAGGTAGAAATGATTGATTGATGAAACTAGGATATATTTAAAAATTATTTATCAGTTAAACATATTAATAAAGTGAAGTTATTTTCACATTTGATGAAGTAAACAAGCTAGTCAAAGCATTTTCACAATACAACGTTCTATTTCTTTTTATATCCATGTTGGATCCGCAAATTTGACTGATATCTTCTAAATAGTGTTCAGTGTATATTTTCAGTTTAGAAAAATAAAAATAAAAACTCTGACGTATCATGAAAAACACTAATAGCATATTGACTTAGTTAAAAGTTAAAATAGTCTCTTGACAATATATTTAAAATCAATCTTATTTTAATAAATAGTTTTTATTAGTGTCTCAATTTAGTCAATCGGCCGATAAATACAACGTATGTACTTTGCCTTTTGCAATGAATATGAAAATATATAATTTGACATTTAGTTAAATATGAAAGATAACCATAAACAAGTACAATTAATTTGCAAGATAAAACACATTGAAAGCAAATTTATTTTGCAATCACTGCAACCAATGCAGAGTTTATGAGCAATTGGATACTACTAAAACATTATTAGGCGAGAACTAAAGAAGAGTTTAAAAGACATAACTCAATACATACTTATTCAGTGAAGAGTTGAATAGACATGCCCAACTCAAAATTGAATTTAATTTAGTGGTTGAGAATGGCATCTGCATGTTCCTGAACCACCTTCCAGGCCATGATGACATGAGTTTTCTCAGTTAAAGTTGCCCCTATAGCGCATCTAATCACGAAAACTCCTCCAACAATAGCATGAGTCATGTACACGATGCCTGAAGCATTGATGGAATCCAGCAATTTACGATTGATTTCATTTGCATCATCCTCAGTTTTGAGAACTCCATCTTGGACCTTCTTGCCATTACCAATCTTCTCAACTGCTGAAGGTAAAGCCTAAAAGCAGACCAGAGCAAGATTTCTAGGCACAAAAATCTCAAACCTCTTGTCGTGCGTCACCAAATTTTCAAAAGTCTTGGCCATTTCAACGTGGCTTCTGAGGAAGTTTCTAAGATTAGCAACACCATAGCTTCGGAGAACAAGCCAAACTTTGAGTGCACGAAATCTTCTGCTCAATGTTATCTGCCAATCCTTGTAGTCCACCACTTGGTTTGAATCAGAAGCATTGTTCTCCAAATACACTGAATTTATTGATAGGGACTTTGTCACAGAAGCTGGATCCTTCACCCAAAGACAGCAACAATCTAAATTAGTGAGAAACCATTTGTGAGTATTGAAGCTAAACGAGTTTGCACCCTCAACTCCATCAATCAAGTGTCTGAACTCTGGACAAATGCACACACTACCAGCATAAGCAGCATCAACATGGACCCACATGCCACATTCTTTTGCCACCTTGCACAGTGGTTCTAATGGATCAATTGCAGTGGTTGAAGTTGTGCCCACAGTGATGCAAAGATAGCAAGGAACCAACCCATTTTGAACATCTGTGTGAATGGCAGATAACAGTGATTCTGGCAACAAAGTGAATGAAGTTGACTTCATAGTCCCAATGACCCTGAAATTTTTGGGGTGAATTCCTATTACATGAGCTGCTTTCTGAACAGCACAATGTGTTTGATCAGAGACATAAACAACTAGCTTCCCTATGTTCTCTCCACCAATTTTGCTAAGCATTTGATCCCTAGCAGCAACTAGCGTGACCAAAATGGCCTCACAACTTGTACCTAACAACACACCTCCACCACTACCTGAAAAGAGAAAATCCTTCGGGAGCTTCAGCACCTGGCCAAGCCAATCCATGACGATGCTTTCTAGCTCTGTTGCAGCTGGTGATGACACCCAATTGAACCCATTCACGTTGAATCCTGTGCTCAGCATCTCACCAAGAAATGCTGCTGTGCTACCACTGGAGGGGAAGTAAGCAAAGTAATTAGGGCTTTGCCAGTGTGTTATGCCAGGAACTATCTGTTGCTGCAAATCTTGAAGGATGGTTTCAATGGGTTCAGGATTGAGAGGAGCAAAAGAAGGCATGAGGTCTCTAAGAAAACCAGGTTCTACTTGACTTAACACTGGATAGTTGGCAATATTCTGGTAATAATCAGCAAGGAAGTCAATGATCATGTGTCCTTGCCTCCTAAATTCTTTTGGATCTAAAGGGTTCATGATGAATGTGGGATCAGCTTGCAGCTTGAAGTGCACTGTGTAGTCAACCTTTTTCTTTTCCTCCTTTTAGACTCTCGTACTTCTGTCCAAATATACGTGATACATCCTCTTTTTTATAGAAGAATTCAATACATTTTTACACTCACTAATTTCAATCATCATGGAGTCATATATAATTATATATAAACTTTTCTGCTCATTGATATTAATAATAATCAATATGCAATTTGTTTTCACTGGATATTTATGCAATTTAAGCACTTTAAGTACTTAAGCACATATACATAAAAATATACAATTGTGCAGGTAGACAACAAGACATTAGTAATTAAGTTCTTTCTTGTTCGGACCAAACAAAAATTCTTTTTCTTGTTCCAACAAAAAAAAAGTTCTTTTTCTTGTATTTTCTTTTTTAATTTGTATCAAGATATTTTTTTAACCGATAATTGAATATTAATTTCTTACGGAATGGAAAGATTATTAAAATGAATTTTGATTTTTACAACAACTTTTTTCTTTCATATGCATGATAAAAAAATTGAACTCTTAATAATATATTAAAAATATCTAACTATTTGATGTGTTATTGTAGGTTGATAATGTAACTTGACTTAAAATTCTGCACAGACGAGCTTTCCGTACGTTTTTCTGCTTTCAGTGTCACAGTTAGAAACCTACTCGAGTTAAAATATGGACCTCCTAATAATTAGATGTCATGATTTTGCCAACCAACTCGTTCACATTCGAGACGTCATTAAAATCACGTACTTTGGTGAAAGAATTAAATGATGTTATAGCATGTTCAGCACGGTGTGTTGTAAACTTCCGTAGCTATGTGTAAAGCTTTATAAGAGAATAACTTCAGAAGTCTCCTATCGATGATATGATTAAAATAGAGTAAATGAAGATGAGTTAATTTTTATATATTGAATTATTTTTTAAGATTAATTAGACTTAAATTTAAAAATTTTATATATAATATTTAAATATATTCTAATTTAAAATGTTTATTCTTACGCGTGAGAGGAGTGTATTCAAAATTTTATATATACTAACTCAATTTTTACTAATAATAATAAAAAGGTACAAGTAATTAAATTTATGCACGAAAGAGTCGTGGAAGGCACTCAATCACTTGTTTAAACCCATGGAAAATAAAACTAAATAATTATTGCGTGGATGATTTATTTTTTATACAGATTTAATTGATATTTAAATAAAACTAAAATTATATATATAATCTTATTTAAATGTTTCATTGATATTTTTATTTCACTTTTTTATGTATACAACAAATGTATCAAATAAAAACATCTAAATAAAATTATATATATAAATAAATAAAAATTACATATAAAACATATAATAATCTTTATGCATTAAAAATATTGATTTAATTTACATTAGTTCGAATTTAAAATTCAATTAAATCTAATTGATTAGAAAATAATTCAAAACAATTCAAAAAATTTAATTTTTAATTTTTTTATTGATTTATAGTTTTATTTTGAAATGAATTGAATGTAAGTATTAAATTAACTAAAATAAGTGATAAAAATTAAAAAATTAAGTAAATATTAGATCTAAAAATAATAAAAAAAATTATAAATATTAAAACCAGACAGAGTAAACTAAAATTAGTTATAAAAACTAAAAAAATTAATAAAATGTTAGAATCTATAAATAAATAAAAACTTTCCAAATACTAAAATCAGTTATAGTCATATTTTTGCATAAACTTAGAATATATTTAATTTAATATTAAGTATATTTTCTAATTTTTTATCAAAATATTAAACGATAAAATAAGATGAAAGAAACACGTGTGAATTAAACGAGTATTTAATTAAGTGGGCCGACATTTTTATTATTGGAAAAAATGTGATAAATATCTCAATATTTCAGAGGTGACAATAGTGAGAGGTCACGATATCTCATAATCAATTCGTTCACTAACTTCCAAGCCTCTTAAAATCAGAGTGTTAGATGAAAGAATTGACGATGCTAATTAAACACATGTCTGTCTGGCCACGATGCTAATTAAACACGTGTCTGTCTGGCCACGATGTAACAATTATAGCTACGAGTAACGTTCCAGACAAACAACTTCTAAAAAGAAATAAGATGGGAAATACCTGTGTAAATTAAGAGTACGTCATTAGATCCCATAACAAGTAAATGGCTAATGCTACTGGTGAACCACTTAAATATAATAATAAAACACTGAATGGTGAAGTTTTTTAATTAATAATTTATTTAAAGTTAAAAATTTTAAAATATAAATTAATCTAATTTTTTTTTAATTGGAGTCTGGTAAACAAGCTTGTTTCTCCGTCCAGCCTCTCTAATGCAGCCATTTTCTTTTACTCTAATGCAGCCATTTTCTTTTACTCTAATTGCTTTCTTATATGAAATTTCTCTTGCATGCACTTACTAATTTTAAATGCTAAACATAAACGGCACAACAAAACTCAGAATCTTAGAATTATAGCTCGTTCAACTACATATCCAGAAAATTTTCTTCCAAGTGCACATGCATTTGTGTCACGATTTTATTATATATTTTATAATAAAAAAGAATAAAATATATAAAAACAAAAAACTTACTAGAAACTAATAATTATAATTTATTTTATGTAAAAGTTAATCTTTATATTAATTTATATGAATAAACGAAAAATACATATATTTTATATCTTTAATACATTATTTTATAACAAGAAAATCGTATTCAAATAAAATTTTTAAATAATATATATATATATATATATTTATTTATTTATCTTTACATTTACATCTATATCTATATGTTTATGCTTATATCTATATTTATACGTTTATGTTTATATTTACATCTATATCTATATTTATATGTTTATGTTTATATTTATATTTATATATTCAATAATAATAAGTATAAAGTATGCATTTTATTTAATAGTTATAATTATACTATATAAGTTTCGTAATAGCTATTGATATTGTGTTTATTCGAGCAATGGATCTTAAATTGGTTTTTGAACAAATGTTCATGGAATCTAGTCTCTCATAAGCCATTTTACTTATTTAGAAACATGGAGGAACAAAAAGTGCAGTCAAATATGGTAGTATTTATTTAAATTTTTTTATAACTTACAAAAAAAAATTCTTTATGATATTTAAAACTATACAAATTTCACTTAAATTTTTAGATTTTAAAATATATTTTCAAAATTTTGATAGATAATTTTGTGGAGTGAACTTTGATGGATTTCAAAAGACTTTTAATAATAAATCACTTATTCAACAATCTCACTCATACCTTCATATTTTAAAATACTTTTTAGAAATTTCGATGGATTATTTTGTGGGATGAATTTAAATAGATTTTAAAAGAATTTTCTTTCTCTCATCATATGTTGTCAAATATTCCTTTCTATCAAACATAATTTGTTCTCATTTCATTAAAAGTAATACAAATGTTGGTACAATATTTGATCATATTTTTTATTTCAATCCTACGTGTGGTCACAACCAAGGTCGCAATGGGTCGGTGAGAGATTAGAAGTGTGGAGTTCACATCCTTTTCAGAGGAGGGAACATGGAAACTAGAGTCGCCATCGATATTTTTAAGGAAAACGACAGAAAACCTATGGTTGGATAAGGCTAGTCTCGGGAATCAAAGTTCAGATTTGGGAGTCAGTTACGACAAGAAAACAATAGTATCTTATCACGTCTGTCTTTAAGACAATTACCCTAACTAGATACAAGAGATTGGAAATAACGTGGGAAGATAAGGTATTTACAAGGGGAAGGATGAATGAGTTTTTTAGGTTTTATGAACTTGATAAGAGTCACATCTTGCTCTTATGTATCTCCCAATGCAATAGAGAAGTCAAAGTTTATGCAGTTCTGACCAAGGCTTAAAAGGTTATATAGGACAAGTCGATACCGACGATCACAGGTGGAGCTGTTGACTAAGTGTCAATTGAGGGAAAATGCCGACTAGGAGTCGATAGGGTATAGTGCTGACTAAGTGTCAGCGGAGGGTCAATTCCAGGAGTCGGCTAGAGAGTGTCGACTCACAATCAATTAAAGCGGACCTGAATACTAGGACATGAGTCTGACCGCATAGCCAATCCGGAATCGGTCTGTGGAGGGAGGTACAAACTTAAGTTTTGGGCATAAAATGCTTGTTTATGAGTTAGAACCAAACACTATAAACAATATTTTAATGCAAAGTTTCTAGAGTTTCACCTGGTATCCAAGTGTATAGTCGTTGTATGCAGGGAGAAGACAGGTCTTACTCTCTCCTCCTTCTTCTTAAAACTTTTTCTCTCTATAATAGAAATTCTTAGACCCCTTGCCTTTTATAGGCTAGCTTCTACCTCCATGATCATTTAAGGAGATCTTCCACCATTAATGCGATGACTCTTCCCAGTATCTCAAAAATGTCATCGTACCTTCCATGAGGCTCCTTTCAATTAATGCAACAGCTTTGCATTCAATGCAATGGTGATCACTCATTCTTTTTCCTGACCTCCACGGCAAAAAGCGTTCTTGCATTTTTTATTACTTGCGGGATGGCAGGCTTGAGATGGCCAACGCTTGGCACACGACTCCCATCCATTAGCGTCTACCCGAGACAGACTGAGGCACCTAGGCCTATCAAGTCTCGCTTCTCAAGTCTACCTTTCTAACATTCTTCGTCTTTTTCGTCTTTTGGGAGGGGTAGTCCGTCTGTCCCCTTTTCATCTTCTTTGTCCCTTTTCTTTAAAGACCTAGGATAAAATGGGTATCAACACATGCCTTTTCTAAAATCAAATAAAAGAACTTTCTATTTTTTTGTTACTTATTTAATCTATCTGTTTGGACAAATTAATATTAAAAACACAGAAAAACCTTTAGATAATTGTTTTTTTAAGTCAAAACACATAAAAACTAATATTTTACTTTATACATATATTGTGGATTAACTTTATTAGAAGAACACATGTCTTGTTGTATTTTCTTTCAATGCAAATATATTGATGTGAATCACCATTTTCATGTCCTTCTATTTCATGTCCTTTTTGTACCTTTTCATGTCTTTTGAATCGATTGTTATGAAAATTAAAAAATAAGTACAAAAATTCTATTTAAAAATAATGTTATTTACAAATATTTGCAAGTATATCACATATGTAGTATTGTGAAATTACTTTTCTTGATTAGTTATACCTATATTTTTTATGAGAAGATTACGTATCTACATGTAGATGTAAAGTTTACTCCAAATTTACTTAAGTCGATAATCAAAATTTTTATTTTATAATAATAATTGATTTGATATAATTAAATTTAATTTCTCACATTAATGTTATTTATTATATGATTTTAGAAAATTTAATTGAGTTAATAATATATTTTTTTCTAACCAATTCATTCCTAATCAAATTTAATTATTAACTAGATATTTAAATAAGATAGGAAAGAAAAAAAAACTTAAAATTAAATCAACATGGAAGTAAATCTAATTAAAGCATGTTATTGAATATATATATATATTATAATATTTAACTATCATCTATAAAATTTTTATTTTTAATTATTATTATTTATATTTTGAAGTACCTGAATTTAAAAATAAAATAGACATATTTTATTGAATTACAATAAAAATAAAATAAAATGAAAACTCACCCTTATTTACCTTAATTTTCTCTTAAAATGAGTAATTAAATTTTCATTACCTTTCGAAAGTCTAATATGTCATTTTTTAGGTCTAATTAATTCCTTATTCAATTTGGTGAAATAGTGGTGGTGCTCTTATTTTTTCTTATATAGTTTGTCGTTAAGATTTATGAGTAACTATGCGTTTTTCTTTTCTTTGTCTGGTCATTTTCTTACTATTTCTTTTATTTGCTTAACATATTCTTTTTCTTATTTTGTTCTTGTTTTTTTCACAAAAAGACAACCTCCTTATCATATATTTATTTTTCAAATAAAAAAGGAAAATTCTTATAAGATGGAAACAAAGATTAATAATAAATACAATATTTTAACGTCATATAATAAATTATTACATATATCACTTTTCAATGCGTCTTTTATTTTTTTTTTCTCCTTGCAGATGTTACATTTCTATTTTTTTCTTTTTATTTTATTGTTACGTTATTTGTATATGTTGTTATTTTTTATTCTACTACTATATTATAACTAATATGTATATATTTTTATCCTTTCCCATTTTCAACAACAAAAAAAATCAATAAACTAACTTTAACTTTCTATTTTCAACTTAAATATTATTTTTTATTTTAATTGGATATAACATAATATTCTTAATATATTAAATTAAAATATTAAAAAAATTAAAATATGTATAATATATAAATTTATACATTAGAATTATAAGATCTTTGATTATTAGATATTTTTATTATAGTATTATTATTCAATTTTAGTAAGTAATTAGAAAATTTTCTAAATGAATGTCTAATTCTACATTAAAAGAATGTTTATTTATTTATAACTATTAAATTCGTTTTAGTTACATCAATTTTATATGAATAAATGGATTGTTTATAAAAGAAATTTTTCATTTCAATCTATTGCAATATCAACATCTTATTTGTTAATTTTATTTTTCGTTATAATTTTGTATACATTTTATTTGACATAATTTAATTAAATTCATATAATTGAATCATCTTAATAATTATTTTTATTTTTTTTTACTCAATTCAATTACCTATTATTACTGTTTTTTATTAATTATTTTTGTTCTTTTTGCAGGTTTCAATGATCTATACATTTTTTATTTTCATCTTTTATTTTATTATTACATTTTTTATATAAGTTCTTATATTTTTTATTATTATATTATAAGTAATATTGAGCGACAAAAAATCAATAATCTAACTTTTATTTTAAATCTTCAACTTACACTATTTATTTGACATGACATCAATATTGTTACAATTTTTCATTAATTTTCTTCTTTGTCATAATTTTATATGTATTTTAGATTTATAATTTTCTTCTTATTTGTTGATCATATCTAATAAGACTAAATTATAATCTTGATCTTTTAACTATCAATTTTGTGTTCTTCCATAAGAATAATCCTATTTTATTTTGAGGCACTATTTTGAATTTTTTTATTGATTTAAAATGTGAAATTTGTTTCATTAGATTTATATATATAAAATTTATGAAACTCAGTTAAAGTTCAAACAATAAAAAACATAAGCATGATAAAAATTACGTGAAAAATGAGTCTCATGAATATCTAGAAAAGAATCTAATGATATTTTCAAATTTTCAATTGTTCATATGATTTAATTTTCAAATATTTTTTATCTTGTTTATGAATTTTTTTTTCAAACATTAGGTGATTTCTATACATTTCTTGTAAATAAATCTAATGAACAAGTTTCGTGTCTTGAAACAATTAAAAAATGATTCAAAATCATATTTTAAAATTGAAAATAATCATTTTTATCAAAAAAAGACAATATTAACTCAAATTTAAGAGTTAAATGACCAAAATGAATTTTAAAGAAATAAAAACTCAAAATAAATTTTTATTACAAAATAAAATAACAAAGTTATAATTTAATCGATCTAATTCAATTTAACAAACTTAATTATATTTAGTATATAATTAAATTACTTAAATTGATTATAATTATAATACAGTTTTATCATTTGCAAGTTAATAACATATATTTCAAAAGTTAAAGATGAAAAAAGAGTTAAATATATAAATACTATAGTAATAACATTAAATATTATATTAATACTTATGGTCATTTTTTTTTTCAAATCAGTCAGTTTCAAATAAATTTTGTGAACAATAATAATTAAAATAAATAATTTTATAAATATGTTGCTAAATCTAAAATATTTCATAATAGATTATTTCAATTAATTAAGAAAATAAATTATTAATAAACTAAGATGTACATATATATATGTGAATACTTTATTATTTAATTTATTTATTATAATATATTTCACAAACAATAATAATAAAAGTAATATTTAATAAGTATGCATTTAAATTTTAAATAATTTATAATATTTTAATTTAATTTAATTACTTTAAAATATATTTGATGAAAAATAATAATTAAAAGTAAGTATTTTGCAGATATTTAATTAAATTTAAAATGAAATTAATAGATAAAGTATCATATATATATATATATAATATGCGAACTTCATTTAAACAACAACAACAGACATTAGTAATTAAGTTCTTTCTTGTTTGGACCAAAAAAAAATTCTTTTTCTTGTTCAGACAAAAAAAAAAGTTATTTTTCTTGTATTTTCTTTTTTAGTTTTGTATCAAGATATTTTTTTAACTGATAATTGAATATTAATTTCTTACGGAATGGAAAGATTATTAAAATGAATTTTGATTTTTATAATAACTTTTTTTTTTCATATGCATGATAAAAAATTGAACTCTTAATAATATATTTAAAAAATCTAACTATTTACTGTGTTATTGTATGTTGATAATGTAACTTGAGTTAAAATTCTGCACAGACGACCTTTCCTTCCGTTGTTTTGCTTTCAGTGTCACAGTCAGAAACCTACTCGAGTTAAAACATGGACCTCCTAATAATTAGACGTCATGATTTTGCCAACCAATTCGATCACGTTCAATACGTCATTAAAATTATATTATAATAATTTTATAATTAATTATTTTTATTAAAAATTAACTATAAAATAATTATTAATTATAAATTTAATTATAAAATTATTTTGTAATAAATTTTATATTTTCTAGAAGTGTAATTCAAAACAATCCAAAAAATTTAGTTTTTAATTTTTTATTGATTTATTGTTTTATTTTAAAATGAATTGAATGTAAGTATTAAATTAATTAAAATAAGTGATAAAAATTAAAAAATTAATTAAATATTAGATCTAAAAAAAATTATAAATATTAAAACCAGACCGAGTAAACTAAAATTAATTATAAAAACTAAAAAAATTAATAAAATGTTAGAATCTATAAATAAAAAAAACTTTTCAAATATTAAAATCAGTTATAGTCATATTTTTGCATAAACTTAGAATATATTTAATTTAATATTAATTATATTTTCCAATTTTTTTATCAAAATATTAAACGATAAAATAAGATAAAAGAAACACGTGTGAATTAAACGAGTATTTAATTAAGTGGGCCGACATTTTATTATTGGAAAAAAATGTGATAAATATCTCAATAACTCAGAGGTGACAATAGTGAGAGGTCACGATATCTCATAATCAATTCGTTCACTAACTTCCAAGCCTCATCAAAATCAGTGTGTGTTAGATGAAAGAATTGAAGATGCTAATTAAACACATGTCTGTCTGGCCACGATGTAACTCTTGTAGCTACGAGAAACGCTCTAGAAAAACAACTTCTAAAAAGAAATAAGATCCCATAACACGTAAATGGCTAATGCTAGTGGTGAACCACTAAAATAATAATAAAATAGTGAATGGTGAAGTTTTTTAATTAATAATTTATTTAAAGTTAAAAATTTTAAACTATAAATTAATCTTTTAATTTTTTTAATTGGAATCTGGTACACAAGCTTGTCTTTTCCGTCCAGCCTCTCTAATGCAGCCATTTTCTTTTACTTTAATCGTTTTCTTATATTAAATTTCTCTTGCATACACTCACAAGCGTTCTTGTGTAACGTTTTTATTACACGTGGAATGGTAGGTTTGAGATGACTCTTATCCATTAACGTTTGTTTAAGGCAGACTGAGGCACGTGAGCCTATTAGATCCTGCTTCTCAAGTTTGCCTTTTCGATATTTTTCGTCTTTTTCTTTTTTAGGGAGGGGCAGTCTGTCTGCCCCCTTTTCATCTTCTTTGTCCTTTTTTTTTAAAGATCTAGGACAAAATGAGTATCAACACATGCCTTTTCTACAATCAAATAAAAGAATTTTGTCGCGATGGGCTCGCGACCTTGCAGCAAAGGGTTTAGGAGTCGCCATTGATGTTTTTGTTTCGGAACATCAGGAAACCTTGGAAGTTGTTTAGATTGGATAGACTTGGTCTTGGACCAAAGAGGTGGTGTTCAGAGGTCAGTTGCACACGAGATGCCCAGCATTCGTTGTGCCCATCACTCGATGGTTACCCTACTTTAAAACCTAGTTATGATGACACTTGTTCATGTGATGCACTCTTATGGGTAAAAGGATCTCGATGAGTTTCGGGACCAAGATAGTGTGTGTGTGTATAGACTTGATGAAGGAATTACTCCCGCATGCCTACGTATCTCTTTTTGCAAGAAGTCAAAGTCCACGTAGTTCTGTGAAAAGATAGCTAGGTGATTAATCCGACACATTTTCGAATCTTGTGGGACCGAATGGGATTTAGCCTTCATATGAGTCCGGGACCGTTCCAGACTCAAGATGGGACCGACGAGGTCTCGAACTGGGCATAATGAGGAGTCGGCTCAGGTGGCGAATAGTTATTATTGATTCACTAGAACTCAAGGCCAAGGGAATTGACTTTAAGGGGAGCTAGGTATCTTTGTGTTTGCTTCAGGTTCTTTATTTGGATGGTTTGGGGACTTGGTGGCTTGAAGGTTTGTGTGAGCCCAGGGAGATGCAAATGGAAGGTGTGGTGTTTAGGAGCGATTGAGAGTTGGTTGGGAGTACTTACCTGGTATCCAGTCAAACTCCTAAGTGTCGCTTGTTTATGGACTCTGAGTACCTGTGCGCCAAATATTAGCTCTCTTGAATTGCAGATAGTCTCCTCTCCTCCCCTGATTCTTGATTCCTTCTCGCTCCACATAGCCCCTTTTATAGGCACTTCCTACCCTTCTTTCTTTGTTGACAACATCTTTGGGCAATCTTTGCTCATAAATGCGGTGGCGATTTTCCTATATCCATTTAATGCAACGACGCCCTTTCTTCCTCCTTCGGAGTACTTTGCATTAATTGTGGTGGCGATCAATCAAAGTGTGGTGCTAGGCGTGGTCATCTAAGGATGAATCTTGTTGTTCTTTTTGGTAGGTAGTCGTCTTGTCGAGCATGTTTCTCCATGTTTTCACTCTTCGCTTCATGACGTCTTGTTCCACGTAGGAGCCTTGCCTTTGCCTCTTTAATGCTTCCTTATTCTTTTCATCTTTTTAGGAGTACATTCGTCTTGTCCCCCTCTGCCAGGTTCTGTTTTGTCCCCCATTTTCAGCTTTTCCTGTGTTTGACTTTGCTCCTTGGTACAGCTGTGGCCTTGCTGGCTCTCCACGTCACTTCTCCAAGTTAACAACGGGTCCCATAGTCATGTTTGGGTCTTGTTTTAATTGTTTCTTTGATCCTGAACCGGTCCAAGAACGACTCCACTCACTTCCCCGGCTTAAAGGGTTTTTATATTGGACTGTATTCGTGTGGTTGTGAATCTTGGGCCAACTTGCTCCCTTTATGGGCCCAACGGACCAAAAACGGGTCCTACAAACTTTCTACATTTTTCATGTATTTAATCTATCTGTTTGGACAAATTAATATGAAAAACACATAAAAACCTTTAGATGATTATTTTTTTAGTCAAAACACATAAAAACAATATTTTACTTTATACATATATTGTGGATTAACTTTATTAGAAGAACATATGTCTTGTTGCATTTTCTTTCAATGCAAATATATTGACGTGAATCACCATTTTCATGTCTTTCTTTTTCTTTTTCATGCCTTTTTTGTATCTTTTCATGTCTTTTGAATTGATTGTTATGAAAAAAATTAAAAAATAAGTTCAAAAATTATATTTAAAAATAATATTATTCACAAATATTTGTAAGTATATCACATATGTATTATCGTGAAATTAATTTTCTTGATTAGTTATACCTATATTTTTTTTTTTGAGAAGATGATAACTATCTTACATATCTATATCTACATGTAAAGTTTACTCTAAACTTACTTTAACCGTTAATCAAAATTTTTATTTTATAATAATAATTGATTTGGTGTAATTAAATTTAGTTGTTTATTACATTTAATTACAAATTGATTGAATGCGATTAAATTTAACTGTTAATTAAATTTAATTTCTCACATTAATTAATGTTACTCATTATATGATTTTAAAAAATTTAATTGAGTTAATAATATATTTTTTTATAATCAATTCATACCTAATCAAATTTAATTATTAACTAGATATTTAATAAGATAGGAAACATATAAAAAAAAACTTAAAATTGAATCAACATGGAAGTAAATCTAATTAAAGCATGTTCATATATATATATATATATATATATATATATATATATATATATATATATATATATATATTTTTATAATATTTAAATATTACCTATAAAATTCTTATTTTTAATTATTATTATTTTTAATGTATATTTTTAAGTATTTGAATTTTTAAAAATAAAATAGACATATTTTATTGAATTACAATAAAAATAAAATAAAATGAAAACTCACCCTTATTTACCATAATTTTCTCTTAAAATGAGTAATTAAATTTTCATTACCTTTCAGAAGTCTAATATCCCATTTTTTTAGGTCTAATTAATTCTCTTATTGAATTTGGTGGAATAGTGGTGGTGATCTTATATTTTCTCATATAGTTTGTCGTTATGGTTTTTGAGTAACTGTGTTTTTCTTTTCTTTATCTTGTCATTTTCTTACTATTTATTTTATTTGCTTAACAAATTCTTTTTCTTAATTTTTTTCTTGCTTTTTCACAAAAAGACAACCTCCTTGTCATATATTTTTTTCAGATAAAAAAAGAAAATTCTTATAAGATGAAAAACAAAGATTAATAATAAATAAATATTTTAACGTTATATAACAAATTATTATATATATCATTTTTCTATGCGTCTTTTATTATCTTTTTTTGTGTGTGCAGATGTTACATTTTTATTTATTTTTGTTTTTTATTTTATTGTTACGTTATTCGTATGTGTTATTGTTATTTTTTATTCTACTACTATATTATAACTAATGTGTATATATTTTTATCCTTTTTCATTTTCAACAACAAAAAAATCAATAAACTAACTTTAACTTTTTATTTTCAACTTAAATATTATTTTTTGTTTTTAACCGGACATAACATAATATTCTTAATATATTAAATTAAAATATATTAAAAATTAAAATATGTATAATCTATAAATTTATACATTAAAATTATAACATATTTGATTATTAGATATTTTTTACTATATTATTATTATTCAATTTTAATAAACAATTAAATTTTTTTCTAAATGAATGTCTAATTCTACGTTAAAAGAATGTTGATTTATTTACGACCATTAAATTCGTTTAATTATATCAATTCTATATGAATAAATAGATTGTTTATTTAAAAAAAATCATTTCAATCTATTGCAATATCAACTTTTTCTTATTTGTTAATTTTATTTTTTGTTATAATTTTTTATGTATTTTATTTGACAATAATTATTTTTATTGTTTATTTAAAAAAATTATTTCAATCTATTGCAATATCAACTTTTTCTTATTTGTTAATTTTATTTTTTGTTATATTTTTTTATGTATTTTATTTGGCAATAATTTTTTATTTTGCAATATCAATAATTATTTTTATTTTTACTACTCAATTCAATTACCTATTATTACTGTCTTTTATTATTTATTTTTGTTCTTTTTGCAGGTGTCAATGATCTAAATATTTTTTCTTTTCATCTTTTATTTTACTATTAAGTTTTTCATATAAGTTCTTATATTTTTTTTATTTCTATATTATAAGTAATGTTGAGAAAAAAAAATCAATATTCTAACTTTTATTTTAAATCTCCAACTTACACTATTTGTTTGACATCACATCAAGATTGTTACAACTTTTCATTAATTTTTTTCTTTGTTATAATTTTATATGTATTTCATATTTATAGTTTTCTTATTTGTTGATTGATACTTGAAATTTATAATAGTCGTTCATCATATCTAATTAGACTAAATTATAATTTTGATCTTTTTTTTATGATAAAAAATTGTTTTAATTTTTTATCTTTTAAAAAAATTATTTTACTCTTTTAACTATCAATTTTGTGTCCTTTCACAAGAATAATTATATTTTATTTTGAGATACCATTTTGAATTTTTTATTGATTTAAAATATAAAATTTGTTTCATTAAATTTATTTGTATAAAAAATATGAAACTCAGTCAAGGTTAAAAAAAAATCATAGTCATTATAAAAATTGCGTGAAAAATGAGTCTCTTGAATATCTAGAAAAGAATCTGATGATATTTTCAATTTTTCAATTGTTCATGTGACTTAGTTTTCAAATATTTTATTATCTTGTTTATGACCTTTTTTATTCAAACAACAGGTGATTTCTATACTTTTCTTGTAAAAAAATCTAATGAACAAGTTTCATGTCTTGAAACAATTAAAAAATAATTCAAAATCATATTTTAAAATTGAAAATAATCATTTTTTATCAAAAGAACAATATTAACTCAAATTTAAGAGTTAAATGACCAAAATGAATTTTAAAGAATTAAAAACTCAAAATAATTTTTTACTACAAAATAAAATAACAAAATTATAATTTAATCGATCTAATTCAATTTAACAAACTTAATTATATTTAATACATAATTAAATTACTTAAATTGATTACAATCATAATACAATTTTATCATTTGTAAGATAATAACATATATTTCAAAAGTTAAAGATGAAAAAAGAGTTAAATATATAAATACTATAGTAATAACATTAAATATTATATTAATACTTATGCTCATTTTTTTTTCAAATCAGTTAAATAATAATTAAAATAAATAATTTTATAAATATGTTGTTAAATCTAAAATATTTCATAATAGATTATTTCAATTAATTAAAAAAATAAATCATTAATAAATTAAGATGTATATATATATATATATGTGTGTGAATACTTTATTATTTAATTTATTTATTATAATATATTTCACAAACAATAATAATAAAAGTAATATTTTATAAGTATGTATGTAAATTTAATTTAATTAAAATAAATATTTGATGAAAATGATAATTAAAAATAAATATTTTGAAGATATTTAATTAAATTTAAAATGAAATTAATAGATAAAGCATCATATATAAAACAACAACAACAACAAAAAATTCTTTTTCTTGTATTTTCTTTTTTAGTTTGTATCAATATTTTTTTAACTGATAATTGAATATTAATTTCTTATAGAATGGAAAGATTATTAAAAATTAATTTTGATTTTTACAACAGTTTTTTTTCATATGAACAACAACATTATTATTATAGAAATATAAAAATAAAAATTTAATATCAAAAAATGAACTAATCTCCTATTATGTGATATTCACATTGAAAAACGGAATAGTCTTTTCCTTAGTAATTGTAATCTCGTTTGCTTAAGTTATTATTATTTCACTACAATATTTTTTTATTTTACTACTAATTTTAGCTATCATTTAAATTAGTAGATAAATCTTAGTTACTTAACTAGAATATTATTTTTTCTAGCTAAATTTAGGTTATATTTATTTATACTTCTTATTATTACAAATTAGTTAGAAAATAACTATAAATTTTAAAAATTTACTATAAATTAATTAAGATTATTTTCTTAATTAATTTGATACTTATTTCATGCTACCATTAATATTATAATAATTTTGTAATTAATTATTTTTATTAGAAATTAGCTACAAAATAACTATTGATTTTAAAATTAGCCACAAAATTATTTAGCATTATCTTTTTAAGAAAAAATAATAGTTACATATAAAAAGTAGCATGTAATAATATTAAAAAATAATAATACATACAAATGATAATATTTATAGATTAATAATTCTTATAATAGTTAACAACATTCCTATAATAATCCTTATAAATAAATAATTTTTTGAAGAAATTATATATTAATAACCTTAAAATATAGCAAGTAATAAAATTAAAATTAATAATAACAATAGTAATAATAATACTAATAATGGACTATTTTCATTGTACTAATAAATATTATTGAATTTATACAATTTAAGAGTTCAACAATATCATGTAATTAAAATAATATCTTAAAAGTAATTTAAAATATTATTTTAAAGTAAAAATCACACTATTTCAAGAAATTTAATAAAAATCACATTATTGCAGCAAATTTAAAGTAAATTTTAATTTTATAATAATTATATTTAAAAATATTATTTATAAACACAAATAAATCAAGTAAAAATGTTCACAATAACAAAAATAACACAAATTTAAATAATTATATATTCATATTTATTATATATTTATTTTAATCATAATTTATCCATTTTCATTTATGTATTATACTATTACAATATTATTATTATTTGGAGAAATAAGAAATTTCAAGAAATTGAATATTTTTGAAGAAAATATTTGTTCAATTAAAAATATAATTAATTATCTTCCTCAAATTTTATATAATTATATTTAATATACTATTAAATATGTTAAAATAAGTTTATTTGTGTACATTTTAAACTAAAAAAACTTAATTATAAACTAAAAAATCTTAATTATAAAAATCTTTTAAAAAATTATAAATCATTCAAGATGTTTTTTTTTCCTGTAAGATAAAAAAATATAATTACGGTAAAAAGTCAAAACCATATATATCTCTACGAGACCTACCCTTCTAGGTGATCTTTTAAAATCTACACAAATTTGTTTATACCAAAATAATATTTTACAATGTGCAATACATCCTTAGGATAAAAGGTGGAGAAGCAAAAAGTAAATTAACATGGCTCTATACGATAATCACACGGCGAGAGAATCCTGATCCGGCACAGAGTACAAGGTCCGTATGCTGGCAACGTCATCTATGTGATGTCACCTCCTGTTGATTCCAGCATGTACATAAGCATACATGACAGCATGA
This sequence comes from Mucuna pruriens, assembly GCA_025330945.1. NCBI lineage: Eukaryota > Viridiplantae > Streptophyta > Magnoliopsida > Fabales > Fabaceae > Mucuna > Mucuna pruriens. Next base: position 6,452,783 of record JAENHJ010000533.1, on the reverse strand, counting down.
GGATGTGAGCTATGATCAAGGCCAAGAAGGTGACCGATCTCATGCATCGCAACCCACACCAAATCATAATACCCACTCTCTATCGGAACCTTATCTGCGTCAACGTGAACAAGTCTCCCATCGGTTGGTGGAAAAGAGTGAGCCAAATCGCTTCCATATTTCTTGAACGAAAAACCGTCATCGTGCTCTCCGCTCAACAACCCAATCACCAGATCCGAACCTGCGCTTCCGTTCCGACCCTCCCCGAACCTGACCGAAGACGCCTTAGACCATTGCCTAAACGCCTCCTTGAAAACCCTCCGCAAAACCTCTAATGCTGCACCCTCCGCACTTGATCCAAACTCGTACTTGAGGTGTCGCTTTGAACTTGGCCATCGAGGTTTCGCTTCGACGAATGCGAACCTCGAACGTCGGGAACTCCGCATCTCAGCGACGGCATTAGTTTCACGGTCTCCGAATCAAGTTTTCCTTCTAGAAATCTTTATCTAAATCTTTATCTATCCTTAAGTTTCTTATAATCTTTTACCGTTATATTAGATCATCAAAACTGTAAACAAGGAAGTATAAACAACTAAATACTTAAATCCATTTGTCAGAAAACTAATGGAGAATCTTCAATGTCTTCAATATGATTGAGAATCATTGATTCGTGGTCTTCCTCAATCAAACTGTCTTAATTCCTCATGAGACCTTAGCTTCTTTTTTTTATGGGAAGAATAAAAAGTGTTCTTTGGTTTGGTATATTGGGGACCATAACCTTTCTTGATGTGTTAGTTTACATATAGGATTTTCATTATCCCTTGACAAGCCAACCTGGTATCCACTTATTAAACTTATATCAAATCTTATCAGAAAATCTTTTAATTACTTAATTGAATCGCTTAATATTATTAAAATATAAAATCCACGTAATTAAAAGAAATTAAAAATTTCTAATATTCACGACACGTTTCTGTGGTAATATTCCTGAAACTTTTATCGAAGCTTCCAAATCTTCATCGATTTTCAGATCGCGCGTGTTGCTTTTGTCGGTGTCGTTGAAATTGGTCTCGTTGTCTTCTAGGTATCCGAATGCCCTGTGATATTTTCTGGAGCTTGCGATTGAAACACCTTCTGATGCTTTATCGGGATTTTGTGTAGCTGATCTCAGGCTTCGAGGGTGAACACCGAGAGGTTGCGCCACGAGAACGAGAAGGAAAATCATGAAAAAAGTTTTGAACAGGACTCGTAAGAAAAGCAACGTGGTATTAACTAAAAAGTGTATTTTAGGAATGAGTAATAATGTTATGGAATAACAAGCTTTTATTATGATTTTTAGATTTATTTATTTTATATTTCCCTCTCTCACGTAATTTATCTTATCTTATATTTGAAATTTTATCATGCATAAAAGATAAAACAACTATATATCTCTTACAACGAACTATATATATATATATATCTTCATGGCATCGGTTAAGAGAAAAAGGTACACCAAGTCGAAACATACCCATGAATTGAAGCAATGGCCACTTGATCTTCTTATATCCTATGAGCAGACAAGACTATGCTGGATAATTTCTATATGAAGTCTTGGTTTAAAATTCTTAATTAATTACTGTCCTTTCATTGTACACGCACAAAAAAAAGACATTAATTTGAAATGATCGATTCAGTCTTGATTCTTGAACCATTTTTTTTTCTTCAATTAAATCCTAATCGATTATGATGGGAGAAAGAAGGAAACGAACTTTGAAAAATAAATGGGCATTTTTGAATGGTGTTATAGTCATTTTATTATTTACCTTTTTCTAATTATTTTTGAATGAATTAATATGATATTTCGAGAACAATATGATAAAAAGATGGGAAGTTATAGTTCCACGATTCTAAGACTTAGCTGTAGATGTTATTTATATTTTAAATAATCTTTTATCTTATCACTACTATTATAAGATATTTATAAACTAGTTTAGTTTAATTAATGCAAACAACAAAATTTAAACTAAATGGATAAAAAAAAATGAACGAGCTCATTTTTTTTTTTAGATTAGATCCAATTTTGGGTCTAAACTTTAATACTAATCCAATTCAATGAAAATTAGATTTAGAAATGAATATAATTTTCTTTATAAAATTATCATACCACTGTCGTATATGCAGATATTTACGAAATTTTCTACCGATTTATTTTTATAATGAAACTTATTATTTAAATTACATAATTTTTTAATATTTTTATAATATAAATTGTAAATCAGTTTAAATTTAATATTTTATCTATTATTTTTTTTATTATATCACTTCTTTGTATTTTTATATTAATAAATTTTTATCAAGAGTAAATAAAACAAATAAAATTAGATATACAAGAGAGTGAATCACCAACTTAATATTTGAAATTATAATAAAAAATTGATTCTTAAAATTAATAAAATAATAAAATAATTTCTAAAATTATACATTATCAATTAATTTAATCTTTAAAATTATAATAAATTATCAAATTAATCTTTGAAATAAAAAAAATGACAAATAATTCCTGAAATTATAAGCTATCAGTCAACTTATCATTGAAATAGTAATACTAAGTCAAATTGGTTCCTAAAATTAAAATGATTTAATTTTACTTTTGTGTCCTAACTTTTAAAATTTTACATTTTTTTAAATTTTTTTCACACATTTTCATCCTAAAATTATATGATTTTGTGAATTTTTTTCTACTTTAAAATTTTCACACATTTTATCGTTAAAATACAATTAAGCCTTTCAAAATGGTAAAAATGTTAGAGTTGAAATTTGAACTTTTAACCCCTTCCTTGTCAACAATTACTAAAGTCATTAAGTCATTTAGTTTATTTTGTTTATATATAAATGATATATTATATGTATTATTATGGATGTTTTAATTATAATTTTGATCCATAAGTATATGATTATATTTGTACGAAAAAATATTAAAGATTAAGATGATAAATTTATTTATTAAATATTTTATTTTAATTATAAAATTTCTTTATTTAATTATATAAAATTATTTATTATTTACAAATCTTCCATCTTTTTATTTGTATGATAGTTATTCAAAAATAAAAATTTTAATAAATAATAAATTTATAAAATATTGTAAAATTTAATTAATAAATAATTTTATAGAATTGAATAAATAAATTTTTATAATTTACAAATTTATATAATTAAATTTATAAAATATTGTATAGTTCAAAAATCTCAATTTCTATATCTCCCTTTAATTTATCTGCAACCTTTAATTTGAATCCAATTGCATATAAACTTGTACTTGTGCCCCAAGCTTCATGTCAAGGCCGGTAATGAATGTTAGAAATCAAAGAAAACAATTTGTGGCTTTAGTTCGCTTAGGAGAATTTGATTTCCTTCATTGTGCGTTAAATAAACAGATGCATTTGATAAACAATGAGAATCAAGTCACCCTCCTTGTCGTTGGGTCATCTTCTACCCTAGAAAAGAAACGATGAAATTCAAATTGAAAGAATGGAATGAAAAGAGGAGACGAAATTAACGGACAAGGTGGAGGGGAACATTGATCTTAGAAGGTTTAGCATCCTACTGCTCAACAGTGTCGTTTGTTATCATCTTTAGGAGGACTTAACCAAGATTAAATGTTGTTTGTTGTCGCTCAGTTTCTCTTCTTGTTTGACGTAGCTAACATTGAACTTTGTTTGGGAGAAATGCTCCTTGTATTTTATATAATTTAGGAGCTATTTTCTATATTTTACTTGTTTTGCATCTTTTAGCTAGGAACTTATTCATAGGCTGTTTGGATGAAGAAAGAGAGATAGAATAGAGTGAAATAAAATAAAATAATATTCTTTTAAGAACATAAAATAATATTAAATTTTATCATTTAGATTCTATAAATTAAAATGAAAACAAAACCATGTAAAACACATTTTATTTCATTATACCTAACAAAATGAAACAAAACCATATATAAAACAAATTTTCTTTCATTATACTTGACGCTTACCTTTTTCTCCTCGTGAAACCAATTCTTTTTTGTTCCATACAAAGATATCTAAACAATAATAACTTTATTTCACTTTACTACCATTTTATTTCATCTTATTCCATTTCATTCACTTGCCATTAAATATTCAATCATAGCCGTAGGTCCTTAATCCATAATATTTAGTTGTCCTTTGCTCAAATATAAATGAAACTGCAGACGAAGTAATAGTAAAAAATAAATAAAAACAAAAACAAATTAGAGGAGAGACATAAAAAAAGAGAACACATGCAGCCATAATAATAATACTTAAAAGTTATGTACTGTAGTACTGAATACTCCAACATTAGAAAGAAGCATCCTTGCCCAATCAAAACCCAATAACCCATGTAAATCCCACTTGGTGCATCCTTCATGTTGCAAAAGGCCAAGTCATACATAACACCCCTAAAACAACAACAGAATTTTCCATGCCTCCATTTAACATTTGCCATAAAGAGTTCAAATACAATCACGATAAACTTGTCCTTCATACAAAGTAACAATAATATTTACACCTTACCTTCAATGAGAAACCCTTTCCCAAGACCAAAATTAAGCGGGCGAACGGCCTCCACCACAGCTCCTCCACCACCGTCGTAGTGCGGCCACCGCCGGCACCACCGCTCCAACATTCACCAAGTGAAAGTGTAGGCCAATATTGTTCTTTTTTTTTTTCCTAAAGCTTCACTTAAGCGATACTAACTATGCTATAATTATTGTATTAGCATAAGTCATGACCACATTGAACCACCATAGCTGGCCTGGTCCACCACCATGTCCATGTCAAAAATAGGCTTGGGGTGTGAGTCCAAGGTCTTGGATGATGGAAACCCAGTATTGGCTGGGCTAGTGGGCCTAAGCCCGATATTGGAAAAGCATCTATTTTGTCTCACTCGAAGGTGGGCCACCTCAGCCTGGGCCAGGGCCAATTGGGTCTGTAGCACATCAATCTGTTGCTGAAGCGAAGATATGGCCCCAACGCACCCATAAACAGGGTCTCGGACTCTGGCATTGGCCTCATACACCATGCTACTCACTGCATCCCCTCGTTGATGCATTGGTAGGTCCTGAAAAATTCACGGTTATTTATGCCTTCATAGAAAAAGAAAAATACAAGCAAATTAGCGATTAATCATTCGAATTATGTTGTTTATATAACAATTAATATAATATTTTTTATATTTATTTTTTCATCACATTATTTACTACATATTATATTTTTTTTAATTGTATAATTGGTTGCACGGGTAGTTCTTACAAATAATAATTTTCTTATTATTCGCGTATTACATGTTTACTTCTGATTAAAAATTTAATTTCAAGAGACAGGTTCACGTGGTGCAGAAGCGGAACGAGTTAATAAAATATTTTTTTATTGAGTGTGGAAATTGAAGGTCGTGTGTACGGGGTGCGCAATATCCTTTTCTTAAACGTGATTTCACAAAGCCTTATATTATTCCTATGATAATTTTTCTTTTTATTTCTTTGTATCATGTCAATCATCTCATTTCACATTTATTATTATTTTTTCTTATTTCTTTGTTTATTTTATGAAAAATGTATAAATATTTAATACAAATATAATTTTTCTTTCACAAATGTTCGGTGCTTGTTATACATGTCATACCACAATTTGTGCTTGGCCTTGACTTTGGGTGCCAAAAACACGTTTACACGCTCCCATTGGCTCCCTCGTACATAGCCAAATGATAATGAAAGAAAATGTTAACTTTTTGAAATGATTAAACAAGTTATGCAGCTTTAAAATTTAAATAATTATGCAGTCACCGAACCTTTACGCCTATGACACTAATTCAAAATAAAAATAAAAACAAAAAGGGGAGAAGAAGAAGAAGCATATTCAAGCAAATAAAAGTGTTAATAATCACCCAAAAAAAAAAATCAATCATGTTTTTTTATTTTTATTTTTTTTGTATACTTCATTTGAAAGTACCTAACCTTCTTAAAGTTGAATTAATTAATTTTGATAAAATCAAATTTAAAAGCGAATATAATTGTGTTGTGTATTCAATTTAATTTTTTAACTATAAATTTTATTTTATGTTTCAATGTATATGAAAGTTAGAAGAATTAATTATTAATATTAGAAGAAGAAAAAACACTTTTGCGGTGGGGCTTCTTTGGTGAAGTATGTAGAATTTTTTGCTAAAGATGTGGTGGTGGTTTAACTTTAAAGCACTTGTCATGCTTTTATTTTTTGATTAATTAAAAATTACAATTTATACACACCTTTAAAAACTTATATGGATCTAATGAATGTGGACTTTGAGCGGTAGCTCATTGTCATCTTTATTGAAATATGAAAAGAAAAAAAAAATACAAAGCAGACAAAGAGATGATGATGAAAGATAATGCATCCAATCTTCTTGGTCTTTTCCTAAACTTTCAAGGGTTGCTAAGAAAAAGCCACGTTGCACTGACTGTGATTCACGTACTTCAAAAATATTTGTTTATTTCTTATAATGAAAATTAAACATCGATATTATGATCCATCCATCCTTCATTTTTATTTTATTTTAGATAAATTACTATTGGTTTCTTTAAGAAATATTAAGTTACAGCATTTTTATTTTGTTTCAAAATATTATAGTTCTCTTTGAAGAAATAAAAATATGATACACTTTTATTATTTTATTATAAACAAAACTATTGATAATAAATAATAATTATGAAAAGTTCTTTTAATGGTATTTTTCTCTCTACAATTCTTCAAAATTAACTGTACTTAATATCATACACACGAAAAAAAATCCTAAAATGCTCGATAATATTAAAATATATGTTTTAAAATAAATGAAAAGACAATGTAATTTAAAAAAACATTTGTTGAGATAAAAGTTTAAATTACCTTTTATTATATAAACTATTTTAATATTTATAAATTACTTAAAAGCCACATAAAAGAAATGCCAAAAAATTACTTAAAATGCCAAGTTCTATTTCAACAAAACATTCCTTCTTATATATATGGTTCAAAATCATTAGCATTCAATTCCATTTTTTAATTGATGAGAAAATGCATATCTATCTTGAACATTTAAATTAAAAAGGAAATCTGGGGTAAAAAGTTAGTTCAAAAAAACAATTAATTATGTTTGGATAGTGTACATCCGAATAATTTGAAGATCTCCTTCATATGGCGTGCCCCAAGATTTTAGTAGAGGTGCCTTTCCGTGATGCTCAAAAGAGTGAAAAATTTTCAACGTCCTAACGCCAAGTAGAAGGGGCGAAAGATTGAAAAATAACTTATAAATAATTTCACATAAATCAATGTCTTAAATTAAATTAAAAGTGTAAAAAATTAAATTAGTTTTTTTTTTTTATCTGGAGGAATGAATAATTTTAAGCCCGCACATTTTTTATTTCTATACCTAACATACGTATTAGAAATTAATCAAGAAAAAAATCTAAAACTCTCCTAATGTTTGTAAATCTAGAAAACTCTCTGGACAAGTGTAAAAAATCTTATAACTTGCAAAATAAGATAAATTGTGGTGACAAAGCCTATCAATAGACATAAAGGTATATATCATTAATATAAGCAAGGAATTTTAATAAATACAATATTGTAGTTATATCATGTATGTCTTCTAATTCTTACTCGTCTTCAAATATCATATTCTAATAATACACTAAAAACCACGTAAATATTTGCACAAGTTACCCCCCAAACATAGTGGTATATTGCTTGGGTGGAGTATTTGGAGAAGTGAGCATTTATTGTTGAAATTAGAATGTCTGAATTTTTATTTTAATTGTTGAAAGTATATTAAAAAAATTTAGCAAGATTAATATAATTAATAAATCTTAAGAGATACTCTTGACTACATTTAGCGAGTAACTAAATCAATTTTTTGTGTTGAATTTTTTACTTTTAGTACCAAAAGATATTTTTTTAAAACATGTTAGAATCACTAATCTGATTAAATTAATTAGGTAGGTTTTGACCGTTAGTTTAAATCTTACATGACAAGAAAAATGTTGCTATTAATAGATCGTGACATATATGCCTTCATCTTAAAACCAAATAAGCTCTGCTTTTACTTCAAAGCTTAAAAATCCAAAAAAAAAAATAGTTGCAAAATTCTATTTCATCAAAAGTTTAAGCAATAAAGAGGAAAATATACTATATTCTATTTCTTTAAGTCTATACCTAGTAACTTTTATAGTTCATAAATTTAGACTCTTTTCTGAAAGACAATGCTAGGATATGTGTATATGTATGTATGCATCCTCAGGGAATGAAGAGCAAAGTCCAATGAAAAACTATATAAATATTGCTAATGAAAAGTTGCCTAAGCAAGACATGTGGGGGTAGTGATCAATCTATAGTGAAAATTGGGAAGAATAAAACAAGAGATTTGGAATAATTAAAAAAGTGAACCTGTAGCATCTTGTTGACATTGCTAGCACCAAACACCTTGTGCACATTTGCAAATTTTTGGGGTTCATCTGCTGGGAAATATGGAGCAAAAACACAATCCTGGGCACACCTTCTCCTTAGAAGCTTGCATGCAGCACAGGGTGAGGCTGCACCCTGCTTCCTACCACCACCACCTTCCTTCATCAATTCTACCTGCAATTAGCCAATAAGAGTGTGCTACACTATTTTTTTTTCTTTTTATTCCTTCTCTTTGAAACAAATTAAAGAGAGGGAAAAAAGAGTGTCGGTACAAAAGAATGACTAATGAGACACAACAAAGATTCCCAGTTAGTGAGGGAAGGGGCAATGCTGAATGATGGGAGAAGAAAAATACTTGGAAAGTTAACAAAAGTGAGAGACTAAAAAAGAGTGAGGCATGTGGGAGAGAGGAGGAGTGGCAAGCATTATATAATTGTTATTATTATTATTATAAGGTAAGGCCAAAACGTCAAAGTGGAGGGCGCCACTACGTCACAAAAGAGTAATGATTTTTAATCAATAAAAATTATATATTATTTTTTGCAGTTTTTTTTATCATAAAAAAATACACATTTCACCGTGACCGATTAATCAATTATCAATTATTACATGTACGTCAGAGATTTATAATCAGATGCAGGCCTCACTTAAAAGTGCCGTTACAAAATTAGAGATATAAGCAGCGAAATTCCTCGATTTACATCTTTTACATATCATTAGATTTTGCAAAATATAATTTTTTTAAAAATATGTGATTTAATGATTGATATCTAAATTTGTGTATATAACATAATATTTTTTTTGAAGAATTTAACTTTTTAAATAAATTTGTATCTTAAAGAAATTAATATTTAACTTTCAGCAAATAATACAGTGAGTACACAAATAATAATTTACTGTTCTCGGCTTATGAAATATTACATGAAAATTTGAAAAATAATTAATTTAAAAATAAAAGTAATTAAATTAAAAGAAAAGAAAAATTAATAAATAAAAATGTAATTAATTTAAAATATAAAATTTACATTTTTAATATTAACATAATTTAAAATATTTAAGAAAACAGAAAACATATGTTTTCAACGTACGGTAAAATTATGTACCACTAAAAAATAATATAATAAAAAATGTCTTGCTCTTATTGCACTACTTTTATTTTTGTTTATTAAGAGCTCATCTTAGAAACATAAAATAAAATATTGTATATCCTATATTTGATAAATACAAAGAAATTTAATTTATCCTATGTATTTATGAACCAAATTAATAGTTATGCAGGAAAATTTAAAAGAACAAAACTACAAATGGATCATCTCCTTCAAATTGTCCCTATCCTCAAAATTTATTATACGTAAACTAGTTCTTAAATAACTCTTTTCAACAATTGCAATTTTACTTTAATGTTGATCTTATCTCTCTCTTTTTTTATAGTAGATTGAATGGTTTGTACAATATTATTAATTATTAATTACACCCATGCAATACACAGACGTAGTGAAAGAACACGTACTCAACTTAATGAAATAAATTTGAAGTTCAAGTATTTTAAATGAGCAATCGATAAATTTATAAATTAAGGTTGCTGGAAGGCCAAAATTTGAAGAGATTAAATTAAACCAAAATAGAAATAAATATAGATGTGGTGGGCGTAGTGTTGTATTGTTATATATCTTTTACTTGCTTCGATCAAAAGTCCGAGACCATTTGAATTCAAGTTAGAGTTTCTCTTATTCTCCCTATTATTGTAAGATCGTAACTAATTAAAAAATAAAAACAGAATGCATATTTTGTTAGGCTATTTTCTGTCCAAACTTACATTCAGTCCTTAATAAACTTCTCTTGGACTGAAAATAGCACAAGTCTACAGTTATTAGATCATATACAAATAATCTTTCATAAAAACAATTCCTCTTGAACTTTTTCTCCCAGGACAATGAATACCTCACCGTTAAAATCAATAAATTGCACTATTTCAAAGGATTTATTTCTCCACTGAATAAATAAGATTTGAGTGTTTGCTAAGTTTTAATTATTTGTTAAGAAATAATTGCTTGTTATAATTTTTTAATAAAATTTATTATAAACTATTTTAAACGTAAAATAAAGTAATACAAATACACACTAATAATTGGTTGTCCACTTGTGCACACCAAAAACAATACACACTAATTGGTTACGAAAAAAGTAATATGTCACCATGAGTATGATGTTGCAATTAATATTATATAGAGAATGCATATTTTCTTAGGAATACTTATACCTTTAATTAGTGGTACAACAATCACTACACTCTTGCTCGTAGTGTTAATAGGATTATATTTCCATTGTTATTCTTTAAAAATAACGCGTGTAGGCATGATCTCAAAACCACACTTCCAATAGCTCCTACATCATAGTTGACACCGTTATTTTATTTATTAGTTTAATTATTTATACGACAAGCATTGTTTTGCTCTCCTTCTATTATTAGTAATAAATTTTATACCAAACAAATTAAATATATGGTCACATGCAAATAGAAGCAAATATGAATTATACAACTACTAACTTGATTGGAATTCCGTCCAATACACATGATAAAACTACATCAATTGAATTTTTTTTAAGTATGAATTAGCCTTCAATGTCAATGTTGCGTTGATTTGAATAATATTTGATTTTAATTTTTTACCCAAATTCTTAATTTTTTTATAAAAATTAATTTATTAAAAAAGTTGATAAATACTTTATACATATAATATAATTATTATATATATATTTGATGCAAAAATTTTAAACTCTTTGTGACACCTACCCACACAAACAGAAGCACATGATAACGAGACTGACAAACTTTCTCATAATGTGATGCTCATTGTCAAGATCTTTGAGTTTATGAACCCAATAATTATTTCAGTCAACTCTGGGGTCTACTATAGTATTTAGTCAATGACTATGCTTTAGGGACACAGATCTAGGCTTCCACTGTTTAAAGGGAGATATACCCTGAAAGGAGACAACAATAGCTAACAGAAGACAATATAAAATTATATGTATTTCTTGCAAAACAAAAAAAAAAAAATTCAATATGTTTTTAAATTTTTGTTAATTCGCATTGACTTATAGTATGTTTGTGTTGGATTTCTATCACTTCCAACCTGCATTTGACAAAAGTGACAAAGGACCACTATAAAATGGTCTCTAGAAGGCACATTAAGTGAAGGCAAATCTTTTCTTTTTTTTATTTTTTGTAAGAAGTGATGACAAATCCTATACAAACAAACACCCTCTTAATTATACTTCGAGAATCAAGTTTGGCCCAAAAGCTATCCCCAACCAGGCATTTTACCATATCATGATAATTGAAATAAAAAAAAATGGGTGAGAAAAAATTTAGAGAGGGAATTGATCTTGTTCTAATGTGAGGACGTGTCTTAAGCATATGCTAAAACTTATTAATAAAAAAAAGGTAAGAAAATTTTTGAGAAAGAAAATTTGTGTCATTTTAAGATCAAGGTGTCATGAGCATTGGTTAAAACTTATCGTAAGAAAGGATGCGAATTGAGAAAGTAAGAATACATTCATCCTTAATTTAAAGTAGAGTACGTCAATTCAAATAAAAATGAATATTTTCTTTTTACCTTTTTACTTTGTACACCTCACTTTCATCATGTTGGTTTTGAATTTTAAGTATACATATGCACATTATATGCATTTTTGTCTGTTTGGTTAGAATGATTTTAGAAAGAAAGAAATTGGTAAAAAAAAAAATGTGAGAGAATTAATCTTTTTATTATTTAGAGAAGGAGAGAAATAAGAGAGAGAAAAAAATTTGGTGGACTTCACATAAAAAAAATCTCTCTTTTAAGTGAAAAGATTATATGAAAAAGAAAAAAAAATTGTGGGATACATTAAAATTGAAATAACTTGTTTACTTTTTTATATTAGACTATGTAAATATGTTAACAGAGATAAATATGTCTTTACAACACACTAACTTTTCTTTCTCTTTTATTTCTTTCTTATTTTTATCAAACCAAACAACTAAAATCTATTTATTATCTTTTCTCTTCTATTTTTTTTTCTATTATATATTTTTCTTCTCAAAATCTTGTAATTCAATGATGAACACAAAAGTTTAAATGAAATTTCATCCTGAAATTGTATTTATTTTTTTTATGAGAATATCTTTGAATAGAAAGCCAAAAATTAATATCTCAAAATACAAATATTCATTTAAAGATACGACTTCTCTTAACCGATGTTCTTCGTCATATGGATACTCTTTCATCCCATAAATGATTGTTCTTGTAGCATTTTATTTGGAAATCTACGTTGATCAATATGTTTTTGTTGACCAGTTCTATAAGGTTGAAATTGAAGGCATTAATATGACTACTGGATAACGAAAGGGGAGAAAATATGGTAGGAAGAAAACATAAGGAAAATTAAATTACTAATCTCTCCTTCTGTGACATGAATAAAATTCAAAGAGCAGTATTTTATTATAAAACAATAAGAGAACAATGCAGTGCTTTTGTTGGGCTACTTTTTGAAGCAACCTACCATCAATTTTTGAAGAGTGACATTGAGTGAATGGAATGATTGCAGGCCTCTTAGCTTTAGAGGGAGCAAAAAGAAACTCATAGGCATGTGAAGTTTAGAAGATGTGCAAAAATTAGTTATCGATGAAATTATTAAATATTTCGTATTTGTTGAGAATGTGTTTCTTAATAGCTTAATTACACAATATTTCATTTATTTTTATTTTTTTATTCACAATTAAAAACATACGGTACTAATAACATAGTATTGGGAAACCGCATAGTGTACAGGATAATGGAAACAATAGCATATGCAAATGCAGCAACTCTTCATGATCTTGTATGCTCAGAAACTAGAAAGTGTGTCCATTTGATGGTCAAAATGAAGAGGACAGTGCTTCGACCGTTGGAGAAAAAACAGCTTTTTCTTTCGGTTATTTTGACTTGAGACTTGAAAAAAGCGAAGTTTGAAAACAGAGAAGGCATGCATATATCAAATTCAAAGAGAGAGGGGCCCATTTTGGACGATTTGTGAACCTTTTGTCCCTAGCATATACCTTGATTACCTTCCACTATACCAAATGCTTGATTTGGTTTCTCCTACTTTAGTTCCATATTTGTGAAAAATGAGGGGTGCATTAATTGTGTTAGCATGTAAGTAAGAGAGCAATTGCATAAATGTTATGTCATATATTGTTCTTTTTCACTTTTCATGATTTCTTTGAAGTATTGTCACATATGTTCCATTGAAATTGATAACCAAATTAATCGTAATGGCGCCAATCCATTTTCTTTTCCTCTTTTTCCTTCTCTTCTTGCCATTATGACTGCTTTTAAAGGCCATTAAACCTTTATTTTAAACAAAAGATGACTACATCCTTGTGTGGAGATGGAGATCATAAGTTCTAGCGCTCATTGAGATTCAATCTTGAAACTAAGCAGTCCTCAAAGATTTACTGATATGAACCTAATTTTTTTGTAGCATTTTAAACGGCATGAAAAATGTACTATATCAATTAGTTTTTTGTATTCTCTAATTATTACAAAGCATATTAAATTGAAGTTTCATGGTTAAAAAAATGTGGATTGTGACTTTTTTTTTTTTACCAATACATGATAATGAGAGATATTCAAGAAAGGAGGGAGGCATAACACACTTTTCTAGTATATTTTTATTATTAGTTAAAATTTATTATTAATTAAAATTTTCATTTTTGTACTTTTTTATTTTTCGTCACTATAAAAAAAATTTAGAATAATTCTTATAAATTTCAAATCATTCAATTTTAGTCTTTATGTACAAAAATGTTAATTTGTTGATGTTATAGTGATGTCAACATATATCATGTCATTAAAAAATGACATCATCACGTATTATATTAGCATATTGTCATGTCATCAACATTATGTCAATAAAAATGTTACATCAAAAAAAAAATTGACATGTTAGCGACAAGGATTAGAAATAATCTTTTTTTAATATAGATGAAAAATAAATAAATTTAACTTTAAAAGTATTATAAAATAACAATATTAAATAACAAGAAAAGATTATTATTTATAAACACAACATATATCTTAATTAAACTAAAATTAATATTATTTTTTATTGTATAAATACTCTAGGCTATGTCATTGTTCATATACAACATTCATTCCATTTTCTAACACACATCTCATAGAAAAAAAAATATCAATGTATGAATTATTTTCTTTTTTTGTTCTCACTCAATACTCTCACTTTTTTTAATCTATCTCTTATTTCTTTTATCATCATTCATAATAGATAAGAGTGAAAATAAGTTAAGTGAAAATGGATATCGTTCTACAGCTTGATCTATGTAAGGTCTGGCCAATTTTTTAAAAATGTCAGATTTAGATTTATTAAAAAATATTTTTAAGTTAAAAGGTCAAACTTTAAACTTTAAAAATGTCTATTAGATTTGATAAATCGGTCTATTTATATAGATATATAATATATTATTATATTGTATATTATATTTAATACATTAATAATAATTGTTATTAAAAATATTTTTTAATAAAAACTTACAACAGTCATACTTGACAAGTCTCTTGCATAAAATATAGAGAAAAATATAACATACAACACAAAAACTACTCTAAGCAATATGATTGTTCAAAAATATACATGTCAAGTTAAGTTTATATAAAAAAGTCGATGATAGGTAAAAAAGTCATATTTGTCTTTATATTTTTAACTAAGATTAGTCTCAATTTTAGTAAATACTAACTTGACCTAGTTTGTTTACATTCCCAGCAATACAACTCACATAAGCACGACACATAAACTAATATGTTTTCCTTTACATAACATTTTCTATTCTCACAGCACACCCACAACTTCTATTTTCTTTGCATATTTCATACTTACTTGATTAATGATATGAGTGATAAGTTCTAATAAAAGTCTTAAAGTTTCAATTTGTGTGAGTGTTTTAGGCTAAAAAAACCTATAATAAAAAGATATTAGTTTTAAATCAACAAAAATGCATTTTCTAATATTAAATAGTTATTTTTAATTTTTATTTTATATTCATTTAAAATTAAATTTATACATGATATTTAAGGCTTAATATTTGTCTATGGTTATAAATATGTTATTTTTTTCATGTAATTTATTTGTATTTTTTCATTTCTGTAAAAAATCATTTTTAATTCTTATAAAAAAATTATTTTTAATCTTTGTTATTTATGCGACACTTTTTTGTTAATACAATGTTGATGACATGTTAACATGACAATATACTAATATAACACGTGACGATGTAATCTAACATTATTTTTATTAATGTAGTGTGTGGTGGTAAATTTAAAATTTATTAAAAATTACATAATCTCAAGGCAGACTTATTAAATAAAATATAAAATTATAAAAAATTATTATTTTTAATAAATTTTAATTAAAGAATATTTTCAAAAGAGTAGAAGATGTGTTCTTCTATAAAGATTGAAACTTTCATTGGCTTGGTTGCTGCGTGGACGAGACATCTTATGTTTCAGTGAAGTAATAAGGTGCATATAAACATTATCAAATGTTAAAAATAAATAATGTTAGTATCTTGTTGTTTAAGGAAATCTTTACGGGTCCAGTTTCCATGATTCTTTAAGTAAAAGCCATTAGGGAGTTTTTTAATAATCTACTTTAACCATCATCAACTTATATAATCTTTAGCATTTTTATATAGTATCTACAAAGAGACATAATTTGGAGTATTTTAGTCATGGCTCATGACTCTCCCTAATCATAATTTTTTAAGAACACTTTACTATTATCTTTCTTTACGGATAATGGGAACATGAATTTGACTTTGGGAAACCTCTATGGCTTAGTGGTCCCTTTAAAAAGCATAAAATCCAGCTACAACTACAATAAGAGAGGCCACTCTTTCTTTCTTCTAGCATCTTTTTGAAGCAAAGTGCATTAGATCATTTTGGTAATATTCCTCATTGTAAAAATTAGTTACAATGATAAATTAGAATTCTCAAGTGCTCAAGGCCATCACATTTCTTCGCACATAAAAGGGCGAATTTGTGGCAGTTCACAAAATTATACAAAATGATATCTTCACTGTCTTTTTCGTTTAAGGTACTAATGAGGTAGTGTAACCCCTTTTGTTCACAGGAAAAAAATGATATCTTCACTAGAACATGAGGGTCCCTATCATACCCTTTTTGCCATGCCCTTCACATAGCAAACAAAGCATGGCTAACAAGGAAATCATGTTTTTTGTCACAGGGAAGAAAAGGTGCAGATATGATTTAACATATCTTTCAACAAAGACAAACCATGCAATCGGTTTTATCCACCTTGTCCCCCAGGGATCCCATAAGATCCAAGGCCCAAAATGGATAATGCAGGACAATATAATGGGGCACATTTTGATTACATAACATTCATATGTGCTTCTTTCTCTAGCAAAGTTTCCCTTTTACTCTCATTCAAGTTTTTATTTATGAGTGCACAAATAGTTGTTTTATGTGTGCTGTAACTAAAGAACTCAAGAGACTAGTGAATGAAAGATAAAGAAAAAAAAAAAAAAAGATAGGTTGAGCTGCTCATCAAAATAATAACATTAGCAATTTTATATTTGCAATATTATATAGTAAATGAACAAAAATTATTAGAAAGTCTAATCATACACTTTTTAACATATTCATTTTAGCATACTCTTTATTAGTGATTAAAATTTATTCAAAATTATAAAATTACTCATAAATTTATAATTTCTAATAAATTTTAACATATAATAAAGAGTTTAGAAAATATGGTCAAAATTGTTTTGGAACACCTGAGGACTTAAACAAGTGTCACGCCAGCAATCCTCTGGAACGATTTTAATTCTTCACTCAAGAAATCCAAGTGTCACAATTACTTAGAAAAACTCAACCCAAATTTTGGTTTAATTGATCAAAGCATACTACAATCCTCTCCGACGGAAATGGATATCCATTTTGCATAATTCTAACAATTAAGTAGCCATCTATTGTCTATTATATGCTCGTAAAAGTAGCCCCCAATTGATAGAACACTCGCAATTCACCATCTAACATATCCAAATATGCTTTAAAAAAACACGCAGGACCTATTAATGTGAAAAAACCTTCAGAGCTGCATCTCACTCATCTATTATGTTTATGACCATTCTAGGAAGGGTCAAAATTGTTTTAGTCGAAGGTCAACAAATCAGTTTATTATAAATCTAAATTCTGCATAACCCACAAAAATGTTGAACAATAAGACATTAGCCTTATATCCAAAATGACCCGGATAAGTCTTCAAAGACTTCACATTTGGCTTATAAGCTGCCATAATTATCTTTTTCAATTAATTTTTGTTTTTTGAATTCCATGGACCATGAGTCACTGTTGTAAGCTCACTGTTTGCAGGAAGACCATCAAATTCTCCACAAAGAATCAATTTGAACTCTCTATTTGCTTTTACTGGAGCGAAATATTTCCTTAGTGAACTAGTAAATACTTCTGCTATAAAGAAATGTTCAATTTTTCATGTTTTTGCTACGATTAGGGGATCCATTTTAGATAACTCTTCTAACCCAAAGATAGTTATGCTATCCTGAATTTCTATGTAACATTATAAAGTTGTTTAAATCTTTGATAATTTCATAATGCTCTTCACCATCAATCCAAGATTGGAGCATAGTTGACGTTGAATCTACAAGATCTACCACTGTATAGATAGCATTTCCACTAATCCTCTTGATTGTACAATAATAACATCTAAATGGATGTTATAGCAAGAGCAGGATCAGTAAAATCTTCTGCAGATACATAAATTGCTTTTATAGAAGTAATGAATCCTTCTTTAGTATAAATAATTCTTTCTTGTAAGGTACTTGGCTAACCCACAGGAGAGGCATTTGACCCAATAAGACAGAAACTTCACATTCTGCTTGGAAGAAGTAGGAGATGTTGTCCATAAACAAAAGTATGTCTTATTCATTGACATTAAAAAATGTAGGCTATGACAATAAATCTAATTTACTAATTGTAAAACTTATAATTACTCAAATGTATCAATAGACTTAATATTTGATTTTTTTTTTTTTGTTAATGATTCTAACAAAAATCCATTTTGAAGATACGACAATATTTTTTATTCTCAAATAATATGGAGAGTTTTGTTTTCATAGTAGAAATTCTATTTTTCCTACAATTTAGCTCTTCCTTAAAGGAGACAGAAATAAGTATAAATATGAATTTAAAATTGAGAATAAATAAAAATCAACATAATAAAATTTTGGCTTTTAAAAAATTTAAATAAATATAAAACTAGCCCAATAAGACCTAACACACAATGAGTTGGACCCCCAACAAATTTGTAATTTACATTATTATCTCAATATTTACAAATAAAAAAAAATAATGCTACCATCAAAATAATAAAAATACAATTAATTTTATGCAAAATTAAATTAATGTGTTATGTGGTTCTTCTAGCTGAGGAATTGCTAGAATGTAGGGCATTGTCTCAAAATTTTATTGCATCAAATTTTATTTGCTTTTCACTTTTGTGTAGCAAAAAAGATTACTACTGAGCACAAGGAATGATCCCTGATCTTATTGTCTGTTGCCATCAAGTGTTAAACATCATATGAAGTACAAAAGGATAATACAACTTAAATTAGCTAACAACTCATTGTTTATATCGAATGGCCTAAACTGTCAAAGAAAACTTGCTCCACTTTTGGCCCAATCTTCTTAGCAACTCCTATAAAACCTGAGAAAAAATATTGTAGGACCAAAATAATGAGTTAGACTGACTATAAACAATGCACAAGCACCAACCCACTTGAATTGAGCCAAACATTTAATTAAATTAGAAGTGGACACTGGACAGCAATGGTCAAACTATATCAAAGAGCTCTATCAAAATTTTGAGAATCTAGTCATTTCAAATGCTTAAGGTGCCAAGCAAAGGCATTATTAATATCTCCAACACCATTGTACCTTGGTCCATGCATAGGCCACGAAAAAAAAGAAGCACAAGTGACAGAACAATCTTCTATACTAAAGTCATATCATAAATACCATAATAAAACAGCCAGAAATTGGCCATAAAGCTACAAACTCTAGCTCAATCCATTTGGCTATTGAGTAATAAAGCAAAAGATGGTCTATTTGTCTAGAATTATAAGACCACATGCCTTGGTATCATTAATATGAGTAGGTGGTCCATTAAATTCTAAAATGTAGCAAGATAATTGTGCAGCTAAACAATACAAAATTAAGAACAGTGGCATGTGAACAACAAAATAAAAACATTAGAAGATGAAGCTCTACTTGGTTAAAAACAACCTTGGTATGTCACAATTTGGTTTGCTAAGCTAGATATAACCTTCCATATATTGTTCATAAATTTATCATTGCTAGAAGCTGCTTACCTTCCTCAATTTATTCAAAGCACTGCTGGTATCAAAAGTTTCATTCCTCTGCTCATTCATCATAACAGCAGCAAGCTCAGTCAAAGTTACACTTAAAGAAAATAGATACTTGCCTTAAAAAAAGTACCAAAACAAAATGTGTTTCGGTTTATACAATAGAGTTGGATAGAAAGCACTAAGAACTGAAATTACAAATAGAAGAACCTCAGTTATGCTTTATTCTTCCACTGGATTATTGAATAATAAAAATATATCTATTATGAAATGGATAACTATAAAAACATATATCAAATTGTTAAGTCTAAAATATAATTTTGTTTACTCATCATAATTTAGTTTTGGATTGCTTTCTTAAGTTTAAATTTTTTTACTTTAGTCCTTAAAATGTTTACATTGACTAAGTTGATCCTTTCGTAAATTATCACACTAATTTGGTCAACTTAACGTCACATGACAAATTGTTAAAAATGTTATGTCAGTCAAAAGTAACCTTGTAAATAAAAAGTGAAAATGAAAAATATTAGAAGACTTTCCTTAATATTCATTCAAGTAAAGCAGACTTCTCTATTCTCAAACTTGATATCAACCAATACATACAGTACCAAAAGAAAACAGCCACTACAGAGGGTATTCACAATAGCCCAAAAGAAGATTACATTCAATCAGGGGCAACAAATGAATGCAGACTTATTAAACCAAAAAAAGAAAAAAGAAAAAGAAGGGAGACAAATGTCTAACATACTGCCGCCTATAAAAATGTTATCTCCTAATTCTATATAAAAACCGAAGATGTTACACTAAACCTTGAGAAAACACAATTTACTTCATTCAAACTAATTGCAACATTCACAGGTAGTTTATGAAATTTCAATGCAAGCTGGTGCAATATTTACACAAGGAATGATAATCACAAAACATACTCCAAAGTACACCCAAAAAAAATATAGGATCGAGTCATTGTTTGCAAATTGCAACTAATCCGACCTGACATAACAATTACAGAGTGAAAGAAAGATATTTGTGGACCCAAATAGCCTATACATCTCAGACACCACAGCACGAGTCTTCTCGACCAGCTTATCCCGCCATGCTTTCAGCATATATCATAATCAAAATCGTTTAATGTTAACAGCTAATGGAGATCTAGGCTATTTAAAGTTGGAAGCCGAGGAATGACAAAAGCATACAACTTCAACTACTTATGCATGGCCCCACAACAGCTACCAAATCAAGCTTGGTTAGATCCTTATCCAGCAGTTGGAGTTCAAATGTCCTCAACAATAATTATTTTTTATCTTAAAGAATCTAACACTATAGAGACAATTTTCAATATTCACCTACTCTATTCAATCAGACTATACAAGTTATTCAACAATAATTTAAACCTCGTAAAATAATTTAATTATTATATTATAAAAATTAAATATTTTCTCAAAGAATAGTTTATATGATAATATTTTAAATTTGCTTTTTATTTGGCTACAGTAAAAACTCGATATTTTTAAAAATATCGAGTTTTGAAAATCTTATAATTCTAATTTTTCTAAATTATTAAAAAAAAAGATCTGAACTATAGCAGCTTTAAATTTACTTTCTCTTTGGTTCCTTGGAGGGCTATCTGTCGAAACGCTTAAATGACTTAGTAATATAATCTATCTTTTTAAAAAATAAAATAGATGACTTTTTTTATATTTTTGTAAAAATAATATTTTAATTAAAATTAGTCCAATTTTTTTTTTAAATTATGTAAATTTAATTTATTATTACAATTGAGGGTATGTAAGGCTAAAGAAATGCCTTTATTGAGTTAAAAAATCATAAATTTTTATTTAAAAATAATAAAATTTGTTTTAAACCATAAAGATTCTTGTATGATAAATAAAAAATATTTTAAAAATTTAAATAATAAAGTTTTACAGAATCATATATAAAAAATTTATTTTTCTAAAATAATATTAAAAAACACTTATATATTTGAAAAAGTTCTATTAATAGCAAACAAGAAAACTGTTATTTCCATAAAATATGTGTGAATACTTTTTGAGTAATCAAACAAATTTTAGTTATTTATAAAAATCATAATTTTCAATAATTATTATTCCTATGTATGAAAAATTTTCTATTATACTAATCGAGTTATTCTCTTCAATAGCTCTCATTATATATTAAATTTTTTTAATTCAACAATTGAATACATTGATATTAACTCAGCGATTGAGCATACCAAATTTTAGATATATCATATATTTGTAGTTATTTAATTTTATAGTTTATTTTTTTATAATTTTTAGAAGTATATTATTAATTAAATTAAATTTAATAAATGAAGTGTCAAATAATTTTAAATTTTTATAAAAAATTATAGACTTTATTAATTAATAATTGGATTAATAAAGTTAATATATAGAAAAATTATTGTATAGAGTAACTTTATTGGGATAATGACTTTTTTATGTAAGAATAAAAATGATTAATTTTAACCTTTAAATTCAAATGAAAGATCAATATTAAAAGACTCACTTAAAAATTTATTCTAATGGTAATAGTATTATTGTCATTGTTGTCAACATTATCACTAGTAATGGTGACAATAATAATAACAATAATGGTTGTGGCGATTGCAACGATGGGAAGCGTGCATCACCATCATCGATCCCACTATTGGTGGTGACGGTGTAACAATATTATTGTCGTTGTTAGTGTTATTGTTGTTATCCTCATCATTGTCGTTTCCTTCTCGTTGTCATTATCATTGTTGTCATCGTTATCGTCTTGACCTCTACCATCATCAGAGTGGTGATGAGAACTACAACCATTTAAGTGAATTTTTAAAATAGATCTTTTAATCTTATTATTTAAATTTAAATTTTGAAATTGACCATTCTCATTTTCAAATAAAAAAGTCATTCTTATATGATATGTGTGTTAGTTATGATTAATGTACCATTAAGATTCTCCACTCAGTGTCCACTTGTCACACATGCTTAATTTTGTCTCATAAATTACTAAGAGTAAATGACTATATACAATTATTTATTTGTACTTATGACACTACTAGTTAAATATGTTTTATAAATGATTAATAGTGTCACGAGATTATTGAAATATCTAATGATTATTAACTTAGTCTCACGAATAGTTAAGAGTAAATAAATGTATATGCAATTATCAGTTTGTACTTATGTCATCAATAATGAAATATGTCTCACAAGTGATTAATAATGTCACGAGATTATTAAAATGTCTTTATCTCCTAAGTAAAACTGTGAACATGAGTTAATTAACTCACCATGGATTGATAAAAAGATAAGTCAATCCAATCTAATTTACTTTTTGGTGAGTTAAGAAATGATCGACCTAACTTAATTAAATAAATAAATTTAAATTTAAGATTAACTTTAATTTTTTAAATAAGTCAACCTAAACTTTACGGTTCAACATTAATTACTCATTCCTAATTTATTGTTTAAATATTTTACAAGAATTTTATTAATTATATTTTTTTATAGAAATACGTAGGATTCTGTGTAAATGAGAAGATTAATTTTCAACTTTCTTTTTATAATAATCAATAAAAAATTATTTACTTAAAACGTTTGAATTTTACAAACCGTCTGTGCAAATTTTTATTTGTAGATTATATTTAACATTAAAATATTTATTAAATACTAAATGAATAAAATTAAAAAAATAATTTAAACAATAATTTTATAAAAACAAAAAGAATTAAATTATAAATAAATTAAACAAGCTTACTTTATTTTCTAAAACAAGTAAAATTCAAAATTTTAAATAGACTCTAATAAATAAACCAATTTAACTCAAATACTCATTTACATTTCACGCTCCCTATTTCTGTGTGGCGTGGAATATCATAGATTGGGATCCTCTACGACTCAAAAGAACGTGCACAGTGGACAGTTATATATCTAACCATTAAAATTAATAAGATTTAATTTTAAATATTAATTTATTATATATTAAAGTAAACTGAATGGATAGGATGGATGCAGTTTGTATTAATAACTGCAGAGGATCAAAATTCAATTATCATGCTGAATTGGGAATCAAGTAGAGTCTACAACAGTCCACTCCAGTGCCACAACTACCAAATCGCCATGGCAACACCGGGAACAGTAGCATCTTCTATTCTCCATTCCCACACTCTACCACGCACGCCATGCCGCTTTCGCTTTCCCTCCACTTTCTGCAACTTCACATTTTCCCCTTCCAATTTCCCCGCAAAATCTTCTTCGCGCCTCACCGTCTTCTCCGCTTCATCCACCGAGCACCACCGCAACTCATCTCAAGACCTCGCCGTCCTTCTCGAAGTCGACGGGTGATTCGATTTCTTACTCCAACAACATTCTCTTACTGCACTCCACGATCCTGTTCATTCATATCCTGCTTCTCACATTTCTAAACTATTGTTTCGTTATTTTAGGGTTCTTATGGACTCGCACCGCGTCGGAAATCGCCTTTCCTTCAATAAAGGTACGAACGGTTCTGCATCCGTCGTCTACGTGTTTGTGATTCCGTGTAATGCGCCGTAGTTTATGTCCTGTGTCCGCAGCGTTCGAGAAGCTTGGACTCGATTGTGCGAACTGGACTGAACCTGTCTATTCAGATCTTTCGAGGTGTGTTTGTTTTTGTTTATTTGTTGGATTAGATTGTTATCTTGCCTATGCGGTATGCGTGATTCAAATAATTTTTGTCACACTTGGCTTTGGCTTCAAGTAAAACAACGCGCTGAATTTCTTTTTTAATTGTTAAATATTGGAGTGTCTTAACTATTGATTGCTACAAGTTAATGTCCGTGAATGTTTGCGTTGTTTATAAAACATTTTCTAATGATTTTGCAGAAGAAGTGCTGGAGATGAGGAAAAGATGGTATTCCTGTATTTTAATCGTGTAAGTTGTTTGTCTTTTGCCTGTGGTTGGAATTAAAAAAAGAGGCAAGGTTACTGCTAACTTCAGTAGTTTTCTTCGTTGCCAAAATTAGTTAAGCCATATTTTTCTTTCGTTGTCTGTAATAAGCAGATTGGGTGGCCTTCTTCGTTACCAACAAATGAGAAGGGACTGTTTGCGAAAAGTGTTTTGAAGCAAAAGGTTTTGTCCTTATACTTGGTCTTGATGAATGATATACTACAGATAATTAGTGTGCTTTTAACTTTGGTGTATGAGATTGAGGACTGTGAGGTATATTAGATGTAGTTGGTTAACTAGGACTGTGTTGTTGATGAGAACATAGAGTTGTGCTGAAACTGTCCTGATTCCCGTGAACTTTGCTTTGTAATGAAAGATCTGTTATGTCTCTGTAGTTTAATACTAAACCTTAAGGAGATCAGAACGTATCTCCTAGCAGAGGATCCTTTTTTTCTCTTCTCATTTCAAGCACTTATTGGACTAGTAAATTAACTGTCATGATGTGTTAATACAGTTATACAGAGAAAAATTTACGGCCTTAATGCTGACCAATGGGATAAAAGAGTTATGATATTATTAATTCTTTAGCAATTTAAAACCAATTCTTAACTACGACGACAAGTGATAGAAAATATCAGATAAGTAGATCTGCTTCAAAGCTTCTATCTAGAAAAGAAGCAACATTTGAAGTTGCTAATTTAGGGAAGACTTAGAAATGAAGAAAGCAACACAAACAGCGACCTAGTCCTAACTTTCCCTATATTCTTCTAAAGCAAGCTCTCCATGGAGAAAGGTATTTTTTTATGTTAAACTGGTACAATGACCAAAGAGAGAAAGAAACAAACAAAGTCAGTCTTGGCCAGAAGGAAGAAGCAAGCAAGCTCTCAATGGCATACACAACACTTGCATTTCATGATTCAGATTAAATTCTTGATTTGAAAACCAAACAACTCCATATATTTTAGGAGAGAGGCCAGATAAAATTTGGAATAAATATATACCTATAATTTGAAAACCCTATTGGTAAAGGGAGGCTTTTGATTAGTCATCTCACTTTCACCTTGGTTTTCTGGATGAATCCAGATTTTGAGGGGAGAACAACAGATTGAAGGGTTTGGTCAGATTTTGGATTTATGGGGGTCATTTACTTGTATTGGAATTTACATAGTATTGAATTAGTAACAAGTTTCAAGTAACATTGGAACCTTAGTGTTCTAGGAAATGTTTTATTCTTATTTATTACTCTTGTAAATATCTTATTGTAAGTATTTTTCTTATGTACATATAACCCTAAGTATGCTTTGTGTAATTCACCCATGCAATTCAACAAATCACAAATATGACAAATCTTATAAGTCTCTAAATCTCTTCAAGAACTTGTATATTTTCCTTTTGGCGCCTTAATCTCTTAACTAAGAAATTTGCTCTCTACAATCAGAAAGGTGAAGGTCCTGTCTACTAGCCTATTTGGATAGCTTATTTTGGGATCAAAATAAAAAAAAAAAAAACTTTTGATCAAAAGATTTATGATACTTTTTGACAAACTAAGCAATAACTATGATCCCAATATAATTTATTCCTAAACATTCTATAGGTTGTTGTTCTCTGAATAAGATTGCTTTGTCTAGTGTCTATGTGGTTCTGAGTCCATGGATGCTTTAAATGAGAATTATCAGATTTCCAGAGGATTGTATGCTGTTTTTTCATTGTTTTTTAGATTTATGTGGAATAACTTATTCTCATTTTGGCAGGAAATGGCATTAGAAGAGTTTGTGATGTCAAAAAGTCTACCTTTACGACCTGGTCTTGACCAGTGAGTTATCTCATTCTTTGAATATAATTGTATGTCTCATCTATGCGTTTTATTTATGGGGATCTATCTTTTAACGAGAGCTATAGTTTTTGGCACAGTCAGGAGAACAAGATGCAATAGTTAAGGAGAGCAATGTCTTTAAAACTTAAATATCTCTATTAAGTTATCATACCTAGGCATTGTTTCACATTGTAGGTATGGTTCACTTTCATTCTAGTGGATATTTTTTACCATAGATGTGATTATGACACTATTGTTTTTTCATTGTTATCTTGCCAATAGCAAATTTTTTTCATGATTTAAACATTATTAACAGGGAGTATCTTATTAATTGAAAATTTTGTTCTAGGTCCAAGCCCAAGAATAAATAAGAATAATTTTGGTCTAGGTGTTTTCCTCCCTTAGAATTTAATTTGGTATCTACTGATTAGAAGTAAATTTGGTTTGCAACAAAATTGATATATTTCGACAATGAGTTAAAGCTATTTGTGATTTTGTGCAAGTCCCTAGATGTGTACATTTCATGTTTACTTTCCTCTCTTTTATCTTGATGAGAATTGGAATTAGTAGTTGGTCTTCTATTCATTTTTGGAAAGATTTCACTTTACAGAAGTCCCATTTTACAATGTTTCTCCTTGTTTTCATTGCCTCTTAATTTTGAGCTGTACTCCAATTGCTTGTATTAATTCTCTTAAAGGTTCAAATGTTACCAGAATATTTCATAAATTTAGGAACTTGAATGATTATGGAACTTTAATTTGTTTATATTCCTTAGCATATATTAATGTCTCCATTGATAGGTTTATTGATGACGCATATAATGAAGGGATTCCGGTGGTAATATTAACGGCCTACTGTAAAAGTGGTGATAATATTGCCAGGTAATTGTATTTAGCTCCAAAATTTTGCAATGGTGCTAAGTTATTAAGTAGGATAATATTATGATTATTAGTGGTATATGATTTTGTGGACATTATCTAGAGATGCTTTGGTCACTCAGAAGCTGAGCTTAGGTATGATAGTCTTTGTAAATATATATTGGTTATGACCTAAGGCATGTAAATAGTATTCCTTACATTCAATCATTGTATTCTTTCTCTCTCTCTCTCTCTCTGTTTTTTCTTATAGAATTATAGAAAATAATCTTTATTTGAGGACTGAACTAAGATTAGTGAAATTGCATGGTATATAAGTATGGCTGCAAATTCAAATATGAATAAGAGCCTTCTGTTTTGATATAGTGGATATTCTTTTAGCTATATAAAAATTTCAATATTTGAGGGGCCCTTAGGCTCACAAATCACAATAATCTACTAGCTCTTTGCTTGTGTAGCTTCCACTTTTTATTTCCTGGATAATGTGAGCAACACTAATATTTCCTTCCTTTTGCCTTGTGCCTATTAAACTTTTAGGACCATAATGGAAAAGCTTGGAAACGATCGAAGCATAAAGGTCATTATTGTAGGGAATAAGGAGGTTGAGCAAAGTTTGTATGGACAACTAGTCTCGGGAAAGGTTATTGCTTCTGGTTTGGATGAAGAACTTGCTGAGGAAGCCAAAAGAGCTGGTATATACTTGAGTTGTTGATTATGTGTGTCCCTCGGGGATGAGTTTTCAGTTCACAATGTTCTTTGCTAAGGGGCTTTCCATTTTTGCCAGCTGCCGCTGAGAGACAAAGGTTAGCAAAGGAGGTAGCATCCATGCTAAAATTGAGCGTTGAGATTGATACCAGCTCATCCGAAAGGTTAGTTCATTTGTCTCCAGTTAGTTTTGCAAATAAATAAATAAATATCTTGGTCCTTTTTTATTACTTTTGGTCTGCACCGTTTGGATTATTTCTTAGTCAAATATAGTATAGTAGTCAATTTTCATTAATTTGTTGAATGCTGTCCAGTCTAGCTAAGATTGTGGCTGCACTACGTGCTGGAGCTGAATATGCAGGGCTACCTGTCTGCAACTGTGTCCTTGTCGCAGGAAGCCAATCTGGTGTAGCTGGAGCTACACAGGTGGGCATGCCATGTGTTGTTTTACGAAGCAGGTGAATTGCTTTGTCCTTGAAAGTTCAACGAACATGTAATGATGGGTTTACACAATTGCACTATTGCATACTTTCATCGGAAGTTCCTATTGTCA
The DNA here is from genome assembly GCA_025330945.1 of Mucuna pruriens. Lineage (NCBI taxonomy): Eukaryota > Viridiplantae > Streptophyta > Magnoliopsida > Fabales > Fabaceae > Mucuna > Mucuna pruriens. The sequence goes on along the minus strand of JAENHJ010000533.1, from coordinate 6,424,030 downwards.
ATAGAATTCTGATTGTTTTTAACTTGGTGTATTCTAGAACTGTCTCATTTTTAATTGTTTCGTGCAGTTTGACATCTAGAGCTGAGTTTCCATTGGCAAACGCTACAATGGATGGATTTGGAGGTGCAGATTTAACAATTTCAAAATTACGCAATCTATGCCCGAAGAACAACCAAAGGGATGAGTGATAATTTTCCTGGCTTCAATTCCATTTTTTCAAGAGAAAATATTCGTCGTATACATGAATCAAAGTTGTGATGACGCCAGAAAGTTTGCGATAAACTTTCCCAAGAAATTAGCAATAAACACAACATAATCACACTTCTCTGGATTTGAAGCTTTTTGGCCGGCAAGCAAAGGGAGTAGACCTCTAGAAAGGGATTTAAAGATAGGTAACTTGAGATAAACATTTGGTGCTTCATGTTACAAATCCGCAAATTTAGGATTAGACAAAATATACTGATAACTGGTTTTTGCTTTCGTAATTACATGATCTGTCATCTCTCTCCCAACAACGTAAGGAAAGACTTGTTCTTGTTAGTGATTGGCTGTGGAGAAGCCCTAACTGCAGTTTGCTGGGTAAATATAATTGTAATATGTTTGATGTAATATTTTTTTCTGCGGTCTTTCTTGTCTGATGTAATACAATATGATAATGTTTTTTTTTTCTTTTTTTTTAACACTTGAAATGAGTTAGAAATGCCCCGTGGGGTGGGACTGGTTAGTGGTCGAGTCGTTTTTGGTAATTGACATATGTAGCGCTAGTTAGAATTCACAGTATATGTTTGGTTGTCTCAAACTAAAAAGGATTGGATTTGAAAACCTTAGGTTACGTAAGTTGAAAACGAAAGGCCGAACAACTATTTACGTATTGGTCTTCAGCCCATTTCTATGGTCTTGCAATTGGTAATCTAACAATATTAAAGCTCCTATAGAAGAAATATATTAAAAGTTCCCATTTTACTTTTCAAATATTTATTAGAACTAGCATTTTAGCATTTACAAATTCACGGAGTAAATATTTTTTATATACAACTATTTAGTTGCCTAAAATTATTACCACTTTGTTATATATTTTCAATAAATTAAATGAATATAAAAATATAAAGATAATAGGATAGTTATAACTTTTAAAAACAATAACACTTTAGTAATTGTTATAATTTAAAATAAAATTATTTAATTTAAATTAAAAATTATCATTTATAATAATAATAATTTAAATTTAAAAAATTGTAAAATCTTAAAAAACTGATTTTACTCTTGCAATTTTGTAATAATAAAATATAAAAAAGTGAGCTAATTAAGAGAATGGACAGAATAACAATCTCCATTTATAAAATAAGCATTCAAATATAATATAGAAGTAAATCTATTCATGTGATTGAGGTAGGTGGACTGAAGGTTCAAATAGAACTCGTTTAATTTATACAAAGAAAGATTGTAATAAACTTTTAAAAGTTTAGTTGTAGAGCGAAGTCGTTCAGGCCTTGTGGAGACCATGAAAACATGTTCTTAAACGTTTTTTTTAATTTGAACTAAGATTTGACTTAATTAGTTATAATATTTTTGTGCTTGTTCCACTGAAACATAAATAAAAAATTAATTCATATTAATTAAAAAATATTTTAAAAATAATATCATCAAATAAAGTATAATTAGTTAAAATTTACTTACATTTTAATCATTACATTAATTTTTTTTCTTATATCACAATCACAGTATTATTTTGATCACTCTTATTTTTTTATACAATACTTTAAAGTCTGCATGTTGGGAGAAAAGCAAATGCTGTAGTGAAAGAAAGTGGTAAGTGCTACGTAAATAAGTTTTCAGCAACCGATGAATTAAGATTATCAAAACATTTAAAAGTTGCTAAAATTTAAGGGAAAACTAGTTTATAATATCGTTATTCCGTCACTATTGGACTGATAAAATGATTTGTAGCTTTAGAACCCAAATAGGGGCCCTTCATATAATCAGCTAATTTACACGTTACAGTAAAGAAGAAAAGTAAAATATAGATATAGAGTAATAATACAAAACTGATCTGGGAAGTCACCCTAACTGGTGCATGTTCTATTCTGATGCCGACAACCTTGAAATCAAATTGTCATTGTCATGAAAATTCAGGTTCTGGAACGTTTGTTCTTCGCCTCTGAGACAAGTCTGCGGTTGAGTATTCATATTCATTATCACCACCAGATGAGCCAACACTAGATACAGCCGAATTGGAAATTGAGCTTGATACTAAATGAGGTTTGTGCACTTGATTTCTGACTATCTGAGAAGATGGCCCTTGTGATTCTTGGGGTGTTGGATTCCCCTGAGCTTCTTCAGCAAGACGTTTAATAAGGTTCATAACCGTGGGAAGAAACCTTGATGAAATGGATAGTAGTCCAGGCAGCTGCAAACAAAATATCCATAACGTAGGCATAAATCAGACAGTGCTTTGTGCTCACATTATTCAACCATCCCTTTATTTATCATTGCTTCTTTTACAATAACTTCCAACAAAACAAAGCCTAGACAAATAAGAATTTTTTAACTAGTAATTCCTACTCATTAAATTTATATTTAGTGAATAGCAGAAATTTTGCGTTGTAGAATGTTGTGTAATTTAAAAAAAAAATGTTAATGGCTCTAATTAGGGCGTGTAATGTGTGCACATGGCATGATTGTAAGAGTTATTCACTTGGGCAGAAAAACCATCACAGAATCTTGACAATCCAACTAGTGGGAAAGATGAGTAAAAGAAAAAGGTCCACTTATACTCACAGTGCCATGTCGAAACTCTCCAGCTATGTCCATTTGTACCCAGATGGCCTTTCCGATTAGATAGGCAACAAATATAAACAACAGGTAGAGAGGATTTCTGTTTCAAATATAAGTCAGTAAATTATTAAACTGATGGAAAAAGGGTCCAACGAAACAGAATAATGATAATAAATAATTCAAGGTTAAAGATTTTAGAAAGTGATATTTACTTTAGAAGCATCATAAATTCATTAAAGCCAAGTACGACCATTGCCATTATTGCCCATGGAGGAGGTAACCAATTGTTGCTCCGCTTGTAGGCCTCCTGAATCCACATCAAAAAAGAAAATGAAATAATACCTTTGTTAGTATGTCCGGAGTTAGATAAATGTCAAGGCAATGAGAAGGGCAAGAATGACATTTTCATAGAATCTGCAGCTAGACAAAAACAAAAGGACCAAAAGATGTAGTGAAAAAAACAACAGCCAAAATCTTGGAGCATACACCATTCTCACAAATCCTGGCAGGAAATACTCTCATCAAACTCGTTTTATCATGGAAATGGAGCAACTGAAGCATGACAAAACTAGGCAACAGCAAATGGGTGCAGAAGAATTGAGGTTCAAGATCAATGTTCTAAAAGCCAGACAGATCGACCAGATGAACCCATCAGACCATGAACTAGCTATATTTCCAGTTCAAACATTATTCAGTTCAATTACCGTTCAACTTCAAATTTAACTGGCACTGGTTGAACCAATTGAACACAACCTAGAGCCTGGAGGTCTTGCCTGTTCAATCTCAGTTTGGTTTTCAAACATAGCTCAAGACAGACATGATGATTAACATGACTGACTGTTATTCATCCATAGAAAATTCCATTAACAAGTTTATATAACTACAAGGCCCTCAAAATAAGTTTATCTGTGGAAGTTTTTCACTCAATCCAGTATGCAAGGTTACAATACAAGAATCCCCCACCAAGCCAACTTGTTGGAGTTACATCCATATTAAAATGGACATTTATTTTATTCAGTGTCTGAAATTTTCATATATAATGTAAAGGTTGTACTGATTCCAGTCTGGCCATGCAGGAATGATGTAAATTTAAGTCCTAGCACTTTGCAGCAAGCATATATTTGTTAAGGCATTGAAAAATTACAAGGTTTCCTGGATTCCGAAAGCATTGGGGTAAGTATAGCATTAGAATAAAAAACAATCAATTTAACTACACAATGAGGGATGTAACTCCAATAACTAAAGCCAACCATTTGGCTTTATAGAGAATTAGATATAAATCTTACACATTGCACAATGGTTATTGAGAATGACATGCAATCCATGATCATGTAATACAACTCTAAAATCAAAATTCAAATATATTCAAATCAAAATTAAAAACAGTAAAATGATTATTTTTCTTTATAACTGAAAAAAAAATGATAGAAGAATAGGTAAATGTTATAGTTTGTGATAAGAGGTGCTCACTCAAAATGTTGATATGGGAAAAATAATGTTGATGGGGTGACTAATGTGTCAATGCTATAATTCAAGCTTCAAATTAATAATATATACCTAAAGCTTTCTTAGGTGATAGAAATTAAATAAAAATGTAAACCTAAGTTTTAATTTATTATTTGTATAGATTTAATGATTTGATGTCACAAGGGAACATTTTGTCTTTTGATGCCACTTTTCTTTTGTAACCTTTGCCAACTTTTGATATGGCCATTTTTAATAAATTAGGTCCCATTTAAGGTGGTTGTAAGTTTCCAACTTTTGGTTTTCAAACTTAAATTTAAAAACAAAACTTGTTTGGATAAAAGAGGGCTGAAATGGTTTTTAAATCAATTATAAAATCATTTTAACTCACTTTTGGAAAAAAAAAAAAAAAAGATTCCTAGTCTTAGTTTTAAATTTTTAGAAGTGGCCTCATAGCTTTCAATTTTTTCCTTTCGTCCTTTTGCAACTTATCCGCTGGAGGGAGCTCATAGGCTGACACACTTAATCCCCACCCACAAAAGAACCTCCTCCTCATCGTTTGCAGCTTGCTTTTACTCTTTTCCCTTGTTGCCTTCAGTGGCTACAGGGCCTCCAATGCACCTTGTGCTGACATGTCCAACATCGAACAATGAACCGAGCCCAAAATCAGTGCCTTCTTCAAAATGGTACCCAATTTAGCAAGGTGTTTCTTCGGGGTGTCGGAAAAAGTCATCAAGCATGTTACTCACCGGTAAAGGAGCATCAAAAACCTTTCCTTGGGACAACAGCATGCTGTCGTGGCAGAGAACTGCTTACCATTTCCAGCCAGAAACGAACTGGATGAATGATAATTCATTTTTGTGCTGTTTATTTGTTAGGAACCAAGAATAGAAATGAGATAGAAAAGAAAGATTTTATTGAATAGAATGAAAAGACCAAGGAATAGGAGAGAAATATCTCCTCTAAGGGTTTCCCCTTCACAAAGTGCTAATGCTCAATTTACAAATGACAGTACAACTCCTGAATCCTTCTATCCTTTCCCCTATTTGTATCGAATTAAGCCAGCCCTCAAATTCACTAACTCATTAATATTCTAACTGTCCTAACTAACTCCCCCTTCCCCTCAGTCCTAACATTATTACTTTATTTTCCTTGCGTGATCAGCTCCGCTGATGACACCATTGAAATTAACTAAGAATAAAACCTCCATTATTTTCGCTGTCTACAGATGTCATTTTGTATAAATAATTTTCTTCACCAGTGATAATGGAATTTAATAAGAATTTAATTAAAATATTCTGGAAGTGTATTCTTTACCTTTTACCGTATAATTAAAAAAATTATCAATTTTTGAAATAATTATTTTGAAAGTTATATTCATATAATTAAAAGCTATTGATTTTTTTTATCACTGTTGCCTGTGTAATTTTTGCTTAATAGGAACTAAAAAAATACATGATTTGTGAAAGAATTGTTGTTGTTGTCAACAACTTCTTATAGAAAGATTATAAGATTGACAACATTTTAAAATTGGAAACAAAACAAAAAATAAATAAATAAATAAATAAAACTAAACACATGAAAGATTTTATATCTCTACCTCATGCAAGATATTTTGAACTTGAAGCACGGACAATGCATATGCCCACTCTACTTTGCCTTGAAAATTTAACTTTATTTTAGAAAAAGGTGAATGGTATGTATCAAACTCCCAAGTCCTAACCACTTGATCGTACAGGCTCTAATACATGTCAATGACCAATTATCTCAAAAACCTAAGTTGTGTCAGGTTAGGGGATATGAATGGTTTTTATATCTCTTATATATACTGCAGAGAAGTTGCCTAAAAATGCTGAAACCTCAATTAATAACAGGAAAACAGAATAAGTAGACAGGAATATAACATAATATGATTTTACCTGAGCCGAAATAGCTTGTGTAACTGTATACTCAGTTTCTCCCTGGAATTGTCTCCACAAAGCCTTGCACTGCACTGGAGTTATAAGCATGTCTTCTGGGGGAACCTACATTTATAGATTCACAAATATAAAATTTTTTTTACTAGAACATTAACAGAGGAACACAGAAACCACAAATATCACTATATACTACCTCCTCCCACGTGCTTGAAGCCAATGGATCCACAGTCACAGAAGCTTCCCTACTTATATATTGTGAAGATGTTGCAGCACTAGTTTTATCTATGAGAGATGAATGAAGTACACTTTCAATGCGATCTGGCTTCTCATCCAAGCGTATAGCAGCCATATCTGAGAGAAGCTTCAGCGACTGATACATGACAGCAAAGTTATTTTACATGGTGATAAAGAAAAGGAGTAATTCCCAATATAATTTTAAGTATAAGCAAGCTAAAACTTGATCATTGAACTTGCTATCAATTACCGCAGAGCGAGCATCCCTTGTAATAGCTCTAATATCTTCCTTCCCAGTCCAAATTCTAGGTAGTGAGTCATTATCATGATTGAACACTGTAGAGAACCTGAAAATTATTACACAATGTCAGAAACCAGTAAGCCACCAAACTAATCCAAAAATTGAACATCATTTATCCAGAATAGTTCATTTTCTTTCATCATAACAGAATAAAAATGTACAAATACAGTAGAGCACATCCTCCAAAACAAAAACAATGAAAACAACCACCACCACCAAACCTGTTCCCACTAGACAGGGTTGGCAACATGGAACAAACAATGTCATAATTTTCTATCGCAAATCATGTTTACAAACAAACTATTGACATTTAAAATCTTTCTTAATGACTTTGTCTATAGTTGGTCCCAGTCTCAGTCTCTCTTTACCTAAAGCAATCAAGCTACCTTCCATCTGATTTACTCTCCTTGTTGGGGCTTTCTACAAGTCTTCTTCACATATGCCCAAAACCACCAACCATTAGTTTCTACCATTTTTTCAACCATATGCCTACCCCAAATTTTTCTATAATATATTCATTATCAATCCTAGCTTGTTCAATATGTCCACTTACCCAACGTAACATTCTCATCTCTACTACATTGAGTTTATTCTCTTGTTGGCTTTTTACCGCCCAACATTCAGTTCCATAGAACAACACATGCCTTACAGCCTTGCCATAAAATTTTCTTTTAATCTTGAATGATACCTTTTTGTCACAGATACAACACTTAAAGCACTCCTCCATTTTATCCATCCCACTTGAACCCTATGGAAACAACTAACAACAAAAATAATAACCAAGCCTTATCATATTTTGTAGGAACAGCTACATGAATCAAACGATGCCATTGGGCTCTATCAAAAACCAAAATTTCAGTAAAGCCCTAGAAAGCAAGGTAATGTTTCAATGGTTTCTCCTAATGCTTTCTTATGTCTTTCGCTACTTTTAATCAGAAAAATGCAAAATTTCTGTCACTCTGCATGTCTAATAAAGGAACACTTGCTTAGTATACAATAGCAAAACATAGTAAAATACTGAAACAGTAACAGACAGAAAATCCTGTGTGAAACTCTGGCATTTTACCATAACCAAAGAAATCAATGAATAAAAAAGAAGCACAGCATCATATCTTGTTTCAATCCTTACAAGTCCCAAGTTCCAAAACATCAATAGTCAAACAACTTCTTTACACATTTTACAATACAATCCAAACTTCACCAAATAAATGACAAGATATCTTTAAATGCAGTTACCTATCTTTCATGCGTATCAGAACCTTTCCAGCTTCTTCTCTTGCTTTATTTTCCACCAATTTTCTTGCATAGTCCCTTAAGCTTTGTTGCATTATTTGAACTGTTTCTTCATCCAGCTCAAAACCAACAATGGAAGCAGAAAATTCTGATACAGCAGCTTCAGTCTCACGTTTAAGTAGTTCCCTTATTGAAAGCCAGGTGTCCTTTCCACCGGCTTCAAAGAGAGACTCCACAGGCTCAGTCAACGCCTTGGCCAATTTTTTCTGCATAAGATACTTCTATTTTAGTGTCTGATAGAAATAATAGGCATTAAGAAAATTGACACAACCCAGCTCAACCAATTAATTACTGTTATAGCAATGGCAATATTACCTCAAAATTAGTTGTTATCTCCGATAATTTTGCACTGCGCACAGATAAAATATGTGAATCAATATCACGACGAAGTTTGTCTCGCACTTTTGAAGCACTCCAATTAGCATGTCTTACAGCAGCATCTGGAAAGTGCAAATATTATTAAATAATCAGCAAACAGGAGTGACTGTTTTTAGTGATTATAAAAAAACATTTACATGATGACCAAAAAGAAATAGTGATTCCATTTCAAGTAAATCAACACGAGAGAACATGTGATTCTAAAGCAAGTAAATAGAAACTGCTGAATTTAAAGGGAGAGAAAATGAGAAAATAGAGCTAAAGGAAGATAGAATGGAATTGCTTAAGTGAAATTGATTGAATATGCTGTGTGTGGGTTATGCAAAACATCTATATATATATATATATAGACTCTGAATAGACTAAATGGAACTTATGATTAAGAGTTAACACAGCTTAATTCTTAGTTAACTTTTATTTTCTTATTTTATCCCCAACAATAGATTAATTTAAATACAAGACCAACTACTACAAATAACTTCGAACTATTTTTTGTAATTTTCTATAAAAAAATGTTTCTTTTAGACCATACAAATGAAATAGATTATCTTAAAGAAAAGAACTTATTTCATACAATCAATTATAACAACAATCAATTAATCTATAATCGATTATTGAAATAATCTATTTTTCATTTCACTATTAATCCAAACACACTAATGGGATAAATCAAGAGACTTGTATACTATGAAACCTTTGAGGAAATCATTTTTCTTCTTATAACTCAATCTAAGTCATATTAAAAATTGCTCTTGACAAATGTTGGAGAGATCAGCCAAACTCAATAAATTCTCTCCATTAATTTAATAAACACGACATCATAATAATATGCATTCTCAAAAGCACTATTTTATTTTCCCCTTGATCTTCACCATATGCATTCTCCCTTAAATTTGTTAAAACTATGGACTGAGAGTAAGATGGCGCATTATGTTCAATAGATTCTGCATATTTCTTTTACGCACAGAATGACAACATGGGAATTGAGATCATGTAAACCTTAGCTAGCAGAATAGGATGGATCTAAATCTTGCAAAATAGTACAGATTCTCATCAATTTTCTTCACTTTAAATATCCACATCCATGTAAGTCTTAAGTGGGAAAATAAAGCAATAAAGCCAGGAATAACCTGATGACACCTAATATAAATTCAGAAGGTAAATGGAAACTCAAGCCAGCAATGGTATCAGATTATTACCAGCATATCCTTTGTCAAACTCAAGCATAATAGACTGAGTCCAAGTGCGAACAGATGAAGCAAACCCTTCTCCATTGTTTAGTGATTGTTCCAGCTTAGTCTTAAAATCATCTAGAGATTTAGCGCGTATATGCCCTAGCAATGTTGTATAAGCAGGGTACACAAGCTGAAAAGTTGACACCAAGAAAAAAAAAGAATTACAAGAATTTTATGTACATGCACGGACCCTTTAGACGTCCTTATCGGTAATTACATTTACATTCTTTGAGTAAGCTTGAGGTTTTCAGGGAGGATTAAGTTTATTACAACAGCCCATGGCTGCTCTATCAAAAAATAAGAAATAAAATCATAAAAGGACATCCAGCAGCCTTACATCTAAAGCCTTTGATTCCAATTGCTCTCGTTTTGCATTTCTCACAGCTTCATCAAAGAAGATTGCCTCCTCATCATATCTGTTGAAAGCAGATATTACAGCATATGAAAAAAAAACACTTTAGGAGACAATTAAATAATCTAAAACTGATGGAAAACTAAGTACTAGTATCCCCCATGCATTGCACAGGTGAGTAAAAAAAATGTGTAAAAAGTTGCATATTTAAAAAAAAAAATTACAAATAGAATTTTGATAAATTGAAATTCTTTTTTAAAATTTTCAAATAAATTTTTGATAATTAATAAATATAGAAAACTAACAGTAAGAAATTGAAAGAAAGAAGAATATTTGATAAGGTTGATCTTAGCTATTCAAATGAAAGAAAAATCAATAGTTAGTGTTGTTTATTAAAAGAAACATGATGATGATATGGTTTAGGGTAGGAAAATTTTGGTTATATATATAAGATTTGTTCTTATACATTTATTCCTAAAAATATTTATTCATGAAAATCTAAATAAGTTTAATTGTTTATTTATATATATATATATATAAAATATTATATATATATATAAAAGATTAAATATTTAGTCATGAAAAAATAAATGTTAAATTGAAATTTCTAAATGGTAAATACTACATAGTTCTCGCAATTTCTAAGTGTTAAACATTAAGAATTTGCTTATAAAAATATTTTCTTGAGAAATGGGTGCCTAATGGAGATGAAACAGGTGACGAGTGAATATGTTATTTTTCTTGAGAAATTAAGTAAGAATATTATTTCCCTTTGGAAGAATCTTGTGATTCAGAGTTGTGACAAAAATAGTTAACATGTGTAATAAAGACATATTTTTCAATTTTAAAATTTAAATTTCAAATCATTGTTTATCTTACTGTATTTTTTGTTTGTTCCTCACAAGTATCCTCCTTCGAAGGCAATCCTATTCGAAGCACTGTTGGACACCAAAGGTGGACACTTCTGCCAGTGAAAATTCAAACCTTAGTTCGTCACGTTATGAGAGACTAGCCTCTTTTGCTAAACCTAACCCCCGTTGGCATCTATCTCCATTGTTTTCTCTAAATATATTTTAAAATTAAATATCCCAAAAAAAAGTGAAGTAAAAATCTGATTTTATTATAATATAAAAAGATTATAATACAAGATAATATATAATAATATAATATTATGTATATGTTTGTGCACACACTGCTATGATAATAGCTCTGGTCCTGTATATAAGAAACAAATGAGAACAATTTTTTTGTCCTAATTATAAGAAACAAATCCACTTTCCAATGTATTGTTAGTTTCTTTTTTCTACCCTTCATTTATTGTTAAGTCTACTAATAAGTCAGCCACTTTTCCACTAATGTAGATACATTCATTTGGTTATTTTTGAAATAAAATTTAAATTTATGACATTATTAATTAAAACTAACTAATCTAACTACTTTTATTGGTCTTGATGAATTAGGTATTTGTTTCTTATATATAGGATAGGAGGTAGTAGTATAAAAACAATGTGATTCATTCTATAAAACAATTATTATAAAAAGAAATAAATCGAGTAGAAAAATTAGTGTTCAAATTATATAAATATATATATATAATTGATTTTTCTATCCTATGCAGCACATGCATATGTTAAGAGATAAGAAATAGAAAGTTTTCAATGTAATATCTGAATATTATTGCCATAATAATTTCTTCCTTTTCTCATAAAAACTTCCTACTTTTTACCTTTTAACTTATGCACCTAGTGAGTGCATACAACTAAAAAATAATATATATATATATATATATATATATATATGTGTGTGTGTATGTGTGTGTGTATATATAGAGTGGTGTGAGAGATAATATAATAATATATATGATGTGATAGTTTTAGACAAGAAAAATTAGTGTTGGAAAGACATTGTTTAGATAGATGGAAAGAGAGAGATTATATCCTCATCCACAAAATCTTTAAGTTCTAATGATTAGTTGTATCCTCATCAACATCCATGGACAAACGCACATAAGCCATTGTCGTGTCAACTAATCTTTTGTTCTTTCCTTTTTTATTAGGAGTGTTACTATTCAAACATGTATCTGTCATAGGGCCTTATCACTCTTGCTAAAATTCAGTTTCAACATACTTATGTCATGAGAACTCTGAATAGGATAAAGAAATTTAGCAAAGCAGTGAAAGACCTCCTGTGTAAACCAAAAATGAAAAATGCATCCCAATTTAATTCAAAAATCATTATACTTCTTCAACCACTCACATAAACATAGACAGGATTTATAGGGACATGAAAAAACTTAACTCAAATTAATCAGCAAATCAATTAGTTAATGAACATAGGTTTTTCTTGAACTTAAATAAAAGTCCACCAGCATCTGGTACTTACTGTGAAAAGCAGGCATCAATAAGGGAGCTCAGTTTTTCCCCAAAACCTCGTACTGGACCTAATTGAACAGCTTCCTCCAATTCCAACCAAACCTAAGCCAAACTCATTCATGTGATTGACTCTAAAAATAACTGAAGCAACAAACAATAGAGGAGAAATGGATGAGCACCTTATCAGAGCGTAGTTGGTTAAGTTTTTCATTAGCAATCTCCTCACAACGCACAGTTGCAACCATCACCTGTTAAATAAAATGGCAAATCGATAAGAAATCCAAACCATTGTTACATCCCATCCCAAAAATAAGCTAATAGGAAACCTTATGAGCTGGAAGATCAAGATCCTTGTTTTCTCGTATGACTTTCCATATTTGCTGTGCACTAATAGAAAATGCAGAAGCAGGCACAACACCACGCCGATCACCAGCCAGACCTCCAGGCACTATAGAATGGAAGAAACGCTGCCTTAATTGAGCAACCTGTATGAAAAAATGTAACAGTATGATCTACACCATATCCAAGATAAGAAAAGAACCCAAAATGGAAAGGTTCAATACAAAAGTTTCCAAATTTTCATTATTTGCATAAATATTCATAGGCAGAAATGTATCAACCAGAAGAACCAGATCTAGACGAAATAGAAATTCGAAATTGTCTCCAGAATGAGGAAAAAGTATCCCAGCACAAACTCCTAACAGCAATGCACTGTCTCATGAAAGCGTACCTCCTCTTTGAACTTATCCTCCTTGTCCTCGTAACTTGACAAAGCAGTAACCTCCACCTTCATTTAAAGATTCATTAATCATATACCATAATATATAAGTAAACAGTTGGCATGTGAAAATGGGAGATAAATAGATCTTCTTACATTAAAAAATTCACTGAGAGGAGTATGCTGATGGGCTTGAGGTTTTCGAACGGCATCCCAAATCTGACAATTTCATATCATGGTAAGAACAGATGACGAAGAAAAACAAGAAACCACAACAAAGAAGAAAAACTCATAAATTAACTGGGAATCAGACCTTCTGAATATCTTCTCTTAGAATAGGCTCCAAATGTTCAAGTGGGGTCTGCATACACAGCCAGAAACATGATAAAACTTGAATAGTAGAATAGAACAAAAGGGTACATTCTCAAGAAAGGACCAAGGACTCCAGACCTTTGTTTTATCACGTATAACAAAAAGCAATGTTGTTTTCCGGGGACTGAATAAACGCATCATGACCTACAAATACAAGAAAGATCAAAGTGTGAAAACTCCAATATAGAATACCCAACCAGAGGCAAATCCGTGGCTAAAAACAACCTGAAAAACTGTTTTTAAAAGGGGTTTATTGGCTGCTTGTTCTCGGCCAATATCGTGACACCACCTGTGAATAAAATAAACCGTCAATAATTGTCCAAAATGGATGAAGTTTGTTTGAATAAGTCTACTGTAAGCTCACATAAACCATGAAACAAAGTTCTTTTTTACTTTCCGATTACTAATTTGACTCCAAAGAAAATAAGGGAATAAAAAAGATGTGAGAGGACACAACTACAGAAAATGAAAAAAGGTTATGCATATCATTTCCTATTTTATTACAAAATATATTATAATATCCTACACTCACTGACATATAATGTCAATGATCCTAAATTACCAAGTGTCAGGTAGATGATGATAAGCAAGATTATTTTAAAACATAAGTTACTAGAACAAACAGGCAATACACCATGTTAGGCAGAAAGATTTGCAATTCCACCTAGACTTCAGTTAAGCAATGTAGTTTCTATGGACTGCACAAAAATGTTGGGCGTGAAGTTGTTAAGAAACTTTTAAATAGTCAAGCATAATGCCTTACTTTAAGGATCACCCCAGAATTTGATTCATTCAATCAATTATAAAGCAATAATCTAGCCCTAAGAACTTACATGTTTATCAGAACAATATCTGATACTGCCAAAGCAAAAAGAGCACTCTGTTTCTCGAAAGCAGTATCATCCTGAGAATTATATTTAAAAAAGAAAAAGTAACCAAGACAATAGTGAGTTCTGATGTACTTACAACAAAGAAAGAGAACAGGTTTGTCAGTAAAATGAAGCTAGAACCTGTTTTAAGGGGCACTAGTAGCATGCAATTCAAATTTTCAACTAAAGACATGGTCAGTGCATATTGATGTTTATAATCGTGGCATAAATTTTTCATTTATAAACTAAACAGTAAAAGGAAGCATCTTGCAAGACAATTAAAAGTAGCTTTGAATTTCCAACAAGGTTTGTCAAAAAAGAACCTTTGGCAGTTGGAGGAAAAAGAAACTACAAAAAGGAATTTGAAAGAAAACATTCCAGCAGAATCCAAAGTCCAAACTCTTCTAACAGAATTGGAAAAGAAGTGGGTATAATAGAATAAGATCTAGAAGGACTGTAATTCACTAATGTCTCCATCGCTGAAATTTATATTGATTATAAATCCCAGTTGAAATGAGGACTTCGAGAAGTTTTCCATAAAGGAGTTGTGTAAGGTAGAAAGGTGAAAAGCACCAAAGAATTAGACATTTCCCAGTCAAACTAAGGGAAACCAATGGTGGTGGACTGGTGATCGGAGAGTGGTGGCACTGGTGATGGCACACTGCTGAGTGAGAGAGATGGGAGTTTGAGTTCAAAAGAGATGACAAGGAGGAAGGAGAAAGAAAAAAGGATAGGGTAGTAAAAAACTCAATATTGAGTCCTCTCCTGTAACTCATGAGATGATAGTGTTATCCTACAATAATAGGATTAAAACAGCTGATCAGATTTGGCTATACTGCCATGCGTCAACACCAAGCACATGTTAAGAAACTATTATTTTATTATACTATCAGGTCATTCTCATCAGATGTTCTAATGGCGGTCTAAAATTACTAAACATATCACCAAACTGGTGCGATCATTATAGGTTTTATACATTGACAAATACCACTTGCTTAAAAAATAACAAAAAAAAAAAATTATAATACAGAATTAATTACCTCGCCCCTCTCCCTTCCATCAGTGCCCTCTAAATCCATAGCAATTGTGCTTGGCTCAATCCCGACACACTTGGCCATCCAAATGCCCTTGGTTGTTTGAGATCTGCAACAATATCATACTCAATTACACGTTCACCATAAACTAAGACACAACAGCCAGCAAGAATGTCAAAGACATTCAATATTCTATTCTCTGCCTAAAACAACAGCTCAATAATTTCAAAAACCAAACCTTCCCCTGAAAGCATCCATCTCCCTGAAACTTGTATGGAAAAGATGATTCATTAACGTGCTCTTCCCTGATCACAAGAAAAACAGAATATTAACTCACACAGTTCCCCAAGAGAGAGAAAAGAAAGCTAAAGAAACTGCACTTAGTTGATAACCAATCAAAACTGCAAAATCAGAAACGGACATAGCAATAGCATCTCCAATTATAAGTGTTATTTATTTGTTTTTTAATTCTACCGTAGATTCTCTTTCTCCTAATCCATGAAACCATCACGTTTCAGCTTCACTTTCAACACAAGTCACGTCAATTAATCAAATTAAATCTAAACCTAATCACTAACTGCAACTCCACTTCAGAGAAAACAGAAACACAGAAAAGACACTTCAATTAATCGATCCAAGTTCAACAAAAACTAAACAGTCACAACACAGGTTCGACGGAAGTAAATCAAACCATCCGAATCAGCAAAGCGAAAGATCGAAACGCACCGCTACTCTGAGGTCCCATGATGGAGACGACGGCGTAGGAGAGGCCGCAGGAGGCGAGGTTAACGGTCCTGATGAAGTTGTCGAGGCCGGCGGCATTGAACTCGCCGTCGCCGTCGATGAGTTGCGTGGCGCAACAATCGGCGTTCGCCATGCCTCGCGAAGGTGAAGTGAAGTGAAGTGAGATCGAAGAGTTGAAGAGCAGAGGTTGGATCTCCGATTCGCTCCGCTTTGCTTTCAGTGTAGATTCTTTGATTGCGGTGTGCGCTACTATTTACCACTGCCTTTTGTCCGGGAGAGGGAAAAGGAATGAATAGAAGAAACACGGGTCTTGTTGGCTTCTGTTTGACGTGCGTCCAATGACACGTGCCACTCGTATCCAATCATGCCACCTAATCCTTTTCCCTTTTATTTAAAATTTAAAAGAAATAAAAATAAAATAAACCAGTTAGTTTGTTATAATATTTTACCAAAATTATTTCTGGATTCCTTTGAAAATATGGATAGATCATCTAAATAAAGTTTGTTTTTCCTAACAAATTTTTTCCATAAAAATCGAACCCGTTTTAATGTTATTCTTTAACTATCGTAAAGTAAATTAATTGAATCTTATCATGGCCAATATTTATCTTTTTAACTGTGTGTAAAACATGATGTATTAGAAAGAATAAAATTCACTTCAATAATAACTATGTTTTGAAATATCAAACTCTAATTAAATATGAGAATAGGACTAGCAGTAGCTCAGTTCTGTTGATACACAATTTAATCCCTAAAGTGTGGTAACAGAGATTGAATTCTTGAAGATAGGTATAAAAAAGGCTTTGCCAAGAGAGGTTGTCCTTATTTTAATAATTTCTCTACAGTAAAAATGATTAGTCTTCCATCATGGATAATGGGTTTCGTGCACATAAAAAAAATAAGTTTCAAGTACTCATGGAGAGAAATCAAGTTCGTTTGTTAAGTTAGTTGGGTCAATTTAAAAATAATTAATTAAAAAGGTCACATTTTAGATAATTGAAATTTTATTTTTAAATTTAATAAGTTAATTTATTTCAACAATAACAATAATAATATATTCAATTTTTTTCTATGACATTTTCATATTATGTGCTTGTAGATCGTAACCGACAAAATATTATATACTAGATCTTTATAAAAGTTGTTGCACAGCAAAATCAACGAAGTTTAAAATTATATTTTTATATTAACTATCTAAATCTTTTATTGTTGAATTGATTCAAGTGAATGAGTTTAAGTCTCCTATGGTTAGAGTTATCGGTAATATAAAATTGTTTTATATTTATAATTAATTAAATCTCTTTATTTTGTTATATAATAATATTTTAATTAAATTTAAATTAAAAAAAATCCACATTCTATGATATATTTAGAGTCAATAAAATGAAACTTTTAACTCATTAGATTAAGTTAAATTAATTTTTTTATACTTTAATGTATTTCATAAGATAAATAATAAATAAATAAAATATTAATCTAAAATAGTCGTGATAATTTTCAAACTAATATCTTGTCAATTCTACTTGACTTTTTGATTCGAGCTAATTTGACCCAATTCTTTTTGAGTCTTAAATTTAATAGTTTCATCTTTCTTAGTCAGTTAATCCATTTTGTAAATATTAGCCTATTTTGCTAGTTCTAATTACATTTTTACTATTGACTAGCTAGTGCACAAGCCTTTGCCTTCGTACTTCTTTATTTCTGTATGTTGAATTCAATACAGATTCCTCTTTTATTTGAGATGGAAGAGTGGGGTGAACAAGGATGACAAAAAAAAAATAAGAATTTGGATTTTGAGACGAAGGATGAGGCAAAGGAGGGTAGAAAAAAAAAGGATTTTTTATGTTTTGAGATGAAGGATTGGGGTGGAGAAAGTTGGCCAGAAAAAATGGGGTTTAAAATTTTAAGACGAAAGAATGGGACAAAGGGAAGGTGGTTAGGGGTTCAAGTTTTCAAACGGATGAATGAGGACGGATGAAAGTGGCAAAAAAAATAAAGGATAAAGTATTGATATGGGAGAATGAGATGAGAGAGAATGATAAAAAAAAATGTTAACTTCTTTAAAGTTTTTTAATTATTATTCTAACATGGCCAATGATTAAATTTTATTGAGAGTTAGTGTAAAAAGGGGTTAGAACATAGGACAACAAAATAAGGGTATTTGAATTGTGTTTTAAGAATTTTTTACAAATGCTTATATTATCTTTTCAATAAGATAGTTTATGAAAAACTTTTTCCAAGCATGAATTTATCTCTTTTGAAGAAAATGTATTATTAGACTATAAAGTAAAATAATGTTTAAAATAATCTTAAAACACAATATAATTATAGTTAAGAAAAAAGATAAAACCCAAGAGTTTTGATATTGGTTGGTTCATCATAAACCAATACTATGTTCATTTCTTGACACACCATCAAAATTTTCACTGACAACAATAATATTATGTTACAAGTATTATTTGACTAAAGTCTCTCCAGCCTCACTTACACTAGTATTTTTGTACTCGTCTTTTCAAGCAATCAATCGATTGTTCTTTGAACATAATTTATTCACTTAGAAAATATAAGGGTAAAATTTATTGACTACTTCTTAGTAAGACAAATATATAAAGTATAAATTTAGAATTTGCTACTCAAAGGAAAATATTTTGGCAAAAGATCATTTAAGCATGATTCTTTATTCTCTTTGATATTGATCTTCAAATACCAATGTCTTATTTAATATTTTTTCTCTAGCAAAAGGAAAAGTGAATGTTAGAAGATCAAATGTAACATTAAATGTCTTTTACTAAAGTGTCAATCATGAAATAAATACTTTGCTTATCTTCTTTTTGGTAGTATTAGCATATAAGAAATAACATACTCCCTTCCCGTTAGACACAATTTTTTTTTATGAAATATGTGAACTTGTACTTAATTGACTTTTTTCATAAGCTTTCTTGATACACTTTAGATGTTACAAGACTATTCATAGCAATAACACTTAACCATTAAGTAAGAGAGTTTCTCTAAAATTCTGAAAAATAATAATACAATAACAAAAATAAGACTATTATTATATTAGTTATAATTATTTAAATAGATAAATTTATTATCCTTATATGTTGTCTTTAATGATTTAAATATTAATTTTTATAGTTAGGTAAAATTTGACTTTAATATATTTGTAGTCATTGTAATATGTTAATATGAAAATAATATTATTAGTATTAATTTATCAATAATATTATTAATATTAATAATATTTGATTCCCATTTAAGGTATATATATATCGTATCAAGTGGTAATAGTATTTATATGAGCGTGTAGGAAGAATAAATTTGTATCATATAACTACATGAAATGTTAAAATTGAATAAAAAAATTATGTGATATTTTAAAATTGTCATGTGAGCATTTATATGGAGACAAATGTTGTTGGAGAATGCTTAACCTTTTTGGCTCATCAATAAAGTCTAGGTTTGCATGTAATTATCTATAGGGTGTTATCCTTTAATTTTCAATGTTGTAATGGGATTGTCTATGCCTTGTAAGATTTTGTTGTAATTTCTTTTAGAGCCTTTGACCCTCTTGCACACACAAAAAAAAATCCATCATAATATTTTATATATAGTTGTATGATATAAATTTATTTCTCTCACCCTTTAATTATAATATTTCTCTCACGTAATACGTTCACTGTATATATTAAGTGCAAGACATGCTATAATGAGATTTATTCAAGGAGACAAATGTTGTTGTAGATTGTTTAATCTCTTTGGCTCATTAATAATGCTTAGGTTTGCATTTAATTATCGAGCCATATGTGGGGTGATATCCTAATTCTCAAGGATGCAATGGGGTTGTTTATGTCTCTTAGGATTCTCATATAATTTCTCTTGGGACCTATGAACACCCTTTGCAAAAAACAACTACTTTTCATTCTAACCTTTCACATATTGTTGTGTGGTCCATATTTAATCATCTCACACCCTTATTATAAATATTTATCTCAATTGATATGCTTCTTTAATAATAATAATAATAATAATAATAATAATAATAATAATAATAATAATAATAATAATAATAATAATAATAATAATAATAATAATAATAATAATAATAATAATAATAATAATAATAACAATAACAATAATAAGAAGAAGAAGAAGGTGATCAAATTATTCATATTTTAATATATTTTAAAATATAGATTTCATTAATTTTTATTAATATGAAAGAACTGTCAAATAATTTCAGATTAATATAAAAATTTAAATACCATATAATCTATGTAAAAGAGAATTTTAATTCAACGAGTGAATAAATAAAAATCACATTTTATATGTAGTTGCTAAACACTATAATAATTAATGTAAGTTATATCAATGAGAATTAAATGTATATATTAGAGTTTAACCGTCATCAAACAACAATATAAAATAATTTTATACTATTATCTAATAATAAATAATCACTAGTCTAACTTTAAAGTAGTTAATATATAAGTTAACAAACATATTATAATAAATTTGTGATTGAATGAATATTTTATACTATAATTACATAACTTATTTTATCTACGTATTATAACTTTTATTTATGTATAAAAGAAACCTAGTACCCCAATGATTAAGTGTTTTTATTTAACTCATTCTTAAAAAAAATTAAGATATTTTCTTTAACACATCAATTTATTTATTTATTTATTTATTTTTACTATACATTATCACATGTGAGTAGGTTCAATCCATTACTGATCTTATTAAAATTTGAAGTTATTTTCAAATTTAAAAATTAATTAATATAAGAATGAATAGATTAAAGTTAAAAAAATAAATATTTATAATTAATTTTCATATTTCATTAAGTAAAAATGTTTATAACCTATTAAAATTATCATAAGTATAATCTTTAAAATAAACATAGACTAACATAAACCAATATCTCATAATTTGTTTAGATAAATAGATCATAACCATAATCAGCATGACCCAACTTCACCTACTAATTTAACCCAGTTTTATTGATTTTGAATTTTGAATTAGACTTAATATATTTTGAAGATAAGTTTGATCATACTTTGTATCATCCTAACTCGATTCAATATCCTAAATTATTTTAAATTTTTTTTAACAATTAAGTAGTAATAATAAATTTTCTTAATAAATATAATTTTATATAACACAATATTATACTTATAATAATATTATTTATTTTAAAATATATGTTATAAATTATACTTAATTTAAATTATATATTTTTTATTATAAAAGTTAATTATATATAATATTAAGATTGATATATTATGTTGAGAAATTTAATTTATATATTAACCTAAAAATAATTTATTAATTTATACAATTATAAAAATCACACATAAGATAATAAATTTAGATAAAATGATTTTACACTATAATCTCATCACTAAAATTATTTTAATAATTAAATAATAATATAAAATTATTTTATAACTATTATTTTCATTATAGTCGAATAAATTACCTATTAAGATTATTTCACTTCATTTTACACATTAATCCCTTTTCACCCTTTGAAATATTGCTAACTAATCCTTTTTTGGAAATCCCCATCCTTCCCAGAATGGGTACCCCAATCTCTATTCTCAAAACAAAACAAGCCTCCACGTCAACACCCAACTCCATCACCCTCTGTCCATTCACTTGAATTTCGCTTTAAAAAGAGAAAGAAAGCGGAGACAGCGGCCATTCGGTAATCGGTGGTGCGAGGGGCCTCGACGATGGATCCACGGCGGAACAAACGGTGGCTGGTGTGCGGGTCTGAGTATTACCATTCTACTTAGATCACCAAGCAACACAATGTTACACTCAGAAATAGGCGCCTTAAAAATTATTGAAAAATCATGCTTCTCACTAGACACTAAAAGCCCCGTGCACCAAACCAAGTGACTCTTCAACTTGCCCTTGTTTGAAATAGCCACTAAATATAAAATTAAGCAGATAAAATTCTGTCATGCAGATAATCAAACACCTGGCGTGCATAATTTGAATCTTAGCACAAATGACACTCTATGGATTAATTTTTTTTTACACTTTTCTAAATATTTTACTGTTAATTTGAATTAAAACATTTTTTAAACATGTTACATTTTAAATCAGCTGTCACTTTCTTACTTCTGCATAATCCAAAATTGTCTCTGACGCATCGCATCTTACTTTCTGTAATCTTCGGGCTCCTCTAGACTGCAATGGTAAGCGCTCCACGGATCCAATATCATCGTCGCTTTCTGTAAGTCCAGTAACTAAGAGCACTTCTGGAAGAGAAAAAGAAAAGAACTCATACGCATTTGAGGTTTGGGTTTTTATTTCCCTCCTTTCTGCAAGTTGGTTATTCAGTTAAGTCGTCCTGCAAGTAGAATTTGAGCTAATTTTGATTTTAAATTTCGTTTTGCTTCTTGGTTTTTCGCGTTCTTCAGTGAATCTAATTCTGGGTTGAAATTGTTAAATTGTTGGTATTAGTTTTCTCGTATGTCCTAGCTGGAAAGATGTTGTGACTGTTTCGTATAATGGGGTGTATGTATCAGTTTCTTAGAGGAGCCTTTGCTCGTATTTTGTTTATTTTGTAAGTGCCTGTAGAAATGGATATGCATCATGTTGGATACTAGTTTTGATTCTTTGATATTTGAATTTTGAAGATCTAAGATTATTGAAGTCTGCTCTTTCTTTTTGAATTCTTAATTAAGCTAATGGCGGATTGATTTTGGGTACTGTGGTTAAATTTGGGCATGCAAGCAAATACAATCCAGAGATAATACATAAGACTTTCATTAGAAGATGTATGGTATATATTCAACTTGTATGCTATTGCTTGCTCGAAGATCCTAACACATAACATTAATACCTGTGTGTGGTTTTATCTGTTAGTGATGTTGTAGAGAAAATTTATCATTTTGAGGTTTTATATTGTAGAATGGGTTTACGAGACACTGGAAAGTGCTTCCATCTTCTTGCTAGGTGTTCTTGAAGTCATATTGAATGATAATGGGCTTGTTCACTAATTTGTCGTGTCAAGAACATATTTTATGATTTGTTAAACTGCATTTGGGATTAATACCTTACATGCTTTTTGTAAGAGGAATTCTCAGCCAACTCTAACAAAAGATGCAGCATTCTCCAAAACCAAGACGTGAATTTTGGGTGGGCCAACGAGTACATGCATCTGGTGATTCACGGAGAATTGGTACAGTTAAGTATGTGGGGCCTGTAGAAGGCTATTCAGACACATGGGTTGGAGTTGACTGGGACAATGGAGAAGGCAAACATGATGGATCCACCAATGGAGTCCGATACTTTCAAGCAAAGTCAGAAAGATCTGGGTCATTTATTCGTGCCCACAATCTGAGCCAAGGGATTTCATTGTTGGAAGCTCTTGAAAGTAGATATAAAAGTGACTCTACAAAAGATGAAGAGGGTATATCTCTGGCTTAAATTCATTTGTAGTTAAAACATTTATATTTTGGGTCCATGCATGAGAGTGAAAATGGTTTCATATTAAATTTTGGGATGAAAGAAAAGAAGTCAACTTCATTGTAGTTGAGTTATTATCTCTAACCCTGTTACTAAACTATTACTGCAGTTGTTTTCTTTTGTTGTTTCATTCTTTGTGTTGGGTTTCGGTGGAGGAGGTTGTTCTAGTGACATGTCTTGAATATGTGAGTACATGCGGGAGGATACCATGTAGTTTTAATGCTAGTTTCTATTGTAAACCACTAAACCTTTCTGTGAAATTGGTTTGTGCAGGATTTTAATTAATACTGTAATTTTTGTAATTATTTTTACTAATATAAATTCTTAGCAATGTAAAGGATGATGGGGTTCTTTTTACTTCCTTTTGATACAGAAGTAATTTTGTTAGGGAGGAACAAGGGAAAATGCAACATTAGGTAGAGTGAGATGTCCTCTTTACAAACATGAAAATAATAAAAATGTACCTAGACTGTCCAAACTCTTTCATATTAGAAATGGATACTCCGTTTAAACATCCATGGGCATAATACCAAAGAGAAGCCATCAATATCATCATACTCCATGCATACCAAATTTATGACCAAAAGGACACCTCTAAAGATGCAAGCATTTTACTCCACATACACCAAATAATTGTATAAAACTATGCACTGCCGCAAATTATGAAAATCTTTAAAATTAACCATCAAAAGAATTTGTAAAGTATGCCTTGTGTTAGGATATATGAATTTTATTACCTTAAGTTTCCTTTCCTTATCTATTCTTCCTTCCTTGCTTATATTTCTATAATTTCAGCATCATAAATAATAAGTTGATAGAGGAAGCTTTTTATTTCCAATGGGTTTGTCAAGGAGGAAACACAACAAAGATTCCAAATTCCAAACTCTCCTATATGAATTGGCAAAGAAATAACGAGATTTTAGCAAAAGCAAAAGGGACTATAATTCTCTAGCATTTGTATTACTCAAAACTTTTTGAAAGTGGAAATCCCAATTTAAATGAGGACCTCCAAATATAGTAACATTTATTAATGGGAGAATTATTCAAAGTAGCGAGACAATAGTGGTAGAGAAAATCCTCTAAGAAATGTACAACTGGAAAATTATTCATTTTGAATTTTGAACTGCATACTCTTCCTGCCTATTGATATATCTATTTCCAGACTGTTAGAAATTGATTTGATATGAAGCCTTGAGACCAATTTATGTTCTGTCAGTAATATTTTCATTTTTCTTTTGGGGTAAGAATTCAGAAGGTACTAATTATTCTATTCAAAATTTCCTCCTATTGTATAATAATAATATTAATATTAATTTTTTACATTCTAGTCTTTCTTCTGTACAATTTTTTTTGTATGCATTACGGTGACAATATCTGGAAAGTAATATGTGATTTTTCTTCTTTTGTTTGTGCAGATGAAATGTATGTCCTTTCAACGAGCAACCAGCGAGTATCTGTTCAACTTTTGGGTAAAGATAAAATTCATGATAAGCTAAGTCGACTCGAGGAGTTAACCAGTGTATCATTGTCATATATGGGCATTAGTTCCCCTGGAATCCCATGTCATATTAACAATACTGTGCCAAGTAAGCTTGATTCTATAACACTCCCATTTCTTTGCTAATATCAAGATGAGTGAACTTCAACCTAGTAATGTCAGTGACTGTTATTTTTTTGGGATAAAATTGCAGTATCAGTCTTCTACCTTAAGTTTTAATTTTTGGTTAAGCTGTTTCTACCTGAAGTTATAATTGGAGACTTTGTTTATTTGATATCTTCTTCCATCCTGTAAGCAATTTGAATATAGGTAATGGGTTCCCTTGCACTTTAACCATATTTTTTGTTGTTGATAGATTTAAAAGAACTTGACCTGACTGGGAACCTGCTTTCGGAGTGGAAGGTATGTTCTGCGACCAGGTTTTGTCTAGTGTTCAATCCTGGCTACTGCTGGAGCTTTGTGTTTGCTTATTTTCAACATACCATGCAAATCTTACCTAGAACTTTAATGATTTGTGTGTTTGATTCAACTTATTTTGGAGAAATAATCACTTTATTTTACTAGCTTCCCAATAGAACTTTTGAAGAGAAAAAAATACAATTACTTTGTGGGAATTAAGCTTTCCCAAACTTGTGCAAAGAATGCATATGCTTTTCTATTGCTAAACTGCATAGTACTCTAGCTCCTTTTTACTTATTTTGTGTGGCCCACTATTTTGTTAGGGATTGATTGAAGGTACTTGCCATTTACTTTCTTTTCAATCGATCTCTTTGCAGGATGTTAGCACAATTTGTGAACAGTTACCTGCTCTGAGGACAATCAGCTTATCTAACAACTTAATGTCACCATGTAAGTCGGAGCTTCCATTACTGAAAAGCATCCAAGTGCTGGTTATAAATAATACTGGTGTAGATTGGCAGCAGGTTCCCTCTATATCTTTTCTTCACCTATGTTTCTCACATACATTTCCCTAATGTATAAATAGGAATTGCTAAATATTTCCTTTTTAACTGGACAGGTTGAGCTGCTTAGACCATCATTGGCAGCAATTGAAGAGCTACATATAATGGGAAACAATATAAGCAGAATACTGGTATGTTGTCTTTGGTTCAGTTGCTTGCTAAATATCTTAAAGGCTGTAGCTTGGTTAACTTATAGAGCAGTTTAATAAACATTGGAAACTGTAACAATCTTTTAAGTACGTTAGCCTGAATTTATGATGTTCAATTTGGGGCATCTGAGGAACTGGCCTGCCCCTTCTCCCATTTTTGGTTCACCACATCACTACATTTCCCCTAGTGACTGTATTAGATTGCAAGCCTAACATATTTAGGGAATAACATTGTGGATATAATCTTCACTCTTCAGTATTTCTCAGCCTTTATAAGAGCTATTGCACATTGAGATGTTTTGTTGAATCTCTTACTGGCTTGACTTTGGATGTGCTTCACTATTTCTGTTTTGACATTAAAATATAGAATAATTAATTTTTTTCTAGGATGGACATAATTCCATTTGTACTTAGGTTTTCTCTTTCATGTTTAATTTTATGTTGCTCTACAATTTCTGATCAACTTTATAATATAAATTATAGCATTTTTAAGCCTTCTAATTTTCCTTTTCTGTTCAGCCTGGGTCATCCTCTATGGTTCAGGGATATGATTATCTGCGGCTGTTGAATTTGGAAGATAATTGTATAGATGAATGGAATGAAATCATGAAGCTTTCTCAGCTAAGATGGTTGGTAAAGACAACTTTGTTTAGTTCTAGAATACAGTCCTGACTCCAGTTGGAACTGATGCTATCTTAACTTTTAACCACATCTAACTTTAATAATCAAATCTGCTTCCATGTTGATCACACCTAAAATGATCACTTATGACTTGATCTAACCACTTAACAATTATTTAACCCATTATCATTTCAGTTAACTACTTATTGTGAGTGGTTGGTGTTAGGAATCTTGCAATTATGTAATATATTGTGTAAATAGGGAAATATTGTAATTAGGGATATTTTGAGCTGTATAATTATAAATAAGAGCCTCTGCTGTATAGTCAAGACATACAGATGGTGAAATTCTATAATTAAAGTGAAATGTGGTTAAAAGTCACAGGTGGTATCTGTATCACTGGAAGTACTGATTGTATCTTAGAACTGGCCATAAGTATTCAGTTC
This sequence comes from Mucuna pruriens, assembly GCA_025330945.1. NCBI lineage: Eukaryota > Viridiplantae > Streptophyta > Magnoliopsida > Fabales > Fabaceae > Mucuna > Mucuna pruriens. The sequence goes on along the minus strand of JAENHJ010000533.1, from coordinate 6,396,803 downwards.
TTTTCTCGTTTCTGTTTTTTCTTCCCTAGAACAGTGCCTCTGCCTTTGGCTAGATTTGTTTCTAAGTCTGTCAATATGATTTATTTGTACTTGGTATATTTTGTTTCAGTTTGGAGCAGCTTTATTTAAACAGGAATTGTTTGAATTCTCTCTTTTATCCTGATAATGGTGGGCAATGTGAATCAGAAGTTACATGCTATAAACCCTTCCAAAATTTACGCTGCCTTCTATTGGGTAATATTATACTTTTCCTCTTGATAAATATGATTTTCAATATATTGTAATCGAATCTGGATTGTGGATTCTAGCTGAAGTCTTTCAATTCATCATTCAGGTAATAACAACATTGGTGATCTGGCCTCTGTTGACTCATTAAACTTGTTTCCTAACTTGGCGGTAAGGTTTATACTATGAAGTGTTGATTGTTCTCACATCTTTTATTTAAATTCTTGATTATGCATGATGCTTTGTGGTATCTGTAATGACGAGTCTAGGACTGTGGCCAGCTATGAATATTTGAATAAACTTCTTAATAAGTACTTATAAGAAGAGAAAATAATAAAACAAAATGAATTAAACTTCTCCCATAAGTAACTTTGTACTTCAACTTTTATTGAAGTTCTCTCACCTAACTTCTTCAAAAGCTAAGGTGTATAAGTTGGTTTTTACTTGTGGAAGAAGTTTGATTCATTTTGCTTTTTAGTTGTGTGCCGGTCTTCCATATCCATCTATCATTTGATTGAGCTATTATCTCTCTTGCTTCTTGTATGATTTTTTTACAGTAACTACTCACTGGAATTCATAATTTATCATTTTCCCGTGACCTTGATTTCTGCATGGCGTTCATCTTGTTTAGAGATTGGAAGAGAAGGTCATGGCCATACCAATAAAGAAAAAATGACAGTTAGGGATGGCTATGTGTTAGGAACCCAGAAACAGAATGTTAGATATGCATGTTTAATATGAAACTATTCACGTGTCTTTACCTAACAACTTAAACTTTTGAGGTAGTTAGCTCATGACATGATATTTCAGAGAGATGAGTGAGAAAACAAAGAAGAGATAAAGGAAAAAAGGATCCTGTTATTGATGAATGAATTACAAACAAAGAACAAAGGAGATAATTATCCTTCCAAGGGTTTCCCCTTCCTATGACATAGCTAATGCTTAGCTCCCAAATGATAGCAAATCAGATCCCTCCTCTTCTACTCTCTCTTAAGAGGACAGGATGTCCTTTTAAGAGAAACAAGAAAAGTAGAAATAGAAAGACATGCAAACAAAGCAAAGCTTGCTAATCTCATTGCATATCCAACATTGAAACCTCTTTGAAAAACCCATTACTGAGCACCATAAAGAAGCCCCCCCCCAAAAAAGTTTGAAACACTTCATTTCAAAGGGATAGTTGCAAATATTTGTTCTATACTGTACTCTACATCTTGGCAATGGTTCATTTTTTCCCTTTGTGTGTGTGTGCATGTTGTGCCAAATATGCTTAAGCAAAGGACCCTTACGAGTTTCCTTTGAGAAAGTAATTAACTTGCTTATGACTTTTCTTTCCTCATCATCATAGGGACCATTCTTCCTTCATGTCTGTTTTCTCGCCTTTCTCTCTGTTTTTCTTTTTCACTTGTTTATTTTAGAGCAGATTTTTACAGATGGTAGCTTTTATTCTAATTATTTATCTTTAATAACAATGAAGGATATCAGGCTTTCTGAGAACCCAATTACTGATTCTAGAAGAGGTGGAGTTCCAAGATTTGTTTTGATTTCTCGTTTGGCAAAAATTCAGATATTAAATGGAAGTGAGGTATGATGGAAGATATCTCTGCTGCTTATTTGCTTCTTTTATATACTCTTTTACCAAATGTAATGTATTCATATCTGCTTTACCTTTCAGGTTACTCCTCGTGAAAGGAAGGACTCTGAGATTAGGTATATTCTTCTCAAAATTCTGTGCTTTATATATACCCTTTTGGCAATTGAAAGTCTGAAAAATCCTTTATGGCTATCAATTTTGTGTATTGTTTTGTCATGCATTTTATCTTAGCCTTTTTATTAGTGTTGTTCTTGAGTTTATCTTATGGATGTTCAATTCCTCCTGGTAGTATATGTTTGCAGAGATTGTTCGAACTTAAGTGTTGCTCCTATGTTCTCTAATTGTTTGGTCTTGATATTTGGTTTATGCTTGTTTGCACTAAATAATTCATTGGAGACCTGGCTTGTTTGTCACCCTGCAATTCAATGAAATTCCATTCCTATCCTTGTCATTCCATTGGGTCATAGGGAGGAATGACTGTCTTAGCATTGTGTGTGAAAGGTGCCATTTCCTTCTTGGATGGTGGGCCATTTGTGGGATGCCTCTCCTTGTAAAAGCTGATCATATGCCTTGTAGTGTTAGATAATTCTATTTCATGGAATCTAGTTGCTTCTGTCCATTAACTTTCAATCAATTATCCTTATAGAAGAGAAATGATTCTTTTGGGACCACCATAACCATTGACTCCATTTTTGAGGGTGTCTCCTTCCTAGAACATGTCTCGGTTAACTTGCTTTTCTTTCTTGGCCATGTCTCAAAAATGCAGCCACACAACTATAGAAACTCAAGTAATTTTGAATCTTCTAGGGCCAAATAATGCACACCAGACAATACAAATACAGAATACCCAACCAACACTGTAGGTATATGATATGATGGAATGAGACAAAATTGATCTAACCTACACCTGCAACTCTGCAAATTGTGTCAGAACCATAGTCTCATAATTTGCTCACTTCACCAGAGAACTGTGAACTGGTTTGTGCATACCAATTTGCGATTAGTTTCCGAACCAGGTCACCAGAATTTGTCCATGAATACGTGAAAAAGATGAACTAGAAAAGATGAAAAAAATTGCAGGTCGCAACTTGGGAACTGCAGAAAACCATTTACAACCAAGCTTTTTAGAGAAGGAATATGTTAATGAGATAAATTGCTTGAGAAATAGTGCAGTAGCATCATCTCTTTTGGAACTTCTTGAGCAACACAATTTGAATGAAGTGAGAAAGGAAGAATGGGAAGTGGAAACGAATAGAAGAGTAGAGGTAGTTTGGTTCTGTAGCACGAAGAGATAATATGGAAAAAGAAGAGTGAAGGACAAAAGATTGATGAAATATTCTTTTTTCTTTTATAATTGGTGCTGGTTTCAAAAAATTGTATTTAATTTAATAACTTGGAATGAGGAACAATGTATTAAAATGGCTTTTAATATCATGTGAAACTGTCCAGCAGTGCGGCTAGCTTTGACAACCTGAAGTCTTATTGAAAGGCCAGCAATAGGGCAGTGCAGAGATGTTTGAAGTTACTTTTTTATTTATGATATTTTATATTTTACTTCATGTAATTTATAATTTTTAGTTAGATAAATTTTTTTATTGGCAGTATACAAATTTATATATTAGAACCTAGTGTACCGACTATATATACTCCCCACATATCAATACTTTGCAAGGTCGTGTACCGTGTATCCGTACCATGTACTGGAGTATATGACAAATTATGTGACTATCGTCAGAACCCTGCTAAAGACAAATTACAGCCTCCAAAACCTTTCTATGATCAAGTTGTAGCTTCCTGTACCGATGCCATTGCTGCATATACCTAGAAAGCCTTTGAAGCTGAGTACTCCATAGGCATGCTACAATTGGATGTTTCATTCATTGGGTCACACAGAAATAATGTTTATATCAAGGATTGTTGTGTGAGGAATAGTTTAACCTGTTTATAGCATTCATCATGAAGTAATACTTTTGTATTCTATCAATCTTTATACATGAGATATGTGAGTTTTTTCAACCATGCTTACCTTTTGGGTTGAGAGTTCAAAGGTTTGCATCTAATTTGTGTTTAGTATAAAGCAACATCATCTTCTATTCTTATATATTATTTACAATTCTTATGCAGGTATGTTCGACTTGTGGTCTCAAGGTTGCATGCAAGTCCTGAAGAAATCAAACAGCATCCCAGGTAAATTCATACTGGTGAATAGTATCTGGAACCTTTGCTCTTGAATTAATGTTCAGTGTGTTGTGATATTTATTGAAAGCTGGATGTAGATGCTATTAGAAATCAGTAACTCTGGGTTCTGATGGGATTAAAGGAGCAAATATGTAATAATGGTTCAGAGTGTTTAGATTTTGAAATTGGGTCAAAGATGTTAGTTGGGTCTAGTGAACAAGCTTGATTGGGAATTCAATCAATAGGAGTTATGGGACAAAGAGGAAGAAAGAAAACCTAGGTTTAACACCTTCAGTTCTTAGGCATCATGTCTGGGAGATGCTTCGGATGACTATGGTTAATAGCTCTTAATTTGTTGGTTTTGAAGTTTTTTTTTTTTTTCTAGGGGTGGGGAGTTATTTAAGAGGGTGGGTTGAGTTGTCTCTGTGTTTTGTGCTCCTTAGTTGTGCCTGAAGGGGTGATTTCAATGTTTTGAATTTTTTCCATCAAAATTATATGGATTTGATGAAAAGGGGAGTAGAGAAACAAAGGGAACACACTAAAATATAATTCTTTAGACAGATTAGATATTGTGATACAAGGTACTTCCGTTGTACCTCTATTTTTATGCTAAAATGAGGGCTATTAAATGACAATTATACCCTTTATTTTTAGTACACAAGAAGTACTCACTAACCAATTTTAGATTTTGGGTTTAACACATCTCTACAAAATTAACTTAAAAGATGAGACGTATCTGAGTCAATGTAGGACTTAAATAAGACTGTCTTAAGTTCATTCATTAATATTTAATACTATACAACAAGTAAAGTAATCACTTAACCATTAATATTTAATATTTCTCAACATTGTGAAAAGATTTGGAGCGGTTGAGTCACATTTAGTGAGGTTTATTTTATTTTCTATCTTTTTATGACATTACTTGTGATTGTGATCTCGAGGGCTTTCTACTATCCAATGTGTAGTCATTTGGTCTGCTAACAAAATGCACACATGCCTTCTTCGTTGGATGTTTTCCCTAGTAATTGGGAGATATGTTCAAGATACTGAGAAGGAAAGCTTATTATAAAATATGATTAACTTGTTAAAAGAATAAAAAAAGGAAACAGATTGATTCCTTTGCTGTAGTTTCCAACACCAAGATTACTTCAACTTTTACTCGACAACAATCAAATGCTATCCATATGATATTAGTGTCATTATAAATAGACTTGCATGTTGATTTCATAGCCATTTTATGACAACATTTTTGGCACTAGATGGCCACTTGCATTGCAGGTTCTAGAAGGTATCTAAAAAAATGAAATAACAAGTAAAAAGAAAAAACTCAAGAAAGCAGCACCCCGAAAAGCATGGGCAAAGAGACACCTTTGAGGATGTGAGCATATTGCTCCAACCAGGAGAACCAATGGGCTGCATGTTGCACACAGCCACGAAACTTTAGCCTTCTTGTTTTTACCAGAAACTTAATAATAAGGGTCTAACAAGAACCGCTCTAATGTTGTGAGACACTTGTGCTCACCAAGAGTCCTTTAAGATTGTTCCATAGAATGTTTTCTGCTTCACCCATACTTAATTATATGGTCTACTTTTTTTTTATTGAATTTGCACAGAACACATGTTAGAAGAGTTCTGTTACTGTAGACTTGAATTGAAACTGGATCTAGATGGGATTTTCAATTAAATTCTACCTCACGTTGAACATTATTTGTGAATATACTTGTGCACTTCATTACAGGTTTAACGAGCTCAAGAAGATTCATGGAATTGAGGATGAAAGACCTTCAATTGGAGCTACTGCCCCACAAACAATCAGCTCAGGATTATTGTGTACGGACTGTGGATGTTTAGTTTGTGCTTCGACTTCTTTTACTGAATTTGAAATGTCTGTATTTTGATATAGAAATTAATGCAGCTATCACTCTGAATTGTGTCGGGGCATCCATGGGTGAGAAGCCACCATTGACAAAGAAGCTGCCAGCAACAACTACAGTTGAATATCAATACTACTCTAGTAATGTAATGTTCAGTTTGTCAAGACATAAAACAGCCCTTCTGATTATCTTGTTTTTCTCAGGTCGGTAAGCTGAAATTTCTCTGCGAAAGCTTTTTTAAGCTGAAGTCCGTGAAGCTAAAATTATATCTTCAAGAAGAGGTTTGTTTTTCTTAAGAATAAGATGTGCTATTTATTATCATGATTGCAATTTTCCTAAATGGGAAGCAGCAACCTCAAGACAATCTTAAAATATCATTTTAATCTGCCCTGATTCATGCAAAATTTTTCAAACTGATACGCTGGAAAAACAAACTTCTTGTGACAAAAATTTGTCGTGGAGGATGAGGGAGGTGGGTCATACTTGTTTATTTTTATCTTAAGAAATTTTTGCAAGATAAAGGAACTATGCAGTGAGTATAATTTCTGCACAAACAAAAAAAAGGAATATTCTTTCTTGATTTAGTAGATGTCTTCGACTTTTCAGGGTTCTCCGTTGCCCCTGCTGCTTGACAATGACACCTCATCTCTTATGGACCTTGGAATTGGCAATGATTCTATTATCCTTGTAGACGAAGAAAGTTGATAAATATATCAGAAAATTTGTGAGAAGCTTCTCTTATGGTGAAGACTGTATCCTGTTCTGACTAGCTAATTACTCTGCGAATGACTTTAAAATGAATATACTTTTTTTTTTCTTCTTGAATTGGTCACAATATACCTGTTGGAGTTGGTCACAAGTTTTTGTTCGGCTTCAGTTGAAGTTCTTAGGAAGGGGTTATGATGCACTGCTTGATTGGATGGTCCCACAACTGTTTTCTGTAAATCACTAGTTCTTTTGATTCAGTTGCAAATAGATTTGGGTCTTGCACTTAACAGAGTAGAATCGTATGATTTGGAAAATGACCATAAAATTGGTAAAAAATATATCATTTATTTTTTAACTAAAAGGGCTACATTTTATCCACCTTTATATTATAAATGAGTCCGCATGAGAAAACGTGTATTCTATTTTCATTCTTTGTGCCTTTGTGGCATGTAACTTAACTGTTATATAACAACTTTTTTTTTATAATTTTAATAATTTGCAAAATATTCATTTTTTTTAAAATTGAACTATTATTTTTTTTATCAACTCTTATCTTTCTTAAGTTAACTATACTTTTTTTTTTGTTTGAATATGTTTTTGTTTCCTTTAAATATCATGAATTTCTCATTTAGTCTCATTTTTGTAAAGTTGTAATTTAGTCTTTGTAAAAAATATTCTCATATAGTTTCCTTGTTAATCTTTTGTATGTGTTTGTCTGTTAAGTGCCATTTTTTCCTACTCATTTTATTTCTTTGAATATTTCGAGTTTTGTCATTGTCATTCTAAAGAGATACATTAGCACTTAATGGATTAAATAAACAGAAAATTAATAGAGAAATTATATGGGGATGCAAAATAATTATTATGACCAAACTATAGCCTTTTTATAAATGAAAGTCCAAATGAAAAATCATGATATTTAGAAGAATTAAAAATATATTCAAGTCAATTTTTTTTTGTCTTGAATTTAAGCTACTTTAATTCTTAAATTGAATCCTTTTGTTTATTCTTTTTAAAATTTTCCTTTTCTTCTTAAATTTAAGTTACTCATTTTTAAGCTTATATTTAAATTATATATTACTTTTAACTAGTGTTTTTTTAATTTGTATTTTTAAATTTAACTTATAAAATTATTTCTGTATGTTCTTTAATTTTATTATATTCATTATTTAATTTATATTAAAGAAATAGGTATAAATTAAAATTAAAATCTTATATATTTAAAAATAAAAAAGTTACAATTTATTTTTAAAAAGACTAAATAGTCTATTTAATTATCTAAATATTTACTTAACATTAATTTACTTTTAAAAATTAGTTATTTTAAAAGGTATTTTGTTTACTATTTCAACGTGTTATTTTTGTGACATTTAATATTAAGGAGACTAATCTAACAAAGATTTTAAAAAATCATATTAAGGTCAAGCGAATCTTTGAAAACTAAATATTTTTTTAATACAAGTTAAAGTATTAAAATTTACATTATAACTTTTTTATACTCGACATAATCTATTATACTGTGATAATAACACAATTGATTCATAATATGTGTATTTTCCGTTTATTTATAATAAAATAATAAAAATAGTTATAAAAAAATAATTAAATAATAATAAAATTATAATTTTATGATTTTATGTATAAAATAGAAAAACAGTTACAATAAACTATATTATTGGAATGTAATGAGAAACATTATTTTATGATACGTAATATTTCATAGGAAACAACCAAATATGTCTAAAATAATTATCTACAATGGTAAGAAAATAGTGATGACCATTGATGAATGGAATATGTAAGGGTCCTATATGTGGATAAGATCGAGTGGTTGCTGTGTTTTGGTATTGCTGGTAGGAAAGGGGAGTTAATTTGTGTTGTTTGGCTAGGTGACATGATTCACAAATCAAATTCTTATTGTATTTGATATATGGAAAATCAGTACAATGTCTATGCATAACATTGGTAGAAGGATGGCCTAACCGTGACAGAATTTGTACATTGGGATTGAATTGAATAGTAAGAACTGATTAATACAACATGTTTGTGTAAAAAGGTAAAGACCATTGATCATTTAGCACACGCAATCATCCTCAAAGATTGCTTGTTTTGTATCATACAAGAAGAGGAAGAAAATGTGAGATTACAATTAAGAGATGGGGTAAGTTTGTTAACTGAATAAGTTGTTTTTGTAGGAAGGGATGTGCAAGACATTGTTAAGATAAAAATGTTCATTGAAAAATATGGTTCGTAGATAATGTGCTGTAGTAGAGGAACCATCAGGTAAGGTAACAATTATAGGTTTAATGCTTATGTAAATAGTAAACAAAGACAGAATGGGGCACACATGAATGGTTGCACTTGTATCTAAGATCCATGTTCTAAAGGATTGAGATTTATTATAATTGTCTTATATGATGCACATACAATAATTTAAATATATTATTTTTTGTATTTATATTTTTCACCATATTATTTATTACATTACATTTTTTATAATTTATTGATAAATTATTATACAAATAATATTTTTCTTACACACGTAGCCTTGTAGGTGCTGGGGTATAGCACACATGTAGACAAGTACATGTGATCCAAGGTACACTCATCACGTTGTATCATTCCTAAAAAATTGAAAAAATATTTTTTACAATTGTGATTAAACAAAATATATATAACTTCTTCTTATATAATTAAAAAAAAACTTTTTTATACCATCATATGCTACATAGACTAAAAAAAAATTAATATTTTGTTGGTCTCCTCAAATTTGAGCAAGTTTTCTTTTAGTCTCTCAAGTTTAAAAGTAATTTTTTTTATTTTCTAATTTAGAATTCATTTTAGACTTCAAATTTTATGTTGTTAAAACATTTTCTGATCGGACTAACAATGTATACTTTTATGATTTTAAGATATGATTTATTGTAATTTTAAATTCCCAAAATTTAGATTAATAAATAATATTCTAAAATTTATATTATGATAATTTTAAATCCTAAAATTCGATAAAGCAAAATAAAAAAAAAATAAAAGAAATTATTTGGAATTTCTCGTTCGAATACTATACTATGTTTACAACAAATCACGGTACTTTGTTCTCAAAATAAAAATGCAAGTTAAAACCTTATCTACAAGGGCGCAACGAGGTATAGAGGAGGGGGAGAGAAAAAAAAAACACAGGAGATGAAAAGAGGGTGAGCATGAGAGAAACTAAAAACATTTATTTTCAAATTTTAGGAAAAAAAATCACATTCTAATTTGGACGACAGAAAAAAATTGGCTTCAAAATTCAGGAAAAAAAATTATAGCCTATATTTTTATCTCAAGAGCATAACATTTGGCCTAGAAGCAACTATGCGGTTGAACTATACCCAATGCAGTTCCATCAGCGTGATTACAGAGAGCTCGTGTTGCTTGGTTCTTGTAAGTGAGTTTCACATCCTCCAACCTTATCCTTTCACATGGGTCCTGAGAACTGCACTCAAATTTCACAGCAACAAGTGTTGCAGATGTTCCATGAATGTCTTTGTATGAAATGTCACTGATCTTCACCCCTGAAGCCTGTAAATGCAAATCCACAAATAAATCATGTCAGTTCACTATCAACTTGACTCAAGATCAAGATTAAGTTGAATTACGTACCCCTTTGATCCTTTTGTATTATGATTCTGTTATCTTAATAATATTAATTTAGTTGAATTTAAGTTTTAAGTCTTAGTATTTTTTCTGTTTAAAATTCTAAAATCTTATAATATATTATAATTTATGATTAGATAACTGTCAAAAAAATTAAATGAAAATTGAAATTTAATGTTTGGATTAATCAACTTTGAACAAAAGAAAGTTTAAGATCGATGGTTTAATCAATCCAATTTGTGGAACTCTTTTAATAAAAAGAAGGATATGAAAGTTTTAGATAAAGAAAAACCAACGGACATACCTGATTGTATGTAGTAATTAAAATAAGAGATTACATTTAAAGAAACCAAAAGAAGAAGAAGAAATCCAGAGAGGGATTCTTTGTTCAAATGACAATTTGCAGAATTCGAAAAGAAGAAGAAAACCAGCTTTGGATGGCTATTTGATTTTCACTTATCCGGTCTTTCTAGTTGCATAATGATGTCATTTTTGAAGGAATATAGTTTTCTTTTTATAATAATTGGTTATCAAACCTTTTATTATGTATTGAAATGAATCGTTAGATATAGATTTTGATGGAAGGATTGGAATACATCTTGTAATTTAATTAATATATTTTTTTTGAAATACAACATTAATTTGTAGTTTTTTAAAATATTTTTAAATTTGATTTTAGTTTCTAAAAATTTAATAGATTTTTAATTATTATAAACACGTACTTTTAGTAGGAATTAAAATCACATTTTTCTACAAACGTAAGAATTAAAAATATATTAAATTATTATAGGAACTAAAACTAAATTTTAAATTATTTTGAGAGATAAAAAATATATTTTATCTATTTTTTTAATAAAAAATCATGATTGAAGAACAAAAATATAATTGAACCTAAAAAATTAGTTTGGCTTAGTAATATTGTAATATAATTTATTCATCTTGGGATCAAATTGGCGATTAAATTAAAAGCAGAAAATTAGCCTTGGAAAAAACTCACCTGACTAGGGCAGTGATTATGATATGGGCAGTACTTTTGGTCTATTAGAATGGGGTTTTGGACATCAGTCATAGTTGCATGTTCAAAATGGACATCCAGCACAAATCCCTTGCTGGGCCTCCCCCAACACTTTATTCTAAAACCATTTTGAGTCTTCGAGAATGTAGCCATTCTAACTGTCACATTTTCCACACCAGGTTCGTTCAAGTTCCATCCTAAGCTTCCAATGCTATCACAAAATTGAGTAAACAACAATAATAAATAAAATTAGTACTCTAATGACAAAAACTATATACATATCACTAGCCTCACTTTTCAAACATAAAGCTACATTTTATCTGGTATGTAAATTGTTTTATCAGTATATAAACTACGCCATAAAAATGAAAGGTAGATGATAATAAAAATGATAAAATAAGTTATTTCATTTGATTTGATAGGTCAAATTCGAAAAATAGATTATTTTAATATGTTTTTTTTTCATGAGTTATTTTTTTTATTGACATGGTGAACTTGATCAAATTAACTTATTTTTTAAAGTGTTTTATAAGAAAAAAATTTAAAAATAAAACACAAATCAAAATAAGTTTAATAGGTTTTAGGTTATTTTTTACTAGTTTGATCTTATTTTATTAAGTTAAACATTAATCTAATTCTTTTCGAGACACATAGTTAAAAACTCAATTTGGTCTAACCTATGAGACCATCAAGTCATATTATTTTACTAGTTCTAAATGATAAAGATTTTTCAAATCCCTTTAATAGATGCACTATAGTAGGTTATTAAGTTAAATTTCATCCTATGGCTAATTAACATGCATATAAATTGTAACATGTAATTAAAGTAGACCATATGTGCCTTTCAAACAAAATCGACATAAAAATTCTAAATGAGAAGGAAAAAAAAACCTTATCCCATGACCAGGTCCGCATGCAACATCTTGAATCCACAAGTTCCTAGTGCCAGGGCCAATAGAGATGCAATCATCTCCTGTCCGAATTCTAGGTTGGAGGATGGTCACGTCCGTGGAGAATTGAATGTGGATGCCGTCGGTGTTAGGGCTGTTTCCGGCAGCCATGACCTTCAGTCCATGCACTTTCACGTTGTGGCATCCAATGATGACTACGTGGAACATTTGACTATTAAGACAAGTCAATCCAGTGCAGACAATGTGCTTGGAGTTTCTGAACACAATGGTCTGCTTGTACATTAACAGAAAAATTAAACATTCTAAAATTTTTATCATTTAATCACCCTATGCATAAAGAGGCAAATAGCGTGTAATTATTGTTTATGTGAAGATAACACACCGATAACAATTTTTCTTATGGGAAATAACAACAATAATTCTAAATCATACAATTATAATAAAATTAAAAATTAATGAGTATATAATCACTTAAAATAATTACATGTATTTTTTTTATCTTAATTATTTAAATTTATATGATTTAATAATTTATATTTATAATTTTTATAAAAATTAAGTGAGATTCTCATTCATATTTAGTAAAAAAAAAACTCTTGTCAAGTTTGAAAGTCTATTTTACCGGATCCCATTAATATTTACCGCATCTAATTAAAGAAACCTTAATTAATTTCCTTACCATATAACCTAGAAACCAACCTAATTAAATGCAATATTAATTTTTCACATAATTAATATCATACCTTAATTAATTCCCTTTCCATGTAACCATTAGTCCTTAACCATTGATATATGACATATGTTACAACATTGTTCCGAGTAGAATGAGTAGAAGGAATGGAATTAAATTTAGATTGATGGAGAGAAGAAATTTTGTACTAAATATAGTTAGTTATGTTTTTCAGAAGATATAAGTAATAAACAAATGTAATAGATATTTAGTACATAAGATAGAAGTGCATGTAACAAATATACCGTGGCTCCAATTGGGCAATTAGCTTTGGGTTTGTGCTTGCAATCCCACAAGGAAGTGCCTCGGGCATCAAGCACCCCACCGTGAATGGAAACCCCACTAACTTGGTCAAACATCAACCAATGCAAGGCTTTTCCAATGGATGAGTATTCAAAAGGAGCCACCAAGGTCCCACGAATGGTTATGGAGATAGCCTTGTTGGCACATTGCCCCCTAAACGTAACGGGTCTTCCTATCAAGAACTTCCCATGTGGCACGTGAATGCTTGCGGGTTTGCCTGACCCACAAGCTTTGTTCCACGCACTTAGCAACGCCTTAGTGGAGTCCGTTGACCCATCGGGTTTGCCTCCAAAGTCTAACACATTGTAGGTGGTTGGTTTGGCCCAGGTTGAATTCAACAAGGAACATAACAAGAGCAAGTGCAATGTATGGAGAACAAGAAGAGAAATAGGAAAAGTTTTTGTTGCCATTTGGTCAATTGAAAAGGGTGTGTGAAAGCTAGAAGATCCAGAGATAGTGATCAAGAAGGTGGAGTCGTGGGAAATGGAACGGTTTGTGGAGGGAATTTATAAGCTAAGGAGTTTTGTCTATTGTCAATTTTGATGCCCTATTAATTAAGTATATTAATAAATCAAAATAAACAAAATGTTTTAGTCACCGAGCATAACTTAAATAATTCCAAGTTTCACGTCACAAACAAAATGTCTCAAAGACTTGATGATTTTACCGATGAGCTAAAAACCCTAATACGATTTAGAAAATATCTCAAAAATCCTAAACCCTAAACAATAATAATAAGTGTTACTGCACTTGCAAACCAAAACTTCATTTTCTTTACACAGATTTTCGTCCTCCCTCAAAACATTTTTTTAAAAACTATATATACACTTTACTTTTTATATAAAAATATGTAATTTATTAATATAATTATATATATATGTTAAAGTTAATTAGTTTGTTCTTTTTCTTTTTTTATATGTTTTGTAAATCCATCCTTGCGAATATGGTATATAGAATTAATAATTTATTAACATATCTGAAATCATATCACTAGTTGTCAATTGGCCTGCAAATGTTATTAATTAATAATTAAATTTTCATTAATTAATAGTTAAATTTTCTTTAAAATATTGTAAATTTACAGTCCGGTGCAGTAGTTCTATATATACTGACGGCGGTTGCGAATTGAAAGAATAGTGAATTAAATTGACGGTTAGATCAAGTAATGTTAATAAACCTTTTCATATATGTAAACCTACAATTTGATGTTAATTAATGGTAGATTTAGAAATTTTAAATTGTGGACAAAATATTTATGTTTATAAACTTGAGGAGGACAACACTTATTTATGAATTCACATTTTTTTTATTACATTTCAAGTTATGCAAACAATTTATAACTATACATATATATATTATATTAAGAAAAAAAATTAAAATGTGAAGGAAGCTACCTGAATTTATATATATATATATATATATGTGGTCAGAGAGACGACAATGCATGGGAAATATAACATTTCATGTTAGAGATTATGTACATGTAATCAATACGACAAGCTTGTAGGAAAAGGTATTTTTATATTGTATTCAATTTCTTTTTTATTTTAATAATTAATAAAAAGAAAAAACTGTAAGTGAGTTTTTTTTTCTCACATACATGAATTGTTTGAAAAATATCCTATGCATCGATATGAAAAGAAAATATTTGATATGCGAAGAAAAAAATTAATGTATTTTTTCCTATTATTTCTATAAAATTTATTCTATTTTATAGAAATAATAAAAATGTAAATGAATTTTTTATATTAAAAGATGTTTCAAATTAAAAAAATACTGCAAGATATACAAATAGTTCATAAAATTAAGTATCGCTATTATAATAATAATAATAATAATAATAATAATAATAATAATAATAATAATAATAATAATAATAATAATAATAATAATAATAATAATAATAAT
Source organism: Mucuna pruriens (assembly GCA_025330945.1). NCBI lineage: Eukaryota > Viridiplantae > Streptophyta > Magnoliopsida > Fabales > Fabaceae > Mucuna > Mucuna pruriens. Next base: position 6,381,724 of record JAENHJ010000533.1, on the reverse strand, counting down.
AATAATAATAATAATAATAATAATAATAATAATAATAATAATAATAATAATAATATAATAGTATTACATTAACTATATAAAATAATTTTTATTCAATTATAAATTATTATTAATATGACTTTTAAGATATTTATGGATAAAAGCAAATAAACTTATTATATATTATTTATTATAATTATTAGGTTTATTCGATTATAAAAAATAAAAATAAAAAAAAAATAACTTGATTAAAATTACTCTTAAAGCAAATTAATATAAAAAAAATTCAAAGAATATAGTTCTCCCTTCGAAGAGAAAATCACATATCATGATAGTATAATTTGCATGGAACAGACAAACTTCCTGTTAATATGCATTACTTGCAAACATCCTAGTTAATTGAAAACCCTAATAACTATAAGCCACATTTTCGTGCTTCAAGGACAATATAAATGCCTTCTCCTTTGTTTAAAAAAGAAATCCTCCCTAAAAGTTCAATACTTCGTATCTTTCCGACCATCCATATCTTTGTTGAACAATTTTTAATTGTTAGGTGTATATGATAATTTTAAATTTCCTTTTATATAGCAACGTATTTTCATTACTATAAAATGTAATACAAACCTCTCCCGATATATATTACGCTAATTTGGTTTTAAAATCTATTTTGAAATTATCTTATCATTAATCTCTTACTCATCCTAGAACGCTTATATTTAATATATATACGTTTTGACTAAGTTTTTACTTTACACACCAATACTTTGCATGAGAGAAATATAAAATAAATATATCATCAATTTAATCTCTGAAGTATTATTGTCCCCTATTTAATATTTAAAGTAATAAAATCATATAAATAATTATTGAAGTATTGAATATTTATTAATTTAATGAACTTTTAATATTTGAACAACTACTTGTTATAATTTTTAATATAATGGAAGGACTAGCTACTTGTTATAATTTCTAATAGTTGAAAAATTACTTATATAATTTTTTTATTTTACGAACTATTGAAGATATTTAAGAAAGAAAATAATACTTTAAAGATGAAATTGAAGGTTTATATATTCAATATAAAATGGATTACTGTAATGATCAAACCGCTTGTTTTAGTTCCCAATTCAAAACATTATCGTGTTAAATTATAGCTTCTTTAACTAAGTCATCAAGCTTTACCAAAAAAAAAAAAACATGTAGATTAAATTCATACAAACCCAAATTTGAACAATAAAACAAACTTATATCTAATTTATATATCCTTGCCCATTACACCTCTAACTATATCTGCTTAATTAGGTTTTTCTTGGACCTATATAGGTTAATTAGATGTCTTGACTTCAATAATTGATTATATATAGAATCCATGTCATATTTTGGAAAATAATTTCTCCTCTACCTGTGTTAATTCACCATATTCCCTATTCTCTACCCACTGCTCCAAATTCTATGCTAAAAGTAAAATGGTTCCATCTTCCCCAGAACTTCCATATCATTAAGCTCCATCACCAATTTTTTCTTATGTATACCACTGCATCTTCACTTTTTCAAAAACCAAATAAGCATGCATGTCATTATCATCACATCCTCATGGAATTTCCCTGTACAATATCATCTACTTCACCTGCACTGTCCCGTACAGTAATACTTAGAATTTCACATATTCTCGTATAAAAAAAATATTAATAACATTATTTATTATTAATTAAAATTTATAAAATTACAAATAAGACATATTAAAAGAAATGAGACATACAAAATTTATAAGTTTTAATATTAAATTTCAGCTAATAATAAAAAATATATTTTAAACAAACTAATATTACATTTATTCGAGTGAACCTAAATTCAAAATTTTTGAATAAGATTTTGAATTTAAGTATCGTAGAAGAAAAAATGTAGTTTGCAAGAAAAAATGTAGTTTGCAAGAAAAAAACCAATTTTTTTTTAGTTATTAGTCATACGTAAATTCACATCTATAATATAATATGATAATAAGAAATGGATACTTTACATTTATAAGTAAAAAAAAAAAGATTTCATTAAAAATGTCAAAATAATTGATAAAATAAGTTAATACTTCATGTTCGTAACATAGTAACAAAAAGTAAATATAATATTTTGTGTGTATACAAGGTGACAATAAAAAAAAGTATTAAAAGTATATAATTAGCATTTTTTTATATGCCAAAACATTGATTAATTCTCATGTATGCCTACTCACACAATGTACAAGTGCAAGGACTACAACGCCAATAGTATGACAGCCATCAGCCACCATTTTCTCATCCTCAAAATCACAATGTGAAACCACCAAGTCTACGACCAACTCATGCAAGCCACGTATTTTTGTCACATTTTCATTTCAAAAATACAAACCAACACCGCCTCAAAAACACGAGCATGGAACGTACAGATAGGCAAATAAAGAAATATCTTTTGTTATTGGACTAAAGCAAGCTGAAAACTGAAATATCCAAATCATAGCATGCACATTAATGTAGATTCCTCGTTTGGTGGCTTCAAGTGCACAACGTTGAGGGCTTGAGTTTGATATACCCTCATCCTCTGTTGTTACTTAGATCTCGCCACACAAAAGAAAGTTATTAGATGTCATAAATGTATTTTGGCACGATTGAGTTTCTTCATGAAGATGTCACATACTTCCGATTAATGTTTATATGAATGGAAGATAGAAATAAAGAATAAAATAAGAAAAAGAAACCAATTACGGTGAAAGTGAAAAGTTTTATATCCATTACGGCAACCATACTCTAGATTTTAACACAATCCCACAATTAGTTGACCTAGGTACCTCGTCCAGTCATCTCAATAAGAACAGAGATCTTTTCACTTTCAATGCTTAAACTTATGCTCAATGAGGTAATCTTACCCTACTTGAAGCAATTAACACCTAAATTGACAAATATTCTTTCAGTATGATATGAAAGTCAAGATATGCAGAAAATGAACACATGTCCTCACGACACAGCAGCACAAAAGGGATTACGTAGTTTCTATCACACATTTACAAGTTCAATGATGTATCCTTGTACAACTTGCAGTAGTTATCATCAAGCATGACTCTCGATCTTCATTTTAACTATAAGACTCTCGGTTATGCAGAAAAGGTATTATTAGCCCTCTCAATATAACAACATAGAAAATGATTTCGTTGTTCTCCTACACTAAATTATAAGATAAATGGAATTGTCTTATCATACTTGAAATATATAATATCTACTTTATGAATCAAAATGGCATCCAACTTCTCAGGAATTGATTCCATAGTTTTCTAGTAGTTTTGCTCATGAATCTAGTGATACAATCTTATTATGCTTTAACATATTTAGCATAAAGCGCAACATGTATCACTCCATTTTATCACGAAATTCAACTTTATGCAGATAGTGGACATCAAACTCCTCAGTGCAACATCGGCACATAAAAACAGAAAACTCTTCTTATATGCTATAGTAGGTAATCATAGACTAAGTAGTGAAATCTCGCCTTACTTCCTTCAACTAACACCATACATAGTGTATGTAAACTACTATTCTAACTCGAAATCCAACATCAAGCAGAAATGGACACCACATTGCTTGGTACCACGGTACGTAACAAATACATACAGCAACTAGTTCCAGGATCCACCAACAAACAACACTGCACATGCATTTTGACATGAACAACCTAACATTTCCCTAAAAATACACCGAGTTAAAGTAGAGAATCACCATCCACCTCAACCATTAAATTTATTCTAAATTTGAGTATAATAGCAAGCAGAAACTATATTTGGGCAAGGGAACAACAACGAGCAACTTATACTATCAAACCATAGTATCAAGCCTTGTTACCAATAGAACAATACCCTTGACACTTAATTCCTCAGTTTGCAGGCTTATCCACCACGAACTTAGTTTATGGTCTTGGATCGGGAGGTGTCATTTTTTAAGATTTTTTTCACCATCAAACGAACAAATTCCACATGCAGCCAAGAGTTTTGTTTTTGTTAACCAAAAGACAATAATATTAAATAATGAATACAAGGAGTACCCCAATCCATATACTAAATGGACGTATCATTGTTTCTTGACCTGCAATCTTACTATATAAGTACATAAATTCTTACGTAGATATTATGTATCATTTGGTCCTACCATTTAATGAAGACTAAATCTACAATCACTTCAAGCATTTCATAGAATTCATTGATCATTCGTACAAAAAGAAGGAAAAGTTCTTCACCCTACTAGACAACCAAGACCGAAATCTAAAATAATACAATAAATAATTGAATAACAAATGAATTAGGACAAAATTATACTATTTTAATGAGAATCTACTTGATCATAAACTCTAAAGACAACTTGGAAGATACCCTCAATCTACAAGCCTAAATGAAAATAGAGAGCCTAAATTTTCTATCTTCTTCCAAAACTCTTGCTACAAGCAAGTTTAGAAAGTTCTTCGCATACCACACATCATAGGATAAAAATCAAAGTCACCATGTTCTCAAGTCTCTGTGTTAGATTATCAATCGTAAGCATTGCATTGATTTTATTTTATTTTTATATATAGATTGTAATTATTTTTTATAGATTACTATAAATAGCAAAACTCTTTTTTCAAATATTTAACACAATTACATACTTTATATTTAAATTTAAGACTGCTAATTAAACTCAATATTTCATGACAATTAATCTTAGTAGTAATTGAGCTAGCTTTGGATCAAATCAGAAGCCATTGTCGCCAAAAATATGCAACCCTCACAGCACACATTACGCTGGCTTTTCTTTTTACTTAGAAATACGAGGTTGTTACAAATTGCCTCCGAGCTACATGGCTTTGATAATTGGCATATAACTGAATTAGAAAGGAATTGTAGCAGATTACAGCCTTGTTTGTTTTCACTTTTATTATTAATTCCTTCTATTATGCATGCATACTAATGCAAAATCTGCTATGAAGATTAATTTAAACATGCATCCCGCATCCTAACCACGTTCAACGATTTAAAATTGATTTTACAATTCTATCCAAAATTAAAACAATGGGCGCTATACATCATATGATTCCCATCAAAAGTAAAAGTGGATACAACATTCATCTTCCAACATGAAGTGAGAAAAAGATTTTAATGCGTATGAGCATTTTCTTTATACATAAAAGTTCAGGAGGTAGACAGATAGGTTGCAACACTGCAATTAGTGGAAGCCTATTGCCTACCAACTATGCCAAACCCTCATTCGCGTATAAACAAAATATAATATACATAAAAATACATTATGGTTACTTGAATGAATTGAAAAAGCTGACTGTGTCATTGAGGGCATGGATGAAGTTGTCCACATCCTCCTTTGTGTTGTAGAAATAGAGACTTGCGCGTGCGCTTGCGCTGACTCCTAAATAGCGATGGAGGGGTTGGGCACAATGGTGACCTGATCTGATAGCCACTCCATGCTGAAATGATACACACTCAATTAATTACAGATCAAGAAAGGAAACATTCCAAACATGCACAACAGTTGTCCCAAATTCTTCCACAAAATTCAAGGTTTTTGACAATTGATTTATATAGAATAAACTGTCTTAAGTCTAAGAAAATGCACCTAATCCGGGGATAGTCTATTATCCTCTTACCTGTTGGTCCAGAAATGTTGCAAGATCAGTAGGGTGCAAATTCTCAACATTGAAAGAACAAAGGGCAGCTCGTTGGACTTTTTCCGAAGGCGCTGGCCCATAGATGCGAATATTTGGGACCGAAAGAAGCCTTTCGTACAGATATCTACCCAACTCCACCTATGAAAATTGATGTTTAGTAACTTATTGTTCAGAGGATAAGAATATAATTTATCTCACTGTAATGAAAAACATGACAACAAATTTTGTTGATGAGCAAACAAAAATGTTGACATATCCTGGTATGATTGCTCTGCCATTAGTTTCTATCACTTCATGCAATCATGAAATAAACAGAAGAAACCGTTTTGCTCGAAATTAAATAAGTTGGTTTAGCTGTGTGATAGGCGATCACAATCATATTATAATTAATTCAATGAATATACCAGGTTGAAGATCAGTAATTTAGTTTGTCTTTTGATGATATTGAAGGATTGGGGAAGGATAGCATAGCTTTTGAATATGATGCTAATAAGATTGAGGCATCAAATAATGAAAATTATGATAATTAAGAAAAGAGGTATTGAAGACGTAAAACAATGAGGATGACAAAAAATGAAAATCTAGGTCAAATTGAGTGATTTTTAAGCTTTTGCTTTTGCATACTATTTTGTTTTTCTCATCTGCTGATCAAGTTAAACATGATTAGAACATCGAACCCAGTCTTCTGTGGCAAATGGAGCTTGTGGGCTGAACACTTTTCCTAATTTAATGTGTCAAATCCGACAGAAGGAAGTGAAGGATTACCATATTCATCATCTGATACCACTTGCCATAGTGCAATTTGTAAGGGAACCGTGGGATCTCATGATTCAAACAGTTGGAACTTGGAACCCCGACAGAACTTTGCAGCTGCCGTAGCTATTCATCTTGGGGACCAGGTGAATGTTTAGAGGGGAAGCGTTGTTAGGTAACCCCATTAGTAGTTAATTCTGATAGGTTAGTTACCCATTAGTTAGTTATATTATTGAGTTAGTTGGTTTGGTTACATAGTTTGAATAAGGCATGTTGCATATAAAATTATAAATAAGAGAGGGGAAGGAGAGACGTTTGTTTGTGAGAGAACTGGGGCCTTTGGACATTGGGAGGAGCAGAACCTTCAAGTTTTGCAGTGTTTCTATCCTTGTAAATGGGGTTTAGCCCTATTTCTTATAAATAAAATATAAGGTTTCTATCAGGATATAAGGAGAGTGATAAGGTAGTGGTGAGGAAAGGAGTGAGAGGAGCAAATTCTTCCTGCATTGTTTGATTCTTTTGTCTATTATTTTTCTTTTACTGAGTACAACTTTTCCTTCTTTCACTCCTGAATTTGTCATCCATAACAGTAGTACTGTAGTAGAAGAGATTCAGTGTTGATATAAATAAAACAGAGCTATACTTCTGGTACCGTATCACAAACTTGTTAAATGAGGTGTCAACACAGATTGGATGATGGTTTAAAAGTGTTTTACATTGACAGTACATTAAGATTAAACTCCAAAAGTTAAGTATCATTGAATAATAATGTTTGTTATAGGATTGAATCTCAACTCACCTCATAATCATGTATGGTTTGCATGCCGATCCCAGATAAGTAATCAATTGCTGCTCCTAATCCAATTGCTTCCCCAATAGCTGGTGTTCCAGCCTCAAATCTAGGACAATCAAAATGCCTCAAATAATAAGATACAAGTAACTGATGGTATGCAACAATAGTAGAGAGAACTACCACTACGGGGTGGAGGAAAATGGCTAGGCATGAGGCCAGACATTACTAATGGTTATATCTAAAGTTAAAAGAAAACAAACCGTCAGAGCATGATCCCAAGATAAGTAACAAACACCATTTCTATCACTTGACTACTATTAATAACAATCACTTAAATGGTTGACACAATCATTTTTCAGGTCAAAGAATTTTATGGGTTTCAAAACTTCAATAACCAACACCAAATCATAATAGTCTAGCATCAAGTGCCAGGCAAAGTAAAATGAGGAAGTGAAAAATTTTATTAACTGGAAGTGAATGAGATGAAGGATAAACTTACAGAAAGAACGGAGGAGAATATCACTAGACAACTCTAAAAATGTCTTCCTAACTTATAGTTTCTTCTAAAGTATTATCTGTATATCCTTTTCCAATTTTCAAATTTTAATCCCATATGTATCACCTGTTACCTTCTTTACTAATGTATTGCAGGAGACTCCAAAACTTAGAGATATACGATAATTTCAAGCAAACTTGCTAGTCAATTGAAAAGCCAAGGTAAATCTGGGAGTGATGGAGTGTAGTAGCAAGTAAATTTTAAAGCCATCTAATAAAAGCAACTATTATTCATGCACTAATGCAAAGTAGTACAGCCACTAATGCTCCTATATTTTCTTTTGTACATAGGGAAACAAACTTATAATCTCTACCCAAGCCAATGCAGATTATCTACTAAGATAAGCCGAGCCTAAGTTGAAGGAAAAACAAGTTCACAAACCTGGATGGAGGTTCGGCATAAGTTGAGTGATCAAGATATACATCAGAAATCATTTCACCACCACCTAAAACAAGTAAAGGCAGAGGTTACCAGCAATACATTAACTTCAAAAAACAATCTTATTAACATGGTGACAAACCAAATGGGAACTTTTAGGGGCTGTTTAGTATGAGAAAACGTCTGTTTTTATTTTCTGCATTCACTTTTAAATACAAAAAGTGCAACCTTGTTTTACTTTGTTTTCTATTTACAAAAGTGAAGAAAAAAAAGTTGTTTTCATTGTTTCCTATACAAAATTTTGAAAATAGAAAACAAAGTGAAAACAAGGCAGCATTTTTGCAATTAAAAATGAAAAAAAAACTGCTTTCTCAAACCAAACGACCCCTTTTATTTTATTGCAATTTAGTTAGTTGTTCCTATTTAATGGGAAGATATAAGTAACCGCATCTAATAACTTACCTAAAAATGGAGGCATGGAAGACAAGAGGTCTATTTTACCGTATAGGAATCCAATGCCCGTAGGTCCACACATCTGAAACATATGTTTGATAACTTCTTACCATTTCATAACAATTACAGTTCAAAAATATGTAAACAATCCTACCTTGTGAGAAGAAGCAACAAGAAAATCAACATTAAGGTTCTGGACATCAACCATCATGTGTGGAACACTCTGACAAGCATCCACAAGAACTTTTGCTCCAATGTCATGTGCCCATTGTGCAATATCTCTAATAGGAAGGACAGAAGCTACATAAAAGTAGAGTACAAAATATATGAAATCTCATTCATTTCAGCTACACATTCTAGAAGTGAGTAACAAGTATTATCTTTGAAAATTACAAATTGAAAAGGCAAAGAAAGAGTGCTTAATTGGGGGGATGTTGTGATAATTCTATATGCACCGAGTTCTAATGTTTTTAAGGTCATAGCAGGTCTCAGTAACATTCATCTGTGGTTTATTTGGACTGGCCAGTCTGGTCCAGTTTTCAAAACTATGGATATCAGCCAGGGCCCAGTTTGCCCACACTGTGAGAATGGGACGGACTGCTCTTTCCAATCTGACAGGATTGATGTAGGAGCACAAATTCCATATAAGCTGGATGGAAATATGAAACCTCACTTTCTGGCATAAGCTCTCCTCTACATCAAATTGATAGAAGTATTAATAAGTAACCTCCAACTGAAGGGAGGTACAACAGGGAATTAAAACCCTGTGATTGTAACAGAATAAATGATGGAGTTTTGTTAGTTAGGAGGACAGAGTATAAATAGGAGTGGTAGTTAGAGGCAGGGGCATTGGATTGGTCAGTTTGTACGAGAGGGTCCAGGTTCCTTGAATTACTTGAAGGATTTTTTCTTTCTTTCATTTTTTTCATTAAAAGTCCCCTTATTTTCTTCTCCTTGAACCAGTTTGTATCACAAATGCCTAAGGAGAATTAGGCCTGAATACAGTTTTTTTTTTTTTCAATATCTAATATGTTTTCTTCAATTTAAACTATTAAGTGATGCCACTGGAGACCTCCTTTCTAGGTCAGATCGTTAAAACTACTTACATGTTGAAGTTATGTTTCATGCAATCTACACAATTTGTCAATCATTAATTAATTTTCAAAGGCACCACTAACAGAACCCAAATATCCACCACTCTGATTCTTAAGCAGCACCTTATTGCTAGCAAACTTCCATTATTTAATGTTGCACATGATATGCAGCACCACTCCCCAAGTATCTTGAACGTTCATACAAAAAATATCTGAGTATAAGATACTTCAAAAATTCAAGATATATAATTCTTAGAACAACAACAGCAACCAAAGCCCTGTCCCACTAGGTGAGTTGGTTATTTGGATTAATTAATGTCATTATGTTCTGTCAAAAACCAATTCTTCATAGTGGCCATTTGAATCTAAATCCTTTTAGGTTGGATTTATTAGATTCTTAAAACATGTAAACAACACAACAATTATTAAAGGCTCTTACACAAGCATAACAATTGCATCTGGTTCCCAGTGATACATTTCTTGTTGGGTTTACATAGCTGGATTTTCAGTTTCAGGAATCTTAGATTTATGTTTCAGTCATAAAAAATATCCAATAGTACAAAACTTTAATGCCTAAGAGGAATATGACACAAACTCAATCAAATTAATATTGGAATAGGAAAATAGGCATTTTATATAGAAATTCTTGATATCTAGGAACATTGTAACACTATCCATAATACTAATCAAATTCAAAACCAAAAATTACCTTCAATAGGCTCCTATCACTAATTTGTGATATAAACATCAACCCTAATCTTTGAAACCTTTACTAACAGCAACCATGCCCTACTCAATTTTCTATCAAAACCCAACCTGAATAAGTCATATTTCAAGAATTTCAAAGTATCCACAAAGATATGGTATAAGAATTTAATTTTGATTTACTGCTAGTGTGAAAAAGTTTTACACTATCATACATTGATATGTGGCCACGTCCTTTAATGAGTTTGACAACACAAGATGTCACACTTATTGCATGATATGGCAACACATCATTGGATGACAATGTAAAAAGTGTCTTATACTAATAGTACATTAAAATTAAACTCATGAATAAAGCTGAATTAATGTCCTAAGATTTTGATCTATGTGAACAAGCAGACATGACTACAGGAGTAACAGGACAACCAGTACAGTCACATGAGAAGAATTTGGACAAATACATTTGTCATACATGTTTTAGTGATTAAACATTAAGGGGAGGATAGTTTCCTGTAGTCAAACTTAACCAATCAAACTTGTAAAACACCACCTCAGAAAGCATATTAAATTTAGACAGATAAGCTGTCAGATATACCTACAGGAGATGATGGTGTTTTTCAGTTAAGATATACCTAACCTATTTGAAAAGTTTAATAGTAGAATTTTAAAAATACTCATTCCTTCAAAATCATCCAGAAAGGATAATATGCTTATCTAAAGCTAATTTAAAATTTCTCATACAAAGAAATTAATCAGTCAAAAAGAAATATAGGTTTACATTCAAGGTGCGCAAACAACTAAATGTGTATCAATCGTTAGAACATGCTGAGAATCCTCATCAACTATAGTATAGATATAACCAGAGTAGAGCTTTTAAAGGTTTGGGCAATCCTCATCTCATAAATTAACTTTTGGAATTGAGTTAGACTCAACTCAAATTCAAGATGGTATATGAGTCTATGATAGATATGATATTGGGTCATCCTCAACTGTCTAAAAATCTATCTAACTCCACAGCTTTCCCAATGCAATCTACCTGGTCCTATGGCTTTCTCAATTCAATATAAAAAAAATCAATCTTACAATCTCTACATTGTAGATTCCTAGACATGCGAGGGGTGTTAAGATCCCACATTAACTATAGATATGACCAAGAGTAGAGCTTATAAAGACTTGAGCAATCTTCACCTCATCAACTAGTTTTTGGGTTGAGTGAGTCCAGCCCAAACTCGAGAACATTTAGCATAATGTTAGCTAACAAATCAGTATAAGTTCAATATTCAATGATCCAATACAGAGGCCTTTGAAACCTATTGACCTTTTTTGTGAAATAATGAAGGATTTTAGAAAGCTGCTAATAAACCAAAGAAAATCAATGTTGAAAAACTACAAAATTAACCCAAGAGGCACATGATCTTCAACAGCATAAATTCAAAGTATCATTAAGTAAATTGGAATTATCAACGTGAACAATCATGATGAGAAACATACCAAGCACGTTTGAAACATGATGGACAACAACTATTTTAGTCTTCCTTGAGAGCATTTCTTTTAATTTGTCTATATCTGGAACTCCGTCTTGGTTTAAATCCACAAATTTCAAAACAGCCCCTACTTTTTGAGCTACTAGTTGCCAAGGAACAATTGCACTGTGATGTTCAGCAACTGTAAGGATGATCTGTAATAATATATAAAACTTTACAAGGACATAATTTGGAGAAAATGGCAGTATAAACAAAAAATCATTATCCTAAATGTAGAAAGATAGGATTAAGTTATTAAAAAGAAGCCCAATGTCTCATCCTGCCACTAAAATTTCTACTACAAAATTATTTTTATAAATTCAATTAAACCTTAATATTCTCTCCAAGTTTTACCAAGATGCATAAAATAATCTCAGATTTTAGTTGAACGATTAAGTGAATTGACATTCATAAAAAATATTAATCTACAATGAAATACCTCATCATCTGGTTTTAAATTTGACAACCCCCAAGAATAAGCAACAAGATTGATAGCTTCAGAAGCATTTTTTGTGAATACAATCTCTCTACAATCAGAAGCATTTATAAAAGATGCAACTTTCCTTCTAGCTGATTCATACTCATCCGTGGCCTTTGCACTACATCCATAAACAATTATATACGATTTTGGTTATCTAAGCAATAATAGATATAAATTGAGTGTGTATTGACCTCCCAATAAATGCAGGAAGGGAGGAAGGAAATTAAAATAAAGTGTCTCCAAATTGCATGTGATTCCAAAAATTACACAATAAGTACCTCAAGAAATGTATGCCCCGATGCACATTTGAATTGTAACCTTCATAATAGTTTTGCAATGCCTTCAATACAGCGGTGGGCTTCTGAGAAGTTGCTGCATTGTCTAAGTAAACAAGTTTTGAGCCATTTACTTCCTGTGGAGTAAGTTAAAGTATCATAACTTTAAAATATGTACCAGAACAGCATACCAAATGTCAGATATACAAGTTGTAAATTTCAGATCTAATTTGCATAGAGACATCAAGGCAAACAGTTTTACTGTGAGTCAGGTATACTATGATATTAAGATATGAGGATTAAATATTTCATCTTTGACTTTAGTTTGGCAAAAAGTTATAGACTTCATCCAATAAGCCAACATATTGCTCACAGAAAACCAGGAGGCATACACAAAAGTTTGAGACGTTGAGCAAAGCTGAGGAAATGAATTAGAATCTCTTGACCTCCTATAACTAAGTGTTCAAGACTTCAGAGTTCAATACTTCAATCCCTATCACCCTTATTCCTCTTATGTTCGCCCTTATTCTCTTGTGTTTAAGAGGTTCTACGCTTTGTCCATCTATCAAGTAGCATTAATTTTGTAACACAATAATCAAATTAAAAATTCAAACCCTGATTATCCAAAAGGCGTCTAAACATTCACAGGCTGCATTTAGAAAATAAAATTGAGGATAAGATGAGAAAACAGACACCTGATGAAGTATAGGGAAATGGGGTCGGGTGGAGTGACCCAAAGAAGGGGAGCCAACAGTCGGTTCAGCTACAGTTTCATTGACAGTTGATGCACAAACAGAGAGAGAAGATATGCGACGGAACCCAAATCTGACATATGATGAGCTCCTACTAGTGATCAAGCAGCAATGACTGGGACTTGGAAATTTGAAAGAAGGAAGTTTTGGCAGCAAAACTTCCATAGCTAACCACCCAACAACAAAAACTGTAATACCATAATTATATTTAGATATTTTACAGCAAAAGAAAAAGGTCACAATTACATATGTTATAGAATCATAATTATCAAACAAGTAATTATCCAACGAACACTGGACCAGAAAAATTCAATTCAACACAAGTTCAAAATTCACCTAACAGGCAGACACGAATCTAAAACTCCAAAACTTGCCAAGTGAAAATTCATGAAAATAATAAAGGACCATGATCACATGTCATAGCACGAGGTTCCAGTCTACCATGAAAATCTTAAGAACGTGAATTAATTACAAAATGAAAAAAAAAATTGAAAACTTCACCGAAAGGGTGTGTACTATCTACCTCTTTCAGTGAACCTGTTTCAGAATGGGGAAAGCCCTCGCAGAAGTCACCGTTGTACTCTTTTGTAAGTACGGGTGGCTGCGGTTTCAGTTAGAAGAAGAAGGCAGAACAGGAGGGTCTCGAATTAACTATTTATCCTTCTATATACAATGTCGCGCAACAAAAATTCCACTATGATAGAGAGAGATTCTGAAAAAAAATAAAATAAAAATGCAACAATATTTTTTTTAGATTTATTTAATTAAAATGTAAACTATAATTTAATTAAAAATGGTTATATATACTATTTTGATTATTATATTATTTATAATATTTATTTTGTTTTTAATATTATATTTCAAAATATATTGATATTAATAAATTATATTTTTACATATTACATTATCTGTTTAGGTTCTTATATTATTTATTATATTATTTTTAATATTATATTTCAAAATATTTTAATTATTATATTAATTTATATAAAATTAAATTAAAATTTGTATAGAAATATCATTTTACAATATATAATTTTTTTAAACACTTACCTTAACACAATTTTAGTGTTAACTAATTTTTCAATCCCAATTAGCTTTTCAATTGTTTTTACCAAAAACATAAACATAGCAATTGTTTTCTTTTCAAATATCAGTCACAATTATTACTGTTGGCTGCAAATCCAAATACTAAAATTATATATATTACTGTTCTTTTTCGCGACAAGATCTTAGGAAAATGCGAGAATTGCCCTTAAAGGAGAGGATAGCTCAATTTGCCGACTTGCTTCCGTATGTCCTTTATTAAACTATTCATTGAACATACCTGCCTATGTCCTTTATTAAACTATTCATTGAACATACCTGCCTATGTCCATGCCAGTTGATGATATGATAGCTTGAGGAGGCACAACAAATTATTCGTTTTTCATAGATTTTCATTCACTCGTTCTGCTTATTTGAATGATCCTTTTTATGCTCACCTTTTTAAAAGAATTTGGAATTTGCAAGGAATTCAACGTATCAAGGTGTTTACTTGGAGAGTGGCAAACAAAAAAAAAAAATCATTGTTAATTAATGCTCAACATTTTAGGCACAACTTTGTGTATATTAAATTTGTATGACAATTTGGTCCGATTACTTTAATATTTGGTTAAAATTAGTTTTAATCTTACATTTTAAAAATGGTAATTTTAATTATTGCATTTCTAAAATGGGATAAATATTATTTTTAATCTTATTATTCATTCTAACTTGTTTAATGACGAAAATTTATTACATTAAAAAGAATACAATAATTAAAATCATCAATATTAAAATATAAAAATTAAAATTAAATTTGACTAAATATTAGAGGACTAAAATACATTTCCTTCATAAAATTTAATAATTAATTAGTGTCATGCACACAAAATTATGTAGTTTTATAGTCAACATTTACTTGCATTTTAAAAGAGTATAATATACATTAAATTGAATTAATTTAATGATATGTCAAATAGTTTAAATTTTATTAAAAAATAGACTTAATCTACTCAATAAAAACTTTTAATTTAACAGCTAAATAAATAAAATTTAATATATAAAAAATATTAAAGAGAGTAACGTTACTTAAAATTATACTTGAAATAACTTAATTATTTTCTTTAAATGTTTTTCAATAAACTTATTCTTACTGATTTTGAAGTTCATAAAAATTGATTTTTTTTTCATTTAAAACTTTGTCATAAACTTTTTTAGAAATTGAATTTAGTAACAAAGTGTGAATATAGCACACCAAAACGTCCACAATGATCACACCAAATCAAAATAAAAATTAGGAAGAATATTTATAATCTTAAATATTTTTTTAATCATTGTATAAATATTTTAGTATTATTTAAATCTTATTTATTTTACTTTATGCAAAACTTATAACAATATAATATATTTTAATTAGAAGTTCGTTTACTTGAGAGCTTAGTTATTGTTTTAAATATATGTTGTATTCCTACGATAAGTATAAAATATTTATGGTTAAAAACAATAATTAATTTATGTCCTATTGAATTTTTTTAATATAATTTTTTATATTCAAGATAATTTGAAATTCAAATATTTATCTAAAACACCAAGTTACTCTGGTCATTCGTAACATATTTGGAAACTCTTACACACATATATTTAAGAGATAAAATTTATAATTATTTATTTTTTAAAATTACATCCAAAATATGAAATGGAAGATATACAACCATGGGGGAAAAATATCAAAATTTGATTTTATAGAAAATTGGAGAAAAGAAAAGTTAAAAAAGTGGTACTAGTTGTAGAGTGTAAACCCTGCTAGTACCTTCCAAGTGCCAAGCATATCTGATTGAGTAGAGTAGAGGAGAGGAGCGCAAGGGCGAGTGGGTTGGTTCTCCCTCTGATTCTGAATTTCAAAATTGAAGAAGTAGATGGAGTTGTGCACTGTGATTCTCCCCTCACGCTGTTCACTCCCACTAAGGTTCTCTTCTATCCCCACACCACATTCGTTGCCCCTCAAAACCTCACTCCCGTTCCCGCGCTTCAACTTTCGCATCGACGGCAAAAGCCAGAGTAAGTAGCCAACAACTTCAGCTCTTGTGAATTTCTACGCTGTAAATTGAGGCATAATAATAATTGCGATTTACGAAGCAGGAACGAGAGGATTGCAACCCTGTGCGACTGTTAGTGAAGGCAGTTCCTCTGAGGTGTTGGACGAGAACCGAATGCGTCGAGTGTGTGACAAACTCATTGGTGTGTTCATGGTTGATAAGCCCACCCCAACCGATTGGAGAAGGTTGTTGGCTTTCAGCAGAGAATGGAACAACCTCAGACCCCACTTTTTTGCCCGCTGCCAGGATAGAGCCCACGCTGAAGATGACCCCGCCATGAAGGAGAAACTGCTACGCCTTGCAAGGAAGCTCAAACAGGTCTCATTTTCATCTTCCTAGTGCAAGCATTGTGTATGAATAAAATAATGTTGGATATTCCACTTCCACACCGGTAAGATGACCTGAATAAAGTATATAAGTATAAAACAATCCTCATATTTACAAGCTGGTCTTATAGGATTGAGTTAGGCCAAAATATATCTTCTTAATACAATATAAGAGTCTATCCTACCGGTTGTTGTTAGACTTATCAAGTTACTTCATCGACGTGATGGGTATGTTGAAGAATTTTATTATATCTATAAAAACTGATAATTTTTAAGATTGTAATTCTATCTTTTGATCATGTTAAATTCGAACTAACTTTATATGTTCTAATATAAACGTGTAATGTATTATGTCTTATGATTTTTAATTTATTTTGTATTCTGTGTCTGGTGTAACGTATCCTTGTCCTGTGTTGTATCTGTGCTTCCTGGCTTCTTGTTGTATTTTTGCTGTACAATATTACTGTGATCTGCGTTAATTGGAGGATGAGAAAGTGGAATAGGGATTGTGCTGATTTATTAAGATTGAACTTCTCTTGTGCAGATTGACGAGGATGTGCAGAGACACAATGATCTTCTTGAGGTGGTAAGGCAGGATCCTTCAGGAATTAGTGAGATTGTCGCCAAGCGTCGTAAAGATTTTACAGAAGAATTCTTTGTTCACCTTCACACAGTGGCTGAATCCTACTATGACAATAAAGAAGAGCAAAATGGTGGGACTTCATTTCACAATCAATGTTTCATCTAACTTTTTGGATTTAGTGTCCAATTTTACTGAATTATATCAGAGTTTTCTTGTATGGTAAATCATCAGACCGAATTAAGTTTGTTCAGTTAAGAAATTTGTTCCTTCTCGTTCTTTCTATGAGTATAACCAGATAGTGGTGCTTTTCTACGGCCACACATTAAGTTTCAGAAGCAAAAGTACTTTGGAAATTGAAACTTCATTTAAATAAGGCCATAATTAGGAGAACATCAGGATATTCTTTAGGTTAGGCTGGGAGGAATTCTGATTGTTAACCAATATCATGTGGTAGATCCATAGATCTCACATGTTAAGAAATGTGTTGCTTTTGTGGGATAGTTCTCGCATTTTTAATTAATTTTACATTTTATATAACCTATAATATTTGTTTTTTGTGTCTCAAGAATTGGCAAAGCTTGGGAACACATGCTTGGCTGCTGTACAAGCCTATGATGCTGCAACTGAAAGCATTGAAAAGCTAAATGCTGCAGAGTTGAAATTCCAAGATATTATCAATTCTCCTTCGCTCGATGCTGCCTGCAGGAAGATAGACAATTTAGCTGAAAAAAATGAACTTGATTCAACATTGGTATTGATGATCACAAAAGCTTGGTCTGCTGCCAAGGAGTCAAGCATGATGAAAGATGAGGTAAATTTATGATGATCTCAGCGATTTCCTTTCTGTATGCTGTTTCCTTTTAATTTCACAAACATGGAGGATAGGAAATTTTGGATGATTATTGCAACTTCAAGATAACTTCTTTAGGCTGCAATACACATGCACAGTGGGGGGAAAACCAAGTGGATAAAGTTTGGTAGTTTGTTTGTTTTTTTCCACTTTTATTTTCTAATAAAAAGATAAAAAGGTGTTTGGATCAGGTTATCCATCTCCTTTTACTAGCACTTGATTATGACAGAATGCAACATTATTCAATTCATTTCCATTTTTATTTTTTAAAAGAGAGATTGAAGAGATGACATGTTGTGGTGAAATATAAGAGGCAAATGAGTCATACTTACATGTTTATGGCAAATTTTGGGGGAAATGAGGAATGGTATGAATCCTCTGTTCACGAACTACTTTTATTTATTTATTTGATAAATACTAACTTTATCTTTTAGTTGTTAAAATTCCTTCATATGAAATATGATACTTTGAAATAATTTATGTCATGTGTGGTATCAATATCATTACAATATATGATTATCTTCTTGATTGAAAATAATTATAGGTCCAATTTGATTTTGTGAATATAACAAATCTAATCATTGCAGATTTATATCCTAATTAACTTATCTCGTAATTTTTGTTTGTTATACATCTATACTTGCTATATCCTACTGTGTCATTTTAGCTTGTAAAATGAAACATTTATTTGCAGGTAAAAGATATCCTCTATCATTTATACAAGACTTCCGTGGGAAATCTTCAAAGACTCGTGCCAAAAGAGATTAGAATAGTCAAGTATCTTATTCGAATTGAGGATCCTGAGGAGCAATTATCTGCTCTCAAAGATGCATTTACACCTGGAGAAGAACTCGAAGGAAAGGATGTGGATAACTTGTACACGTATGTATTAAATGTCAGAGCATAAAATAACTTGAAATAGAATTCAGTTACGATAACTTTTTCTCAACATCACTTTCAGGACTCCAGAGAAGCTTCACACGTGGATAAAGAGTGTGGTGGATGCTTATCATTTAAGTAGAGAAGGTACCCTCATTAGGGAAGCAAGGGATATGATGAATCCAGAGGTCATCCAAAAATTGGAGGTGCTCAAGAAGGTTGTGGAAAGGAACTTCATGTGAATAGTAGCTTAAGAAACATGCTAAGGTGGTTTTCCTTCTCTGAAAGGCCAGAAGTATATACTTGAGGCATGAGATTCTCGATGTCCACCAACAACATGGCCCTTATTTGCATATGTAGATGCTGGCTAGTGTTTAAGAACGTAGAATTCTTTTTTTAATAATAGAATAAGAAATTTTGTTTGGTGAATAGAGTAAGCAAAATAGGAAACAAAATAGACAACTATCATAATTGCAGCATCTAAGTTAGGTTTGTCTTTGTTTTCGGTGACAAATCACAATAGGAGGTTGAAAATTGAGTAGGGAAATGTGTTCTTTACACGTAGGAGAGGGAACTATTACATGGGAAACCCGTAGATGAATACAAGACTTGAGGAACTAAGCCATGGCACAGGGTGTCCGTTCAACCAAAAGCCTAGGTCCTTGGTTAAGTCACCTGTGATGTATGGTTGAAGATATAATGTACATCCTCGCAGTCGCATATTTGTCTTATATTGTTGTGTTACACTCAAAGCTCATTATATGGGTGAAGTCATGTTTTTTAAGGTAGAAGAAAATATAGTAAATGTATTTATTGCTAATAATTAGAATTTTATTTTGTTAGATAGAAATAAATTAAGAGAAATATACTAGCGGAATTTAGCCTCAGAATCCACAAACAATGAGTATACTCATTGAAAATCCTTTAAACATCTTTCAGAAATTTAGACCTATTGCTTATGAAAAATCAAAATCTTAGATGTATGTTAAAATGTCCTAAAGATGACTATTTGATAATTCAAAACTAAACTTATCTATTAATGTTGATAGAAAAACTTTCTAAATTGTTTTTACCCTAATTCAAAATTCAATCAATGTACTTATTTTAACCTTAATTAAGTTGTTTATAGTTGTACACAAAGAGCCCAAATAACTAAATGATAAGTCTTTTTTGAAAATAACACAAAAGTTCTAAAAAAATAACATAAAAACTCAAAACTAATTATTTTCTAAATGATTCAAAAATTAATTATTTCTTCATGAGAATTTGTCCGGAACTGATCTTCCAAGATGCATTTAAATAAATAGCTTAATTGAACATTTATTTAATAAATTCTTATTAAATGAAACCTTGTCGATAAGTTTGAGGGTGAAATTTATTAAATTTTTTTTTTTTTATCTTTTTTAGAAACTACATCTTTCACATTAGGCAATCCTGAGTTGAATAAAATTACTATGAACCATAAAACTAATTTTCTGAATATTTAGTGCAATATATAAGGCTTGTTCTTTAAATAAATTTAAAACAATAATAATAGAAGTTACAAACCACTTTTATAAATCTAAATAATATCTTCCACTGAAGACTTAGAATTACTTTTTCCATAAGACCAAATAAGATTCCAAATGTCCCTAAGGACTTTAGATCATTATTTTTTTGTAATATGCCGTTATTGTCCTTGTGGCAGCCTATTGATCATTTAATTTAATTATCTCAAAAAATTCATGCACAAGCATCATTTAATCGAATATATTTTGCAGGGTTGAACGCTGCCACTCCTCCTGCGTGTTTTAGTTCTTAACGACTTGAGCAACCGTTAGGTGTAGTTAACTGTAAATGCTCGGTATTTTATTTATTTATTTATTTTGCTCATGTGCTTTTCTACTTTGTAAGGTTTTGCTATCGTTACAAAGATGTGAATATTAGAGAGCGTTTAAAAGAAGAAAAGTTTTTATTTTTTTTTTAGAATATAAAATTAGAAATGTTAGTTTTTCACTTTTAGTATATCATTTAAAAAATATATTTTTAAGAAACGTTTTTTTAGAATGATTTTTTGTTTATATTTGTAACAAAATATTCTCATATATAAGATGATAGAAAAATATTACCATATCCTTATTAACTTATTTAATCAAATTATAAAATTAGAAATTTTTTATTAAAAGTAATAAATAACTATATTTAAAAATAATAAATACTAATAAATATTCTTAATATACTTAATATAATTTTAAAAATAAATTTATTTTTAAAAATATATTGTTTTATTTTTTTAATATACTAAATATTATACTTTTAAAACATTTTATATTTTTAATTCTTTAAAATTTGTCAACATATTAATTAATATTTTTAATAATATTATAGCTGCAATATTCAAATATTTTTTAGTAGAAATTAAAAAAAATAAGGAGAGAATGACAATTTTTTAGGTTAAAGTTAAATAAATAAAATATTAAAAATTATACCAACATATTTATAATTTTAAATTTTATAAAAAATATTTTTACAAAAAACTATTCAAATCTATAATTTAAAATTTATAAAAAAATATTTTTACAAAAAAATTATATATAACTTTATCTAATAAAGTTATTTCTCCAAAAATAATTTTTTGAAAAATCACTTATATACCTAAGAGTTTTTTATAAAATAAAATATATAAAATTTTAATTATTAAAAAATATATGCAAATATTCCTAAAAATATTTATGATAATCAAATAAATTTTAATCATTTTTAGAGATCATGATCTACGAGATTCATAATTTTTAATAATAATGATTTCAGAACATAAAAAAATTTCTCTTAAACTAAATGAACTCTTATATTTAAATAAAAATAAAAATAATAAATAAATAATATGATATATACGCGACAATATATTATTAATTTATTCAATAAAGGAAATCTGCCGCAAGGTATTTTGGGCCAAAGATGCACAAGCTCATTTAGACGGGCTAATGGACCCTCACTTAACAGGCCAGGCTTGGCCCACGACCCTTTACTAGATTTATCAATGTCATCGTGGCAAATGCCTGGCGAAATTCCTAACCTAACCTGAACGCAGCTCCGCTTCCGAGCGTAGAAGAAGACGTTTGTTTCAATTTTCAGTTACATTCAGATTCAGATATTCAATATTTGTTGGAATGGCCTCAGTTTCTCCTTCTCCAAGCAATACTACTACGCCAAGTGTTGCTGATCTGACGAAGCAATTGAGGCTTCATGAAGTCGCAATCGCCGAACTCAACAACCATCCTTCTTCCAGAGTAACCTCTTTTTTCTATTCTCCTTTTCTCTACTCATTTATTTCACAAATACATGCCTTTCCCAACTAATTTCAAGTTCGAGATCTAGGGTTAGGGTTTTTTTTTTTCGTGTGGTTTCGTTGTAAATACAAACAATTCAACCCTCCCAAGGTAGAACAACAATACATCATACGTGTAACCTAGTTTGTTTCTTATTGTTAGTGTAGCTAATCGGAAGATTAAAACTAGAGTAGGATTTAATTTCTAATCATTATTATGGAAAACATTTTAGTATAAGTAAAGTGTGATTCAGTGGTTTGCTTGTCTCGAAAGAGATTATTCTCTGTAGATTCAGTAATTACTGCTAAAAAAGAAAAAATAGAGGCACTGCATTCTAATAAGATCGTTCCTCCATGAAATAACAATTAACGTGTGTATTTCTATTCTTCCAATTATTTTGTTGTTTTTTATTTTATTTTTCTTTACCTGCTATGAACCAAAATAATGTAGGCTGTGTATCAGAGAAATGGGAACTTATTTTTTCGCACAACCATCCAAACAGCAACTGCAATGGAACAGAGTAAGAACTCTCCGCTTTTGACACTGTTCTTTCTCACTTCTTTCTTGGAAGAAATTAAAGCTATAAGGTGCTACACAAATCTGATAATTATTAATTTCTCTTTTTCAAAATTTGTGTTTGTAGAACAACTTGAGTCAGCCAAAGCCAAGTTAAAAGATCTGAATTCTTCTTCGTAGTCATATGTTAGAAGTACGATGGTTTGGGAGTAATCAAGCAGACATGTTTCACTTGGAAACTTCATTTTATTAAGATCTTCCATTTACATGTCTTAGAAATGGTAAATTATGTGAAATGCTTTCACTCCAATGATATTGTTCTAGGCTTTGTACAAAATGAACATTTCGTGAATACATTGAGATTGAGATATAATGTACCCAAATCTTTATGAATTTTGTTTTTGTCCTTTAGCATGTCTCTCACTCTCATTCTCACTCATACGAATTCTCAATATCTGTTGGCACGAATAGGAAGAAGTTTTCAATTCATAGATCTTCAATTGGTAAGGCACAATATTAGCAACCAAAATCTAAGCTTTTGGAAACTGTATGGGGGGACTTCACAGTCCCAAAGATACCAATGAAGTCTCGGTTAACTGTATGGCAATACTATTATAGTAGCCAAATTCCTTAGTCACATGGTTTGTTGGCGGTGCTTCATGGAAATACAAGAATGAAATATGTGATTTAAGGTGGGGAGGGGCAGGAGCGTAAAAAAATCAAGTCACATGGGGACGAATCGAACCCTTTTATATCAGGTTAGAACGAGATCATGCATGATAGCGAGCAACTCAGCTTATAGAATATCAGCAATACTATGATAACTAGCAAAACTGATAGGTAAGAGTAGAGGAATTACAAGGGAAGAGCATTATCTAAAATTTGAGGATCGAGAATCTAACACATCTCTTGTTATATATATCCTCTCTCCGTATATAAATTAGTTATTTTAAAGGATAGTCTGTTTAGAAACGATAGTCTGCCTAATCACAAATCATTGCTGGAATGAATTTTATATAAATATTGTAAAAATTAAAGTCAACAAACATCCTACACAACATGATGCTTCGAGAGATGGATCATGAAAATGAACTTGTGCGAATTGTCGTACTTAAATCTTAATAAAGATAGCGAATCCACTCTTAGTTGGTCATGCCCCATCCAGTTAGTGAAGATAGTCGACGACCAAACATCAACATCACTTCGTCTACAATCAGGATAGTTTTGACATCATTGTCTTAACCACGAGCTAAAGAAACTTGAACCCAAAGTCCTTCGCAATTCTTATGGATCATTTTTGTTGGAAAAGAAAGTGGTGGAGGAACAATGACAAAAATTCTTTATTGCTTCATTGACTATTTATGCACAAACAAAGAGAAGATATACCACATAACTCTATTTTAGGTTTGTTTCTTTCTTTCTCTTTTTTTACTGGAAAAATCTATCCTCTTTCAATCTTTATGTTTTGTGTGTTTTTTCAATTTAACCATTTCTCTTCGTATAAAGAGAGACCTAACGGACTTGAGAATATTGAGTTTTTATCCACATAGTTGAAAGCCTAAAAATAATCCAACAATTACATGATGTCAAGGCCGACCCTAAGTATGGGTTAGGGGACGATCGCCCTGGGTCCATGGCAAAGAGGGACCCAAAAATATTAGTTTTGGTATTTCAAAAAAAATACATGTTTATCTCTTCAATTCTCCAATTTAATTCTTAATCAATTAATTCAAATTTTTCAATAATTTAAGGATTCAATTTCTATTAAAATATTATGTAGACCTTCGTCATTTTCTAGATTTGTGGTGGAAATATTTTTCTCGTATTAAAAGACATGAAAAATATGGAAATAGAGACTAATAAGTATTAAAGTTAAGAAGAAAAGTGAATTGTCATACTAAACTATTAAAAATTGTTATTGTTATAGTGAGTTAGTGGATGGTGATTAACTGATGTAACTAAATAACATTTGGATTTAATTTTGCAAAGTCAATGATTACGAGTTTGTGAGACACATAATAACTCAAATAAAATATGTTGGCATGTTTTTTAGAATTGAGTTATTCATTTTTTTCATTATTCTTGTCACCTTATATTTGATCATTTTTCAAGTCTCATTATACGATCTTTATAATTTTGTAACTTTTTATATAAAAAATAGTTGTTTGACAACCACCAATTATCTCCTTTATTTTTTCTTCACCACTTGTATTAGTTTTTTTTTTCACCTTAGTTGCTCTACACTATTTAACAATAAAATTAACTAACTAAAAATTTAACGAATCAAAAGAATAAAAAAATAATTTTAAATATTAAATTTTTTTATAAATGGTCATATATATATATATATATATATAATAAAAAAATTTATTTGTACTTTGAAAGATATTAGAAATCAATAATAATACTTATTATTTTAAAAATTTTCGATATAAAATAAAAATATTTTAATCATAAAATTTATGTTTCTTGAAAATAAAAATGAAATCTAAAATAGATTAAATTCTCGATATTATTATTATTATTATTATTATTATCATTATCATTATTATTATTTATAGAATCAATATAGGATAATTATTTTTCAAATTTCTGTTTTATTGTTTCAATAATTTATATTTTATCTTGTAAGTCCTTTTGTAACTTCTCTCATGTCTATATTGTTGTGGCTAGTTTCATATTAAATTTTTTAATTATGTTTACACAATAATAGTGTTTAAGTTTAGCTTTTGGAATAAGAAAACAGGACTATTCAACTTTAACTTTGACTTCAAGGTGCTATTATTCTTTTCTTCCATTGGTTGATTTGATTTATCATTTATAAGAATTTTTATCTGGAAGTTAAAAAAGAAAATAAGAGGAAGAGTTAATAAAATCACAATAATGAGTTATTGAAAAATTTGTTTTTAAAAATATATGTTCTCGTGAAAATATTTATCAATCAAATTAAAATTTATATAATAAATATCACGTAAGGGAGAATGATAAAGTTAATGATGTGTCAAATATATCTAATTTATTGTTAAAATACTATAATATAAGAGAATTATTATTTGTTGTTTTACCTTGAATCCCTAAAATATCAGGATCATCCTGCATAATGTTCATATGCTTACATTCCATTAATTATATATTATCACTAAATACATAATTTAGATGTTATATAAATTTTTTAAAAAAATCATATAAATTTAGATGTTCTATGCTGAACTAACTTATCATTTGTTGGACATCTTTTTGAATTTAACTTGATTTTAACTGGTTTAACATGTGCTAGTCATGGTTAGTGATTGAATGTTCTCTTCCAGTTCGACAATTCAATATCAATTTATCAACACAACAGGTATGCATAAGTTTGACTAACAATGTGTTTATTATTTTGCTGCACCTTTCAAAACACCCATGACGTCACGGCATGAAATCAATGCATTGTTGTTGAACGCCATTATTAACATGAAAACAAACATTATAGACCATCATTAACACGTGATTTAGTTCACCATCTAACAAGTTTAATCAACTAGTCCGGTCATTTTAATAATATTATTTTATTTTAATATAAAATAATTAATTGGGGAGCAATTTTCTTATTTAATGCATCTAGAATCTCGTAATTAATAATTACTCAAACTCAATTAAGTCAACCATAAATAAAAAAAAATTATTCACTAATATTTGTCATATATAGGCTATTTAGAAATCATTTAACAATATTCTTTAACTTCAATAAAGACAATAAGAACTAATGAAAATTAATCACCAATACCTTGTGTTTTAACCAATATGTGTAATCCTATGCTAGACTTCTCACAAAGAAAATGAAACTCAATGGGTATAACAATGGTTGAAATTTTGACTTTCTCTACTGCTGTTTGTTACAAATATAAATAACAAAGTTAATGTGTTATATATTGTGTAGTTATAAAGATATAAACACACATTCCTATATTTTTCGTGCAATACAAATCCTATTAAAATAAAGGTTTTCATTTGTATTAAGCAATACTAATTAGACGTAGTGTTGACACTGTCAACCGACGTAAAGAAAAGGTTAAAAAATAGTAAAAACTAGTGACATTGAGGAAATGGGACCAAACTTCAAACAAGCATCGAATAAAGGATTACTTAGTTCTTGAAATTGAAATACGTCACCATATTAGTCTATAAATCAACGAATTTTTTTTAAAAAGACCTTAAGATATCAAATAAGTTTCTAAAACTAACTACTTAATATCATTTTAGTCATTAAACATAGATTAATATTATTATTGTACTCACATTTTTTTTAATTTTAAACTAAAATAATTATTGATTTGTATTTTCAAGAATTTTTTTTTCTTTGATATAAGGACTTATGTACCTTTCAATTTAGAGAACAAAGTGACCTTTAAATTAGAACAATCAGCACTCTTAGTACTAGTAGAAAGAGAGGAACATCGATCTAAAATCTTGAGATCGAAGATGATTCAGCAACCCAAGGAGAAAATAGAAGTTGTAGGAAGAAAGTAAAAGTTATTGGGACTCAAACAAATGAAATACAACTTTTCAGTACTGAAAGCAAAATATAAGAGTTGTATTCTCCTCATCAACTATTTCAACCATTTTTGTCAACGAAATTTCCGCAAGAAAAGGAGAATTGTAATGTCCTCATTCTTTATTGTATGTTTTTCTATTTATTTTGTATTTAATTATGAAAAACTAGTTAAGAATTTTAAAATTCTAACCAACATAATTCTATTCGGAATAATGAGTATTATTTACTTTAGATTTTTAATATTATTTTAACCGGAGTATAAGAAATGATAAAATACTCAAATTGTCCCTAAAAATTAGTAATTAGAATAATATGATATAATTTAGCAAAACTAGCTTAAATTGTAAAAGAACATATTTTTGGACTTAAGAATGATACTTGGAATAATTAAATCTATTTTTAGATTTTTTTTAATTATTTAAAAAATAACAAAAATATCCTTGGTTGAAAACTCAACCAATCTCTTTATAACCAATAAAACCTTTAAAAAATATTTTAAGTGACATTTTTAGATAAAAATAATTAATAAATTTATTTTATCATTTTAATTTTTTAAAATTAATTAATTTTTAATTGAATTTACAATTTTACTCTTAATTAAATAAAAAATGACAAAAATACTCCACAGGCTGTTATGGTGAATTCGAAAAGTCCAAGAACACAATCTTATTCATTCACTTCTATCATTTAATCTAAAAAATAAAGATAATAGTTATAATTATAATTGAATAATATCAATTTTTTGTATTTAAAATTAAATTAGTTTTAATAATTAAACACGACCACAAAAATTACAAGAGATTTGTCATTTTTTTTACCACATATGTCACCTTAATTAGATAATATCAATCTTATTTAGTTAAATTAATTTAATTTTAACGTATTTACTATGACCATTAATTAGAATAGGTGATTTGGAGCGATTTTAATCACTAAAACTTGTCTTCTTAAATCTATATAGCATTTTAAATAACAATCCCTCCAATTTGGTTAATTTAATTAAAAATTATGAAAATTAATCAATACAATTTTTTTAAAAGTATATTTGGAATCACACTTAGCAATTAATCATTGACATTAACTAATGTTGGAAGTATCTCACTCACTCATAATTATATTAAGTGAACCAATTTTGAAACTAATTTCACAATTCCAATAAAGTCATTAAAAAATTTGAGGACTTAATTATAGAAATTCAATAAACTCTAATTATAGTATCCTAAAGATGCATGTGATTTGTTTTTGTAATGTCTAATTTAGTTTAATCGAATTTGACAAATAATGACGATGGATGCTATGTAGTAGGAAGGGAAAGGTACAAAATCATTACGAATCATCGTGGCTCTTCTCTATTGGTGAAAAGACAAATTAAGAAAAGTTTACTCCAAAATCATGCTACATCACTTCCGTGTAATTTTCCACAAAGTCGTTAATAATACTATTTATCAATTTCCTTAACTTAATGGTGGAATTAGGAATTTGACTTTTCGGGATTTTACTTTAAAAATATAGTGTAATATAATTATTGATTAAAAAAATAATATAAAGAGAGAACATGTATAAAATATCACTGCTAAAAACAATTACTAATTTATGTGATGATGCAAACTTAATAAATAGTAGATATTTTTCTTTAAATTTTTTCATATTCAATATTAGTATTTAACCACTGATATTTTAATTAAAAAATACAAATAGATATTATTTATGTCAAATAAATGTTATTATAACGAATGTTATATAAAGAAGTTAAAAATCATTTTAATATAAATAAGAATGTTAATTATTTTTTAAATGTATTTGTAACTTGAAAATGAAACAATTATAAGGATATAATTGAAAATATTGTAATTAATTTTATATTATTTAAAAATACATAATTGAGATAATTATTTTCTTTTTAATCGAACAGATAAAAAAATAGACGATTGTTTGAAATAAGTTTTCAGTTGAAACTCAATTAAATACTTTTACTTTAGTCTTTAGAATAAGTGAGATCGATTTGATTTGTTTAAAATAAACAAACGTGTAAAATAAAAAAAAAAAATAGGTGCATTAATTATTAATTTAAATTTAAGATTATAAAATACATTAATTTAAATTGATAACAAATATATTTTTATTTTCTAATTTGACACGTTTATTCATTTTAAAAGAATTATCTTAGATAGATAAGATCAAAACTAATGGCATGATCCTGCAATAGAACAAAGTTTGAAACGTGCAAAACCAGAGAAGCAAAGAAATTACAACGTTATATTATATGAAGGTAAATAATTGCTTGCATAATCGTCCAAAAAACTATTTTGATATTCCAAAAATAATATTTTTAATCTATCAATAAAGTAATCAGAACCATGCAAGTGGTTTGAATATTTAATTGGAACCATACTGTCACCCTTACACCAATAATAGAGATAGCGTGTCAGCAAATATTGACCTATATATCACATCATATCCTAATATTTTATGCGTCCCCATATTTAACAGAATTTGCAACATACAAACAAATGGAGATATTATTCTTTTCAATATTTAAATATGACAATTTTTGCACAATACATACGAGCATCCAAAGGTATATCATAGTATATCTTACAAAAAATACGTCAATACTATAAATAAATATAAATACGATACCTAGTAAAATAAAGAGATAAAAATAATATAAATAAAGGCAATAAGTGTAATGATACTACATGAATAGAGAGGTAAAAAAAAATTATAAGTATTAATAAAATAGATTTAGAATGAATAAATATTCATTATTATTTTACTTTTTTTGGCATTTATTAAACAAATGCGAAATTTTCACTTATGAAAATGATGACTAATCTCTTAAAAAAAATATGAGATTACTAAACAGTAAACATTTAACTATCAAACATAATTTTTATTTCATAATCAATTTCAAAATTCAAAAACTTAACATCTTAATTAAACTCTATATTTTATTATGTATTTGGGATATTTCAATATTGCCATTAGCTGATCCTGGGAGATAGGTCCAAACTAGACTCTGGTTATTTAGGTGACTTGTTAATTGTGGAATGGTAGATGAAGACGTGAAGTGGTTTTATTATATAAAAGAAAAAACTGTTTAAGGGAGTGAAAAATTTAAGGTGATAGTCTCAGATGGATATTACTTAGGGTAGAGAGTGACCTAGCATTATACCAAGTTCTGATAGGAGAATCAGAGTCCTTAAATGGTTGTATAGTGTTTACCCCATTATCTACAACCAGGGACAAAATAAGGACTTGTTCTTTGAATGTTTGTAGAGGTTGACATAACACAGTTTGACCCAACTAGCCATAGTTTGTAAATTTAATAGACTTGGTTAGAGGTGTTTTAGGACTGTTCAAAGTATAGGGTCATCTAAGCTTTTTATTTTAATTTTTTAAATATTTATTATTACTATATATATAATTTTTACTATTATTTGGTTTAATAATTAAAGATTTTTTTTTACGACTAAGGTTCAAACTTTTCTAAAAAAAATATTTTTATTTTTGTAAGGTCCCTAATTTTTTAGTTAATTTTATTAATTTAAAAAAATCACTTTAAAGTTTGCTTTAAGCCTAACAATACGTTTGGTTGACCACCTCGGTCCGCAATGAAAGTAAGTTTTTTTTTTTTTTACTCGCGTTCATTCTATGTAACATGAAGTTACATGAGTTAGTCCTTAGATAAAAAAAATCAAGACTAAAATTAATGAAAATTAACTAAAAGTATATAAAAAAATAATTGCTATTTTTTATTTTCCTTTTCTGCGTTGATGCTCATTATTAATTATTTGAATTTTTCATATTATGATAAAATATTAATAAAACACAAAACAAATAATTAATAAAGAAAAAAAAGTCTGCCCTTGTGGAAATTGGGCTAACTGTCTAAAATGAATTCGAGACCATGTCAAGTATCATAAGTATCAAACCCTTTATTAGTAACATTAGGATAAAACAATTGTTTTTTTTTTTTTTGAAAGGTATTGAAGTTTAAGGTGAAATTTCAATATTCATAAATAAAAGTAAACCAATTGAAATTTTATAACATGCCTCGTGTATGGTATTCTTATAAATAGAAAAATGTTTATCAACCATAAAAATGTGGGATAACAAAAGTATTCATATTTAACGTATATTTTTAATATATATATATATATGAATGAGAGCTAGAGATGATTATATAAAATGTTATATATAGTGTTACTTTTTTGTTTAAATAATAGAACTCTTAAAATATTATAACAATTCTTTATGCGTGTGATAAAGTATTTTTTGTGAATTATTTTGTTTTTAAGAGAAGCAATTATACATAATTTTTAAGGTATCATTTATAGTATGATAAAATTATTTGTTTAGTATAATTTTTTTCTTATATATAATTTGAAGTCAAAATCTTATTTACTGGATATTATTAACATAAATGATTTCACACTTATATTTTACTGGATATTTTAACTAAAATTTAAAATTCGATCGGAACCTGAGAATAGAATTATATTTGAGCTATCAATTCCTAGTTTAAAAAAAATAAGAATTAATTAATACTTTTATTTCATAATGTTGGTATTTTGTGGATTTTAATAATATTTTTTCAAGACTTCTTAAATTAAAAAAACAGTTTAATCCTAGCTAGTTATCAATATAAAAATTTTGCTCTATACCATTCCATTATACTACACATATTATAAAAGACGTTTGGCTATAGCATCAACTACATGCAACGTTAAATGTCAAAAAAAAATATGCAAAATTATGTAGCTATATTATGTAATTAAATAATAATATCAAAACTTTATGGATATTGTTAACGAAAGAACTAAAAAATTATTAAAAATCACACCAAAAGCACTTTCAACTCTTAATTTTTTATTCATCCTCCAACTTCTATATTAAAAACGAATAAAACGTTAACTCACTAGAAAAATAGAAAAAAAAAAAAAAAGTGATGTAACAAATGAGTCCGCAAAGACGGAAGGGATTATCATTACATTCACACCATAGATAAGTTTGAACACATCATAATAGCAAGTAGTGATGCAAAAGGAAAGTTTGCGTTATTTCCATTTTCGTGTAACTTATGATCAGAGTTAAAGGAGGCCCATAATTACCATGATTTGCCTCCACAAAAGTGATTTTTAGGGCTAAACAACTTTTTCTTAACTGAAGTTATAGGCGCAGGATATTTATAAATCTAGTAGACGAGTAATTTATATTAAGAAATCTGGTCTATCAATAGAGTTTTTTTTAATTATAATAATGTTCAAGAGTAAGTTTGATTGGTAAAAGGGGAAGAGAAAGGAAAATATTTTTTTGTTAAGTTGAATTAAAAAAAGAAAGAGAAGAGAATGGAAAAAAAATAAAATTCTTTTTTTTTATCTAATTTGTATTTCTTTTCACTATTAAAAAAATTTGAAAAAAAAAATAAAATCTAATAACTAAAATATTTGTTTTTGAATCAAGCAAGCAAAATTTCTCTCATCTCTCTCCTCCCCGACCTTTAACCAAACAAACCGTTAAGGAAAGGAATGCAAATTTAGTACACACTTAACGCGATAGTTTTTGGTTAAGCCTAAACAAGGTTATAACATTACTTTTACACAAAGGTAGCCTCATTATTATTATTATCATCATCATAACATTGGATTGCGTTGTGAAGAAACAAACACACAAAGCCAAAGAGTGGTGACGCCACGGTGAACGCAAGCAAACCCCAGCTGGGGACGCTGACGTCATATTTGGCGTCACCGAAACCACTTCATCTCTCTATCGACACACAACCTTTCAAGCACTTACGCGAACAGTGTTCTCTCTCTTTCTCTTTCTCTTTCTCTTCTTTGACAACGAAATACGAAACTTCGGGGATGGTGTGTCCTTGACCTTCACAGCCCCGTGACGTTATCATCTCCGATTCTCTCTCTCTCTCTCTCTGCTAATACCCCATTTTTCTCCTTTCCGAACCTTCCTCGTTTTTTATGCTTTGACTTCCAAACACGGTGATTGATTCTCTTTCTCTCTCTCTGCGCCTCTGCCATCGAAGTTCGAACCTTTTTGTGATTTGGACCGATCTAATGGGAGTTTGGTTTTGTGGGGTGGCGGTGTTCCTTGTCCCTTCCTCTCCCTTTTTTTAGGATACTTGTGTACTTGAAAGTTTTTTTCTTTTCAATGTTATAGTGAGGTTATTTGCTGATTTTGGTTCTTCAGTTTGGGATCAGTTTTGGGTTGGGTTTGGTTATGCTGTTTTGGTGGCTTTGGAAGTTTGAACAAGGGGCTTCTTAGATCCCTTTTCAGAGCTAGAATTTTGCAGACATATCAAATATTTGTGTTTTTTCATGTCTATGTGTGGACATAGCTCTTGAGAGTTGAAATAGAGAATGAACCTTTAGTTTTTGTTTTTTATGTTAAGGAATTTTGTGAGGGGTTGGATCATGTGTATTGTGACATGAGATTTTGTAGTTAACACATATACGGATCAGTGTTTATCGTATACACGGTATCTATAGTTTCGATTTTTATAGGTTGCTTTTGTTTTTAGGTCTGTGCTGGGAAATTCAAGGTCTTGGTTAGTAACATATTATATTCCATCCATCCGTTGGTAGTTTAATTTGTTTTGGGATTCTATTAGAGGGAACTTTGGAGTGTGAAGGTTTTTCATATAAGAAGATATGTTGTTCTAGGTTCACTTACGTTCTCAAGTTGAAAAATGGCTCATTCAGGTGAACCCTCATCATCTTTGAGCTTTACATCATCTTCTCATTTATCAAATGGCTCGGTTAGTCACAACATATACTCTTCTTACGGCTCCGACCTTGGACCTAACCTTGAGGTTATCAGTTTGAGTAAGCTTAGCTCCAATTTGGAGCAGCTTTTGATTGAGCCTGATTGTGATTATAGTGATGCTCACATCATTGTGGAAGGTGTTCCGGTTAGTGTTCATCGATGTATTCTGGCCTCCAGGAGCAAGTTTTTCCATGACTTATTCAAGAGAGAGAATGAGTCATCAGAAAAAGAAGGAAAATTGAAGTATTGCATGAGTGATTTGTTGCCTTATGGCAAGGTTGGACACGAAGCCTTCCTCATATTCATGGGCTATGTATATACTGGTAAACTCAAGCCCTCTCCAATGGAGGTGTCTACTTGTGTTGACAATGTGTGTGCCCATGATGCTTGTAGACTTGCAATTAACTTCGCTGTGGAGTTGATGTATGCCTCTTCCATTTTCCAAATACCAGAGTTGGTGTCACTTTTCCAGGTAAATATTCCATGTATGATGACATAAAAGACTTCCATATAACACAATTCATTTAACTCCATGATCAGCCGTTGTAATTGTCTTTTTACTAAAAATTGACTCATCAAACTTCCAAGTTACTGGATTCCTTTAAAGTGTTAACCATTACTGACCTCTGCTCACTCTAATCTCTTAACTTTTCTTCTATACATCTATTATGTATTATCTATATTATGCCAAGATGCTTATATGGTGAATCAGTAGGAAAAATAAATTATGAATGCTGAGTTAAGGGATTTTTTCAAAAAATTGATTGGTAGATCTTATCAGCTAGAGTCATGCTATAATGTGTGATCCTTTCACTTACATGATGGGCAAGGCTGTAACAATAGTTCGTGATCGGAATTGTTAAACTTTGGAAATGGATTGGATTCTTCAGAACATACATGTTTCATGTGGCTCATAGCCCTTATCTGACTTCAAAGGGCACCTGGAAGTCAGCCACGTGCATGTGATCAACCTCAGAAACATGCAACTGTACTTTGTTAATTTCCCAGAACATACAAGCATCCATATACCTTAGCAAGTAGTAGTGCCAGTGCTCCAATGTAAACACTTTCATTTTCTCGAACAAAATCATTACACTTATGTTAGTTTATTGGACCTAACTTTTACATTTGTTGATTCTGAAGGAGTATGAAATTGAACTCTATAATTAATATATCTTGCTTTGTTTAGGCACATGCCTTGCTCCTAGCATCTTATACCTTGGGATTAAGCATTGCACTTAGCTCCACGGTATCCTTTTAAATTATTGAATACATGGACTTTTTGTGCTAATGCTTGGGAAATTACTTGCAAAGTAATTTCACATCTAAATAACTAGCAATATTGTGGTTGATCAAGCTTAAGGATCAAGGTACTAATTAATACTTTAAATTTTGCAGCGACGTCTACTTAACTTTGTAGGAAAGGCTCTTGTGGAAGATGTCATCCCAATCCTCACTGTTGCTTTCCATTGTCAATTGGGTCAACTTGTCACACAATGTATTGACAGGGTGGCCAGATCAGACCTTGACCAGATTTCAATTGAAAAAGAGCTTCCCCATGAACTCTCCGAAAAAGTTAAATTGCTCCGCCGCAACCCTCAGCCAGATGTTGAAAATGATGATTCTGTAGTGGATGCTTTGGCTTTAAAACGAATCACTAGAATACACAAGGCACTGGACTCAGATGATGTTGAGCTTGTTAAACTTCTTTTAAATGAGTCAGATATTACTTTAGATGAAGCCAATGCTCTCCATTATGCTGCAGCATACTGTGACCCCAAGGTTGTTTCTGAGGTACTCAGTTTGGGTCTGGCTAATGTCAATCTTCGGAATTCTCGTGGGTACACGGTGCTTCACATTGCTGCCATGCGTAAAGAGCCTTCCATTATAGTTTCCCTACTTACAAAAGGAGCTTGTGCATTAGATTTGACTTTTGATGGTCAGAGTGCTGTTAGTATTTGTAGGAGGTTGACAAGGCCAAAGGATTATCATGCAAAAACAGAAAAGGGGAAAGAAACAAACAAAGATCGGATATGCATTGATGTTCTTGAAAGAGAAATGCGGAGGAATCCAATGGCCGGGGATGCCTGTATGTCTTCCCATACCATAGCTGACGATCTCCACATGAAGCTCCTATACCTTGAGAACAGAGGTATGGTGTCATGGGTGATATTCATTTACTTCCTGCTTGTATTCTATAAATTGTTGTCATGGTTCCAGCATGCAAGTTTTAAAATGCTTTGTTTTTGTGTCTCGGAGTGAAAATTTCAGACTTGTGTCATTTCATACAGGAAATAGTAATGATATCATTGCTCATAGTTCCATTCTTCTTTTCTTTTCTCTCTCTATATTTTTCCCTTCTTGACTTGTTGATAATTAAGAACCTTGCTTTCCCTTTTGGAGGAAAATTATTTGTGCAAAACACCACCTGAAAGGACCATGTTATGATTTTTTGGGGATTGTGTCCTTGACTCCTTGTGTGATTGGATTTGGACCTCAGTTCAGCTATCAGCTTAATTGATTTTTACTGTTTAACTTTGTTTACAAACTATTTAATTTAATGTAGGACTGGTAGACTTTAGAGCGTAGACAATTCAATGAAATGTCGGGCTGGATTTATGCAATGTAATTTGGAAATGGAAAGGTTTTCAGGTTACTTGTAATATCTATCCAAATCAGGGTTTAGGATTCTAATGTTTCTGCTTTGGATTTTGAAATAAGGAGTTCTTTTTAATTCTTTGGCAAATGGATTAAGACTAGAAACAAATAGCCTATTATCTGTTAAAAGAGTTATTGTACACCTTGGATTCTAATGTTCTATGTTATTTTAATCCAGAAAAGAAAGTAGGATGCACCATGACTTGAGATTAGATTGTTACCATGGGAGCAGAAGTGTTTTAAATCAAAACGTTGGGCATGTATAAGAAATGCTAGTATTAGATGAATATTATTTATGGCCTCGAATAGGCTACGTGGATTGGATTAATGAATTTGTTATGCAATTGGGGAACCATAATTTGAATTTTATGATTCCATTTAATTGTGGTTTACATGGGCTGAGTCAGGTTGAGTGATGTAGTTTCTTAAACTATTTGTTCTGTATTTGTAGCTAAATGCCCTTGAAGGATAGTAATGTTTTCTTTATTCCAGCCGTAAGGCAAGCACTATTTAAGAGGAAAATTTGATAAGTTTTAAAAGCAGAAGCACTGAGACCACCTTCTTATGGCTGAAAGATTGGGGAGGCAGTGCTTATCAAAATCTTTTCTGTTTGAGGCCTGTCTTATTTCATGTTGATTATTTAACTCTCAAGAGATCTGATGTGTGGCTCCTTTGAGAATGTTGTTTAACTGGTTTACTGTGTTTATGGGATATTCTATGCTCCAACCATGGAATAGTAAATATTGCTGTCTTTCAGTGGCATTTGCAAGACTTTTCTTCCCTTCGGAAGCCAAATTGGCCATGGACATTGCACATGCTGAGACAACATCTGAGTTTGCTGGTCTTTCTGCATCAAAAGGTTCAAATGGCAACTTAAGGGAGGTTGATCTCAATGAGACTCCCATAGTGCAAAATAAAAGACTTCTTTCTAGGATGGAAGCCCTTATGAAAACAGGTAATTGCAGTCTTCATTGAAGTTAAATTTTGATTTCCTATAACCATTTGTTGTAATTAAGCAAATTGTTTTTTAGTTTTTTTTTTCTTCAATATATCCTTTGGTGTCGATTTCAAGTGAAAATTTGTTCTAGTGATGCTCTAAACATGTTTGGTGGTCATTCAAATTCCAACCTAGTTTGGGTAGTGAGATCAATTTTGTTTCATGCATGCTGTATTTCTGGTTTGGTACAGGCTTTGTATTTGTAAGCTTTCATTCATTTACCTGGATACTCGAAGTTTCTGTTAATGATATTGGCCAACAGGGTTTGAGTAGTTTGCACAAAATCTTAAATTCAAATCTCATTACTATTTAACGTGTTTGGTTTTACGACCAAGATGTGATTTTAAGAAGCTAATAGTTATAGCCTCCACGTACCAAACGTGATTTCTTACCTCTCAATGGGTTTTCAAACACGCCAATTGTACTAGAAAAAAAAAAGCAGGCATCAACTAGACGCTAACTCCTACCATTCATCATGTTAGGACAACTTATAAATGAAAGACAAACTTCACTCTATAAGCAAAATCTCAACAATGATTTTTTCTTTATTTGTGGTTGTTTCTTTTCCTCTTGTAAATATCTAGCTAGTTGTCTGATAATAGTTTTATAAGAATTTGAGTTTGAGTCTAACTCAGACTTTAAAAACTTTTTAGCTTATAGAGTAAAATTTGTCTTTCATTTGTATACCTTATAGAGACACTATGTCTAATCAATGTAAGACTTGAATAATTTTGAATAAATTATGATAGCAACTAACAAACAAACAAATTTGCATGTTGTGGTGGTGATAGTGGAAATGGGGCGGCGGTACTTCCCACATTGCTCGGAAGTGCTGGATAAGTTCATGGAGGATGACCTGCCAGATCTGTTTTACCTGGAGAAGGGAACCCACGATGAGCAGAGAATCAAAAGGAAGCGTTTCATGGAGCTCAAAGATGACGTCCACAAGGCTTTCAACAAGGACAAGGCCGAGTTTAGCCGCTCTGGGATTTCATCTTCATCATCCTCATCATCCCTCAGAGATTCTGTTGTACATTGCAAGGCTAGGAAAGTGTAATAATTATAATAAGCATACATAGCGTTTTTTATTTTCACATACATACGCATTATATATATAGTGCAAATTTTAAAGGTGATGCCCACCAACTCACTCTTCTGTAAAATTGTCAAAGCAGGAAAGTTGTTGTCTGACTATCTTCTGCCCAACTATTTTGAAAATAATTCCATATGCTTTTTGGTCGAGAAATTACCCTAATTTTTTCTTTAAGTGAAATGAAATGTATAAGATCTAACTTCAATTGCATGGATTTTTAATTGTATTTCTACTGTTTCTTAACTTCAAATATACTTTTGGTCTCATTTTTTTTTTAATTTTAGTTTAATTTCTTAAGTTAAAAAAGTTTTATTTTGATTTTAAATTTTTTTTGTTAGATTAAATTATTTATTTCATCACTTTTTTACACTATTAATGTTATGTGTTGTCGATCTGATAGTTTGTCACGTGTAACATGTGCGTTACCATTGTAAAAGTAAAAGAGCATCAATCTTAAAAGTACATTGAACATGTAAGAATCATGTTAATGGTTGCTTGAGTGGATGTCGATTATTACAGTCGTAGAATATCATTAATTGTAATGCACTTCTCCAATTATAAAACACTCAATCATGATTTTGTCAATTGCTTGAACGCCTCGTGCCAGGTGTCACTCTGTTAATTTTACTCAATTTGTTGCCTTTTTTTTTATGACAACCTTGGTGCTAATCTGATCAAATAATATTTTGATTTTATAAATGATTGTCCTATGACATTATATTTATATTTTATAACAACTCTTCTCATCTATTAATGTTAATAAATAAAAGTAATTATTTTTTTTTGTCTTATCTTAATAGTTAAAGAAACGAGTCGTTACATCTGTAATGTTGTCGTCTGTTCAATGATTGTTTTTTTATACCCTCATACTAATTAATTAACTAAAAAGGTTGATTTGTATTCTTAGAATTGAGTGAAGAATTTTAGAAATAAGAATTAATATATCACTATTATAAAAAGATTCTCTCCTATGGAAATAATTATATTCCTCTCAAAATACCACTGTTATTTAATTAAATATTTAAAAGATGATAATTATTTCTATTTGTAATTATAATCACTTTTAGATACTCTTTATCTTTACATATACTGCAATTACATTAAAATCTGTTGTTATAATATTCTTCGTCATTACCCTTTCAAACTTAACTAAATATTAAAAAAATAAATAGAGACATATGTAGTGCTTATTACATGCTATCCAATAATTTCATGATAATATAAAATCTATATTCAAAAACAAAAGAAGAGTCTCAAAAACAAGTTTTCGTATCTTGAGTGTAGATTTAAGTTCTCAATTGTTTAGATAAGAGAAATATAAATTTTCATTTTTGTAATTATATTTTTCAAGTATGGAAAATTCTTTACCTTAAACCGGATCATCATCATTTGACTATAAAAGTTTTGTAAAAGAAAAAAAAATGTTAACAAGTGTCCCATGATACTGATTAAGTAATAAAAATAAAAAGGTTTTGTAGAAAAATGTTACCAAAGTACCCCTCCCCTAATTTTCAATCACTACCACTATCATTTCTAATAAAAAAAATTCATTTAATTTTCCAACTAATACTTTTAGAACACTCATTAACAGAGACAAAAAGAAAATTAAAACTAAAAACAAAAGAGAAGCGAAACAACGAAGCATCAGAAGTGAGCATTAACTAAAGCCACTATCTGCATGAAGAACAACAGTACAAGCCACCCTTCATAGCAGAATATAAAAATAAGAACTGTTTTAAAATAAACTAAAAACAAAACAAAGTTTCATAAAAGGTACTGACTGTATTGTCAATGAAAAAAGAAATAATTTAAAATTAAAAAATATTTTAGTAATAATAAACTAAACTACTTTTTTATTTCAAACGCTTATTGACACAAAAGTACTTTCTGAATGCCCTAAATAAATTATGTAATTAGCATGTGACTGTTTAGAAAAACAAAAGGAGGTCAAACAAAAAAGCATCAGAAGTCAGTATTAACTAAAGCCACTATCTGCGGGGAAAACCTGCAGAACAGCACAAGCAATAGACATCACTTGTACCAGAACAAAAAATAAGACCTTATTAAAATCAAATATATAAAGTTTAATTAAAGGTACTGTGTTGTCACTGAAAATTTAATATATTCAAATTTTTTAAAAAATAGTTATGCAATTTGCAAGTGACTCTTGTTTAGAAATATGGCTGAATGGGTTAAATTATGCAATTTGCAAGTGATTTATTATCGAATTCGAATTTTAAACGTGTTAAATATTTAGAAGAGTTTTATTATCATAGGAAGTCTAGTAATTCAAACATAATTACTTTATGAATGATACATGTGATATGTAAAAAAAAAAATATGACTTAAAAGTAATTATGATATTAAGTTGGAATTCAAATTCTAAATATACAACTACTTTATATATTTAGAAAAAAAAATGTTAGCTAGAAAAATTTTACTTTCTATAATAATAGTATTACTGGTCAGCAGCTCGACCAGCATTGCCATGTAGCATGTAAAAAAAGAAATATGGCGGCAATTTCACTGAGCTTAGTAGGCTGGTCCAAAAAAGGTTGTTTGCCTTAGAGAAGAAAACCTTGTAGTTTAAAATATAGCTTAAAAGATTCACCATTCACCATTCACCAATTCCAACCTTTTATTTGTCTTCATTGTTGTGCCTCTATTCTCCTATGGCTAAGCTAGCTGTCCCTGTGTTATCTTATATTTGTTTTGAGTTCCAAGAATGTCATTGAAGCCCTTCTTGCTTCATACTTCTCTTTCAACCCAAGTCCCATTCACCAACATATGGCTTCCTTTGGAGACCTCTCTGCCCAATATCCAACCCCAGAGAGGCCTAAACACAAACTTTCACAACATGAGAAAAAACCACTTGCTTCGTACATCTGTCATGATCCAAAAAGCCTTGGTTCCTCTAAGCACAAGGCAGAGAGGGCCACAACGCAAAGTGTGTCTTCTTCTTCTCAGTTCAAAAGGGGTGATTCAGCTTCAGAAAGGTCAAATTCTAAGTCACTGGTGTCAGCAGATTCAAGAAGGGTAGGACCCTTGATGGATGATGCTGCCATTAGAGCAGTGATTGCTATCCTCAGTGGTTACATAGGAAGATATGTGAAAGATGATCACTTCAGGAAAACAATCCGAGACAAGTGTAGTTCTTTCTTGGACAGAAGAAGAAGAAAGGATTCGGGTGATGAGATTTTTGTGAACATGGAATTGAGTATGAAGAAGGTTGATAGATTAGTAGAAAATCAAGGAACAGTGGAACGGGTGAGGATGATCAAAAGGTTAAGGAATTCCATTGAGCTTTTAACCATAGTTGCTAGTTTGAATTCTAAAACTTCAAGGGATGCTTCAACTTGTGGTGTACCAAATTCACATCTCTCAGCTTGTGCTCAACTATACTTGGCAATAGCTCACAAGCTGCAGAAAAATGACAGGGTTTCCTCTAAGCATTTACTGCAAGTGTTTGGTGATTCTCCGAGTTTGGCGCGAACCTACTTGCTTCCTGACCTTTGGGAGCATTTGTTTCTTCCTCATCTTCTTCATGTTAAAATTTGGTACAGCACTGAGCTTGAGTTTCTTTCAAGTGAAGCTCGTGGTGAGAAGGAGAAGAAAATGAAGGTGCTGAACAAAGTTTACAATGAAAAAATGGATTCTGGAACTATTCTGTTTGCTCAGTACTACAAGCAATGGCTTAAAGTTGGGGCTAGTGAGCCTCCCCTTCCTAATGTCTC
Organism: Mucuna pruriens; assembly: GCA_025330945.1. Classification (NCBI taxonomy): domain Eukaryota; kingdom Viridiplantae; phylum Streptophyta; class Magnoliopsida; order Fabales; family Fabaceae; genus Mucuna; species Mucuna pruriens. Next base: position 6,338,929 of record JAENHJ010000533.1, on the reverse strand, counting down.
TTTGCCATCAAGGTCAAGTTACAGATCATCAAGAAGAAGGTCTTCAGATTCCTTTGTCTCAAATTCCTCAATCAACCCAAACTTGTAAGTGATATGAACATCTCACATTCACCACAACAACTATCATTTTACAAGAAACAAATATATGCAATTTGTAGTTATGTATGTGCTTTAATGTTTATGGTTCTTGACACAGATACAAGAAAGTGTTTGGCCCCAAACTAGAGCAGCAACCTACTGGTCTTGATGACCAAAATGGAGTGTTGGCAATTACTACAGGCTTACAGATTGATGAAAAGTTGTATGTAGATGAATACAAATGCATTTCAGTTCAGGTTATTTTCTGTGCCTTTCAATTCATAGATGAAAAACCTTCTGATTCAAAATATAGAATTTATTTAAGATATTTAACCTCCTTTGTCACTGTTAACAGAAAGATGATAGAGTATTTGTTGGAAGATCAAGCCAACTTGGCAAGAATCAAGCTCGATTATCGCCCGCAACGCAGAGATTGGACTATTTGCAGTGCCTTTCTTGCAGGTTCATACCAAAGGAAAGCTTGGAGAACAGCAACTATAGATCCAGGAATGCTTCAACTGTTCTCTCAAGAGACTTTGTTGGAGCTATTACAACTATATGTTCATCAGAAGTTCTAAGCGAATGTGAATTCGCTATTCGTGTGGTTACCAAAGCTTGGTTGAACTCTCCTGGTGATCCACGCATTGAAGAAGCACTGACACAGCCTAGTGTAGTGGAAGCTATGCTTGAGGTGCTATTTTCCTCAACTGAGGATGAGATCCTTGAATTGATCATATCAATTTTAGCAGAATTAATAGGAAGGAATGATGCAATTAGACAAATTATTCTGAACTCTGATCCTCAATTAGAAATATTTGTGAGGCTTCTAAGAAGTACTAGTCTGTTTCTGAAAGCTGCAGTTCTGCTTTATCTGTCAAAGCCAAAGGCAAAACAGATGCTATCTTCGGAATGGGTGCCACTGATACTTAGAGTGTTGGAATTTGGAGATAAATTGCAGACCCTCTTCACTGTACAATGCAGTCCTCAAGTGGCAGCATTTTATGTTTTGGACCAACTTCTTACTGGTTTTGATGAAGACAAGAACTTAGAAAATGCCAGGCAAGTTCTTTCACTTGGGGGATTGACCTTGCTAATGAGAAGAATTGAAGGAGAGGTCCATGAGAGAAACAATGCTGCTATGATAATTTCGTGTTGCATTCGCGCCGAAGGAAGCTGTAGAAGTTTTTTAGCTGACAACATAAATAAGACTTCATTGCTTGAACTTGTTGTTCTTGGAAGTAAACAAAATTCTAGTGGCTATGCCTTGTCTGTGCTAGCTGAGTTGCTCTACCTTGATAGGTATGTACTTATCACTCACCTTTCTAGATATATTTTTATTTGTTTTCTTGGTTTGCCTTTTTCTTTTCTATCTGAAAATGTTGAGAGGACTTAAATTTCATGCCAGAAGAACCAAGACTTTGAATTTCTTGAGAGGACTTAAAGATGGATGGGGTGGCTTAAGCGCAATGCACATTTTCTTCATTTACCTTCGGAAGGCTCCACCTGAAGAACGCCCTATAGTTGCTGTGATATTATTGTTGCTTGATCTTATGGTAATTCTTTTTCATTCAACTTAGTAGTGCTTATATAGAATTATTGGTTATGCACATAAGCACATTGATCTAAGTTGTGACTTTCATTATTTTTAAAAGAGTACCTTAGACTCTATTGTTCTACATTAAATTGATTTACATGTCTTGAAGAGTTCACAAATGCAATAGCAGTTGTGTTGCAGGAAGATCCTTTCAAGGGAAGCTTATATAGAGCAGAAGCAATGGAGGCACTTGTAGCAGCATTAAATTGTCAAACATGTAACGATAGAGTGCAACAGCAATCAGCCCGAGCTCTACTCCTTTTAGGAGGCCACTTTTCTCATTCAGGGGAATCATTAATGGAAAAATCACTTTTACAAAAAGCAGGTTTCAGAGAAATTTGCTTAGAAGATTCTTATTCGGGCAAAGAAATTGTTGTTTATGATCCAATTCACGAGGTAAGTTTTGGTTAAAAAATAGAATTTAATTAAAATATATTAAAAGGGTGAAGATTCTTACATTGTCATCATTTATGCATATAAGATTATTGAGTTTTGTAATAATAATAAGTAAATATTAGAGATTTTATATTGTTATCCTAATATGTATGATGAATATATTGATTTTTATAATAACTATATAAAAAATAATATTAACCATAATTTCTAATTAGTTGACAATATAAAAATTTTGAATCATGCTATATCCTCCGAACTTTCGACTCAATAGAAATTATCATAGCACACGATACAATTTATCGTGCATTGCACATGATTCTCTCAACACCCTTTAATGCATGATAGGAGGATAACTCAACTTATGTTTCAAAGAAAAACACATTTCTAAAAAAATCACACAAGAGAGCATGCTTCTAGTATTGGTGGTTTCTATTTTTAGCACATCAAAATTACTGATTTGTTGTGTGTCACTGATAGAATGTGGAGGAGGAAGAAGCAGAAAGTTGGCAGAAAAGAGCAGCTTGTGTCTGGTTCAAAAGTGGAAATAAGAATTTACTATCCGCACTTGCAGATTCCATAGCCAATGGCATCCCATGCTTAGCACGAGCAAGCCTTATAACTATTTCATGGATGAGCAGCTACCTCAATTCAGTTGAAGATAGAAAATTGCCACAAATGGCTTTCTCAATCTTAAGACCACAGTTGCTATTATCCTTGAATTATGACAAAGATGTTGAGGAAAGAGTGCTAGCATCATATTCATTGCTATATCTTGTAAAATTTTCAGGTATGAAAACTTTTGCCATCTTCCAATAGATATGATTTTTAAAACACATAGTTAGATGACAGTATAAAAAGATGGCTAACACATAGTTAGATTACACTATTCGTATTAAATTTCATAAAAATATGGCTGTATAAGAGATTCTTATTATATTGCTAGCAGGATGTGTCTCCGACCTACCATCACTGGACAAAGACTCACTCTCACATCTCCGAAATCTCTCCCTAGTGACGTGGACGGCCAATGAACTCATCTCAATCTTCAGCTTGCAACTGAGACAATGATTAGCAAGGTTCATTTTGTTGAATCTTTCAATGTTGTTTATTTTTCATAATACAAGTGCGATTTTAATCATCTTTGAGTCTTGTATAGTTGATTAGTTCCAAAGGGAATATTTCTATCAAAAGAAACGTAATATCTGTTTTATTCATGATGGCTTATGATTTCAGTTTCTAAAAAACTTGCCTAACCAAATAAAGTAACTACTGAAAAAAAAATATATAAGGGACGAGAAGCTAGAACATGTTGATCTCGATCTCAGTATTATCTTTGTTCCTAGATTACAAAAGTTGTAATAATGCCTCACATGGGTAACAGAGAGGAAGTAGAAGACAAAAGAGTAAACTTCAATTTTTATTTTATTTGTTTACACATGGATAACAATTTATTTCTTACGTAGTTCTTCATGTGCAACTGTTTGCTCGAGAATGCGACAGCGTGAGCATCCACCTCTTCATATAAACAGAATCTCTTGGATAAAAGAAAATCTTCATTTCTTGTCAATATCCAACAGCGGACAAACTGCGTCGAATAATTTGACATATAATTGGATGGTTTTGTGAATATGATGTGATCATTCATTGTAAGTAACCAGGAACCAATTTTGGGGAACATTTCTTCAATTTCTTTCTTAAACTGTCAGTAAACATGGTTGAGAAGAGATTGAGAGAAAAAGATAAATTTTATTTAATAAGAAATGAGTAAAGTTTGTATATTTAGTCATTTACAGGAAATTATATAGAAAATAAATAAATAATTAACTATAATTAATTAATAATCATCTCCTAACTAATTTTTAATTAATTACATCTCTAATAACTTCTTGCAAGCTGGAAAGTATTTTCAATATTTACAGCTTGGGATAGACAAGGGTATATAACTCAAAATGACTATAATGAAAATTTTCAAAAATATATTGATTAAAAGCAATATAAAAATCGAAAAGATCCAAAGTTAATGAACAAAAGTTTAACCATTAAACAGAAACACAACTCAAGATTTAATTACTTAATTGAAATAAATAAGCTTAACCACCTAAAAAGCAGATGCAAACTAATGAGAAAATGCTTAACCACCCTAAGACAAAAATAACAAAGTTTAACTATCAAGAAACAAAGTCAAAAAACAATGCTTAATCCAGAAACAAAAATATCTTAATGTTTAACTATCTATAACAGAAGTTTAAATCAATACTTAACTACTATAGGGAACTTTCCTTCAATATTGTCTATAATATCCATCTAACGATCACTCATCAAGAAGCTTCCCTCCAACATTGTCTTGCCTCACCACCAAAAACATCTCTCGCAATCAACAATAGTCGTAATTGCAATTTGAAATTAGAAATTGCAGTAGCAATAAAAGGGAACCGTGACACCAAATGGCAAATTGAAGCCATAAGAAAGAACCGTAACATCAACCAAAAATTAAAAAAGAAGAAGCAAAGAAAAAAAAAATCATGGCAAATAGTATCACTATGATATCATGCTAATAAACATGACTTAAAAGAGAGGGTTGAGAGAAAGATAAAACGAACAAGGTTGAAATATTAAATTATCTATAACTTGTATAGAGAATAAACAAATAACTTATTGTAACTAACTATATCTAACTAATAATCATCTCCTAACTAATTTTTAATTAATTACCTTTCTAATAAGCTCCAACCTCAAAATTCGATCATTTAAGACTATCATAAAATGATCATTTAAGTGGTGGCTTACAACACAATTTATATCTAAATAAAATAATTTGGTTAAAAGATTAAAATTATTGTTTCATAAAATTAAAGCGTATGATAACCTTTGTTCTGTTGCTATATATAGTTCTCTTTTTATTTAAGGAAAAAAAAGACTTATTTTAGGTTAACTTTCATCTTCTTCATAACTGTAAATTTATTTTTTTCAAACAATACTAAACTTTTGCTTGGTGGACAACCTTCTCACACCTTCCTCAAAGAAGATCCTAGATGTCGAAGAATTAGTTAAATAGTTGAATATTAATGGTGTCTTTTCATTCTATAAAAAACTTATTTAATCAGCACTTGTCATTGAGAATTTACTCAACTAGTAAAATTGATGTTTAGATGATAGAGAGATCTTGGATTCTATTCCTCCTTATTCTTGATCTTAATATTTCTTTTATGATAATTTTCTTGAATATAAACTTTAATAGCATGTATTTTTACGTTGTCAATCAACTAAAAATCATATTTAATATGATTTTGAAAATAATTATTATAAAAATAAGTTAATAAGTTTATCATTATTTAATAAATTATGATTGAACGATAATCTAACAGATTTTTATACATTTATTACGTGTATTGTTTATTCTAAATATAAAACTTACTGAATTTACATCTAACCCTTCAAAATTTTGGGTTGAAAGAGTGTTCACACTCTGGTTTGTTCAACTAGAGCTTAACCATGTACCAAAAAAAAAAAAGTACCAAAAAAAAATAAAACCAAATAGTTGTTCTTCACTTGAGTAGTTTTTCCCATGTAAGCATGCTACCGTGTTCGTGTGGTGAATACTATATCAGCCATCAAAATACTATATCAGCCATCAATCATTCTTTAATTATGATGCCCTCACGAAGAAGACAAATACCACTTGACTACGAGGCTCACAATCAACTTGGTGTTATCTTTGATACACCCCCTTCTTGTAAAACAAACTCTACTGAGCTTTCATTGTCCATTATCAACATGAAACTAAGTGTATTTTTACCTAATTATGATTGAATAGAGTAAGACAAAACTTTCTCTCAGAAATTTAATGCATTTTTATATCTAAATTTTAAATTCAAGATTATTGATTAAACGGAATCAACCTGTTAGTAATATTTTCTAGTCACGGTAATATCCTCCTTGTCTTCAGGCCTTGAGCCTCATCCAACTGGGGGACCCAATGCATTTTGGCAAGTGTCCTTCATTGGACCAGAATATTTTGTATCACAAATCAATCAACAAATGTTGCATGTATATATATATATATATGTGACTTGTGTTGATTTTGGTATTAGTGGGCAGCCATTATGATGAAGGTCAGTCCCCCCCCAAATGTTTCTTCCTTTGTCCTCTAATCATCCCTATGTAAAAACAGCATCACAGCAAGGGAAGATAGCAATCCAAGCGCAGAATTTAGATGTAGTACATGAACAATGTGTATGGTCCCCCTTTAGTCCCTCCTTGCACTGTTCACGTCATCACGTGCCAGTCTTTATTACATTTTTTTGTATGCAATGTTGGAACAATGTTATGTGTAAGCCTGGTCTACATATGAACCACAGTTCAAACTTTCTATCTGCTCGAGAACATGCCACTTAGAGAATACCAGGAAGGGACCACAGAATGAAATTGCCTATGGTTAAGACAAAATTCGTGTAAGATTCCTTTTTTGAGATCGCATAATCCAACGTTTGATGATGATAAAGGAAGTATAACCGTTGAATCATTAAAAATTCTTGCTTGGTTTATTGTCGTGATTGTCGAAAGTTAATTTGCATAAATTTTGGTTATTTATGTTTTATTAATATTTTCTTTTGTTAATAATAATGCGTATATCTGACGATAGACAATATTGTTATAATTGAATAAAACTTTTTTTTTTACAAGTGTTTAGTATAATTACATATTCAAGAGCTAACTGGGAACAATTTCATACAAATTAATTTACTAAATGATTATGTTATTTTAATATGGCTAGGCAATCAGTATTGAGAATAGGAAATTCATGTTAGAGAATTAATCAACTACATTAGGAAAATTGTCGAATATCACTTGCTTCCAAGCTTTTCAGTCCCTAATACGACTTTGGATAGGGGAGCCATGGTAAGGAGAGGGTCAAAGAGAAAGTGGACTGATGGTCCCTGACTTTTTTAAATTCAAAAAACACCATTGAGATTTTATTCATGTAAATAATAAATTATTCACTTAAAATTAAACAATGAGACTAGCTATTTGGTAACATACATTCATATTAAAACTCATGAATTAATTATTTAATTAGTGGGAGTACTAATAACAACAACTCATGTAGGTTGACCGTCAAGTAAAAAAATCAAATATCAATAAAATTAAATCTCTTTATATATAACTTATAACGTTGTTAACCAATATGCACTTTGATGACTTAGAGTTTGTGCATGCAATCAAAACATCTTTAACCAAAATTTTTAAACTTGTTAATCTATGTAAAAGTTTGTAGGTGATATTTATGAAAGTCTTACAAAATATACAGGTTTCATTTTCAAACTACTGGAACTCATGTAAATTTTTTAACTAATAAGAAAAATTGTTAAAAAAATGTTAAAGAAAATATTGTTAACACCCCCTTAAATTTAGGTCTATTAGAGCAACTACAACAATGAGATACTTAAAATTTGTCACGGTATTTTAGGCTATAAGAGAATCTTAAAAAAATAATTGTTGCAATGAATTTTTTTATGAAGCAAGTGCTTCTATAGGTACTGATTCTTGAACAAAAAGTAGGGTCATTTTTATATTAACAAATTATAAATTCAAATTTTATCTGCATTGATTTTTTAAACTTTGGCCATTATACTGCACTCTTTTTAAAAAAAATATATTGTATCTTTTGCAATGTGTTTAACCGTTTCGTAAATTGATTATTTTAACCTTCAACTTAAATTAACCGTTACATCTTTAAACGTTACCATATGACTGTTTTTTAACGTTAAAAAAATCAACGTTTACTTTTCCTTTAACATATAAATATCAACATGTATATACAATACAAAGTTATTTTATCTCATTTTTAAGAGTGGATATAAAAGTATTTCAAATACTCAAGCATTTTGAGAAAATTCATTTATTTGAAATTATGTATATTTGAAATCCTACTAATTAAAACTTTTATTAATATCGTCATTCATCCATATCTTTATTATTGATATTACCATCCTTATTGTTACATATGTATATTTACTCTTTTGGTGATTTTTGCTCTTACAAGTAATATTTTTGTCTTTTAATTATTTTGTAATTTTTGTTTATCTCATTTTTTATTTTATTTTTGTTTAACTCAAAAATGTAGATTTGTGGGATATGTAAATATAAACCCAAAATTTATTTGTTATACACAAAATGAAAGCACTATTTATGAGATCCAGGATTTGAAGCAGCAAACTAACAAAACTTTCCACAAACTCAAAATCGTTAAGACTTATATGTTATATGAAAAAAAATATGTAGATATACATACTTTTAAAAAAATCAAACTTTAAAATAACTGATGTAAAAAGTCAAACTTTCTCTGTCACCTCATTTTACATTGATTACAAAATTGATGTAAAAAATTAATTTTTGTATTAATATAAATATAACAAAAAAAATTACCGAATAGAATCTTATCATATTTTTCTTATTTATTCTCCATTAATTATTTTATCTTTTTTACACATTCTCTCAAAAGTTCTATTTCATTCAAAAAAAAAATGTAATCACATTCTCAAATTCTCGACTTTCTCTTTTATTTGTTTTCACTCAATGAATTAAAATCAATTTAATCTTAATCATTGGTTAAATTTGATGCAAAATTATAAGCTTCCATTGATCCAAATTTACCAAACCCACATAATAACTCAATATATGACTAATTTTTAATTTTCTATGTTCCTAGTTCCATGTCACTTTTTCATCTTTCAATTTCTACCAATTAACTTTATCATAGATAACGAGATTTTAATGGATACAAGTAGAGGGCAATCTTGTGAAACAACACTTGAGTTTGCATATGAATCTTAAGCTCTACTGTTTTTCACTCTAATCATTTTGGATAATATTATGTTTGTTGAAGAAAAAGAAGAGTCAACTCAAAAACAATAAAGGGTTATGTTCACCTAGTAGGAAGATATACTTCTCATCTAAGCATGGCTAAATATTTTCAAGGATGCAACTATGGAGATAAAGCAAAAAAATATTTTTTCTTTAAGAATTAAAGACAATTATAATAAGTATCATGGCAATTTACAAGCCGCAAGAAAAGGATGTACCTCAATCTTGATTTGTTGGACCTTAATATTGATTTGCAATTATATATGGACTTGTGTGTGTTTTCCACGTGAATACAATTAAACACATATTATATTCATGCATCATATTACATAACATGATTATGAAAGATGAATAATATACATATGATGATCATTTTGATTATTCTTATGGTCATCCCAACAATGATGTCTCAATAACTAATTTATGTAATGATTCTCATCTAAATCTTGCACCATGCCTATAAAAGAGAACACTTCTTCATGATAGGAAACATTATCATCAACTTCAAGCGGATCTTGTAAAACATATTTGAGAATGTTTTGAGTGTGATTATTGACAAAATTAATTATTGTTTTAATTATGTAATTTTTATTGTCTAATTCATGAAATTTGGTTATTTTTTTTTAAGTTTTTATTAAAATATTTTATTTCATATTGATACAAAATATTTCACAAGATAATAGCTGAAATAAATATCTTATTTTTATAATTTATTTGTTTCATAAATAAAATATTTATAAAACTCAATAAATAAAGTATTGATGCAATCTAAGGATGTAAATTATTGGTATGACCTGTGTAGTATTTTTTTTAAGTGTTAAATCAGAGATGTTGGATATTTATAAATGATTAAATTAAAAAGATAAAATTGAGTTATCTGAACAAGTAAGAACTATTAAAAAATCTCAGAAAAAGTTTGGGTTGGAGATGGGCATGAGTGACTTAGTCTATTTAAAGATAGTTTTTTTAACCTATTCAAGAGGTTTTGCTGCTATTTATGCTTTTAAATAATATTTTTTTATCTATACTTTTAAATAAACTTTTAAGTTAGAGTAAACTTTTAAAAAGAATTATATTGGATAAATGAGCCTTAAATTTAGAAGACAACTAAGTTCAGACTTTATAAAGCTAGCTTAATCTAGTCCGTTTCTACTCTAATTATATGAAGTGCTTTTCAAGATAATATTTATAATACGTTGAATTGTCATCTTAAAAGACATTCAACTACAAAACATCAAATACAAAGTTTATATTGCCACCATGTATTTTCAGCAAGATGTATTAATAACAAAACAACAAATACGAAGCCACAAAATCCGCGCTATTTTGTTTGTCCCCAGTAAGAAAGTACAAGGCAGCGAGCTGCACTAAGCCCATACACAAAGGCCCAATCCATTAAATTTACCAGCGCAACAAAGAGACAAAATAGAACCACACAAAGAGATCCGACTATACCATTTTTCTATTTACACCTCCTTATTTATTACATTTGTCTCATTTTAATATTTTTGACATATATATATATTTAAATTTTAAACATCATCTTCAACGTGTATGTACTAATCTCACACACAATGGTCATATCATGTAAAAAAAATTTATTGTGCATTTTATTAATATATTTTTATTGAACAATTAAAGATAAAATATATTGATATTATTATTAAGTTTTGACAGAATTATTTAGGTGTGTCACAATACAATGATATATGTATGTATGTATGTATGTATGTATGTATGTATGTGTACACATGTTTGTAGTTGATTTTATTTTATTAACCTTGTTTACTGTTGTTATTTGTGTTGGTATTTTTAAAAGGTGGTTGAATTTCTAAGTATTTTTGGTGTATTGACTTGAAGGAGTTTCAAGATATGGTACATTCTTATTTATTATTATTATTTGTGTTGGTGTTTTTAAAAGGTTGTTGAATTTTTAAGTATTTTGTGGTGCGTTGACTTGAAGGAGTTTCAATATATGACACATTTAGATTTGACATAATGATTATTATGTGTGACATTCGTTACAAATATGCAAGAATTGATGTTATGGAATATATACCAAAGATATTTTTAGGAAAGAAATATTAAAAATATAAAAAAAAAGGACAAATTAGTAAATAAAAGAGACATGTATAGCAAAAGTCAAATACATATAATAATTTGTTGATTAGTCTAGGAGTGGCCTCGTGTTTGATAAACTCAAACTTATTATATTTAACAAATAGACAAATTTATTATTAATTATCGAATAAGTTTAATGATTAACCTATTTTAATGATTATAACAAAAGAATTTTTATTTTTCACAAAGAAATAATAACAATATTTTAATTTAAATATAATTTTCATATTATTATTTTATCACAAATCACTTTATAATTTAAAATTATCAATTTTGAAATAATTTATTTTAAAATCATATGTAAAATTATTATTCTCATGTTATAAATTAAAATACAAAATTTTAAAAATAGATTATCACTCAGTGTTTTAAAAATTAGACCACAAGTAGAAAGAGTCAATAAAAAGTAATTAATATAATATTATTTTATTTTATTAAAAATAAAAATTTAACCTAAAGCATTTTTTATTTTTTATTATAAATATAAATTTGTATGATTAATAAATATTGTTGTGTATTGTTAAAATTTAAACTTAAATATTATAATATATTTGATTTAAATTTTTTTGTGTATTTTGAATGTTAAAAATAAAAAAATTACTTTTAGTTTTTAGTATGGTAAAGTTATGATATTATATTTCTTTTATATTATTTCATGTATTATTGTTTTATTAATATTGATTCTACTACAATTTAATTGCTATATAACTATTAAATTTTGAACTATGTTTTGATCAGTTTAATAATAGGTAAGATTTTAAAATATTTATATCACTTTTGTCACTCTCTCAGATAATAACAAAATTATTAGTTGATATGAGACCATATAATCTTAGCTAATTTTTATGTGACACAACTGAGGTTAAGCAAAGAAGTGTGGTCCAAACTGAAACCAAAGTATTTAAACAAAAAAAATCACTTTTGGTGGTTCCAAGTGAGTTATAGAATAACATGAGTGAAATTTTCAATTAAAGATAGGTTATTGAATAGGTTCAATTATGAATTTTTTAACTCGATGAAAACCAAACCTAACATAACACAATAAGAATATGCAAGGCCAATAATGAACGAGTCCAAACCAATGTGCAAAATACATACCCAAATTTCATTAAAAGCCTTACTCATGTGTAACTTTAATGCCACAACAATTCCCTTCTTCCCCTCCTTTCAAGATTTTCCTTTCATCCATACATTTTCTTCATGTAGGAGTAGGACCTCAAACTTAAGGTAATCTTTTTGAGTCCTCTCCTCCTCCACAATGCTATCACTCACGAAGATTTTGATTTTGTTACGAATTTGATTAAATAACAATGTTCTTTCCTTGCATATTTGTCTCTTACCCAAGTCAACTTAGTCCTCTGCATTGCAACTCAGTTGTTCAACCTAGATGACATGGTCCACCCCTTCCTTTACCCAAATCGAATCACTCATCCTCGTCATGACTTAATTTTTCAATTTGAATGACTTGGTTCACCTCCTTCTCAAAGCTGGCTTGAGAAAATCCACAACCAAAATCTAAAGGACCTTGATGAGGTATAATGATAACTTATACAAAATCATAAAATTGATAAGACAAAAAAAAAGAAAAAAAATTAACCAAAACCATGTGAACTTACCTGTTTTCCAAGGATCAAATGGTCAAAAACAAACTTGAAAATAAATTATGCGTTTGGACTCAAATTAAGCATTTTTTATCCAAATTTAACCAAACTCAATAAATACCCAACTTTAGACACAACCATATTTTTCATTATTTTAAATAATCATCAATAAAATTAATTGTATTTATAATTTTATTATTTATAATAAATTTTAATTATAATATATTTTACATATTCATAAGAAATTATTGTGAATTTAATTATTAGTTTTTTATAAATTAAAAGCGTGAAATTCTTTACTTATATATGGAACATTATACTTATAATAATAATAATCTTAATTTGGAAAAAGAAAACATGGAATGTGGGCCTGTGACTTTCGAAAAAAGTAAATAAAGCGACCGGGCATTTTCGTCACTGAAGTCAATTTCTATATAATCTCCCTGTCACTAACCTTCCGTCACACACTCCATCACTCATTCTAGTAATGGAAACGGGTGGCGGTGACGGTGGCCAACCGGGCGGTCACGGCGAAAGAGGAACTCCGCGACCTCCCAAGGAACTGAATCTGCGACCAGAATGGCGACGGCCAAGTGGAAGCGAGCAGGAGCTGATTCTGCAACCTGAATGGAGGCGACGGAGGCCAAGTGCTCCTTCTTCCGAACCTTCCAATCGCGGCGGCGAAGAAGAGCTGCTTTTCCAACCAGAATGGAGGCGCTCAAAGCCAAGTGCGAATGCTAGCGTTTGGGAACCTGAGTGGAGGCGATCGAGACCAGGACCAACTGCATTCCCGTGGAACCAAAATTACTGTACCCGCAAACCAGGCGCGTCGAGTTCCTATGGCCTTCAAAGAGGTAGAAACCCTAACGACCTTTAGCGACCGGCTCCAGCTACATTCACTGTTAGAAGAAATGTTTTGCATGCTACTTGCTAGTTGCTACTCTCTACCGACATGCACTGTTAGTCTTGACTCTTCACTCATAATCATTCATTACAACGGACACTTTAGTGCTTTTGTTTTTACTGATAAGTACAACCTTCTTCTCACTTTGTTTCCTCTTTTTAGAAATTTGCAAGCCTAATGGTGAAAGCAACTAAATCCTGTTGTTACTATCATCTTTACAAATTCTTGAAAGCCCGAAGCCAAGTATGATGGTATTTTTTGTAATTATTAGTAAAAGAAACTTCTATGTAGCTCTGTCGTGTAAAGTCAACTAATCAGAAATCATGCTATACATGAATTTTAGGGAAATTGTTGGAAAAATCAACACACTTACCAAGCTATCATACATGCCAATTTGTTATTAGACTTTTTTACACTGTCAGACATAGACTATATCAACTATAAATTAAAAAAAAAAGAAAAGAAATGCAATCTTTATTTTTTTTTATTACAAATTAAAGGCATAAGGATAACAGTCTTCTTTAAATTTTTATCCAGTATTGACATCCATTGTATATGTATATAAGTTTTTAAAAGTCTTGTTTAATTATTCTGTGGATTTGTTTTTTAGTTATTAATTTCCTTGCAGATTCTGTGGTTCCCAAACTGGAAAAACTACAAATATCGAAACAGTTAGCTGCATCATCTTGTACCCTCGATAAAAAGGATAAAATTTCACCTATTCAGAGACCTGACAATGGTGGCACATTGGCAATTCTAACAAGCAGACTTCGTGTTAATCATTTCCCTGTTAAGTTTGATCCAGAGAGTATGATAATGCACTATAATGTTGGTGTGAAACCTAATGTTTCTTCAAAACTTGGCCAGCCTCAGAAATTATCAAAGTCTGATCTATCTATGATCAGAGAGAAACTGTTTTCTGTTGATCCGGAGAGGTTGCCATTGGAGATGACTGCACATGATGGTGCAAAAAATATTTATAGTGCAGTACCATTACCAGAAGAGACCTTTATTGTGGAGATTTCTGAAGAGGATGAAAAGTTTATTTCATATAGTGTTACCTTAACTCTTGTTAATAAACTCAGGCTTCATAAGTTGATGGACTATCTAAGTGGGCAATACCTCTCTATTCCTAGGGATATTTTACAAGGGATGGATGTGGTGGTGAAAGAGAACCCAGCTAGACGCACTATTTCTGTAGGACGACACTTCTATCCCACAAATCCTCCTGTAGTAATGAAGGATCTTCACCATGGGATAATTGCTGTAGGGGGCTTTCAGCATAGTTTGAAGCCTACATCTCAGGGTCTGTCCTTATGTGTAGACTACTCAGTATTGGCCTTCCGAAAGCAAATGTCAGTCTTAGAATTCTTGTATGAGTGTATTGATAACTTTAAATTGGATGAATTTGAAAAATTCAGGAAATTCGTTGAGGAGGCACTTATTGGATTGAAAGTTAATGTGACTCATCGTAAATGCAATCGGAAATACATTATTTCAAGATTAACACCTATGATTACAAGGTATGTCACCTTTCCCATTGACAATACCCGTGGCTGGAGTCCCTCAAAGGATGTTAGCCTTCTTACTTTTTTTAAAAACAAATATGACAAGGACATTGTGTACAAAGATATTCCTTGTCTTGATTTAGGGAAAGACAAGAAGAAGAACTATGTACCCATGGAATTCTGTGTTTTAGTTGAGGGCCAAAGATATCCTAAAGAGCGTCTAGATGGTATTTCTGCAAATACATTGAAAGCAATGTCACTAGTTCACCCAAATGAGAGAGAGTGTGCAATACAAAAGATGGTGCAGTCTAGTGATGGACCTTGCGGGTAAGGGGAATATGATTTCAATTGCATTATTTCTTCATGTGTATGCCTTTTGAAAATTGTATTATTACTTACCTTGATTCTTAGTTACAGTTGCATGAGATGTCAATGATAGATTTAGATCATCAGGTACTTATTTAAAGAGTAAATTGCAGGTTACATACACACCACAATTTCAGTCTATGTGCAGATTGGACATACGGTTTTAATTTTAAAGGGTGAAAATAACCCCTTAAAAACTTCGTACTTTGTGTGAAAAACATCTGTCAACCAAGCATGAAATGTCTACCAGGTGTCAGGTGCAAGTCGTCCAGCAAGTTTGGTCCACATGCTC
The DNA here is from genome assembly GCA_025330945.1 of Mucuna pruriens. Classification (NCBI taxonomy): domain Eukaryota; kingdom Viridiplantae; phylum Streptophyta; class Magnoliopsida; order Fabales; family Fabaceae; genus Mucuna; species Mucuna pruriens. Next base: position 6,323,205 of record JAENHJ010000533.1, on the reverse strand, counting down.
TAGTACTAACTGCCAAAGCAGAAGTTGGTAAATTCTTTGGTAACTTAATAATAGGATGGAAAACCTTAGCTGCTTGCAGGAAAGAAATACAGTTTACTCTTTACAGCAGTAGTCTTTGAACCTATTAAGACTAGGAAAATGAAGAGACTGAGCTTTCTTTGAAGGGCAGCATAGAATATTATATTTGATAGTGTTCCTGACAGTATAATAAAATTAACAGTTAGACTCCTAGCTAAATAACATGAATCATACTGCTAATGCTAGACTCTTAATAAAATTAAGAAAATTATACTATTGGATTCCTGATGAAATAAGACATGCACTTAAATTTCTGTTTATAGTGACAATGATTAATTTTTCAAATCATGAAATTATCAAACATGATGCTCAGCTGTGTAGCAATTGTTCTAGCATAGCATATAAGTACAAGCCTGCACAATTTTGTATTCATTACCTTGTAATGGGTGGATTTTCAACTTTACAATCCTTCTATCTCTTTGCTAGGGGTATGTTGGAAATAATTAGTTAGAATATGAGTAAATATAAGAATTGGTTTATTCACTTAACATTTGTTGATATATTTGTGATTATATAATTGGTTCACTATCTTTTTATTCTAATATTTAGCAGACATGTCTCACTTACAATGTCTTCATTTGGCAGTGGTGATATTATTCAAAATTTTGGAATGAGTATCAACACAACCATGACAACTATTGTAGGACGTGTAATTGGTCCTCCAGAATTGAAGTTGGGTGATCCAAATGGAAAGATCATCAAATTAACAGTGGATCTGGAGAAATGTCACTGGAATCTTGCTGGAAGATCAATGGTTGAAGGTAAACCAGTTGAGCATTGGGGCATCCTTGATTTCACTAGTTTTGGGCCATATAAGTACAAATTAAGAGGCAAGGAATTCATTCAAAAGCTTATAGGTAAATACAAGAAATTGGGTATACACATGCAGGAGCCCATTTGGTATGAAGAATCTTCAATGAAGATACTTGCGAGTTATGATTTGCTATCTGAATTACTTGAAAAAATTAACAACATTTGTAAATATAATCAAGCCCACCTGCAATTTCTTCTGTGTGTAATGGCTAAAAAAAGTCCTGGTTATAAGTACCTCAAGTGGATTTCTGAGACCAAACTTGGGATAGTGACACAATGCTGCTTGTCTAATAGTGCTAATGAAGGGGAGGACAAATTTTATACTAATCTGGCTCTGAAGATTAATGCCAAGCTTGGAGGCAGTAATGTGGAGCTCAGTAATGGGCTCCCTTACTTTGAGGGTGAAGGACATGTTATGTTTTTAGGGGCTGATGTCAACCATCCTGGTTTTCAGGACACCAGGAGCCCATCTATTGCTGCTGTGGTTGCTACTGTTAATTGGCCTGCTGCAAATCGTTATGCAGCACGTGTTTTCCCACAATACAATCGAAGTGAGAAAATATTGAACTTTGGGGAGGTTTGTCTTGAGCTTGTTGCATGTTATAGGAGGATGAATGGAGTTAGGCCAGAAAGAATTGTTATTTTTCGTGATGGGGTGAGTGAGTACCAGTTTGACATGGTTCTTAATGAGGAATTACTAGATCTGAAGAGGGTATTTAAAAGAATAAGTTACTCTCCAAAAATCACTCTTATTGTAGCACAAAAACGACATCAAACTCGATTTTTTCCAGAGGGTTGGAGGGATGGATCATCCAGTGGCAATATTTTGCCAGGAACAGTTGTGGACACAAAAGTTACACACCCTTTTGAGTTTGACTTTTACCTTTGTAGTTACCATGGAAACTTAGGTACAAGCAAGCCCACTCATTACCATGTCTTATGGGATGAGCACAAGTTTACATCCGATGAATTGCAGAAGCTCATATACGAGATGTGCTTCACCTTTGCAAAGTGCACTAAACCTGTATCATTAGTTCCTCCTGTATATTATGCTGACCTTGCTGCTTATAGGGGACGATTATACCATGAAGCAAGGATTGGGGTGCAATCTCTGAAGTCAACAGCATCTTCATCTTCTAGAGATGCTTCGTCAGTCTCAGGAACAGCTTCATTTGAACAGGGATTTTACACGTTGCATGCTGACCTGGAAAACATAATGTTCTTCATCTAAAGGACTTATTTCCTGTCTACGCGTCTATTGTATATACTGCTTTTCCTGCTCAAAATAGTGATGCGCGAATCTAATGGCCATGAGTCTTGAAACCATATTTTGTTTTTATATTATACCTAATTATCAACTCGCCACACTGGAGCTCAAAGCTAGGACTAGTAATTTTTTTATGTTTTCAATATCTATGCTCTATAGCATTAGTGCGAATTAAAACTACTGTCTAGCACCAAGCCTTATTTAATACTGAAAATTGACAATCTCTTTCTGGACTCGATACTCTTGCTGCTTGGGGGAATGCAATTTTCCATGCTTTCTTCTTTATTCAGTTTATTTGTTCTTTCTTGCACAATTATTAACTTATATAGTTGGTTGTATTTATTTTCTTTTTTCATGTGAACAGCTTGGCTTGACTTGTTTGCCAACAGTTGTAGCATGTATTCCATCCTTCAAAAGGATTTGCTTGACTCCTACACATCTTCAGCATTTTTCAGGTTACCTGGAATCTCAAAAGTTGGTACAAGCTACTTAAAATGTTATAGTTGACTTGAAAGTTGTGAATGATATGATTGCACAGAAATTTCTACTGTTGATCTCAGCTTCCAAATGCTATGTATGCCTTACCTTTATAGTACTGATATCATGAGAAATTTCTATTAAGAATCATAAATACTTTCAAGAAGTACATTTAATGCATTATTATGCTCAACACCGATTTCCAATAAATCATCTCTATTTAAAGGCCTAATTTCTTTAAAATTTAGTCTTTTTATTAAAAAGAATAGGCATGAATTTATAAAAAAAGTCTATTAAACCTAGATGAATTTATTTATTTCTCTATATAATTAAAATTTTAATATAATATTATATTTAACATTTTAATATTATTGTATCAAAATAAAATAAATTTGTATTCTTAAAAGTAAATTATTATTTTTATTCTATTTAAAAATAAACTTATTTATTTTTTTAAAAATAAATTTATTGATTTATTTATCATGTTGACTAAAAAATAAATTTTATTTATTTATTTAAATGTCTTAATATAAAATAGATTTTTAAGTATGTTAGTAGGGCATATCAATCTTAAAAAAATACCTTCAATCGATAATAAGTTAGACTTAATATTTAATTTTATAAAATAAATTAGAACTATTTTATGTAAAATCTAGCATAACTTATTTCTAGCCAAACATCAGTTGTTTCATAAATAATAACAAATTGATTAATACTAAGTTGAAATTAAATTATTATTTTTTTGTTTTTTTTTTCAATTTTCAAAAACATTCTTGTGCTTTTTATTTGACATTTTCTATTGCTACAAAGTATAAAAAATGAAATAAAAAAACGAAGATAAAAATAAATAAAATAGATGTTGCAAAGTAAATAGAAAAAAGGTGTTGAAAGGGTAAAACTTGACAATGAAGAGAATTGCACGTCAATATTATGTAGTGCGATAATATTATGTTAGTTATTTTCCTTAAAAATTCAGTTCAAAGTAATATAAAGATAAAAGAAAATGAAAATTAGGATAATCCACCTACCTGGGAGTGTCAACTTGGGTACTATTATCTACCTCCTCTGCCGTCTTTATACTCCCTTATTTGCCAGATAATCCATGACTACCAAAACATGTGAGAATTAATTCCCTCAGGGATGAATGAACTGATCATAATATCTACTTTAGCATATAGTTCAATCATTTACATAACATTTTGTTGTTCTTGCATTTTATATTTTCATCTATTTAGCATATATATATATATATTAATGCAGTGATTTCTCTCTGCTTTTGAAACAAAAACCACAAATTATAGAAGAGATCATTTAATTTGATTGGAACTTTAATTTGATGTTGATATTTCTCCTTCACACATTGAAACTAACAACATGACTAATTTAGATTGCTTTCTTAATCCCTTCAAATGTCACACTATCCGGGCCATCATATATCCTTATGTTACAAATACTATAATTTGACTCATGGTTCTGGTCAATAAACTTACATAACAAATAAATAATTTTAAAAACAAAATTAAACATAAATAATTATTAATAACAAAAATAATAAAATATATAAATATATAAATAAACTAAAAAACAGAAATATGAATAAATAAATAAATATTAATAACAAAAATAAGATAAAAAATGTGAGATAAATAAATACACCTTACCTAAACTTCGAAATTTTTAGTTTCATCTTATAATTTTTTTAAAATTACTTTAATATCTTAAAATATATATATTCATCCAAACCTATAATGATATAATATTTCTTGATTAGGTATCACTAAATTAATTAAATTAGTATAATAAATTAATAAAATGACTAATTTAATCAAACAAAGTTGTTTTAAAAGATTGAAATAAATCTTCTTAAACTAATATTTTAAAATTGAACCGGTGATTAAATTGGTGAAAACACTTATTTATTTAAGATTTAATAGTTTAATTGTAGTTAAACCGGTAGAGGTTATATTTATATTCTTAATATTATATAATATTTTAAGTAATAAAATAATATAAAATATATAATAAATTAGGATTAAAATTTTATAAATTAATATAAATAGCTAAATTATATGTTTTATAAGATAAAATTTACTAATATGTATTTTTATTTATATTAAAAATGTTTTAAATCAAGATAAAATAGGCTACTGTAATATAAAATATTTTTTACATAACTATTTCATTACAAATTATACGATAAATTTGTTCAATGGTAAAATTTATAATTAAATAATAATGTAAAATTAATTTTATAAGTATATGATTAGTTAACTCTTAAATTAAATTAAAAAAACACCAATTTTATAATCTGATTTTGTACTATTTTAACCGGTTTTAGCCCGATTTAATTGATTCTAAATAACTAATTTTCTACTGCAAAGGGATTGACTATTAGACTGTTTTTCTGTAGGCCGATTTGATTCTAAAAACACTAATTAAATTTACATAACCAAACTAAACCAAAAAAAAAAAAAGAAAATGTACAATAAGTTTAGCCTTTCTAAAAATATCCCATTCTAAAAATATCCCATTCTACTTCTAGTGCATCACATGGAAAGGGAAAAAAATTGGTGCGGTTAGAGACTTATAGCCTTTCCGTAACATACTCAAATTTGGCCTTGCTTTTTGGCTCTGTTACGCAGCAGGCATTCCCTCTGCAACATCAATCTCACTTGTCCTTATATGCTTCACCTTCATATTATTCTTTTACTTTTTATTTTAAATCAATATTTCAAAACCCTTTTCTTTCTGCTTTTTCCTTCTCTATCTCCCTCTGTACCACCTTTTTTCGTCCATCTTCTCTCTTCCCAACACTCCATCTTTTTTCACCTTCTCTCTCAACTACTCTTATTTGCTTCTAGGTGGCTCTTTTTACACCTTTCATCACACCCCATTTTGTTTATTCTCCCGGTTACATTTTTGTTTTCTCTAAATCTTAATCACGGTCTTTTCCAGTGATTCAAAATTTTCCAAAGGTGAGAAAACCAACATGCAAGCGCTGTTATGGCTTTAAGACACCTAACAGAATCCTCATTAAATGTTCTTTGTTTTTTCTTTTGTCATCGTTGGTTTCTTAGACACGTTCTTATCGGGGTGTGTCGTGTTTCTTTTGCTTTTAAGATTTCTGGGCTGTGGCAGGGATAGGCTATGATGGTGTTTCTCACCGAGATTCACATGTGTGTTATTTGTTTTGGACTTTGGTGTCTGTTTTCTCTGTTCTCTTTTTATCTTTTAATGTAATTGAAATGACTTAAAATTATGAAACATTGAATGAATCGCCTTAAATTATAATTAGAATTCAATTTTTTAACATCACAATTTCATAGCTGATTCTTGTGATTTTTCTTTCTTCTTCTTTTGTAGATATTCATCGTTGGAGGGGAACTCTGTTGGAAATTTGTTGCTTTTCTCATTATTTTCTTTGTATCACTCTAGTCAGATTGTGGGGACCTTCAAAATTGGATCTTGACCTTCATATTTGTTGGCATGGTTTTGAACCTTTGTAAGTGATGCTGTAATCTGAGTTCTTATATTAAAGCATAAAAAAATGATGTTTTGCATGGGAGAGTGAATCATCATCATAAATGGAAGTGTTGTCGAAGTTCTTGTTTGGCATACTGAATTCAATAACTAGCAAATGTATGGTTTTGCTTGTTACTATTTTGATCCTTAGAGCACTGTTGTTTCCTTCGTTCCCCGGCTTTGATGGGATTGAATGGAGCAACCTTGTATATATCCGCACTCCATCGTTGAATTCTGATTTTCGAATTCGGCAAGATAAGTTTTTGGCGGTTCCTCAGCTCGTGTGGGGATTGAACAACCAGAAAATTGCATTTGCGAGGGCTTGCCTTACTGCTAAAATGCTGAATCGAACTTTGTTGATGCCAAGCCTCAGTGCTTCGCTGTTTTACAAGGAAATTGACCTCTTGCAGCCCATTTCCTTTGACAAGGTGTTCCAATTTGAGAAGTTTAACGTGCTTTGTCGTGGTTTTGTCCGGTTGGGTCGGTATTCGGATGTCTTGAATAGAACACAAGTGCTTGAAATGGAGAAGGGAAGTGGAAGGAGGTGGACAGTGGAGAGAGATTTATTGCAATTGAAGGAGCATAGTGAGGGCCCTTTTGATGACTATGAGGTAATTCAGATTGTAGGGAAGAACCCTTTCTTGTGGCATGATCATTGGCCTGTGAAGGAATATGCAAAGGTTTTTGAGTGCTTGGATTTGACAGATGAGATTGCTAAGGAAGCAGACAGGGTTGTGTCTAGGATTAGAGCAGTTGGAAAAGAGGTATTAGGCAACACTGAAGCAATGGAACAGGAAAACAGTATCACCTCTAATGGATCTTCATTTCAGCCTCTTCCATATGTTGCTGTGCACATGAGGATAGAAATTGACTGGATGATTCACTGTGAGAAGTTGGAGCGGCGATTGAACACGAATCAAATCTGCAGTGGCAAGAAAGAGATAGTAGAAAGAGTTAGGAACATTGCCCGTTTGAAGACTCCGGTTGTTGTTTATCTTGCTGTTGCTGATAAACTCCTTAACAATTCTTCCATTCTGGAAGGTTGGGAAGAAGGCTTTCTTCCTTTTGAGAAGAAGAAACTCGGTGTTGATGGAATTTATAACAAGTATCCCTATTTAATTCAGTCTGCAATTGACTATGAAGTGTGTTTAAGAGCTGATACCTTTGTGGGAAACAGTTTCTCCACATTTTCAAGCCTTATAGTTCTTGAAAGAACACAGAAGATGATCAGAATGAGTGTCACCAACATGTGTGGAGAAAATGTAAGATGGCCTTCTTATGCTTATAACATACCAGGAGAATCAAATGGCCCAATGAGATGGGTTACAAATATGTCAGAATCAAGTCTTCAAGAAATCAGCTATGGCACCAATCACATGTCTTGTTGACAGTGCCATATTTAAGAGCCCCCTTTTTCTTGTCCCAACATTTTCACTTGAGTTTGATTGGCACACTTAAAAAGAAGAATTTTTATGTAGAGAATACAGCAATGTTTACACTGAGGTACAGTTTCTCGTTATGTAAATTTAACCCATGATTTTGAAACAATTTTCTCAGGTGTGGCACTGTTTGTCTGGTTGTTAAAAAAACAAAGTCCCTCCTCCAAAAGGGCATGTTTTGGTTTCTGTTTTCATGGTGTTTTGTAATTTGGGTTGTGTTGGTTGATTGGGTTCATGTGTGAGAGAATAGCAAAAGGTGGAGAGAAGAAGTATATAACTGTATGCTGGCCGTGTCTATTTTTGTTGTACATATGAGAGAAGAGAACACAAAGTGGACCCTCTTTTTTTTTTTTCTTTTACGTATAAAGTTCGCTTCCATGTTGTTGTGAGGAACGCCGCAGTGGAAAATTCTATCTTTAGAAATGATTTTCTGGACTGCAACTGGGTCTTTTGCATTTCACTTTCAAGTTACATGTTAGCAGTGATACAATTATGTGTCTCATGAATTATTTATTTATTTATTTATTTTGGTGAAATCACAGTGTCTCGTGAATAAAGCTAGTCTAAATGGAGAGGGTAGAATGAGCTGTTTGGTCCATTTCGACAGACCGAGAAGGAAAAAGCAGGTTGGTCTGGCCCAAATTATAGATCAGTTGGTTTTTTTTTGTTTGGTTGGCATAGTCTGGTATAATGGTTCAACGAATCGGGTTACTTTAGTTTTTTTTTTAAATATATATTTATATATTTTAACAATAAAAAATAATATAGGACTAAATAAGTATAATTTGGCTCGACAATTTTTGGGTCAGAACAATTTTGTACCCCTTTAATCTAGTTAAATAATAAAGCAGCCCGTTATAGACTAGGAGGGGACTTTGAAAGGGCACCTGCACCTAGGGTGGAGAATCAAACTAGTGTTATAGGGTAGTGGAATTATTTTGGATTTTAGGTCTAAAAGGGGCCCTCAGAATTATTTGAGAAACCTAACTTTTCGGTTCCAAATGCTCCAAGTGAAGATTCAAATTAGTCACTTAAATAGAAAAAAATTGGTTAGAGGTCACTGTTTCTCATTCTGCATGGGCTTGGTAATAGATGTTTTACCCATTCGGTGCTGGGCCTTAAAAAAAATTAAGATGAATTTTGATCCGATATGCAAGTGGTATTTTCTTTCAAGCCTTAATATAAGGGAAGAGACTTGTATTAAAAAAAATAAAGGGTAACATTTATTTTTTAACTTAGTTTTGCAATATTAAAAGGATTTATGTAACTTGTATTAAAAAAGTAACTTATTTAACTTTCTATTGTTCCTTGATTCTCTTTGTTTATTTCTTCCTTTTACTGGATGAGGTATGGTGGCAAAAGTTAGGATAAGCACTTGCCTTTAATAGGAGGCACAGACCCAGGTGTAATGATTTTAGCCATGAGTTTCTTGTCACATGCTATGAAATGTGAATTCACTCTTAAATTTGCTGAGTATCCCGCAGTTCTTGGAAATGAGTAACTGAAAATCCAATATTGAGAGCATGTTCACGAAAATGTGGCGATGTGTTCACTTTGTTTTCCATTTTCTTCGTCTTTTGAGATTGACAAGGGATACATCATACCATACGTGTCATTAAACCTCCCTTGTAGTTGACAAGGCGGGTTGACAATAGTGTTTTTTTTTTAATGGTACTGAGATTATGATTTTTTAAAAATTAAAATTTAATTCAATTTTAAAAGCTAATAAATAATGGGAGGGCTGTATGAACAAATATTTTCAAGTAATTTAATAATGAGTGACCCAATAAAAGATGATTTGATAGATCCAACAATAATTATTATGATAAGTTTGAATACTATATTAAAATTTTCAAGTTTTGATTTAACTCAACTATAAAAACTAATTTTAAGATTTCGTAAACTTGTGAGCATCACTGTAATCTTTTAATACACTGAGAAATCAATTATACTTGACATATATCTCATGAGTCTAGTATGTGCATTCCATTTGTTCTAATTAGGACTGTGAGTATATCTACTCAATTTACCTATTAGGTAAGTAATATCAAGTTTAGAAAATTTTATTAAATGTCCATAATATTCTAATGATATGGGCATATTGATATGAGTCAATTGAATATCCTCTATTTTTCTTTAATTGAGGGTCAACTTATAATAGGTACTCATTGACTTAAAGTTATAATAATCAAACTCTTAAAAAAGTTGTCAACATAATACTTTTAGGATAGTAATATACTACTTACATTCCTTACAATTCTAACTCTCAATATCACACTTGCTTCACCCATATCTTAAATGCAAGAAGTGACTTGGTTTGAGATACACATATAAATAGATAATCACATAATTACCATTCATTAATTTAGTGTACATATATTTATCAACTTCATTTAAAGAGAAATCATCACCATTAATCTTTAATTAAAATTTTCATGTCATTATTTTTGTTGCTTGTGTTAGACCATATAAGAATTTGAAAACTTTGCACACTTTGATTTCTTAACTAGGAACCATGCATCCTTTAGGATGTGTCACATACATTTCTTCCTCTAAATCACCTTCCAAGAAAGCAACTTTATGTCCATTTGATGAATAACTAGTTTATAGAAAGACATTGAGGTTGTTAACACTCAAATAAAGGAAGTTATAGTAAAATGAACAAAGCTATCAAAGTAATCTACTTTTGGTTTGTGTAAATCTTCTTGTTGTCAATCTAGCTTTATACTTTTCAATTGATCCATCAAGGTTGTATTTCCCCTTAAAAATCTACTTACAACTAATTGATTTTGATTTTTAAAGTAAATTTATCGAGGTTCAAATATTGTTTTTCCCACCTGAATGAATTTCAATTTTCTAATAGATTGTTCCAAAAATTGTGCATCTGAATAAGTAAATGCTTTAAAAAAACCCATAGGATAATCTTCAATTAGATAGGTATAAAAATTGTCTCTATAAAATATTTATTTTCTCTATCTTTTACTCCTTAAATCCGAACATAGTTTTATTATTGACTTCTATAGATTGTCTATAACTATTATAAAACCTTAAATGAAACATTTACTATTGACTTCTATAGATTGTTTATCACTATTATAAAATCTTAAATGAAACATTTAAGAATTCAACATTCCTAGTTTGAAAATTGTACATCTAAATAAGTAATTGCTTTAAAAAAAACTCACAAGATCACCTTCAATTAGGTAGGTGTAAAAATTGTCTCTATAAAATATCTCTTTTCTCTATTTTTTACTTCTTAAATCCTAACATAATTTTACTACTGACTTCTATAGATTGTCTATAACTATTATAAAACATTAAATGAAACATTTAAGAATTCAACATTCTTAGTCTTTACTATGATATTGTTATAAATTACATCACCCTTTAGGACAAGAAATCTATAGTTAACACTATTCAATATAACCAATTAGGTCTTATTTTCTTCTTTCTAGGATAAAGTAACATCACTATAGTTAGACATTCCTACACTTTCAAATATTTTAAACTAGATTAATGACCTATTCATAACTCATATAGGTGTTTTGCCAATATTCTTATGTGGGATTCTATTTTGCAAAAAAGGACAAAGTCAAAATGGCTTCTCCCTATAGGTTGTCAAGTTAGAGAAACTAATTGACATTACTCATAACTTCCTTTTGACTTCTGTTTTTTCTCTCGATTGCTCTATTGAATAAAGTAAATAAGGTGGTGTCTTTTCATGTATTATACCTTCTTTTTCATAAAACTTGTTAAACATAATGTACTCATCACTCCTATCAAATCTAATCTTTTTAATTTTTTATTTAATTGATTTTCTACTTTTTCTTTGTACCAGAGAAACATATTAAAGGCTTTATCAATATATCTAATTAGGTAAACCTTGGAATATATAAAAAAAAGGCATCTATAAAGGTTATGAAATGATTTTTACTTCCTTTTGTCATTATTTGTTTTTAAATGTCCTAGGTTAGTGTGAATTAAACTAAAAGGTTCAAATTCACGTTACACAAAAGAACATTTTTTTTGTTAATTGTTATTCATCATATATACCACATATTTATCACGCAAAACAATCAAACTAAGATGTTGCAATTTAACAACATATGAAGAGTTTATGTGTCATAATCTAACATGTCATGCTTACAAATCACAATATTGATTGACAATCTCTACTATTGATACTGATAGAGTTGGTTTCATTCTAAAAAGAATGTTTGTTAAGTTTTTCAATCACCTAAACTCAACTACTCTATTTGTCATACTAAAAGTAGGTAATCAATTCTACTTAGTTTGAACATAATTGTTTGTTAACAAATTCTATTTATTGGTATTCAAATGATTCATCTACAGAAGTCATAGTACCTTCAATATGGATTCGAGTGTTGTAAATTACAAAGTTAAATATTTGATAGAGGACAATTTTTTTTTAATTGTGAATTTATATATATATAAATCAACAAATGGAGTGTATTAAGTCAACCAAAAAAAAATTACATTCAATAATTTCAATTCTTATATTTTATACTTTAATTTTTATGTGGTGTTAATATAAACATTTTTACACAAATAAATAAGAAATCATGGTTAATGCGACTTTTAAATAAATTATTTTTAAAGTCAATAAATATATTGTCTGTAGTACTTTGTGTTTGAATGACTTTACACTCAATATTTTATAGTGAGTTTAATTTTTATGTTGTTAACATATCATACTTGGTACTTTGTCAACTAATAATAAATTATAGTTACTATGATTTTAAATATGATCATTCTTAAAATTAATAAACACATCATACATGATAATTTGTAATTGAATGACACTAATTTTTTTATATTGTTGTTGCATATTGTAACATCAAAGTTTTTATGCTTTGATCAATTAAAAGTAAATTGAATAATAAAAAGTGCAATCAAATTTATATTTAGTTGAAAAGGATTAAGAAAAATGTTTTATTGTGTGTTTCTCAAGAAAATCTTGAGATAAGGCCGAAGTGGTTGAAAGCATGCTTACCGAGGTAAGTCTTCCCTAAAAGTGATTATCCAAGTTAGGTTATTACCTTGGGATGATATAAAGTGTTCTTAAACACTTATAAGTTGAGTAGAGTCAAATCATTGTCGTTAACATGCATTTCAGTGTTGTAACACATTTTTCGAGATAGAATACTAAACGACTAGAGTTTTGGAAAAATCCTAAAACCCCATAACCATCAAATTGACCAACACTCTTTTAACCATTGAGTAAAGAAATCCTTAAAATACAAAGGTCAAAGGAACCCCTTAACCTTTGGTCCATAATAACCCTCATAACCATTGATAATAGGTTGCACCCTCCAACCTTATAAGTAGGCTATGCAAGGGATTATTAGAGAATTTTTTTCTAGTTGATCCTCACCCTCTAATATGTCATTTTTTCATCAACATTTCTTCACCAAGCCTTGAGACTCCCTTGTTGATTAAGAACATTGAGTCTTCACTAAAGTTTTCTAACCCTAAGTCTACAACAAGTAAGAGAAGCTGACTTTGTGCAATTTTTGTGAATTGTATGTTGTTATTATGTTGTTTAATTAGTTAGGAATGCATGATAGTGATCTTTTGTAAGATTGGTAGCCATTGTTGAGTTTTGAGGTTTTGAGGAAATTGTTGAATATATTCATGATTATGTGGTTGCGTGTGGGATTTAATATTATTTTGATATTTAGAATTTGATTATATATTGATCTAAAGCTTTTGGTTGATTTATATGATGATTTAAAAGTTTTGATGAATTTCAAGTGATTTGCATGTTATTGCCTGGGGGCTTTAGTTAGGCGAGCCCCCTATCTGGTTGGGTGAATGCTTATTTTCTAGGTTTTTGTTGAAGGTTCGCTGGATGATAAAGATTTTTGTTGAGCAAACTTGCACTTTCTGGGTAGATTTATGTAAAACATGAGTTTTCGCAGGGCTAAAGCTCCAAATCACGTGAATACGATGAAGTCTAGTTGGGTAAGTAAGTGTCTAGCTAGGCAAGTCTTATGTCTGGCTAGGTGAGTCTTGTGTTTGGTTGGGCAAGTCAGTGTTTGGCTAGGCAAGTCTAATGTCTGGTTGGGTGAATCCAGCATTTGGCTGGCAAATTTTGAGTTTAGACCGTGCCAATTAGATGTAGTTAAAAGTGTGAAGCAACTGTGACTTCATTTGTTGAACGAGACCTCCCACTCGCTAAACAAATAAGAGATGAGATTTTTGGGGCTCTTTGTGAGACCCTTAGCTAAATGAGAATTTAACCTCACTAAAAGAGATGTAAGAAGTGTATGGAGAATAAGTCCCTACGACCTATTCCATTGAGCAAGACGTTCACCCGTTGAACGACTAAAATGTGATATGAACTTTCTATTTTGTTTGCTGAGTGAGGCTAGACTCTCGTTGAGCGAATACATATATGTTGAGTTGTACCTTTCTAAAATTGATGTAAAGATTCGTTGGACGAATGATTCTTCTTACTGAGCAAATCCATTGGCAGTGAGAAGACAACCTAAATTACGAAACTAAATGTGTAAATAATTTATTTAATAAATACTTTATACTTACGTTGTAAAAGATTTGATGATGGGTTAGACGAGTGTAAAAATATAAAGTAGAACAATAATTAAGTTGAAATTCATAAAATGTAGGATGTTTCTATCTTTGAGAGATAGAACATCTATTGGTGAGTAAAATTATGTCTTTGCTCTTAAGGGATGATTGATGGACCATACATTATTGTTGTGGTAGCCATATGCTAATAATGGATATGTGTTGCTAGTACCAAGACGTCCAAGAAAACTAGGAATGATTGGAGGATCAAAGGTGTTGATGTTACTTTGAGTCCCCAAGTGGTCGTACTTGATGAGTAAGTATGTAACTCAACAACCATTGTAAGTTATGGGTGTGTTGTATTTTTTTCATTTATTTTATTTTTTTATGACCTTAACTAGTGTTATGAAATGTCTTAATTTTGTATTTTTTTGGAAATCTTAATCTAATCATGTTTATTATGTAAACTTTTTTTTATTATACTTTAGAGTAAAGCGATAACTATAAAAAAAATTATATATTTAAATACAATAAATTAATTATTAATATTTTTACCTTACATTAATATAAAATTAAATATTTATATATTGAGTAGAAATAAAAAGTTGAAAATTATAATAATTTATTTATTTTTGTAATAACTAAATGATTCGAATCATTTCAAATTTATTGTATTTTTTTAAAACTTAAATCAAACCAAAATATAATTGATTTAGATTTAATTTTATCTTAAACCATAAACCAAATTAACTTGCAAACACACTTGTATTTTTAATATTTTTTTTATTTTTATTTTTAAATTAAATTTTAATATTTTAAATATTAATGCTTATAAAATAATATTACAATATAAATTATTAATCCTAAACCTAAAATATATCACTAAATACATTATTAACTGTTTTGTCTTAATTAGTAGTTTCAATTTCAAGTTATACTTAATTTGAACAAAGTTGTCGCGATAAATAATACATGTGATTTTTATAAAATAAATTAAAAATATTTATTTATTATAAATTAAAAATTATACATGTCTCAATATATATATTTATTGTGTGTATGGGACGTGTCATTAGATATTGACAAAAGAATGGATTTAATCAATCCCTTCCGCAAACAGCGTAGAAGGCAAGGCGGTGGTTCTGTGATTAAGAGACCGAATGCTAATCAAGACAAAGTCTAGTGACCTAAGCATGGATCTCCAACACCCACTAGGCACTTATTATTCGATCAAATTGGATAAATTATTATTTTTTTATTTTAATTTTGCATTATTTTATTTTAAGTTTAGTAAAGTTGATGGATTTTTGTGTGTTAATAATAATCACAATAAACGGATTATTTAAACTCTCACCACTTTACTAAATTATTTTATTTGATGAAATATAAATAATAATATTATATATAAAATTTTTATACTTATTTTTAAAAATCATATACTTATTTATTTGTTTATTTTTTTAGACTCACATATTTATATAAGTATTTAACTCGTTTGTATATATTTAAAGATCTTATTATAAAAAAATTATTAAATGAATTTTCAACAAGATAAACTCTTTTTAGAAAGTTAAACGATTAAAATTCTATTAAGTACAAGTTTAATTTTTATTTAAAAGTACTGAGCTAATTATAATTTTAAAAATTAATAAATTTATCATATATAATAATTTATAATTAAATTATTTTATAAAAAATATATTGATAATATAAAATATTTTATATTATTATTTATTCATGCTTTTATAATAATTACTTTTCTATTAGTTCATAGTCTTTAATTCTTTGTAAAATCCTTAATATTTCCAAAAGTTAGGAAATAAAAAATAATTGATGGACATTGATATCAATATTTTGAAAGAGGTAATAAAAGTGATAAGTAATTAACATGATTAATAATGAGAATTAATAAGAAAATAAAAATAAAAGATATTAAAGATGTGTAATTTGTAATATGTTCAAGTATCATCACAATAGGAAATAAATCAAAACTAGCAAAAATTAATATTAGCTGAAAAAAAGAAATAAGACAAATTCAAACTTTAATTTACACCAGTTAATAGGGCGAAGCAAGGCACTGTGCGCTCTCTCTGTTTTTTAATAATTAATTTTTTTGGGGGTGTTAAATTAATAATTAATAATCTGAGTAAAGAAGGGTTGTTAAGCAGCTGAAGTTGTCGTCTTTTAGATTATTAGGGTTTTTATTTTGTTGCAGACAGTGGTTGAGAATCACTGCTCCAAAGAATAATAATACCAAATTCCAACCAGATAGATAAGGAGTGTGGAATTTGGAACCTTCACTTCTTTTGGTTCATACCCTCTTGTTTTCTCTCTCTTCTCTTATTCTCACTGTTCAGTTACCTACCGTGGATCAAAGTCAATGAATGACCTCCCTAGCTCCATTTTTTATTTGTTTCCAACGCGCAAAATTTGATATTTTTAGCCTCATAGTCTCCGCAAAAGGGTTATTATATTTTTCTGTGAAATTTTGTAATTTTTGCTTTGCCTCGTGAAAAAAAATTTGAGTTTTTAGATCGATTTGTTGATGGGTCATGCTGGGGTGTTGTTAATTGTTGTGTTGGCTAATTGAAGTGCCGTAGGTGGAATTCCCTGGTGATTTGTTGGGAAATGGGGGATCAGGGTGTTTTAGGTGTTAATGTTTGGAGAGAGGAAGAGGAGGATGAGTTTTGCAGTTGTTGTGGAGATGAAGATGAGGAAGTGTGGAAGGAGACTGAGGAGCCTGTGGTGGAAGGGTTGAAGGATGAGCTTGATGAATTTTCAGTGAAAATGTTCTTTAAGGGGTTGTCAATGGCTGGGGTTGAAAATTCAAGTTCTGGGTTTTCTGGAATTGGAGTGGTCATGGAAAGGTCATCAGGTCTTCCTGTTATAAGGGTGCAGAAAAAGCTTGACTTTTATGCGGAGGAGTCTGTGATTGACTATTTGGCACTCTTAAATGGGTTGCTGGAAGCTGTGCAGCACAAGATCCGCAGGGTTTATGCTTTCACTGATTCTGAGTTGTTGCACGACCAGGTTAGAAATTCAGTGTTTAATGCTAACATTTGTTTGTTTTATGATATGATTATGGTCTCTACTTAAAATAATTGATAAAGATCCACAAATTGAAAACCACTTGTATGGAATTTGTAATTATTAGCGGTGTGTCTCTTCAAGTATTGATTGTTTCTTTTTGCATCAATTGTTCAGGCATGCTATGTTTCTCTGTTCATGTTTCCTTTTGTGGATGGACACTGAGACAAGCATTTTTGTGTATACTTGCTTTAAGCCTTGTGCTATTGGTGGGTTTGCACAAACATTATATCGCATTGTCATTTTTTAGTTTTTATTTTATTACTGTATCTAGCATGTCTGTTATTTACTTCTCAATATGTTTTGTTTGTTTGGATGTTCTTTTTGTTTTTGTTACTTTAGTTTGTATATAGAAAAAATTTAGATGTTTGTGCTGTAGCAGCCACACTATGATTCAATTTGAATCTAAGTTTCTTTTTTCATAAAAGCTGAAAAGGGTTGACTTTGTCATTTTTCATGCATGTGTAAGACTTTTTCTTGAATGTAATGGGAATGCTTTGCAGATTAGGAGGATTGAGTTAACCATTTAAATATGAATGGATAACCTACATTCCAAATTTGTTTTCTAAATACTTTGACATGTGCCACAGTGCCCCTAATCTCTAATGATTATTTAATGCATATTTGTCAGTATCTCCCAGGTCCCTCTCTTTAACTATCTTTCCATTTGAACGTGAATGTTTGACAGATTACATTTGGGAAAAAATTGGAGATGCCTCTTTTGACGGCACTGAGAGAAAGGATTCTGGAACTTGCCAATAATTTTGAAGACTTTGTTTTGAAGCTTATACCCACAACTGATCTTGAGCAGCCATTGCATTTGGCCAAAGTAGCTATTGGAGTTGTCACTTTCCCTGTAAATGGTGAGAAATTGCTTAAGAACTGTTCTATTTGCTGTGATGACAAGCCAGTGCCAATCATGATTACCTTGAAGTGTTCACACACATTCTGTTCACATTGCTTGAGGGCCTATGCTGATGGTAAAGTACAATCTTGTCAAGTCCCTATAAGATGCCCTCAACCAGGATGCAAGTATTGCATCTCAGCAACTGAGTGCAGGTCTTTTCTTCCATTCACCTCCTTTGAATCACTGGAGAAAGCCCTTTCAGAAGCAGATATTGACCATTCAGATAGAATTTATTGTCCATTTCCAAATTGCTCTGTTCTTCTTGATCCCCATGAATGTTTATCGGCTAGGGCCAGTTCATCTAGTCAGTCTGACAATTCTTGTATCGAGTGTCCTGTTTGTCAGAGGTTTATCTGTGTGGACTGTAAGGTTCCGTGGCATTCTTCTCTGAGCTGTGTAGAATACCAGAATCTGCCAGAGGAGGAGAGAGATGCTTCTGACATTACCTTGCATCGTCTTGCTCAGAATAAAAGGTGGAAGCGTTGTCAGAATTGTCGTAGGATGATTGAGCTTACTCATGGCTGTTACCATATGACATGCTGGTAAGATACAAAAAAGTGTTGATTATTTTATTATATATTTCATTACATAGTCTACTATTGCAAACCTGAAATCTACTTAGATGTTTGCAGTCAAACTATATATTGAAAGTGGAACAATATATATTTTAGAAATTTACATGTTAAGAAGTGAGAGATCTGCCTATTTAAAAGTGTCGCATGTAAATTCTGTTTTCTTCCTTGTTTGTTTATGGTGTCTCATTATTTTTATGATTATGTTTGAAGAACTTCTATACTAAAAAGTAAAATGAAACTGTCTGTAGGCCTTAATTAAATTTCAGTTTCAGAGTTAAAACATTTGAAATTTAAATGTATTGTAACCTTAAACCAAATACTCTGACAAGTTTCTAAGTGATAATATTTAGACTCAGGAGAGGGAGAGAGGGATTGGTTGATGATATGATCCCACTGAAATGATAATAGGTCAGAGCCAGAGGAGATAAAGTATATAGAATTTCTTGGCCTGAAAATATTAATATTGATTCCCTATGTGAGTCTGCATTGTGCAATTTAGACCCCAGTAATATTAGTTTCAGATTGCTCTATAGTTTATTCAATGTAATCTATGATCTGATGCCACAGATTTAAACTGATCTGTTTTTCTAGGTAACTAGTAGGTAATGGGTGCTAGAATGGTATATATTTTGAGAGTATGTATTAGAATAATAAATTTCTTTTTCTTTTTCAATAAATACGAAAAAAATCAGAATAGAGTTCTAAAACAACGGAAGCAAAAAACTAAAACATGATTGTCTCTTTGGCCTCTGCAATATAAATGAGTATCTGTTGAAACAATAGAAATGCAAATGAGAGATGGCTAATTGATTGTGCCATATGGCAAGAGAGGGATAAGGAGAAATTGATTTTAATATAAATAATCTTTTACTATCTGTTTCTTGGCATGTTTAATATTTTTCATAAAATATAAAATGGCTTGCACAATTACTAAATTTGCCTAGAGTTGGGGATGCAAAAGGCCAACTAAATGGATACTTTGGTGGGTAGAAGGGATCAGCCTTGGGTGCAGAGGAGATGTTCTGAGATAATCTGCTATTTGGGTTACGTTGATTTTTTAAAATTTTAGGACCTGTTTGGGTAAATTTCTCCATATGTACTTATAAATGGAAAAATAGGAAAGAAAAATGAAATAACCTTCTCCATATGCATAAGTTAAAAATCAATTTTTAGGAAAGCTAATATGAGAGAATTTCTACAAATTAGGTTATGGATAGTTTATTTCATTTTTTCTTCTTATTTTTCCTTCTTATAGTTATAAGTACTTATGGAGAAATTATCCCAAATAGACCCTTAATGGTATTAGACTAGTAACACGTGGGTTTGTGATGGGCTATGCATCAAAGTTTGGCTGAGGACTATAATTTGAATCATGGTAATGGTTATATGATTAGATATTGAAAACTACAAGGCCAGGGTTATGTGGGGGCTAATATTGAGGAAAATATTCCAAAATCCAATCTTTTAGTGTGTTATCACAAAGTACTGAAGAAGAGAAACATGTGCACTTTTTGAGGTTTTCTTTTGTCTGTGAGTAGTATTTCTTTTCAAGATTGTAGTGTGGGAATTTATGGGGCCTTAAAAATTTTCATAGTATGAGTTTAGGATGGTAAAGAAAATAAGTATATGATACTCTTTGGATATGAGCAGTACTGCCTGCACTGGCATCCACATGCAGCAAGGAAAGAAGGGAAGTACAGAACAGTGTTCATGCTTGCTAAATTAGGCCAAACTTATCAAATTAACATTTTCAATCATCTAAAATTGCTCAAATATAATTATATTGGTAAAATTTTATTTTCTGTTTAATAAGAGGAAGTGAGATATCAATATAAATAAAGGGACACTTTTAAAATTCAAAATGGAATGAAATCATTTAAATTACGCTCGACTGATACCCGTAGGACTGAACCTCTATGTTTGGTAAATGAAAACTTTGGAGAAACCCTAGAAAACAGTAATCTTTGTGCTCAATAAGTAGATCGAATTGGACCTTTTCTTTGGCTTTGTGGTAGATATATTTCTAGATCTTTCTGCCACTATGTAACTCCTCACATTCAACATACGTCTATGGCCTTGTAACGGTGGGCTATCATTTGTGTCCCCCCTTCTGTTTGCTTTCAATGATTAACCTAATTTTGGGCCTTTTCCATTTCCACTTTATTCAAAGAAAGATGGTAGTTGGAGAAGATGTTCGAATGGCTCGTTGATCAATAATAATACTGTAACTGGCCAGACAAAAAAATAGATGCTGTATATAAATTGCAACTCTGGCCCAAAATAATACAACAACAAAGCCTTGTTCCACTAGGTGAGGTCGACTATATAGATTACATGATGTCATTCGGCTCGGTTAAAAACCAAATCTTCAGTGATTATTTATCATGAGATTCCTCTTAACAACTTTCCCTAATGTTGTTCTTGGTTTTCCTTTTCTCCTTTTCTCCTTTTCATATGACTAAAAACCATGCAATTTACTATGGTGCAAAATAATAAAGTAAACCAAACTATCACTAATATATCAATTGGGTTGTAAGGATATACTTGAGTACCCAGGTCAATTCTAGACTAGTAAAATTTCCTCACAGCTCAGCTTTAGTACATATATCGGAATGATGTGCAAATCATCCTTGTTCATGTAGCATACCATATTGTTACAACATAATGGATATCAAGTTTCATATTTGATATTAATAAGATAATTTTTTGTTAGAACTTAGAACTAGTTTTTTCTTTCATTTTATTAGATTATTTTCTGTATGGATTGATGTGTATGTTACTGTTGTCAACTTTTTTCTTAGATCTAAAATATGTTGTATGTTTAGGTTAATAAAAGATATGATAGATTGTTTAAAAGTCTTGGTTGAATTACATTATTATAACATGAGCTGTTACACTGATATCACATCTGTTTCAAGAGGAATTAAAAAAGAAAAAGCCTTACTAGGAAGGACGCGGTGACAAGTTTATCTAAGTTCTGTTGTAGCTTAAGCTTTTCTAATAGTTTTGTGTTCTCTTGTCTTAATTTCAGGTGTGGTCATGAGTTCTGCTATTCTTGTGGTGCGGAATACCATGATGGGCAACAGACATGTCAGTGTGCATATTGGGAAGAAGATAACTCGGAAGACTCCGTGGTGCACTCTCTTCAAGAATCAGAACAATGGGCATGGGAGACATTCAACTCTCTCTCCATGATCGTGGATGCATACTCCGATCAAGAACGATCGCAACTAGCGCTTATTCAAAGGTTCCTAGCTGGAGGTTTCAGCCTCAGTGACCATAATCCTTACCAATCTCCTCCGCGCTGTACAGACTCCTATGTAGACCCCATGAAGGATCTACATCAACTTCCATGGCTAGAGAGGTTTGTGTCTGTGATAAGTGACAACTACTATGAAGATTACATCCAATGAAACTGTGATAGGTCATAGACTACCTAATAAGTTGTTCAACTTTCAATTCAACTAAGTTTTGAAAGGGTGCAGAAAGAGGCTGTGACTCTGTCCACTTTTCATCAAGAGGTGTAGCAACATTCACATCATGGGATTTCTTGTATGTTCCTAGCTCTTGGATATTTTTAACCTATAAGGTCTATCAAGGTGAAGAATCTGTTCATGATGATTCTCTTTAGAGAAAGAAAAAGAAAAAAAAAAAAAAAAAAGAAATTTGGGAGTGAAAACATTTTGCTTGTGGTTGGGAAGAATATCATGTTAGTCAATTGAAAGAATTCCGAATTTTTAATTTGGGTCACGCTTCCGTTCCTTATTATTAAAACGTTATCATCAATAATTTACTAAGTTAATTACTTGAGGAAGGGATGTAATAATTACTTGGTGCTGGACAATCTTAATCAAGGCAACTTTCATTAATGCAATTGTAGGAGTTCTAGCCCAAAGGATGGAGATCACAAGGTTTGTTTGTTAAGTTTGGCCTAGTTAACACTAGTTATTTTTCACAATGGTTTAAGATTGCATCTTTGATAGAAAAATTGTTTGGAAGAGATATAAATGAATAATATATATGTTTGAATGGAAGGGAATAAAATATAAATAACGATGTATTTTTTATTTGATTAAAAAAAAGTGAAAATAAAAATAAGAAAAAAAATGGTTTCTAAAAACAAAAATTTTAAATTTTATTTTTCTCCACTTTTCTTTTAATTCAAATTTTAAACTTTTTTCTTTTTCTCTCCATCCACCATCTTAGATATATTAAAAATATAACTAAATTAAGAAAGAGTAAATTGACATAATATTATGCATATATATCTGTTTCAGCTTATTTTGAAGAGATATTAGTTTATTTTAGGGTTTAGTGACATAATATCATACATCAATGATTTAGTGTGAAGAATTACCTAGTAACCTAGTTGGCGTGATATTGTTTACTTATAACTCTCTTTATAAGTATTGCGGGGAGGGGGGCATGGTAGCTATTAAAAGTTCCATTCCATAATTTTGTCTACACAACACATCAAAATGTTGAAGTAGTTAATTTAAACTTCATCCAAATTTATCATAAAATTTTTTTGCCAAGTACACATGCTAAGGATAAGTGAATTTAAGTTTTATGAAACAGAAAAATCACCTATTTTATAAATTATTTTGGTAAGTTAGGATGTATTTTTCTTTCTTTAAAATATTATTTTCAGTTCCAACTTCATATCCAAGTTGGAGATTAAACCCTATACTTTGATTAAGAAATACAAACATTAAATCATTTAGCAATTTTCAGTCACCTCTTTTATAATTAAAGCTTGAAAGAAACACCTGAAAAAAATGGGGAAATTTTACTATGAACCTAGTTGCATAAATTGAAAACGTGCATAGAACGTTCAACCACACCAACATTGTTTTACTGAAATGCGCAAGATGGCAAAAGTCCAAAACAGTTTTTCTAGGTATGTTTTAAAGTTTTGAGCAGGAGATTCACATTTTTAGCCTATCCTATATTTGAAGTTTAAAGCCAGTACGTGATAAAATGGAAATTTTACTTAGAAGTTAGAAATTTGTTGCAATGAAAATACATGTGCATAAACCTTTCAACCACAATAGCATCAATTGACCAAAATGAGCATATTATGGACATATGGCAAATTATCTTTTCCACATATATCTTGAAGTTTGAATGGGATTCTCACCAGCTTAACAGCTTAAGACGTTGGCTAATCATAATTGCAAATATTTTATTTTAACTAGAGATTTGAATGGAGACAGTGTTAAAGAAAAAGGAAGAGAAAAAGTGTTTTGTTTTTGAAAAAACTTAAGCTTGAGTCCTACAAGATCCAATATTGCAATGTAAGGTCCAACTAATTAGGGTTGTTAATTATTTTATTCCTAGGTTACATATGAACATGTATGAGAAATTTTTTTTGACATGCATTTGAACTCCCATTAGGAAAAAAAAAATAACGAGTAAAACATACAATGAGTAATGTAATAAGAAAAAAAAATATAAAGAATAATGAGGATGAAAAGTGTTTTGTTGTGTATAAAGTGATTTAAAATAAAACATAAAATTGTAACATTTTTAAGTAGTTAAATTATTACCAAATAATTTTTATTTCTCTTAGCTTTAACATAAAAAATACCTTCTTGCTAGATATATTACACATATCTACTCTTCTAATTAGTTAAAAGATAAAATTAGTTATTATCATTCAATCAAAAATTATTATATATGGTAATTATATTGACTTTTGTAATAATTATTTTCAATGTTACACTAACAATGAATTTTTATTAATTGATAGTATTATATGTCATCAGAATATAACCATACAACTCTAATCCTTTATGTTTATTTTTACACTTATTATTATGGATCTCTTTATATAGGTTGACTAACGAGTAATTTATTTTTGTTCCCCGGACTTTTTTTTTTAGAAGCAATTTTGTTTAAGGTACTATCACACACTAAACATAGACACTTAAATATAATTCAAGCATTAATGTCATTGCGAGAGACTAATCCATTTTACTATACTTAACTTTTTTTGGTATCTATATTTTGCTTCATTACAATATGGTATTTTTTTTATCCTATTATTTATCTTTTAAGGTAATGTAATTTTTTTTAAAATTTATTAATTACATAAATTATCATGACAAAATTATCGTTAATAAAAAGTTAGAATAGGGTGTTAAATCTATTTAAGTAGGTAAGTGAGACACTAATAAATGAGAGTATTATTGAAAAAATGTTTTCATTTTATTTTCTTAAAATGACAAATACTTTAAAATGAGCTAAGAGATTTAAAAGGACATATAATATGAGTGTAGGACAAAGGAATTAATCACCATTAAAATTGAGTGGTTTTGAAAAGTGTGAGCATTTCCGTGCGAAGTATAATGCATAGCGAGCTGGATTACACGAAGACAATCACATGCTTATGTATTACTAACAATTAGTCAAACCATATAATCAAAATGAGGACAGCGAGGCTGAGGTGAAGGAATGAATGATCATCATGATCTCCTGCAATTATTCTCGTTTCCTGCTCAATCGACATCTTGGTATGTAAACAACCAACGAAAATGATTATCCTTCTAATGTTTGAACATGCAAGTGTATCACATAGAAGTGGCATGAGGTGTCTATGCATGCACATTGAATCATGTTACTTTCGTTAGATGAAAGCTACATTTGGTAGCTATCATTGTACTTAGAGTTAAAGAGCACTATGGATTGTAAGGAACTCTACTAATAATCAAAATGATATAGGTTTACTAGATGAAAATGAACAATATTTTTCGGTTAAAACCAAACATAAATATAAAAAAGAAAAAAAGGAGTAGAGTTTATGTCTCTGCATAGTTCATTTTCTGTCAGAATTGTTTGGGTTCATTCTTTGTAATGGGCTTTCTCAAAAATACTTCAAACCATAGCAATAGACTAGGCCCAAAATTGTCCAATTTTGGGCCACTGTGCAGCCTAGGCCCAAAATGCTGTCTTCATGAATGGGCCGAGTGCTTAGTGTCAAGTTTTTGACCCGATGGATCACTATGGATGAATTTTTATCAACACTAAAAATTGAGCACCTGAAAAGACTCTGGTAGGATACTTAAAATAGTTTAGTGTTATTTTGTAGTATACAAATATCAAAACCAATATCTGCTATGGTGGTGCATATTTAGATTAGCATATTTTGAGGGGAAAAAAAAACCCTTAAAATAGTTTTTGAAAAAAATTAATATATTTCTTTTATAACCAACTAAACCTCTTAAAATACGAGGTTTTGGTAATTTATTTATACGAAGTAATAAAAAGCTCATGTTTTAAATTGAGCATGTTATATTTACCAGAACAAAATTTTTTAACAAGCACGCATGGTGTCAAGACACCAAGTTCCTTACGAGCTAATTAGTAATTACGATGCTACGGTTAAAGAAAGAAAGAAGGAAAAATAGAAACCAAAAGTTCTTTTTAAATATATGACTAATAATCATGCCTAATTAATCCTCTGGACCAAAGTGTGTGTTTATGTTTCAATCATAACTTATCAATTTTGACCTTGAGTGATCATTTGCCTTGTTTGAGTCCTCTTTCTCTGTATATTATCTGTCCAAAATCATAAGTCATGAGCAACTTCTTTGCAATTTTCTCCCTTTTTCGGATCAATCATGGGAAATTGACTGTATCCCAATAATAACAGTTGACCTCCTTTTACTGTTAATTACTACCAAAAAAAAAAATTTATTCTAATTTATTTATAAACTAACATTCTTAAACAATTTCATGCACGAGAAATATTTTTACCCACTTTTGTCAAACATGAAAAATTTTTATTTACATGTCACTTTCACAAAAGATGTCATACTAAAATATATTAATATTCCCAATCAAGATTTTTAAACTGTGATTTTGGTAGCGTTTGCTGCAAATGTGATTTATAATCATGGCCTAATGTAATTGCAGTTAATTAGTAGCAGTCACTAATGCAATCAAGATATTGCAATCGCATCATATAATTAATGTGATTTGTAATTTAAAAGCGATTGCTTGCATTGCAAAGCAATTGCAGCTAATGTGATATATTCATGGCCTAATGCAGTTGCAGTTAATTAGTGGCAGTCACTAATGCAATCAAGATATTGCAATCGTATCATATCATGCAATTTGTAATTTAAAACCCTATTCCCATTATTTTAGCTCGTGAATATGCATCTAATTACATGTAATATGTTCATAAAAAAATCTATCATTTTAGTTGTAATGAAAAATGAAAAAACTATCAATTGACTTTTTTTTAATTAAAATCAATTTATCTAATCGATAATTGTCCCAATAAGGTTACCAAGGAACTCCAACCCAATAAGAAATCATAAACTAGTAACCAATAATTAGTACAAAAAATTTTACGGCATGAACAAATTACAGAGAGAAACATTACAAAATTCATCTAAGATTCAATCACCCTAAGTGATACAAAAATAAAATATTAAATATTAAAAATTAAAGATACTGATTAAAAATTAAAAGTAAGAAGATTTTTATTGAAAATCACGGTAGGAGTATATTAGAAATCACAATAAAAATACATCGATAATACTTTTTCATAATGAAGTTCCCATAAGTTTCGTTTTCCTTATCACTTTCTTTAGTAACGTTAGTTTTACTAGACCTAAAATAATTTTCTTTTTTTATAGGGTCCTTTTTTTTAACATAATTTTTTAATTTATAAATATGATTCTTAAATAATAAAAAATATTTGTTTTTTCTTTGTTTTTTTAAATCACAGTAAGAATTTTTCATGTTTATTGTTGACATATCATCAATCAATCTTTTTAAAATTCTATCATTATATATCATAATTATTGAATTAATATTTCATAATAAAATTATATACAGCGATGTCATAAAGCTTATTTTTATATAAAAGTATATAGTATTCAAGAATCATATAACACCAAATTTTGCTTTAATTATTTTATTCATTAAGAATTTTATTTTCAACTGGCCTAGTAGTCTAGTACCCAGAATGGCCCAAAAGCATTAAAGGCCATTGGCCCAACAGTACTAAGCAGGACCAATTGCACCCATACACAACACAGGGTATGAAACTTGGACAAATCATATAACTAACCCTAGTTAAGTTGTATACATTATACTTTTCCCATTTCTTGACACTCAACTTTTATTGATTTGAACTTATAGATGACAACTCATCTACCATTGTCAACATGAGGAAGCTGAACAAAGGGCAATCACCTTCTCGAGCTAGTGAACAACAAATAATTTTTCTAAGTTACTTAATTGTTAGAAACTTTAAATAGGAGTGGAGCAATCTCTGAATGACAAATGTTAGGGCCAGTGCAGCACGGTTCAATTTGGTTGCCACTAATTAACGAGTGGGGTGAGACAAGTGAGTAGGTCGAATATTATACAGTGTAACCCAAAAAACAATAAGTGCTGTTAGTGGTCGGTCTTCCCTTTTGTTAAGTGATACAAATTGTGGGCATGTTTTTAACATTAAGATTGGATTGGAGTAACAAGTCAAATGAAGGAAAAACAGTGGGAACGGAGGAATAGATGTAGATGCGCATGCACCTATCTAGCAAGCAAAATTTTCAAAGATAATGTTGACGTTGAAGCCGCGTCCAATGTCGAACCAAGTAAGTGAGTGGGTCTCAAAATAGAACGTAGGAAACGTGGCGGAAACATACATGACAAGACCCAACTAGTCCAATTTCAATCCTTTCCTATTAACGGGAGATGACAAGATTGCTTCACTGTACAAAATGATGATTGCTTTTTATGGTCAACTTTTCAATCACTCACTTTTCTTCTTCTTTTCCTTTTCCTTTTCCATTTCCATTTCATCTGTTTTTTCTTTTTTCCTCTTTATTTGTTTGTTCATATTGTCATTTTTCCTTGTTAACACGCTAATCCGACCGACATCTTGTCCTTCCTAATTCAACTAGTAATTTTTGTCTTGTAAAACTTAGCTAGGTTGCTTATCCAATTTTTATTCTAGATCTCACTCCTATGTGCTCAGCCACACCATTGTGATAAGTGTCCCAGTTTCACCAACCACCACCACAAGCCATGCCAACTTCCCTATGATCACGCGATCTGCTGCTTCAATTCGCGATTATCATATGTACTCTCTTTTCAATTATTAATCAGAAATTGTTATTTATATAACTGATAAGATATTTATTATAAATTAATAAATTTATTGTACGACAAAGTTAACTTTTGAATCACATTATAAAATTCCATTTACTCAATTTTTTTAAAGTTTCTTATACGAACACAATTGATTACATCACCGTTACAATAGTTGTCTACACCATGCAGAATATATCGGACCTATATTAACATTTTTTCACGGTCTACATTATTTTTGGCATGTCTCGTAATGCTAGGGTTAGCTACGAGGCAAAATATTATTTTTCAATCGAATGGGTTTTTCATGACTAACATATTTCTGAAGCAGTTTAGGTTTTTTCATTTTAATTCCAAGATACGTAGTAAAAACAGTAGGTATCTGTTATAAAAATAATTCTACTCAAATAGGGTAAAATCAATAAAATAAATTTATATTTAATACTCAAACTCGAAACAATTGAATCTACTTGTAATAATTCGGTGTCAGTTACTTTTAATGAATTGAAGAAAATACTTGTCTTATTAGTTAAAATTCAAACCACGTTATACTTACCAAATCAAGATAATATTTATAAAATGATTGTAAGAAAATTTAAATTCAAAATATTGAAGTTATAGACGTTAATTCACTCGTTTCTGATCAGGTGCTTGATAAGTGTAAAATTATTAAAGAATCAGGAACAAAATGAATATAGAGATAGACAATGTAAACTATATTAAGGGAAAAAGGCTTTAGCATGTTCGGTGAAGAGAATTTGCGTATTTATAAGCAATGCCTTAATCAATGTTCGGGGAGAGTCACTTATGTAACAAGAAATAATAATAATTTTTAATTATGGGAGTTCTCAAAATAATAATAATAATAACAATAATTTATTTTTATATTTTTAAAATAATAAATATTCTGATACGAATGGTTACTCTTTTATATATACAATTTTATTAAAAATAATTATGTTCCAACCATTTTAAACTTTATTTAATCACTTGTCCGTATATGATTTTCATTTATGTGTTTAACATACCGAATTAGTTCTGATACATTGAAAATTTGAAATTGAAAAATTGTCAAAATATTTAATAACCTTATAAAAATTTTTGTTAGATTAAGATTTGAAAATTTTCTACAGCAATAAAATGTGCCTTGGTGACTTGTCTTGTCATTAATGGTAGATATACTTGTTAATATCTGAAAAAAAATAAAATTGAACTAAAGATTGATCAAGTGAGAAAATATTAGGGTTTTGTACATTTGACAGTTTGACCAGAGAGGCATAGATAGACAGGAAGGAATAATTTTGAAAAGAATAGATGAGTGGTGGGTTAAATGGTTGTGATGATGATTATGATGAGCATTGAGGAGAAATGTGCAATTGTGAATGAAAGTGAAAGGGAAAGAAGAGGATGGAGAGTGGGGCAGGAGTTGGTGGCAGTGTGAGTGGGGACAAGGTAGCAGTGTTGGTATTTGGATTTGGGAGGACAGTTTAATGAGGGAGACAGAGACACAGAAACCAACCCCACTGGCGACACTTTCAAAACATTAACTCATGGTATCAGAGTAGCAGTAGTAGCAGCTACCAGATTATTATTGTCATCATGATGGTGTCGTGGCTCTTTGTCCTTTCAACCCAAAATAACCCAATCCCCAATGCACACTACTCGGTCCACCCTTTTTTGTCCTAATGCGTTCCCTCTGCCATGTCAGATTCTTGTTTCATCATTTTTCGGATTACCCCAACTTAACTTTCATAACCCTGACACAACCTACTCACGTACCCTTTCTCCTAATCTTTCCTTTTGTTTTTTCCCAGCTACTATTTTTATTTTATTTTATTTTATTCATTCTTTTTAATAATTTAATAAACCTGTGGTCCATTTTTAATAGGAGTAAGTAAAATTTGAAAAATGTTAGAATAATTAATTTTGCCGTTGTTCTTGGGTTCTTATTTCGCAGTGCAACTTCCAATGGTGCGTGGTCCTCACTCCTCAGATGTTGCCATTTCAATTCACGTTGTTTTCTGACTATTCCCATTTACCCACTCTCTTCTCGATAACGAGTTGGTGCCTTCAATTCAACCAGGCTAGCTCTGACCATCAATACTACTAATATGCCATGCTTTCACATTTTTCTTCATGTTTTCCAGACTTGCCACGTTACGCCAAAAGAAATAACTGCATGGGCCTCGTGTCAACGTTCCACGTTGCACGTTCAACACTAACACTGATGGCCCAAAACAACGTCTACTCATACCATATCAAGATACTATTTTTTATATCCATTCATTTTCAGATTAAATTCAATTCAATCTCAAATCATAAAATCATACTGTTCAAATTTATTCAAATTGTTATTTTTTAAACTTATCGAACAATTTACTATTAAACTGTTTTGTCACTCATAAATATTTAATTTTATAAATTTTACTATTGATTTTAACTGTTCAATACTCGGTGTAAAAAAAATATATGTTTTAGATATTTTATATTCACTAGTAATGTAATCTAAATTGTATAAATAGGTAACCACATCAAAATCTAAATTATAATAAATTATTTCATTCAACAACAATTGTTCTAAATTAATAAGCACAGTCGATGATCAAATATGATAGTAATATAACAATCACATCATTATTTTAAGTTAAATACTAATAACATATTTGGTAATAATTATTTTATAAAAAAATCACTTTTTAAAACTTCTCTTAAAAATTTGTTAAAATAAATAATGAATTTTTTTAAATAAACTGAAATGAACTTATTACCAACGATTATATGGAATTAATATTTATTTATTTTAAATTTAATTTTTTATACTATATAAATAAAAATTATGATATATATAAATTTTAAGATAATTATTGTAAAAACTAAATTCTTTTACCATATGTGTTAATTTATGATGGATGATGGTATAAAAAAATTATATTTTCATTGCATAAACTATTTAATATAATTATACATTGTATAATTTTTCTATCTTGAAAATTACTAGGTCGAATGTATTTTTTATTCATTTTATTTTTAACAATACTTGTGTAAATTTGTTTTAACAAAAATCTTTACGTTTTTTATAGGCACAAAAATCTTTACGTTTTTTATAGGCGCAAAAATATGTAGTTATTAATTCGTGTATACTTTTTACAATTTTTTTTCCTGTTATTCATAAAAAAAAAGTCACACATTTTTATGACTTTGAGATGTTGTCCCGCCATTAGATATTAAATGTTAGCAAATGCACATTATATTGATATTTATTGATTTTGTTATTTTAAAAATAAAATAATAATTCAATTAATTTAATTTTAATTTTCCTAATACGTTTAATTTTTCTTAATTTTGTGAGCTGTACCATATTTCTGAACAGATATATATTACGACAATTCAATCTGGTATAATTTGAAAATAATCATATATGTTAATTAATAAATTTTTGTAGGGATATTCTTACGAAAATCAATATAGGAAAAAAATTATACCAACCACATATATCACAATCATAAAATTTAAATTAAATTATTCTTATTATATAGTCCAGTAATTTGCTAAGTTAATGTAATAAAATGAACTTTTTTTTATAACAGATGAAATTATAGTGCCGGTGATAAATTTATTGTTTTTACAGCGTAAATATCATATTTCATAATTCACTTCTATAATTAATCAGATAGCAAAAATACTTAATTACATTATGCTGGGAGTTGTTGCTATGTCAATAAAAATACCATTAATTTTACTTGGGTTAGAAAATAGTTGATAATTATTGATATTGCTAAATATTTAATAATTTGGTAAATATAATTAAGAAGGCAGAAAAATAGTTGGCAAATACTCAATCAGGTAGCAGTATTCGTAACAACAATGACAACTAAGTAATCCTCTTCCCTTACATTACCTTGCAATTGAGAGCTACAATTATATATATAAAAAAAAGTTGTGTGAATATAGAAAAAATAGTACGGAGGAATTCAAAGTAAAAGGTCAGAAAATAAAACTAGGAATTGAAATCCACCATATATTTCGCATTTCCTTCCTAAAAGGACTCGAAAACCATTTCTCTTGGAAGAAAAATCTGCCTAGATTCCTTTCGGTTTCTCTTTGTTCAGATTCTTCGTCATATATTGTATAAAAAATAATTAATTATTCTTGAGTGATTACGTTGTACCACCAGGAAATAATCTTTGTCTACGTAATTGAGACGGAAAAATTAAAAAGAATTTTCAAAATTATAATCGTTTGCATATAGTTTTCAATTCATTATCACTATATATATCCTTATCATTATTGTAGAATTTAATATTTACATAAAACTATATCATCTGTCAAGAAGTATATACTACGAAATCTTGTACCAATCAGCAGTCACTTCAATCTTGAGTCTTGACACAGCCCCAGTACTATTTTTACTTTAATTTTATCAACAAAAGAATATTATAAAAGAAAAAGGAAAACCGCAATTCACAATAATTAAGAATTTGATAATTTCGTATATTTATGAATTATAAAAGTTATAATTAATATGTTACCAAACGTGTTTACATGTAGCTTGCGATGAATTTATTCCCTGTCAAAATTAAGGACCGACAACTTTGATTTAAATATATTTTTATTCAGATAAAATGAGCAAGTTATTTTTTATTTTAATAAAAAAAATTATTAAATTTTATCTTATTAAAATTTAAATAATTATTTTTTATCTTTATTATTATATAGCATAGGTTAATTATATATATATATATATTCAGTGATGATCACAAGTTACATATATTATATTAAAAATATATATAAATTTAAAAATAAATATTATTTATTTATCTTAAAATAAAAATTAAATACTAAAAATAATTATTTTAAAATTAAAAAATATAAATCAAATAATGACTTACATGTATTAAAATCAAAATTTTTTATTTTATAAAAATTAAAATTAAAATTCACTTATTTTATAAATAATAAAAATATATTTAAATTTAATTATATATATAAACTTTTCAGTCTAATCCGAAACAAGAACTTTCTCGAGAGGAATCTCAATCTATTGATGGATATATTGTTGAAGTTCTCTTCACAAAAGTGCATAGGATTAAGTAGAACGAGGACCGTGATTGCAGGCTACATATGATATGAAAGTTACATCATAGTCATCTACATTACTCTTGATCATTTAGCCTTTCATTTATATGATTCCTAGAAACAACACTTCTCTGATACGTTTTCTGAATTCTCTTCCCATACGTTTTTTTTAAGGAAATAATTGTTTTTTTTTATACGTACAATCAAACATGGTAAAAAGAAATTTATAACATTTGTACGGTCTGCCCAGTCAAACTGAATAGACTCCACTTATTTTTAAAGAAAAAGTTAAATTGTAAATATTTTTTATAAAATGTTTTTGTCCACGTATCGTTTAAAAGACAAAACAAATAGACTGAAATTTTATAAAGGATTGTTTTAAAATTCCAAGATTAGAAACTTAAAAACTGATGCAGAAGAACAAACAGGAGATATATATCTTCATTCTCACTCTCTCTGTTGTCTTCCAAAAGTTATGTCCAGTCCTCGATAAATAAATCATGATATTTTACAAATGCATAATTTGATGTCATCACAAACAGTTTTGTCTAAGCTTTTATTTATTTATAACAAGACTCTTTAAACTCATTCTTACACACTCCAAGTGGTTTTCAGAAAATGAAAAGACAAATCTAAAAAATATACAAGATATACAACGATAACACAGGAGAAATTTCTAATTAACTACACAAAATGTGTAGAAATAAATACATCAAGGGCAAATAGAAATGATTGAAGAAGGAATTTACTATTAGCTTTTTAGAAGACGTAGCTCAGGTCTCTCTTGTTTATCTTTAACAAATATCTCTTTAATACAATGCTTTAAAGATATGAATGTTGTGAATAATTATTATTGGGATAAATGAATCATCCATCACATTTCATATCATGTTTCCATAGTATTTTTAATAGAATAAGTTACATGTTCTTGATCACAAAAAAAAAAATGTTCTTTTGATTTAAAGCACGAAGCGTGAGCTAAAGTTTAACGGGAAGAATTTGCTTTGAATCTCCAAGAAGGCATGTAGTGAAGTTGGAGCATTAGATGCAAGGAATTGGAATACGAAGCCAAGAAAAATATATTTTGTCACAAGGCCGCAGGGTTCACTCGCATCCCGTTAACCACCGTGCTGCTCGTGAACCATTCAGTTTTGGGGTATCAAAAAAGTAGACAGCACATTTCATTGTAGCCCGTGAAACACCTTAGATTGAATACCTTTTTGCTCGTTTGAGTTCTTCTCCTATTTTTTTTTTATATTGATTTTATCTATGCAAAGCCTTGATAACCATTTTTTATAATGTTAGACGTTTATGTAAGAACTAAAAAATAAACTTAATTATTGGAACCAAAAGAAAGGAATATAGGCTTTTAATCACAAAAAGTAAATTTAATCATTCACGGATAAAAGGAATTAACAAAGAGTACGATTTAATTCAATTAGATGTATCTATGTGTATAGAAAGAAAGTATAAATTATTTTAGATTAATTCACCTTTAAATATAACTAATAGAGTATTTAAATAAAGAAATTAGATCAATAGAATATTATTGTGTGAATTCCCAATCTTAATTTTTTTTTTCCAAAATTTTAATATTTGCTTTATTCCAATTTGAATTCTTATCTCAAAATTTAAACGTACTTTCAATCTATTCTCTTTTGTATAATTCAAATTGAATTGTGATAGTTATTATAACATGCAGAGAAAGAATGATAATTTTTATTATTTGAGGACAATTGTAAACTTACAATAATTTTTTTTCTATCAAGTTTGTATAAAATAGATGAACATTTTTGGTTCTTCATGCCTGAAATCATTTTCGGCTAGTTATATTATTGTATAGTTGTTTTTTCTCTTTTAATTAAATAATATTGATATAGAAGAAGACATTGACAGATCTACAACATGGATTATCATCTCAGTCTCATTTTCCCTCACTCGATTACTACGTACCTGATTATGATAATGAAGGTCCAAGTTTAATATTGATTTTTTTTATTTTAACATATAGTAAGTTTGTTGTTGTGTATATCCATATTTAAAACACTATGACATTTAAATGACTGAAAATGACATTTATTCAATATATTTTTATTTAATTATCATTATTTCATTTTAAATGTTATTTATATAAGTTAAGCATAAAAATATAAATATAAAAAACATAAAAATAATTACTAGTGAATGTTCAAATTATCGACCAACAAGTTGTGCATAATTGTAATTTTTATCTAAAACTTACTAATATTGTTAACTTGACCACCAATATTTTTTATTAACAAAGAAAATGTCGATCAATATTTAGACTTTAAAATAAATTTATCAATAATTTATGAACATTAGTATTATTATTTATTAGTAATATTTTTATATCACCTTAGTACCTTACCAATTGATATTAATCTCCATCAAATGTGATGGTTACAACTCTATCGAAGAGTGGTCTGGAAACTCTTAATTAGTTGTGTTTGTAGCATAATATTGGGTCCGATTTCGTCTGTAAGATTGTTGAAGATATAATAAATATCCAATAAGATATGATAGATAACTTATTAAGAGATTACAAAAATCTAAATATCTCATTAGATTAAGAGGTTACAAATATCTAAATATCTCATAAGGAGATCGTGAACATCTTAGTTTATCTACAATGATTATCTTTATTTTTCTATTATTCATATGATCGTTAAGTCTTTATCCTATAAAAGGGAGATTAGAAATTGTATTATTCAATTCAATCAATATAAAATTTATTTTACTTTCAATATCGTATCAGAGAGCTTCAGATCTTGGGAGCTTTGTTTCAGCTGCCTCACTTTAGTAAGCAATTATCCATTGACGAGACTTATACGTCGACGCGAGACTAGTCAAAGTCTTTTTTGTCATTCCCAACTAACGGTGATAACGGTAGAAGATAAAGTCATTATATTGGGACTTAAGAAACTTTCAAATTTGAGCTTAGATAAAAAGAAAAAGGGTTGCAATGAAGTAAAGTGAATAATGAAAAGAGGGCAAAGAGAAACGTAGAATTCAATTACTAGTTCAAGATTTTGGCCACCATGAACTCATCCTTTGTGGCACAACTCTTGAACATGCCATTACAATTGAATTCATAGGCCACATCACTAGAATTGGACACAACAGTGAGTCCTACCATCCCTTCATCATTGTAGTTGTGCTGTTTTCCTATGTTGAATGAACATGGAGATTGAGTTCATTAGTGACATCTTCAGGGATTGAGACATAGGCGTCGAGAGCAATTTTGTAGGCTTCCTCAGCTTGGGCTTTTGGAAAATTATCAAACTCACCAATGCCAACCTCGAGGCATGGAATGATAACAGCCCAAGTGACCAAGAGAACGAAAGCAACCTTGGTTGCATTACCAACCATTATACTCTTCATGACTCGTGTTTTTATTTTGTTATAAGACTCGATGCGCTCTCATGGAGTTTGATGGCTACTTTTGTTGACAATAAATATAATGTTGTTTTTTTCCTTCTCTATCGCCTTCTCGAATATTGTAGATTCAATAGTTCTACAGAGGGTACACGGTGAGTCACAAAACACCTCAAGATCTTTTTAGTTTTTATGTTGGGGTTCTTCGGCCTTTGAAGGAATTGTGACCTCCTACTTCAATGGATCTTTCATGGATATATATGGAGTAGGGTTTGTTTTTTGTGTCACAACATTGCTTCCATAGTTACCACCTACAATTGTTGTTCATGTAAAAGAACAACCTAGGTTTAGTACAGCAAGAGGGCAAAAATCTTCTTTTTTGCCTTGCCAGAGTTTTCGGAAAGCTCAAAACAGAGCATTATTTAGTTATAGGCTATGCGACAACTTAGTATTTTTCTTCTAACTTTGTTTATCTTCTTGTAGCAAGCAACTCCACAGTCTGACTTTCCTATGTTCTACTTTACCGCAAATTCTCATGGTTTTACCCTTATGGTTTTGGAACATGTCAAAATTGTTACCTCGATTACGTCTCTACTTGGTGTTGGTCATTATAATGGACTTATGAAGAATTGTACTTCACCGTTTGTTCTCAGCACATTTCTTTTGGTGCATCTCCAGAGGATGTGTCAAGCAAGTTTGCTTCTATTAAGTTGTTAAGCCTTGAGTCGTGACTTTTGCTTGATGGTTAAGCTTTTACTCATTAGCTTTGGATCTTTCCTTACATATGAATTGTATTAGTGATGACTTCTTTCCCACCAACGTTCATTTTAATGAAGACTCTTTTCTCACATATGACTAATATTTGCTGTGACTTCTCTCATCAATATTTATTTTAGTGGTGACTCTTTTGAAGCTTCCAAATGCA
Organism: Mucuna pruriens; assembly: GCA_025330945.1. Lineage (NCBI taxonomy): Eukaryota > Viridiplantae > Streptophyta > Magnoliopsida > Fabales > Fabaceae > Mucuna > Mucuna pruriens. Next base: position 6,284,981 of record JAENHJ010000533.1, on the reverse strand, counting down.
ATTTTTTAAAAAGTTGGACTTTGCTTGCCAAGAAATTTCTCTTTGGTTGATGGACATTCCAGCTATTTGTCTAAGCTATATTTCTACCAACTTTCTACGACTTCTCCAACATTTGTGAGTTGCCTTTCAAATTATTGTTTGTTTAGTAGAACTCAATTTTTATCTTTTCTCTTTATTTGTAAAAAAATAATTTTTTTTTGTAACAAGTTGAAAGCTTAATAAGCTTCAACTTGAGGGGGAATGCTGGAGATATTATAAATATCTGATAAGATATGATAGGTAACTCATTAAGAGGTTACAAATATCTAAATATCTCATTACATTAAGAGGTTACAAATATATAAATATCTCATTAGGAGATAATGAACATCATAGTTTATCTACAATGATTATCTTTTTTTTGTTATTCATATTATCTTTAAGTTGTCTTTACCCTATAAAAGGGAGATTAGAAATTGTATTATTCAATTCAATCAATATAAAGTTTCTTTTACTTCCAATAAAGAGAAGGTTACCTCATTTCGAGATGATGTTCAATCTTGCATTAGGAAATAAAATATACTCTAAGGGTAAGAAGAGAACGTTGTGTTCAAGGTCAACGGATGATGACTATGATAAAGGTTGAAAATATTGGTTCAATATATATTGGAGATATTAATGGTGTTCTTTGTAGGATTGAAATGTAAATAAGGATATAACATTTTGTCGATCATTGTATAGAAATGTGTTGAACATCTTTGTGAAATGCTCTCTTTTTAAATAAGAATTTAGCTTAAGAAATAAGGTGGTTCTTATTATTTATTCATGGAAGTTTTATGCATGATGTAATACCAGAATTTTTATGCTTTAATTAATTAAAAGTGAGTGAATAATTTAAAAGAGTAATTAAATTTAAAATCAGATGAAAAAATTTAATAAAATATTGTGACGTGGATTTCATGATGAAAATCCTAAAAAAGCTCAAAGTGGTTGCAAGCACGATTATGGAGGTAAGTCTTCCTTGAAAGTGGTTATCCAAGTTGAGTTTTCAACTTAAAGGGAATTGACTATATCTTTAAATACCTTCCAGTCAAGTGTAATCAATCGACACGTTTCTCAATGTGATGACACATTTTTTTAGACAACATTCCTATTAGTCGAAGTTTCGAAGCAAACCTCAAAAACTCTAGTTGCGTCATTGATCCCAAGGTTGATAAGCCACCATCCCAAAAACTCACATGATGATGGCTACCCCTTTACTCAAAGGTACCTTGATCTCATTACCCCTTGGTTAATAACCAACCTCCCAAGTTCTATTTAAAACCCAACCATGGTGGAATTAGAACTTTAGAAACCAGAGAAGTACACCTCCTTTAACTAAGATTTTGTTACCTTCCCAAGCTTCAAGCTCCATTGTACATCAAGCTTCATACCGTTCTTCACTAAAATTTTCTATCCTAGGTCTACAACAAGTAAAGGAAACTAACCTTGTTTGACTTTCGTGGTTTGTACATTGTTATTGTGATGTTATGTTGTTTAATTATCTACGAGTGCAAGATAGTGATATGTTGTAAGATTGATGGTCATTGTTATGAGCTTGGTAGCCATTGTTGAGTTTTGAGGTTTTTGAGGAAATTGTTGAATTGAGCATAAAATTATAGTTTCATGTTGGTTTTGATGTTATTTTAACATTTAGACTTTGATTTTATGTTGATATAGAGCTTTTTGGTTGAATTATATGATTATTTAATTTACGTTTAGATGATTTTTTTTTTATGATTTACATGTTGTTGCCTGGGGACTTTGGTTGGGCGAGCCCTAGTTTGGTTGGGCAAATGCTCATTTTATGGGTTTCACCTGAAGGTTCACTAGATGAGAGGAGATTCTCGTTGAGCAAACTTTCACTTTTTTGGTAGATTTTTGGACAACATGAGTTTCAACTAGGCAAGAGCCTTTCTCGCTAGGCAAAAGCTCCAAAACACATGAACACTATATAGTCTAGTTGGGCGAGCCAAATTGTCACTGTCTAGTTGGGTGAGTCCAATGTCTGGTTAGGCAAATTCTGAGTTTTAGTTTAGTGGATTAGACGTACTTAACAATGTAAGGCCATTGTGACTTGATTCGTTGAGTGAGACCTCCCACTCATGATTGAGTGAATAAAAGATGAGATTTTAGGAACTTATTGTAAGTCCCTTGGCTGAGTAAGGATTTAGCATTGCTAAGCAAAACGTAAGAGGTGTGCGGTGAATAAGTCTCTATTATGTTTGCTGAGCGAAGCTAGACTTTCACTGAGTAAATACGCATATAGCTCAATTATACCTTTCTAGAAGGTAAGGATTCACTAGGAAAATGATCCTTCTCATTGAGCAAATCCACGGGCAGTGAAATAACAACCTAAGTTGCAAAACTAAATGGATGAATAATTTATATAACAAATACTTTATACTTATCTTATAAAAGATTAATAACGGGCAGGACAGTCATAAAAGAATAAAATGGAACAATAATTAAGTTGAATTTTATAATATGTAGAATGTTGCTAACTTTGGGAGATAGAACACATGTTGGCGAGTAAAGTTATGACTTTGCTCTTGAAGGATGGTTGATGGACCATACCTTATTGTTGTGATTCTAGTTTGTCTTGGGCTAGCCATACAGTAATGATGAATACGTGTTGCTAATGTTTGGGCATCCAAGAAAACTAGGAGTGATCAAAGTATCACTAAGTGTTGCTTTTGTTGCTTTGAGTCCAAAATGAACGTTATTGATGAGTAAGCATGTAAGTCAAGAATCACTGAGTTGCGGGATTCAAAACTAGTGTTGGATTGGGAGAGGCGGGACTATGCAACCTTGGGAATAGGTGGACGAGCATCCCCCACAAATGGAAAGCTATTACCCACGTGCAATGCTTTATTATACACATGATGATGATTGTCGTCCTATTATTGCTTTGTTGCTTATATATAACGATAATCTTGCAGTAGCTTATTCATATGTTTATGTGTTGTATGTGTTTCGCTATGATGATCTCGAACTACGTATTCGTAGGAATAGATGTCGAGGCTTCTGAGAAGATCGTACATACATGTAATACTGGTAAATTGAGTGTTCGTGAGGCTTCCTTCTCTAGACCCCACAACAGTATTCGTGTGTCTTGGGTGGTCATTAGTAATTGTTTACCATCTTAAATGTATGAATGTTGTATCCTTAAGTGTCGGGTAGTACAGATGTTCTGTATTGAACCCATGTAATTGTACTATGATGATGTATGTTATTTATGTTTTTAGCATGTGCTTTATAAGGTTATGCATGAGAGTAAGTTGTGTATAATTTTCTAAAAAATTATCCTCCTTTTTATAAGAAAATTAAATACAAGATTGTCATTAAAATTAACTTTCACATGTTATAATGTTTAACCCTAATAGCAATAGCGGGTCATTACACATGACTTATTATAATGACCCAAATCAAATGAACCCAATTTTATTTAGGTTACTTTTATTCAAATTGACTAAAAGAAATTCAAAATTCAAAGCAAATCAATCCAATCAAATATAACTTATTTGGATTTAATTTTATCCTAATCCATATGTAGATTATAACCAAACCAATTCAACCTGTGAACATCCTTATATTTAGCAATATAATAATCTTCTTCAGGAGGACATTTATATGTATTAAATCAAGCAACATTCTCCATGTGTATATATGTAGCCATATCTTGTTCTTGCAACAATGCATATGTAGATTTTATTGAGTAGTCACAAGTTTGATTCCAATTCTAAACTTATGAATTAGTTTAATCATATTTTAACTTCATTGCATTTATATAATCTAGAAAAGTTTCCAAAAGTTACTTCTCTTTCAAACTAGTTGTTCCTCCATAAATTATTCTTAAACACCCTCACTCAATGGTCACACCTCCCTATCTTTGTAAGGTTATTGTTCAAAATTCACATACAGCCTATTATACTTGATACATAAACTTTTTCTTCTTACACATTAATCATCACAAAATTTTCCTTCTCATCCCTGAATTTTCTTGTTATGTTGTTTTTTTCAAATCAACCGTTTAGCCTTTACTCATAGTAATTCCATTTATCTCTCATATTTTGCTTTCAATACCAGACACCATAAACTATCTTGTTCCTTCAACATCATCCACCTCTATTTTTCCACAAATGTGATGTTGGAAGCCTCTAAATTTGTAATACCAAAGCCTCCTTCCTACTTCAAACAACATACCTTATCTCATCTAACCTAAGCTAGATTTTTCCTTTGCTCCTTCTCACCCCATAAAAAGTTCTTTTGAATTTATTTAAATTGATGAGAAACACTTTTGTGCATTTTGAAGAAAGAAATTAAGATAGAATAAAGAAAAAGAAGATAATATTTAATTAATAAAACACATTCACCTACCAAAAGACATGTGTTTGTTTCCATATGATTCATCATATATATAGTATAAGAATTTCAAAAATACCAAATCATAGGTGTAAAACCAAGATTTTATATATATGTGTGACAATTAAAGTGGTTGAATAATTAAATATAATTATTGATATATTATTCAGACATAAGGTTATTCTTACAGTAGTTTATATTTATATTTGTATGTTACATGTGTACAATTGTCATGACCTCGAATGACGTATTCATGGAAGAAAATAATGTTTCATGCATCTCTTCAATGCAGATTTACATGGGATACTTCACCATACACTTTCGAGACACTTAGTTGGGCTTAGGAGGGGCATTGAGGATAGTATGTGACCTTCAACAAGTTCGGTATCACGGAGAAGTGAGCATCAAGTATGCCTCGACAAGCACCACATTTTGCACCATCACATTTCACAGCCATGTGGATATGTTTTTCCCATACCAGTGATGTAGAGTCAACTAGTTGATATGACTCAAGTGGAATTAGTAGGCAACCAATGCTCCAACCCCAATGAATGTGGTCGTCGTCCTTTATGTTTCAAGATTAGGCCTCCGGTGTTGGGGGGTGATGTTAGGGCTTCCTATTTTGCACCACCCACCTTAGTGATGTTGTTGTGTAGACCATTTTTCTATAAGGATTAGCTCATTAGTGTGTTTTGTTATTTTTATCCCTATTTATGCTTTTTGGCTAATGTTTAGCCCCAGCTTCAGTTCTTTATATTGATGATGTAAGTGTCTTAAGTCACAATTTTTTCAGTTGTATTCAAAGTGTATGTAACCATATATATATATATATATATATATATATATATATATATATATATATATATATATATATATTATTATTTCACAATGTATGTTCATATTAATGTTGTATTTCTTTTGTATTTTGTCGCTACGCATCATGATAAGGAAAAAGTTAACCACTACTTTCATAAGCAAATTAATTAAAGATCTTATCAAACTTGACCATCAGCAATTAGTGTAGCTTTTTTATTGGCGGTCTCTAGGTCATTAGAGTAGGTTTTTCATTATAAACATAGCTAGCAAAATGGGATGTTTGACCTTGCCTTCCACAATGAGCCAAGCTGCAAGTCGAGCCGAAATTTAAGTAGGTTGTGTTTTTTATGGCATGTCATAGCCAATGGGTCATTAGGCTAGGTCAAATTGACTCACTTTTTATTTTTATTTTTTATATAATTTATAAAACATTTAGAAAAAAGTATGCGCTAAAACAGGTCTAGTACAGTTTGGACCACCAATTTGTAAGCCCTCAAAAACAAGCCAAATTAACCTGATTCTTTTTGAAACTTTAATTTTAAGTCTAACATAATCCAACAAATTAAACTCATTTTATCCACTCTAACCTAGTAACCAATTTTGTTAGTAATTAATTATCCATCTAGCACATACCTTTTTTTTTTTGTTTTTTTCATACACTTATCTTTCATTAATTCATTTATTTAACATCATCTTTAATCTTTGAGACAATATTTTTTCAATTACGATGAATATGCATCTAATCCTATGAGATGAATAGGTCTACACTTTCCCAAATTTTGTGAATTATCATTCATTAGAATTAAAGTAATGAAATTTGGATTCCCTCCACTCGGAACTGGCAAATAACCTATATGAAACTATGCTAAAACTCTCTCAAAATCAAGTATTAAAATAGACCAAAATGATTTAATAAAATCAACATTATATCCGTCTATAATTTTATAGTTGTAATTTTAATTACATATAAAATAATTTATACATAAACTATTATACAACTTCATATATTTTTTTAATTGAACAATTTTATGACAGAATCCATCACTCAATTAAAAGTTTCTTTCCTATAGATCATATTTACAAAAGTTTTTATTTATCTAAAATCATTTGATACCACTTTTTTTACATTAAAATTAATGTAATAGATACTTTGAAAATATTTTAAAATATAAATTATTTAATTATCTTATTATTATTATTATTTGATAAAATTAACAAAATTGAATATCTTATTATAATTCAATTTGATAAAAATTGACGTACACAGAAAAAGTAATATATAATTATAATTAAATGATTGGATGGATAAAAATTGTTTTATATAAAATTATTACTAATGTAATAATTAGTATAACTTCATTATAATTTGATTTCTCCACAATTATTTATATAGAAAAATATTGCTGAACTAACCAGTCTATTGCGGGTCGATTCAGTGTAGATGACAAGTTATAGTAGGTTGGACCAAAAAGTATAGATTAACTAAAAATGAACTAACCAGTCTATTGTGGGTCGATTCAGTGTAGATGACAAGTTATAGTAGGTTGGACCAAAAAGTGTAGATTAACTAAAAATCTCTAAATTAATGTCAAGCCTAACCTTATGCATGTTATGAACTTTTTGGGTCAACTTGATATTTTTTATTTTCTTTTCAAAACTCAAGACTAACCATTACTATGATAAATATTTTTATGATTATATTTATTTTAGTATAATAAATAAATATAGTTATGTTATTATATTAATAAATTTAGAAAAATATTGCAAAGATAATTAATTTATTACTCTTAATATGAAATATACCATAAGATAATATCATTTACCTTTTTGGTATCTTTGCATTTACATTTTTTTCACTATGTCAACACTAATTTTAATAAAATAATTATATATTTAAGAGGTTAAAGTTTTAAGTTTTTTGTCTTCTAATTGAGAAATTCATGTTCTTTTTTTGTACATTACTGGTATCAATTTTGATATATGATGATGAAATTTTTAATATTTAATTATCAACATCATTAACATTCTTTACAAAATTAAAAATATTCATATTTCTTTAAATTACTTATACAACTCTAAGCTTTAGTCGTATGTATGCATGTTTGTATATGAAAGATGGAGCTTTCTTGTAGTTTATGCATTATGACCTATAGTCTACAATAGCATAACATGGAATCGAAGAAATATAAGTATTCATGAATTGATTTTTTTTAGTCACTTAAATTTCTCTTTTTAAATTTTAATAAAAAAAAATAACCCAAACTTAATTGAACTAACTCAGTTTAAACCTGATTATGACACAGATCACCTACATTTAAGTTAATCTCAAAATATATAGTTTAAACTCTCAATTTTATCATAGGTTCAATTCAGAATTTAATTTATATATATCATCAATATAAAATATTTTTACAAGATATATTCAATAAAATTTAACTATTTTATTATATAATCTTATTCATTAATATAATATAATATAATAATAACTTTATATATTATATATTTTATATTATAAACATATATAAATGAGTTTAGTTTGTATGTATTATTGTGTAATAAAATTTTATATTATTATTTAATAAAAATTATTATATATAATAATTTATAATTAAATAACATTTGTCACACTGAAAAGTTAGAGACTATTTATATATCCCAATAAATTACTTTTCTACGTACCCAAGAAAGCCTTGTGGAGAGGTTCTTGGCAGTAGCTGTAAAGTGACTGAACATTTTTACTTTTGGTTGCAGCAGTGGCGAGTCTCCATTGGGCATCTAAAATTCATGGCACTTGTATTTGTCCACGAAATGGGGCATTCAGTTGTTGTTTTCTTCTCCCTATACTATGATGGCACTGTATTATTTGTATTGTTAACAGTATTATTATTGGGGTTTGTGGTGGGAAGAAACATGGTTAGGGCAATAGAGATAGAGATAGTGTGAGCATTAATTATGAATGCGAATCTATTGGTGATGGCTGTGTGTCTGGATTCGTGTAGGGTACTGCGATATATGTCGCTGAATTGGTGTGGTGTTTTGGACTGAACGTGGTTCTGAAGCGAAGCTAGCTACAATAACAGGCCATCAATTTCTGTTCACGTTTAGTGGGACTCCTGAAATTCTGTCAGCTACTCTGAGGGGTCTGATTCTGATGTGTCAGACTCTACTTGCCACTTGCTGACGTTAATGCCCAACAACACATGCAGATGCTGCCATTTACCCCCCCACCTTGTCTTCCATTGGACACTATTCCACCCATTTTCCTATCACCTTATTCCAACCATTTCACAACATATCACCACTATATTACTCAAAACTTTACTAATCTTTTCAACTTATTATCAAATTATTATATTGTTTATGTAATACCATTTTCTATTTCTCTTTAATACATTAATAATTATATTTTAGAAACTGGATTAGATTAGACTGGGTATTAGTAATATAGAGTAGTAATATAGAGTAACCAATATGGCTAACAGATAGTTTCATGTTTATGTTTTTTAATCAAAATTTTGTTTAATTTTTAATTTGAATATGAAATTATAATTGAAAGTACTGCTTTTTATCAAATAAAATTATGCCAGAATTAGTTGAAAAAAAAAAGTCTAAATAACTTAACTTATAAAAAATAATAAAATATTTTGTAATATTTTTTCTACTTTTTTATTAATTAAAATTCACGTAATTCTAACTAATTTAAAAATGAGACTCTCGTCAGATGAATGGCAGGTACATATTTACAGCTTGTTTGAATGCACGTGTTAGACTATTTGATCCCTGTCATGGTAAAAATTACAAATAGTAATTTATGTGTTTTTCTTCTTAATTGATGAGAATTTATGGAGAAACATGTCTTCAAGATGTGTCTAAACACATGCTTAATGAGATTGATCACATAAATTTTACTCAATACAAATTTATATTAAAATATGTCTTGTAACATTTTTTCTTATTTTTATACTTCAGTCTTTCCTTTTCCTATTTCCAGCTTTGTTGTATAAAATTTGTACATAAAAATTGTATGAATACAATTTTTCATTTGTTATGGCTCCCTAGAATTATTTTCATTTTGTGATAAAATTAAGAAATTCAAATATAATGATTTTATTATGGTTCATTTGGATTGAGAAAGAGTTAAAATAAAATAAAATAAAAATGGAAAGGGCTACTTTTTTCATTTAAATTGCAAGGTATTTTTTTCACGGTGTACCAAAAAAAAATTGCAAGCTACTTTCTGTTTTTATATCTCCCTAAATCAAGATAAAATGGTTAAAAGAAAAGTAGAGAAAATGTGAACTTATATATAAAGTTTTTATATCATGATTTGAACAAAAACTTGCCTTTTGTAAAAAAAATTCTCAAACTATAATTTTGAGGAGGAGAAGGTTTACTGGAATCAGACATGCTATATCAATTTGGAATTTTTATTTCAACTTAGATTTACATTTTTCCCAAATATTCAATTAGATTAATTATAATCACCTTTTGTATATGGAGAAAGAGGAGTGATTCGGAGAAATCCTTGTTTGGAAAAGCGTGTCTACTACTCTTTTCCACTAGGATGGATTTTATTCCAAAAAGCATAAAGATGGTGGTGGACTTAAATAAATAAAAAAAAGAAAGAAAAAAAAAAGAATCAAAAGGTAATTGAATAGGAAAGGAGAAAAAGGATAGAATGAGGAGGATATGTGAACATTACAATCATTCCATCCCAAATTGAGAAGAGAAGTACAACTAAAATTATACTTTCCTTTTCTTTTTTGTGACAGACAAGTCACAAGACAAGATTTTGAGTATTGGGAAAAGGTGAAAGATAAAGTTGGGAGAGACTGAAAAAGATGGCTCTACCTGGATATTTGGTTTATCAATATACATGTGGGTCACTGACCCCATAGTAAACAAGACTTTAATAATAATAGCAATCATAAAAGTTTTGACAGATTAAAAGACAACCTAGTGGGAACGGTATATGAAGTGATGTTAAATTTATTCAGAAACAAATATATATCTTGGAAAAGTTAAAACTAATTTATTTAGAAACAAATATATATATCTTGTAAAAATTAAAACTAATTGAGTGCTTGTGTCATTCTATTTCTGCTTGATTGATAGTAGTATTTGATACTTCTTACAGAATGCTCTACATGTTAGATACAATTTTTTAAGTTATATAATTGTTTTAGAAATTTTTCATTATGATTTATTAATATATGCTCCCATAATACAATAATACATGTTAAGAAATAAAAATATATTCATTAATTATTTAAATATTTAATTAAAAGTAATAATATTTTGAAATTTTAAAATATCTAATATTTATTTTTCATTCAATAATTAGTAATTGTAATTTTAAAATGTACCAATCATAAAGACATACGTTAACGAAATCATTTAGTTATAAATTACTTGAATACAAAAAAAATATTTTAAACGTATAAAAAATAAAATGGAGATAAAAAAATCTCATTACTCTTTTAATTAGCTTAGGAAGCAATGAAATTTAAATCTATATTTAGATAACGAGGTAAAACAGATTGACATGGATATAGTTATTTTAAAATAGAAAATTATATTCATACATTAGTAGGTGAATATAATACCTAATAAGAGATAATTAAGAAAAAATGTGAAAAATAATATAATGCGATAAAAATAGATAAAAAAAATTATATTATATATATTATTAAAACTGTTACTGAAATTATCTTAAAAAATAATGTTACTGAATTCAATGAGATGCACTATTTTAACTTAATGTTTTAGGTTGATATATTAAATATTATAACAGATAAAGAAATTTATTAACAATGTAAACTTTATCAAAATTATAGATGTAAAAAATTAGAATCAATTTTTATTTTAAAAATATACTTAAGAATATTTTCCAATGTATATACAGGTTTAATAACATTTGCTAAATTTTTGCAGATTCGATCACTGTCTATTCACCTATATCTCTTTCTATAATTAGTAGATTCGATCATCAATGCCCAAACACAAAAGTAAGGTGTAAATATGAAATAAAATTTTTGCCATTTTATTCCGGTATGTTTGATTGTTCTTTTTTAATCCAAACACAGTAAAAGATCCATTACTTTCTTTTCATAAATTAAGCAGTTACTTTCTTATAAATTAGGCATAACAATCGATAGCTATAGCATTAATTATGCTTTGACGTCCCTTTCAAAATGTTACAAACGTGCTGTTTATTTTATTTATTCCAAGTAACCAAAATTTTGCTCTCACCTTTATATGCTTGTGCTTAATTTAAATTTTCAGTTTAATTACATCTACTTTCACTTAAAAGAAATCATTTATGAATCAATCAGAAATTATTTATACTATAACTTATAAAATAATTATTAATAATAAAAAATTTAATAATTATTTATTAACAATATAAATTAATTTTATTTTATTATTCAATCACTAATTATTATTTATATTATTTTAAAATAATTATTTTAAAAGTAAATAAATATGTGATTTAGTGACTTTATAAAATTATTTTATATTAGAGTACATATAGCCTATTTTTTATAAAAAAAAATACAATAATTTTATTATATATAATAATTTATAATTATATTAGATTAATTTTTTTATAAAAAATTAAAAACCACTTATTATACTAATATTACATTGGTACAAGATATCTGAATTCAAATTTCACAAAATCTCGAATTTAAGCTAAATAAATGAAAATTACGACCAAGAGGAGAAAAATTTTGTAAACTAAATAGATGAAAAATTATGACAAAGAAAAATTTTAGAAGAAAATAATGTTATAGTAAAGATGGATAGGGGCTAAGCCATATTTTTAATTTCCACCTAGATTCATCAACAACATAGATTCATCAACAACGTAGATTCATCAACAACACTGATAAATATTTAAAAAAAAAAAAAAAAGTCTTATTATTGGTAAGGTGGTGGAAGCAATATAGAAAGTTTTGGAGGAGGGTGGGGACAAAGAATTAGAGAAAGAGAAAAGGGGTGGAGGAAGGTGAAAGGGTGAGTGAGTAATAAGAAAAGGAGAAGGGTAGGAGGAAGGGAGGAAGCATCCTATTCCCATTATGGTGCAGGACAGGGCAGTGGTACAAGAAACAATGATGCCGATTTGACATGAGAAACTTTATCCTTTGCCTTTGCCCATGCCATGATGGTTTTTCTAAATAATACTCCTCTCCACTTGGACTTATCTTTTTACTCTCCTTGCTTGCTTTCACTTTATGAGGATTTTAGGTCTGTCTCAACTTTCAAGACTTTTGCTGCCCCTTGAAGCCAAAATAATGAAAGCAAACAAAACGAAACCCACTCGCCTTGGCCTTTTCCAGAAAAATTGATGCCCACTTATGGCCACATCACAGCACACACCTTACTGTGTCTGCCCCCTTTCCATTCACACCCACCCACCGCCCATCACTACTTTCCAACACACATACCATCCCCAGACACACTTCCCCTTTTCTTTTACTAAATACATTTACTTTCCTATTTTTCCCATTCTCATTTAACACAACTTTACAAACTTCTTTCAACTTTTAACCATATATCACACCTTATCTTCATTTTTAAAACTTCAAACTATATTACTTAATAACACTTTTTTGCTTATAACTAGCACCAAAATAAACTTATTCTACCCTCTTCTATTTTTTTCATCAACTCAATATATTTATCAGTCAAAAATTAAAAACTAGTTTTTAAAAATACTAAAATTTATTTAAAAATTTATATTTCTCTTCCTTAATTACACCATTCAAATTCGATGGTAAAAAAAGAAAAAATATAATGGTAAAATCATAATAATACATTAATATTTGCATAAAAATACTTTGTATTAAATTTTGATTACATAATATTATGGAAATAAAACCTACTTTTCCTTAATCCCTAAATATATAAGTGATATAGACAATATGATTTTAATTTACTCAACACCCATGGCAGGATTCCATTTCCTAATAGTCATTCATGCCTTGAACATTTTTTAGGTAAATATTGATATACCACAAACCTTAGTAATTGACATAAATTTACTAGCCTTGTACTTGAGTATGTATAATTAAACAAATAAAAAAATTATATCAATAAAAGATCTAACTAACAACAAAAGAATTATACATTCTATTTTTTCTTTTTCTCCTTCCTGTCTTTTTTGACAATAAAAAACTTTTTTTTTCTATTGGACTAAACTCTACATGGAAAATCTATGCAGTAAAAGGTTGTTCTAAGAGAGATTAACATGCACACTAGCATCCATGCCTGAGTCGCAAATAGGGCAATTCCTAATTGTGGACCCACACATTGTGCAAAGGCAAAGATGCCTGCATGGCAGCAACAACACCACCGACTCCCTCACCCCACAGCTCCTACACAACCTACCGACCACCGCTGAGGATGCCGCCGTGTCATCTCCGGCCTCCACTGCATCATTGCTTCCACAGCTCGATTGAGCGTCATCGGCCGCCGCGGTAGCGGTGGCGCGTTCCTCGCCGACGTGTGCCAGCACTTGTTCTAAATTGCTACGGAGGTAGTTGGCCGTGGTTTCGTTTGTTTGTGCCAACTCTCTCCAAATTTGATTCTCCATACACAAGCTTTTCACCCTCTCTTGAAGGGCCCAATTCAGCTTTCCCATTCTCTGAATTTCTTCGTCTTTTTCCTTTAGCTTCTTCGCCATTGCCTCTTGAATTGCGCTTGCCAACATCCTCGATTGCCTCAATTTTTGTTCCTCCAACTCCATTCTCACTTTATCAGCCTGTTCAAATCCACATCACCAATTAATTACAACAAAAATTAAAAAATTAAAAAAGTTAAAATCACCCCAGAAATTTTTTCTAGACAAATTTTGAAAATTTATCACTCTCTCTTTCAGTTACTCACTTTTATACATGTGTAGAAAAAAGCAACGCCTAATATCCGGATTCATAAAAATTTAATTATTTTTTAAGATTGAATTGAAGGAGAGAGAATTACATGATGTGCAAGGACTCGATCAATTTCAGATTGTTGATTCTGGAATTGGTAGAGAATCTCTTGGTTGAGAAAGGAAGGTTCCGAGGAGATTTTGTTCTTCTGGTGAGCTGGGAGAGAGGTTAATTCGGTGGTGAAATCTCTTGAACGCTTTCTTTGGAGCGAGTTATGGTAAGTGAGACCACTATCTGCCTTATTTGGATCACAAAAGTTGGATTGATAGAAGGATAAAAGTGACTCTGGCATTGTTGTTGGTAGAGGCAAAGCTGAATCCATCTGAGTATTGTACATATAATCAGAGTTTAATTGATGATGTTGTTGATTTGATTTGATGATTTCCCTGCAGGAACAACAACAAGTACCCCATATAAATATACATATAAGATATAAGAAAAATCATGAAAAATAAAAGCCTTAAAGACAATAACAAATTAGTACCTATTAGTGAGTAACTGAGGAGGCAAGAGATTCATGTAGCTAGCTTCAACTGCCATGGTGGTTGTTTAGGGTGTGCTTATTGTGTGTTGAGTTTGGAAGTAAGATGAAGAAAGGGAGAAGGAGAGAATAAGAAGGAGATGAGGGAGAGCATGCAATAGATGTGGCTGAGTATTAGGGAGGGTGAATGAATGAATGATTCAGGTTTATTTAGCCTTGGTTTTTGTGGGCGTTTTTAAGACATAGAAAGTCAAACGCATCTTTCCTAGACAGAGAAAATCTCAGCATATTTTTTTATGGAAGATGAGAAAATAAATTGTAAAACATGGCATGTCAGATTTTCGTCTGTCGGATTCGCTTTAACGTTTTTTTCTAACATTCACTGTTTTAGGAACATGGCTTTTAAACTTTTCCTTTTTTCTTCTTTTATGAAACATAATAATAATCAATACAGACATGATACATGCAATAAATAATAATAATATAATCACAGCGTTACGTAATAATTTTTGCCTATTCTTAATATAGAAAATCACGATTTACGTGCTTGTTATTTTTTGTCCAAACAAGCTTGATAGACATTAAACTTTACTTAATATCTAGAAAGAAAAATATAAATATTTTAGAAAATATAATGTGAAAGAAAAAATTAATAAATATTTGATATACAGATATGTTTATAGATACATCTCCCTGTTCCTTGACAGCTTCCTCGTGTCAATATCATGTATTTGGCATTTGCATTAGTAACAATTTTAAAACCACAAGTTCATAATTCATACTCTAGAGAATTCTCAGGTCTGAAAAGTTGTATGACCTTAATTATAATATGTTTCATGATTTCGCAAGGTTTATTTTAATTTTATAATATGTATATAACTGGTCTTTTAGAAACTATAATTTTTTAATTATTATAATATAGTCGAGTCAAATATTTGAATCAATCAATTAGGATCTACAGTAATAATTTGAATTAAATAATTAATATTTATTGAATAATGATATTAGGGTGATTAATAATTTAAATAATATACATTGTTTAAATAATAATTAGAAATTAAAATTTTAAAGCTATTATAAAATAATCAGAACAAATATTTGAATCAATTAATTAATATTTACTGTAATAATTTAAAATAAATAATTAATATTTATTCAATAATAATATTAGAATGATTAGTTTTTATGGAAAAAATAACACAATCAATCAATTTTAATGTTATTATAAGGACATATAATAAAATCAAAATATGTAATTTAAAAACTAATATTTGTTTGTTTACTATGACTAGGGGTGTAATTGGGTCAGGTCAAGTTTGATATATTTTAACACTCAATTTAGTGAAATAATTATAGGTCAAGTGGGTTAAAACTATTGATTTATTTTTGTAAAAAACACAAATTGAACCAATTTGACTTTAAAAAATTTGGGTTGGATATTGGGTTGATTAATTAAAATATTATTATATTTAAAAATAAAAAACTAAAATTAGGAAATCAAAACAACTGGTCTTGAGAATTTGCTAAAATAGAAAATAAAAGAAACAAAAATAGAAGATGAATTACTAAAATGAAAAATCAAAGAGACTAAAATGGAAAACGAAATAGGATAAAGAAAATGAAATAAACTAAAATGGAAAATGAAATAGGGTAAAGAAAATAGAACAAAATAAAAGGAAAAAAAGAGAAGTGAAGGGTGGTTATATTGATGGTCAGAATGGTGGACAATGAAGTACGAGTGTAACTAGTGACAGTTCTTCAATGTTCATTAGGGTTACACAACACCTTTATCAACAAAATTTTAAAATATTAACAATTTGTTATTAATTATATGTATTGAGGGTTCAAAACTAGCCTTAGAATCTTGTTAGATAAGCAACAACTTAATATAGTTGTGTGGTAAAAAAAATTATATTATTTTTATAAATAGATCAAAATCACTATATCCTATCATGTCCATTTTTTTTTATTTAAACTAAAAATATAATATGTGATTATAAAACATGCGTCCTAGCTTAATATGACATATCAATATCAACACCTAATGGACATATGATCATGTGTGGACTTAAAATATTTTTTCAACAAAATAAGAAATGCAAATCAAAAAACAAATTATAAAAGAACATATCTACTTCAATATAATGAGTAAAAATCTCTCACTTGTATAATGAAGTTCTCAATGTCCTCACTCTTTCAATTAAAAATTTTCAATTTTCAACATTCTTTCTTCCTGTCAAGTGTATTTCACACACTTTTTATAATTGGGTATATATATATATATAATTACATATTCATTTTAATTTAAAAATAATTATATATTATAGTTTAAATTATTTATTATAAATTTAAGATATATTTTATACATTTATTTACTATGAATTATAATTATATAAAAATAAATATTTGTCTAATATAATGAACATGCTAAAATATTAGCTAAAATTAAAAAAAATTAACATATTAGTAAAGAGCGCACACACATATATATATATATATGTAAGTTTTCATATGAGATAGTGATATTTTGTGAATGATAAATAATAATATATAAGTAAATTAAATTAAAAAAAATATAATTCATCTTTATGAGAATTGTTAAAACTGTGAAATTTCTTTAATGTAATAAAATATATTATTTTAATGAAATTATGTGTGTATTTTGTATTAATATATGTTTACATTTAAGAATGTTTATATATATGTGTTTATATATATATATATATATTAAAGGGAGACTTTATTTACCATTTCACTTTGCACTCATAAAATGTCAAAATCAATTTTGTTTGCATCGAGTTAGGGACTCATCAACCTAACTATAATTAGTTTAGTCAAAAATGAACTCAAAATCGAATCAATGATCTAACTCAATCCACTAAAATATAATTAGGTTAAGTTGATTGAGTCTATGAATAGACCAATACCCTCTTATACCATTAACGATAATTAGGGGTGGTCAAATGGGCTTAATACGTGAAACTAATCCGTTTAACCCACTTTTTTAGTCATAATAAAAGAAAAATATCAATCTATCAATCTGCGGTGTTCTACGAAAAAAAAAAGATTTATTGTAAAATATGGTAGACTAGTCCATCATGTCAATAGTTTTTATTGTTCATATTAAATAAAAATAATGATAATTTCAATGGTATAAAAATAATGTTGTCTTTAGACCTAATATTTTAAGTTAGGAGATAATTTTATTCAATTATTTTTTAATTTTTATAATTTTTTTCTTTTTTTTACTTTTGACATATCATTTTATCGGCCAACATCAATCCATTTTTAATAGGTTAAAGATCGAACAGACTAAAATAGTCAAGTTTATCCATTTTATCATTCCTAATAATAATTATTTAAAATTTTAATTTAGATGATTATATAGTATAATGTTTTGTATTAGAAAATACTATATAAAATTATTATAATGTTTAAAAAGAACGAGATGATCAAATATTGTGACTTTGATCAATCACTACAGAGAAAATAAAAAATAAAAAAATTAATTTACACTACTACTTATTACCCAACAAAATTTGTAAAAAAAAAGTCGTTTTTTATCTAACAATTTCTTATAGCAATTAAAAAAACAATGCATGTAGAAATTATAAAACGGCACAACGAAAAATCTGTTTTACTTTTAAGAAAATATTATGATATATTTTCACCATAATATACAATAAATATTTTAATTGAAATACAAGAATGATGTACGAATTAAAACATTAAAGCCTAAACAAATCAATTATTTTATAAGAACATATATTCATTATATTGTTCCTAAAATCATTTCTTAAAATATACTTTATTTTCATTTTCAAAATTGATTTCTCATTTTTTTGTTAAATACAACATTAAATTTTAGAAAAGATATGATTAAATTTTTTGTCCATTTACTGTGATTAATGTATCATTTTTTGCCTTGATATTTTTATACTCGAATTTAATCTATTTACTTTTTGGTTATTAGAATAAATTTTTAAATTTTTAATTATTACAGTTAAACTTTTCATTATTTTTTATTTTACTAAAACTCTTAAATTCTCATTTTTTGGTCTGAAATATTTTTCAATTAAATTTGTTAATTTTTTTTTAAATTGCTCAAACGTCATAAGTGATATACAAATATAAATATATTTACAACATAATATTTTAAAATAAATGTTTATATAAATAAAAATAATTATTTGGATATATATTAATATTCATAAAATTATTTTCACATATTTTAAAATGCTTAAATACATATCTACTAACAAATATTTCTGTAAAATTAAAAGTATAATTGAAAATCATGATAATATGAAAATATATATTGTAAATTAAAATGTATATGGGTTATTATTACA
The DNA here is from genome assembly GCA_025330945.1 of Mucuna pruriens. NCBI lineage: Eukaryota > Viridiplantae > Streptophyta > Magnoliopsida > Fabales > Fabaceae > Mucuna > Mucuna pruriens. The sequence continues at coordinate 6,266,013 of JAENHJ010000533.1, read as the reverse complement.
CCAGAATTGTAAAATACGGCTCGTCAAATCTTGGCCATCGAATTCGTTTAAACGTTTTTTTTCTTATTTTACATGTACTCGATTTTGAAACAGAGAAAATAAAAATATAATATATATTGACAATTCAAAGTATTTTATGTCATTCATTTATAAATAATTATATTTGATAAATATATGTTAATTTTAATAATAATTATAAAATAATCAGTGTTACATAATAATCTTTTTCGTATTCCTAACCCAAAATCACAAATTTACATACTTGCACCCACTTAACTCTATTTAATATTTAAAATAAAAATACAATAAATAATAAATAAATAATTTAATAAAAATATAAAATATTTATATAATATTTAATATATAAATATTTATGTATTCTTATTAGAGATAGAAACAGTTATCAATAAAGTTTATAACCAACCTCTTTAAAGTCTAGTCTATTATAATTTTTTTTTTTTGTTAATGTTAGGTTTAAATTTTTAAAGAATAAACTTCTTCGTAAGTAGTCATAAAAAGAAAAAATTAAATAATTTTTTTATAAATTAAAAGTTAATTTTAAAATAAACTAATATAATAAAACTTCTATAAATTAGCTTATGAAAAAACATATTTCATTTTTTCTTAATATCTTTCTATAAGTGTTCATTAAGAAGTTTACACATTCTAAATAGGTTAGAATTGAACTTATAAAAAAACCTATTAAACCTAACTACTCAATTTATTTATCTTTCTCTATATAATTAAAATTTTAATATAATATTACATTTATATATTTAATTTTTAATATTTTTATACCAAAATAAAATAATTTTTTATTTTAAAAATAAATTATTATTGTTAATCTATTTAAAAATAAGTCTATGATCTTTTTAACTTATTAACTTATTTAAAAATATAATTTTATTGATTTATTTAAAAATATTAATATAAAATAAAATTTTAAATAAGTTTAACATAACAAATTTTTAAAATTATTAGGTCAGTCTTTAAAAAAAGTCTTTAATAAATAATAGGTTACACATAAAACTCTTCTTGTTTTAAAGCTTTCCTCAAAACTTTAAAAAACTTTATCATTTAATTCTTTTGATTTTTAAATTTAAATTTCTTTTAATTCAATTCAATTTAAAGTGATTTGATTTAGATCAACTTTTTTAAAAATAATAAACAAATTTTAAATTATAAAGATATTTTTATTGTATTTTATTTATTTTATCTATTTTTTGATGGATTTATTTTTTCTAAAATGAAAAAATTACACTTTAAATGATAAAGTATAATAATAATTATTAATTAAAAAATAACGATTAACATGGTAACTAATATTCAATTTTGTTATATATAAATTTAAATTTATCTCAACGGGTAATTTTAAATTAATAATAATTATTATATTTTATATATTTTTAATTTTTAGATCCATACAAATGACTGCTGGGTGTGCAAGAATACTAGAATCCATAGAAAGAAAAAAAAAAGTAACTTATCAAATTTAAGAAAGAAAAGGTGATAGCATAGTTTGAAGTGCTTATTTTACCATCAAAATCAATGAAGTAAAAGAAATTAATTTTAACTACAAGGATAAAAATATGTTTATAACTAAATACCATTTTATTTCTTATCACTTTTTTCTTTCTAGCTAAGTTTGTAGAGAAAATATAATTATTTTTTTCTCTATTTCACTTTCTTTCTTACATCTCGTGATTTAGAGAACCTAAAAATTTATTTATTTTCCCTTTCTTCCAATTTATTTATGTTTATTTATTTCTTTATGTATCTGAATAAGTATAAAACTAATCTTATCAGAACTGGATTGGTGTTCAACTCGTTCAAGATGATGATTAATAGGTAATTAGTTGAACTGCTTCTATATTAAATTTTATAAGTTTATACAATACTAATAACATACCTTAGCTAGGTGGATTAAACTGCCTTTAAGCATCCGTATGTTTGTACAAAATTTAATAAATAGATTTCAGCGTGTAAAACTGTGACACGTGACACGTGAGTGAAGTAGTACCTTTAAGAAGGGTACTATATTCCCAAAGAAACTCATCCTTTAAAAATATATGTTTTATAATAAATAAACTAGAAATAAAATTTTAAGTGAATTTCAAATTATAGGGTAAAATGTACATTCTTTTCCTAAGATCTGAGGCTCGCATTTTCTCTTGTTGTTAAACAGTCTCCCATATATATTTAATAAAATGCCGCAAGCATTCTTTATTTTATTTAATGAAAAAATATTATCGAGATTTTTTTACTTTTTTTTAGACTCTCATTATTCATTATTGAAATTTATTGTAAATTATAAATTTTAATATGATTCGCTCTTACTTAATAAATCTCTTTGATTTGTTGGTTTTAAAAAAAAAATTTAATAACTTTTAGTTAATAATAAATAAAGTGTTAACAAAATAATATTAAAGAGACTATCTTTATCGGTCTTTTTATTTAATAAAGTAGTAACACTCACGTCTCTTCCATCGAGTGACATGGAGTTTTGTTAGTATCTTTTAAAAATGAAAGAGGGTGTGAATATTATTTAGAAAAATCTCTAAATGTATTTTTTAAAATTACATTATAATTAAACTTTATAACAAATAAATATGTTTGAATGTATATATTATATTTTATATTTAAACTTTGATATAGGATTATTTTTAAATATTATTAAATTCTATTTTAAAATAATTGAAAATTTTAATTTTAAAAATAAATATAAAATAATATATTAAAAGGAATAGAAAAATTAGAGGATGAAGGTTTTGAAAAAAAATATTAAAAAAATAGTTATATATAATTGAGAGAATAATTTTAAATAATGCATGAAATGTATATTTTAAAAAGGAGAAAACAAGAATAATATTGATAGTGTCAAATAAAAATAGTGACAAAAATAAAATTTTAAAAATTATGTATTCAAATTTTTAACATAAAAATTTAAAATTATTTAAAATATAAATTTAGTTAGAATTGAATAAATAATTAGTTGATAATATAAAATTGAGGAGATAAACGTAGTAAATAGTTAAAAGAGTAATAAATAATTGGTCAAAAGTCAATGATACGGTGTGGGGAAGATGCAGTGCATGTGGGTGGGGGCGCAAATACGGTCAACAATCAATACTGACTGCTGAATGCTCTGAATGGAACAGTTTCTGACTTTCTCTACTATCCCTCGTCTTAGGTCCACTCAATGTTTCGTGTTCAATCCACAACTTCTTCTTTTTTCATTTCTTTGCTTCACAAAACAATTCTGTGCAAAATTTCTAGTTTAACTAAGCTCCAAGCAGATTCCAAGTTATGCTGTCTTTGGAATAGCTTTTAAACGAGAAAGAAATTTTGCTTCTAATTTCATCTTTTTTTAAGTAAAAATAAAAAGAAAAAAGAAAACTGTAAGGGAATAAGTACTGTTAGAAGCACCAAAAATTTACTCTCACGGTGATGCCATTCGCAAGTATTTGGTGCTACTATATTCGAATTTGGGTAAAATATTGCAAAGTAAAAAATCAAAAGCATAAAGTAAATATGTCATATATGTTAGTTTAACTATATTGTAATTATAAACTAAAAGAAAAAAAAATGTTTAAAATTATAAATAATATATGTGTAGTTAATTTAAAGAAATGAGTTGTTTTTTAAGATAAAATAAATTTAGAGACTTTTTTTAGATATATACTAATTTAATATTTTAAGTGAATTTTTACACTAATAAAATAAGTATTTAAGGTTATTATTAATGTTTTTTTAGTGTTGACTATTTATGTGTGTTTCTGTTGATTCATTTATCTAGACTTGGACCAGATGAAAATTTATTTAATTAAACCAATGTGTGGATTCATATACGTAAACTTGGACCAGATAAAAATTTATTTAATTTAATCTGTGTGTGTAGACCTATAGGTAGACTTAGATCAGATAAAAATCTATTTGATTTAATGAGTGTTTGTCGACCCATATATGTAGATTTGGACTAAATAAAAATTTATCTAATTTAATCATTTAAATAGAGGGAAAAGCATATGAGAAAAAGGGATTGATTTGTTACAAATTTCTTCACTGTTAGGATAGATTAATTTGTCGCAAATTAGAGATGAATTTTGATTCTCTCTTTTGGAGATGCTTCCCTCATTATTAGTGATGGATTATAATTCTCTCTATGTATCCCTGTCTATTAGTAATAAATTGTGAGTCTCCGAGGAATATATTATATTACTAATTTTCAATAAATATATATCAAAGTTTTACTGTTATAATAAAAAATGCATATGCTTTTAAATAATAATAATAATAATAATAAACTACGACAATGTGACGAAATTATTCGACAACAATTTGTAACGAATTTAATTTTCCCTTACTATGATAAACACTAATAACGTTTGCCACTTGTTAAATACTAATACCTCCATTCCTCCTTTTCTGTTATGTTAGCACAAGGGTTTCATAATGTGTTAAAATTTGCAAAAATTCAATTATTATATAGATGCCCATGTTTGGCTTCACCTAGAAATGTGACCACTCTACTACTTAGCAGAATCACATAGTGTTATAAAAAGAAAGCATAGAATAAATTCTACTTATAAAGTTAGAAATTTTTTATATTAAAAGCACATAATCTTACATATGTTTATTCTCTGCCCCCACTATATTATTAGGTTAGGGCAGTTACTTCTATAAACAGGCAATTAAGGAAGAAGTAAATAAGTTGATTATTACTCAGAGTTTTCATGGTTCAAGGTAAATTGACAGCGCAAGCCCAAAATGTGGACTAACTACAGAGACCACTAAGAAAGTGACAGAAAAATTGGTAGAATGCAAGCAAAATCAATAAATTGACACTTGAACGTATAGAGTTTTTATTTCGAGATGGTTGAAGTTGAAATTTCTACTTCTGTGTCTGGAAGAAAAAAGACAACAAAATACCACATTGTTTTATTCTCATATGTCATTTTGAAAAAAAATATGTATTTATTTTTCATTTTAAAATTCTTAAACAAAAATAAAGAGATCAGTTAATTTTTCTTAATTACTGTTTGTTATAATATTAAACAATAAATAAAATCAAACCAAAGGAATAATATAAATAATTATCAACGCGCAACAAAAATATTTATGATACATTCTTTAATTAAAAAAAAGTAATATTTATTGAAATTTTTTACTCATAATTTTACTGGGATACTAATCAATTCCCAGAATTTTACATAGAAGTATGTCTATATTACTGATGCTAGTTTTTCAGGATTAATTCTTGAATAGGAATTGAGCCGTTAGAAGATTAATTAATGGACTAGAGTTTTTGAATATAAGGTATTTAATAACTACTAAAATTTTAAAAATTGTTTCTTATCAAAACCAAATTTGAAATGAAGTATCTTTTAAAAAATATTTCAAAGTTAGGTTTTACAGTTTTTTATTTTATTTTCCTTCTCTCACTTTATGGGTAAAGAAAATGGTTGGCAATATAATATTTTCCAATACCCTCTGTTTTAAAATTTATGTATAATAAAACATAAAAAAAATACATCGTATTATTTTATGAACTAATAAGTTTCATCTAGTAATAAAGAGTGAATCATTCATCGGTTAAAATATAATTATAGAAATCATTCGTCTAATGATCAATATGTTAAGTTTTTCACTTTAAATTAATTTAAATAGTTTATCAAACTAAATTTAAGTTAAATTAAAACTAGTGCCAAACTAAACTAAAATTTATATGACTAGACACTTTTAAAATAATTTTTTGGAGTCATTCCTTGGTCGCATGTCTTTGTATAGCCAAGATGTCTTGTCATTGTATAATCTAATTGTCAAAAATAAGTCACCTTCATTCATTTGCTCAATTGGTCAAATACGACGAATGTATCATAATATCAAAGTTTTAGGCAAAAAAATCTTATCAACTTACTTTTCACCATCAAAGCAACTTCGTTATTCCCTCTAACCTGTCTGTGTTTCACACTTATATTTTTCATTATTAAAAATATTGCATTATAATAAAAAAAATAGAATGAAGGGATTTCCATTTTAAAAATAATTTATTTGTGTAATGTACATATAAATTATTTTATACAATTAAAACTTTTAAAATATAAATTATATTATAATTAAAATTTATAATAAATAAATATTTTTGAACATATAAATTATATATAAATAATTTGTATTTTTAACTATTGATAATAAATAAAATTTAATTTAAAAATAAAAGTAAAATGATATATTAACAAAGATAAGATATTAGAAAAAATAAATAAAAACGTTCTCGTAAAAAAATTCTAAAAACATTTTTGCTAAAAAATATTTTTTAAAATATTTTTTGTTAATATAGTTATTCTAATTTATATAAAGTAGAGATAAAAAATTAATATTGATAGTGGTGGTCGTCAGTTTTTTTTATAAATATAAATTAAAAGAAAGACATATTCAATCAAGAAGAAATTAATTGAGTTTTAACTTAATTTTTAAAGTTTTATCTTAATTATTACAACTAAAATAAGTATTTTGATTTTTAATTCTACAAATAAATTATTCAAAATTTTCATTTGTAACAAAAGATTATATGAATTATTATTATTTTTATTATTATTATCACTGTTGAATTGTTTTCATCATTACAACAATTATGTTATTCTCACTTACTAATGATCATTATCATTTCTATTATCACCTTCATAATAATTATTGTTGTTGGCACAATTAATATGGTCAATATTATTGTTATTATTATCATAATTTTATTGTTTCTTCCACTATTTCTAATCATTGTCATTGTCACTATTACTTTTATTATTATCATCACTACTACAACAATTATCAATATTATAATTATTATTATTATTTTATTATTATTATCGTTATTATTATAATTATTATTTTTATTATTTTTATGTTTATTGTTATCGTTATCGTTATTGTGATCATTATTTTTATTATTATTTTTTTTTAGTTTTGTTATTTCTCGCTTTTTATTATTATTCTTGTCACTAAACAAGTTTAAAATTTTCTGGTTTAGATTTGAGATTAAATATTTAAATTTGAAAACTAAAAGATATAAAACTTTGGAACTAAAAATTATAAAATTAAAACTATTTGTAGTTATTAAAAATTCAAATTTTAATATTAAAAATTATACCAAACAAGTCTAATTTAGTGAATATTTATTGGGACACCCACCCAAGGAGATATCAAAATCAACATTATTTTTCCTTGTATTTAAATCCAATCTCATGTTTGACACTTTCATATCTTAATAAAAGTCTAAATATAATTCTTCTAATTAAATAATATGATATGAGGTAGAGTTAGATTTTCAAGTAAGATATTTCCTAGAAAAGGGCACCTATTCAATTGTCATTTTCACGGAAACAAACAAGGGACACCTCTCCCATCCTATGAATGGATTGACATCATCATACTTTCAAGTTTCAACTAACATGGAACCTACATATCATGTTCTGCCTGCAAAATTGATTGCTTTTGTAAGGTATTGCAATTGAATAATTTTCAATATCAAATATGTTGACGAGTATATGGGTTGAATAAAAAGGAACACTCACCCACCTTGTCCGAAGCCATCTAACATTTCCAATTCTTAAATTCCCCCACAAGCACGCACAATGAATAAAAAGGTGTATAGAGGATAAAAGAAAAAAAAAAAAAAAAGAAAAGGAGTGGCCAACAAAAAAGAGAGAACATAAATGTAGACAGATGGATTCCCACATCCACCTCTCCCCATCATCCTCCTCTACTTCCCATCTCCTCTTTTATTGCTTTGCTCCATCATCAAAATAGTACTATATCATACTTCCTTTCAAAACTATTTACCCTTAACCTTTAACCCCCTTGGAAGTAAACAATATATGGTACTCCATCCTAAACAATCAAAGAATCTTAATGTTTATTTAATAGAAAAAGAAACCATAAAAATAAAAAGTTAATATACTTAAAAAAAAACACACACAACTAGATGAAGTATATTATAATACTATAGATAATGACCCTTATTCGACCACTGAATTTTTTTATTTTGCTATCTCGTGGATGCTACATGTGTTACTGAATTGATTGCCCCAAGGCAAGCCAGAATCGTTCTCATGGAAATCCGAGGTACAATTATTAAATTGCAATAGAAAATTTCAATATGTGGGATTGAAAATTGAAATAATTGTGTATGTGGGCGTGAGATGCTTTAATTTGGGTAGCTGAAGTAATCTTGTCCTTTATTAATGACAGCTCTAAAACCTAATTGCAGAGACAAAGTTTGGTTGCAGTTGCTTGTTACATGTGGTCTTGGAAACATGAATAGAGACATGACACAAAATGTCAAGTGTGTCCAGATTAAAATATGTACTTTATTTATTTTGGATGTCCCTTTCATCATTAACGCGGAAAGAGCACTCGTAACTTTTCCATTTGGCCATAAAATATTTAGATTTTCCCTATAGTTTCCAAACTCTAATAACTTCTAGAAATAATGGAAATTTTGCTTTGAAGTTTGAGAAACATCAACTGCCGCTGGTCATCGACAAATTGTTGTTTTACTTTTTCTTTCGTTAATTCTTCAAATTAAGGTTGCATTTATATATTTGCCAACCAGTTTTGAAGATCCTGCGGTGATTCAAAATTGTGTCAAAGTTGTGAACCGCGTATAAGAAAAAATGTCTAATTGTGATGTTGAAAAGAGGATGAGCTAGGTGAAGTGCATGAATTTTTCAATTTTCATGTTTGATTATATACTCTCGAAGTAGCTTCTGTATTCTCTTCTTTGACTCTCTTTGCTAACTTTTTTCCTCCCTAAATAAAGTAATATCAATAGCCAGGAGTTTTTTTATTATTAATTATTAGTAGTTCAAGTTGAATAAAATTATTATGAGTTGATAAAAAAATAACATTGAGTTAAATAAAATTATTAAAAATGATAATTTTTAAAATATTTAACATAATTATATATTTAAATTTTCTAATTAAACTGTAAGTACGTGAGTTAATGCTACAGTAACCAACAGGGTATATGATTTCTTGTATATAACCGTTATTGAATTTTTTACTGAGCATGTGATCTTGTAAGATTTGGTTCACCAATATTAAAACTTTGAAGTGGGAAAACTTTAATTCAGATATGAAAAAGTAAAGCCACCTGTGCTTTTGGATAAAACGACATAAAACAATAAATTAACATCCTGCTATTTCTGAGGGGTGAAAAACTAGCAGGGATCTACATTGGATCTTGTGAGGCAGCATGGACTGAATGAGGCTATAGGACCACTTTATTTGTTGCAAATTTGGAGTAGATTTGAAGTGGGTAGCTAAATCATAATTAAACTGAAGGAATTGATAAAGTGTCTATGCTTTTATAGCTCGATCAAAAGCAAAAGGAGAGAAAAGGGTCCCCCATAAACCTTAAAGTTTTGGACTTTTGATTAAGTGAGTAATTATAGACGTAATAGAAAGGGAAACCAGATCTAATTATTTTAATTGCAAAACCTGATCAAGATGAAGTGATTAACTGACTTGACCCCATTGTGTCTTGTTTATTGCTGCTGCCTTAACCAACATGGTTGTTAATTACTTTAATCAAAAGTTAATGCTATGTACTATTTCAAATCTTTGCTCTTTTTTGTCTTCGTTGCTTTCGTATGACCCAACCTGGCTAAGTTAACTTGATCACAATTAATTATATTGTTCACGATTGGATGTTCATTAAAATAATAATCAAAATGTCTGATTACATGTTGTTTTCACATAAAATAACAAAACAAGTTAAGCTGAATAAGAAAGTCAAGAAACCCATTTTATAGAGAAAAGAAAAGAAAAAGAAACACTATATTTTATTGATGCAATTGATGATTTCTTAGGTATTTTATTTCGCTGTCTCGAAAAGAAGATCAGATCCCATTAATTAATCGTGTCCTCTTTTTATGCTTAGTTTTTATTCGAGGAGTTAATAAAGGAACATGTGATCTAATAATTGCCCATATAAAACACACAAGTGTACTTGTGTTATGATTCAATTGTTGACAATTATTAATATAACCTTCCTAGCTTGTTCCTGCCACTAACTGGAAAGCTACTAGAATCAACTCCAATCTTTAATGTTTACATTTTAATAGGGTGATTTTATAATGCATTTAACAGGAGTTTTTACGCGAGAGTAAAATCCTTTAGAATTAAAATTTACGTAGAAAAAAATTAAGAGAATCACCTAAGTTTCGTTTCAACATTCTAATTTAGTTAAAATATTTTTCTGTGATTAAAAATTTAGAAGAGGAAAAAAAGCAAGCTTTAGTGGGAAGTGCAACAATACTTGCAATAGACATGAGAAGAGAACGCAAATTAATAAAAATCAAACCTAAAAACTTTTGTTGATGCCACTGAATTTTACAAATTAAAATTTCAACAAATTAACTATATTAGAAATTTTAACCCTATATATTAGAATTTTGGACACGAAGTTATTTAAGTAAAACCCCGCTATAGGGGAATTAAAACCAACAAAGAAAGCAAAAATGAGTTTAATCTTTTTTTTCACATATGATTAAAAAAGAGTATCACATTTAATGATCGAAAATTTTAATTTCTTTTAAAGATCTATTAGCATTAGTTAATTTTTTTATACATATCAATTAGAATTCGAATTCTGAACTATATGTTTATGACACTTGAGTTGAATATCATTTAAATAAAAAAATCTGACTAATCTCTTATAGAACCAAGTAGCCAAGTGTGACTAATTATTAAAAAAAAAAGAGAGAGATGTATTATTTTGGTGTAGCCTTAATAGGGCCCTTACTATATACGCAGGAAAATAGGAGAAGTTATTTAAGAAAGAAGAAAATAGAGACGACAATGGAATCGTCTGGCTTTTTATTATTGAGAGGCAGTGTGTGGACACTCCATGAGTCATTATTAATAGTGCAGGACAAAGCTAAAGTCCAAAAAAGAAAAGCAAAAGAACAAAATGCGTAGTTACAATATATTACATATGAATAGCATATATACTCTCTTTCAACATGGTCATGAATTGCTTTAATGCTAACTTGAAAGGTTGTCCACAACCCCCATGTGATTAGTCCTTCTCCCTAAAATCATCAACATGGCATTGGCAGCTACCTCTTTCTTCCCCGTACATTGCAACCATGATGTGGGGTGCATGTTCTAATTTTAATTACAATATGCAATTACGTTAACATATCTATATACTAATGAATTGTAATTTTCTACACGTCAATTATTTCAAATCGTGGTCTAATAATCCATTATTGTCCTTGCTTAAAAATATAATTCAATTTCTTAAGGATTGGTCTAGGCTTATAATGATGAAAACCATGATGAAATATCCCCTTTTTCCAGGAAGTTTCTTGGAGATATAAGACCTTAACTCTCTGTCCTACAAATCAATTCCAACTTAGTAGCACTACTTGAACAAGAATGATTAGACATTTGACACTCATCATACCTGGACACATTCTTTTCACTGTGATAATCAATCAATTTTGGTCCTTGACGCGTAAAGTTAAAATTTCAAAACAGCCGCATATACCAATTCGTAATAGATTCAATTACCATGATTTCTATCATGAGATTTTTTTTTAATATATAATTTATAAAAAGCTTAAATATATTTTCTAATTTTTAAATTTAGACCAATTTTCATTTTAATCTCTCAATTTTCATTTTATTTTTAGTTTTCATATTTTAAAATTGTTACTTTTAATTTCTTGATATAAAAATTATTAAAAATTAAAGATATTTCTTACGTAATGAAAAGATTCTCCTTTATACCATCAATAACTATGTAAATTATAACATTAATTAACTTGTATTTTATTTATCATAGCAGATATGTCGAAGAACTGAATATAATAAAATGTAAAAAATAAAAAAAGAAAATTTAAATTTGAGAAACAAAATCAAAATTAACTCAAATTTAAGTGATAATTATTTAAATTTTTATATAATAATAATTTTTATTAAAACTATTTTAATATAATATTTATTTTTCTATTATATGAAGATTTTATTTTATAATATTTAATTAAAATATATATATATATAATTATTTCAACATCGAGTACTCAAGAAATTGATCAGTGTACACCAAACTAGTTGTTGGATAAGAATATATCCAGAGATATTGTCAAGTGGGAGGTTCAAGGATTTAAATATTGTGAAAAGACCATTCTTAAGAAGTGAATTGGTACAAGCCTGTTAGAACTATCTCTGAAAGGAGGAAACATGTGAACATATACGTACAAAAAAAACAATCAATAAAATTGAATTCAAATACTAGGTATGTTTAATATATTAAATACTCAAAAAGAAAATTATAATGTTTATAGTAATTCAATTCAACTAGAACAAAATTATGGTTGTAAGTAAAAAGAATGGATGATCATATAAGCAAACAAAATTTTGTATTAAATTAGTGTTAATGAGATAGGGAGAATGGATTATTATTATTATTATTATTAGCGCGGTGGGCATTGAGAGATGGAAGAGTAGATTGAATTGAAAGCATGATTAGGTTTGGGAAGAGAGAGAATATGACAAAAGTTAACAAGAAATGAGAAGCAAAGTGAAGGAGATTGGTGTGCATCACTTTCTTGGAATTTCTCTTTTGGAGGCTGCTGGATGAATGAGCACGATAGCGAGGAAATTGTGCGTATTATAAACAACTTTAATAGTAATAATAATTCCTATAGTGTTGTCACGAGTCACGTACTTTAATGAAACTATTATATACATATCGGACCCCGTAAGGGATAGGGGTGTGGACCAACCTCTTGTGGTGACATAGATGGATGATTGTTTTTTTGTTTCCTTTCTCAGTTTTAAATCAATTTATCAACTCATGTTTGAGTACTTGTTTGGCTTTACTCACAAACTTGATGTGATTGATTCAATATATCTCCCTTTTTTTCTTTCTTTTTACGCACAAGTGGAAACCCATGAAAAATGCACCACCCTTATTTTTGTAACAAGTGACGCAAATTATTTGAAATACTATTAGAATTTAGGTCTCTTTCATAGACCAAGCACAAGGGCTAAGCTCGATTAAAATCAATAAATATATAAAAAATAAACACGCATGGTTCATTTGTTTAATTCACACCATGGGGCCATTTTTTATTCATGGCTTAACTAATTGATTATGTAATCAGTTATTGTTAGCATGTAAATTAAGGGCAACCAAATGGCACGCAAGCATGCATGCTTCACAAGTTTGACAACAATATATAAAGAAAGTAAAAAAAAGAAAACAAAATTTAACTACAATTTTTAATTTTATGTATCTTTGATATTATTTTTTAATCAAAATCAAAGTTTTACCTTGGTAGTTAGTATTGATTTTTTATCAAAATGAAAATTGAATTTTAATTAAAAATAATTAACAATAAAAATGTTTAAAATATTGTACTTTAATTTCCTCCAAAGTTAACCCGAAGGTACCTATATCATCATATGTTAATGCATGCTATTCATTTTCTTCTTACATATAGGTGAGTGAAAGGATCGTGTATTTTAACATAAATAAGAGAGTTCAATTCAATTGTCTTACGTAAGTTCTTGATATATAAAGTGGCTGAGATGCAACTGACATTGCAATATAATTCGTTCTTGTACAACGTAGATAGTCAAATTCAATTTTTATTACACTCTTGGAGGTTGAAATTGAAAGTGATCAAGCGAAAAAAATATATCGAAAAGGATAATACTCTTAATCAAGAAACTTCATCATTTTGCTAAGATTTAATTGACGTATATTATCTATTACTATTAAAACCTCACAGACATCGCTATAAAATTAACCATTTGGCTGAGAATGATATATAGTTAGGTAACGTATTTCTTAGTAGTAATTAACCATGTGTGTATATGATACAATGCACCTTTTTTTTATACATAAAAATGGTGTTATAAATTATTTTTAAAAAGTAGTTCATTTACTAGCCGTGTAACCGATGAAAATTATCATATATGGTAACTTTTTAATTTTTACATGATTGTTTTTAAAAATGTTAATTTTTAATTGGTTGACCACTTTTTTTACATATTATATATATATATATATATATTAAACTCATACTTTTTTTTATCTTTAATTTGTTTGTGAGACCAACTAACATGCTCTTATCGCATCATCGGCTTGTACAAACCAGAAAAAAGGGTTATCCAGTTTCCTTAATTGCTTTTATTTTAAGTCTCTTAAGATAATGATGGGTAACATACTTATTAAAAGAAAAAGACAGTTATTGATGACAAATCAGGTTCAAATCAAACCAAAGAATTTATGACCGGAAAAGGACAGATTAATTTGATAATTGAAATCTGTTCAATTCATGGCAATTAGATTTGGTCCCACAAGCACCTTTAGCCCCAAATACTTACTTTTCACCCATAACCACTATTTTAGTTTTGGCTTGTTTGTGTAACCTCAATCAACTATATGTGTGAGGGACACATCCAATTGGACCTGTCTTTTCAGGAAAACAATGAAAAGATAAAAACGGTTTTGGGACATGACATGTATGTATGTATGATATGCAATATTGCAATCGTGTCATTTTCACTAACTGCACCCATTTATTTAAAGCTGATTTAGACCATTTCATGTGCTTGACCCTTCTCACAACTTGTGTATATATATATATAATTAATTTATTATTGTGGCTCTCATCTATAGCAGGGTCAGTCTATTTTAGAAGCAAGGAATCAAAGTTGTGCATTTGGATCAAAATCTATTGTTAGGTGAAACGTTGAATGGGAAGACAGTGACAATTAATAAACTCATTATCCAGATCCAATTACCCTTATATATAAAATGCCGCCTAGTGTATTAAGTATTTACTTACTAAGAATTTCAAACAAGGAAGAAAAAATTATTATCAACAATTAAGTTACACAATTTTATATTTAGTACTTGAATTCTGTTGATTAAATTAAAATAATTTTACATAAATTATCTATGACTGTTTATTTTCTTGTTATGTGTAATTATATGTTTATTATGTCCATTATTTCCTGCTAACGTCTCTCAAGTGTCAATTATTTTCAGTTTTTCTTCTTCACCTGACTTGACCCGTGAAGCAGCCTACGTGAACAAAATATCTTGACTTTCTCAAAATTATTTGAAGTTTTCATCCGTGATGTAAATAAATATAATAATATACTCAAGTTTATTAGAAAAGCTAGTAGATAACTATGTAGTTTTAAAATGAAAGTTAAGCATTGCAAGGCTTCTTTCTTTCTTTCTTTCTTTCTTTAGAAATTTTGATGTAATCGATTGCAATTAAGAACGCATTAGAAGTCATGCCTCACAAGTCACAATGACAAATTTACATTTGTAGCTTATTTTTCTTCTCCTAATGTGTTGTTGGTCATAAATAAATGGCCATAGGTGCATGAAGAATTGTCCTTGATTGAAGGGAATGCCTTGCGTCATTTGATTATAAATCTGGGTGATAGTAGTATGAGAAATATTTGGCTAACCTAGAGTTTGACTTCTCGGGGAGAATTATTTATTAACAGAGAATATATTTAAATGATCTTCTGCATGCGTACGTGTTTTTCTTTCCATTTTCAACAATTTAAATTTCTACAAGAATTATCAACTATGCACACATGTTTGTGAGAAATTCTAATAAAAAACGTTTTGAATGAATTGGGCCGTGTTGACTAAAATAAATGAATTGGGCCATTCAACACGAGAACCTATTTAACTTTTGTTGAATTATAACGAAAGAGAAGTTTTCAGCATACTATATATGCATGAGTTTGAAAGTTTGGCTATTTTGACCCCGTGAAAATGCAATAATATGGTGATAAAAGTGTACTCTACTTTACCAATTTCATCTGGAACCTTTGGAAATTTCCAGTCCTAAGGAGAAAATGGATGATATTTTGTTGACTTTGATCTTTCTTCCTTTCTTAAACTTATGGGTGTATCCTACCAACAAGTGATGGGTGTGAATAGCACTGGCTTCAGGTCTCTTATGGTCAAAATTTCAAATCTCGATTACTGTGTATAAAGAAAATTTTTAAGAAGAGATTAAAAATCTTGATGATTCATCAAGATACTCCTTTGCCATCAATGTGCCCAAAAAAAAACATACAGATGTATCCATATTGAAGATAACTTCAATAAGAAAATAAAAAAATAAATTTTTCATTAAGAATGAATTGTGTTTACTAACGAAGCATGGGCTTATATATATGAAAATCAAATATCTGTTTCTTGATTGAGTAGGTGATGTCAAACATGTGCCTAAAGTTATCATTTGGTTGATGATATTGTGCTAAGGTTGATTGCTTGACTTCTTATATGAGGAGAGATTTTTATGTAGATTTATTACACAACAAATTGGTAAGTGTATTAGGTGTTACGAGTGATGAACATCCTCCATAATGATTCACTAGCTACTATACATTTATTGGAGAAAATGTGAACTTCAATTGATGAAATTTATGAAGTTATTTTCGTACGGGAGAAAAAGAGCAAACTAGCTACTTTCAGTGACTACTAGTTACATTATTACAGGAACCAATTTTGTTAGTGAATATTCATTAATAAGTTATAAAGTAAAACGTTAATGTATAAAGAGAGACTTTGATTAGTTGTTAAACAAATATATGTTAATGTAGGTGTTACTCTTTATAAGCATATATTTTAAAAACTGCTAATAAAGAATAAAATCAATTTTAAAAAATTCATAAATTTTATTAATGATTTATTTAAAACCGTTAATGAAAATATTTAAATCAAAAGAAATTTCATTAAAAAAAAATATTCTTTTGTTTTAATGTATTTTTCTGTGTATGAATAATATGTATTGTGATGAAAAAATAAAAACATTTATTATAAAATATTTTTATATTGAATTATATAAATAAATAAAAAGAATGTTCTTTAGCATTGATTTATTTACATAAAAATATATTTATTTGATTAGATTAGAGAGTTTACTGAATTTAAATAATTTATTTTGAATTTATGAATATTTTTGTTAACGCTTTTTAAACTAAAAAAGTAATAAATAGGCCCTTGTAGTTGTTCTTCAACAAAACTGCTAATAAAGGTTTTTCAAATTAAAAATTATAGAAAATATAGTAGCTTACTTTTATTTATTTAAATAAGTAAAATATAGAAGTCCTAATTTAATTATATAAAAAAAATGCATCCAAGAGTTGAAAAAAAAAAAAACTTGATGATTGTAATGAATGATGCTATATTTTATATTTACGAACCCATTTATTTACTAATTCCTTTGTTAATAAGGAATTCTTTTTTGTAGATCTATTTGAAAATTTAAAGATAGGAAATAGTCTATTTTATTCTTTTTATAAATAGTAAATAGCTTTCTGAATTTATAATTTAGTGAATGGTAACACAAAACTAACGATTTTTTTAGGACAACACCAAACTTAAAACTATAAGTATATAAGCCGCTATCAATGGCTTTGTTGGTAAGTTTTAGCTCGTACTTTAAAGATGGCACACTTATTAATTAAAATTTATCAAAAATTACAAAATTATGAACAAAATTCACTCTAAATTATTATTAATAATAAATTTCGAACAATAAAAAAATGTTTAAAAACGTATATTAGAGTATTGCTAGATTTCTTTTAATTTATGCTGTAAGGAAACTACCTTTGGTACCACCTCAAATTCTCACTGAAAAGGATAGCATTGCTTTTACCTTGGAAAGAAAAACCTCTCCACTCCTAATGTACGGTGGGATTAAAGGCCACAGGTTTAATAAATCTAAAGGTCGACAATGCAAATTGCTGGAACTGGAATCATTATAGAATAAGATCAACACATATACATGATTGATGACAATATGTATAAAAAGGAAATCGGACTTCAAATTGACAACCCAATTTATATTTTCAAAAGCATTTATAAGCAGAACAAAGTGACCAACATACGACCTTTATCTATATCTATAACTATATTACATACAAACTCATGCCATACATTAGTATTATTACTCAGATAATCACAAGGTTGAAATAACATGATAAAAGGTCTCCGAGAATGGTGCTTATTTTCCACAGTTGAATCCATGACACACAGATAGGACTATTATGAGGATCAGTGCTATCAAAATTCCGAATACAATCAGCTTTATCTTCATGTTTTGCAGCCACATCTTTCGACGGATTCTGGTTCCAGAAGTCCTGAAATCTTGTGCCTGAAAGAAAATATTTATTTCCTCAGAAATGGTAAAATATAAATTTGTGCTGCCACATCCATATCGAAGCTGAAATTGGAAACAGAAAAGTGAAAACATATGGATCTCAGGATCCCAGTTCTTTTTTTTTTGGCATGTGAAGAGAGGACAAGGGAGGGAAACTGTAAGATATAAAAACAATTCTTTAAAAATAAAAGTGGATGTAACTAGCTGGTCTGAGAGATAATGAAGATATCAAAAGTGAGGAATCTCCTTTCAATATTTAGAAATATATGTTGTACTTAACATCTACTTCAATACCGATTCAGCCACCAAAAGAAAGAAATCTCCTTTCTATAGCATAGATATGAATTTTTTTCATAAATTTCAGTCCTTCAGTGCAGACTACACCATAAAGGAACGACATGTAGATGCATACACATTTAATACGTAGCACATAGTACATACTAACCTGGTTATGAAGGTTCTCAGTCTTGTCCACCAGAAGCTCTATCTTGTCTCCCCTGTCAAGAACCTACATTGAATTATACACTCATCAATATAATCTGATTAAATGCCCTTATACTCTGCCAAAAATTGACTGCATTTTTCTTCTCTCAATAAATATAACTGCAGTAATATTGGCCTATCTATAGCATGGGTATATTATTATGAATATTGTTATAACATAGAAGAAAAGAAACCAGAAAGCCACTCCTTTATGTGTCATAGAAATGGCACAAATTTCTATTGCCTTGACGAATTAACATTTGGTATAAGTAGAATTAACTACAACAATTGCTTAAAATAATTTGTTTTTTAACTCAAGAAAGGATTGGACCGAGACTCAATGATGCTCAAAAAGCACAGCTAAGTACAATAGACCTAAGAAACATATAATTTTGAAAATCCAAGTGCACAAGCATATGAAACTAAGTTAACGTAGGCGCCTACATTGAAACTTGCCAACATACAAATAACCAAAAATGTGAAGATTAAAACCCGAGTATTTATTTAAGAAGGAAAAAATATTGAAGACTAAAAAGTGAACATTTATAAACATCAGGAATAAAGTGGTATCTAATATTAAAATAAAGTAAAAAAACAAGATGACCAATGGTGTATGTCTATGTGAAAGTGAAACCCATTTAATATACATCTCTGTAGAAAGCTTCAACAGAGATTCAAAGAGAGTACTAAACCTATGATACAACAAAGAACATGAAATGATCATGCAACTATGATCAATGAATTTAACAATGGTGATGATGTCAAAGATTACATTTTCATTCTTGTGCTTTGGACATGAGATTAATTGATCATAGCGTAGACAATTGGTGATTTTATCTTGGTTCTTTCTTCATAATTTGGAATGCTTGTATTGCATCTTTGTTGTGATAATATTTATGTTTTGTTGTTGCAATAGTTACATTTTGCTTGAATTTATGCATCCCGTTGTATGGTACCCAACACACTTTGACCAGTATTTCACATATGTATCATAAGGCATCATAGTTGTATGGACTGACATCCCACCCATACTTCCTCAGAATAACTAATTGCCATAATGAAGTAGAGTTTCTAAAGGAAAGCACCCATCACTAGCAACCTACTTTTAGAACTAAATTTCCAAGACCTTACCACCCCCCCCCCTTTTTATTTTTAGGTTTGCAGCAAAATCCCCAAATAACAAGAGCTCTTCTCTAATGACCAGGATCAGACCTTTGAGCCATTCCGGTTGCAAAACAAAATAGTAAGATATAATAAAGGGATGTGAGACAAAAAAGTCTACAAAAGTAATGCAACTGCCCAAGGTATAATAGAAAGGAAGAACCCTTCCAACTGTCAAAGCATTCAAATCTTGTGAATGGCCTGATCCCAAAATGAAAATAGGCCAAGGATTGCAATTCAAAGAAACACCCAATTAAGAGACCACAGCAAGATTTGACAAATGCTGAGAGAAGCAAAATATGAGTATCCAATTTCAAAATCAGTTAACCCATACAGCAGTGCAGAGCAGCCAAACCAAAAACCTACTACACTGAAGTGGGGTGGCCATGAAAGCCATACCCAGCCACTACACACTATGCAAAAACATGATACAATGGAACTCCTGCTGCAGCCTGGTGCCATGACATGCCACTATTGCACAATATTAACTACTATTACGTAATTTAGCCTGCTGTTATATAATCTACTGTACATAGCTCATAGCTCAGTACTTCAGTTAACTAATTTTCCTACAGTTTTCTACAGCTAGTTTAGATATCTCAACTGTTACTGTTCTGTTACAGTCTGTTGTAACATAATCAGCTAGAGTTAAGCTAACTGCCTAACTATATATAATTAGGCCTTGTACAGAACTACTAAGTAATTTTACATTTCACATTTCAGCTTCCAAATATCTCTGATTTCTGTCTCAATCCTCTCCTCATTTTCTTTTAATTTCTCACACTTTCTATCATTTACCTTCCACAATTTCTGGTTTTTAAAACAATTCTATTTAGCCTCATTACTTTTAGCTAGCCTCTAAGATCTGATGGACAGACTGAACATTCACAAGGTATAGCTGCTCCTCTAACAAAGACTAGTAATCATTAGCAAACTGAAAGGCAACATTACCTTATCTCAACCTACTCTAATACCCTTGATTCCTATCTGTGTATCAACAGCTGTTAAAAACTCATGACTGACTACTGAGAAGAAATTAGGTAGAAGGTTCCCTTACCTAACTCCTCACTGCCCAATAGAAAACAAGCCTTAGGCTCACCATTCATGACCCAGGAAAGATAGCAGTTGAGAAACAACTAGCAAACCCACTTTTTCCTTCTAAACCAAGAACCCAAACTCACCTGATCATAAGCATTTTCGCAATCCAACACTTAGATTAGACTGCATTTTCTTTTCCTCAAAAATCATCAACCACTTCAATCTCTATCAAAACAGTGCCGATTATGTCTTCTTGAAATGAAATGATAGCACTCAGATTTCTAAATGCTTTCTAGTAAACCTTCTTTCATTGTATCTTGGCTCAGCCTATCAAAACCATTAAGATTCTTAAAACCTAGACATTAGACAGCAAAACTATGCAACCTAGACAACATAAAAGGCAGAATGGGGAACTTATTGGTTTCTCATTTCCGTTCCTACCCCTCTGCCTTGGCCCTCTTTTTACCAAAACTATGCAACCTAGCTACCCGAAGATCACAATAAAAACAAACAATCTCATTTTTGCTTCTGATTGGTCATCACATATATAAACCAACTTTTTTTTTAGGGAGAAGAAAATTGGATACCTACCTGGATCACAGCTCATACATTTTGATAATCACTTCAGATCCCAAATATAATAAAAACAATATCTACATATGGTTATGCCAGATCAGTATCTGTTATGCCTAAGCTTGACCTATAGAAATATCAATGCTTCACAAGTACAATGCATGAACTTCATACAAAACAAAGCAAAATAATTTTAAGTTCTTCAAATTCAGTTTTGCTCGGAGATCAACTCGACACTGTTGTCTTTTTTTTTTATTTTAGGAACATAAAACACAATCATATTTATTGGCAAAAGTGATTCTTGTACCAACTGATCTCTTCAGTTTCTATGGTATTATCCTCTTAAATTAATGCACCTAAGTAGTGCATCTGTACCTTTTCAATATTCTCCATCATGACACCTTTAACTTCAGAAACCTGAGCTTTCACCTTTGCAAGCTTGCTTATCTCTTCAGGATGATCAACACAGTACTGCATATGTTCCTTCAACTTTGACCTGTGCAAAGAACTCAACACATTAGTTAAAATAACAAGTTAAAGCCACTAGCTTAAACTTTACAATCTTAGAACAGAAAATTAATACCCAAATTCCTTGTTAAGGCTGTTGGCAGGAGCTGTGGCAGCCTTTCCACCACTATATTTTGACACAAAATCATCTTTGATGCGCTCTAGAAAAGCCATGGGCAACTGTCTTCCAATGGATTCATCTGCAACGACACAATATGCTACAAATTTCCAAAAGTCAGACATTTCAGAACAGTACCAAACTTCAAAATTTTTAAGGTTCGCCTATATAAAAGTAGTATCAGTTGATAAAATTAGAATTTAAAAGAAAACCACTAAAAACAGAAATGCAGGAACATAGTTATCAATCTTAGATAGCAGCGCTTTGCAGCCAGCCACAAAAAAGTTATAGCAAGATAACAGATAGATGGATGACTGCTATTCTAAACATTTTAAATACAAATTAAAAATATTGAAAAATATATATTTTTAGTCTCTATACTTTAAGTCAAACAAGGTCAATGTCACTATACTTCATATCGATGAACTTGGTCCTCAAACTATAAGAAACATGTGGATTTAGTCTCTCTTAACTATAAAAAAACATGATGAATTCTTAGAGGACAGACTAAATTCACATGTTTTTTTAAGGTTTAAGGACCAAATTCATCAATATTAAGTATAGTGACCTTGACCACATTTGACTAAAAGTATAGGAACTAAATATACATTTTCCCTTAAAAAATTTTACTACACATATATATGCTAAAAAAAATCCAAAATTTAAGATATATTCATACTTAATATTTAAAAGCCATAATCTTATGCTAAATAACAAATCAATAATAACAAATGTCAAGAAAAAATGAGGAATCAAATAAGTTTAAGCCTAGGCTTGAAGTAAAGAAGTAAACTCAGAATATATATATATAAATAAAGGGCGAGCAACTCCACAACAGAAGAGCAGAGGCAGAACAAAAGCAAGACCTATGTGAAAGGAAAAATACTTGCGTGGAAACTGGGTCAAGCTATAGAGAACATGCAAAAGAGACATATGGCTTGCAGCATGTCGGCTAGCATTGGGTCAAAGGCATTGTGTCAAAACAGAGACGGTTGTGGGTGATGATAATTGGAACGAGTTTTGAACTAGGGTTTTCAAAACCATTACACTACTGGCGAAAAAGAACAAAATCACAAAACAATCCACCAAAAACAGGTACAAACAACAGAGAAAAATTGTCGGGAATGGCGAGAGGACAGGTTTAAGCCGCTGATTGAGAAGCACAGCCACGAAAGCCACAAACATTGGCAATTTCCGACGCGAAATCTCCAAAGCCAAAATGCTCCACAATTCAATTCCCTGGCAATTAAGGCGACCACAACAACGCCCTCTCTATTGCGCACTACTAACAACTAAGAGAAGGAACAAAACAATACCTAAGCATAAGAAAGCAACATATATCGATATCATCCTATTGTCTATTGGTCAGTTCATTAGTCGTATTGTAGGCACAAGAGAGAACAGAAATTAGTTAGACCGAGACGCAAAACCCTAAGACAAACGATCGAGAAGCAAGTAGAGCACAAGCGAGGAGCATTAAGAAGATAATCACAAAAATTGAAAAGCAAACATACTGAAGCCATTGTCGACGAGGTAATTGAAGGTGTGAGCGTCGCAGTTGTAGGTGAACTTGTTGTTGGAGGCAGGGAGCTTCTGGAGGCACTGAAAGGCGATGGAGTTGAAGTTTCCGCTGAACTCGGTGTACTCAGCGAGGACGACGGTTCCGCGAGACACGAAAGCGTAGATCAGAGACTTCTGCCCCATCGACGATTGAGTAGGGTTTTGGATAGAGATCTGGGAACAGGTCGCGGCGGTGTCGCGCTTTTGCTCTCTCTCTCTTTCTTTGACTTTTGAAGAGAGACAAAGGAAAACAAAGAGAAAGGTTTGGAAAAGTTTTTTAAGACTTGAGAGAGTTGCAATGGGATGGTGTACGAAAGGGAGGTTTTATCTTTCAAATGCAAGCATGGAACCAATAGAATAACCCGTTACGCAAACCCAATTCCGTGTTATTACGTTTTTCTTTCACTGTATCCTCGCAAATTTAGCGGTTTTGGTATTTTTGTTAAATATATTAAACAATATATATGTATATATAATTTTATTTAAATTTAAATATAATTAAACAATAGTCGAATCCGTAACAATACCGGAGTAATAGCTTTTTTTTTCAGACAGTTAACGTAATTTGTTGATACTTTCTTCTTTTTTACAGAATTTGTTGGTAATTTGGTAAACTTTTCATTAATTTTTTAAATTAAAATAAAATGAATAAGTGTGTTGATTTTTAATATTAATAAGAATGTTATAATAGATTAATTAAACAATAAATGAGAATGAAAAATATTATTGTAAATTAATGTGTGGATTTTGATCATTTCTATAATTTATTATGAAGATTTAAGAGGATTTGTTAAAAAAAATATAGTATTATTTGTTTCAATTCTTGGGAATTTAATTTTTTAATTGTGAAATATGGTTAGTAGTAACTAATAAGAAGTTTTTAATTGTGAAATATGTTTAAATAATAATATGAATAAAAATAACAACGTACAAAATTCTTAATACAAAAATATTGATGTAATAATAAATAATAATGTAATTTTTATTTATTTATCACGATATTATAAAAAAAATTAACACATTTATTCACGATAAATGTTTTGTAAAAAAAATAAAAAATTTCCAATAAAAAAATCTAAATATGATAGTAAGAGTATTTTTAATGGTGTTTTTTATCTTTTGGGTTCTTAATTTTTTTTTTTTTTTTAATCTTATCGTATTATAACAGATTTCAGAATTTTTTATTTTTTATTTTAATAATATAAAATGAGTCTCGTATATCACCTTGCACCTTTATACTTTTATTTGTATTTTAATTTAAAATAGTAAATACCCAAAAAAAAATATTTTTATACTTTTTATATTTCAATTAAGAATCGGGAAACTAGAGTTTTTTCTCTCCTTTATTTTTCAATTGAGTCAATATATTTCAATAGAAAATTGTTTGTGCATGGATTCTACCTGCACTTCTTTTTTCTGTTAATTTTTAGTTGAATGTGATGAGAGATAAATTACTATCCAATGCTAAAAAGTGGATTTTTAATTTATAAAATAATTATTCTCCCAGGTTGGTTGCAACATATGTACTCCAGTTATAAACATGTTGAATAATGGTTCTTACACACAAGAATTTAGGATAACTTTTTTTCTAAATAACCTGTATTTTTTTGTTTGAAAAAGATTTTTTTGGATTATCATGGGATTATGAGCTGCCTAATTCTCTTTCTAAATCTTTAATACAGCTTAAAACTCAAACTCAATATCATTAATTAAATTAGATTGTCAATTAATTTTTAATTTATTCGTTATTATAGATGTTCTAATTCACATTATTTTAATAGTGCATAACTTATTATTCGAACAAACAACATATTGTAATAAGAAAATTAAAAATTAAAAATCTTTATTTGAAAAATTGACCTTAAAGGTTATGTTTGAATTCAAGAGGACATTGAAAAATATGTAATTTGAAAAAAAAAAAGGTTAAGTGACTTATTGAGTAGAAAAAAACTAACAAGATATTTATAAATTAATTTGGTATTATTTCATAATGAGAATAATCCATGCCTCTTTCATTTTTCTTTTGTTTTTTTTTTCAAAACCTTTTTGTTTTTTTTTTTTCAAATTCTTTTTTTATTCTTCTATCTTTTAAATATTTATATATAAGTTTATCCGAATGATGTTTGGTAATTTTTATTATGATTCGTAGATAAAGTAGTTTCTATTGACATGGTTAATTGATTGGTTATAATTTGCTCGCCTTTTGTTTTATGTCTAATTGCGTAATAATTTTATAACTTGCTTTATATATATATATATAATATGAACTCCCAAAACAGCGTTTCGGACACGACATTTCTTTCTTATATATATATATAGAAGCCAAATAAATAATCAAAACAAAATATTACTAATAAATAAAAATTAAAGAGCTATCAAAAAAATTAAATTAAATAAAAAATTAAACTAAATTAAAGGATAACTCACCCACTAAATCTTACCCTCTAGTAAAGGTAGAACTCAAGTATATGCATTCACTCAACGAAAGCCTTGCCTCGCCTAGCAAATAAAGCAAAAGAGGGCTCAAACTATATTTGGTCGCTCAACGAATGAACCTTTTGCCCAACAAGTAAGTCAAAGGGGCTTAACTTCCTAAGAGTTCACATGTCTCGCTGAGCAAGGTTAAACCCTCACTCTGCCAAGGGACTTACAAAGATAACGCTAAATTCTTACATCTTCTTCGTTTAACAAGTGGGATGACTCACTCATTGAATGAATTCACAATGACTTCGTGCTTTCAGCTACGTTCACTTAGTTCAACAACATTCTTTGCCCAGTGAGAGAAGCACATAGAGCATCCTCTCAAACTCTCCTCTTATTTGCTTAGTGAGTAGAAAACTCGCTCAACGAAAAATCTCACGAAGACATAGTAAATCTAAGTCTATCATTATCGCTTAGCAAGGGTATTTCCCTTCACCCAACGATTAAGAGCCACAAAGAGTGCTTGAAACTCCCTCAACGAATCCATGAGTTTTGGGGTTCTCAAAATCCTCACTAGGTGAATAAGGCGCTCGCCTAATGAACACTCAATAAACCCAAGTGTTTTCTCACTAAGTTCGTAGCTTTTCCCAATGAATGAGGTACTCGCTTAGCGGGCCTTCGTCATGCTCATGTGTTCTTGAGTTTCGCTCAACGAGAAATGTCTTTGCCTAACAAAAACTCATGTTTTCTATAAAGTTCTACCTATAAATGAAAGGTTGATTAGCAAAAGTTTCCTACTACTTAGTGAGCCTTCAAATAGAAACCCAAAAAAAGTGTTTCGTCTTGCAAAAGGGTCATTTACTCAACAAAAACTTGGAAGAGCAAAATGCAAATTCATCCAAACTTCAACCAAATCAACATGAAATTAATCAAAATGTTCTAGAACATCATATAAACTAGATAAGAATGTCAAGATATCAACTTTAATAACATGCATGGCAGATTCGTCATATTTTCAATATTTTGCAAAAAGCTTAAAAGCTACAACAATGACTACCAAACCAACAAACAGATTTCATGCATGGATCTCTAAGCAAATAAACAACATTTCTATATCACAACAATAACAAAGATTCATGAGAATACACCAAGTGTTGCAACCGTAATCGTGACGGGGTCAGCGAGAAATAGAAATAAAAAATTCAAGTTTCCTTACAGGGAAAGAAAAATGAATTTAATGGAGTCATCACCAACGATTTTAAGGAAAACGTCAGAAAACCTTAGAAGGGATAAGACTGGTCTTTAGGAAATAAATTTTAGGTTCGAAAGTCAATTACGCATAGGAAAAGTGTTAGCACCCTACAACGTCTATCCTAAGATAAGGAGTATACTTTTTTGGGTTTTTTGAACTTGACAAAAGTTGCATTTTGCTTCTACGTATCTCTTAGTGCAATGGAGAATTCAAATTTTTGTAGTTTTGACTAGAGATGTCTAAAGGGTGTTTACTTGTTTTGCAAGAATTAAGGCCGACTAGGTATCGCTGGATACGAAGGGGTAGGTGAGATCGACTAAGAGTTAGCCAGACAGGTGAGTGTATGCCGATTTGAAGTTGGCTATGACAAAGGGGAAGGCAAGATCGACTAGGAGTCGACCATCCAGGTGGGAGCGTATGCCGATTTGAAGTCGACTATGACAAAGGAGAAGGCAAGATTAACTAAGAGTCAACCAGCCACGTGGGAGCGTTTGCCGATTTGGAGTTGGCTAAGATTCTGGCGAAATCTATTATTGATTGGGCGTCGATGCTCAATTGAAAAGAGATTGGCTAAGATAATAGTTTACTTGTTTGGTTGCTTTATCGTTGCGAAGACCTCACTCCTTCAAACAATATATTTCCTTCCTTTTGACTATTTTTAGAACTATGTCAACTCTTTTATTTTCTCCTTTTTAATAGAAGTTTTTTTTAAGAATCTCTCAACATTTCCTCTTCTATCTCTCTTGATCTCCTCTTTTTTTCGACCTCTTTCCATTGAACCCTTGTTCCCCTTTTATAGAGGAAATTTTCTTTTTTTGAATCTTAGAGAAAATCTTCCTCATTAATGAACATGTTCATTCTTCTAACTTGTGACCATGTGTCAGGGATGAAACCACACTACAGTAGGGGATTGGTGACTAATTTTTAGAAAAAAAGTAGTAACTCTCAAGCTAGTGCCAACTGAGCCTAGAGAGGAGTCAAGCTTCCTCCCTATGCCAATCCTCTATCTTCCCCCCCTCTTTTTTTTTTAGGGAAGGGATAAAATGGAGTATCTACACCAAGGTTAGCTTCTCTTACTTGTTGAATGAAGACTTAAAGAATGAAAACTTTGGGGAACAAGGAAGAAAACTTGGCCAACAACTTAGTGCTCCAATGCTTGCTGGAAAGGCCACAAAATTTCAGAAAAAATGAGGGTGATTGCTTCTTGAAAATCAACTTCAAAACATCAAGCAAGTGAGGCCTTGAGTTAGTATATATATGTGGTTTTAGGTGGGTGGGGTTTTAAGGGCATTTTGGGAAAATGACATTTTTCCCAATGGTCAAAGGTAGCAACAATCACAAAGGATGTTTCAGGTTTTTAGGAAGACAACTATGGAATTTTGGGTTTTTCCTCGTAACTCTAGGCAACCAGGGATTCATCTTAAAAAATGTGTCAAGGATACTAGTTCAATTAAACTCGACTAAAAAGTATTTACAACTATTATTTATCAATTCTTGGTGTTTAACTCAACTTGGTTAATTGTTTCAAAGGAAGACTTGCCTTGGTATGTGAGCTTTGAGCCATTTTGACAAATCTAATGTTATACATATATGTGTGTATTATAATACATGTATATATATTCTAATTTTATAATAGCGAGAGAGTGGAAGAAAAACTATCCTATCATGTTGATTTCTAACTCAACTCCCTTTCAATAAGAATGTCAACAACACGGGGCAAGGTAATAGTCTTTCATACACACCCATATATATATATATATATATATATATATATATATATATATATATATATATATATATATGGTATTCGTTAAAAAGGTATTAATAAAATTTAGACATATTTGTGAGTATTTATGGATATTTGTTAGAGATGAAAAAATAGGGTTGAGTGAGGCTAAAAAAAATTTGGTTTAGATAAAACCAGACCAATTTGACCTAACTCGTAGAGCCAAGCTATACCCAAAAAAAAAACTAACCCAAAATGAATTAAGCTCATTTGACTTTATATCTAAAAAAAGAATCCTTTAAAAATTTAGGTGTTTTTAAGTAAAAGAAAAAAGAAAGTGGATCAAATTTGACCCATATGAAAATCGGGTCAGGTTGAGTCATTTTCCTTTCTTGACCCACTGGCCTAACTTATTTGTCACCCTTAATATTCGTAAATATTTGTTAAAATATAAAATTTTAAAGAAAAGTAAGAAATAGAATAAAATAAAAATTAAATATTTTAAAACATATATTTATATTACAAAATTTGTAATTTATATTTATACTAAAAATAAATTAAAGTAATTTATTTTATATATAATTTAAAAATATTTAAATAATTTCAAAGTGCAATCACATAACCTTACTATTTATCCTTATATTATTAATAAATGAGTATTCACTAAACCATTTCTTTTATATCATTCTTACGATTTTTTTTTTCATTCTTACGGATGAGAAATATATTGTGTCAATAGAATAACATAAAATATAGGATAAAACAAATTATATTTTTATTAACATATCAAACAACTTATTACACTAAATTAAAATAATTATCCTTTCCGATTGTTGCATGCATTGGTGCTCTAAGATTCTTCTGTCAAATTTTAAATTATTTCTTTATACACTCAAAAAGAAAAAGACGAAGTTATGTCCAAATTATTTGTTCCAACTTCCAATTGTGTGAGCATCTAAATTTCATAAATGAATAACAAGCTATAAATAGATCTAGTTTTCTTATAACATGGGAGTTCTTTTTAAAAAACCATTTAATGGCAAAAATATATATATACGGTGATTTATGCACCTTTTCTCCACCTTCTGTATTTTTTTATGAAATCGTTTCCTAGTACACAAATATATCATGATTTTCGTATCATCTTTTCCTTTTTATTATTTTCAATTGTTCCTTATTTTCGTGATATACACCTTATTTTTACCCAAATGCTATCATTTGATGGAATTGATTGTAACTAAATCTTATCATTTGATGAAAAATAATACAATCATTTGATAGAAAGCTCTTTATACAATCATCTATTATTATATAATAATAAATTTTAATTAGATAATATTATCTCAAAATTCACCTTATATTAATTTTTTTTATACCGATTATATATATATAATTATTTGATATCTCATCTAGATAAAAAAACTAATGTAATATATATTTTTAAAATATAAATTATTTAATTATTTTATTATTATTATTCAATTTTAATAAAAATTAACACAAATTATCAAAACAATATAAAATTACAATTCAATTATTACACCAATAAAATTTACATTTTATATAAATCTATGGATGATATAATAATTTATAAGAGTTATATCAACTTAATTTTATCCTCTCCATTTAAAATTAAGTTTGAAAGAATTTTACTTGAAAACACATTGATATTTAACTAATATTTAAATAAAATTTATTAACAATCATGGTAATTTTGCCCCCGACTAAAATGGAGTTGGGTTTTTTAATGAAAATAAAATCAAGTAAGAAGTGAAAATAGATATTAAATAGAAAATAAGAGAATATAAAAAAATAGTTTGTAATTTTATTATATGATTATAAAAACAGTGAAAAGATACAATTATTTAATAAAAATAGACAATTTTTTTTTATCAAATATATATTCCTTTTAATCTTGATAAACTGCAACTATTTAATGCTTTCAAGACACTTGATCATCTTATTTTAAAAAGTAAAAAGTATGATTTGTTTGTTGGGTAAAAATTAAGGCATTGTATATGTAAATTTTTTTTACCCCAAAGTTAACTAGTATAATAAAACATAAAAATAGTATTTGGGTTTTATTTACATTAATGGTTTTTATATTGCTGTTATTTGTAAATATCATCCATCATATGTCGTGGGTGAAACTTGGGTATACCTTCTCCGCATTACATTACATTGGGACAAAATTTCTCTCATACTTTTGAATTTTCAAAAAGTTAATACTAATAATAGGCATTGCAATAAAAATAATCTAATTTAAAAAATAAAAAATCACCAAAAAATTTAAATAAAAGAAAACTAAAGTACAAAATTATTGTACTTGGCTGTGCCTTAATAGCCATGGCTTATGAACAGTTTGTTTGAGCGTATATAAACCTATTAAATATGGCCATACTTTTTTATTTTGGACCAACTAATGAAATGTGGCCTTATGACAGCTTGTGATGATATGTTAGTAGTTAAATCAAGTTATGTGTGTGATATGAACAATCCCTGCTTGAGAAATAATACTGATGAAAATAATAGAGAGAACTCATAAATAATTTCCCTTGTTTTATTTAATTAGAAGAACCAGGAGGATAAGAATCTTTTCCCTACCTGTTTGCATTAAAGAAAAAAAAAATAGTTTTTTAGCCATGCTTTGTAGGTAGGGTTAAATTTAAAATTTAAATTTTATAACAAAAATAAATTATCATAAAAAAATATTCATATTAAATTAATAATAATTAATATATAAATAGTAAGAATAAATATTTATAACATACATGATAAAATTTATATATAAAATTATATGATAAATATTTATATTAAAAGATAGAAACTTTGCATAGAAAAAAAAATATATATAATAGGATTTATATATAAAAGTGTAATATAAAATCATAATTATAAATATTTAGAATGTTTAAGATTTAGAATTTGCATCTTATTAATTATAAATATAATAAAAAATTTAATTTCGTATTTGATATTAAATATAATTAATAGTTTAGTTTATAAACATTGAGTTATTCTTAATATAAAAAATTAAGTTAATTAATAATCTTCAAATTCATAAATTAAATTGATTCGTAATATTGGAAATATGAATTTTATAATTATAATTAATTATTTAAAAATTGTGTAGAATCATTCCTATCATATAACTAAAAAAAACTTATAAATATTTTTTATTCTTGTAAAATAAGCAAATTTTGATTTTAGTCTCTGTAAAATTTTTTTATCAAATTTCATTATTTTAAAATTTGTAATCATTTGTTTTGGTTCCTATAAAATAAGAAAATTTTTGTTTTTGTCTATATAAAATATTTTTATTTGATTTTTATTCTTTTAAATTTTGAAATAACTATTTTTAGTTTTTAATTTTCATTTTAAGGTAGATAGATAATATTTATTTTATGAATCTAAATTTTATTTTGAAGATATCAAGTGTTAACATGATACCACATGCACTAGTGTGTATAACTTATAATGATCACTTTATCTTCCTTTGAATATATATATAACTAACAAGTGCCATACAATAGTAATGACTAAAAACAATTATTCAAAACTTAGAGAGATGAAAATTAATCAAAAAATTTATAAGAATTAAAATAAAAAATCACTTATTTTACAAAGACAAAACATACTTAAGCCTTAAAAATATAAATATCAAATAACCATGGTAAAAAGTTTAATAACATTGTTCATGAATAAACACTAAATATGACCTAATACAATAATTGACAATGTAATGTACTAACATATTTAAAATTCAATAATCTTTCACTATATTAACATGTTTTAATTATCCACTAGATAAAGTTTGTATGAAAGGAAAATAATTTTGATTAATGTGGTCAAAATTCAAATAAAAAGTTATTTTTCAGAAACGTGACAAGTATGAGATTAAATTTAAATTACTTTTATTTACAATACACACATATATATATATATATATATATATATATATATATATATATATATATAATATCATGCAATTTAATGAATAATTTTGAATTAAACTGAACATATTATTGTGATTGTATTGTGGAATTGAAAAAGTAAAAATAATTTATTTTATTTAAGCATACATGATATATTAGGACAATTATGGCATGCTGAAATATTAATTTGAAAAAAATGCAGGTATAATTGTTCAAATATACAAGTTAAGTAAAATAAACTTTATTGTTTTAGTTTTTTTTACTGCATAAGGTGCATACTAATTTACTAAACTAATTATATAACAAAAAAAAATTAGTAAATTATATTGAAATCTAAACACACGTTAGAACGGAAAAACATAATCATACATTTGTACCAATTTTGATCATATAACAAATTAAATCAACTATAAATTTATATCAAATAATTTTTTTAAATTAAATATAAGTTACAACAACTTGCTTAATTGTAAATTTTACATAAATGAGTGAAAATAAAACGATAATAGGATGATAACTAATCACATAATCGAATTCTAAACACTTGTCTCTGACTTCCAAATGTCTTAATTGGTAAGTTATACTCTAGTCTATCTTTTATTTTTATAAGACTCAATGATATATTATTTAACTACTACAACCATAGATGAATAAAATAATTTTTCCACTTTCAAGAAGCTGACAAACTTAAGTCGAAGAGATATAATGTAAAGATCAAACACTATTGCACAACCCAACTGCATATTGGAGGAGAAACATAAACTTATATAATAAATTTAATTAAACATTAATACATGTCACTTTAAGAAAAATGATAAACAAAAACAACAACCATAATAATAATTAAAAAAAATCATGTATTGTTTGACTAAAAAAAAGTCAATTTAAAAAAATGTAACATTAATAAGCTATCAAATTTAAATATTTCATATACCCCCGTTTGAAAACTAATCTCAGTGAATTTTTTGCAAATATCTACTGACTATAAAATTTTAAAAATGAACAACAATTTTTCTTTTAAATTGAAATCTTATCATCAATTTAGAATCAAAATAAAATCATGAAAAAATATAACTTGTACCAAAATAACGACTTGTGTAAAAAGAATAAAAGATACGAGAAAACGTTTACTATATTGCTTTTATATATATAAAAGAATCATAAAATTATTATCTTCAATTTGAAATTTGAAAAGAGATAGGAAATATGATAAGATAATCCATAAGATGAAATAATAAGACAAATTAAGAAGAACATTAATTTTGAAAAAAAAAACTTTGAAATAATGTTAATAAAAAAAATAAAGATCATGGAAAATAAAGATAAGGTGTTTTTTTATGAGAATTTATTATATTAAATTTTCAGTTAATATAATATGATTTTGAAGAAGATAAAAGAAAACAAAAGATAATATGCACAAAATGAGAGTACTATAAAATGAGAGTACAATATACTATATAAGGAGAATGTGACATTTAAAAGAGGATGAATGTGAGAGAGTGAAGAGAATGGAGCTCAAACTAGATAGCCATGATGTTTGTATATGTGACAACAAGTTAAGAAAAAATAAAAATAATTAAGTATTTATTAAATAATAATTTTTTATATGAAATTTATTTATTAAAAATATTATTTATTATAAGTTTTAATTATTTAAAAAATATTCATGGTGCAATTCTATGTATTGCATAGGCTAAAATCATTTCTATATATAAATTGGAATAATTTTGTTAAACATAAGCATTTTATCTGGTATTATTGAATAATATAGTTTTTAGTTATTTTTTTAACAAGAGTATTTTTAGTATTTTTTTATTTTATATGTATTTAAATATTTAAAAAATCAATAACTAAAATAATATTATATTATAATATAAATTATTTATTTTAAATTAAAAATATAATTTATATGTTAAAGTATTTATTTATTAAGTATTTTAATTACAATACAAATTATATATTTTAAATATTTATTTATTATAACTCGTAGTTATATACATACATGAGTTAATAAATTGGTAAGCATGTATGAAAATAATAATAATAACCATAGTCCCCATAAGAAAAATGTATAAAACTAATAGGAGACCTCTTAATAACGTGGTGGATGAAAGCATGTCTTCATGTAAACATCTATATAAATTACATGATAATTTATTGGTCTAACTTTTAAATAATCAAATGTAATATTATTTATTAGTTGAATGCTAGGTTAGAAGACATTTTTATTTTTCATTAATTTTTTTTTTCATTTCGATCTACTTGAAATAATGAAATCAATTTTAGCATTATTTTATTTATCTATTAATAATAACAAAATAATATTGTAAGAAATATCTAAATTATGATAAATATATTTAAAATTATAATAAAAATATTAATTAATATTGATAAATATATTTAAATTTAAGACTAATTATTATAAAGACTAAAATAAGTATTTTAATAGATAAAAAATTATTTACAAAATATGTAGAAAGACCATTCATCTAAGTAAAAATTAATGTATTTATTTGAGTTTTAATATTTCTAAATTAATTAGTAATTTAAAAAATTAAAAAACCAATAAAATAAGTATTTATTTGATCTATAAAAAATGATCACATAATTTAAAACACTATTATCCTAATTAATTTTCAAAAGATATGTAACTATATTTTATATCATGAGAATAAATTAATATCATATCACCTAAAAATCGAATGTGGTTGCATAATAATATATTTTTTAATTTAGAATATTATTGATTTCGAAAAAAAACGGCTTAAAAAATAAAAATAATAATAAAAAATTGTAGACACAGAGAGAAAAGGAGTGGGGGAGAGCGAGAAGGGGTTTTCGCTTTTTGGTTGGAAAGCGAGCGAGCGAGAGGTTTCTTCTTTCCCGTTGTTGACGCGGCGGAACCCTAGCTAGTCCGGTGAGGCACGAAAGTGAAAAAGAGAGAGGATGAGTGGGAAGGGCGGTGGCGGCGGCAAGGCGTTGTCGGCGACGATTCCGGCGTCGTCGAGGAAGATGGTTCAGAGCTTGAAGGAGATTGTCTCCAATTTCCCTGACCACGAGATCTACGCAACGCTCAAAGACTGTAACATGGACCCTAACGAAGCTGTTAGTCGTCTTCTCTCTCAAGGTTCTCTCTCTTTCTATCTCTCTGCGTCTTCTGTTTCGAGGTCCTAGATGTTTAGCGAAACGCAAACGCCTTTGTTCAATGTTTGATGCTTTTGCTTTGCTCCCTCGCCCGATACGCGAAAATGAGATATAACTAAGCGAGCATAATCCACGCGGTTTCTTGGCTGTGGAGTGTGTTTTTTGTTTCTAATCTTAGGTTCGTTAATTGTGTAGATCCTTTTCACGAGGTGAAGAGCAAGCGAGAAAAGAAAAAAGAGGTGCGCGCTTTGTTTTTTGTTTCAGCTATTCGGAATTGATTTTGTGTTTGGTGATCAATTTTGAGTGTGTTTCACTGCTATGTGGCATGTGTGCGTGCCTAGGTTTATAAGTTGACAGTAGGTCTATGAAGAGTTGCTGAATATTTGTTTCTGCTAACTGTCTCCACCCTTGTTTTTGTTTTTGATATTTTGTATGGGTTTGTCTATCTATTTTTTTTTACCTGTTCTTACCCTTGCTGGTTCAGATTAAGGAGCCAACAGATTCCAGGTCTCGTGGGAGTGGGACAAACAGTAGTTCTAGTCGTGGTGGCAGTAGGGCTGGCACAGATCGTCATGGTGGACGTGGTGGTGCCAACCAATTCGGCAGCAGTGGTATGCGGATTATGGGTGTTTGAACTTACATATTTCTAGTCTAATATTGCTCTGGAGTCTGGACTGTATAAAACTTATATAATCTGTCACTATTGTTATTTAAATTTCTGCCCTGTTTTGGGCGGCCAGATTCTGGTCTGCAGGGGAAGTCTGTATACAAGAAAGAAAATGGAGCATCTGTTCATGGAGGGTCTACATCTTATGCGTCTAGTGTGGTGGGAAATAATGCAAACAGGAGACCGCCACACTACAGGTTTATTTCCTTCACAACATACATACACGCAATAAAAGTAATATGATTGGGGTGGGAAAGATGTATCATGGTGGTTAAAGGGATTCTTACTGTTGTGATTTATTTGCAAATTTGGCCTAGTTATAAGATGAAATTGAAAACCAAGCCTGACCACATACTGAGGTTAATACCAAATGAAACAATCCTTGAATTTATTTCAAAAAGAAGTGGGCTATCTAGGCATCCAACTCTTACGATCTATTTTCTGTATTGATTTTATACTCAAACAGTGGATGGTTATGTGCCAATTATTCTTTGGATTGCTTTAAGATTCTATATTGATCTTTCTGTACTATGAATAATGAGTATTTTAGTTTTGGAATGAAATTGGTTGACAATGGACTGTTAGTTTTTTTTTTTATATGATATGTTTTTTGCAACCTTTATTTTTAATGTTTAACTATATAGAAAATATATCTAGTCCTAAAGTATTTGGTTATTTATGTGGCTATTCCTCTTTTATCTATCTTTAGTAGCTTAGAAATTTGTCTTTTTTGATTGTGCCTGCAAGCACTTGGATAAAAAATATGTTATTATTGTGGCCAGGGTGCAGTTCCCATTTTCTATGTCTCATTTACGTTCATAATTGTTGCAGTGATTCTGTGGTTACTGAAAAGCCATATGCATTAGGCATCGGTGATGGACCATCTTCATCATCACAACGTGCTGGACTGCAATCTGCATGGATAGGCAATGTGGGTCAAGTATCAATGGCCGACATTGTCAAGATGGGTAGGCCACAGACCAGGCCTTCCGTACATAACTCTTCCCTCCAGAGTGGTAATCACCAGAATGCCTTGATGCCTCCAGCAGCCTCAGATAACAATTTGCATTCATTGCAAGGTTATGCTTCCAAGGTTTCAGAAGCAAATACTAATCAAAGCCATGTCATTAGTGACAATGTTCCATGGAATGATGAATGGCCCTGTATTGAGAACCAACAAGATGTTAGAGGATATGCAGATGTTGATGCTCACACAAATTCTGAGTACTATGTGAACTCATCAAGCTTTGCAGAAGCTGATTGGCAGCAGAAAACTCACTTGGATGAACATGGAGCTGAAGATGGTTCCATTGAGAATGCAGACAATGTTGAATCTGCTTCTATATCTGCTAAAAGTACATCAGAGGATAACACAGAAGGTACATATATTTTTTATAGTGTACACAGACATAAATTCCTACCAATTCGACAGACATTTTTTTTATGATAATGGCAATGACAACTAGGATGCTTTATGCATACTGTTTATAATTTTATTGTGTTATAGTCTTAATTCTTAATTTCTTCCATTCAGCTGAAGACGATGTTTCATCAGTGGCTGCAAACATAGAGCAGCTAAATATACAGAGAGATGATCAGGGAACAGAACAAGAGGATGACAGTCCTTCTGTAGTAATTCCAAATCACCTACAACTCCATACTCCAGAATGCATGAATCTGAGCTTTGGAAGTTTTGGATCTGGAAATGCCCTTTCTGGATCAGGATCATTTACATCCATGCCCTTGAAAAGTAATTTGGAGGATACATCTGGTGCAACAGATGTATCAACAATTGAAAATTCAGATGCTAGGTATGTTGCTTATATAATAGTATACTTTGTCTGAACTTGCAATGTTATGATTATTTGTAGTTTCCTTAAAGATATCTTCCTTGCAGAAATCCTGACTATTACGGGGATGAGCATCTTGCTGCTACTACTACCTCAGATGGAAATTTAGCTCAAGGAACTGGTGTGAGTGCTGGGACCTATGAACATACTTCCATTTCACAACAAGAGGCTTTAAAATCTGAACCACCTGAAATTGCTCAGGAAAACCAGTATTCATTTCCTTCATCATCTCATGGGTTTAATTATGAAAATGCCCAACAACCGGAGGTCACATTTTCTCTTTCACAGACCAGCTCACAGATGCAGAATCTTGCTCCCTTCTCTGGTGTAATGGTAATGCATGTTTTATAGCTTGGTCATATTTTTTGGATCTTCAGTAAATTAGTTTAGAATGACTGGTGACCTGTTTTTATTAGATTTTTCATGTTCAGAAATGTGAAAATATTATTTTCTGAAGCAATTTTTTGAAAGAGAAATTTGTCCTTCAGTAAAATAGCTGATTGCAAGGCTGTACACCACTAAGACAAACAAAGCCTAATTAGATATCTTTTAGTTTTAATACTTGGGGATTTCCAGTGCTTTGCATTCATGCATTCCTTACATAGTAAATAAACTTGGTATTCTCTTAAACCGTTGGTTGGGACTTGGTAGTAGAATAGTGGGCTAGCTATATAAATATTTTTTTGTTAACATAGTTATCAATCCCATATAGTGGTGTGGAGTGGCCCACTCTAAAACTACTATAGATAATTTGCACTAAAGAGAGAAGAGATCAATGGGAGTAGTGTGTTGTTTAGCTTTCAAAATGAGCGAGAGTGGGAAATTAGGGTGTGTTCTGATGAAATAAAGGGGGCAAAGTCCCAATATTTCCCCTATTAAACAGCATCAAATGACATCATTTGAGGGGCCTGAAAAGGGGTTTTTAGTGGTTGCAATTTGCACTGCAACACTGAACTGCTCTTCTACAGGCCATGCTAAAGTGTCAGGGGCCTGTGCTGTGACACTATGCCACTATAGAAGTGAAATTGTTTGCTATTTTAGTTGTTTTTACTGGGAAACCAATTAATAGTGGTGGGGAAAAGCAGTGATTACTAAGAGAAACTGTTAGAAAGGACCAAGATTAAAAGGACATTTCTGAAAACTTGTTTTTTTGATGGAACATGATGTGGTGTTATTTGATCCATGTAACCTCATTTAGTCTAACAAGGTTTTTGTTGTATTTGTTGGAAATAGGAGCATTTAATATTTATTACACTTCCAAGTAGCTTAGCTATGTTCCATGTGTCTTAGGAAGTTGTGATATTTTATTTGTTCTCTGGAAAACAGTAGTCATTTATTATCTTTGTAAACCATTTTATTATAAATAGATCAATCTGCTGGGTGGTTGACTCACAAGCATATTTAGAAAATACTATTTTGTTTTCCCCCTTTAACATGGTATTAGAGCTCCCAATTTAAGGGGGCTTACATCACTTCTGCAAAAATGGTTTTTCAGCAAGTTTGACTGGACTCTTGAAGCTGTCAGACTTTTCTGAGTTCTGACTACTGTCAGATTTTCAGGCGACTGTCCCTTTTTTTTTCTGGCAACTTTTACAGTGATTGTCAGTTTTTTCCTGCAACTTTTCCACCGACTGTCAGCTTGTTCCAGTGACAACTAGTTTTCCAGTGACTGTCAAAATTCTACTTTAACAGTATTCAATGAGGAAATTGGGAATTTGGGCAAACAACTGCCTTCCCCTGGACATTCAGTCTTATTGATGGGGCAATATATGAGCTTTTATATCACTTCTCTGGTGCTTTACCAAATGAACTTGTTTGAAATGAACCCTATTCTTAGGTAGTGTTTGATCCAACCCTTTTTTTGTTTTGCTTTTCTTCTACATAAAAGAAGCTGGGCCAAACACATTTGGAGAGAAGTTCTTAATTAAGGAACTTAAGGATAGTTTGTTAGTAGAGGAGCCATAGGCTCTGGTTGTGTTTTCTGTTGCTGTTTTGACGATTACAGTAATTGAGAAAGTGAGAAACTGGTTTTTCTTTCTACCTCCTGTTGTAGATAATTCAGTTAGTAGTTATGTGTTTGGTAGCTAGTTAGTGGGTTGTTAGCTAACTACATATGAATATGTGATAAATAGTGGTGAGAAATAAAGTTTTGCAAGTGCAGTATACATATTACTCATGTTGTTCTTATTCTTCTTTTCTTCCTGTTTTAAGTGTGTTCTAACACCTCACGCCACCAAAAATGGTGGATAGAGTTGACTAAATGGAAGCAAAGCTTGCTGCTTTGGAGGACTTGGTCAAGATTTCATTGGAGTTCTGACACTCATTTGGAGAATGGATTTTCTTGAGGTTAAGACCACATAGGCAGCTATCCATTATTAGGTGAATAAACCCGAAATTAGTATTTTGGCCCTTATCAAAATTTGGAAAGGTATGAAGAGGTCACCTACAAGCTAAAGTGGCCACATTCTTCAAGGGTTCACCCTGTATTTCATGTTTCTCAATGTAAAAAGGCTATTGGAAAGTACTCAGCTGAGTTGGAATTGCCCACTGAAATGAAGGTTGAATTTGAGAACTATGTTGAACCTGAGCAAGTATTAGCTGGTAGAGTGGTGGTTGAGGCTGGACATAGAGGGAGACTATGGTTAGTGCTGTTAAAAGGTAAGCCTATGGAAGATGCTACATGGGAGGATGAATTTGTTATCAAAAGCCAGTTTCCTGCACTCAGCCTTGAGGACAAGGCTGTTCTTCCAGTGGTGGGTAGTGATGGACTAATGACTCTTAGGCCCAGGCCCCAATAATGGGACTGAACCAGAAATGGATCAATTGCTGGATCAGGGCAACCAAAGATCTGGAATGCTTATTCAAGGAGGCAGAAAAAGGAAAGGAAAAGAAGTTGGTTAGGATGCTGAGTTGTCAAGTTTGTTAGTAGGGAGAAGGTTGCAGGATATAGGGGGTGAGTAGTGGAGTGAGAAAGGGGATTGGAGAAGGATAGTTTGTTGGTAGAAGAGCCATAGACTCAGGTTGTATTTTTCATTGCTGTTTTGACGATTGCAGTAATAGAGAAACTGGTATTTCTTAATTTTTCTGGGTTCTATCACACTCCTTAGCTTTTATCTCCCTTTCACGCTGAACTAATTGATGTGGACAATGAAATGGAGCTTTTAAACTATAACTGTCAAACAGCTGGGCCAACAAAGCCTTGCTATAGTTAAATTGTCCCATCCCCCTAAAACTATATTATTGTGCATACCATCTTCTGCTGTTTTAATATAATAACATCTGATATTTCTTTAGTTTTTGCCACATATCTGGCAATTCTATCTAGCAATTGCGCTTTCTACATCTAAACTTTATTGTCAATATTTTAGCAGGCACATACAAATTCTTTGCCCAATGCTCTGTTGGCTTCAACAGTTCAAACAGCAAGGGAAGATAACCCATATTTACCCTTCCCTGCAACACAATCATTGCCTACAAAATATAGTAACATTGCTTCTTCAATTGGTGGTTCCACCATAACCATGTCAGAGGTGCACTTCTGCTCTAAGCTTATTTAAATGTCACTATATAGTAACTGTTGAGAGATGTTAAGTTGTTTAAATGAAATGTTATGGATGACAGTATTTTGACTTTTGGATCATTCTTAGCCTAAAAAAATTCATAGTGTAATTAAGAATTTGGTTTATATTATATGGAAGTGTTGTGGTCGAATTCCAATAATTTTTTTAACTTAATATTCATTAAGTTGTATCACAAATTTCACCCTGCCTATTTATTTTAATTGTTAAATATTTGTTTAATGTCTACCTCCATCCAGTATATAAGACCCTTTAGCTAATGCACAAGAATTAAGAAAGTTGGTTAATATAATTTGTTAACAAATTGTATCATTTTTTCAAAATCACCATTAAGATTGTTGGGACTCATTATTTCACTCTTTCCACATATTACTGTTTGCCTAAGTAATTAATGTGTGCTAGTCATTTTCTTCAATCCTCATAAGAAAAAATGAATTTATTTTATTAATTTATAGCATTTATTAAGGCTATTTTGGTCAAAAAATAATTAATGCAAGAGACAATCAAAATTTTCAAAAGGGTCTTATATATAAATGCGGAGGTAGTATGTATTACATACCAACTGTAAACTTGACTATGTATGAGTTAAAGCTGACTTACATCCAGTTAATCAACTCAAATTAGATGATTGAGTTAGTATTCCAGTACTGCTAGTCAAATTGATTGGTTTCTTATTAAGAGAAATGTGTGTTGGTTTAATTGTTGCATCTCTAATTTGAAATTGCTATAGGTTAGGAAGATAAAAAAATTTGGGAATTCAGTTATTTGATGGTTTCTCTTGTCAATGTGCAGGCTCTAAGAGCTAGCGGCATTTCTACCCCTCAACCTACTGCACAAACCCTGTCTGGTGCAAGTGTTGCCACTGGACCTGCACTTCCTCAACACCTTGCTATGCATCCCTACTCTCAACCTACTCTTCCTCTGGGACATTTTGCTAATATGATTAGCTATCCATTTTTGCCTCAGAGCTATACCTATATGCCATCAGCTTTTCAGCAGCCTTTTGCTGGAAATAGCACGTATCACCAATCTCTGGCAGCCATGCTTCCACAGTATAAAAATAATGTTTCTGTCAGCAGTTTGCCTCAGTCTGCTGCTATTCCACCTGGATATGGCTTTGGCAGTTCAACAAGCATTCCTGGAGGAAATTTTTCTTTGAATCCGCCTGCTGCTCCTACTGGTACAACCATTGGATATGAGGATCTTATAAATTCTCAGTTTAAGGACAACAATCATATGATTTCACTTCAGCAGCAGGTACACAGATCTTGGTTTTAAAATCATTACATTTAACTGCTTAAAAGTTCTATCAATTTGGAACCATGATGATTCAAGCTGAAATGATCTGTTAAACTTTCTTTTATCTATGCTTGTTAAAAACTATGGTCCTTAAAAATCAAGTAAAAATGGTTCAAGATGTGGTTCACTTTGTTTTGATTAACTGTCTGAATTCAATTTTTGGGAGGTAGGGGTGAAGAAAGAATATAAGATCGAAACCCTGTTTACTTCTTTTCTAATTCTCTTTGTATGTAAAGATGAAATAAGTTACTTGTGTTTTCTGCCAGAACGAGAATTCTCCCATGTGGGTTCAGGGACCTGGCTCTCGAACAATATCTGCAGTTCCTCCCAGCACCTATTATAGC
Source organism: Mucuna pruriens (assembly GCA_025330945.1). Lineage (NCBI taxonomy): Eukaryota > Viridiplantae > Streptophyta > Magnoliopsida > Fabales > Fabaceae > Mucuna > Mucuna pruriens. The sequence goes on along the minus strand of JAENHJ010000533.1, from coordinate 6,222,142 downwards.
TTGCAGGGACAGAATCAACAACAACCAGGTGGATTTCGACAAAGGCAGCAACAGCAGCAGCAACAGCCTTCCCAGCATTTTGGAGCCCTTGGCTATCCTAATTTCTACCAATCTCAGACTGGCATTTCTCTGGAACATCAGCCACAAAATCCTCGAGAAGCTTCCCTGGGTGGTCCGCAAAGCCAACCATCCAAGCAGTCACAACAAATATGGCAAAACAGCTACTAATCCTAGTCACCTCCCGGTTTTTCAGGGTATTGATGTGAGTTTGAATGTGGCTAATCAGAGGCATTTACGGTCTAGTAACTTAATGTTTCATTGTTTGGTCTCTAGAGACCATGAGCCCATTGCCACGAGCTTGTATTCTACATAATTATGTTCGTCGTGTTTAACGTAGGGACTAAGTGTGCTAATTTGCTTTACTCAGTATGTTTTTGTCTTTTTTTTTTCAATATTGTCATCTGATTATAGTGGAAAATCTCTTTTGGATAAGTATTCTCACCAGTTAACTGGTTGCGCTCACTTGTGCTGTGATGTATACACATTCGAAAGTTCTCCTTAACATGCATGCACTATACCTCAATGAAGTAATAGTTTACACCCACATCGTCCGATTGTGATCCGGTTGCATGTATCGGATGGGTATGTCGTATGTGAGTGAGTTTTTGAAGCCCATGCCGTGGCGGAGGCGTTTGACAATGTTTTCAACTTAAAAAACACTAGTGTCATAACTCATCAGTAGTTTTTTTTTTTTTTTAGAACTTATCAGGGGTCACTCTCTAAATTCCCGAGGTTATTGGTCTTTTGTTCCAAAACTATAACAAAAAGCATTTCTAGTCTACTTGTAAAGCAATGACATTTTAGTCGGATGTTTGAGAAATATAAATTGATTTTTAAATTGAAAAATATGATTTAAAGCATAAAAAAAGGTGTAGTTGTTACTTAAAAATTAATTATTAAAGTTTTGATTACCAGAATGTTATTGTATACATAGTGTAAAAACATGAATGAATATTAAATGTTTTAAATTACTACAAAAATAAATATTAAATAATTTTTGTATTTTTAGTATAATAAATTGGAGAATATTAACCAATGCTTAAGTAAATAAAACATAAAAATGTAACTAAGTAAAAATTAAAAATTAATTGTTAAATTATAACTACTAGAATTTTTTCATTGTGTGGTCATAAAGTCATCATTTAAAATTATTAAATGTTATACCTGTAAACTGAAAAAATAAAATAAAATCTCATCCACCATTGATTTAAATTAAAATATTTTATCAACATAACTCATTTTAAAATAAAAATAGATGTAAGAAGTTTTTATAGTTGGACAAAGTATTAGGTGCCGCTATAATAAAAATAAAAATTCATTCCCACTTTGTATCTAAAGCTACTCAGTACGGTGGGAGATATTTCACGTTTTTTAAGCAGTTGGGAGAGGTTCACCAAACAGTCTCAGTTTCTCACTTGAAGTTCCTTGAGCATAGACAAACCCAGTCCGAATAAATGCTGTCACAGTCACAGTCACACACAGTTTGGATTAATGAGAGAGTTGAAAGTGAGTCTGGACACGGAATTTCATAAAGAGAAAAAGAAAGGAAGAAGAATAGATGCTTGAGCGAGTGTAACAATTAAATTACAGTAGAATAAATAAAGTAACAAAGTGCTTGGAATGAATTATAATGTGAAAACACTTGTCATTGTCAGCGGGGTCGCTTTGTTTCTGAGCGCGCTGCGTGTTTCTTCTTTTATTAATATAAATATTCGTTTGGGGATTGAGATTGGAGGGCTCCACTCTCCTCTGCCTCTGCCTCTGCCTCTGGTAATTTCCTTTCCTTTTCTTCTCCTCAAAACAAATCTCTTATTATTATTTACACTTTCCTTTGTTCAGCTTCTTTGGTTGATAGATACAATTTAATTTTATTCCTTGTTCAAGTATCAATTTGAACTTATATTTTCTCCCATGCTCATGTTAAGCTTGATTTCATAATGTAAAGGATTTTGCAAGCTGACCTGACTAATTAATATTCGCTCTCAGGATCGGTGAATGTTGATGATATCAATGCCCAACTCTACTGAATGCTATGCGCTTTTAACACTCATTATGCACCTTCATATTCTAACTTCAAAACTATCTGAGTGATTCCTCGTATGCATCTTTATAATTATGCTTATTGTTGTACTCTTAGCCATTAGGAACAGGGGAAAAAAATTAGTAAAGTTCAATTGAAAGTTCGCCAAAATTATTAATCTCCCAACCTTGTTTCTTCTTTTAAACAAGAAAATAGATTGCATGACAGATTGCTTTTGATGCGTGTTGGTAATTGATTGGTTAGATTTAGACTATTGCTGAAATAGTTTCTTTCATAATCTCCTACTTTAATTAACTACCACGGCAAAATAAATAAACAATTGTTTAAATTATTTTCAATCACCTTTACTGCTTTTTCCTCTTCTTATTTCAGTAAGAATACCTGTGCTATCCTATACTAAAATTAATGTAATCTTTCTTCAACTTGTAGCATTGGTTTGTGATATGTCAGGGAAGCTTGATGTTGATAGTCAAATCCTGGCTTGAAATCAGAAGAGGTTTTTCAAACACTACCAGTGTAACTTTCCTCATATAAGAGTAGTGGCTTTTCCAGCAAAGAGCTAACTTTTAGAAGCTCTATGTTGGCTTCATTTAGAGCAGAAAAATGAGTGATAAAGAAGGTCAATCACATTCCTCGGGAAAAAAGAAGAAACCAGAAAGCCATAAAACTTATCATGGTAAAGATCCCAATCATGGAAATGACCTTTGGACAGATGGACTTATTTGTGGTTTTGAATATGTTCGAGGACATAACAAATCAGTTAAATCAAGGTCCTCGTCAAAGATCACAGACAGACTACACTTTAATGACCAACATTCAAAGATGCGTGTCCCTTCAGATGGTTTAAGGGAGGCTTCTTCTATGAGACTAGATAAAAACAAGTCCTCAGATCCTTCATCGGTAAATTTCTCAAGGGACAGTTTGTTTGGTGCCTCTGATGATGACAAGGAGAGCCAGGTCCGTCAGGCTGCCCAATCTAAGTATGAGGGTGGACATTGGGTACCAATTGGATGGGCAAGAATTTCCGAACTTGTCCAAGCAGTTCAGGTTGATTCTGTCTGGTCTGCTCATCAATATGAATTTGACGATTCTGAAGATGATTATACTGTAGCAGATTTGGCAGCTCCCTATTGGGAGCGTCCAGCTGGGCCTATATGGTGGTGCCATGTTTCTGCAGGTCACCCCACTGTTGAGGCTTGGCTCAGCAATGCTCAATGGCTACATCCTGCTGTTAGTTTAGCTCTGAGGGATGAAAGTAGACTTATAAGTGACCGGATGAAACACCTTCTCTATGAGGTACATTGCATGTTCAACATTGGTAGTTGCTAGTCTTTACAAATATGATCATTTGGCGATATATGTTTGCTAAAATGTATTTACATGAACCACATCAAGCATACACATGAGGTTGTGTATATAAAACAAGATCTTGAATTAAAATTTTCAATTGTATTATGCTTTTGTCAAGGAATAAATGCATGTAGGATTGTGGTTTCTTTGTCATGTATTTACTCAGATAAGCAAGTGACTTGTTGGATTTTGTCTTCTCGTCCTTAGTTTGCTGGTCTTAATAGAAAGACAGCTTATAGGTATGGAATTTAACATATTTGGATTAAGTATTTCTAGGATGAACCAGGTATGGAAGGAAAACAGGTGGAAATTTGGATTTCTAGTTGATGGGTTTTAGTACTAACTAGAACAAAGTCCGTGTGGAAGCACTGCAGAGACCAACAAATCCCAAGTTATTGTCATTAGTTTTTCGGGAAAATTATAAAGAAGTCATTGAGTGGGAAAACACATCATCAAGAGCTTGACACCTAGCACTAAGTTGGATAATTTAATATAGCAAGAAACTTTTAAGGATGTGTGATATGGTGATCTTTTGAGGAGTTTGCAGAGAAAATAAGATCTGGTAAGACTTTGTAAATCTAGAAAACAGAAAAGTAATGAGAAGAATAAAAAAATAAACTAGGGTTCCTTAGGCATTAAACATTGGGCTTGATTGTGTTAGTGTCATACAACCAGTAGATAGCAGTTCGTCTGAAAGAAAGCTATATAGCTATTTAAGTAGACATCCAATGACTTGTACCGCCCTCCAAAGAAAACCTCCAATGACTTACCCCACGGTGACTTTTCCTCTGAAACCAGTGGAACTCAATTTTGATTAGACTTCACTCTTATTTGTAGGTCCCAGTCAGAGTTGCTGGAGGGCTGTTATTTGAGCTCTTGGGACAATCGGTAGGTGATCCTCTTGTTGAAGAAGATGACATTCCAATTGTTCTTAGGTCTTGGCAAGCACAAAACTTCCTTGTAACTGTAATGCATATAAAAGGATCAGTGTCAAGGATAAATGTTCTGGGGATAACAGAAGTTCAGGTTGTTCTTGCTCTCTTAGTCACACATTATTATTCTTTTAGAAAGATGTAACTTATTCAGTTCCCCACTATGGTTAGGAGCTTCTTTCTGCTGGAGGGTATAATGTGCCAAGAACAGTGCACGAAGTTATAGCACAACTTGCTTCCCATCTCTCACGGTGGGATGATAGGTAATGACAGCATTTTCCTTCATATTTGATGCCAGTAATAATTAATTTGCTCACACATGAAACAATATGTCAGAAATCAGTAAAACAAAAAATGGCAAACTGTATTAAGAAAGAAGAGAAATGTATTACAGAGGTGTATTCTGCAATACCCACAGAGCTATGCTCCTATTTCTGAGTTGGGTTGGACTAACTAACTCTTGAGGTCTTACAATATGCATGTCGATCTCATGTCTCATTATGTGTTTCTACTTTCTATTCTCAAGTATAAACTTTGTTGAATAAGTTTACTGATCTTTTTTCTTATGTGTTGGCACATATTTTTTTTTACAACATACTGCCGTCATATCATGCACTCATGTTTGCCTTTTTCCTTTGTAAATATGTTGTAGTACATATACTTGAGCTTATATAGAGATAAGCTAAGCTTAGTTAAAATGATGATTTTCTTCTGAATTTAATGCAACAATTTCCTTGAATTTTGGATGGTCCAGATTTTATTTGATGTGTGTACAAGTATATCTTTTATTCATCAATAGGAAAAGAACATGCATTGAAAGGAAAATAATACAAACTAGGTATAAAATGAATAGGAGAAAGGAAGATTGAGAGTATTCACCAGCCTAGGGTCGAGTAAAGATGAATTTCTAGAGTCCTTGAGATTCTGGGGTATGAATTTCTCAAATTAATTGCTTATGCAATGAATTTCAATCAATACATCACTCGGCAGAGGACAAAAGCACTAATTGACAAGCTTTCAATCCAAAAATAGGAGAATTCTGTATGGGTCATGTGCTGAAAACCCCCCGTACTTTAACTCAACATGACTCCCTAAACTCACCAAACTGCATATTATTGTGTATTAGCCCCCTTATGTATGTGCAAAAAATTCCCAATACAGAGTCAATAAGCATGGATTGGTGAGTTGTGTTGATGGGTTTCTAAGAACAGAGGGATTTTCTTCACATGACTCATAGTTGAAGGGGGTTCCTCGCATTTTTAGCCTTTATAAAACTAGTGACAAGCTTTCAATTCAAACTATGAGAATTTAAAAAAAAAAGTATAATCATTCACTGAGGATCCATTTCATCATGTTTATTTATTTTTGGTGAAATACATATATCCAAAGGAACTAAAAACCTCTAGGGAAAGAAATACGGGCACAATTTGCAGTTAAAGCAACTAAAATAAAATCTGAAGCAACATCAGAAGTCCGAAATGAAACATTCAGAGTAAGCCCAAACTTAGCCAAAACATCAGCTATTTGATTTGCCTCTCGATACACATGCCTCCAAACAATTTGGTCCCTATATGATGAATATTGTGGATAGAGCTCACCAAATTATAGCAAGGATGGAATGTCAAATAAACATGATGAACAAAATGATTGACTTTGTTTCTGGAAAACAAAAGGACTATATTGTGTTGTCTATCACCTCTGTCTCTGTTATCCACAAAAGACAGGAAAAATGTGGATTGCTAGGTTTGGTTTTGCTGTTAAATTTTATACTTTGGATTTATTGACTTTTACCACCTCCTACTTGATTATATGGGCGTATTGTTTCCTTAGGAATATCCCGTAGATAAGTAGCTTGCAAAGATGGACAATGTACCTCATGCTTGCATTGATCTTCCAGTGCACTCTTTTTTCCAACTACATTTTCTGTAAGCTTCAAGTCATGTTACTTTGGTTTGACACTTTTATTTAGCATTTCAGGTTATTCCGTAAATCTATATTTGGGGCGGCAGATGAGATTGAATTGAAGTTTATGAACAGGTTCTTAAATGTGCAATGGGTGTGAATTCAAGTCATTCCAGTTTTATAAATTGTCTTGCACTAAGTTGGCAGTTTTCCCTTTGACTAGGAGAAACCATGAAGATTTGAATCTTTTCGTCTTAATCTTAAATCAAGAAATCAGAAAGTTATCAACACAGGTATGTTCATTCTTGTCAAGCAGAAGATATATCTTTAGACAACTTGCTGATTTTATGATTTGGATAGAAATGCATTTTTATGTGATTATTTGCACTCAGTTATACCCAATAGGGGATAAAAATGAGGGTTGAAATTTTCAAATGGTTGGATGGTGGCAGTTCACACTTCATAGGTTGATATTTCTGTTGCAGGTTAAGTAGTGCACATATCCTATAAAATTATACTTGATATTAGAGTATACTGGAGCTGTATATATAAACTAGACAACACTAGGATATATTTATACTGGTGAATATTGATTACAGCAATAATTACAAGCAATTATTTCCTGAAATTGCTCCTTAATTGGAGAAGTAATATACTTTATTTATCATAAACATTATTTCCTAGGTATTTCTATTTTTCTAACAAGGAGAATGTTAACAAGGCCCTTAGAGCATTGGTTAAGGAATTAAAAGTGGAAAATTATTCATGGAAAAGTGTTACCAACACCACCCGCAGATGATTTCAATGCAATCTCACGTGATTTCTCATAAAAATTTTCTATATATTAATTTCTTGACCAGTGTCCATAGCCCTTAGGGTACTCACTAGCAGAGCCAGGACCCTTCTAACAATTATTTTGGAAGATTCAAATACTTCGGAATTATTTTAGATATGTGAATTTATCTTGGACGTTACATCTCTTATATAAAGTGAGTAAGGGCAAGAGAGAAGATACAATTGAACTGAAGATGCATATCTGTTTGTCGCAGTTGTTAGTAAACTACATTTTAATTGCCACTAAGATGTGAGTAGGCTAAAATAAATTCTACTGATTATAAAATGGCCATTGGCCATATTGAGCTACATATAATTATATCCACTGAAGCACTTGTGCAGCTGGTCTAAAGTTACCACTTATCAGGCTTCTAAGGTCTGGCAATGAACCAAACAAGATTGAGAGTAGTTTGAGACTTGCCTTGTTAATTAACCAAATGAACTTAATTCATAAATCACTTAAGCTGAACTCAAGCCAAATATATAAACATATATAGTATTTCATGTTTACAATAGTATAATTGATTAGTTGAATTGAGTTATGAACCAGGTTTATGAGCTATAGCTTTTATTCATTTGGTTCATATTGTCTCAATTTTAAATTGGATTCATGTAATTCAAACTGATAAACTGAGCTAAAGAGTTTGAGAGCTTGATTTGAGCCAAATTCAAACTAAAAAATGGTTCATATCGTACCTGAGTTTAGTTTCATGTGGAGGCATTTCTTATATAGTCAAGCTGAACTGAACTCTTTCCAAGCCTGAGTCCACTTGTTTTCGAACTTCATGTAAAACAACTAACATAATACAAATATAGCATTTCTTTATTACTTACATATCTCTTGTGTCACAATCTTATTTGGAACTAGAATCCAGAAGTTTTCAAGACTAGTGATATTTTACAATTTCTCATACATAAGGCTTTATTACTTTTCCTTTCCAAAGGCTGGATTTAAAAGTCAATGAATTAGGATTTGTTTGGGTAAATTTCTCCTTAAGCACTTATAAGAGGAGAAAATAAGAAGAAAAAAAAGTTTTTCCATAAGTTAAAATTAGCTTATGCATAAGCTAATTTGTAGAAGTTTTCTTAACTTACGGAAAAGTTTACCCAAACATCTTCTCAAGAGCTACTATACTTGACAGCATAAGCTTTTGGGACTTGTAGTTGTCAACAATGTCAATGAAATTTAATTGTGCCTTTTGTCCTTCAGACATGAAAAGATATAATAATAACGTCATTCCATAACCTATTTATTTGTATAATTTGATCTTTCACTTTTGAAAGTAGCTTTGAAAAGCATAAGCAATACCGAAGTGAGCCAAATTGTCTGCCTTAGATTGATTTTATTTTTTTAATGACAATTCATACTGGCCAAATCCATTACACAGAGAAGCTCCATACAACTTTTGTGATTCATTGCAGGTTATCAGAGTGAAGTGGTCACTCCATGCAAGAGATGAGATTGTCTTTGAGCTTCTCCAACATCTGAAAGGAAATGGAGCAAGAAGCTTGTTAGAGGGAATAAAAATGAGCACAAGAGAAATGATTGAGGAGCAAGAAGCAGTTCGTGGTCGCTTGTTTACCATTCAAGATGTTATGCAAAGCACTGTTAGAGCATGGTTGCAGGTATCAATACTTCAGAACTTACATTTAGAATGTTTTTTATTTTCATTTTCAGACAGTAGCTAGAACAACTTAATATTGTCTTACCCCAGATTAACATGATGATTGCCTTGCATCTGCTGAATATCTATCCAGGATAGAAGCCTTCGGGTAACCCATAATTTAGCCGTATTTGGTGGCGTTGGTGTTGTCCTCACCATCATTACTGGGTTATTTGGGATCAACGTTGATGGGATACCTGGGGGACAAAATACACCGTATGCATTTGGTGTTTTTACGGCCATCCTCGTGTTTTTGGGAGTAGTTCTGATTGCAGTTGGTATGGTTTACCTTGGGCTGAAGAATCCCGTTGCTGAGGAACAGGTTGAAGTTAGGAAGCTTGAGCTACAAGAATTGGTGAAGATGTTTCAGCATGAAGCAGAGACTCATGCCCAAGTCCGCAAAAATATTTCTACCAAAAACTTACCTCCTACTGCTGGTGATGCTTTCCATAGTGATGATGCTAATTATCTTGTCATACAATAGAGATATTATAATTGTCCAAAGATGCTTTAACATTGATTACTTTTGGTGGTAACATTACTCTACTTACTCCTCAGCTTTGGTGAATGTCGAGGAATTCGCAACTGTTTATGGGACGTCCCAATGATAAGCTGATAGCTACTTCTGGAGATTCGTAGGCCTCAAAATCTCAAACAAAGCCCAAAAAGTTATTCTAGGCTTGCTCTGTACAACTTCTTCACTGAATAAATAGAAACTTTTTTATCAATTGAATATTTGTATACCTTATGTCAATTTTCATTTAGCTGAATTTACAAAAGTTATGTCAACTTCGTGTATATAGAAGAATTTCTCTTTTTAAACACCTAAGTCAAAGATGTGATAGTAGTGAGAATTTAAACTTTCTAATTCTACTATGCTTAAATAGGATTTGAAACTTTTTTGCTGCCTTTATTCTTTAGTAAAATAAAATTACATTAAAGTAACTAGCTAGTTGTTCAACTCAATCAGTCTCTACGGACTCGCTTAGTTTTCCTAAGTTTAATAAGAAATGAAATGGTAGCTTTTGAGATATAGCCCAGTTTGATTTGGTTTCTAATTTACGAGAGCTTTTAAATTGAAATAATGATTTGATTTCTAATTTACTAAAAAAAAAATCATTGAGTTTATAAGCACTTTTTTGTTACAGAATTTATTGAGAAATTGGATAAGAAAAATTCTAAGAAAATTCAGGTTTATAATCTAATTTTAATCCATTTTATTTGTCCTCTACTATAAATACTTAGAGAAGTTTAATCAATGTGCCTCTTGATGATCTAAATATTTTCATTCATTAATTTAAACTTTCGAACCTTTATATATACTAAATCTTGTGCAAGTATTAGGAGTCAAGGCTGTACAAGAGACTGTGGTTCCCGGTGAGATTATTCTTTTTCCAGAAAATTATTTGACGTGGACATTGACCTTTATAATATCAATTTGAAATAAATTAACAATTTCACGACCTCTGAATTTTTAATCGAGGGAGAGTTGTATGCTTTTGAAATTTAGAATCAGTATGTAATAAAATTGATTCTTAAGAAAATTTCAGAACATACGCCATATGCCACTATCCTGAAATTTAATGGGTAATTGAATAAACAAATCGTCACAAGAAAAGTAGTGTCAAAATTAACTTTAACAGCGCAAGTAACATCATCCAGGTTCGACTGTTCGAGAATGCAATGAGGTTCTTATAAACGTTTATACGAAAAGCCAAAAGACAAGTTTCCTCCATTGTCAAATGCCATATGAATCATTTAAGAAGGGACCTTGCAAGATGTTCCCTGGCTGTGGCCAATGCTTGACTTAGTGTCTGCAATGGAAAGAAATACAGTCATCCCTCAAATAAGTGAATTTAATGTTAATTTTCTTTTTTGGTATCAAAGTGAAGGGTGTAATATACCTGTTCAGACAAAGGAGCTCCAGAATCTATACTATTACTTGCAACTTTCCCAGCTATAACATTTGGATCAGTTTCAAGAATGATACTGCACAAAAATATTAAGACATTAAATTTAAGTGAGTCCTGGGTGGAGCCAAGTCAGAGGTAGAGAAGATACAAAAATAAAAAAGAGAGAAGTGTGGAGGTGAAAATGAGGGAGAAGGCACACAAAAGGGGTATGCCTTTTCTAGACAAATGTGATTAATGGTATGATTCTGCTGAAACAACAGTACCAAGGGACCTATAACTATTGAAATTTGAAATCACAAAGGCAACCACAATTGCAACTGCAGCAACTATGGGTGTATTGTGCATTTTATCCTACAGGAAACCTGGAGGAAAAACATTTAAGGAGTTGCAACACAGTTAACTGTATCCAAGATTTATGTAATGAAGATCCGAAAAGTATGGCTTGGTACATGTTTTATCCAAACTTCCAAAGAAACATGAATTTAATCTAGGGTCATCCAAAAATACATCATCTTTTCTATTAAGAACAGCCAAATGACAAGATCATGGGTCCAAACCAATCAGGGGCATGGGGTTGGCTTAACACTGAAAAGAACTGAAAAAATAGAAGTCATCGTGTGAAAAAATCAGCAGAAACATCATATGTATTCAAATTCTACTCTGGCTGTAGATACTGAATAAGACTTGCGAAAGTGACATTTGTCACATCTCATCAATCACACTAGACAAGGCCAATGGGATAAGCTATCAAAAACTGATGTGAGCCTATTTGTTACTTGAACATTTGAATGTTTATAGAATTCAAGAGTATAATGATGAACTTAGAAAGCTCCGAACTAGTATTTTAGAGAAGCTAACAAACAAACAACTGAAGAAGATAAATTTCATACGCATAGCATATAGCATACCCGCCATCAACAATTTCATCAATGCACAATAGAATGAGATCCAAGTTCTCAAGTGCTTCCTTCTTATCCACATTGCCTCTGGAGGGGAAAAGGAAGTAAAATCATCAAGGACTACTGTGTTTATAGTGATATATTGAAAACACCGTTGGACATATAAGACAACAACCTGAGCAGGAGCCCCACAGAATCAAAAAATGCCTGCAGAACTGTGGCTAAGATAAGCTCATTTTCATCATCACCACCGGTAACAAAGAAGTGAAGATCTTGGACAAACTTGTAAACAACAATGTTATTCTCAAACATTGCTATTTCCGCTGCCAAATGAAAAACCCAAGAAGGCAATAAAAATGAAGTCAAAACACTCAACCCGTTTGCAAATCGAGGAGGTCATAAACGAATCAGTGATTATTAGCAATCTATCGCAATCACAGTCAGAATTTGACAAAAAAGAAAGACAAAATTCTTCATCACGAATTACAGCATGGTCATCCATCATATCACAGAAATTTACACACCTTCCGTGCGGGCATTGGTCTTCTGAGTCTTGGTGAATACAACTTTCTCAAAATTTTCCTTGGCACTATTGGTTGGCAAGTCTTCAGAGAAGTATTTGACCGCCACACGTTTCCCATCAGAATCTAAAAGAAGGATGTTCTTTACAGAAGGGCATGTCTCCTAAGAAAAACACAGGGTACAGGATCAAAACATTCCTTAAAGGTACCTCATGAAAAGTTTCAAAATCTCAGTAATTCAATTATCTTCAAATTATGTCAATTCCCATACAACTAACTATATTCAAATCAGGTTCCCTGAATCTCAGAACAAGCAAGTGAAATAACACACAATTAAATCAACACAGTTCGATTGCAAAAGTATTAGATCAGATCATAGTGGTGTGCGATCCAACAAAGAAGCTGAGAGTGGTTTCATTTTCGTAACCAAATCCAAATGAAAAAAACCCTACACAGATTAATAGTTTTACGAATTAGATGATGAAATTGAATTATGATTGCAATGTAATGAAGAGAAGACGTGCATGCGCATAAAACCAGAAATTAGGTAAAATAAATGAATCTGATGGGATAATAGACAGAGAAAGAAAAGGGGAAAAGCAGATCTGGGTTGGGTAACGAAAAGGAGTGAAATTGGAGTCCATAAGAGAAGAGAATAAGAAAGAGACTCACATGAGACATGGTTGGGGGAACAAAGAGAAGCCTTCACTGAATCAAATTTTTCAACCTCTGTCAACTCAACTACTTGAGTTCCCTTTTATTATTATTTTTATTTACGATAATAATAATAATTATTATTATATATATATATATATATATATATATATATATATATATATATATATATATATATATATATATATTAATTTTGACTCGAGAGACGTGATCTATTAATATGCAGGAATGAATAAGTATTTAGAGAATTTTTAAATTAAAATTTAAAAGTGTAAATTAATAAAAAATTAAATTGTAATAATTTTATAGTTAATTAATTCATATAAAATTTGAAATTTTAATTTAAAAATACTTTTTTATAATTATATATATATATAACTAATTTATATGTTAAATTTCAAAAAATAAGAAGATAAGAGTGATTTTTACAATAAATAATATATTGAAAAATTAAGTTATCTTTAACAAGTTAATAATATTATTTAGATAAATAAATAATTATTTTACAATGTAACAATCAGTGTTTGTCTAACTTATTATAAAATATAAATACACAAATCAACTAAGGAGTTTAAATATATTAAATAAGGTTTTAAGTTTAGTATTGTGAATGAAAAAAATGGTTTAAAAATAAAACTCTACTAAATATCATGAATTATGTTTTTTTTAAAGATTAATCATATTTTTTTAAAGATTAATCATCGATAAAACTAATTAAAAATAACATAGATGCATGAAAAAATGTTTTTCATGGGAGAAAATAATGTTTTTAAAATTTAGCCATTGGTAAAGATTTTGATTTATATTTGATTAATATAGCTGTAATTAAAATGTAATTGAATCTATATTAATAAATATATATAATTTTATATTTGTGTATGTGTTAAATAATATTATTAATGATTAAATAATGATAATCCAATAAAGATCATATTATTAAAAAAATAGCATCATCTAAATAAATTAAAAATATTCAATGCCACAATGATATATAAACTATTTCACATACTCAATGATGTCGCGAAAATAAATATAAGATGTGTGTATCATATTGTGAGTTATGCATTGTTAGGTTTTTCTGGTTTTCAATTCAATTTAAGCATAATAAACCTAACCCAATTTAACTAGAGCATTATTATAAAATTTTACAAATATTTAAATTACAATTTGGAGTCTATACTTTTTTAAAATATTATAATTGTGTCTCTGGGTCCAACCTATTATAACAGCACCACTATAAATTTCTAATGACAGTGACCTAGTTAGATTTTTTACAAAAATCTATAGAAATTCAATTACAATTTTTTAAAATACAAGAGCATTTCAGTTATCGCTGTTTATGCCTGTGTTATTTGTCTAGCTTTTGTGAACGTTCTGGCGTTTGAAACAATCTGAAACAAATAAACTTGATTTCAGGAAAAAAAAAAAAAAGAAGCACATTCTATGCTTTTAAAGAATTTTTGCAAACTTAATACGAACGCAGGCAAAGAAGAACCATGTCTGTGTGTCAATGCTAGGCAAAGGAAGAAATGAATAACAAATTATGCACAACATTTTATCAGCATTATTCTTTGGTTGATTTATTTATTCAATCTTGTCTGCTGCTACAAGGCGAATCTTATTCAAAGACTCTTTAAATGCTTGCCAAGAAACCATATAATGATCTTGGGATATCATCCCTTCTTCAACAACTTGCATGGCACGTTTGTACAAATGATCAAAACACTGAACTGGGTTGCTAATATCAACATTATCGGCACTGAGATGAGGTACATACAAACGCTTAAAATCCTTCCTCCATCTTGACAAAATGTATTGACATGGAATCTCCTCCACACCATTGTAATTGAGGATATACAAGGCATGTCTGCACAGGTAGCCTTTGAAGTTAAAGCAACTACAAATGCACCGTACTTCTGCTCCAGCTTTATCATACATGACTTCAAAATGCCTATCATCTCTTACAGGTTCTTCCCCTTCACTCTCTTTAACCATGTATGTCACTATAGACCCACTTGTTTGACTCTGTGTGATGGTGAAACAAGAGGACATCATCACCACCTCATCTTGGAACTTCCTGAACACTGCGTTTGTGTACAGTTTAGAGAGCTGCAACTCGTAGTAGCTTCTTGTCTTCAGTAATGAGCTCGAATCACGTGACTCAAAATCATCAAGGACTTCAGTTTTGTACTTTTTTTGCTGAACTAATTCATAAATCTCAAAAAATTCTTTCAAAGAAGTTTGTTGATGCACATGACCCTTAAAAAAGGGAACCACAGACTCACCCTTTTCATAATCAGATATTCCGGCAAAAAATGTGTCTTTGGAGTACACTGGCGCCCAATGCTCCCGTTCACCATGTAGGGTTTGGAGCTTTTCGTGATTTCTTATTCCAAAATGCTGGGTTAGATCATCCCAAGCTCTCTCAAATTCATCTACCGTTTTAGAGTCGTATATCACTTTAGTCAGCGCCATCTGAAATGCCTCATACTCCTGAAACTGCACAAAACACCCAAGAATTCTCTGCATGACTTGCGAAAGACAAATTCTATGGTGAGCTCTTGGGAAAACCTCTGCAATTGCACTCTGCAGGGCCTTACACTGGTTTGTGATAATAGTTTGTGGAGGACGACCAGTCATACATGTAAGCCATGCCCTAAATAACCAAATATATGTTTCAAATGTCTCGTCTGCAAGCAGACCACATCCTAGCAAGACAGATTTCCCATGGTGGTTAACACCAACAAATGCAACAAGTGGAATCTCATAATTGTTTGACAAACACGTTGAGTCAAATGCAACCACATCACCAAAATAACTATAAGCAGCCCTAGATCTAGAATCAATCCAAAATACATTCCTCAGTTGTCCATCATCATTCAGATCCATCACATAGAAAAAGTTAGGATTCATCAATTGAATGCGGCAGAAGTAATTTGAAATAAGTTCCGAATCACCTTTTTTAAGTTTCAAACGCCTGGAACAATTAATGTTGTTGCTAGTTCCTCCTTCGGTAGAATTTGAGCTTCCATAACCTGATGCATCTACAACAGGCATTCGATATAACTTGATTGTTCTTACTTCATAATCTAGAGTTGGCTCAACTTTTCTTTTGGCCCTATTGTCCATCCTCTTATGTGATTTAGAGTTTTGTGCTCTTTCGGGATCAAATGAATGGTTATGCTCAAGCTTGACTTCATCAACTCTCCATCTGTTAGATTCCACTAATCTCAATCTAATCATTGCTAGACAACCTGTTCTTGTTTCTTTCCTATGACTATTTGCTTCTTTGGCTGTTTTGAAACCCTCACAGTTGCAGCACAGCACAGCACCACGCTTCTCTTTACTGTTACGTTTGGTCCATGAAGATTTAACCCGAATAGCGAATCCAATTTCCTTGGCATAGGTATTGTAATAGTTGTAGGCATCATCATAAGTATCAAACTCCATTCCTACAATTGGTGGGGGGCAATCTTTCCCTTGAGATTCTCCACTATGACTATCAACTACTATTGTTTCATCTCTCCCATTGTCATGTTCACTTCCATCAATCTCAAACAATTGACCACATTCATTCTCAAGCTCATTGCCCTCATCCTCAACCTCAAGTAGTTGCTCACTGTCTGGGGAATCATCATCTATCTGGAAAAGGAGAAAAAATCTTTTAAATTCAAAACAATATCTAAGAAATTTGAGTATGCATTGAAATTGACAATGAAGTTGAAATATCTTGACCACCAAGCTCATAAATGACCTTGTTAGTAGCCCAACTTGAAATTTTTATATTGCTAACTGGTATGAAGTTTCTTCTATTTGTTCCATACACAATCGTAATCCTTAATTCACCCCTCTCACTCACCATATATTGTAATTATACATTTGAAGCAATAATTCAGTTACTTCCACACAGGTCAATAGCCCAGATCTTGAGCAATATTTAGAAATGCATGAGATATCTGTCTTAGCTTTAATGATTTATAATCCACTAACAAGATAATGAAAATCAAAATCCATCCATCGAACTCTTTAACAGGACCACTTATGAAGCCCGCATTTTTAATGCGGAACATGTGTAGGGATATGAGGAATTCTTAAAAATTCAAGATGTGATATAGTCTGAGCCTAGATATGTTAATACTAGTTTATAAAAAAGTATATTTTACACAGAAGCACAATACTTGCAACTAGATATCGATCATTTCTTATATACATAGATGCACAATATTTATAGATACATTTATTGTATTTTATATTGGAAGACATTTGTTTTAATTTTAAAAAATCAAGGTATTGTATTTTATACTGTTAAGCATAACTAGCACAATATTTGTTTTCTTATATACATAGATGCACAATATTTATAGATACATTTATTGTATTTTATATTGGAAGACATTTGTTTTAATTTTAAAAAATCAAGGTATTGTATTTTATACTGTTAAGCATAACTAGCAAAGGTAAGTAGTCTAGGAACCATATGATCTATATCCTAACCATATTGACCATAAAACTAAAAAGAAAAACAGAGGATACTCCCTTGGTAAGTATTTAGGCATATAGTATGCATATGACATATTGGTATCGGATAGGCATAGAACACCAATACTTCATGAATTTAGGAGTACTTCAGCTTCACAGGTGACCACATTGATACACTTCTTCCCTCATTTAGCTCATGAGAAATTCATAGCAGAGCCAAAAACTCACCAGACCAATGACATTGCAATTGCACCATTTTCTCAAAACTGGGAGAACCCCTTTGAACACACAACAAACAATTACAAGAGTTTGAATAAAATAATTGTCAAAATCCTAAGGTTCTTCAAGACTTGCCACATCATGATAGTTAGAAAGCCAGTCACCAATTTAGCTGAACTATTTAGCACACTAGCATCTAAAAAGTTTTAGATTTCACAAAAATGCATAACACAAAACACATGCATAATCTAAGTCAGGGTATAGACGAAAATTACCGTGATATCAAGATTAGGACTCAATGATAAGTCCTTGTCGTTGGGAGAACACATGGCATTGTCAGTCATGGCCAAAGGGTTAACATGAGTTCTGCCAAAGCATGAGATGTTGGTTAGCCCTGCCATGTCCACAAGCTCACATTTCAAGTAATTACATTTTAATCGAAGTATATTTGCAACAAAACAAGAGATTACAATTTAGCTCAGTTAGTGAAACATGTTCAGAATTATGGTTAAACGCAGACTTGATCAGCATATACGAATTTGGAATACACAAGGATTACTATCAAACTCGGAATCCCTGACACAAATTGATTGTATATATACGTGGTTTGTTGTAGAAATAGGATTTTATGCATAACCCAGTAATTGAAGCAATAGGATTCCGATTAGGGTTGGGCTAAAGCGGTTTTAGCATACGAGTCAACGAAATTGTGATGAAAAAAAGAAATAGCAGCGGAAATCATATAAAGATCGAAAGGAAAAAATGGTTGCAGGAAAGAAAGAAAAGCGAATAATTTAGGTTGCGATGCGATGGAAGTGATAGAAACTAACAGAGAAACGAAGTGATAGTGAATGAATGTGATGCTACTCTCTGCTCTCTACTCTGCCACTACCAACTGCGTCTCTTCATTCGGTTCGGTTATCTTTTTTTTTTTTTTTTTCTCCTTTTTATTAATTTGGATTTTTTGTTGTTGCAAATACTACAAACATAATTTATTTGCACAGGGACCTTCTGTCATGTTGTCACGTCAATGACTTTGTGACTTCAGGATTTGGCCTAATTAGAGACTATTTCAAAATAATATCATTATTTTTTAGTTATTTATTTTAAGAAAAAGTAAGCAGTAAAAAGATATTTAGAAATATATAAGTATCAATGCCATCTTTCAATATGTCAAAATATGAAATCCAAATTTATTTTATTAACCGAAATCCATCTTTACATCAACTTGTTGGCTTTTAAGTTAATATTATTTTTTTTAAAAAAAATGTTTTAAAAACAACTTATAAAATTATTTTACAAAAGTCTTAACACCTTTTTTTCATCCTACAAATATATTTTTTCTTTTAATTTCTTCGTTCTTTTATCTTTGTAATACTTAAATCTATTATTTTTAATCCTTTCATTATAAAAACTCTTACACAGACTATCAAGTGTTTAGCACATGCTAATCTCACATTACAAAATTACTTTCGTTATAACTAGAGATAAAAACAGGTTAAATCATGATAAGAACAAATAACCTATCTTTTTTAAAGTATAATTTAGCATAACCTTTTAATAAAAAAAAGTTAAGTTTAGGATTTTGAAAAATTTTATTTATTTAAATAGACTAAGTTTTAGCTTATAAAAAAATCTATTAAATATAGCATGCTAGTTTATTTATCTCTTGTTATATAATTAAAATTTTAATGTAATATTATATTTATAATTTAATATTTTAGTATTCTTGTCCCAAATTTAACCATAATTTATTACTATTAATTTATTTAAAAATAAGATTATTGATCTTTTAATATGTTAGCTTATTTAAAAAAATATTTAACTTGTTGATCTATTTAAAAAATTAATTTTATTATTTTATTTAAATATTTTAATATAAAATATATTTTTAAATAGACTAATTAATTAAATCAAACTTTTAAAAAAGATAAACCAGACCTTAAAAAAATATTTGATAAATATTTGATTAACTTATTCCTATATCTGGTAACAATACCAAATGTAATTATGCAAGTATTTTTGTAAAATAGACTTGGTAAGGACAAAAAAGTATCGAAACCATATTATTATCTAATTCGTTGTTTGAATCAGTGAAAAAAATATATTATATTTTTACTGTGTATTTAAAAAGAAAAATAAGGTGAAAGGAATTTTAGAGAGTTAAACTAAAAAAAAAATCCCCCATTATTGGGGAAACTTGGAGGGAAGTCCTTTTATTGTTTTAGTTTTTTTTTTCTAAAAAATATAATCCATAAAGTAAAGAATTTTAAATTTTCATATATTTTAATTAGTATAAAAAATAATTTATACATTTATTTTTGTTTCTGTCTATTTTCTACTAATCTAAATATGCAAAAAAAAAATTGTATTTCTTTTCTATTCCAATTCATCCAAATAAGCATTTTTTTTCTACTTTATTTTTTTTTCTCATCTCTTTTCTCCCTGTTTCATTTCTCATTCAAACAATAATATCTGACTTTGAAAGAGTTAATCCCAGGTAAGGAGACAACACAAAATCTTACCAATCTAGACCATTTATATCTTCAAAGTTCTTCTCTTTGTTACAACTTAACAGTCAGCAACCTTGAGCTTGAATATCAAAACGTCGTGAACAAACGCATCGATTGTTGTCAAACTAGTGCCAAAAGAATTGCCAATCTTGCACGTTAAATGCAAGATAAAAAGCAGGAATTAAGGGGTTTGATGTGACAAATATATGTTGAGAATTGCTACCCAAAAACATGATAAAATTCAACTCATATCCTTGGAAAATTTTCCTCTTCCCTTGATAACTATATATTCTGGAACGGACAAAGAAAGAGAATGAGAATTTAAAGAGATGCCAAAACTGAGAAGAAAGAAGGAAAAAAGAAAGCTTCATTTAATGAATATTGAATGACAACAAAGGAAAGGAGAATTCTCCTCCAAATGTTTCCCCTTTCCACAAGAGAGCAAATGTTCAATTCACAATTGCTAACAAATTTGAATGCATTTTCCTTCAATCACTCCCACTTTTTAAGCCCCTGTCCTTCCAATTATAATCACCTTACTATTTCTAAATAAAGCTAACTATATAACTTCCTGACTTCCTCGAGTTCTAATTAATCTATTCAAGAAACATCAGCAACAACAAAAGTAAGGGAAGAAAGGACTTACTCAGGAAAAAGTATGTTAATTGGTCAACTTCCGAAGCAGTACCACTACTATGTAAAGAAATGATATGAGAGAAGCTACTTATGGTTTAAGTAAAAAATATCTTTAGCTATACAAGTTATGGACATTGTTAAAAGACCAAAGTTAAACAGTGCCAAGCAGCAGGTAGAAATATACAAAGTAACAGTAATTCTTTTTAGAATACATTGAAGGTTACTCCTGTCTCTGTTCTACATCATGAACCTTACTCAGTGATTCTTCTAAAGATTGTAATGCTACATTGTAATGGTCTAGAGAAAGTATCCCCTCCTCCACAACTTGTAACGCACTTCTGAACAACTGATTAGACCATTGAATGCGGTCAGTATCATCAGCACTACCCGAGCTGTGATCAGGAACATAAAGACGCTTGTAATCTTTCTTCCATCGCAAAAGAATGTATTTGTGAGGTATCTCTTCAACCCCATTAAAATTGAGCACACACAGTGCATGCCGGCATAGGTATCCATAAAAATTAAAGCAACTACAGATGCAGCGAACTTCACCTGCTGTCCTACTGTACAAAACTTCAAAATCCCTAATCTCCCGTCGATTTCCCTCAATCAAGACACGCTCCTTGACCAAGAAAATTATGATGGGGCCATCCACATGTAATTGTGTTGTACCAAAACAAGAATACACTTCTTCCACCTCTAACTGGAATTTCATAAACATTTCTCTTGTGTACAGTCTGGAGAGCTGCAATTCAAAGGAACATCTGGTTTTCAGCAAGGGGCTTGAGCTCCTTGATTCAATATCTGCAAAAGATTCTTCCTTGTGCTTTTTGTGAAGAGCTAATTCGTACTTGTCAAGAAACTCCTTCAGAGGAGTCTGTTTGTGCACATATCTATCAAAAAAAGGAGTAATACTCTCACCAGGGCGAGCTGCAGACATTCCAGCAAAAAATGTGTCCTTCAAATATACTGGTGCCCAACGAACTCGATCTTCATATAGAGAACGAAGCCACTCATGATCACTAACTCCAAAACGTTGAATCATAAATCCCCATGCTGCTTCAAACTCAATCACTTTTAATGTCTCATAAACTGCTTTAACCAGTGCTTTCCTGATTGGATCATAGTTGTGCAACCCTCCCAATTTTTCTGGTACTTTTTTCATAATCAATGACAAGCCAAAACAATGATGAGATCTAGGAAAAACTTCTACAATTGCACTTTGCAAAGCCTTGCACCTATCAGTAATAATAGTTTGGGGAGAACATCCCGACATACATTTAACCCATGTCCTAAACAACCATATATAAGACTCTGTTGTTTCACTTGCAAGCAGGCCACAGCCTAATAACACTGATTGCCCGTGGTGATTTATTCCAACAAAAGTCACAAGAGGGATTTCAAATTTGTTAGACAAATAAGTGTTGTCAAAATAAATAACATCGCCAAAGTAACCACAAGCAGCCCTGGACCTAGCATCAACCCAAAATGCATTCCTCAAATGCCCTTCATCATTGAAATCCATCAAGTAAAAGAAGTTTGGACTAGTCAACTGCATCCGACATAGGAAATTATAAATGGCCTGTGTGTCACCTTTCCTAAGGTTCAACTTATTAGAAAATTCCAAGAAAGTTCTCTCCTCTCTTGCGCTGGAGTTTGAATTTCCATTACCTCCCGCATCTATGACAAGTGCACGATACAACCTAACCGTTTGCCCATCAGCATCAGAACTAGGCAATGACTTCCTCTTCGTTCCATTCCCCATCTTCTTAACAGACCTGTGTATCTTAGCACCCAACACATGGTTATGCTCAAGCATAACCTCAAGCACCCTCCACCTCTGAGACTCCACCAACCTCATCCTTATCATAGCAGGACAACCAGTCCGCGTCTCCTTCCTCAAATGATTAACATCCTTTATCCTCTTGAAACCCTGGCTGCTACAGCAAAGCACCGCACCATACTTCTCTCGGCTATTCCGCTTGAACCACGAGTTCTTCACCCTTACACGAAACCCCACCTCCTTGGCATAGCAGATGTAATAACTGTAAGCATCATCATACGACTCAAACTCCATTCCAACAGCAGGTGCAACAAACTCCTTCCTCCCTTCAGAAAAACCATTTTGACAATCAATTTCAATCAGTGCACCGTCATCCTCGTCTTTCCGAACCTCAATACATTCGCCATCACGCAATTGCTCGCAGCAGAGAGAGGTCTCTTCCATCTAACACACCAAACAAAATCAATAAGCTACTTCATCAACTCTATTATGCCTCTAAAAAAACTGCAATAAGAGATAGGTTTTTCATTTCAAGTTTTAAACTCAATCTTGATACCATCGCAAGGTCGTAAATTCTAAACCTAACATTTGTTTTACGTGCAGCTGCAATATATTGTTCTATAATTAACCTTTGGTTATTCTCTAATTAAAAGAACAAAACGCGAGAAGAGGTATTTCAAAATGAAAGGAACGTGAAAGGTTCCAAATCTGCGAAACCCTTGAAAGAAGCATTTGGAAAAGAAGAAGACAGAGAAAGAGAGAAGCTAAAAAAGAAGAGAATTGAGTGAGCATAGAGATGAATAGAGAGTAACCAACCGTGATTTGGCTGTTTTCAGTCAGAAAGGCAAAAGTAGAAGCAGAACATGCTTCTTCTCTTCCAACGCCTAAAATACACAATCTGCTGTGTCTTCTTCCAAGAATACCGATTCCAATTTCTTCTACACTTTTCACGCTACGCTTCGCGGAAATTTTTTTATTTAATTCTTTTAACAAATATCAAACTGCCAGAGACTAAATCATTAGTTTCATCCTTACTTTATTATTCTCTCGATCTTTTTTTTTTTTTTTTACCACAAATTGATATTGAGTTTAAGCCCAGTTTGTCTTACTCATAAAATATATTTATTTTGTTCTTTAAATAAAATTTATTTATTTGAATTTATTTTTGAAATATCAATTTTAAATATAAATTGCTATTTTTCAAAATGTTTTTTTAAATTGTAATTCCTTTAATGTTCATTTTTAAAAATTATTAAAATTTAAAACAATCAACGCCTTACTATTTAAATAGTAGAGGGTTTGATTCTTTTTAAACAAGATTTTGGCTTCAATTATTGTAAATGAAAAAAATTATATTTAAAATAACTTTTTTCTTTCAATGAATATGTTCAGATGAATTCAAATTAATGGAAGTCTAATATGATTTCTAGACATTGGGAATCTAAAATAAAATAAATTACATTAAGTTTAGAGGCTTTTAAGATCACGGGATTGATTGAAATTTATATAGCATTTATTTAGGTTTATTAAACTAGTTTATGATTTTATTTATATTTTTCAAAAATTTATTTATGTTTTGGAATTAAACTTACGGAATAAGTTCTCGTATAATAAATTTATGGATTAAATAATTCGTCCCGACTAAATTTTAAAATTAAATTTTAGTCTAAAAAAAATATCTCTTTCCGTTTTTTATTTTATTTTCCATAAACAATTTTAGACTTTAGAGTTAAATTAAAATATTAAGTTCGAATGCGTCTAATGGAGTTCCACATTACCATTGTAATGAAAATCTTACTTTGGGTTGATATAGTAATAGTGAACATCTTATATAATGGGATCAATTTTGGGTTGGTATAGTAGTAAAGAGAATCAAAACAAACTTTGCGAAACTTTTATATTTTAAATAAGAGATATATATTGAATTTTTGTTGTCAACATAAGTGATTTTTTATTTTATAAAAATTAATAATAAATAAATTTTTTATTGATGAGTCTAAAGGTTGAATTTTAATAGTTTTACCTTTATGTTAACCTTAGTCAATCACATGTCAATCGTGTGACATGGATGTCATATGACATTGCATAAGTATGTCATGTGAAATCATATACATAGTTACACAACATCACTATGTAGTGTTGTGTGACAACATTGATTGATATAAGTGATAGTTACTTAGGTCTTTTAATCCATATGTTAGAAATTTGAATGTTGTGAAAAGAATACCTACCATTTGGTAAAATTATGGTTCATATTGTCCGTATCAAATTGCCATTTTTTTATTTCAGTCGTTAAAAATTCAAATTTCAATTTTCTTCTATAATAATTATTTTTTGTCTTAATTTATTTATTTTTAGAATTTTTAATTTCTTCTTAATCTTACTTGTATCATCACACTCTATTATACATAGCATTATTAAGGATTAATGAGAAAGAAAAAAGTAAAAATCATTTTTAGATATCAACCCAACTCACTTAAATTCATCCAAAATATCTTGAACTTGCCAAACCCATGAAGTGAAAAGTCCACTTTGGTTTTTCATCCACAAAAATGGGTGACATAGAATTAATATACTTATGTTTATCCCATCTCATTGTCATATTAATATATAATTGAATAAAGGTGTAAAATATTTTACATTATCAATATATTTAAATTAAATTTTAGTCTTAATTATATTTTTAATCACCTTAATTTGATGTATGAATAATTTTGATCATATAATTTTAATTGCTCAATTTTAATCTACACATTTAAAAAATGAATAATTTTAATTTTCATAATTTTAATTGTTCTATTTTAGTTTTTATATTTTTTTAATGAAAAATTTTGATCTACATATTAAATAATTTAATTTATAAAAATTAAATAATTAATATCACCTTATATATTTATGAATAATAAATTGACCAATTAAAAAAAATAGTTGACTCACTTTGACTTGTTATCATATTTATTAAAAATTAAATAACAAGCTAATTGTAATTAAAATTATTCATTTTTAAATGTGTAAACTAAAATTAAAAAATAAATAAAACTATCAAAATTAAAATTATTTATTTTTTAATTATATGAATCAAAATCAAAATATTAAACAAAATTATCTATATTAACTAAAAAGATTAAAAATATAATTAAATATAAATCGTAGAACCTAAGAGTAAAACAAAAACACAGTGAAGCTAGTTATCCCTTTCATTTACCTAATTTTAAATTTTTTTTATTAAAGTGACGTGCCCCCACCCCACCACAAACTGTTTTTTTTTTTTTTTTTGTTCACTAGTTAAAACGGAGTAGGCTAAAGCATGTTGGCAAATTAATTTGAATAGCAGTAAAATCGTTTAACAACAAAAATACACAGGCTATAAATGAACATAGTTGATGTATGAATAATTATCATCATATAATTTTAATTGGTCAATTTTAATCTATATATTTAAAAATAAATAATTTTATTTTTTATAGTTTTAATTATTCTATTTTAGTTCTTATATTTTTTAATAAACAATTTTGATCTACATATTAAATAATTTAATTTATAAAAATAAAATAATTAATATCACCTCATTGGTCAATTAAAAAAAATAATTGACTCACTTTGACTTGTTATCATATTTGTTAAAAATTAAATAATAAATTAGTCACAATTAAAATTATTTATTTTTTAAATATGTATACCAAAATCAAATAATTAAAACTACCAAAATTAAAATTATTTATTTTTTAATTATATAAATCAAAATCAAACTATTAAACAAAATTATCTATCTATTAAACTAAAAAGATTAAAAATATAATTAAATAGTAGAACCTAAGAGTAAAACAAAAACACCGTGAAGCTAGTTATCCCTTTCATTTACCTAATTGAAAAAAAAATTATTTAGGCGACGTGCCGACGTGCCCCCACCCCACCACAAACTTTTTTTTGTTCACTAGTTAAAACGGAGTAGGCTAAAGCATGCTGGCAAATTAATTTGAATAGCAGCAAAATCGTTTGACAACAAAAATACACAGGCTATAAATGCACAACTATATGAAATATTAATCCGGTTTGTGTTAATGTTTGTATATTGGTATATTATTTTAAAAGAAAATAAATATTCGTGAACTTCTGAATAAAGAACCACCATTAAGTAAATCAGATTTTCTTCACAAATTCTAAACGTATTTAACAGGGAAAAATAAGTTGAGATATACTTCAAAACAATGACTAGGAAAATTGAATTGTTATCAATATATTATTTTGCAAATTATATTTATCATAAAGCGTGTGACACCCTTGTATAAAATAAAAATGCAAGATCTTTCTTTAAACCGCTGAATAAGGGTCGTTTGGAAAGAACATGTTGAACTCAAAATCACTATGTTAATAATTCACAACAAATTATACTTAAAAATCATACACACAAGTGAAATGGTGGAAAAATTTATGAAAAAGCATTTTAGAGCCTAGTATGATCATAAACCGCTTAACGCTACGAATGAAGTACTCTGGTTTCAAGTAAGAACACCAAAACAATTGAATAAGATCTTATTCCACCAAACCATGAAACAGAAAAGGATGTAGCATGAACAAAAGGCCTTTGTATGCCCATACAAAAGAAAGCATATATTGGCCAAATGAAGTCACAAGGCATTAGTGGATGACGAGCGTCAATATCAAACAAGCGAACCCCATTTTTTGTCTGATCACGCAAAACAGTTACAAATTCAACTAGTAAGGATAAGTCGACGACTAAATGGCACTCAAACGCAAAGGTTGTATAAATCACAAATCATAATAAAATACACTGGAACAAGCAAAGCTTGTCAAAGGTGCAATAGAATTTATGCCACAACTTGGAAAATTGAGAGTTTGGGACCATAACTTCCCAAGTTGACCATACCACAAACTAGGATATTTCCATATGAGTAACTAAGGCTTAAGGGGAGCTCCCACCAGAAAGCCTACTATTTATAATCATTTAGTTCGCACGGCTTTTGAACACATCAAGACCCATCTCAGTAGGATCAGTTGCTTGCAACTCTATTTGAATTCCATCCAGCTCCCTCTTGAATCTGTCTTTGGAGCTTGCATAAATCATCTTGCTCCTCACCTTTGATGTATCAGGGGACCTACAATCAGAACCAACAAAATTAATGCAGATAAAAACATAACATGAAATGACATCAGAGGATCCAAAAAGAAAACATTACCACGCAATGAAAAAAATTCTGCTTTTGGGGACATTCCCTTCAGTCAGATACTCAAAATCATAAACAGCATAGCGGCACTCATCAGCAGGAAGGCTAGCAGTGAAATTTTCATAGCCTTCGGCCGGTTCACCAAGCTTCTCCACAATGACTTGCTTCTGCTTCTCCTCAATCTTATACACTATGAATCGGTATGTCCTCCTCGCCTTGAGATCCAAAAACCTTAACTTGCAGTCATCATGGACTGCCATACCTGATGCCGCGTTTGCCTATAGATTGCAGTTGCAGACACACCATGGTCATCAATCCCAAGTAATTGTACACAAATATGTTAAACTTGTTGCCATTTAAATTGTTACCCAAGAAAAGACAAAGGGTTGTTAATATAATAGGCCGGGTTGAAACTTGTCAGAAAGAAAAATCAAATGGTTAAAGAATAGAGTCAATTCGTGGATTGAGAACAATGAAATGTAATAAGAACATGTCGCTCACTAACAAAGTAAATGATGTTTCCACAAACACAGTATCGTCCAAATCAAGGGGTTAGAAACAAACACTGATTAGTGCCAAAATAAGTAAACATCAATTAAAAAAAAGTGTTATGTTTGTCGTGTCTTCATCAATCCCAAAACAAAATCGTATTTATTCATTAATAAATCTAATAAAAGAAACTTCACCAAAATAATAAATCTAACAAAAGAATAAGAATATATGTAACAAAAATAAAGAATAAGAATATATGCTTTAATTGAAAATTCCCCGCATAATTACCACATAAAAGAAGTTAAATCCACACACTCACAAAATTAAAATAAATAAATAAATAAATAAATTAAAAATTGAATCCACATGTCAGATCACGAAACCAATTCCTCCACAGATCAAACACATCACACATCGCAAGCTGTTGTAAATTGCAATCCCAATAAATTATGACAATAAGCTATGAATTTGGGAATAACTCAATCGAAACACCGAAATCAGATCTGAAAACGATGCGATTTATTTATTTATTTAAAAAAAAAGTTAAAAAAGAAAAGGCAGAGTTCACGATTAACGATCGGATCAAATAGGAATCCAGCTGGGACACTAAATTAAAAAAAGAAAAAGAAGTAGAAAATGGCGGATTTAGTTACTGAAGTGTAAGAATAAATCGGACAAGGAAAGAAGGAAGAAAAAAACTGACCATGATGTTGTTGGAGAGAGCGACGGTGGAGGAGCGGATATAGGGGCGCTTGCGTGTATGGGCGTGTGTCTCTCTTGATTCTCGATCGAGGGTTCGGAGAGGAAAGGGGAAATGGGGATTTTGGGGAGAGAGTATGTATGTGTGTGGTGTGGTGGAGCGTCGCAAAATTATTAATATCCGCAGCGCATACCTTTTCTTTTCGATGGCCCATTGGGCCTCCTTCTGTTTTGCGGGCTATTCTTGCTTGTGTTGTGGTCCATCATCATCAGTATCACATTCACATTGCGTTATTCAATTTTGTCCCGTAAATTTCACGGTCTCCCCGACCAAATGTGTCGTCTCCTGACCTCATTCCACCTAACATTCAATCTTTCCACCTCCTAAATTCTACCAAACAATCTAATCTCAGGGTCCCAACACACTGCATTTTGTCCATACTAATTACATCCATTTAATTAATCAACATTTTACACATTATTATTTGACTTTAATTTTTATACTGTAAAAATAACTATTATAATAAAAGGTTTAATTTTTATACAAAAGATTATTAGAAATTTACCTCATCACCATATCGTATTAAAAAAAATAGAATCTTTCTTATTAGATTCAATACTAACCATTTCAACTAAATCGATAAGAATGAACTGTTTTACTATGTGATCCTATTCAAAATCAACATATTTTTAATTAGATGACAATTTATAATTGGATTATAGAGTAAAAAATAAGTTCAAAATTTACATTAAGCAATAAAAAATATTTGTCACGTGATAATTTGTCTATTCTTAATTTGTTTAATCTACCAAATTTGTAGAAATAGAATCCGAGTAAAATTATCTTTTGTCGTGAAATATGTATTTTTTTTAAGCAAAATGAAATGGAATATATTTTCTTTTTATAAAAGTACGGATAATCCACGTAAGTATCGCTTAACTCAATGGTATACCTGACAATTTCCCCAACACTAACACCCAAGCCCGTAGTTTGCTGGTGGCTTTGTCCGTGTTGTGCTAGCTTGATCATCGTCATGAATATTTACGTCAAATTACCACAAGACTCAGAGAAAGATGATAATTATCACGCTAGTTTATGTGCACGATGAAACGCCTCAGCTCAATCTGACACCCGCATAAGCCTAGTCTTTTTAATAATATTGTTTATGTTGTAATCATGAGTCTGGAGTTTATGATAATGGATTCATTGCATGTGAACTCAATTTGCATTAAATAACTCGAAATCATGTGGCACACCAATGTAATTGTATAATGCTTTGTAATATTTCATGTTTCAGATCTTAAATATAGTTGATGTGTACGAGACAAGCATTGGTACAATGAAAAAGCAGGCAGAGACAGCTCGTAAACAATTATGAGCTTGCTCATGCCGAAAGGACTGTAGCGTAAAGTAAAGTAACTACAGATTTTTTTTTTTAATTCATTCTAACAGATCAGCCCAATAATCCTCCTAATTACTTCTAAAAAAGGTACTAAAATGCTTTTCTAACTCTCAAGAGAGCGAATGCTTTTACTTTTGTCATTTTTAAAGCAAAGCAATTAGGAGGATGTTGAAGTTGTGTTATGAGGATATGGGATCTCTCTTAATGTAAGTAATTACGGACAACACGATACTATTATTGCTTAGAAATGCATCATAGTTCATCATGTATTCTTTGTTCTAAAGGAGCCTCTGTATTATGAACACGATCACCCCTGACTTGGTGAAGATTCACGCCATCTGCAACAGCTTGGGGTCTTAGCTCTGCCTGTCCCACCATACCAGCTTTTATGGCCTCAGTAACCTTTCTCTGCAACGTAAGTAATCCAATCCGCTTCGAAACAACATAAAGAACAGCAAGGGAGAACAATAAAAAGCCAACCCCAAGTATCACCCTATTCAAATACAAGTTATGAGTTAATTGTTAGCATTCAGGAAGAACAAACTTGGTGGAGTAAAAAATCCATTTGTTTTTTCCTTTTCATACCTGTCTATGACATCTTGACGTTGCATTGTGGAGAGGAGATTTCGTGTTCTCATAAACAATGAGCGGTGCCCTTTATATTCACTTTCAGCCTTTTTTAACACTCCAGTTGATTCATCTATATATCAAAGCAATTTTGCAAAACAAATATTCAGAACAAAGTTATTATTTCACACTCCCCATTATCATATTAATGAAAACAATTTCAGCATCTCAGTTCATCAGGTCAAAACCAATATCATTGAACTAAAGTTTTAACAAGCACTCCAGCACAAACACTGAACTAAGAAGCATTTTTTACATAATGCATCAAAGGGTAGGTAAAAGAATCAGCACAAATTTATATAATGCAGTCAAATTTCAAACCCCTATAAATATGTCGTTGTTATTTGGTAGACTCAAAATCAGGACTTAGTTATTAGTGGTCAAAATTGATTCGAAAATTTGGCTCCAAATTTAAAAAAAATGTGAACTAGATTATAGGTTAACCTAACACCCTCTTATTATCTACTGTGTTCTTAATGGTCCAGAGGAACCCTTTGCAGGTTAATAGACAAATATGTAAAGTTACTAATGTTATTGGAACCCTATAAAACATCCTCAAACAAGAATCAAACCCAACCTATGCCAAACCATACAAAAAGCTTAAGCCTATTTTTGGATTGAGTGGGACAGTGTAAAGGAAGGTGAAAGAAATTAAGGTTATTAACAATTTTTTCTGTACTTTATAAGGATCAATAAGTATCTCTCAAATTTCCTT
This sequence comes from Mucuna pruriens, assembly GCA_025330945.1. Lineage (NCBI taxonomy): Eukaryota > Viridiplantae > Streptophyta > Magnoliopsida > Fabales > Fabaceae > Mucuna > Mucuna pruriens. Next base: position 6,190,599 of record JAENHJ010000533.1, on the reverse strand, counting down.
CAAGTCTCCATTTTGAGCTTGCCAAAATTTGGGAAATACAACTCAAATGTTTGACCTCTCTTTTCTTTCCCTTAATTTTTAAAATCCAAGGAGGAAAAAGAATGTTGTCTCTTTTCCCTTCATTCTAACTCCTTACTTTCCAATTATTATATCTTTTTCTTTCCTCCATATTTCACTCCCAAGTGATCCCTTAAAGGAGTGTCTTACCTTGTAAAATTAAAAGGCAAATTATTATCCTCGTCAAAATCACCTGCATAGAAAGTCTGACCGTTTAATTCTAACATATTTAAATCCAAACTATAATATCTTTAAGCTTCAGTTCACTCTGTAATTAATGGCATCACAGCATATTATGCATTACAGCTATAAATTTTAGGCCGATTGAGTACACTTTCTACATATAAAACGTTTCAAATTCGTCAATTCATTACCCAATAAACTTTCAAGGAAACTTTATAAACCTTAACAAGTTTAACCCAATTGATGTCGTAGAAATTTAACAGGCTGTCAAGATTTTTGAACTTTATTGTCTTCAATATTCAGCTTCAAGTGTTTTTCATGGTTATTGAACTTGGTTCGTGGCTGGCAGGATTCTAAATCTTATTTTCGTTCATTTATTGTTCTTAATCTTATTTTGGTTCATTTATTGTTCTTAATCTTATTTTGGTTCATTTATTCTTCTTAATCATTTGGAGGGGCAAAGTGGGAAGATGAGGATAAGAAAAAGAAGAATCCAAGAAAAGAAAAAAAAACAAATGCTGAAGGAAAGAACATTCACACACATAAAAATGGTAGCATCATCAGAGTAGGACACCAGGCCCTTGAAAGTGCAGACAACCATTGGCCAAACACCATACAAAGGTCAAGCCCAAACAGGAAAAAAGGGGAGAAACTTGAAAAGTTTCTGATGAGACTTGGGAACCCAATGCAGTGACCGGTGTTAAGGGCCCAGTAGAGCAGCAGTTAAGTCATGGCCCCAATATATGGAAGGTAAATTCCCTAAAAGAGGGAAGAGGGGCAGATTGAGACTTAGGGGGAGACTGGAGAGACAGTTATGCTAAGTGGAAGTTCATTGGGGCCCAAAAGTAATGGAAGATGGGAGGTGGTTACAAAGAGGGCAGGGATGTGACTTTGGAAAAAGGAGGGGAGTTTACAAAATCAGCCTTAGCCGTGGGCAAGAAGTTGACATCCATCAACTGTTTCTTGTGATCTTCCTATTCTTCTTTTTTTCTTCTTTGATGCTCTGCTAGATTTCATCTTCTACTGTATACTTTGATTTTCACAATTTGAGGTCAATATAGTCTCCTTCCATAACACTATTTTCTGGTCCATATTAGTTTCACTATAGTGCTCATTATGTCAATTCAAGCAAGCTAATCATAATCTTGGTTTTAATCAAATCTTTCAATTTATTAACATATATTTTCTTTTCACTGCACTACATGCAGCTAGTGATAGAAAGAGAATGTGAGATGTTGGAAATAGGAGCATTTAAATGTTTATTACCCTTCCAAAGTAGCTTAGTTAATGTTTAGCAGAGTTCAACTATCTTAGAAAACTAGTATTTTAATTGTTCTCTTGAAAATAGTAGTTATTTATTCTCTTTGTAAATACTCTTATTATAAATAGATCATAGTAGTTAATCCTAGATAGTGGAGCGGAGCAGCCGACCCCCAAAAACATAAATATTACTTAAAATTCATAAACTAACAACCATTATTAATAGTATAAATATTCATAAAAGCCTTAAACCCTCTAAAGCATAAACCATAAAGTACTATGTAGAAACAAGTCCGTCGCCAGAGAAGACAAAACTTAACAGATCTGTTACCGGAGAAGACAAAGCTCGCCCGAGAAGACAGAAAGTCGCCAATGGTTGCGCAGGTGGGCTTCGATGGTTGCACTGGTGGTCGTTGGAGAAGGATGAAAGACAGTAGTACAAAGGAGAGAGCTAGGTTTTCGGGGAAGAAGAAGGAAAGGGGGCACGAGACAGCAAAAACGCAGCTACCTTGCCTGTTGCGGCCAAGAAAAACGCGATTTAGGGATCGTGCTCCGCTCCGCAGGGTCGCGACCCTAAACCATGCCGCAGCTGCGATAGCAACCGCTATTGATAACTATGAAATAGATTAAATTGCTGAGTGGAAATATTCATTCAAGCACAATCATAAAATTTCCTTTCTCATTTTCTCACATGGTATCAAAGCTCCCAATCTAAGGGGGCCCTGCTTCTGCAAAAAAAAAAATAATTCCCTGGGCTCTTGAAGCTATTAGACATCCAAAACCTTAACTAGAATTTTCTAACAGTGATAATTAGATTTTTCCAGCAATTTCTCCCCAAAATTTTTTTCCAACAACTTCATTTTCAGATTTTTCTAGCAACTTTTCCAACAACCACTTGAATCTCCGATGACATCTCTGGCAACATTTCCAGAGAAGGTAGAAATGGTAACAAATTTTCTTAGAAGCATGAAAATTTCATTAGGTACTTGTACTTTGGCATATTTAGGTACACTTCCACTTCCATTTGGATATAATGTCTCAAAAACATCTTCCCCATCATTTTGGATACTTGATTCTAGGGCCACACATCATATGACTCCCTCATCCAAATATTTCTCCACATATTCTCCTTGTCCCAACAATAAAAAAATAGTCACTGCAGATGCACTTGTAATAATAGCTGGCATAGGAAATATTAAAATAAATTCATTCATAACCTTAAAAAATGTTCTTCATGTTCCAAAATTATCCACAAACCTTATTTCCATACAAAAACTTACAAAAGACCTATCTTGTATCGTGATTCTTCACAATGATTGTATTGTTTTTTAGAACAAGGATTTGGGGAGGACGATGCTAGAGAAGGGAATGATCTTTACAATCTTGAGGAGCCTTGTTTGTCTATAGTAGAAAAAGCCCACCTATCTCAATCACTAATGTCAGAATCGTATTGTCGAAAAGGGAAAAATTTCCCTTTTTCATTCTCGGTTAGGACATCCTTCTTTTAAAACAAACAATCGAGGTTATGTTTCCATCAATGTTTTCTGAGTTAAATGTTGAAAGTTTTCAATGTGATGTATGTGAAATTGCAAAGCACAAGTGTATACCATTTCCTTTAAGTAACAGAATAAGTACATTTCCATTCTATCTCACCCATATTGATGTTTGGGATCCATCTCCTATTCCAAATGTGTCTAGGGCTCAATGGTTTATAATTTTTTATTGATGACTGTACTCGAGTTACTTGGACTTTCCTTCTTAAACACAAGTCTAAAGTGAGTTCTGTTTTCCAAATTTTTTCTCCATGATTAAAAATCAGTTTAGTGTTTCCATAAAAAGATTTAGGTCTAATGGAAAAGAATATTTCAATCAAGTCATTACATCATTTTGTCAAAAAGAGGGCATAATTCACGAATCCTCGTATGAAAACACCTCACCAAAATGGGATTGCAAAAAGGAAAAATGAGCATCTCTTAGACCAAACTCGAGCATTATTGCTCCAAAAAATTATTGGAGAGAGGTGTTCTCACATCTACATATCTTACTAATAGGTTACCCTCTAGAGTCTTGGGATTCAAGAGTCTCATGAAAATTCTCTCTTTTTTCTATCCCAATGTGTCCACTACTAATCATCTAACACCAAAGGTTTTTGGATGTGTCTCATTTGTTCATGTTCATAGTCAAGGCAAGGAAACTTGATCCTAGAGCTTTAAAATGTGTTTTTGTAGGCTACTCTTCTTCTCAAAAGGGATATAAGTGTTATCACCTCCTAAAAAATTATTAGTGTCTCAAGATGTAACCTTTCATGAAGATCAAGCTTATTTCAAACAACCTTATCATCAAGGGGAGAATTTACATGAAACTCAACTTGAAACTCTTGTCCTTCCTAGCCTTGAGTTTACCATTCATGTAACTAAGTCAAAACAAACATCTCTTCCATCCTCATCAACTGAAAATATTCCTAAAGTTGATAAAAGATTTGAAAAAATTTGGTATACCAAAGAATAAAGATCATGTTCAAGAGCCCAATCCAATTCCTTCACATCAGGTAACAAATTTTAACCTTCCTGTTTTACAAAATAATTATGTTATTCCTACCTTACAGGATAATAACCCCGTCTTTCAAAATGAAATGACCATTCAAAATGAAACAGAAACCCAAACAATTGAAAATGACTTTTATCTTCCAATTGCCTTTAGAAAAGGAACCAGAAAATGCACCGAAAAACCATTGTATCCTTTCTCAAATTACCTCTCATTTCATAAATTTTCTCCAACTCATAAAACATTTCTTGTAAACCTAAACTCTCTCAATTCCCACCAATGTTTTTGAGGCATTATCTGATAAAAATTGGAAGCAGACCATGGAAACAGAAATGGAGGCATTGGAGAAGAACAAAACAAGGGAGTTGGTTTCTTTGCCAGAAGGAAAGAAATTAGTTGGTTGTAAGTGGGTGTATACAGTAAAGTATAAGACAAATGGGTCAATTGAGAGGTACAAAGCAAGATTGATTGCTAAGGGTTTCATTCAAACCCATGGGATAGATTACTCTGAGACTATGGTTGGGAATTACAGCAATTTGATGTGAAGAATGCTTTCTTGCATGGGGAGCTTGAGGAAGAAATTTATATGGAGGTTCCGCTGGTATATGAAGTTGCTGCCAATTCTATTTGGAGACTAAAGAAGACTTTATATGGGTTGAAACAATCCCCTTGAGCATGATTTAAGAGATTCACTAAGGTCATGACAACCTTAGGGTACAAACAAAGCCAAGGAGACCACACTTTATTCACCAAACACTCGACCTTGGAGAGAGTGACTGTATTGTTATTTGTTAGTGTATGTAGATGATATTATTGTTACTGGTGATGATTGGAGAGAACAACAATTCTTGAGTCAACATTTAGCAAAGGAATTTGAAATAAAAACTCTTGGAAGGCTAAAATATTTTCTGGGAATTGAAGTGTCCCAAGAAGGGTATTTTTATATCTTAACATAAATATGTCATAGATTTGCTTAAGGACATAGGTATGGCAGCTTGTAAACCTTCAAGTCTCCCATGGATTCAAAACTGAAATTAGGTAATGCACATGATAATGTAACAATGGATAAGGAGATCTATCAGTGTCTAATGGAAAAATTAATTTACTTGTCTCACACAAGGAAAGATGTTGCATTTTTTGTAAGTTTGATCAGCCAATTTATGCGTTGTCCAAGAGAAGTCCACTTACAAGCCACTTATAGAATTTTGCAATACCTTAAAGGGAGTATCAAGTAGAGGAATTTTATATAAAAGAAATGGGAATACAATTCTTGAAGCCTAAACTGATGTTGACTATGCAGGTCAGTAATTGATAGGAGATCCACTACCAGATATTGCACCATTCTTGGAGGAAACTTAGTAACTTGGAGAAGTAAAAAACAGAATGTTGTAGCTCGATCTAGTGCTGCAGCTGAATTCCGAGCTATGGTACAAGGTATTTGTAAATTGCTTTGGTTGAAAATTATCTTCGAAGGCTTGAAGATTAAATGCGATGGACCTATGAAACTCTACTATGATAATAAGTCAGCAATCAACATAGCTCATAATCGAGTTCAGTATGATTGAATGAAACACATTGAACTGGATAGGCATTTTATCAAGGAAAAGTTGGATAATTGTTTGATTTGTACTCCATATGTACCTTCACAAGGTCAACTTGCAGATATTCTTACCAAAGGATTGTGCAGTCTAGATTTTGAAAGAATAATATGCAAGCTGGGAATGGAAAACATCTATTCTCAAGCTTGAGGGGGGGTGTTGGAAATAGAAGCGTTTATATGTTTACTACCCTTCCAAAGTAGCTAGTTAGTGTTTAGCTGAGTTCGATGTATCTTAGGAAGCTATAGTATTTCAATTGTTCTTTTGAAAATAGTAGTAGTTATTTATCCTCTTTGTAAATATTCTTATTATAAATAAATCAATCTGCTGAGTGAAAATATTCATTCAAACACATTCAGAAATTTTCATTTCTCATTTTCTCACATGAGAATTAATCTTATCAAAATATAGATAGTTTGAGAGCCTTGTAATATTGTGGGGTGAACAAGATTCATTTCAAAAGAAAAGAGGGCTTTAAAATTATGACCTGGAGCAGCCTGAAGCTATAAACATAATAACTGCCAGCTAATCTGGAACTAATTACCTGCAACCTTCTTTCTTCCAATCTAACAGACTTATTTGGCCAGCTTAAAATTATTTTATACATTTTTATTAGTCTTCAGATAAATTCCACATACACCAAAAAGAAAACATGATGTAATACCATTTGAAATTAAAGCACAAGTAGAAAAAAAAAAAAAAACATCAGCAATATAGACAGGGGGAGAGGGAGGAACAAATACCTACCAATTGTCATAAGTGTGGTTGTGTTCCTTTCAACCTCCTAATCAAAGCAGAGAGATACAATGAGCATGATAATCAACACATAAAAAAGGGTCATATTTTACGGAGGACTGGAGAGCACAATAAAATATTAAGTTTAGTAAAGAAAGATACCTAACTACTAACCTGAACCATCAATTGACGAGTACGACGAAGGCTTTCCGTGATGCTCTCTGCAGCAGATGTCATTCCAGCTTTTGTCCTGGAAGATCACAAATTAGAGAACAAAAATACTTCATCCTGGCATCATGACAACTGAACTTACCAATGAAATAGCACTAAATGATAAAAAAATAAAATATGCCAAGGATAATTTGACCCCAGCGAAATGAGACACCAAGAACATACTGTAAGTTGCGTCTACGAACTGTTGACTCTTCCCCACCACCTAGAAGTAGTTCTCTCTGCACCATATAGAAATATAATAAGTCACAGCACAATGTAAATAACACAAGTCCATGGTCATGATATAACAGGTTTGCCGTCAATATAATCTTCTACAACACTAGCATAAATTCAGCAGCATGGTCATAGATTAGAATATTTCCAAATAACATCAGAAAATTAAATAAGAAAGTATATTGCCTCCTCCTGAGCAGCTTTCCTCAAGTTAGCCTTTGCTTGCAGATTGGCATTCCTCAGATTTGACCGCAAACTGTATTAACAAAAAAGGCACTATCAACAGAAATTGCAAACAAATTAAAACTCATAATTCACCACTACCTTTAAATCAATGTGCTATTCAACCCAACTCAATAACAAACAAACAAACATGATTTTAATTTCCATTTAAGAGCAAAAGTAAAGAGAGAGTGTGTGTACTTCTGAGTTAGGGTTTTCCAGGATTTAACCAATTTGCGAGCAGACTGGACCTCTTGTTCAGAGGGCAACTGAGGAGCAAGAAGGTCGAGGGTAAAGAGGAAGGAAGAAAGGAGTGCCAAGCCATCCTGAGCAATCCCATTCAATCTAGCGAGTGAATTTTTCTCCTCTTTTGCTCTTCCTGATTTTCCATACTCTGCAATTGCCTCGATGTGCTCTTGCGTTTTGTTGTATGTTTCGTCCCATTCCTTCTTCACCTTTTCAACCTCCTCCACGACCTTGTCCATCACCAATTCTGATCCAATTCTTTTCTGCCAAGCGCTGTCTGTTGCTGTTCTGTACTTATTTGTGTTTCCCTGTTTAATGGGATCTCTAGTTGGCTACAAAAACTGCATTATTGTTGATGAGTACCACTATAGAAGTCAAGTGTAATATAAAGCTTTCCTTTTGCTCTTCCTTGCTGTGTTATTATCTTTTTTTTAATAATTTGATTGTGTTTTAGCCTGTGCGTTGCATGGGTCAAATCCAATATGTAAAAAAATTTATGATTATATAACATTTAATCATTTATATGATTTGAAATTTTAAATGCATTGCATTATACTCAGACAACATAAACTGCAATATGTAATAAAATAATTAAATATAAAAAATAACTTTAAATTGTCTGCATCATTAATTTATATATACTAAAATAGTTTTATCTCCATTTTACACTCATAACTGTATAGGCACAGCAGAAGAATGTAGCAAGCATTCAATGGTTTTAATATTAATTTTCTTAAGCACAAGTGATTCTATCCTGACTATTTCTTTTGATGCCATAGAATCATTATCAAGCTATGCTATGAAAAAGATAGTTTCGCAGATAAAGAACTAAGTCTGTCAATGAATCATCATCTATAACAGATATCAGACATAAATTAATTAGTAACAGTGTTCAATTCATACAATTCAATGATTCGTACGAAGTTAAAATGTTACTGGTATTGGTAATACCAATACCATAAAAATTGATACCAGACTGAAGTAAATGCATATCTGTGCACGAGCTAAAATACTTGTTAGAAGTTGCATGGTATCAATAGAACACCAAATCAATACAAGGAGAAAGTTAAAATAGCAACAGATGCTGTTAAGGGACATATAAATTAAGTTACCAAGATCATAAATGACAGCTCTACTCCCAGACTTGAGTAAGTGTGGACTATTAGCAGGAATGGCAATACCTCCAAATGGATGAAAAGATAAACAATTATGCTCTTGTACTTGTACCCCTCCCCCAGTTCTGCTAACAACCTGTCAACATGCGAAATCTGAAAATTAATCAATTAATCAATTGATCTCTGTACTTTACCAAATGCAAATGAACTCGTTATTAAAGAAATCAACATTGCTAGCCACACAAAGCGGAAAATGGTATGGTTTAAATTGTCAATATCAAGAAGCCAGGAACCAACTACTTCACACTATTTTAAGTGTATTATTATAATTTCTTTTAAGAACTATATCAATCAAATATGAAGTATGATTAGACAGATCACACACACCACTTGCATAGTATGAGAACCTCTATGCTAGCTGTCTCTTGTGCTTAGTTTTTTCTGATTTTAACTATACTTACCAAATATATCTCGGCAAATGATGCTATTGTACAAAAGACACCTGTTTATTGTCTGAACCTTGACTACTGGACACCTGTTTGCTTTTAAGCCTAAAACCTCTTCTACAATCATTGTCTAGTTAATTGATGATTAAGATTTTAATTTGGCACCTCTAAACCCATTACAAGCCAAAAACATATTATTTATATGTTTTATTTTCTTAAATCAAAAACAAAAATAACGGAAGTCCAGAATCAAATGTAGCCGATGGATGGACAAAACTCAAAAAAGACAACACATGGGATGGATGAACCATAAATCGAAAAATTATTTGAACTGCACTCATCCCATAAATAACATGAATGACAGAAAGAAAAAGATATAAAAATAAAATTAAGAAAATAATAGACCATAGTAATCAAATAAATAGAACTATATACCAGAAGATCATAGATATTAAGATCATATAAGAGCAATGTTACTCCACATAGATATATCATATATGTCTTCTGTAAAGGGACACCAAACACAAGAATCTGTTTTCTCCAACAACAAAGTAACAGTTTGAACTCTTCTGCATCCTTGCCTATCTATATACACTTTTCACCTTGAAGAAAAACCACTTTAAGCTATGGAACAAATTCATTATACCAAACAAATTAAACTTTGTTGTATGCATCATACCTAACCAATGACTCTAGCACATAAGAAAATGAGCTCATACAATTAGGAGATAACAAAAAATAGAAGTTCAAGCAATGTTTTTATGGAAATGAATAACAGAATGCAAATATCTAAATAAACATGTTTATATGATATGGAAAGTTGGAAATGGGTAAAAAGGATTTGTATCTCTAAATATCCAACTTTCTGTGTTTGATATTCAATTTAATATCCCTAAAGTACAAGGCCATGTTTTACCAATCAGGAAGCTGAATAATATCCCCAAAAATATTACAAACGCTTGCTGTAGTGAGAGGAAAATGGACAGAAGTTGTGTAAAGAATATATTGGATTGTGGGGTATTATAAATTGATACTCTACATTGATAATACCCTAAAATAAATTTTATTACAAGTTCTTGCTGGAGTGAGAGGTATATGGACAGAAATTGTGTAGAGGATATATATTGTAATTGTAGGATATATTATTCTAATTTTATTGTAGGGTATTATCAATGGATTTTATACTTACAGAGAGGTGTTATACAGAATATTTGCAGGATATTACATTTAACATTACCAACCTGTAAGTATAGTTATATGGGCAGGTTAACAAATTTCAAATGTTTAATATTTGTAGAAAAAAACAATCAGATTCTTCTTGCCCCTTTCAATCTAATCTTGCATATGGACCAAAGTCAAAAGGTAAACTAAACTGGATTTGCAGGATTACGAAGTAATATGAGCAAAATCACTTTATATAAAAGAACAATATCTCACATTAGTTTCTTATATTGTACATTTTAAAAATTCATTAACCCAGAGACAAGATCCTTGCACAAATTTGAAACTTTTGTTTATTCAACAAATCAAATATCACTTCTGAGTGAAATTAAGTCCACCAAATAAAGGTAAACTTATCAGGGAACGAATGGAATTTGTAGCAGTAAAAACAGAAGACTAGGGAGAGAAAATTGAGGTTTTGGATTTCACGGTAATAATGGATTAACAATTCCTAAAACACTAACTAATAATGTTAGAAATCCCAATTAAGGTGGAAAACATTGCACTTTGATTGAATACCTTGGACCCTATTTTAATATGAGACTTCCTATAAAAAGGGGAGTGATGCTTTTGGAGGGAAATTAGTTCACATGCATTTGATATATGCAATGGTTGGTGTGACACTGACACGGACTGTGTTTTGTGATGCATAGATATAGATTACCTACACAAGAAAAGCAGGCCTCTGGACTATGACAAATACTCCTCTCCCACTTCAATTTGACCATCTTAAGCAGCCACACCCACCATGATCTTAGATCCCCGACCAGAAGTTCTACCTCACAATACTAATCTACTCCACAAGCTGCTTTAGGAATTTTCACAAAAATTCACGTGACACCTTTCAACTTTTTCCCTACATAATTTTCAAATATATAAAAGTCAAGGGTATTCTTTCCCCTGCAAATATAGTACTTGCAAAAAATTACCAATAGGATCCAACCACTCACATTACCCAAGAAAGATCTAAATATTAGCGAGCAATATTTTCATAATTGTTTTAAAATTTCAAATAATATAATATTTGTTTTTATTTTGAAGATAAGGGGGTTGGGGGAGCAGATGAAATGAAGACAAGTGTTAGGGTGGTGAATAGGGTTATTCGCGAGCTTGCAAGCATGATAAACATCTTTAAAAAAATACCAAGTCAATTCATCAAACACATGGGGTACGAGACCTAGAAAAACTGAAACTATTGGTAACGCTCCCTATAAATCACATCCGAGAAAGAACAACGGGGCTATATAAAGTGTTTCATGGCTATATTATAGACTACACATTCCAAAGTTACGCACTAAAATCAGATTGTAAGGCATTACAATTTCTAATTCCTAATGGGGCACTGAAAATTTAGAAGAAATGTGAATTGAATAGCTTGAGTAACAGCAATTGACCCACCCGACCAAGAGATAGCAAAAGGTGTTGTTGAGGTTCCAGGAGTAAGCACGCAAAGATCTCGATTTCTTTCCGAACTTCGAAAACAAAGCACGAGGTAAGGGATGATCCAGAGGGTTTTTGTATTTTTGTTTTCGGACAAAAAAACTATATTTTAAAAACAAATGAGGTTTTTTCTCTTTTTGTGGTTTGGGTCTTGGGAAAGAGTGAAGCTTTGCATGCTAGTGTGGGGTGGATATTTTTAGTTATTAATATTTTTCTTAAAATTAAAATAAAAAGGTAAAATATGTTTTTGTTGCTTTAAAATATATAAATTTAGTTTTTGTTTTATTTAAAACTTTGTGTCAATTTTTAATTCTTAAAAATACAAAATTTGTTAAGCTCATCCAAAGTAATTACATCCAAATGTCTAGCATGCAAAGACATAGTTCATAAGACTTTCCATCCAAATGATCAAGCAAAGGTTTATTAAAAAAATATTCATAATATTTTGGAGGTGCGAGAAACTGATTACAAATTTCATATTTTTGAGTATTAAAAATGGACAAAAAATGTTAGACAAAAATCGAATTTGATACATGTTTAAAGAGTTGAAAAACATATTTTACCTGAATTAAAACGAGTTATTAATTAATTGATGGATAATTAAAAATAAATTTTTTTCATAATAAGTTATTTATCTTATTATAATTAGATTCAGATAATGGGATTTAGGTTTTAGTATTAATTATTTTAATGATTTTGATTAATTAATATATAATTAATTAATTACTTCTTCAGGTATGAAATATAAAAAAAATGTTATAGGTATTGTAATTAAGTATTAACAAATCTCAACTAATTTACTCTATTTAATAAAGTTATATCTAAATACATTTATTTAATTTTTTTTCTTATATAAAATCAAAAGAGAGTAATGGTGAGATAATTTACTCTCTAACACAAAGAATTCTCACTTTAGAAAATTCAAATTTATTACAAGGTTTTTAGTTATATTATTTATCTTATTAGTGGACCTTCTTATCATATTAATCTTAATTGATATTTATATATTTTATTGTTTAATATTAATAATAATGAATAGAGGTATTTAAATTGATTTAGTAGATTGTTGGAGTCTAACTCAATTAGGTGGGAAGAATATGTAATTATTGTAAATTCTTTAGTACAATATTCATTTTTCATAAATAAAAAATAGTGAGTTTCGTACGATTTTAGCGTATAATTAAATTTGAAACAATCATATTTAATTATGTTAGTTTGGTTTAGATTTAAAAAAAAAATCAAACAATCCAATTCAAACCAACCTAGTTGAAAATAAGTTGGTTTTATGTTTTATTTTATGTTCTTATTATCTATTTTATATAATTTTAGTTTAATATTAATGTAAAATAAAAATATTTTTTATTTTTTAGTGATTAATTATTTATATCATTTTATATTTAATTTTTTTTATAATTATCACTTTATATATTTTAATACTTTTTCATCCAAAATCTGATAAAAGAAAACTACCATAAATATGGTCAAATTAAGACACTTCAAAAACAATTAAGGAATGATCTATTTTAATAAATTTCTTTATGATCAATTATAAGAAAAAAAATTAAGAATGAAAAATAAAATAAACATCTCCATAAACTAAAATGAGCTAATCCATAAGCAATTTTATAGAAGTTCTCATGAATTGATTTTTCAAAAAACTTTTTTTTCTAAATCAAGATATTTGATCCCCTCTCATCGAGTTGACTCCTTTGAGAGTAAATATGTCCAAATCGACTTAAAAAATGAATTTTAATTTATGTACAAGTTACTTTTAACTCGGGAAAAAATTTATTTATTTATTTTTCATTTTTTATAATAATTTGTTATTATTTTTTATTTTTTTTATAATTACTTATAAAAATATTTACCAAACCAAACTCTAGATAAAATCATAAGATGAAAATGAATAAAAAAATAAAAGACAAAAGTTAAAGAAAAATTTAAGTATTAAAATATAAAATATATTAATATAAAAGTTAAAAATTATTAATCAAGTTATTAGATTGGTTGAAATTGAAAAAATAAATAAATTATAGAATTGAACAAATAATAATTTGAATTGTTCATGTTGAGAAAATCGATTCGATATGATTATAACTTCTATCGTGATTGATTGTAGTAATACATGTTTTATTATTTTTAAACAAGATTAATTTTAGTAATGCATATTTGATTATTTTCGCATAAAATCTTAAACTCAAAATTTGTATATAAAAAAACTTCAATAGAGAAAACAAAAAAAAAAGTTCAGCAAAAAATTAATAACAAAAACAAAACAAAATATAACAAAGCCACCAAACCACGTATTAAAATGATAATTACCTATTAATTAGTTACAAATGTTACTGTTTTTTTTTTTATCTCAAGTTTCGTTACATAAGGTAATCATGTTGAATGAGATTATTATTAACAATACTTCTTCTTCAAAAATATTACTCTATTATATAATAAAATTTAAATCTAAGAACACTAATTAAATTAGAATTATTGAAGTAGATCCTAGTAGCAATGATATTAATATTACCCTTTCCAAACATGATCTCCTCTACATTTCAATATAAATGAAATTGGGAGATTAAAGAAGTGGACTCCAAGTTCTAACTCCTTTGGTGTAAAAAATTCAAGATGGGAGTGGTTGGGCAACAGGAACACGAGATATTTCCATGGTATATTAATTGTGTCTTCAAAATGAATTTGGACAGTGGATTTTTAATAAGTCATAATTAGATAGCATGATCACTACTTATTTCTCCAAATTCTTCAACAATGATACTGTTTGATAATTGCATAAAGAGAAAAAATGATACTGTGAGTATTATCCAAGGAAATTTTAGTGACATTGTTTTCATACAAAGTGAAAAATTTTGAGTTTCACGAAATAGAGATTTACGATGGCTAACGAAAACACTAACGAGGTTGTGTGCGTAACCGGCGCCACCGGTTTCATCGGTTCGTGGCTGGTTCGAACGCTATTGGAGAAAGAAAACACACGCTACAGCATCCACGCCGCCATCTTCCCCGGCTCCGATCCCTCCCACCTCTTCGCCCTCCGCCCAGACGCCGCATCCCGCGTCACCGTCTTCCCCGCCGACCTCCTCGACGCCGGCGCCCTCTCCCGCGCCGTCGCTGGCTGCTCCGGCGTCTTCCACGTGGCGTCCCCCTGCACGCTCGACGACCCCGCCGACCCGCACAGGGAGCTTTTAGAACCTGCGGTGCAGGGCACGCTGAACGTCCTGGAAGCTGCGAGGCGCGTGGGCGTGCGGCGCGTGGTTCTCACGTCCTCGATCTCCGCGATGGTGCCGAACCCCGGGTGGCCGGCGGGTAGGGTGGTGGACGAGGCGTCGTGGACGGACGTGGAGTACTGCAGGGCGAGGGGGAAGTGGTACCCGGTGGCGAAGACGGAAGCGGAGCGGGCGGCGTGGGGGTTCGAGGGCGTGGAGGTGGTGGCCATTCACCCGGCGACGTGTCTGGGGCCGCTGCTGCAGCCGGAGCTGAACGCAAGCTCCGCCGTGCTGCGGGAGCTGATGGTGGGGTCGAGGGAGACGCAGGAGTATCACTGGTTGGGTGCGGTGCATGTTAAGGACGTTGCCAAAGCTCACGTCTTGCTCTATGAAACCCCCGCTGCTGCTGGTAGATATCTCTGCACCAATGGTATCTACCACTTCTCTACTTTTGCCACCCTTGTCTCTGACTTGTTCCCTGAATTCCCCATCCACAGGTTTGGTTTTTCCTTTTTTTTCTTCATTTTAATTCAATTTGAGTTTAAGGCATCTATATAAACTTAGTTGGGCAGTTGAATGTCTATATAAAAACCTTTATCAGTATATATATATTACTTATTTATTTGGTTAAATTAAGAGAAACTTTGGTTCAAATAAGGGTGTGACTCTTATTTGAATTTAATTATAATAAAGGTTTTTTGAGACTGAAATGTTTTCAGTAAGATTATTGACTTTTGTAATAATTGGTTTAGAAGTTATATTCAGGGTGGTTGTTAAGTGGTTGATGGAGTAAAAATCTTCTTGTTTTCTTACTTTATGTACCCTTGCTTCTCGTGTGTGTCGTGCATAGTGTAGTTTGTGGAGAAATATAGATAGGTGGATTTACTGATATTAGTTTTGCTATAGGGATATGATAGGAAGATGGCATGTGAATGTGATAACAGTATTATAATTGGAGTTTAATTTTGTGCATTGAGTGTAAAATTTTTTATGTTGTTAACCAATTATAAATTATCATGGATGCGATTTTTAAATTAGTTGTTATAAAAGTCAATAAATCTATCACATGTGATAATTTGTGCTTTGATGACAATGTAGGTGCATGAACTATTTACTCTTATAATTCACCTTGAGTCTTTGACTTTTGTGTTGATGATATGAACTTCCCATTGTCTGGGAGACTTTAGATTCAACTCTCCATGGAGTAGGTTGCTGAATATATTAATAGAAGTTAGGGTTGGAGGAGGTGTAAACCATTCAATCCATCCTCTTGTGCTTCCCTAAAATTACCTTGCATCATTTTCGAGTAACACAGACAAGCCTTCAAAAAAAAAATAAAAAAAATAATAAGAACTTGAGATGTTTTTCATTATGGTGAGTTTGAAAAATGCAACCTGTCTTTTATTTACAGTGTCCCTTCTCCCCTTCTTTGTGATGACTGCTTGTCAACCCTTTACTTTTCATTCCTTGCATTAAGCAGAATTCAGGTAGTTCATCACATGGAAATTTTTTCTCCCTCTTCATTTCCATGCTGTGCTGAATGAGTTGTGTCTATTTCAACTTAATCTGTGTCCTCTCTATTTCTTTCCATTATGTTTACACCAAAAAAAATCTCGTTAGAGAAAAGTAATGCTATGACATGCTTTATCATAAATCTTAAATTTTTTAGGCAATTAGTTCCGTTGGCTTTATATGTCACTTAGGAAACAGGACAACCTAGATATCAAGATTTTGTTAGGCCCCTGACTAAGAATGATAAGCACCACAAATGGAGAGTGTGCACGAGGAAATCTAAGCACGGAGAGCAGAAGAATAAACCAGCTGAGGATGTGTCAAGTGTCAACCAAAGGGGGATTAGTTAGAAATAGAATGGAGTCGTCAGAATCGTCGTGTTTATCTTTTAGTTATTATTCTGTTCTGTTACTTTATTAGCTTATTTTTTGGAGGGTGTTATTTCTTGTTATCCAGCACTGGTTAAGGGGGCTACTCATTGGGAATCCCAATCATCTTGGGGGACACTTTTGGAATTTTTGCATAGAAACAGAGGACACTTCCTCCGCAGGAGCTTAGATCTGGGGATTGATGTGTACAGGTTTTCTGGGTCCTTACTGTAAACCTTGTATTCATCTTTCAGAATAAAATGAAGTTATTCTTTTATATGGTATAGCTAAGGTTCCTAACAGATTTATATAAAACCAGATAGATTTTCTGACTAAGCAAATTAGAGTTCATATTTAAATTCCATCTGTGTAAAGGCTGCCAAAGTCTCTGAACAAGAGCTACATGCAGGTTCCAAGCAGAAACACAACCTGGCCTAACACCATGTAAAGATGCAGCAAAGAGACTAATAGACTTGGGCCTTGTCTTCACACCAGTGCAAGATGCTGTGAGAGAAGCAGCAGAAAGCCTTATAGCTAAAGGCTTCCTGCAACGCCCACCCTTACAGAATTAGTATTTAGATTTCATTTAGTTTTTTTCTCTTCAGGTAAAATACTCGATGCTTTATTTCTTTTCTTGGATACAAGGTAGAAGTGATAATGAAAGGTTTATCATGTAGAGTAATTAATCTCTTATTTTTGTTATATTTATTGCCTTCTTTTGGAAAGTAACATTCACTATCACTTCTGCTGCATCACTATCACTTGTCAAGTTGTCCCGACGTAGTATTGTTGTCTTGTCACTATGTTCATTTTATGAACAAGAGTTTTGGTTGGGACTTGAATCCTTTCAAGTAAAAAAGTGGGGGGTGTGTTTACCTTCGATTTGAATTAAAGTATCTCGTAACCACTTTCAAAATTAAGGATAGATAGATATACTCCTACATTTCACTTGATACACTATGACTTGAGAGGATCCAAAAATCCAAGGAAAACCGCTCTCAATATTTTTTTTATACCTACAGGCATATAAAATTCAACAGGAGTCCGGTTCTAAGCATATAATATAAAAGGACAATATTATATAATCAGATTTTTTTACTCAATAAAAGAAAGTATTGCCATAGAATACAAAGAAATAAGCAAAAGGTTAGAGAAAAAGAACATCACTTGGTGTCAAATTTGTGTTTAAAGTGCAATACTAAACTGATTATAAAGAATCTGGGAGTCCTTCTCTCTTTCAAGTTTCCAAAAAATTTGCAATAACTACGTAAATATAGTCTAGACCCCTGTGGAAAAATCGTACTCAACTTGGAACTCATGGAGTTATTATGTGCATTTGCATTCGACTCAAGTAAGATGTAGCTTGTAGTTGAAATGTTCGCAAGTGTTTTTGTCAGATCAGCATGCGGTTCATAATATTTGTTGCAACCTCCCTTTTTTGGGTGTTAGAATGTTGACAATGGAAGTCTCATAAATATAATTTCCATTGATTTTATAATTTACTCCATGGTCAAATCCTTATCAACAATTTTTTTTCAAGTTATTTTAGCAAAGATTATAACCGTGATATCCAACCATTAAACTTGAGGGGTTTTGTAGCTCACTTATTTTTTGACAATAACAATGGAGGATTCTTCAACCATTATTCCATTCAATCAAGTTGCTGTAGGAATATAAGCGATAAGTAGTTTGTCACAAAGGTTTTTTGCTATATTCTTAATACCTACATATAGTGATATATTTTGATAAGATGTGAAATGAATAAAAATTGTGTAGAAAAAAAAAAGTTGTGTAGATACAAAGATAAAATCGATGATATACGATCCACTGTCTTTTACGTGTTGTTCTCGTCTGTCGTGGCTCCAGCGGATAAGAATAAATTGATGGAAAATATTTTATATTATTCTTAAGGCAAAGAAGAAAAATTGAGGGAAAAATGCAATTTTTAATTACGTAGAAATTCTAATAAAATAAAAGTAAAAAGGAAAGGAAAAAACCTTTTAATTCTACTGAATGTACTGCAAACTGACATTGGTTAGAAGAGCCTCTCTCTGTGTCCGTCTTTTAAAATATCGCCTGCAATAAGAATCATATAAAACAAACATTTTAACCAAGAAATATAGATCATTGTTATAACTTGTGACATATGTAGGTATTAAAATGGGACAACCTCCTATCCTGTAATTTTTAACCAAGAAATATAAAGAACAACAAAAACTGAATTTTTGAATTGTGTCGTTAAGATTCGAAGAACTCGTCTCTCTAGAACATTAAAATATTTTTTTTTCACCAATTTTAAAAAATATCTTAAAATCAAAATGCGTGAAAACGAGAATGAATCGTATGAATACACGAAAATCTTATTAGTATTTTTTTAAAAAAATGTTGGCCTTTGAACGTTGACAATAAACTCAAACCAATTCTATCAATGAAAAAGAAGTATACATAGAAAGGTGTCTTTACCGATCAAATCTCTTGATGAACCAGAATTATCGCTGAAAAAGTGTCAAGTAATTAATGTGGGTTTGATATGTAATTTGAAGACTAAATTATTTATGATACCTTGTGGGTGAGATCCGCAGATAGTGCTAAAGTAACAAGAAGCAAGTTATACTTATAAATAAACTGCATTCTCAACTTGAAAAGTGCTACAATTTCTCTATCATTGTAGACTAGACTAGACCACGATGCATATTATATTTACATTCCTTGAACGTCCACACCGGCGCATCACAATGACCAATGTTCATGTCTCACTAGAAACATGTACAGAACGTGAAATTATTATCCCTCCTTGGATCTGTAAATCATTAAATTCCCTTACTTGTAACCTTAAATCACAAACATTTCCACTCCTCTGTTCACTTGTACCTCTTTTTGTTCCTTTCTCTTCTAATCCATCATGGCAAATGAAGCTCATGACCAACAACACTCAAAAAAATTGCAACCATATGGTCACAGCCAAAAGCATAAGCTGAAGACTATTATGCTACTCATATTCACCAACCTTGTCACCATTTACATCTTCACTGGTCCATTCAGTTTTTTGTACCACAACTCTCTGAGTCCTCGTGACTCAAACTCTCTTATGCAGGAACTCAACTCCACCAAAGCTCAACTTTCTGCCACTCACTCACTCTTGTCAGAACTGCACCACAGACTCAACTCCTCTAACTTACTTGTGCAGGCCCTGCTCATTGATCTCACGCGCCAACAAGAAAAGCAATCCAACAGTGCAGATCAGAATCAGGTGGGTTTGAAGGTAGGGAGTGATGAGCTTGCTTTTGCTCTAGGCCCTCACAAGCTCCCTTTTGGGTACTCTCCAAGGATAGGCTCAGATGAGATTCACACACCTGTTGGTGCATCATGCATGAGGCTCCATGAGGAGTTGAACCAATATATGGCATACGAGATTGGAGGGGAGTGCCCTATGGATGATGTGCTTGCACAAAGGCTCATGCTCAAAGGGTGTGAGCCACTCCCTCGTAGGAGGTGCCACCCTAAGTCTCCTACAAATTTTGTGGAGCCAACACCTTTGCCTGATAGCCTTTGGACAACCCCACCAGACACTAGCATTGTTTGGGATGCTTATGCTTGTAAGAGTTACCAGTGCCTTGTTGACAGAAAGAACAAGCCAGGCTCCCATGACTGCAAGAATTGCTTTGATTTACAAGGCGAAGAGAAGAGTAAGTGGATCTTTGATGACGGTGCACTTGGTTTTGGAATAGACCAAGTTCTTGCAACCAAAGTGGCCGGGACGATTCGTATTGGACTTGACATTGGTGGTGGAGCTGGAACTTTTGCTGCAAGGATGAGGGAAAGGAATGTGGTGATCATCACAAGCACACTGAATTTGGATGGTCCTTTCAATAACTTCATTGCTTCAAGGGGTTTGGTACCGATGCATGTTAGCATCTCTCAAAGGTTACCATTCTTTGACAACACACTGGATATTGTGCACTCCATGGATGTCTTGAGTAATTGGATACCTGACATCATGCTTGAGTTTGTACTATATGATGTATACAGGGTGTTGAGGCCAGGTGGTCTGTTCTGGCTTGACCATTTCTTTTGCTTTGGATCACAGCTCAACAGAACTTATGTGCCAATGTTGGATCGAGTTGGATTCAATAGATTGAGGTGGCATGTTGGAACCAAACTTGATGGTGGGGTTCACAAGAATGTGTTGTACATTTCAGCCTTAATGGAGAAACCAATGACTTGAGGTAAGTGTATGAATGCATAAGATAAATTAATGAAGATTTTTTTTTATCATGTGAGAAAAGTGAAAGATCTTGATCAATTTAGATGTTATCTTTTTTCTTCTAAGCCTTGACTGTACTATTAAAATTGACGGTAATTTACTCCTAATTTCTTGCTCTGGTGATGATGTCGTAAGTTTCATAATCTTCCAACCAAATTATGTGTAGCAAAGACATTAGAAATGGTTAATGATGATAAAGGTTTTGATACTTTACATTATACCATTTGGTTAAACCATTTGTTGTCATTATAACCGAAATAAAAAAGATTGAGCTAGAAAACTTATAATGAGTAATTGATTACAACACATAAGTATGTTAAGGCAAAAATGGCATTCCATTAACTTGTTTTCTATTTTTATATTAATCCCATAACATATTTTTTTTAGAGTAAGTGACAGATCACTCATCCATGAATGATAACACGCTGAAATGGCTTTTATTATCTGTCTATTTTTTTGTTCCATACGTTCTGCAACTCTCAAATAATAGGCAAAATTGTCCTGAATTGTGATTTGTATTCCACTAAAACAATTAAAGGATCTATTCTACGTGGTTAATAAGGCGCAAGTTATGGTCCTGATGTGGCTTTATATCATCGTTATGTATACATTTTGTTTGGGGAGATAAAAACCTTATCATGCTTTTGTTGTGTCCTGATAGTGTAAAAGTAAAGTCATAGAAGTCAATTCATAAAGTGAGAAATCATGCGCATGAACAACGCAACCATATATGTTCTACATGTTCCTTGATTGTTCCATATCAAAACCTATATTCGTTATACATTTCACAGATTCAGAGGGAGAGAAAGAAGGAAAAGAAGTGATAGTCAAGGAAATGTGGACCATGTTATACTCTTGATCCACAATTTCCACTTTTGTGTTTTGGCCAAGAAATACTTATGAACAAGCTTCTCTTCAATCTTGAGAAAAAGACTAACTTAACTAGGCTCATTTTTTGAATATAAATGTTCTGTGCTTAAACCAAAGGACTCATTGCTGTAAGAATGGTCCTGAAGGGAACTCACTAAAGTTACCTCCTGATATCTATCACTAGATGAAGGGGATGCCACTGATTCAGATGTTAGGTTCAAACCAACAGACCGTGACATGTCTTCAATTTCTTTAACCACATCACTCATTGTTGGCCTGTCAGCTCCTGACTCTTGAAGACACTCCATCGCAAGGTCCACAAACTTCTCAAAACCCTCCAATGTTGACCCTGAACAGATGGCCGGGTCAATAATTTCGTGAAGACCATACAAGTGTTTTGCCTTATCTATCATATTCTTGACCACTTTCACAATGTATTTCCCTCGTTCTATTGGCTTTCTTGCAGTAATCAGCTCCAGCATTAGCACTCCAAAACTATAGACATCACTCTTTTCAGTCAACTGCTGACTAGTATAATAATCTGGATCCAAGTAACCCTACATTGACAAATTAAATCCATTCTCACTAGTCATCACTAAAGTTCAATGAGATTTTCTCCAATGTAATAAGATTTTGAAAACTAAATTTTGCTCCAGACAGATGATGTTATATACAAACCATTGTTCCTTTAACTTGAGTGGTGACATGATCTTTTCCATCATCTAAGATAGACTTGGAGAGACCAAAATCAGCAACTTTTGCAGTATAGTTGTCATCCAGCAAAATGTTGTTTGATTTGATGTCCCTGTGTATAATAGGGGGATCGGCATGTTCATGAAGATAAGCCAAACCCCTGGCTGCACCAAGGGCTACTTTTAGCCTTCTACTCCAGCTCAACACAATTCCAGATTTCCCTGCATGTTATTACTTATTAGGTTCAATAAATATTGAGTTATGAATGTGACATATCTCATTAAACAACCATGTTAAAATTTGAATATCACAATTATAAGAAAAGAAACACTGGAACTAGGATTTTAGTAAATAAATTTGTCTTTCAGAAACAGATATTGTGTAGTGCCTTGTCAAAGTGGTAACACTGAGGAAACTGAATGGTGAGTACTGGCCAAAAGGTGGATGTAAATGTATATAATAATATCTGCTGTAAGTATCAAGCTGGATATATATAAATACCTGTAAGAGCATCCTTCAAAGTTCCATTTGAAACAAACTCGTAAACCAACATTTGTTCTTCTCGTTCAAAGCAGAATCCCACAAGTTTAACCAGATTCTTGTGGTGGACCCTTGAAAGGAGTTCAATCTCAGCTTTGAATTCTGGCCCTCCCTGCTTTGATTCTTTTTGAGCTCGTTTTATAGCTACCACTTGCTCACTGGGAAGAGTTCCCCGATAAACCTGTGAACATTTACTTATTAGTCTATTATTAGAACTTACAAGTATTTAGTTAAATTTCTGTCAATAAATGTTACATTTATTAACATGTTCATGTAAAATTTGTAGCTAATGAGTGACAAGCATGTCTGTGTTAATGGTAGCTTCTTGCACCAAATGCATAGAGATGATGAGTGCCTGTGCCACACAAGATTGCATGAATTACTGTGTTATCTATCATCATAGTAAGAAATGTGGGAGAATTAGAATAAGCAACTACCGGTGGAAAATTTTCCAACTTAGAAAATTAATCACTTGTGCAGTTAATTGACAAAATATTTGGCTCCCACATTAACCACTCTTGAAAATTGTTGAAATTCAATTTGGTTAACATGTTGACCATTCAAGTTATTATTGTTTTTGAAAATAAAAATGTTTCTGCCTGGTGTTTCTAAATCACATTCTATATAGAATTTTCATTTTGTGAAGTTACAAGCAATACTTTGCAATATTATGAAAAAAAAATATAGGGTGAGAAGCCTCCCGGCACACTACATTAAAAAGGAAATAGTTAATTTATGTATTTCTTTTTTGCTTTTTTGGGCCTAAAAAAGCAATTAATCTGACAGGAAATACTTATGGAGCAGTTGAGAACAAATATAAGGAGAGAACTGTTCTCATGAGAACAGGAAATCGTGACCATTCATGTATGTTCGTATGATTGAAATTTGTTATTCTCAAAAGAACAATTCTCACTTGATATATGTATGTATGCATGTATATATGTATAAATCATAACAAAACATTAAAGTTAACAAGAAACATTCAAGACCTTTCCATAACCCCCTGATCCAATATCATTGGCTTGTGAGAAATTGTTTGTGTATTTCTTAATTTCTTTAAAAGAGAATTGCCTTGCTGCTTTTAACTGAGGGGTGTCACAGTTGCTTTTATTTGGATCCCAGTTTCCTGCATTTTGTGAAATTTAATATAAATCAACAGAATTCCATGTGACTGTGTGTTCAGGAACTGAGTTTATAAATATTTACCAAAAGGATTGCTTCGAGAAATTGCTCTTTCTGCCCTTCTCTTTTGGCAGAAAGCATAAACACCTGCAAGGACTAATAGCACAAGCAGGACAGAAGAACCACCAACTGCTGCTCCAATAATTCTGACAATGCTTGATGATTTACTTGACTCATTAGGCCCTTTATTATGAGAAAGAAGATAGACAAATTAGTATTGTTTATTCTGTCTCTAGAAAATGGGGGGAAAAGTTAGAAGTGTTGTAGTTACCTTTACCCCGGTTTCCTGTAATAAAATTATATGGACTATTAGCACTTAGGTCGCCAAGCAAAAAGCTTATCCTAGATTTTTCTTGTTGGTTGAAAGAGTCTTGGCCTGATGGGAAAATTCGTATGGTAAACTCAAAACTATGAAATGGATCTTCATTTAAAAGGGTTAAAGAAACTGAATCCACAGGTAGATGATTAGATTGAAAAGTGTGCAAAAGATCTTCCTCCAGTGGTGCTTTATTTCTCCATTCAAAAAAGGAAGGTGCTCTGAAAATTAAAGTTCCCATATATGGATATCCACATTTGCACTTGGGACTGAGAATCTGATCTGAATTGCAAATATCATGCAGACATTTATTTTGTGGTTCTCTATAATATGAGATATTGTGCATGCAGTAACTCTCCTCCATAGCTTCTGTTTCTGTACAAATCGGGTTGAACACTAGTCTGCAGTAAATACTTAATGGTTAATACTTGAGTCATGTAGAAGGGCTAAAAAAATAAAGAATTGTAAATATTGAATCTTATGCTTGAAAAGAAAGCTACACTTGTTTGAAGTGACAAAATAACCAATGTATGCAATGAAAAAGACAGAAAAAAGGACCAGAATCATTAACAAGCGTGGCTTACATTATGATGGTGTTATTCGGGAGATCATTTCGTTGCTCGAAGTCCTGAATTGAATTTGACTTCAAATCAATAAGTTGCAGTTGTTTGCTGTAGTTGGTGCCAATATCCAAGGTTCCACCAAGGTTGTTGTTTCCTAGCATACTATGAATATGTTACTACAATAATGATGAATTTGTAACCACTTATATTTCTATTTCTGAAAGTGGAGACTAAGATTAATCATCGAGACAGGTAACTCACACATTTTGTAAACTTGCAAGGCTAAATAAAGAAACCGGAATTTTTCCATTAAGGTTCACATTCTCCATTTGTCTGCCAAACAACAAAAGAATAAACTGTATTGAGGTGTTGAAACAACATACAGAGAGAACTCAAGGGTGAAACAAGTGCAAAAGAAAGACATACAATGTTGTTAAATTCTCCATATTTGAAAGCCACAATGGAAAACTTGGCTCATCAAAGCTATTGTTGCTCAAATCCCTTCAAAACAGATTTTGAAGAATTAGCCAATTGTCACACAAGGAACATTCATTTAAATGAGAAATGTTGAGTAATAATATTACAAATGTCACAAACACTTTGTTACTTACAAGTATACTAGGGAGTTCATCCCAGCAAGGTTTGGCAAAGCACCTTGCAGCTTATTTTGGGACAGAAGCCTGAAAAAAGTAAAAAATATAAAACCAAAAATCTTGCTGTACAAAGATTGAATTTCCCCAGCAGATACCAAAAATATGCATAAAGAAGAATAAAACTGTAGTTGGCACATATAATTTATGTGCTTACAGGTCTGTGACATTGGTAAGGTTGTTAAGGCTCTGAGGCACATATCCATCCAATGAATTATTTTCAAAGCGCCTGCTAGCCACAAAAATATATTTAAGCCAAAAAGTATCAAGCAAAATTCTACCAATGAATTTTGTTTAGGATGTAATATAGTCAATTAGTTACTCACACCACCATCAGACTCTTAACTAGCCCAAGTGTTTCCGGAATGCTGCCAACTAATTGATTACTCTCAAAAATCCTGTCGGTAAAGATACTCTGGTGTTAGAAAGTGTGTTATTAGCATTTCTCAATTTTCATACATACATATAGACATACATACATTAGAAAATAGACAATAAGAAGACTTTGTCTAAACATGTAAGTGTCTGCATGTCTGTTCATTTTTATAATATCAAGGTTAATATAAATTTCACTATGGTTACATGAAGTTTCTAATAAGTGACAAGTGCATTTTATTGTTGCTAAAGTTTCAACCAAAATTTTATATCTGTGCCCTTGTACAATCATATGAAAGTAGAAATTTTTGGCACACTTGCTCAATCATGTTCGAAGACTACAAATGACAAATATTAAGGACAACTCTTACACATGTATCAGAGTCATTTTCGAGCTAAAAAGTTGGAGAGGAATTTCTCCTGAAAGCCTGTTCTTCCCAAGATGACTGCAGACAACATTAGAAATATGTTGGATAGATTTTTACCACATATTAAGAAAAATCACTGATACAGAAAAAGTGGCAGATGAAGAGAATTGATGTACAAGTGCTGTGTATTGTGTAACATATCAAGACCAGGGGTAGTGCCACTAGATACTGGGATGGGTCCATCAAGCATATTGTCAGCTAAATCAAGCCAAGTAAGATTTGACAGATTGCCAATAGAAGGTGGAATTGGTCCATCAAAACTGTTGGAGTTCAAAGATCTGCAATAGGAACTTGCTGATTTAGAGTATTACACAAGAATTCATCACACCACCAAAAGGGTATTATTTGAATTGATTCAACAACAACAACAAAAATGGAACAGTAAAAAATAATTCTTACAAGAAAACAAGCTGTTGTAGGGATCCTATTTCATCTGGAATGTGACCAGTAAAACCACAACCAACAAGAATTCTGGAAGAGAAATGAGAAAGTACTACTTTTGTTAGAATTGTTTCATCATGCTTGTTCATGATAGGGTCATAATCTTTTCTTTTCTTTTTTGTTGTTTGTAAAGGGATCGAGTTATAAACTTGGCAACAATCAATACTTCCTTACAACTTTTTTAGCTTCTTCAAGTTTCCAATTTCTGGTGGAAGTGGTCCTGTTAGACCCCTATTGTATGAGAGATCCCTATAGAAGGAGAAAACAATTAGGAAAGAAACAAGCACCTATTCATAAAAAATGGTCTCCAATTTAACACAAAAGGAAGTTATGATTCATTTGGATACTCTTCTAATCACATGGCTTAACATAAGCTCGTGGCTTTTGCAAACCTTTCTTCTTTCATTGTGCCTTAGTAAACTAGTCTCTATATATCTGGTGATGATATAAATTCAAAGGCTTACAGAATCTCCAATTCAGAAAGTGATCCAATATCTCTTGAAAGCTGGCCGGTCAAACCAATATCTGGTAATGATCTGTAGCACTAGCCAGAAGGTTATACACTCTCAAAAGCATAGATTAATTCAGGAAAAAAACTAAAGATAACGAAAATAATCAAAAGAGAGAACTTACATGGAACTAACACGTGAGTTTTTGCACTTAATGCCATCCCAACTATTGCAAGGATCTGAACCCATCCAAGTGGGAGTTGAAGCTTGCCAAGAATCCCTTAGAGACTTGAGGACTACAACTGCATGAGAATTTTACGTTGAAAAGTCAAATTATATATTTCAGCCATTGAAGTCTTCAATCTTAGAACATTCAAGTATCCAAACATTTGATTAAACTTGGACATGCAGAAGGTAAATAAGACTCTACTGCATGAAGAATCATATTTTGCTTGTTTCTGAATTTGAAGACGTGAAGATAAGTATATATTTGATATCAAAACAGAACTCACAATCATTGGTAACATCTTGTGCTACTGCAAAGAACAAACAGTTGAAGGAAAGTAGCAGTGGTATTAGTGTTGTTTCACCCATTGTCAACTTGAAGTAGAACTCAAAGTCTTGCCACTCTCATAATAACGCTTTAATGTTGAATAACATACCATATTCTATTCTTTGTTGTCATCCACTCACCACCTTATCCACTTATAGGAAAGGTTGATGATATACACGAAATCCCTTTGAACTTTTCTTTTTCTTCTTCCTGTTTTGTCATACTGAGTCAATGTCCCGTGATTGAACAGCATGACTGGAACATACATGCATCGTTATTGTTGAAAAGTGAGGTAGAGATAGTTTGAAATATTATTCATTAAATGACATACATTAAAAACTTTGGAATTTAATTACAACCATGACAGCTTAGGATTACACTCTTAAACTATTACATGATTAAGATAAAAATTTGTTTAATGATCACGCACAGCAATTTAAAAAAGTCAAATGTATTTAAAAAAGTCAAATGTATTTATGTAAATAAGAAAATATGGAAAAATTTTATAATTAGAAATTAAAAATTTCTATTCTTATAGTTTTATTTAATTATAAATAAAACATCATATGTATTTATATCACATTCTATATATATATATAATTGATGTAGAGAAAAAATAGGTTAAATTAGCTGGTAAAATAATAACATGATAAAAATAATTTTCATGTGAAATGAAATAAGTGTAATGTACATATATAATTAAAATTTATAATAAATAAATATTTTGAATATATATAAATTTACAATGAATAATTTATATTTTAATATTAAATTATTTTTAACTATTAATAAAAATGAAAATGATAGATTAAAACATATAAGAAATTAATATTTTTTAAATATCCTTGCTAAAAACATTTCTTAAAAACGTATTTGGTTAAAAAATATTCTTAAAAATTCATTTTCAATATAATTATTCTAATATATATAGGAATGAGATTTTTCTAAAAGAAAAATTAAAAAAAAAAAAAGGTTTACAATGGAACATCTGTCTAAACAGCGTTTGTTGACTGGTTTCGCTTGAATTGAGACCTCTCCCGACACTGACGTATACAAATTGTTTTTTATTTTTTACAGATACAAATACATGCAAAAAATGAAATTGATATTATATTTAGTGTAGGAGGAACCCTTTTTAATTTATTTTTTAAAAAGTGAAAGTTCAAATTACTAATAGTAGTGAATTATTTCCCTTCGTTTTGTGTAAGATTTTAAATCTTGCTATTAGAACTCATCTTTATTTAAGGTCACTTCTAATTTAAGAAAAATGTTTAAAGTAATTCTTTTTAAACCAAGTTAGATCAGAAATGTCTTCTTGTTAAATTATTTTTAATAATCACAATCTCATACATTATGCTTTTAATAGCTATCTCAATATTTATAATCATCATTTTTATTTTACTGTTTGAAACGTATCTCTCGAAATCTAACTTATTCACAAGGTTACATATATGGAGTCAAGAAGACTTGTCATTATTAGAAGACCCTCAACTCAAGCCCATGTCTTCTTCCTCAAAACTGTATAAGATGCAAAATATAATTCAAATCAACGTGATTGAAGTCTCCAATAAATTTTAAAAAATATATTTTAAATAAGAGAATTATGTGTTAAAATTTTTGTTAATATATATGATTTTTTAATTTTATAAAGATTAATAACAAAAGTTTTTTAACAAATTTAAAATTTAAGTTTTAATAACTTTACGGTGGAATTGAAGAAACAAGGGCTAAAGACTAAAGCCTCGTGTTTTGACCTTTTTCATCCCTAGACAGAAATTGTGGAATTTAAGATTGTCTTTTACGTATTCTAATATTGATGTTATACCTGAAAAAGACTCTAATGTAAAACTTACAGATTAATCTATCAATGAAGAACCAAAAAAGTATGATTTCTGTACCTAGTATTTTTTAAGAACAAAATTTATAAATAATATAGTAAGTATTTTTAGTAGAGTTTCATCTAATAATTAATGTCAAGTTTTATTACATGTGAGTCCTAGATTTAAAACTGTAATTTTAATTAAAAATAATACTAAAAGTGCTTAAAATGCTTCATGTAAGTTTTGTTTACTTTTTAATTGATATAATTCATCTTGTCAATTTCGTAAACTCATATTGGATACCTCTTTAACTTTAGGATTGGTTATTTTAAAGTAAGTTCTCATTGTATTAGAAAAAAAAGGTTATTAATAAAAATCAATTATTAATATTATAAACAATAATTTTATTAAAATGTATTTTATTAGTGATCAAGGTATTTTATTTTATCTTCCTTTAAAAGTGAATTGTTGAGTGATCCAACGTATAAGGTGAGGTTGAATGTTTCAGCACCATTCTAGAATAGTAATAACACATGTCCTGAATCTGATGGTTCCATTTTGAATAAATAGCTTAGTTGTATGTCATAATCTTAATCTCCACTTTTGTATTCATTTGCACATTGACTGAGTCTGCTTAATAGAACTTTTGGAATTGTAAACATCTAGAATGGCCTACGCTGAGTGTTACTTTCTATAGGAAAGCAATGTTTTGTTGTTTCTAACTAAGGAGATGAGAACCAAGTGGTTAATTGAGTAACACGAGTTTAAGTCTCTTAAACGATTTGAATTTTGATTTATTTGTATAGAAAATATCTTATTGAGAGAAACTAAACTTACGTATAAGTATCAATAAATTTACCAAAGTGTTACAAATCTTGAAAATGTGATAGTTAATTTCAATGCTTAGTGTTGGCCATAAACTAGTTGAAAGGGGACAAGAACCCATCTTGCCAACAAATTGTTTGAGGATATTAAAATTTAAAAATCTCAATAATAAATTGATTTAAAAAACTGTCTTTGAAGTGTGAAGTTGGTAGTATGAATCAATTAATTCTTGAAATATTTGAAACTAGAGATAACTAGCTTAGATAATCTAGAGAAGTTAATTTCAAATTTTCAATGCATAGAGTTAGCCATAAACCAGTTATATAAGTAAATATTTTGATTGATTTGTTTGTATTTTTAATTCTTTTAGCATATTAAAATCATTTTCAAATTAATATATTAATCGAAATACGGACTAAATGGTTGGATTGTAGTATTTTAAATTAACAGAAACAACTTTTGAATTGGTTTTCTTTGAAAGCAACTATAACTTTTGCATTTTAATTAAATATGAGCATGTCTATTATTATTCTCATTTTGTCTATTATCATTTTTAATTATTTTTATTTGTTTATTAAAATGGTTTTTATTAAATAGTTAATCAAATTTATTGCCACCCCTATGTTTATTTCAACTTGTAATTAATAATATTAACAAACAAATTAAACGTAAAAATCATATTTGAAGTTAGTTTCAAGCCACTTTAGCTTCCAAGCAATCTAAAATCATGAAGTCTTTTAAAAATAGTTACTCATATTTTGACCAATGAGAATGCTAACCAATAACTATTAAAAAAAAAAAACTAATTTATAAAAATGTGAGTCCAGGCCTAAGGCATTTTGTCTTAGTTGCTTAGCAATATATACAGAGTCTTGCTTTGTAGCACCACTTAATTATTCAGTTAATTAACATGTGTCTAATTCTTTATTATTATATGAGTAATAAATTATGTGTAACTCTCATTGCAGGTGCCCATATAATTTCTTAATTTACCTTAATTTTAACCAATAAAAGAATTATCGAAAAGAACGTGTTAAAGAAGTTATCATTAGCATTCGTTATTAATGTATGCAGTCACATTGAATTAATAGAACAATTAGAAGCTTCCATCATGATCTAATGAATAAAAAGCAAATAAATTCAATTTATTTAATATTTTTTCACCCTAAAATGTTGAATGCCTAACGTTGGCTATCATTGGCAGGCTCAAACGACACTGGAAAACTTTTCTGAGATATGCTCAAAACTCTAAAAGTAATATATAGAGGAACAACCTCAGTGAAAATACTTTCTTATATAAAATAAATAATAACAATAATTAGATCAAAATTAATAAAATATTTTTTTAAATTAAAATTTAATTATAAATACTATAATTAATGTGTTATCACCACCTTGTATTTATTCATGTCATTACTATTCTTGCCTTTATCATTGCTGATGTCATCATCATCACTATCATCACTATTATTATGATCTTCATTGTCCGCTCCTCCACCATTATCGTTATTGTCAGTAGTGTCACTAGCATTATTAGTGGGTAGTAACAATGATGAAATGATGACAACAATAGTAATAGTGAAGGTAATGATAGTAATATTAATATTTTCATAAGAAATATTTATAATTAAATTTTAATTCTAACAGTTTATTATTTATAATGTTGATGTAATAATTGTTATTGTTTGTTTTCATGTTCTCACAAAAACAAGTGTTTTTACTATTTATTTTATACATATATATATATATTACACGATCATGCGACTCACTAACCAACTTAACATAAATTATTGTCTGTTATCACAAAAATAATCACTTCTTTTATATATATATATATTTAATAACTATTTTAAAATTATACCAATAATAAATTTATGATTGAAAGAAAGTTTTTTTACTAATACATGATCATTAAATCCTCCTTATAAAAATAATCTATGTTAAAGTTGTTTAATATATTCGCATGATTATCTAATATATATATATATATATATTACACAATCATGCCACTCACTAACCAACTTAACATAAATTATTATTACATAATCATGCGAATGTATTAAACAACTTCAACATAGATTATTTTTAGAAGTAGGGTTTAATGATCATGTATTAGTGTAAAAAACTTTCATTCAATCACAAATTTATTATTGATATAATTTTAAAATAATTATTAAAAAATTAATAAATTTATCATTCACATCATTTATAATTAAATAATTATGTAAAATATTCTATTTTCTCTTTCTATAACATGCTCAAAAGTAATTCATGTTACACAATCCCAACTAAAATAAGAAACTAAAAGTAAACAAGAATATTAAATAAGATTTCTCCTCAAACTTCAACTCCAATATATATAACACAATTTCGTTGAGTCTTGTGCTAACAGCATAATACACTATTAACAACATGCAATCCCCTTCTCCAAGGCACTACACCCCGAGAAATTATTAGATAATCTGTGACCACTACCTATCTATGATTTCAACCATTCTTTACATAACATATAATCAATTTCTATACATAACATACTCAAGTTTTTCAATTTACAATAAACCTCCATTTTTTTTTTCTAATTTGTTACATTATTTGCACAGGTTACATTTGTGCTGAAACGTGAGAGGGACTACATAGGCTCAATTTATGGACGTGGAAGTACCACACTTGAATCAAAGTATTCATTGTCGTAAGGATGGTGGGAACTTCCCTTACTCGCATTGTTATTATAACTAGATGAGGTAGATGCTGATGCTGATAAAATGGGGTTTGAACCGGCCAACTGCAACAAGTTTTCAATCTCTTTCACCACATGATTCATTGTAGGCCTGTCAGAACTTGACTCTTCAACACACTGCATTGCAAGGTCCACATACTTCCCCAAACCGCTCAGTGCTGTCCCCAATTCAATGGTTGGATCAAGAATTTCCTCATCAAGACCATAGAAGTTTTTTGTCTTGTCAATAGCACTCTTAACCACTTTCACAATATATTTGCCTCGCTCTATTGGCCTTCTTGCGGTTATCAGTTCCAACATTAGCACTCCAAAGCTATAAACATCACTTTTCTCTGTCAACTGTTGAGTCATATAATACTCTGGGTCCAAGTAGCCCTACATCAAAAACAAAAATCCATTCTTATAACTTAATTTTGATAAGATCCAAAAAATTCTTGAATACAAGATGTTACTGCAGATTTTTTTCTACCTTCATAATTTTTTTTATACAAATCAAGAATTTCTTGACCGAGAGTCAAAGACTAGTCATATTCTAACTAATATCCATTTAAGGGTCGGACCTCGAGGTACAAATCCACTGTCTTCATATGAAGACACGTTAATCACAACTTAACTAATGGTACAAAATGATCCATCCTAATCACTATTAATTGAAGATATTGAAGGTTGTATATATATATATATCTAGCTTTCAAATACCACTCCTTCGATCGTGTGATACTCATTCAAATGAAGTCATGTGTACTTACATGTGAGAATGCATGAAAATGGGGTAGCTTTAGAAGGTGGGCTCACAATGCTTATTCTCAGCCTTTAATTGTAGAGATAATCTTTCCTTAGTTTTTCAACTCAACTTTCCACAGAGAATTCATTCTCTTTAGTTGTTGCAGAAATTTATTGTTTCACTTTTTTATATTTTTATGTTCATACTTTAACCCCTTAATTATGTTCCCCTTTAGAAGGTTTAGATGAGAATATAGTACGAACCATTGTTCCCTTGACTTGTGTGGTAATATAACCTTTTGCACCCTCACCCAAAGGCTTGGAGAGACCAAAATCAGATACTTTAGCATTCAAGCGCTCATCCAGTAAAATGTTAGTGGATTTTATGTCCCTATGTATGATAGGAGGATTGGCTAGTTCATGCAGATAATCCAGTCCCCTCGCAGCACCAAGGGCTATTTTTAGCCTTCTAATCCAGTCCAGTCTAATTCCAGACTTCCCTGCACACACCATAATCATATGTGTGTTATTTGGCACTTAAAGGGCCAAAAAAAGAGGATAATAATACCTTAACTTCTTTCAAGATATATTGTTAATAATATAATTTTTATAATACAATATGTTATTAGTCTATTATTTAAAAAAAAACCCAATTCAAACTAATAGAGTGTGTATGAACTTTTAAAAAATAAACCAATAATAGCGTGTATTTTAAAAAAATTATGATTGCTCTTTTATAAATGATTCACCACAAGTTCTTCTTAAATTTTTTTGCCTTTTAAGTATAAATTTTGTCTTAGATTTGGCATTTGTTTAAATAAACTTCTTTGTATAGGAAAAAGAATAAGATGGAAAAATAAATTCATCATCTATTATAAACTAAAATTAGAATTTTAGTTCTTAGAGAAATAAAATTAAAAGAGCTTTTATAAAAGTTAAATATATGAATTGATTATAGCATATAAAAGAAACAATTCATTTTTACCATATTATTTTTTCTCTCCTACACGGCTGTACGTTCTTATTTAAAACTTTATTCAAACAAAGTTTAACATTACTGCTACTCAAAACTAAAAGTAGTTTGTTTCAGTTTATCCTTTTCGAAAACAATTACTTTTTTTAAAGCTCTTTCAAAACATTATTAAAAGAAAAATGATTATTTATCTAAAAGGAATTAATGTAAACACGTATTAATGAGGTTAAATTGTGAATAAAAATGTACCTGAAAGAGTATCCTTCAGAGTACCATTTGCAACGTACTCATAAATCAACATTTGTTCTCCTTGCTCATAGCAGAAACCAATAAGGCTAACAAGATTTTTATGGTGGACCCTTGATAGAAGTTCAATCTCAGTTTTAAACTCCAACCCTCCCTGCATAGATTCCTTTTGAGCTCGCTTTACTGCAATTAGTTGCCCGTTGGGAAGAGTTCCCCGATAAACCTGCCAACAGATTCTTTAAGTTACTTCCTAAATGTATATTAAAATATTAAGTAGTGTTATAGCTATAAACTTGCAGACTAAAATGTCTCATTTTCTCTTCCTGAAAGAGTAACATAACTATGTGGTGGTATTACTATTAATAGTACATGATGCAGGAATATAAGTTGAGATGTGTTATTCATACAACAATTCTTACAATAGTTTATACAACATCATTTTTGTTGTACAAATAACACTTTTCATATAAGCTTTGCTTCACTACATATAACACTGATTGAATGTGTCTTCTTGGTTGGGATGGATCCATTTATGTTAAAATTTCAGGACCTTATCTTGTGAAAAATTTATCTCTATCTCTCTCTTTATTAATATTTACATATTTTGATAAGGCCTCACCTATTTAATAACTACAAAGAAGGAGAAAAATACACAAATGTTACATGACAAGGTCATGTGAAATTTTAACATGAAAGGATTCACTCCCCATCTTGGTTATAGTTCTTTCTTCAAATTTAGCATTTTCATTAATTAACATGAAGCTTCCAAGTTCCAACACATCATCCACAAAATTTTTTGAAGGAAGAATTGGTAAATTAGAAATTAAAAAAAAAAAAGTGAACTGAAGAGAAACGCATAGCGAAGAATTGATTATATAATCTTTTTACATCAGGCATATTATTAAGGGATAGTCTAAGTACATAGTGTTTTCATGCATAAGTTCTGATATGACCAACTAAACTACAATCAGATGCTGCAAACTGTGGAGGTGTGAATAGATGTGATTGCAGGCAGTATATTTGACTATTGCTTAATTACTATAGAGAAATGAAGTAAACAAGAGGCATTCAATACCTTCCCATAACCGCCAGATCCTATATTATTGACTTGTGAAAAGTTTTTGGTGTAGTTCTGTATCTCTTCAAAACTGAAGCGCCTTGCTCCTTTTAACTGTGGGATGCTACTATTGCTCTCTTCTGGATCCCATTTTTCTGCATTTTATGCAATCAAACATTTAAATAATCTCAACTCCACAATAATAGCTATAAAGCAGGAGCTAAATATACAGTTATCATACCAAAAGGATTGCTTGTCCCAGTTGCTGTTTTGGCATTTTTCTTCTTGCTGAGAGCATACACACATGCAAGGAGTACTAATACCAACAGGGCAGAACCACCAGCAGCAGCTCCAGCTATGATGCCAGTATTTGAAGATTTACTGGATGTGGCAGGACCTTCTAATACTAAATGATGGCAAGAAAAAAGTGGTCTTAAATTGGAGCACATACTATGGTTAATTTCATTACTGTGTAGAATCAGATTTACCTGAATCATCCATAAAGTTTTCATACGGATCAGCAATAAAAACATATGGTCCAAACATTGGAGGAGGCTTGTATGATTGGTTGCTGAAAATAAAGCCTATACCAGAAATCCCTATTCGATTGAAACGATCTTGGCCTAATGGAAATATTTTTAAAGTCACATTGAGGTACTGAACTCTGTCCTTCCTTGGATTGCTTAAAGAAACTGAATCCACAGGTTTATCATACTGTTGAAAAGAGTTCATCAGGCTTGACTCCAGTGTTTGAAAGACAGTCTTGTTTTCCAAGTCTGAGAAGGAAGGAGCTCTGAGAGTTAAAGTTCCCGTATATGGGTATGCACATTTGCAGTTGGGGCTTAATGTCTGATCTAAGCTGCAGTCAACAGGCACACAGTTATTTGGTGGCGTTGTGTATGAGTCATTGGATTTTGCAATGGAGCAATAACTCTCTGCAGCTCCTGTCTCTTGGCAAATTGGATTGTTCACAAGTCTGCACATAAACATGTATTTCAAAATCATCCTTGTAAACAAAGACAAGAAGGAAATATTGAAACTTACACATACAAAGAAAATTTCTCTTCCTGTACAAGTAATGAAACCACCTATTATAATAAATAATAATCAGTATGATTATGGCTTACATTATCTCCACTTTAGAGACATCGATTTGTGGATCAAATTTGTCAATAAAATTAGTCTGCAAATCAAGGAGATTCAGTTGGTTGCCGATGGATGCACCAACGTCTAAAGTGCCATTTAGCTGGTTGTTTTTCAGCACCCTATGGATCACGCTAAAAAATTAGCTTGTCTATCATTGTGAAAAAGACGAACAGGAATAATTACTTGCATTGCAACTACTGTATTTAAACTTTGAGCATTACTCACACTGTCTGCAACTGTAACAGGCTGAACAAAGAAACAGGAATACGTCCTTGAAGTTTTGTATCCTCCATCATTCTGCCTTACAAAAGAAAAGTATGAGAATTTAGGTGTTGAAAGTTGAACACTGAGAGATTGTGGAAGCTGACAGTTGAAAGTAGAGAAAGAAAGACATACATTGTCGTCAGAGTTGGAAGAGTTGACAACCATGGTGGAAAGTCTGATAGATCAAAACTATTATTGCTCATATCTCTAATTTAATTAACCAAGTTAGTCATTGTTACAAAATTAGTATTCAGTTTGAATTACAAATGTTATATAGAAAATAAAATTATCTTAGATAAATTATTTACTCATTACAGGTAACTGAGGACATTCATTCCAGTAAGGTTTGGCATGGAACCAGACAGGCGATTGTTGGACAGGAACCTGATAGACATGAAATCAAAATCTCCATCAATGTAGTTAAAATTTATCACAATGGATATTGACATCATACTAAAGAAATAATAAAAACTTGTTTGGAACATTAGTTTTCTCTACTTACAATTCCCTAACATTTGTAAGATTGTTGATGTTAGGAGGCAAAGGTCCACTTAAATAGTTACCATCAAAACGCCTGCAGCCACACAAAATATTTCAAGACAAAAAGAAACAAGAATTCCATTTACTAATTTAGAGTGTGAGATATGGATACTCACACCACCTCCAGAGTCTTGACAAGGCCAAGTGTAGATGGAATGCTGCCAGTAAATGCATTGGATTCAAAAAGCCTGCCATAAAGACATTATTATAAATTTTGAATTCATTATTTCCATAATCTTGAGTCTTGACCCTGCCCTCCCTAGCCTTTCTTGTTTTTACTTTAATCCTACCACTGTCTCTTTTTCCCTTCATACACATAAAGGCAACCACGGTTTGCTAATTTAACTTAAACAAGTGAGAAATATGTTAGCCTTTTAAAACCAAAGAAAAAGAATTCATGTAACAGGCCAAATAGGGGGACTTAATTATGCATTCGCGTGAGCATTTGCAAACTTAATTTTGGATGATCTTGATTTTGTAAAATTTTGGAAAGAGCTTTTGAAACAACTGATTTATATTTGGAAAGTTTAGTTCAGAAGTTTATAGCAAAACTAAGTGTCTATTTAATATTCCAAACCAAGTTTACCCAATTTCCAATCCATGAAACCAGTTAAGACTTAAGAGCATGATTTCCCAAAGTAAAAAAAAAAAAATTCAAGGTGGGCTAATGGATGAGGCCCTAATATGATGTGGCAACAAGATAAATTCTTATTGAATGTCTATGTAAATTTTACAATGGCAGTATATTTAAATTAAACACTTATTTGCAAAACCACACTTCCCCCTAACCAATAGTTCTCTATCTACGGTAATGGTATTACAAGTGCTTTTTGTTGTTACAAGAGCTTCACACCCATGTAAACAAATTCCAGAAAATATTGGGATGGATCTTACACATGTATGAGAGACATTTCCGGGCTAAAAAGTTGAGAAGGAATGTTTCCTGAAAGCCTATTCTTCCCAAAATGACTGTAAAAAATGGAATATATCAGAGGGATTTTGATATATATAAAACAAATTATTGTAAAGAGAAAAAATAATCAGATAACGCCAACTTTTGAGAAAGGTATTTCACATACAAGTGCCTTGTGTGGTGCATCATATCAAGACCAGGAGTAGTTCCATTAGATATGGGGATGGGCCCTTCAAGCTGGTTTTCAGCTAAGTCTAGCCAATAAATATTTGAGAGATTGCCAATGGCAGGTGGAATTCGCCCACTGAAGCTATTAGAATTTAAAGATCTGCAATTGAAATCAACTTTGTTATCTTACAAGATATCAGTAGCATTAAGAATATAGAGACTGCAAAAACAAATGGATATACTTGATTCAAAGGATTATTGGTTAAGCTAAATAAAAAGGCCTTTTATATATATCTTCTAGCAAACAACCCTTACAGGAAGACAAGCTGTTCTAGATTTCCAATTGTATCTGGAATAGGACCAGTGAAGCCACAATTAATAAGAAGTCTGGAAAATAAAATAATAGAGCACTGTTAGAGTTGTTTGGTCAAAATCACATTTGAGTTTATGATCTCAAGTTCTTGACAACATTCAATACTGCCTTACAAGTTTCTCAGCTTTTTCAAGTTTCCAATGCCACTGGGAAGTGGTCCGGTTAAATTCTTATTGTAAGACAGATCCCTGCAAAGAAAAAATCAATACAAAGCACAAAGTCACCACTTTATGAAAAATGGTTTCCTATACACAAATCATGCAATACTACAGATAGTATCCAAACTAAATTAATTTTCAGGATAATCACTCCTCAACATTAGTTTGATATATATTCCACACATTTAGCAAACAAGTTAAGATATTTGATCATTGTCAATAAGTAATAGAGTTGAAGCCGAGCATGTTTCAAATCCATTTATCTGTGACTTCAAATATAATATATTACAAATCGAAAACGTACAAAATCAGCAGTTCAGATAGTGATCCAATATCTGAAGTAAGCTCGCCAGACAAATCCATGCTTGCTAATGATCTGAAACACAAGCAACCGAATTAATCTCAAAGAAGACAATTATGGAGAAGGTAGCAATTTCACATGAATTTAAAAGACAAATTACATGGAGATAATGCGTGAATTGTAACACTCAATGCCATCCCAACCATCACAAGGATCTGAATTCACCCAATTAGGTGGTGTGTTCTGCCATTGATTCTGTAGAGCCAGCAGAGCCGCCACTACATCAGAAATTAGAAATACAATCAAATACATACTGAATCTTCATACAAAAACTGTTACACAAGGTAATAGTGAAAGCTTTCAAAATTTGATGCTTATCAAGCATTCATACTTTTTTTGCAACTGAAAAACAGGTCGAATATTTCCAAATTGAAGATATGCACACCAAAAATGCCATTTGGATGATGAAAAAAAGATTTAATTTAAAACTGAACTTACAATCGTTAGGTGATGTCTTTGCTACTACAATCAACAAATGAGTGAAAATCAGTAGTAGGAATACTATAATTCTTTCACCCATGATCAACTCAATGGAGGACACTGAACTTTCATTACTCACACAACTGTTTAATGCTGAATACAGAGATCCTCTGTTTAAAGCATTCAGTGCCAATATAGTGAATCAACCCACCATTTTATCACATCAATGACAAAAAGTCAACAACCTTGTACTTCTTCCTTTTACCCAGTGTTGGTCTCATGTAGTAAACAATTAAATGGATAAACAACTTGAATCCAACTGCTACATGGTAATGCAATTAAAAACAACCACTAGATAACAATGATGGCACATTCCTGCATCATTTAAGCCAATGACCAACAAGATTAACAACATACAAAGTCAACAAACACACCATAAAAAAATCATTCAAATTTAACAAAAATGAAACTGGCTATCTATGTACCATAAAATAAGATTATATTGCCATGTACACGAAATCTTCCATGAAGCAGAAAGGTTTAAAATTATGGTATTTCGAATGTCCACCTGTGTAAATTTGACTTTATCAGGTTTTGAATGTTTCTGCACCAACCAAACTCTCTCACTGTCTTACATATGTTGACAATGTTAAATGTCATAATCTGGCTACAACAAGTAGCCAAGATATCTACTTGCAACATAGTTGACTTCGCCCTTTCTCTCATCCGAAAACTGGGACATAACAAAAAGGAGGCTTACTTGATTAAACGACAACATTGACTTAAACTTTTGTTAACGTGAAGATAAAATAACTAAACCAAATTTAAAAAGAAACAATAAGAAACCTAAGTAAAAGAAAGGGGCAAAAAACATCTTATTCGCTATTTGTATTGACTGATAGGTGACTTGCAACAAAACAAACAGAAATAATATTCTATATTCTGATTTATAGGAAAAAAAATAAATGTTGGATTGGTCGTTCAAATAGAGGTAGAACTCTATTATTTCCATTAACTTTCCAAAAAATTAATGTGAGAGCAACTGAACCTTTCTTCTGCTTACACACTTTTATACATGTTTTTTTATAAGTAAAAAGTGTATGCAAGTATTAGCAGGTAAACGAGTTAGCAGCACCGTGGTTTAAATTCTTTTTTTCTTGATTATAGCATTCACACACTCTTTTATTTTTCAATCAATTTATCCATCTACCAATTTATGTAGTATATAAGGTTTAATGTGCGATTTAAATTTTAATAAATTTATATTAAAAAATAACAAATATAAAGAAAAAGTGCAACAACTCTTCACTTTGAACGTTTATTATAAATTTATGGTTTCTTTTAAATATTGTAAATTCATATAAGTTTTTTCAAATTTTATAGATTTTTATAATATAATTTATTAAAATTTAAATAAAAAATTTTGATTATAAAAATATTTTAAAAAATCTTATAAGTTAGTGCATTACTACGTAATCTTTTAATAAAATTCCAATTAAATACCAATCTTATAACTGCACGTAGAACTTTTTTTTTTTTTTTTCGTTTCTTTTGGTTTACTCATTCATAAAATTAAAATGTATAAATGTAAAAACAAATTAGATCAAAGGTTATTTTTCTTATTTAGCAGCATTTACACTCTCTTGATAAAGAGTCAAGGTAAATTTGCAAAACCGATTGATCTAACACACATCCAAAAGCATTTTTCAAGTTAAGTTAGCCTTCTTTTACTTTTCATATTGCATTATTACTTATCATATACGTAATTTTCTCTTTCTCTTTATTTTTTTAGGTATATATCAACTCTTAATTTTATTTTAATGAAAATATGAACTATTAATGTAATAATATCTTCATGAATGTTTTTGTTTTAAAAATGTCAAATTTATATGTTAGGTGGGGTTCTCTAGTTAAAAAATCGTCCATCCAATCTATTCAACGTGATCAAACCATGTTGTTCCTCTATTTTTTAAAAATGATATTAGTGAGTTTTTAATTTTTTTGTTTACCTTCTAAAGAATTTTTCAAATATGTTTCGTTTAAAAATTTAAAAGTCGACTCCAATTAGTCGAGTTCCGTTTCAATAAGCCTTTAGTTACGTTTAATTAAAAGTAGAAATTTTGAAATGTGAGAAGAGGATTGAGTTCAACGTGTATTCAAAAGTGAAAATTTATTAAATCAAACACAAATACTTGATCAATCAATCTTAATTTATTTGATTTGGTTGAATTTGGATTATATAAAAATGCTTATGACACCCGATTCAAAATATTTTAATTGGTTTAAATCCATGTTTCTGATTAAATCCAACTAGATGACTAAATCCAACTTGAATGGTTTTTTTTTTTTTTTTAAGTTATGCTTTTTCGCTTAAAAAGTTTAATATATGTTATTTTAGTTTGAATGAGTTTTGGGTCATTTCTTTTTTAATTCCCCACATAGTTCTCACTATTGTTTTTTCCTACCAATTTGGAGATTTTTAAATAAAACTGAGTGAGCATCGATGAACAGTGTGTTTATTTAAACAATAGCATAGAGATAAAATTAAAATCGTTTAAGACTAATATATTAAATAAATATAAGGATTAAGTCTTATTTTATTTTACTTATGCGTACACAAGTCCTAGAATATCGACTTATTCAAAAATTAATTTTTAATTTATATATAAATTAATTTTAATTTATAGAGAAATTTATTTTTTTTATTTTATTTTTTTATAAATATTTATGAAAAATTTTAATAATTGTGAACGAAAAATAAAAAGAGATCCTACTCATTGATAAAAAAAAATACTCGTGCACCCGTTTAATTATTTGATGAATGAATTAAGACAGTGTTTTATGAAATAGATTATCAATTTTATTTTTAAAGTATTACTTTTTTTCTTAAATAATTTCTAAAATAAACAAATCGTATAAATAATTCTTCAAAGAAATCTTATTAAATAATTTATCTAGTATTAAAATAATTTTTAAATACTAATCAAATATATCAATATAAGTACTACATTCAATAAGTTAATAAATATTTAATAATTTAGGTACTCCTTATTTAATACTTCAAGCAATTGATTAATTTTGTAAAGTAAACCATTCACTCAAATATTTTATTTTTAAATAATAAAATTATATAAGTAATTCTTAAAATATTAAAATTTATTATTTTTATTTGTAAAAGTATTTTTTATTGATATTTGAAAGTTAATTTCTCGTAAGATATAAAAATGACTAGAATAAGTTTTATATTTTTCAATAGTTTTTTTTATGCGTTCATCAGTTTATTAACATGACTAATTTAAATATTTTCAATACTTAAAATATTTATATATTTTATTATTTTGAAAAGAGAAAAAAGAATAGTTGAAGATTATGATTAAAGCGGCGGTACTCTAACCTGTTAAAGTGCCGGAAATGTGTGACGGTTAGGATGAA
Organism: Mucuna pruriens; assembly: GCA_025330945.1. Taxonomy (NCBI): domain Eukaryota; kingdom Viridiplantae; phylum Streptophyta; class Magnoliopsida; order Fabales; family Fabaceae; genus Mucuna; species Mucuna pruriens. The sequence goes on along the minus strand of JAENHJ010000533.1, from coordinate 6,146,504 downwards.
ATAAGGGGTAACCATGAGAGATTTGAGAGCATTGTGATGGAGGACCCACAAAAGCACCATGAGAAGGTAGAACGGTTGGAGTTCGACATCACACTTTCGTCGGGAACAGAGCCATTCCGGTTGGAGCAAGCAGTATGCAGCCACGGTCTGTTCATGATGGCGCCCAACCGGTGGGACCCTCTCTCCAAAACCCTAACCCGTCCTCTCCGTCTCCACCATCCTTCTTCTCCCTCCTCCCTCCTCGTTTCAATTTCCCAGTGCCCCCATTCCCTCGCCGTTAGGGTTCACACCACCCGCTCCCTCTCTCCCCAACAACAGCGCCACATCACGGTACCCAACTAACCGCTTCTTTCCATTCGCGCGTTGAGGCTGTCATACTTATTCTTTCGCTTCCGCTGCCGTTGTAGGCTCAGGTTTCCAGAATGTTGCGGTTGTCCGAAACGGAAGAGAAGGCCGTCAGGGAGTTCAGAAGCGCTCACGTCGTTGATCATCCAAATAGAAGCTTCGCTGGAAGGGTCTTTAGGTCTCCCACCTTGTTTGAGGACATGGTTAAGTGCATACTGCTCTGCAACTGCCAGTTAGTCATGTCCACTACGTGTTTGACATAATGCCTCATTTGCGAACATGCCTCCCTCATTTTTTGTTTAATTACTCATTTGTTTTTGGTCATATACTGACACACTACACCATTTAGTCCCTTCACATACATTTTTAATTCTATTTTGGTTTTGTCGCAAGTGTATTTTATATCTGCTAACTAACACACACAAAATTGGCGGTGTATAAATGTGTTGCTAAATTCTGGCTATTTAACAATCACTAGAAAAAATTTGTGGCAATTTTATCTAATGGAGTTAAGATACAATTGACTGCAGTGACCAAAACGGAATTAAAAATGCATGTGTAGAGAGTAAAACGTGTAGTTTCTAGGTAGAAGGACCAAAACATAAAAATGGTGTGAATATAGGGACCAAACGAGTAATTAAACTTTTTAAAATTTGTTCTGTTACTCAATTGTTGTGGTGGTTTGTCTTTGTTATTTGTTTTTCCTTTTTTAAGTGGATAACCTGCCAAACGAAATCTTTCAGGTGGCCAAGGACGTTGAGCATGGCTCAGGCACTCTGTGAGCTTCAGATGGAACTTCAAAATGGGTTGCCCTGTGCTGTTACAGGGTCGGGCAATCCAAAAGTTGAGACTGAGGGATTCATCCCCAAAACACCAGCTGCTAAAGAGACAGGGAGAAAGGGTGTTTCAATAAAGGACATTCTTCTTAAGAAGAAATTAGAGTTGGAATTGGAAGTGGATGGAAATTTGCAAATTGACCACGTGCTTGATTCAAGTTCAAACATAAAATTGCTTCCAACAGATAATGATAATTCAGAAGAGCTACGTGCAGATGATTTGAGTCATCAGTTCCCTACCGGAACAAAGTACTTTGACAGTACTGGAAATTTTCCATCCCCAAGTGAGCTATCAAACCTTGATGACAGTTTTCTGGCAAAGCGATGCAGACTTGGGTATAGAGCAGGTTATATAATAGAACTAGCGCGGGCCATTGTTGAAGGCAAAATTCAATTAGGACAGCTTGAAGAACTCTCAAAAGATGCAAGCTTATCCAATTATAAGCAGCTTGATGATCAGCTGAAGCAAATTAAGGGATTTGGCCCATTTACTCGTGCCAATGTACTTATGTGCTTGGGATATTACCATGTCATTCCAACGGATTCTGAAACTATTAGACACTTAAAGAAGGTGCTGTCTTCTTGCTTTTCCTGTTTTATTATGTCTATACTGATTTTGAAACTATTAGATGCTTAAAGCAGGTGGCTATCATCTTGGGCTTCCTATTTCATTCTGTCTATCATAAATGCCCTTGATGTGTATGAGATGTGTTAATGCAGGTTCATTCAAGAGATACAACCTCTAAAACAATTGAGAGAGATCTTGAAAAGATTTATGGAAAGTATGAGCCCTATCAGTTCCTGGCATTCTGGTAAAGTCAATATGATCTAATCTACAACTTCCTTTTTGTTCTTTGGTGTTATTGTCTTCGTGTAAATTTCCTTACTCAAGTTCTTCTTTTGACCAGGTCTGAGATATGGGACTTCTATGAAACAAGGTTTGGGAAGATGAATGAAATGCATTCTTCTCACTATAAACTTATAACTGCTAGTAATATGAGAAGCACTAGTAAAGCCACAAAGAAGAGGAAGAGACCATCGCAAAAATGCTAATGCTGAAGTCCTACTCTAAAATGCACTCTCCATCTTTTTACTTTTTGGTGAGCACACTTCATTTTGTTGAGCTTGTATGTATATCTACTTGAACAAGGTGTTGGGATATAATGTAGAAATAATTTATTGTTTCAACTTTGTAAACTTTTTGTTATATTCTATTACCTGTTAATAATTTGTGCTTCAAAATAGCCCTGAAATTTCTCTTACCTGTTAACTTTGTTATCTTGTGATTTGACTTCTCATCAGCACCAAATAGGATAGATATTAACTAAAAGAAATGATTGCTTCTAAATATCAGCTAGCATTCCTCCTATTTTACCAAACTGGCTTTTGTTTGATGACATCAAAAGGGGCTTGCAGTAACAAAGCTCTTTTTTATGTGCTAGAGAATGTACTGGGAATATGACACAAAACTAGACAATGGTTTTAGACTTACAACCCAAATCACTAATTTATTTACTGTCCATGATGCAACAAATAGTGCTCATAGCAATCCTTGTTGTAAGATGTATATATAATACTCGAAAGGTTTAACTAGGTGCCCAACCAGTTGCTCCTGCTGTAATTTAAAAAAATATATCATGTCACGTTTCCTCAACAATCAATAAAAAATCAAACATTGAAAATTCAAAGATGTTCCCCAAATGATAACCCGAATATGATCAATATAAGGTAGAATACTGATTGACTCACATTTTTGTGTACGGATCGCTCTCAAAACACTGATCCAAATTAGGGTTCTGCGTCTGGCTGGTTCTTTGGCAAAGCCTCCTGGAATGCTGGGATCTCTTTATATGATTCATGTAGTCCTGCCAGAATGGGGAACGGCTTCTGCTTGGGCAAGAAAGCAATTGAGGTGTAATCTGATGAATTTAAGCTATGTATTTCCTAGAAACATGCCTCATCTTCAGAAAAGCAAAGAACTCACTCTCATGTTAGATGATGAATACTATTATTCCTCAAAAGAAGACGCACCTTCTTTCTCTTCAAAAGACCAAGAAGAATCCATTCTCCAAAACCCATCGAAGCAAGAGGGTACAAAGTAGAAGCTCTTGATTGATACCGAGCAAGAAGTTTTGTTCCACGGGATTTGGAGTGAGGAGGATGAGGAAGTTTTATGAAGTTTAGCAGAGTCCATTTTAGAGATAGTTGGACTTACAATGAGACCAATACTTTTTCACGATTTATTGAAGAAGTCGTGGAAAGTTATTGTTGAGAGAATATCCAAATGTGTATGCGAACCGGGAGCTCAACATTAACTTGTGTCTTCGTCTCAGCGCAATGGGGCTTTTATTTCTTAAAGAAATCGTGGAAAATGTGACCTCTTTGTAAGGGTCCATCTCAAAATAAACTTTGCCAAACCTAGTAGAATCTCCTCATTCCAAATCTTTTGGAATGGAGGCGACTTCTTGTATCCTCCATCATATTCTCTGCTGCCAAATCTCATTGCCAGTGTCGGTGTCATCCTAGAGCTTCCACTTTGTGCCCCTGCATCAATGGGTTTTAGGGAACGGGTCTTCATGGTCTAGCACTCTACCATGTGAGAGTGGGTTCTTTGTTTTCCAAAGACGTTTGTTCTTTAGGTGAATGTGACAATTCTTTTTCTGCCATAAAGGGAGGGGGGAATGGTTTTGAGCTTCGGTGTTTGACTTTGAGAATGGTTTATGTCTTGGCGGCAATTATTTAATGAGAAAACACGATTACCCTTCAATTCTTTTACTAAAAATATTTCACTGTTAAATTAGTTATTTCATAATTAAAGTGTTATTACATTCATTTTCTTTATTGATATGAGAAATTAAAGTAGTAACAAAAAAGAATAAATTGACTTTTGTTTTTGGAGATTTGAGAGGAGTGGGTTATGAATATCTAAGTATTTATAGAAATACAATAACTAATTCTTACAAATATTTTACTCAATCTTTAGAAATGGGTTCTGTTTTCAAATCTTTAGAAATGTGTTCTCTTTTCAAATATTCTTAATATAATTTTAATAAGATATGAAACTTTCAAAATAATTTTATCTTGAAATTAAATAATATTAAAAAAATATAATTGATTTAAAAAAAATAAAATTTGGTTATAATTTTTAAAATTTTTTAATCTTGTAATTAAAAATCACTTCAAGCAAATCTTTAATTGTGCTTGGACAACCTATTTTGAACTTTGCACAAGATTCTAAATCCATTTTAGGGTTTAAACCGGTTTTATATCAATTTTAAGATCAAATTGTTTTTCGGTTTAAAATTTATTTTAGAATAAGTTTTAAAACTAGTTTATGATTAAAAAATAATTTGAAATTAAATTGGTTTTAAAATATTTTTTTAATATAAAACCAGTTTTCAACCGGTTTAAATAAAATTCAAATTGATTTTTTAGAAAAATATGATTTATTTTTAAAATCAAACTATTTTATAGGTTTGGTTTTACCAAAATCCAAACCATAGCTCTTGGTTTGAACCTACTATTAGAAATGGTTAGTGTAAGAAACAATTTTAATAAAACGGAGTGAATTAAATTTCGTTTGGGTTTAATGTATTTTTTTGGCCCAGGCCTAATAGTGTGAAATTGATATTAATCATTAAAAAGCCATTCAACTAAAAGTTGAAGCTAATAAGTCAAAATTGAAGACTTTTAGGGAACGGGTATTGGTTTGGAATGTTGATAAAATACAAGGCTAAATAGTCTTGCGTTAAATTTTAATTTATATCAATATCAATATATTTCTTAATATATATTTTTATTTTTAATTATAATTTATTAAAAATTATAAAATTATAAATAAATTTTGTTAAATAAATAAAATCTATAAAAAATAATAATTTTTAATAAATTTGAACTAATAATAAAAAATGAATTTAAAAGTTTAATAATAGGATGGGAGAATATTAAGATGAAACTACCGAGACCCTGGACCATCTTAAAATAAAGGGTATAGTAATTGTACCATAGCAACACATGGACCATGGACAGAATATTACCGAGTCAATGTTGAACAAGGTAAATGCTGTATATAACTGAGGTGCTAAAAACAAATCAGCCTGCAAAACGATAATCAACGACTTAGATTATATGCAGCCATTACATGATCAAAATGTCTTCATGTCTAGCTTCTTTAAATTTATACTATTTTTTCTTTTTAAATTTTAAATTATTTTTTTAAATTTTATATTTAAAAAATAATTAATTTTAGTTTTTTTTATCTTATGTTATAAATAAAATATAAATCATCATTTATCTGGTATATAGTAAAAATCAAAGAGTATTAGAAATTTTTTTTTGAAGGTTAATAATATTCTTCAATTTTTGTCTGTATACATGAAAAATAATGACTTGTATTTTGTTTGTAAGTGAAAAATTAAAATTAATTATTTTTTAAATGTAAAAATTTAAATAATTTTAAATTTGAAAGATGAAAAAATAAAATTAGCCTAAATTTAAGAGATAAAAAAATTTAAATCCGATGAAAACGTACAAATTTATTCCTGGAAACTTATGAAAATACAAAATTATAGCCAGAAAATACAAAATTATAGCCAGAAATAACATACAAAATGCAACATGAACAAGTACTACGTATAAAATCATATATAGCCATGGACATTTATGAAGCCAAGAAAGATACCAGGAAAACTTGATCTCCAGTTGCATATCTTCCTCTATGGTCTTTCAATAGCTTTTCCAGCGCTGAAACACATGTAAAACCATTTTGAATGAGATTTAAGCCTAAAACTATCTTAAGCAAGAATATTTAGTAAAACATACACAACAAAAATAGATCACACAACTCCATATTCAGTAGAACATGTATAGCATATATATATTACTATTAAAAAGGGGTGAAATAACTCGGTGAATAATTTTTTTCAACTACCAACACGAACTTTGACTAGATATACAGTTAAACATGATCTGAATGCTCAGGCTAGTTGGCATTCACTTCACAAGGGTTTTTGACCATTCAAAAGGTCCATTTCATTGTCTATAGTAATACAAATCATATTTGCAGGGGCTTACAGTGTCGTATGTTATGAGTTGCAAGTATAGAAGAAAACCACAGTATAAGCAAATTATGATTAATGGGGTCAAGAACCCTTTCTAGTCATTTAGAGTTGATATTTAGTTTTTCACTTTCAATCAATGGGATCCTCAGGACTGAAATTGGCAAAGTAAAAGCTGTGTTTATGAATTATCTGTTATCATGAAAAATAAGCCAGCATATCAAAATAAATAGTCAAACTTCAAATGAGTGCATCATACTTCAAAATTGAACTTAAATGTGCTGGGTGGGAAACATGGTCAAGCCTCACCTTTGAAGCCTTCTTCAATTACACTGTTGGTCCAACGATGTGTTTCTTCAGGGCTAACTTTTTCTTCAATGTAATTCTGCAAATGGAAATGCATAATAACAACATATATAGCACATGGATTCTAGCATCCAGAAATGTTTGCTTCATAAAAGAAAAATATGAACTTTTAATTAGAAAAAAGGACACTTATACGTACCACTAAACGTAGATTTTGATGAGGCTGTATAGTTGAAGAAACAATACTAACAACCTATGCATCAGATACCCCAGGTAAGGTTATTATGTTATGCAATCTTTTTTCATCTCAGCCAAATGAGCAAATATGTTTTCAAGCTAGTAATATATTGTGGAACACACTATTATTAACTAAAATTTAATGAAACTCGGATATTTATTAAATAAGAAATAAAACTTAAATTATTTCGTGAGTTTTAATAAATTTTAACTAAAAGGAGTGAATTATGAACATTCTTCATATTGTTCCACACCATCCAATCCAACACACTCGTAAACAGATTACTAGCTTACCAAAAAAGGCTATCTAACATAGCCTTCTAATTGATTAACTCAGCCACAATAAGGGGGACATGCGAAATATAACAGTGAAATTTTTTGAGAAACAATATGAAGTCGTACTCGTACCTGGAAATTGATTGCTCTTACATTAATATCACGAGGAAGCAAAGGATTCTGAGGATATTTATCTTCCAAATACTGTATAGTATATATAAAAAATTAAACATGAACTCATTATGTATAGAAACTTTTTACATTTCCAAAGGGAAGGGTAGTGAAAGAAAGCAGAGAGTCACCATGATAATAGCAAAAGAGTCAGCAATTACTACATCACCATCAACTAAAACGGGAACAAATCCAACAGGATTGAGCTTCAGAAACTCTGAACAAATCATAGTGAAAGACCATGGTCACTAATCTGTCAGTTCCCAACTATTTATCTTTCTTTTCATCAATTTTACAATTTTTATTCATTACAAACATCAACATAAAAGTGTTAGAACATAAAAACAAACCAGGGTCAGATTGTTCCCCCCTCAACAAATCCACGGCTTTGTACTCATATTTTATCCCTGAAATACAATTACAAACAAATAGCAAGCTCAGGGATTCCAGATTATGGAAAGACATAGATATGACTAGTTAACCGTGCCTTAAACAGTTAAACATCATGCTTTGTTGCTAAACTTTGTGTGTTACGAGTCAGCAAGTAACATAAAATTTTGCAGAATCTATGACATGGATAAAATTGTATGTATATAAGGAACCACTCAAGTTTAAATACATAGATCATATTTAAATTGTCACATTAAAAAGAAATACACATAATTTGTTTACAAGGTCACATAACCACTAGTTTATAATCTCGATCAATCATCATCCATGTACGTTTATGTGGTTTAAATTTATAGTTTTCATTTCTTCTAAGAACCAAATAATATTTTTAGCAGAGTCACCTTATTATATTTATTTACTAGCAACAGAGTGAGAGTGGGAGCAATACCTTTAAAGTTGAGAGCAATTCGGACTCGGAAGGAACATGAGCTGTTCCAGTATGAATAAAGGCTCAGATTATGAGTAGCCTGATGAAACAAACAATGGGGATCGGTTGTTACTTCATCACTAATATACCACACAAGCCACTTGGAGTAACCAACTATGAAAAGGTTGCCAAAAAGATTTTTTGTTTCAAGTCTCAGTCATCGTTCTCTTACATTAGTTTATTTTGTTGTTGGTCTTTTACGTTCAATTTCATACAACATCCTAGGTATCTTTCTCATCAATAAAGAACTAAATCACACAAGCCATTAGGAGTGGCCGAAAGTGAGATCGTCATATAAAAAAGAAAAAATTAAAGAGAAAAAATATATACAACACAGACAACAAAATGGGCACTATTTGCCATAATTTTGAAAGCAGATACATACCATATGGGAGTAGTTCTTGGTATTACAAGTCTTTCCTTGCAAAACAATAATGTAGGCAAGTTGGATTTGAATTTGAATAATATTCATGCATGGCTTCATTATTGACCTTTGTAATTTCTATATACATCTCATGTACAAGTTCATTGCCCTGTCCAAAAAAGTCCAATGATGTGATCCTCAAGTCAAAGGAGTTGTTGATTATCATATTCAAGCATAGAAAATTGAGCTAAAAACACATGCATTATGCATACTCCTATCCTACCAAGGAGCGGGTATGACCATATATATATATAATTAACACATTTAATTTTTTATTGTCATATCATATCATACTATGATTTTGTTTGAATAATTTTTTCTATAAACATTAATAGAGAAAGAAGAAAAAATTATTTCATAAATTAAAAATAATTTATGTATATGTTAATTTTAATTTACAAGATAAATTTATTGTATTTTATTTTCTAATAAATATTTATGAAGAAGTTTATTTAAATAAGATTTATATATATGTTTTTACTTTTTTACATTTTTTTCTTTTGGGTGTAGATTGACACGTGGGTGTTCTTCAATAATTTTTTATGAAATTTTTAGTTTGCGTTATTGTGTCTTGTATTTCATGAATTGCAACAAATACCTGTGATACATTGAGTTGTTTTTTTTGTTTAATTTAGGTAAAATTTTAAATATAGATTAAAATATTTAATAAAAATGTTTACAATTATAAAAATATAATTAATTTAAATAAATAAGAAAGGTATTAGTTTATATCCAAGAGAAAAATAAAAAATGAATATTTTAAAAAATAATTTGAGAATATAATTAATTGAAATTTAAAATAAGAAATAAGTAATTTCAAAATAAAAATAACTTATATTAAGATTTATATTAAATATAACTTTTAAAGTAGTTATAAAATAAATAATTTTACCGTATGAATTAATGGTAGCGTAAATTATTTTAGCTCTAATTAAATTCTAAATTATAATGTTGTAGTATAATGTGTGCATATGACTTCTTTCACATAATGTAAGGTGACGATATGATCCTTTCCAAACCATTTTTTTCCAAACCATTTTTTTCTTATTCTTTCTAATAAAAAAACCATGTGCAAGTGTTGTGTTAATCATGCATAGTTCATTCTTAATCATAAAACTGCACATTTCCAAATTGGTTTCGATTGTTATTCATAACACATCCATGATTAATTAATCATTGAAATTTGTGGCTAATATTTGTCCCAAAAATTATAACTTGTTTTAAACATAAATATTACTATAAACTACTTAAAAGAAATTCCAAAAGTAAATAAATATGAAGTCATAAAAAATAAATTTTCTTTAAAAATAAAAGAAATTAAAGATGCTCTTAAAAATTTCTTATTTAAATAATTATGAAGACTTAATAAAAATTAATCAGTGCTATTTTTAAAATTAAACCCTTCAGGTTAAGGTAAAAATGTGAAAGTAATTTATGTAAGTTGATGTACCCATTTAATTTATAAAGTCAGTAATTTAAATTTCACAATCCACATTTTTTTAGGAAAGTAAAAAATATAAACACAACAAAGTTTAAATTTAAGATTTTATTCATATTACAAAAGTTCGACGTATTAATTTACACAATTGACACTTTAAGAATAAAATTTTATTTAACTACAATTCTCAATTTCAAAACTTTACTTTTAAAATATCCAATCAAATTTAATAAAAACTTTATTATATATTCAATGATTTAAAAAAAAGACTAAAATAAAAAAAATCAACCTAATTTAACCATTTAAAAATAAATCAAATTTTAAACTAAATTAATTAAATAAAAATTAAAACAATAATTTTTTTCTCCAAAATGAATCCAAACTAACAAACATGCTTACAAAATGGAGGGAGGATGTACTCAATTCATGAATCACTGTCATTTAGTTTTGAGTTCCAGCGATAGGAGCCACTCAAGACAAACATCCATACTCCACACGAACCATCAATCTTCTCAATCACTCTTATTTATGCTGTCTTTTTGGATGGTCGAAAATTCTTGCTTTTTTTTTTTTTTTTAAAAAGAAAATATGTTTTTCTACTAAAGAAAATTGTAATACACCCTCTATCCATAACCGTGTTAAATATTTACATAATTAAGCTTTAAATTTATTATTATACATTCATTTAAACCTTACATGCATATATCATGACCAAATTAATCAGTAACTTTGAATATAAATCATAAATACAATAGAGGGGTAATTTTGTCGTCTATAATAATTTTATAAAATTTAAATAAAATTACACAAGTAAAAAAAAATATATGTGAACTCGAATAATATATTCTTTTATATTTTTTTTTATCAAAACATAGATTAAACCATTTTTTTTATCAAGTCATATACGTTACAAAATGTATTTATCTATTTACAATGAATTTTTACGTTATCACATGTTTTAATATAATATTATTTAGATGCATTACTAAAAAAAGTTATTTTAAAGTGTGAAATGTTTATATTTTGAAAAGTTTAAATTCTAGGTTCCCAGTGCGCATTAATAGCTGAACTTGTTCTTACAAATAGGGAGTATATGCCACAGCCATTTTCCCCATTTATTGCATACATTATCCGAAAAACAACACATGTTAAGCTATATTTAAACAAAAATAATAGTTTTTATAGACTAGTAGTATCTTATACTAAAAAATAATAATATATCTGTGAGTTTAAATTTTAAAAAACAATTATTTTATTTTTAAAATCTTGTTAAAACTCAATAATTATTAATTCAAAATAAATTGAATTAAACACACAAAAGTAATTTAAGAATCTTGTATAACTATTTATCATTTGAAAAAAGAAAGATTAGTAATATTTTTTTAACACACTCCTTTAAATATATATAATTTTGTTATTAATTAAAATTTATTTAAAATTATAAAATGTTATAAGTTTTATTTTTTATTTAATGAATTTCACTAATAATTTTATAAGATTTAACTAATAATATAAAATATATAAAAATATATATTTCAAATCAATATTATATTGATCCAAAGTACTAAAATTAAATCTTTTAAGCCTTAAGCAAAAGATTGAATTTAAGTAAATGAAAAAACAAAGGCAGAATTCTAAGGTGACATAGTGACACAAAAAATATATATATTCCAAATTCTACTCCCAAAAAAAAAGGAGAGGAATTGAAGAAGACATTTGGGAATATTGGGTACATAAAGCAACAAGTGGACCTCCTACTCCCACCCTCATTTTCTATCTTTTATGTCACTATCCACAACCTTTATCACACGGTTTCTTTTTTTCAATTATTTGTAGCCTTACACAAAAATAATAAGATAATATTATCTTTCAATTTTTTTTATTTTAATTTCACTGCAACTCTGGGATGAGAGAAATAAGGTTGAAAATCCTTATTCAATGAGTTTCCCTTTACCACTACACGATCAATTTTTTTGTTTTGTTGCCGTGACAATATTATAATATCTTAATCTATGACTTGTTTTAATAACTTTTTGGTTCAAAATTTATTTTTAATACTAAATCAAAATCTATTAAAAAAAAACATGCATTAAGCGACACGGAATGACTTTATTTCTGCTTTAACTTTATTTTATTTATTATGTTAATTTAGTAAAACATATTTTAGTTTAGAGTTAGATTATATTATTTATTGAAAGATGATAAATAAAAAAAATCTATCAACTTAAAGACTAAATTTAAATTTATTAAAATTTTCATCATCTTTAAAATTTATATATTCTTGGCATCTTTTTCTATTTAAAAAATATAAAGATAAAAATATTTATTTTCATTAAAAGATTAAAAAAATCAATTATCTTCTATTTTTTAAAAAAAAAGTACATTCTCGTATATTGGATGATTTGATAAAAATAAATAGAATATAAAAAAGAAAGTAAATTTATTTTTATTATTTTATACTTAAGCCGAGAGATTTTTTTTTTTTTTTGGAATCTGGTACAATAGTATGTTGATGTTTGCGACATTAAATTTGACGTCTCATTTTGTTCATTTTGCTCTTAATAATTCATTACTCCCAGACGAAGGCACGAACGGTGCAGTTGAATCCACCTTGATCTTTCAACATTCTTGATGTAATGTACGTAGTTCAAGAACACCACATGTTGTGGTTAACTACGTACACCCCACACTATTATCTACCCTCAATGAAAATTTCATTTGGGTGGTTTTAATTAACTTGTTGCCATAATGGGTTCCACAAAAATTGTCGACTTGTCCACTCCCACCTGGTATTTGTATGTGGGTATGTGCTTCAAGAAGTTGCAAGTAGCACATTGGTGAAAAGTGGAGCAATTTGTTTCCATGGAGAAAAAGTCTGTTGATTATAACACTCCTTTACTTTCTCCTCGTGGTGATGAAACTGCAAGCAGGACAACATCTCTTGTGTTAGCTGCTAAATGGAGTCTCAAGTATTTGATCTGCGTGATCTTCATTGCATGGGTAGCTTTCATTTTTCTGCTCCCTGCAAGTCCTGTGAATGAATTGTTCTCAAAATGGATTAATCTTAACCGTCACACTCCTTTTGGAGTCACAGGTTATTTATCTTCCCTTTTCTTTTCTTGCTTTGTTTTTTCACTGTGTTTGTGGCGTGAGTTCAAAGCTAACTCTGTGTTCTGCAGGAAGCATTTTTCTGCTCTTTAGTGCCCCGCTTCTCATAATTGCATTTCTTGCCATTGCACACCTAATTCTTACTGGGGAGGATCACCTTCATGGGTATGTCATTTCCTCAAAGGCTGAAACTTGCCTAATTATGCAAGCACCCATGAAAATAATAAATTAAAATAAATTGTCTACCGTGAGGTAAAAATAACTTATTATAAAAAAAATTTCCTAAACTCTGAACTCCAACTCCAAAAATTGAAGTACATAAGTTGAATTTAATTTTAAAAAAAAAAAACTCAATTTATTTACTTTTTTTTTCTGTATGTAGTTATGGAAAAGTTTATCTAAGCATCATCATATTTGGATACTTTATTTTTGACTTGGCAGGAAGAAGACTTCCAAGCATCCAAGGTTCCGCCTATGGACATTTCCTGTGCTTGTGAATGGTCCATTTGGGGTTGTTTCTGCCACAGAGTTCATTGGGATTGTCCTCTTTTCGCTTTATGTTATCTGGGCTCTTTATGCTTACACTGTGAGGGCCCTTCACTCTATCTCTGAATTTGATCATCGGTTATCCTTTAGAGCCAAGAGGTACAACATTTTTCTGCCATTCATTGAGTCACTTTATTTAATGAAATTTTTTGCTTTGTTGAAGACTTCTAGTTTTTCCTTTATTGTTTGTTGGAGTACTCACTTTTCTCTTCCACTTATTTTTGAAGACTTCTCTGGGGATTCTTCAATAAATATATTTCAATCAGCCTTTGCTGCTTCAAAAAAGAAAAAGAAGAAGAGAGGAATCAATTCCATCATGAAAATAATAACAAACAAGGAAAAAGTACATGAATTAACTGCTTAATGGCCCATCATGAGTTGGCACTTTATGCAGCATACTTCAGTCTCCATTTAGTTTATCCTATAGTGGGTTATAACAGCTTTAGTAATGGTGATTCATTTCATGTCCATCTGCCCCTATAAAGTATACAAGAAAATCTCAGTTAAGTTTGTCCTTGTGGATTACTATACCCTGATTATAAACTTTGTGTCCCTACACATGTATCATTGGAGTGATGAAATTTCAGTATGAACTTGAAGCTTTACAATTTATGAAAAAGTGCTTTTATTTGACAGTATTTTTTTACATGAGCTAGCAACCCTCTCCCCAAACTGAAAAATAAGAAAGACAACTTTACGGACTCAAATTTGGGGAATTAGACATCTACAGGAGAGCTTGTATTCTTTATTTTAGCCATAGTATAGTAGAACTTGTCATACTTAGAGTCTGTTTAAGTAAACTTCTAGAAAAAGAAAATAGGAAAGAAAAATGAAATAAGTTTTTTCATAAACTAAAATTAGTTCATACATAAATTAAAAATTATTTTTGGAAAAGACAATATAAGAGAACTTCTACAAATTAGCTTATGCCTATAAACAACTTTCCTAGTCTGTTTTAACTTTTAAGTTAGGGGTCTTACATGGAATCTATGTGTCTACTGATCATGCTTCGAATGGAATCTTTTTTTTTTTTTGCTTGCTAGTTATCACTGACAACGACCATTTTTTTGAACATTACATTATGGAACAAGTATTTGGCTTAGGAATTTTACAATGCTCGTGGGTTTAACAATGATGCACATGATAAGCTGATTTTCCTGATTTACTTCAATTTTTCAGCATGTTCATGTTGGAAATTATGGGACTTCGCTTGGGCGCAATTGGGTTAATGTGTTTGGCTTTCCTATTTATCCCAGTTTCAAGGGGATCTGTTCTTCTCCGCTATATAGATATCCCTTTTGAACACGCTGCAAAATATCATGTATGGCTGGGACACCTCACAATGGTGCTCTTTACTCTCCATGGACTCTTGTATGTTATTGCATGGGCAATCGAAGGACGCCTTGTACAAGAAGTGAGTCCTCTTTGATGGATTTCTTTTCTTGAAGATAGTTTATACTCACACAGTGGATGTACAGACAACACAGAATTGTTCTTTTTCAATGTTTCTATTTATTTATTTGGTATAGAAAGTATGGTACATTTCTCACTTCTATTTTAATGAACTGATGTACATGAAACATAGCATGGTTTGAACAGGGCCCAAAATTAAATAAAAAATTAAGCAATAATGATATGGGTAGAGTGAGACATTCTTGCAGAGTAATATAGGCTATGCATGGTTGATTTTTACTGAATTTGCAATCTTCTAAAAAGATGCTTATATTGTCCATTTAGTTCTGTGATTTCAACTCTTGACTTATTTGTCAAAAGTCAACCTTCAAAACTCACAGGTATTTAGTTATGATGCAAAATCAAATGAGCTAGATTGGTATGGAGCTAAATAAACTAATAAAAGATTGAGGTTTGCTTGGCAAGTTTGATCATTTAAGTGATTGACTGTAAATGGTGTTTCTTGAGTCTAGGTGCAGAAGTATATCACAAGCCATGGAACACCTTTTGTCTTGTTCTTTTCTTTTGCCTTATGCCTTATTATTAGTGAAGTGACATCCTTTATTGCTTAATGCATGATCTGTTGTTGGAATGAGAAATGCTAATAACGCACTCTATTATTTATTGAAATTTATTATAAATCATAAATATTTGTGGACCTCACTTCTTATTTAATAAGTCTTTCTTCTAATTTTGTAGTTTTCAATAAATTTTAACTAATAATACAAGGTATATTAGAAAAAATGTATTACTACTTGCTAGCCATCCTCTTATTGAGATAGATTTAAACTTATGACCTTGTGCAAACTACTCAAAGTTCAAGCACCTAACCACTAGCCCTTGCCTAATTGTGGATTAATGAGTGATAATTCAAGCTTTAGCTAGAATACAATGGCCAAATCAGTAAAATCTAATTTTTTTTACTTCAAAACTGATAGTTCAAGCTTTAGCTAGAATACTGGCCTCAAGCTAACTATTTCTGTACCAAATTTGGTCCCTATTGCAGTTAGTACAATGGAAAGATATTGGTGTTGCCAATCTCCCAGGAGTTATCAGCCTTCTAGCTGGTTTGTTAATGTGGGTGACCTCTCTTCCCGGAGTGCGAACGAAGAACTTTGAGTTGTTTTTCTACACCCACCAATTATATGTAGTCTTTGTTGTCTTTTTGGCCTTGCATGTTGGTGACTTCATTTTCACCATGGCTGCTGGGGGAATATTTCTTTTTGTGCTTGATCGGTTTCTGAGGTTCTGCCAATCACGAAGGAAAGTTAATGTAATCTCATCCAGATGCCTTCCTTGTGGCACTGTGGAATTGGTTCTGTCAAAGCCTCAAAGTAATTACACTCATCATAGTATTTTTGTGCACATAATTTGGTACTACTACCATTTGTGACAATAAATCTCTTTAAAATAATGTAGGTTTGAGATACAATGCACTGAGTTTCATTTTCCTTCAAGTCCGGGAACTGTCATGGCTGCAGTGGCATCCATTCAGTGTTTCTTCTAGCCCTTTGGATGGAAATCATCACCTTGCTGTTCTCATAAAGGTTCTTGGAAAATGGACAGAAAAGTTGAGAGAAAGGATTACTGATGTTGATGCACTAAAAGATGTGTCTGTCATAACAACTTCAGTTGAGGGGCCATATGGGCATGAAGTACCATACCACTTAATGTAAGTGGCTACATGCACACATAATAGATGATAGAAACTTTGATTTAGTCCTTAATATAAGATTTTAAGCCAACTTATATTTTAGTTCTTCAACTAATGAAGTGATTGGCAATTTTGTTATCTTAGGTATGAAAATCTTATATTAGTGGCTGGTGGAATTGGACTTTCACCCTTCCTTGCTATATTGAGTGACATTCTCCACCGCGTCAGGGAAGGGAAACCATGTCAACCGAGAAATATTTTACTTGTTTGGGCTGTGAAAAAGTCAAACGAGATTCCACTTCTTTCAACCATTGACATGGAAACAATATGTCCATCCTTTTCAGATAAAGTAAACATTGATATTCATATTTATGTCACCAGAGAATCAGATCCTCCGGTGGTGAGTCCACATTTCATTTTACAAATTTGTACTTAATGATTTATTTGTTTATTTTTCACTTAATTGCATTTGATTGTTATTGTCTCTGCAGGAAGAGGGATACACTTACAAACCAACAAAATCATCATTCTGCCCTGTGGCTAGTGATTGTGGCATGTCTGTTTTGGTTGGCACAGGAGACAATTTTTGGTCTGGGCTATATGTCATCTCTTCTACCCTTGGCTTTGTGTTATTGTTGGGTTTGTTGTATGTTTACTACATAAGCCCATTTGGCATAGAGAAATGGTGGTACAGGGGACTACTATTTGTAATCTGCATGGTTGCAAGTGTTGTTATCTTTGGTGGTTTAGTGGTTGGATTGTGGCATATTTGGGAAAAGCAAAGTTATTTGAAGGATAAGTCCAATAATATAAAGGTTGATAATAAGATTCAGCAAAATGGCTCTTTGGCTCCCAAGGATCCAAGTCAAGACAGTATTGCAAAGTCAACTGTCACACGTTATGGTTCCAGGCCAGACTTTAAAGGTATGTTTTTTATCAAGTTTTTTGTTTTTTGTTTTAAATCTTAATCATAAAACATGAAATAACTGCCTTGTAGTCAAGTTGGGTATGACACATTTGCCGAAATTAGATTACTTCAATAATTAATTATATATAATCAATTATAATTAGATTGAGTTTTTGTTCGGATGAGTTTGCTGAAAAGCAATTTTAAAATAATTAATTTTGTTTAGATATAACAAAAAAAATTAGGTTTTACATGGTAAGTTAAAAAAAAAAATGTACGAAGGTGAAAGGAAAAAAAAAAAAGTTGTCGGAAATTTAGGAGTAATTCGGGAGCAATATTTTTTAAGGAGAAAAAAAGCTGTTAGGAAAAGTTTATAAGCTTATATTCTTTGAATACCTAAAAAGCAGTTTTGTTTATAAAAAAAAGAAAAACAAAACTTTTTACCAAATCTCATGAAATTTGTATCTTTTTTCTTGAAAAACAATTGAAATTGGGAAATTTCATATACACATATTTTGTGGATACATATATTGTTTCTTCACACCACCTAGATTTACTAATCTGGATACATTATATTGCAGAAATTTATGAATTGATGTCAGAGAAATGGGGCCATGTTGACGTAGGGGTCATAGTTTGTGGCCCTCCAACACTCCAGACAAGTGTTGCTGAAGAAATCAGATCACACAGTATGACAAGACAACGCCATCATTCCATCTTCCATTTCCACAGCCATAGCTTTGATCTCTAGCTCCCCAAAGGGAAGATGGAAGACATGCATTAACTAAAGAAAAAGCATATATATGTATATTGTCTATAGAAGCAATCCAATTCTACAGCCCTTTGCATGATCAGGTGATATAATCCAATAGTATCAGTCTAATTTTTATCAAATTAGACCAACTTTATTGGTTATTATCAATTAAATATGTAATTTCAGAATTGTATATAGTATTTTAAAGTAAATTGTATGTATAGGTGCTTATAATTTTTGGTACTGTATTTGGATCCAGTATTTAATTTCACCTAACTATCATTCTATGATAGAATACACTATTAACAGAGTAGGCGTACCGAACCTTTGATTTGTTGGTGCTGTTTTTTATTAATGTTAAAACAACAACGAAGTATGAATTGGTTTGGTAAATAAAATCCTGAAAGCATCTCTACAAGTTTCATTGGTTACATTTAATAAAAGATGGTACATCATTGTTATAAAAGATGTGTTATCACACATCATTGATGATCGATTATTATTCATATTTCGTTTAGAGTTAGACAGTTAGTTATGATTAAGTAACCAGTAAGTATATGATGCATCGTATGGTTTTTTTTATATAAAAATATAAATAAAAATGTTTAAGAAAATATTAAATTAAATGATAATTATGTCTATGGAAATTTATAAATATTTGTATTATATGTAATATTAATTAAAAGTTAAGTATCAAGTAAAGAAATCTCCTTTAAATAAATTAAAGAAAGAAAATAATTATATTATTTGATATAAAAATCCAAAAAATGTATACAAAATAAAGAAGAGATCTGAATACATAGAAAGAAAATTATGTAAAATTATCTTTAAAAATAAAAATTCAAATTCATTATATATAAATAAATAAATAATAATCTGTTAAATTTTTGTTAAGTTCGTTCATCCAGGTTGTGCAAGCTAAATATATAAACTATGTTGTAAAAAAGAATGCACATGCTTACCTTCGTATTAAATCGCATAGTTGTACACGAATCAATCAAGTGGTATATGATTAATTTTCTTTTAAGTTCTAAGTTCAAGTCTTGTGTAAAAAGAATTCATAATTAGAAATGTTAAGCGATTAATTTTATTATATTATAAATGTTTTTTTTTACTTGAATAAAATTATACAAGACACAGAATTAAAGTAAAGTTTAAGTAAAACAAATTAACTATAATCAGATAATAAAAAGTTGTACAGATCTAAAGTAATTTATCAAAAAAGTTGTATAGTGATATTGCTTCATTATTGCTTTGAAGACAAGCATACATGCCTTTTTTTTTATGTGGAGCTTCTAGACATTGGTCACCTGATCCTCGAGGCAGACATTATATTAACGTGTGCAAATGTGTTACTAAGTTTTCAACACTTTAGTTGGGTCAAATGTCTCGCTTTCTTATGGGTTGATTTTTTTCTCATTATTAGCATTACATTTATGAATTGAACCCACAGAAAAAAAAGAGAGAGAGAGGAAAAAACATGTTCATGAACGGAAATATTTTTGTAGTTCAAACACGTAGAAAAGTTCATTATTGAAAAAAGACTTCCTACTTGTAAATTGTAATGATTTTTAAAGGATTTTTCAAACACTGCTTGGGGAGAGGAGATACTGGGGATGAATAATTTCCTTCTTGTTTAGCACACCTCAACAACATAAAGAAAGGGATTAAAAAAAGTGGAAACCAACAACCGTATGTATACGATCCGTACAAAAGAAGCGAGAATACAAGGGTGAGTTATAGACAACATGAGACAGAGATGGTGAAAAGGCTGGTAGATAAACTGGTGGTGGATGATAATTTCTTTGAGTGTCGGCAAATAAACCTCACCTCACCTCTTGGTTCCATATTACACCTCAAATAAAACAAATCCCATGTTCGCCTACCATTATTTATTTACCTTATAATTCCATAACCAACATTATTAATTATCTTTGTTCTTTATTGGGATCGTAATTGGAATGGATGAGAAACATCTTGGTTTTATATTATACCAAGTGGATTGGCTGGGTATCTATGCACATGACACGTTCCCTTGCCCTTAGTAACACAAAGTAAAAAGAGTAGGTACCAAGTAACCATTTGTGAGCAACCTTTTGTATCAGATTTATTTATTATTATAATATAATAAGTTGATCCTAACAATAAAAATGATTTTATTGTTGAGTTTGCGGACAGACTGTCAGCGTCGGCGGGAGGGTGGTCAGTGTCTCCAACCTAATTAAATTGAATTTCTTATATTAAGAAAATAAAAGAAAGCAAAATCCCAACCCACATGACTTAAGTAATAACCAATAATTATTAGAAGAGAAGGCACCGTCACTACCAGCCACGGAATCTTATAAACTAAAAATGTTTAATTCAGCAATTAATGGATTACATAATATTTTATTCCTGAGAAAGAATAAAATAATAATAATAAAAAGAAAGAAAGGGACAGAATGGGAGTCCTACTAATACTAAGCAATCACTGGGTAATTGAAAGAAAGAAGAGTGTGGTGCTGTAGTATTGTGTTGTGTCGGTGGCATTGTCGACTGAGACTGAGCCAAGATGTACGGTAGAGATCCATGGGGTGGACCGTTGGAGATCAACGCCACCGACTCCGCCACGGAGGAGGACCGCAGTCGGAACCTTCAGGACATCGACAGGGCGGCGCTGTCGCGTCCTCTTGATGAGACACAGCAGAGTTGGCTTCTTGGCCCTGGAGAACAGAAGAAGAAGAAGTACGTCGATCTGGGCTGCATTATCGTTAGCCGCAAGATCTTTGTTTGGACCGTTGGCACCGTTCTCTTCGCCGGATTCCTCGCCGGTTTCATCGCGCTTATCGTCAACACCGTCCCCCGCCACCACCACAAACACCCCCCTCCTGACAACTACACTCAAGCCCTCCACAAGGCCCTCATGTTCTTCAACGCCCAAAAATGTACTCATCACATCTCCATTCTTCTAACTCCACATAATTTACTCAAACTATCGTTTATCCATCGTCTTGACCAATCTTTACATAATATATGATTGACACTGAAACCATCTTGTGTCTATGGTCTTGATCAATCTTCACATGATGCATAGATCATTATGGTCTCAGTTTCAATCGATCTCCTCCTAACACATCATTGACTTTCTCAATTTACGAGATAAAGTTAATAAAATTTTACTATGTGTCATGTGAAGATTGGATACTACCATACCAGACACGTGGTGGTCTCGGACTATATAATTATATTTGTGTCTTTCATTGTTTTATTTGATTTGGTTTGTGTTGTGTTGTTGCAGCTGGGAAGTTGCCGAAGCATAACAACGTTTCTTGGAGGGGGAACTCGTGTTTACAGGATGGGAAGTCTTCTGACACGTCGTCCGCGATTAAGGATCTGGTGGGTGGGTACTATGATGCTGGGGATGCTATCAAGTTTAACTTTCCTGCTTCTTTTGCCATGACCATGTTGAGTTGGAGTGTCATTGAGTATAGTGCAAAGTATGAAGCTGCTGGGGAGCTTGACCATGTTAAGGAGCTCATTAAGTGGGGTACTGATTATTTTCTCAAGACCTTCAATAATACTGCCGACACCATCACCACCCTCGTTGCTCAGGTAACCAACCACCCCCTCTTCATTCTTCATTTTATCCCAATTTAAGTTATTTGCTTGCTAAGTTTCGGTCTAGTACTAGTATAGTGTGGAGCAAAGTTTTTAAATTGCAGTCACGATCACAATTTTGTTGCAATATCTGATATTGTGAGAAATTGTAATGCAAATAATGCAGCCACAATTGTGGTGGCGATGTGGTACGATCCCTCATATTGTGGGAAATTGTAGACAAATGCAATCAATGTAACGGCAATTGTGGTCATTTCTCAAAAACATTGACGTGGTTGAAATCATAGTTGTGAACCAATTTTTTTTTTTAGTTTCATATTTTGAATGATTTGAGAAAACTAGTTGGGTTGATGGACTAGAATTTTGTTGTATAGTGTGAAGTGTGGAGTAACATGTGTCTCAATTGTGATTTTTTGGGCTTGTTTGACAGGTTGGGGTTGGAGATACTTCTGGTGGGAGTACAACTGAGAATGATCACTATTGCTGGATGCGCCCGGAGGACATTGACTATGACAGACCTGTAACTGAGTGCCACAGTTGTTCGGATCTTGCTGCTGAGATGGCTGCTGCCTTGGCATCTGCATCCATTGTTTTCAAGGACAACAAAGCCTATTCGAAGAAACTAGTGCATGGTGCCACCACGCTATTCAAGTTTGCGAGGGATCAGAGAGGCAGGTACAGTGCTGGGAGTTCGGAGGCTGCAATATTTTACAATTCTACCAGCTACTGGGATGAGTATGTCTGGGGAGGTGCTTGGATGTACTTTGCAACTGGAAATTCGTCGTATCTTAAGCTTGCTACTGCTCCTGGCCTGGCCAAGCATGCTGGTGCTTTCTGGGGAGGCCCTGATTATGGGGTAATGAGTTGGGATAACAAGCTTGCTGGTGCTCAGGTAATTTTGTAGGGATTCTTTTTTATACTTATAATGTGCTGAAGTTGTTTTGGTTTGTTGTTTGTAAATTAGTTAACATCAACTGACAACAGCAGGAAGTTAAAGTCATGATGAATTAGATATGATGAATTTCTAAGTTTTTTTTGTTCACCTTTTCATTTTACAAGACCTCCATCTGAGATTAATAATAATTAGCTGATAGTTGTGGTGTTTATGATGGATGCTGTATGCGGTTAAAATGCTCTGTCCTTAAGCAGCAAAACTTGGGGCTTTAACTAGAGGTCTGGTTAATTATTCCTAAATTGGAAATTGTTTTGCTAAATTTGGTACGATTGCTGCTGATCTTGGATAGTATTTACCTTTGTATGTGCCATGAGTTGTGCTAGTATTTTTGAGTTCAACTCTACATGTTAAGCCTTTCTCATTTTTCTCTTTAATATTCTCTCTCCTGGCCTTCCCAGGATGTCCCCTTGCAACTGGTCCTTAATATCATCCATCACCTTGCAGGTTATGGCAATTTTAGAGAAAAAGTATTTGACTGATTTGATCTTGTATTTACTATTTAGGTTCTTCTGAGTCGTTTGAGGTTGTTCTTGAGTCCTGGGTATCCGTATGAAGAAATTTTAAGGACCTTTCACAATCAGACCAGCATAGTCATGTGCTCCTTCCTACCAGTTTTCACAAGCTTTAATAGAACCAAAGGTAACAGTTCTTACTTCAAACCTTTCCACTGGGCATTGGAATTCATGACTTTCCGATTTCTATTCTGATGCAAATAGTTGGTATTTTGTGCACACAGGAGGCTTGATTCAATTAAACCATGGTAGGCCTCAGCCTCTCCAGTATGTGGTCAATGCCGCCTTTTTGGCTGCCCTATATAGTGATTATCTTGATGCTGCTGATACACCTGGATGGTATTGTGGACCTAATTTCTTTTCAACAGATGTTCTCCGTAACTTTGCCAAGACTCAGGTATGTGATATTCTACTCCTTTAAGGGAGATGTATAAGGCATTCAACTCTTCCTCATATTATTGAAATCGCTATGAGGTGTATAGGCTCATTTTTCTTTTCATATTTTGGGTTTTTTGCAGATTGATTACATTCTTGGCAATAACCCAAGGAAAATGAGCTATATCGTAGGTTTTGGAGACCATTACCCAAAACACGCCCACCATAGAGGTGCATCTATACCAAAGAATAAGGTCAAGTATAACTGTAAAGGTGGATGGAAATGGAGGGACACTTCCAAGCCAAACCCAAATACACTTGTTGGTGCCATGGTTGCCGGTCCTGACAAACACGATGGCTTCCATGATGTTCGAACAAACTACAACTACACCGAGCCAACTCTTGCTGGAAATGCTGGTTTAGTTGCAGCACTAGTGGCATTGTCAGGTGACAAAGGCACGTTGATTGACAAAAACACCATTTTCTCTGCTGTTCCCCCAATGTTTCCTACCCCACCGCCACCACCAGCACCATGGAAACCATAAGGCATCATACCGTTGGTTATCTCTTTCTGGCAAGTACCATGGATGATTTGAGTGCACTAGTAACCCTCGGTGTTTTGTATCAACATGAAGATCAAGGTAATTTTGCAGAAAAAAGCTTGGAGAAGTGGAAGTTAAGGAACTTGGCCTAGTGAATATAGTTGGCTGGGGCCAATGATCGACTCAAGATTAGCATTAAGAATTGATAAAGTGGTACTTGAGAGTGTGTCTCTTTAAATTTTTGTGATACACATAGTATATATGTATCTAAATCAAATCTTGTATTCTTTAAACATGAAAACTGAACAGCTTGTAATTGTTTGACAGTTTTATCTAATGCATTCACAGTTTTAATCAAAGTTTCTTTCCTTCTATCTATTATCTTCTTTAGTCTTTAATTTTTCCCGTTGAGCCTGGGTTCTTTTTTCTTTTCTATTTTGTAAGAAAGATAGCCATTAAGCTGTTCTAAAAATGCTCTGCTAGTGGATCTATCCATGCACAAGCATAATTGTAACTGCTAGAAATCACCCTCCTAAATGGCTTTTGTATGTATATACTTTAAACACTATAAGGAGACAACTACACCTAAAAGTAAGAGGGATAAGGGGCACACTACTCAATCGTATGATTGACACCACTATTCTTTTGTGTTCTATGGTGCTGCACTTTCTGCACAAAAAACAAAAAACAACGTTACACTTCCAAAAAAAATGTACTTAAGATTCTTTTGGGGGTCGCAATGTGAATGTGTAAAGTGTGGTATATGGAAACCACGGTTGTGAAATAAACTATCTTTACTTTACTTTTATTAGTCAATCTTGCACGCTACTCGTGACCACCACTTTGCATCTGGTTCCAACTCCACCTTTTATGCATGCCAACTTCATTTAGCTGCCTGATACCTTGACAAGTTTGGAAACATTCCTTGCTTGCTGTGACATACATCAACCCTGCACTATGCAGAATATCGTTACCTTAACTACCATCACTTTCAGGCCTACATATATATTGAACAGAAATAGTTGTTTTGGTAACAAAAGTACCAAACATGGCCGAAGAACTGAACCAGTCTCTGGAATATACACCAACATGGATTGTCGCGGTTGTTTGCTCCATCATTGTTTTCATCTCTCTTTGTGTTGAGCGTGCCCTTCACCGCCTTGGAAAGGTAAACTAACATATCTTCACATTTATTGTGGACTAGTTGATTTCTCAACCATTTTGTTCTGTTTAAGGGGTTGGTGTTATTCTTATTACGTATTATTTTTCTTTTTGGTATTGCTTACTTCGTTCATGATGACTTTTTTGTTCGGTTGGACACTACAGTACCTAAAGAAACATGATCAGACTGCATTGTATGAAGCCTTACAAAAATTGGAAGAAGGTAGTTTATTTTATGAGTTTAAAATTGATTCACTCTCCTGCATAAAGCCTTTATGTATATTGACAGTGACACATCATACAATTTTTTATTGTTAACATTTTGAATCTTTTGAATGAAGAAAGTAAGTATAAGTAATAATTGTATTTTGAAGTCGATTACACAATCTGTGTTCTCAATCCTATTGAATGCAAAACATTTGCATCACATCCAATGAGTACAACCTCATGATGCTTTTTCTGTAGATGTCCACTCTAATATGTAATTGTTTAGCCTGATCAGTGTGTACCTTATGTTTTCACCAGAATTGATGCTTTTAGGGTTCATTTCCCTGCTATTAACTGTCTTTCAAAGTCTAATAAGCGATATTTGCATCAAACCATATCTTGCAACCCAAATGCTTCCATGCAAGAGGCCTCATGTGTCTTCAGAAGGTTCAGGGCATGATCAGATATACTATGACTATGATGCTATAATAAACAGACGGAGGCTTTTTTCTACAGATACTGGTTTAGAACATTGTAAGCAAAAGGTAATAGTAATACTATAGCCAATGAATTTATTTGTAGTTAGAAATCCTAAGTCCACCAGGATGGTCTGAATAGTGTATATAAAGAGGAGACAATCCTATAAAACGAGACAAGAATAGCTTAAGTTCATATAATTGAAGTCAGATTAAAAGTTAATAGTGATAATATATTAATAAAAATGGAGGAAAGAGTACTCTTATTTAGCCAAATAGCCCTCACAACATAACATTTGCATGTATGTACAAACAATTTATTTGATTTATATTTACAATCCATTCCTTTCTTTTTCCTAAGCAGGGGAAGGTTCCACTGTTATCACTGGAATCGTTACATCATCTTCACATTTTTATCTTTGTATTGGCCGTTGTACATGCAATATTTTGTGTCACCACAATGGTTCTTGGAGGTGCAAGGGTAATAAGTTGGTGACATGATACTCCTTGAAGCTGATATATACTTAGTAAAAATAATAGCCCATCCATGATTTGCAGCATATTAATGTTTAATTTTTACTTGGTGTAGATCCGCCAATGGAAAACGTGGGAGGATAATACGAAGCATTTAACTTCAAGTAGTAATTTGAATCTGAAATTCAGATTATCTTATATAAGAAAATGAAACGAATTGTATTTTCAGACTCCAACTTCCTAGCTTTTCTCAAATGCAGATGAAGAGTACCAAAAGTTCTTCACAAAGCATGCTGATGGTCATTGGAGAAGAGCAGCTGTTGTTAGTTGGCTGGTAAGTCTTCAAAACCTTGCTTAGTTTTCTTCCAACTTTAACCTGTAGGATGAAGGAAAATGCAAATAGAAAACTTTTGCCAGATCATAGAAGGAAAATCTTACCAAATAAAATGAGTTATTGTCCTGCATGTCACATTTTGCCACATGGATTCAAATAAACCCATGTTTAGGATTTAGGATTTAAGTTTCTATTCTTTTAATTTGTGTTATCAATCTTCCATCATTTTGTCAAAATTTAGTGATATAATTAAAACAGTATATATAAGTAGGAGACAGTTCATATCTCGTGACCTAATCTTTTATATCAAAGTCTATTCTAGTCATTGTTTTTAAGCTTATTGAACCACCCGTTATCAAATAATTATCAGATCACCTGCATATGTTCAGTCCTTGACATGAGGACTTATATTAACTAGTGAGATGGTTATAAGTGGAAGAATAGCTTTCATCTCATGAGCTAACTTTTAGGGTTAAAATAAGCTCAAACTCAAAATATAAGAAAAGATAAAGCAACAAATAGATCACAAACTTGCATAAAAAATGATAATGTTATACTAATTAGCAAATTTTCTATGTATTAGATGAAAATTTTTAAATTTAGGTCAAGCTTAAAAATAAATATATAAGAAAATAATATCTTATTGTTATACAAAAATGAAATCAAGAAAAAAAACATATGATTGAAGATATCTTTATTGTCAATAGTGAATACTCTATTTTATTATATAGAAATAAATTATGTGAATCATTCATCTTGGTCTACTAAATTGGAATTATGTATTCAATTTTAAAATTTAAATTTAAATCAAAATTGATTAAATTTAAATAATAATATTTGAAAAAAATTAAAAAAAATTAAGGTTTAATTACTCATTTAGTTCTTATATTTGCACAACTTTTATATTTTGATTCATATAAAATAATGTCAAAGCCATAAACTCCATCTAATTTTTGTCATGTAAAATTTGCATCCTCGCTTTTGCCTGCAGGAATCTCTCTTAATATATTCCCCTGGCCTCTTAGCAAATCAATGACTTTTATATTTTTAATTTTTACTCATTTGGTCCTTATTTTGCACTATTTTTACATTTGATTCCTATACTTGCCCATAAATACACTTTTAATTCCATTTTGGACCTGTGTCTTAACTTCATTAACTAACACTATTATAAAAAAGAAAATGACATAGTAGAACCACTACACATTTTCTTATGATTGTTAAACTACCATAAATTTGTTGTTAAAGAGAAAATTTTTTGCGATTTTATCTTCTAGAGTTAAAACACACTTACAACAGAGATGAAAATGAAATTAAAATTATATGCATAGAGACTAAAACGGATAATTTTTAAGTATAAATCAAATTGTGAAAAATGGGATAAATATAGAAATCAAATGTAAAAATAATACAAAATAAAGACCAAATAAATAATTAAACCAAAAATTAAAAATATAAAAGTTACTAGCTTGCTAAGAGACAAAGGGAATAGATTAAAG
The DNA here is from genome assembly GCA_025330945.1 of Mucuna pruriens. Lineage (NCBI taxonomy): Eukaryota > Viridiplantae > Streptophyta > Magnoliopsida > Fabales > Fabaceae > Mucuna > Mucuna pruriens. The sequence continues at coordinate 6,117,984 of JAENHJ010000533.1, read as the reverse complement.
AGAGATTCTTCCAAGTAAAAGTGAGGATGGAAATTTTACATGACAAAACTGAGATGCAGTTTCTTGGATGTCTTTGAATCAAAATTAAAGTTTTACTTCAGTAATGTATCTAATAAAAGTTTGTACTAAAGATCAACATGAATTACTAAGATAAAACTAGTATTCGAAGTGGAGAACAATATCAAAATCATCTAAGGAATTATATTCAAGTTTTGTCCAATTTATATAGAAGGATAAATAAGATGATTTTATTTTCCTGATAGTCACCCTTCACTTTGGGTTTGTATCGGCAGATGTCATTCTTCAAGCAATTTTATGGCTCTGTTACTATCCATGACTATATTGCACTGCGCTACGGATATGTCAAGGTTAAGACCCCATTATACTATATATTGTTAATTATTCTGAGAATAATTAATTCATCATATGGACGTAATACATTACTTTTAACCTTTTCCAGGAACACTCAGAAAGTGCCGATTTTAATTTTCATAAATACATGCTGCGGACGCTTGAACTTGACTTCAAAAAAGTTGTAGGCATAAGGTAAGAGTTCAAACAAGTTCATCTCTTGTATTTTACTTTATTGCAACAAATTTTTACTTGTAATCCAACCCTTCTTGATTGCTTTACCTACTGTAGCTGGTACCTGTGGCTCTTTGTTGTGCTGTTTTTGCTGTTGAATCTTGAAGGTAATAATTAGGATCCTATTTGGCATTACTTATGCCCTCTTTAATTCTATTATATACTAATAATATAAAATAGTTTTACATATTTATCTAATCACGAATTACTATATTGTTCTCAAATGTTCCATGTACAGATCTTTAAAAATAAGAAACAAAGTAAAAACAAAATGATAGTTTTGCAATTAAAAAGTGAAAACAAAGAATGAAGAAAGACAATGTTTTCTTAAAGTAAAGGGGCATTATTAATTCGATTAAACAATGGCTATTTTGAATCTAATTACTTGAGTTTACTATGCAGGATGGCACACTTATTTCTGGTTAGCCTTTTTACCATTGATAGTAAGTGACTTAGATTCTTCAGATACATATTTTGTTAACATTACTAGTGAAGAATGGGATATTGGCAAGACTTATATATTATTAAGCTTGGTTATGGAACAGCTTCTACTTCTGGTGGGGGCAAAGTTGGAACACATAATCGCTCGTTTGGCTCAGGAGTCAATAGACATGATAGGAAAGGAAGGTCCCACTGAACGAGTGAAGCCATCAGATGAATACTTTTGGTTTTCTCTCCCAGCCCTAGTCCTTGACTTACTTCACTTCATTTTGTTTCAAAACTCTTTTGAGATTGCATTTTTCTTCTGGATTTGGGTCAGTCTTTGCTCCATAAACTTCCCTTTCAAATCATATACAAGTGAATTTTCTATCTCTTGACAGTAAGTATTATTCCCTATGCAGTGCACATATGGATTTGACTCATGCATTATGGAGAAAATAGCCTTCGTTATCCCAAGACTTATAATGGGGTAATATACTCTTAAAAGTGAAAAATAGAAAACCATGACATACTTTTGCTCAAGCTATATATTGCTGCTGAGAAACATGTGCTATGTTCTCATCTCACTGCTTGGTGGTAATGTGTCATGCAGTGTAATTGTTCAAGTGCTTTGCAGTTACAGCACCTTGCCTTTGTACACCATTGTGACTCAGGTTGGATTATCTAAGGGCATTCTTCATCCATTATATTCATAAAAACTTGTTTATAAGTATTCTCCATTTCAAATTGATTGGCCTTTAAATTTTATGGCATAAATTAAGAAAGTAATTATTCCAAGATAATATAGTATTTAGTAGGGGCCAATTTTACTAAAATATCTTTATTCTCTTTCTTAATTTCTACAAGAATATTTGCTGTTAATATTATTCTCCAATTAGAATTGGAGTTTTATCTTAGTAATATAAGAATCAAAATTTCATTAAATGTCAATACAAAGATAAAACTTGAATTATGATTGAAAAACAGTACCTACCAATAGCACTTATGGTACTGCATATAAGTTTTCTTCTTTTTATAAATGCATTATTAAGTACTATAAGATGGGGTAGAATATATATAAAGCTTGATAAAAAGTCTAAATGCTAATTTTATTTAATCTCCCGACAATGAGAGCAGATGGGTAGCAAAAGCAAGATAGATAAGTCAACTGAAAGGATGGAATCATCTCCCTTGATAAGGCCGGAAGGTGACTCCCCAAATACAAGACGGATAATGTCCCACAGCATGACAAGAGAATCAACCCAACATTCTCAAATTGATGAACAAGCCATAATCATGGTGGAAAATGCTACATCTACTACAATTGAGCTTCCCTGCATTGCCCAAGCTCCTTTGGAGAGACCTAATGCATCCAATACTTATTCTTCTTCAACAAATATTCACTAGCATCAATTCATCTTGCATTTATTGTGGGAAAGAGTGTCAATAATTGGTTCTAATAATTTTTTTTATTATAACAAAATACAATATTTTGGTTCTTCTTTCTTGTTGGCATGAACTCATCATGATTGTAAAGGGAACACACCGATAGTTCAGCTACTGTGTGTAAACATCATATTATTAGTTAATTAAAAGTAAATTATTTATCAAATGAAGCTACTGTCTGAAGCTTACGCATTCCAGCACTCAACTTCTCACGGTACAAATTTTAAGTTAAATATTAAAAACAAGAAAAATTCCACCATATAATTTGATTTGGTTTTAATTTAAATTATCACTCACTACGGTCTTAACAGGCTGAGTTGTTTGTTACAAAAAAAATTGTGTCAATTTAGATTGATTCTCAGATAAACTTTTTTATTACGACAGAAAATTATTTAGTTATTTAATGGTTAAGTTATAAATTTAGACTCAATACTTGACATGTTTCTTTTTTACCCCTACATGAAAATATTTTATATTTTAATCCCTAGATACAAATAATTACAAATTAATCTCCACTGTTTGCCAATATTACAACAATGTTAGATTTAGTTCTTATATATGACAGTATTTTTCATTTTAGTTGTTGTATGAAGCAAATTTACATTTTGTTTTGATCCCAATATGAAAAAAATTCTATATTTATTCTCTATATTTAACACCTTTTTTTATTTTAATTCCTAAAAAATATTATAACACCATTATGATATCAACAAATGATGAAAACTAATTTATGAACTTTTTACTTAAGGACAAAAAGTATATAAGGATTAAAATGAAAATTAGTGCAGGATCATATTTTTAAGTTAATTATATTTAATTAAGGCAACACATTTGTTTTCAGCTGTAAATTTTTTTATGAGAATAGAACAAATTCAAACTCTAAACTTAAGAGAGAAGGAAGTAAAGGTGCTTTAGAATTAAGAGGGATAATTAAACTAAAACTCAATAGGAATATGTAGAAAATATCCACCGTGAGAGGAAAATTTATCGGTAAATAATGTTTTCTCTAAATATAGGCATTTATTTGCAAAATTTGATGAGGACAAGTGCGGGTATGGGTTTAATATATTAGTTATAAAATAAAATATCTAATATCACTTACATCTTTAAAACTTTACAGTGATAACAAATTTTATTTTAATAACTTAATTTCTTATGTTAAAATTGAAAATCCTAACTCTCTACAATTGACTTCTAAAACTTTCATGTGATTGTGTTGTAACACTGTTCCAAAATTATTCAAGTTCATTGGTCGAGAAGCATTAATAATGTTTTGTTTGAATTAGAAATGAAAGAATATATATATATACACATGTATAAAGAAAACAAAAATAGAGTAAAAATATATTATTTAGATGAACATAAATAAAAAATAAAGAAATTTCTTTCCATTTATTTGAATAAATGAAAAAATAAATAAATTATATAAACTTATTTGTATATCAATTAAAAAATTAATTTAATCCGAAAATTAAATTTTTACTTTATTTTTCCTTGATATAATTTTTTTTTAAAATTGTTATAAAGAATTTAAAAAAAAAAAAAACTTGTAAAAGAGAAATCTTCTCTCACTCCCTCCCGTTTCTGGCAATTAGGGAGAGGGGGAGACGTTTTTTTCTTGAGAGTCTTGAAAGCATCTTCCTTATTTACTCTCTCAAACAAACAATACAAAATTAATATTTTTCTCTTATTTTCCTCCTTTTCATTTTCTTCCTTTCTATTTCCCCCAACATTTTTCATAAAAGTCTAGGCAATAAGTTCGAATATTAATATTTAAGTAGCCACAAAATATGGATATAAATACTAAAGTTACCATCTATCAAGTAAGTCTAAAGAATTACCTTTATGAAGATAAATATTATAACACTAAGCCCAAACTGGCACATCCCTGTATAATAATGTTATTTTTAAAGTAAAGATACACTCTTTTGATTTAATTCATACTACATCTCAATATTCACTAAAAGTTTAAGAGTAAATATATCGTGAATTGCTCAATTTAAAAAAAAATAAAGAAGAAAAATTGTTAGCAGTTCTTTTTCCAATTTATCATCAACAACCACTTATTATGTTTACCCGATTGGTGCATTTGCAGACTTTTCTATCCTACATGCTCATTCCAACAATCAATAAAGGGCCTAAGAGGGAGGGTGAAAAACACTATGGCACGTGTAATCCTAAACCAAATTTTAGATACATTAATATACACTATGATGGGAAATTAGAAGAGAGGCATTTCAATGGGAACCTTTCTCCATCTCAAGACTAGTACTCCCAGATACAGAGGCAGAGGCAGCTTCCTCATTGATCTCTTCCATCTTGAGTTCATTTAGGGTCCTTTTTGCATAGACAGTGAAGGCAATGGTGGTAACAACAGCAACAATGAAAGAAATAATATTGTACACGATTTCCACAGTGGTCAAGTGGTGCTTCCCGTACTGTGCGTCTGCCAACGTCCTTATTAATCGACCACTGCTCAAAATTGACCACCATTAACAGATGAGAACAATATAGATCTATTATTAACAACGATTAATGAAGAAAACAACCTACGGGATTCACTCATATCCGGATCAATGAAATCATTTTTTATTCTAATAGTCATATTATGTCTGTATTCAAACAAACCTCAGAAAGTTTGACTCTGACCATTTTTTTTTTCCCTTGGAGTGTATGAGGAGGAAATTTGGGGAGGGGGGTTGTCAAGACAAGAAAATATCTCAAAATTTTCAAACAAGGATAATTAGTTACTCAAATTGAAAACGTAACCCTATTTTTCCAACCTTCCGAGAACACAGGTGGAAGAGGGTTCACTTTAAAAAACACTTTATAATTATATTTTTATGTATATATAAAAAATGACTATGCCCCCTCAAGGAATGTTAGGTTCAAAAGAAGGAAGAAATTTTAATGGAAGAAAAGAGTGAGATTTTGATTAGATATTCTGTTTAGTTAAGCCGCAGAAAAGAAGGGATTTTAATAGAGAGAAGTGGAAATAGTCAATTTCTTATTTGAGAGGGGAAGAATTTTAAAATATAAGTAATTTTATACTCTTATAGTTTTGGATTTCAAAAAATAAGTAGAGATATTTTAGTCTAATACATTTGAAATGTTTTAAATCTCATCCCCTACCCTCCAAATCTCCCAATATTGAAGGGAGCAAAATTTGGATGAGGAGGGATTTAGCTCCCTTATATGCTTCTCCCTTTCCCTCCTGAATATTGAATCAAACAACAAAATTTTATAAAAATTTCTCCCCTCCCCTCCATTTTCCCCAACAGTAAGAAAATTCTTCTGCTCCACCCATCCAAACATAAAAGGCCAAATAAGAAAGAACAAACCTGTAGATGTAAATGAAGGCTTCTGGCACCATTCCTGCTATTGATCCACATAAGTACGGCCAAAACCTCATATTTGTCACCACTACAGCATAATTGAATATGGTATATGGAAAAGGTGAAACTCTAAACAGAGCAACCACTTGAAATTGATGGAACCAGCTCCCTTCCCCAGCAAGCCTAATCATTGCGGCATTCTTGGGCCATTTCTTTAACCATTGCTGAACCATATATAAAGAGCATAAACAGAATGAAAAAACAACTTAAAAGAAAAAGAAAAACAACATGAATCTAGACTTGTGATCATATATGAGAAACAAAATGACTTACATGAATGCGGTCACGGAAAAGTAGTCCAATTGAGTAAGGGAGGACCATCCCAATGGTTGTTCCAACCATTATTATAACAAAGCCAAGGCCGTAACCAAAAATCATCCCAGCCAACCACATGGAAGGGCCAGAAGGGATTAATAATACTGGGAATAAAGCTAGAGAAGCAACAAGTACAAGAGCAAGAACTGGACGGCCAAAGGCAGTCGCTTCCCACTCCATGATTGGGTAAAGAATCTACAATAAAACATTTAAAAAGATCAAGCTTCAAAATATGAATAACAGCAACCATGTGGACTGTGGAGTGTAAGCTATTCCACAAGAACTAAAATATTTGAGTCTAAGCTTGTTCATAGGCAATAGCAAAATATCAATATTTATGTAGTTCCCAAACCTCTTCAAGTTTATTACCATAAGTCAGTTCACGATATGATACTCATAACGACTATACAATGTCGCAAACTAGGGTTAAAGAAAAAAAGGGAGGGATGAGGAAGCAGAAATTTGTACCAACAAGCAGGGAAAGGGTCCTTGATCTTTCTCATAATCTAAGGATCTCTTTAGATAAACTTCTCCATAAACACTTATAGGAGAAAAAAACAGGAAAGAAAAATGAAATAAGTTTTCCCATAAACTAAAATTAGCTTATGCATAAGCTAATTTGTAGACTCTTTCTCATATTAGCTTCTTTAAAATCTTATTTTTAACTTATACATAAGCTAATTTTAGCTTATGAAGAAACTTATTTCATTTTTTCTTTCGCTTTCTTCTCCTATAAGTACTTACAGAGTATTTATCAATATTGAATAAATCCATGATAATCAAACAACACAGTATTGATTAATTTCTGAATAGGAATTGCAAAGCCCACATCCCCAGTGAACATACATCAAGAAAAGCAACTCTGGTACCAGAACAATTGTAAAGCAAGAGGAAGTACCTTCTCAAAAGTAAATGGCACTCCCCATTTCAATAGAACAAGAGCAAGTACAACAATGACAAAGCACCATAAAAAGGCTTTCATCCACCACCTGAAAGATTTAATTCTTGATTCTGCTAGAGGCTGTAGCATTTCAGTTTCAGCAGGCCTCGGTTCATCAGATATGACAAGTCTAACATATTCACTATTCCCCCTTACATGATGACCCGAGATTGCATGTTTTTCCAACTCCGATGATTCTGGTGTCATCATTGTGATGCCACAGGACTACAAAATGAAACAAAAGCACAACATAAGCATGAACCAAGATTGATTCAAAATTCAAAGTGAATGTTTGATTCTACATACTTAAATCAAACAAGAACGATCATATGGCATAACCAAAATTAATTTATCTTAAAGACTAAGACCAGAAATTCTCTAGCCAAATTGCAGCTACATTATATGACAACAGAGAAGAGACAGCTAAAAACCAAAAAGTAAAACAAGGATGCTTAAGAAGAGACAACAAGGCTTCTAACTAAATGCAGGAATTATGGGTGACTTCAAAAAAGGTTGGAAGTGTTGAGTTCCAGAAATCTAGTAAGGATATACTCCTGTTTGTAGATATAACAAGACAAACAGAAGCAAAACAAAGTAAGCGAGCTATAGGAGTTACTATATGCATAAAATTCCTTTCACACTATGGGCAGAATAAATTTTCCTCAATGCATAATGCTGAATGAGTTGAAATTGCATAGAGATTGCAACGCTCGCTATATACATCCAATAAAACCATGTTACGACGTAACTGCCACTATTAGACCGAAAGAAACTGCATATAGACTAAGTGATTCCAAAAAAGGCAGGGGCCACAGAATTTGACCCCAAAAATAGCAAAGTTGGGATACTGTTCAGAAGCTACACAATACCCAAAGTAAAACAATTCATGCATATCTGCTGTAAAAAACATCTGAATAAAAGGCTTTAGACAGTGATTGGAATATACCAATGCCTGCAAATAGCCCTAAAACCATTTTTTTTCTTTACTTAACCCCTTGTACATAGACGATCCTTGCTCTGACAACTAACAAGAGCCCTAAATAACTAATTCAAGAAGGGCTAACCAACAAAAGAGTTCAGAGCCCTAAAAATCTCAGCACCCAAGCTGGTCCCCTTCTATAGGAAAACCCAAAACACAGTTTTTATGCTAAACTTTGAATAATCAAATAACCCACGCCACTTACCTCTCTAATCATTAGCTTCAAGGTGTTGAAGCCAAAATTTCCCAAACTAGAGAGCCAGTCCCTTTAAACATTAAATCACCATAACATCACTTAAATTAAGTTTTTCAACTTCAATAAATTATAAAATTTAAAAACCCAACGCAATGTCCGCAATTAATGAAAGAAACATAAATTTACGCTTTCCCTTTTTCTCCGGAAAGAAATTTAAGTAAAATAAAATCTCCTAAGAAATTGTGAAACTCACCAGCAAAAAGAAGAAGAATCAGAGAGCGTTTGCAATAAGCTGAGAGAAGCGAAAGGTTTGAGAGTTAACCTCGGCGGAGGCTGGCCGTCGGAGTAAGTCGGCGACGGCCGTGTACGGCGGAAGAGGTGGCGGGTGAAAATAGCAAGGGAGGTAGTTCAACGCGTAAGCGAACAAAATCAGAGAAAGCTTCGTCTTCTCCAATGTTTCATTTTCAAACTTGAAACAAGGCACCTTCGTGACTTCGTCTTCTTATATTTTTATTTTCTAACTTTCTATTTTATTTTGGAATTTTATATTTTTGAGGACCAAAAGATAAAATAATATTGTGTGGTACCTTTCGAGTAAAAAAGTAGTTGGATTGGATGGGTGGATGGAATGTTTAAAAGTATGAACCCACACCCAAACAAAAAAGTGAAGCTATATCTTCTCAAAATATGTAAAAACTTTCTATACTGCTATTTAATTAAAAATAATTTTGATAAATTTATTAAATTTCATAATATTTAACATATGATACGAGAATAATACTACAGTAGGATATGATAATAACTTATTATTATATTGTTCTATTTTATATTTCAAGCACAAACAAATGAACCTATTACAAATGGATGATGGAGCAGCAACATAGTTCTTGCTTAACCAGGTTGAAGTTGCAATTTCACGAAAGTAGGATCAAAGATGAGAAAATTACAACACTTGCAAACGCATCTCAATCACAAAAGACCTTTCACTCAGAATTTCCACTATGAGATCATGAGGAAGAAATACACCATAGTCACCACTATCCATTGTCATGAATGATTGCAGAAACATTCTCAATCCTATTCACCAAGGATAATTGTTTAAAATAACCGAAAAAGAAACTTTTTGAGCCAGTTTTTAAATCAAGTTAAATTTTAAATTACAGTAAAAAATATATTTATTAAAATAACAAAAAAGTTAAAATAAAATTAAACATTCGATATACAGATTAAGATAAGACATTGGTTGAACAATGTGAGTGCTTTAAACTCTCAATACCCCTCTCTTATAATATGAATATGCTACGACAACAAAAAATAAAATGTGGTAAAAAAAATCATAATCATATCTTATTAGCGTCCTAAACAATTTATTACCAAAAAGATAAAATAATATCTAAAATAATAATCAATACATCTTGTCGAATCTTTTAATATTTTTAAAATTTTCTTTGTTATCATGCCATACATAAATTTTATGATAAATTTTTGTTAAGGTGAATGATTTTTTCTAACCTTCTATGATAAATTCTTTCTAATTTAAACGCTTTTTTTCAAACAAAAATACAAGATAAGATTTTAAAGAATTGAAAATACAAATAATAAAATATATTAATTAATTGAATTTAATATCTAAAAATAATTTAATTATTTTAATATAAAATATTTTTTATTATCTTAATTATCTTAATTAATATTATTCATTTGGTTATATATATTAACATTAAACTAATCTGAAGTATTTATACTTAAAAAAGAACACAATGTGCTGTAAACTCTCGGTACCTCTCTTTTAATAAGAATATACTATTACAACAAAAAGTAAAATGTGGTAAAAAAAAATCATAATCATATCTTATTAACACTCTATACAATTGATTGCGACAAAGATAAAATAATATCTAAAATAAATACATCTTATCGAATCTTTTAATATTTTAAAAATTTTCTTGTTTTCATACCGTACATAAATTTTATCGTAAAATTTTGTTAAGGTGAATGACGTTTTCTAACCATTTATAAGGGGTGCATTTCCATGCTCTTTCTAATTTAAACTCTTTTTCAAACCAAAAATACAACAATTGCAGGATAAAATTTTAAAGAATTAAAATATGAATAATAAAATATATTAATTAATTGAATTAAACACTTAAAAATAATTTAATTATTTTAATATAATATTTTTTATTATCTTAATTATTTTAATTAATATTATTTATTTTATTAAATATATCAATATTAAACTAATTAGAGATATTTATAAAATCTAAAAAAGAACACAAATAAAAATGATAAAAAAATTAGAATAAATAAAACCAAACATAATCATATTTATGAAAATATAAAATGTATTTAAGCTTAAAAAAATATTTATTTTTATTAATTTTAAAAAAAAAAGTGATTGTTTTAATAAAAACAATGATTCCCAAACACACACTAAGTGATTGTTTTTACGTGTCAACTGTTAAGTAATAATAAAAAACATAAATATCTATTGATTTGCAGAGTTCAAAAGCACATAAAGTTAATATTTAGATTTATTTTTTTAAGAAATAGTTATTAGGACATTTGTGATATTTTGGTTGCTAAAACAATCGAACCGAGTAATAAGAAAAGCAAATTTTGAAAGTAGAATGTTGGATTCAAATTTTAAAATAAATATGTATTCAAAAATCTTTTTGTCACCTTGTGTAAGTTATATTGCAGACTCAAATCTGAATAGTTAAAATGAAAACTTTGTCACCTTCTAAAATATAATATTTTTTTCTTAAATTATTTGGAGCCGTCTACCAGTCAACGCGGTCACGCGCTAAATTCTTAAGTGACTCGTATTTGTACGTATGTAGGACTTAGGAGCATAGATTTCGAATCCAACAAAGCGCGTGCAAAGTTGTGATGTATTTGTACGTAGGAAAATAGAATTGAAATTCAACAAAAACAAGTGCATAATGCAACAAAAGAATGGCATATTCTTCTAAGTTATACAACATAATACCAAACCAAATGAGACCGGAGACTCATTTCCCCACATCTAGAAGGTTATATTATATCTATTAGAAGGGATTGACCTTTTACTTTTCCTTTCCCGTCACGTTATCTGCAACTTGGTTTATTGAATTATATTGGACTTCAACCCCAAAACAACAAAATTTAATGAGATTTGGAACAATGTTTAATGGTGCAATAATAGGTTGTCAACAGGTTACATCATGAGCTCAACTTTGAATTTAAAGTAACATTAGATCGAAAATATGAAACAAATATATAATGCCAGTTTCTGGTGGTTTTTAGTTTTAAATTTTTAAAAATTAAAATAAGTTTTCTGCTATTACTCGTATCTTCATAACTCGTAAAAAAAAAAAAACATTAGCATTTATGGCATTTGCAAGTATAATTGATTTTCGTTGCTGCATTTTCTAAGAAATTATAGTTGAACCCTTAAATATGTATTTCGTAAGATAATTAAATAATTTACAAGTTTGTTGATTAGTTTATCTGATTAAAAATAAATTATTTCATGTGTTTGATTAAATAGTTTTTTGAAACTATTACGAACTTTGATTTGATAAGTTAATAGAAATAACTTATGACTTAAATTAAACACTGTGAATTTTTCTAATGTTATCCTTGTTAGTTTCTAAAAACAATATTTACTCTTCCTTGATTAATATTTTATTTTCAATAAATTATGCATGGATATTTAGTTTTTTTGATTTTTAATTTTTTTATAAGTATCTAATAATACATTTAATTTAAAATTTTTAATTTTTAAATTACTATTATATATGTGTGCGTAACACACACAATAAATAAACTTTTTTTTTTGTTATTTTACAGGTATCAATTAATTAATCAGTTAACCTTTTAAAATATTTTTCAATTCAATTAGCTAATTATCGCCTTTTATTTCAAGCTCTAAGTAACTTATCAATTTTTAACATTTTAGCTATTCGTGAACTTTTTAGCTAAAAATGCCCAAGAAAGCCTTAGTACTAACTTGTGTGAGCCATAATTTATGTTTTCGAATCTACACCTCAACACCCTCGCCATGTATCATGACTACATAGCTCAGTCACGTACCTCAACAACGTACTTCGGCCACAGACCTCGACACCCTAGTCACACTTGCATCTAACTGATAGATAGGTGATTAACTTTCACCTAACCTCATCTGCTTTTTTTGAAACCATTATATAATACTAACAAGTCTCTCCTACAAGTATGCTCTCTTTTCTCTTCTTTTACACTTTTTTATTTGAACGATAGAGGGAGGACTTACATATAACCATCCCCGCGTCCGGCAGACAACATGAAACTCCAATGACAAACTGCTGAAGCCCCTCTGACCCATATATTCTGACTCAACAATTCATTTTCTTCTCCATAAGAACCAATCACCTTTAAGCCTTTTAAGTTAATAGCTTTCAAACTGTCCCCCGTTATTTAAAGGTGTAGCCTTTGACCAAACTGCATTGTTCCTACACAGTTAAAGGTTCATGTTGCAAAGACAACGTCCTTTTTAACCTTCTTTTTCACTTACTTGGTAAAGACATTGAAATTTGAATCAAGAAATGTCATCACATGAAAGAGAGAATAAAAGTGGAGAACATCCCTCTCAAAAGACTTCATTAACTAATAGTTGCTTAGCCTTGTCCTTAGCCCAACATCTTCCCCTAGCATAACTTTTCAAAATCAATCACACAAAATTCAACAGTTTCACAATACAGCACAGGGACATAACTATGGGAAAGACCTCAGCCAATGTCCTTGATTATCCTTGATATCATCCTAAATTACGATAGTGTGAACAGAAGTTGCGAGGTTAGGTAAGCATGGGAAATCGAGGCTGCAAAAGGCAACAGAAAGAAATGATACAAATTTGTAGATCTCTTTATTTGCAAAATAAGCTTTCAGGTTGAACGAGTGAAATCAGATAAACATGATATTAAACTTACATAAAGAATCAAAGAGAAGAAAAGCAAAAAGAAACAGAAAACTAAATTAAAAACTAAAACTAAAAGCTTATGGGCTCTGGACAAAAAATTAGGGTTGTAGCAGTCTCTTCATTATGGATTAAAGAGCTTCCGGAAAGGTCCATCTTTCCTGTCTTTGGCAGCTTCAGTTAGAGCTAGGAAGCGCTTGAACCCTGTGGTAGCAGCTCCTCGTCCAAGTGCAGCAGCCCTAGTTAGAACATCCTCCCGCGTCGCTATGAGTCCAACAGCAGAGGGACTAGGCACCACAGGAGCTACCGGAGGAGCTGGCACAATTGTAGGTGCAATAGGAGTTTGCTTAATTCCAGGCCCAAGTTTGTTGAAATCATCAAGAATGCTTTGTTGATCAGCTTTTTTCAGACCCTGAAAACACATGAAGCATAACTTTCAAATCATGCACTCAATTGCATTTATAAAACCAAAAGTGATTAGCATCATGTGATACCATCCAAGAGCAAAGCATGATCCATTGATTAATATTAACTAATTTAGTTAATTTTGAACTAGTTATTCGGATTTAGACATTGCATGCTCCTCATCAATCTCAATACTTCAGCAACTATTTATATCTGTATCTTCATCCATATAGTAGGAATGAGACTTATGGCAAGGTTCGTAAATAGGTTATTTTAGATGGCCCACAGTTACTGAAGTGTAACTAGGAGGAATAGAGTAGGCAGAAGAGGATTAGAGGCTCAGAGAAGTAAACACAACAGGGTGCAGGAATTCAGCTGTAAAAACCTGCTCACGTGTCAATGCGAGTAGAAAGAAAGGGGAGGGAATTGGTGAGGATTTAAGCGAAAATAGAGTAGGAGAAGTTAGGCATGAGTTTTGTAAGGTTTGGGAAGGGAGACTTCGGACTAGCAAATCCTCGAAGAGCTTTTGTATCTTCTCATTTTTCCCTTTATGATTCTACCTTTGTAATTGGGATTACTACCACTTTTCTGTAACAAGATACCAGGGTTCCTATCAGATTACTTGTTTTAATATTTTAATTTACTAAAGATTTAATGTGCTATTGAATTAGTGAGCCTTGAACTGCTATAGTGATGGATTTGTTAATTACTAATTTTCACAAATTGATTCCTCAAAGTGCTTCTTTATAAGCTGCTCAAGTTTGCAATATAAGCTCCTTTCTTAAGAGAGTGACCCAATTGCTTATGACACTTCAGCTTGAATTAATGAGCCAAATAGGTAATGAACTGAGTAATTTTATTTAATCATGAACTTAACCACAAAAATTTATTTTATATATTCAATAAGAGCCTTGGCAGACTTTATCTCAACAATCAGAGGTCCAGAACAAACTAATACTGCAACCAGTAATCAACATCAACCAACTAGAGATTTTGATAGAAATAGCAAGAAATAGGTAATTATAACCTTAAGCTCCAGGATTCGTTGAAATTCCATGGGTGTACCCTCAGGTAGCAATGCACGGTAAGTATCTGCTACAGAATCAACTGGAGAAAGTATAACCTAAACACATGAACATTCACACAAATTTATCAGAAGGAATTAATTACATGTTTGCTTTGATTGATTATTAGGTAAGCCTTTTTCTTTTCAAAAACTCCTTCAATTAGATTTTGATTATAAGATGTTTTGAACACAAAATAAGCTAACCCAAACACATCAAATTATTTTTACATAATAATTCTTTTACTAATAAAATGGGCAACGAACCTTCAAAAGGGCCTCGGCTTTGCTCATCTCACGGCTTACAAACTTGGAATAACTAGCAGCACCTGATGTCTGTCACAGAAAATAAGAAACCAGTTAGTTTGACAAGATAAACCAGTGACAAGCACACACAAATGGACAATTAGATAATTATTAATTTATTTGACAAGGGCAAGCTCCTATAGATTCTAGACTGCTGGAAGACGATCGTTATTCAATGCAGTGCAATATAGTTCATATGCAACATAAAATAGCCGGTTAGTCAAGATAGTTCATTATTGTTTCCTACTTGGTCTACAAGTATTTAGAATATTGGGCAACCAACTCTTTTCTCTCACTATTCTAGCACCTCCCATTTTCATGAACTTTAATGCAAATTAAAGTAGAGATCATATATTGATTGATATCTGAGCATCACTACCACCAGGAAAGTACATTCTTTAAGCATGGATAGAATTTATCATAACTAGGGAACAGGGATGGATAACCTGCAAAAGCTAAAAACTTGTTTCACTATTTTTAAATGCCTCATGTAAAAGACGTATATGCACAGCCCAGTGAAAATCCCACGAAAAACTTGAAATGGAGAGGTCAGATTAAGAGAGGCAAGAGAAAGAGGGACAATAGAACATATCAGTGATGGTGATATTCCTTGAAGTAAATACAATAGCATTACCAAGTTATATTTGAGCAGTAGAAACTATTGAGTAAAAATTAATATCACCTGTCTACCAAGGGAAGGAACTTCAAGAAGGATCGTCTTTACAGCTTGAGTATCCAATAGCATCTGCGGTAATCAGTTAATTAGCTTATTAACATCATAAATTGGGTTCCAAGAGTTCCTCGGAAACAGAGATTATTATTAAAAAAATTAATGATATATCAATAACAGTTTTAACAAAAAAATAAAGTCAGTCTCAGAACCCAAACAAGGGAAAGCAGTTCAAAGGTAAAAAAAGTAAAAAGTAAATACAAGCTAAACCTGTTGCATTAGCTTCAACACATCTTTAGTAACCAATATTATTTTATTGACAAGAAGCAAAGGAACTCTTCTTATTACGTCAAATATTTCATTGCAGTCATGATACAAAATAGATTAGGATTATTGTGCCTAGGGGTGTAAATGAGCTGACTTATTCATGATCCATTTGAGTTAAACTCGTTAAATACTCAATCAAGTTTGTTTGTTTAATTAAATAAACAAACTGAAACTTGAGATTGAGCTCAATTATTTAAATGAGTCAAATTCAAACTTTACAAGTTCGACATTAACAACTTGTGAATAGCTCGATTATTTAAATTGATTATGAGGATTTTTACTAGTTTTTGTTATTTATATATTCATTATAGAAATTTAAAACTTAATAAGTGTTGAAATTAATTTTGAAGTTTCTTTTTGCAGTAGTCAAGAAGTTATAATTTTTTTATTTACTGAATAATGAAAATGTAATAGTTTAGAATGTTTTGGGGTTTCTTGGTATTTTGATTTAGGCTTTTGGAGGATACCTTATCCTTCCTGTAGTACTCTCTAATAAATTTCTTTATCCATAAAAAACATAAACCAGCTTGCAAGTATGAACCTGTCAGCTATACTTTGACTTTACCATTCGTGTAACTAAAAGGAATTTAAAAAAGAAAAAAGCAGTCAGTACCTGTTGAGCTCCAGTTTCTGATATTTGCTTGCATTTGAAAATGTTAGAATAAAAGCGTGGACCAAGAGATGATGCAAGCTGCAGATTAAAATAAGAGAATAGATTTTAAAAAATGCAACTACACACCATTTGAATTATTAGGGATGATTAAATTAATGAACTATCAGGAGATGTTATCAAGAATAAACTTCAGAAGATAGAAATGATTGAAGATGAATATGAAATAACAGATGATATATTCAAAAGAAAAAGTTATTTAAAAAAAAAATCAGTGTATACTTTATTAATTATAAAACTGTAATTATAATGCTAGAAAAGAAACTGTCCTTAATACCAGTTTTGATGTAAAAAACCACAGTTTCATGTGTTTAATCCACTTTATAGTTATTTACCTTGTCCAGAAAGAATTGAAAGTAGACAGGTGAAAGAAGACTTCCAAGTGCAGGAATGCTAGTGGTTAGGATCAAATTTATGGCATTAACATACCTGCAAGAAAATAGTACAGTTAAACTAATGAACTTTGTCAGGAATGATAATCAGTTAAACTTTATTAAGAAATTCAACTTACTCTGATTGATCTCCAACACTCTCTAGGGTACCCCAAGGGACACGTGTCATTGCAGCCATTTCAATGTCGAATTTAGATTCCAGGCCATGCACTAAGGTCACCAATGATTTTGTTATAACGGCTGAGAATTCATCCTGTATAATTGCATAGATTTGTTAGAATGAGAGCTGTAGAGAAAAACATAATTTAATAAGAGAGAAGGCATTAATACCTGCACTTCAGACATATCCACCCCATCTGCAAATTGAGAATCAATTATTTTAGAAACGCTTTCAGCCAGTTCACCAGCCTATCAAGTACAAAGCTAAGTTAGTAAATCAGGCATTTACTCATTATCAGCTGGATGAAGAATGTCAAAGATACTAACTAACCGTTTTGTGGCAATATTCAGCTGAATTAACGATGTAACAAATCACTCTTTCATCCCTATCAGATGTCTGTTCAAAATTTCCAAAGATTAAAAAAACACACTCAGGGAAAGCTGTTTGACAGCATGAATATGTAACTTCTCACTAATATGAAAAAACAAATCCATTGAAGATACCTTTATTTGTCCATCCATGCCTGTGGCTGCAGCAACAATTCCAGTGCCCCCCTTTGGGAGTCTAGCAAAGAGCTTTGTAGCATATGCTTTAAGAATTCTTTGGAAAACCTAAGATTGAAAGGTGAATAAGGTCATAAACTGTATAAAGCTAGATCCATTACAATCCAGTATGCACTGCAATTAAAACCTATTTGCTTTCAGCCACAATGTTAAATAATATTAGTTTTAATAGTTTAAAAATTGAAACATTACTGCCAAAGATGGCATATCCTTATTATTAACTCTTCAGCCACATTCCGCCACACTGAATACATAAACAGTGAAAAGGCAACTCTTAAAAAAGATATGGAATAATTATGATAAACACCTAAGCACTTGGAGAACCCCACCCTTAAAAGCTAGCTATTAAGGGGGGAGAACCAAGCACTTAAATACTACACCAAGCGTCCTATATTACTCAATGTGGGACTTAGGCACCCCATAATACCCAAGTCCCTGTCAAATTATTTTTTTGTCATCACTAAATTATATCAAACAGTTACGCATAAAGAACATGCAGTTTAATCTGAAATCAGCCATGACCTATCTTCCAGAGACCAGAGAATTCACTCTTTTTTTGTCACCTCCCTCTCTTTTTTTCTAAAAGGGAAGAAACTTCATTAAAAGAAGATATAAATATGTAGGAGGAAAACAATTTATTATCCTAAACAAATAAACAAAAGTAAAAATCAGCAAAGAAACCAAACTCATCAGTACAATTATGCTCTTTATCTGTCAAAGAAACACTCTGAACATCCAGAGCAGACTCTTGACTAACATTAACAGCAATAAAAGAAAATAACTTTTAATCAAACTGGAGTGTCAGAAACAGCAATACCTTGTTAAGCTTGATTAAGAGAAGATGCATTAAAATAATAATAACATTGTAGGGACTAATGATAATACAAGACTGACTGAAACAATGCCTTCTGTTTTGCTTCATGATAAATGAGTAGCAGAAACTAATTTATAACTATTATCTAAGTGAAAATTTTCTTTCAATGGAGTGTCCTTATTTCTGAGTCCCATGAATTGAGTTAAAGGCCTCTCATCTTTAACAGAGTTCAAGGAATTGTCATACTTGAGTCAGCACAACCACCTATCAGCATTAGATGGAACCCTTCAATTTTATTTAAGCAAGGATTTTTGTCCCTTTGTTAAAGAAGTTCATTTGATACAAGTAAATAAGTTGACGTAGACAACAGTAAGAAATTATATTTTAATTTCAAGTACATTACAAGCAATCATCCATGATTTGGACACATGATTCAAAACAACTACCAAAACAAGAAAAAAGAAAAGGGGGGAAATGAAGTTAAAAGCTTATATGCATTATCACTTCTTATATAAAATAGAAATATTAAATTCCATAATTAAGGAGTTTACCTTGAACAGATTGAATAGTGTCTGGTTCTTTGTTAAAGCACTGCATCTCTTCAAGCTTCTCTTGATTATAAGAAACAACTATGTAGCATGACGGAAAGCAACCATGTAAATACAAAGTATAAGAAAAATTGATTGTAATAAAAAGGAGAAAAAAGATGTAAACTATGTAGCCACATTACTCTTTCACAACAGTTAATCAGATACCACCTATAAGAACGTCTAAGAGCTCATAAGACACGAAATGATATAGAGAGGAAAGTAACTCAGTTCTGTGACATAACCTGCTAAAAGATTAAGGGACGCACCTGCATGCTACTGGATAAAACACTACTCTGACTTCCCTCCTCAATATCCCATGTCTCTTCCTATAGTGGACAACACGTTTAATCAAGATGAAAAAATAAAAATCAGAGGTACATCACAGAGCACATATCTAAAAGGTGACATACAAATTACCTGAACAAGTTTCTCTAGACTTTCCATTAGTGTCTTCTCTTCCAATTCTACATATACTGTTAAGTGAGGTTCAAAGCAAGATGAAATAATTCCTCGGAAGTTGAACTGTCCAAACAACCCAAACGTTTGTCAGGTCTATCTTAATGAAACAGGCCAATAGGAATAAAATGAGAAAACCTCTAAGAAAGCCATAATTGCAACCAACAATATAGAAAAAAATACCAAGAGATGAGTCATGAGTGAATTGTTTTACATAAACCTCACTTATTTCTCATCTGGAATCTTTTACTTCCATCTTTTGCACTTTGATAAATATGAAAAAATTAAAAAAAAAAAAAAAAAAAAACTGAGGCAACTGTTTCACAAGAGTGGACATAAGCTCAGACTTAGGATTCAAAGAACTGCATTTGTGAAATCAAGAAAATACTAGTCCCAAATTTTCTGGGTTTCAATTGAGAAGGAAAAATAGGAGAAAATAACCTCAACTCAAGACTTGAAAATTTTAAAATAAAGTAATATCATAATGTAGCACATCTTTTTTGGTATCAGATAACAGTGACCAAGAAAAGCAAGAAAAAAAATCACAGGAAGACAAACCAAAAAGGTTAATCCCTAAAGCATTATATCATCATGATTGATAACAACACCTCAGAGACCACAATGGTAAATACCTGTACTGAATCTATAAAATCAATTATATGTATTAGAAAATAGTCAAATGAGACCATACCCCAGCTCCAGGCACTGCCAAATCTTTACTTCCATCTTTTTCCTATTTATACAAAATAAAAACATGACTGTCATTTGATAACTACAATTTTGAAAAGGAAAAAAAACTTATAATACATATAATTGATGTGCAGCAATTTATAATACATACTTCACTGCCACCTCCTTGATGTGCAGCAAGCTTTTTTTCATACTTCTTCCGGATATCCAAGGCATTACTACTAGAATTTGTCCCTCTACCTATTTCTTCAATCTCATTCCCAATCTCTCTGTTTTGAGTGCCTCCCCCAAATTTCTCAGCCAATTCATCCTCAAACTCTAAAGTTCTTTGTAAAGCCTGCAAGAAATTAACAGATGAAACACCAAAAACACATAAAAATATAAGTGTTTTCATCCTAATACAAGATTGACAACTTATGCATTGTTACAAACATCTATGAAATAACATAAAAATATTCATCTACAGTTACTTTGTAATTAAAAGCACTGGGAAAGGGAAATAGTGACCAGGAAGTGTAGCTGCAAAACATATGAAGTAATTATTTTAACAGCATTGTCAGTATTTCATTATTCAATCGCTTACCAACAGCAAGGCCCCAACATCTGGCTTTTCCTTTAGATTAGCAAGAATGTCCTCAAGTTGTCTCCTGTTGAGACAAGTATCATAAACACGATAATATTTTGTATATAATAACCCTGAACTAAGTTTAGTGCATATGAAAAGGCATAATATTCTGTAAAATGCTTAATTCCATCACATTTTTTTGTAAAACATACCATATATAAAATATACAACAAAAACATCTGACAATTTCTGCACTTGACTAAATTTAATGTTGGAAAGTCAAAATCAGACAGATGGGAAATGAAGTCCAAGTAACATTCCAAACTGCAGCAATCAAATTATTCATATTCAATAAATTAAAATGTTCCTCGCAACAAAGTAGACGTAATCATGTTTTACAATGGCCATGGTATCTTTTAATAGAGAAGGTGTGAAAGATTAATTATATAACTTATATTATGATGGTGTATAAACAAATAAATACCATACCTCGTCTTCTTGCAAAATAGGATACAAAGCCGATATGAAACATGCCATGAAGATGGAAAGATTTTCCAAATTTCTTCATTTGACCTCATTCGGCGCTTAATCCATGCATATCTTCGTTCAGTTTTATCCAACTTTGCAAGTTCTAAAAGATGTAAAAAAATTTAAAAACTGAATATACAGACATTTGACAAAAACTCAATGAATAAACTAACACAAAATTAATGTTGCAGATAAATCAAACATACCAGCTCCTTCAAAAATTTGCTCATACGAAGTAAGCTCCCTATTGCAAAAATTATTTACCAATTCTTCCCTTACAGAAGGCTCTAATGCATCAACAACCAGGCAGGCATCAGACAACTGCTGTAGCAAATTAGCTTCTTCTGTCTCCTTTCCAGTACCTAAGCTGAGACAAAAACAGAAAATTGAGGAAGCCAGTTACACAGCCTCTTTGAAACCGAATAGGTCCTGTATCTAGTGAGGTTAATAACATGTCATAAAACAAAATATAAGAAAAATATATAGATGAGCAATCTAAATAAACATTGTAGTGCCCATAGAGATTCCCAAACAGAGCAAAAGATGGAAATAAGTAAGAACAATATACCTAGAAAAATCAGAGAACACATGTGACTTGAGTATCTGCTTGATATTCTTAAACTTCTCCCTCAGTTCTATGATCTTCGGAATATCCCTATAGGCCTCAAAGTGACTACATAACTGGTTCACTGCCTGAAATACAAGATGACTGTATCAATAAATCAATAGATAAAACAAAAACAACAAGTTGAGGTTTATAGATTAGTTAATTAAACAATAAGTATTACTTTCTACATGACATGGATAAAAAATAAGGAATTCATAAACCATGATCAGATACTAAGGAGCAAATACAACTGAAATAGACCTCTAGCGTCTAGAGTATTTAGTGTGTGAGCGAATGTTTGCACTTTGCCGCATGTTTAGGGACCACTTTTTTCCTGACAAACAACCACTTCTCTATTCAAAAACTCATTCAGGAAGCTGGCAAAAATAAGCAATTATTTCTTTGAAATAAGTTGAACCAAATACGCACTTGATAGTAGATGATTTTAATTTTGCAAAAATGATTTTGGTTAAAATTGAATATGAAGTGAAGTGACTTATATTTGGAAACTTATTATCTCCAAAGCAAGTCTGTAATAAAACTCAGTATAAAATTCTCCACTCAATGCAAAAGCTACATAAAAGTTTCTTATGCTAGAATCATGTTTAACCACATTTCCCTGTCTAAACCATAAACCAAAATTTTTTCCAAAAACATGTTTAATAATGACAAAATCCCAATAGCAAGCTGCAAACAAGTGTTTAGGTGCTGCATTCACAGACATAGTAGCTTAATCAACAATAACAACAACCAAGCCATATCCCACTAACTTGTTCAAAACCAAACAAAAGTTGTGCACACCAAAAGCACAAATCAATATGAAGTGAATTGCTATTAGAAAAGAAAATAGTAACAAGGTTTCATTACCAGAGATGGAACATCCAACAGCCTATTTTTTGTTTATACATCCTTAGGAAATCCATAGAGATGAGCAATTATAGGAACCTTCCTAGAATAAAATTACTACACATTACCCACTCTTTTTATTTATTTGATTAAGATGCATTACCTAAGTCATGTGAGAAAGATGTTAAAAGGAGACACCTTTGCAGAGAAAACACTGTATTAAATGACTTCAGTTTTCATAAAAAACTTCTCTCAATAACTCCCAAGATAATATCTAGAATGATGAAGATGACCTCTCATAAATCACAGTAACTACATTTCCTCTTCAATGCAAAATTAAATACACCATCTGACTCAATCAATGGTCCTTTAAAAATGTCTTTAGTGGACTAATTCCCCTCTCTTCCCAATTGGACTAGATGTAGAACAAGAATAATCTAATACCAAATTGATGTATATTAAGTTTCAGAGAAACTGTGAATAGAAAATTTCTTAATTGTCTTGAAATGAGTCAAGTTACAGGCTGTTACGAAAATGGTATTTATACAAAGATTGACCTAACTAACTTGATAAGTGGTTACAACTGAGAGGGGAATTAAACTAACTGTTGACAGCTGTCACGTTGACAGTTGAGCAACTGTGATGAGGTGAGTAACCATACACTCACACAATGTAGTATGGGAAGAACCAAGAAAAGATATGCAAAAACAATCAAAATATTATTATTCAAAATCAATGATAAAGCTAAAAAGTTAAAACCCTAAGAGTCAGATTACATGCTTTGTGTAGGCATCTGAAAGTCTCAAACTACTAGGACAAAGACAAAGTGACAAACAACTCAAACTTAAGAATCAAGTAACTATAACTGAAAATGGAAAATAAATTTCTAATAACAATGGTAATAAGATAAGCTACGATCTATATAACAAAACTGTGTAGCCCTAGACTGCTAAATAACTAATAATCAAACCCCAATTACAAGCTCCAATAGAAAATACATCACAAACTAACACAATAATCATAAATATAATCAGTTAATCACACAATGCAGTAAACAATGCAGTAATGATAATTAAAATCATAACAGATTTTCTTTTTACCAAAAACAGCCATGCATGCACACTGCATGAATGCAGTAAACATTTATACAAAAATGCTGTAAAGTAGATTGGATACCTCCACCTGAGCAGCTGCCTCTTTATATTGACGTTTTGAAGCCATGACTTGAAGCTGTTCAACAGCAGAGACTGCCATATAATAAGTAAGCTTGTTGAAGTAAAAGATAAAAATAATGTCTAATTGTTAAAGCATGCAACAAACCTATATAGAATAGATGCACCATTTTGCATTTTCAAGTTAAATTTGCATCAACTTGTTCTAAATGTTTATGTCAGAAAGTAGTCTAATTGTTCATTCAGTGCTGAAGTTACTAAGACTGAAATACAAGTCCAGTCGCAACTATTACATGGTAGTCATTTGTTGCAATTGATAATGGCGGATGGTACTATTTACATGTTTATGGCACAATAATCTAAAATTATGTATAAGCAAATTTGGCTCTATGATTCAAAACTATGTCGAGCAGGATTATAAATTTAACCATACCAATGCCCTCTCTAGTCACAAAAATGATCAGAAGTCAGCATTTTTTTGTAAATTACAGATTATGCACGTTTGTAATTTCACTGCTATATTCCACAGGAGGACAAGATTACAAATAAACAAAATTACACATTATCTACTTGTTTCACCAAAGAACTACACCAGCTAAAGTTAATTAACATGTCTAACGAACCAGGAACCACACTTGTATATTAAGTTCAATTTCTTAAATGGTAATCCAAACAACGTAAGTACCGTAACCAAATAAAAGGCGGAAAAGCGAGATTTACCAAGCATTGTAAGCCGATGAAGTGCAGTAATTGTGGTAGTTATATGCTTCTTCGCAAAGTCCAGTTTCTTAATGTCACGGCATATTTCTTGAACCATTGCTTCACTCTGCACAGCTTTAGTTTTTATCTCTCGAATCTTATACATGAGTTCCTGCATTTACGAAACCACGAGGCACTGAAGCAGATAAACAAAGCGCATGCGATGCAACGCAAAGGTCGAAGCAGGAAACTACTTCGCACGCGCACATACCTCAACGGCACGTGTGGCGGCAGCGAGATCTTCTTTCGCCTTAGTTCCTGAATTGCTCTGAAATCAGATAATCGGAGGCATCATCAAATCACGGAACAAATCCAAATCACGCGATGTTAATTGAAGAGATTTTAACACCTGTTGGCGAACAGCGGCCAGAATTCCGGCATCGACGGTGCGAATCTCGTTCTGGATTTTCTGCATCAGCGGCTCCACGCCGGAGAGAGAAGCCTCTGCACGATACGCAAATTTGAGAAGCCAAAAAATGTTCGGATAAAACCGATTGAGATTGAGATTTGTGGCGTACCGTTGGGGAACATCTGGTTGATGTACTCCAGAGCGCTTGACTTGTCCATTGGTAAGGATGAGAATAACCGCAATCAAAAAAGCATGAACGGTGACGGCAATGTTCGGATCTCTAAATTCGCGTCTTCAACACCATTTAAGCTCTGAAACTCATCGCGGATCCGATTGCAGAGCTGTGTGCTGTGCCGCTAGTGATACTGTTTCTTTTCATCTTCTTCAACCTCTGGACACTGCTCTAATATATGAAACTCGGAGGACTCGTAATGAAATTTTCTTTAGAAAAAAAAAAAATCTATAACATACATAATCAACCATTTATTTAATTCATTATCAATTTGTCACCTTCGTGCAACATTTTCCTTGACAAAAAATAATAATGACAATACTTTAGATGATTATTTATATTTTTTCATTTTTCATATGTTTTTTATTTGAGTGTATATATTTACATAATACGTATGCGTAGGAATTGAAAAAAAAAAAACATTTGAATAAACACTCTAATTAATATTTATTTAATAAACTCACAAGACATGAGAACTTATATCATGAGTTTGATTATAAAATTGAAATAAATTAAAGGATTGAAATATGTTTTTAGTTTTTATAAAATAAGTGAGTTTTGTTTTTTGGTTTTGATACAAAATAAATTAGTTTTATTTTTATAAAATTTAAAATAATTATAAAATATATAAATTTTAGTTTTGGTACTTGTAAGAAAAAATAATTTCTATTCTACAAAATTTAAAATGGCTGGTTTTGGTTATAGATAAATAATATTTATTTGAAAAAATATTAAAAAATTAAATATGTTATATGCTTACAACAATAAATTAATCTTTCATTAAGCAATTAGGTATTAATATGATAAGATAAAAGATACTCAACAAGATTTTAGGTTTTGGAAATGAAAATAAAAGGAAAAATTATAAAAAAAAAAACAAAATCAAATTTTATTTATTTTACATAAATTTAAAATATATTTTAAATTTAAATTAAAAAAGAAAATCTTATAAAAAAAATTAAGAAAAAACTTATAAGGTTAATAAATTATCTTCATAAGGTTATATAAACTCTTTCAAACAACTTTATAGTTTAATTAAAGTAAATAATAATTAAGCTAACTAGTAAATTTTGAATTGTTTAAAAATTAAAAGAATATTTATATTTTCGTGGTTTTCATTTTTCGAATTTTAATAGCAAAGCTTAAATTAAAATCAAACAAATCACTCTTTTGTTCTTTATTTATTCACCTTATTTTCTCTTGAAACAAAATTCTTTATATTTAATTGATTCCCAAACTAGGCAACTAATTTGATGGTGGGAACGGAAGGGCTCTCCATCAATTACCAGGTAGGTCAGTCAGTAGTAATGGCAAAGTAGAGATACTTTTCACTGACGAGAAATGGAAGGGAGGGAGCAAAATCAGAGATAATTTTAAAAACTTCGGTTGATTAACACGAGAGAAACATTAAGCAGAGAAATATAAAGGTGGTATATCACGTACCGTTAAATTTCTTCGCTCAAGAGACGTGAAAATACAATTCTCGTGCTTCTGTAATAGATTATCATAGTATTTCAAAAATTGATAATTTAATTAAATAAATAAACTATATTTTTTTAAAACCAAACGCTCTTATTTTTATTCTATTTTTCTCTTATTTCTACTCTATAATACATTGATCCAAAACAATTCAAGACGTGGGAAGGGGAATAGAATTCGAAAGAGAATAATGAGACAATCTAATCAAAACACGAGAAAACAACATTATATTCTGATTTGGGAATGCAACAGTCGAATCCAATTCAATTTTATCGAAACGAATCAGCCTTGGCCGAAATAATTGGAAATTTGGAATATAAAAAACATTCAAATTACATATTCTCTGTTACTGTTTAATCTCATGAGTTGAATAATAGACTCTTGAGTGTTAAAAAGCAGATCGCCATCATGATTAGATTCCAAGTCCAACAACCACCAAAGGACATCCAAAAACACCAGATAAAATACTGGTTTTATTTTAAAAGCATCTTCAGCAGAATATACAAATATATCAGGAAAGAATCAACAAAGAAAGGGTAAAATTTGAAAATGAAACACAATACTGCGAGGCCTTTGTTATCTGAATGTACATGCTTCCTTCCCTTTCTTTCCTTCAAATCTGTCATGCCTTGCTGAAGTTGCAATAAAGCAGCAAACTATCACTGTTGTTTACTAAAACCAAAGAAAAAAATGGTAGCACAGCAAAAGAGAAAAACGACAAAATATGTAAGTTTGTGATGATTGTCAAGAACATGAACATGGAGCTAATTGCACCCAAAAGAAAAGTTAAAAAGGCATAAAATTCTGAGCACATGTTCGTTGTTACCACATAAGAAAAGGGGTGTATAGCTAATTCTTGACGTCGACACGCCCACTTGGTTTGGAGGTTTATAACATAGAGAGTAATTGCGGAGGCTCCTGCTCCAGTTGCTTAATGCATTGCTCTCTTCATTTAATATTGAAGCAATAAAATTACCATTATACTTGGATGCCACTTTTGCAATACCTAAGGCAAACAATTCATCAAGGATAGATCATTTTCTACAGAAGTATAATCCCACAGATTTATCTAGGCAATACAAGCAATGCGATTGGTTAACTGTCTACCCAATGACTGCAAGACCTACCAACAATAATTCATACACAAACACAAATGAAGGTATCACATAAAAATGGTGTCAATGCATTAGATGGAGACCTTACAAGCTCCATTCCAAAGATTGATTAAGAAACATCTGTGTGGTAAAGTTTCTACTTTGATTCAAGTCCAATTCCAAGACAAATTAGGGCATCAGATCGAATATTCTCCAATTCTGACTGGTAGGCAACCTATTTGCCTAGGTAAATTCCCATCATTGCCCCTGCACAGTTGAAGGCCACATGTTAATTGTAAATTTGTAATTATGAATACCACAAGCTAACAAATGTATACATGATAAGCAAACAACAATAATTACGTAACTGAAATTATATAAGTAATGAAGCAAATGCGGAAAAGCAATGGCCATTACTAATTTTGGGCAAACAAGTTTGTACTTTAAAAAAATTGACTATTGAGTATTCACCATTATATATGACATGCTACGCAACACTAGGGTACAGTTCTCTCTGCATGTCAGACATAATCACAACCGTATTACTTTAGAAAATGCTAGGTGATGAATTGATCATGAATCAAATCATTTGAACCACTTCTTACCAGTCGGTGGAATGGTTGGATGAGATGTGTTGGAGGAATAGGAAAAGAGATACTTACTGGTTGACTTGTTGTCAACACCCAATACTAACCAATGATCCAAAATAATTAGTGGATACACACTGCCTTTCTATGTAGACAATGACGGGATAATGTAACTATTGGATGCTTTGATCTTGGCAAGCAAACCAGAAATCACCCTAATATCAGTAAAGCCCCCACTTGCTAGTTGTCTAGCTGAACAATCAAGCAGACAGTGACCTGGCAGGTTGGTTGAAGCGGGGAACATTGATCCAGCTATTCCCAGCTTCCTTGACCAGCCCTTTTGTCCTCATGATGCTTCTCAGTTCATCAACACAATCCCACCTGCCAATGGCTGCATAAAAGTTTGATACAAGCACAATATAGCTAGCTTTATTGGGTTCCAACTGCAAGAGATGCTTTGCAGCCAATTCACCTCTTTCAACATCCTGATTAAGACTGCAAGCATTCAACAATGCTACCCATACTCCCGCAGTAGGCCTAGAACCCTGCTCAACCATACTGTGATACACAGACCATACCTCTTCT
Organism: Mucuna pruriens; assembly: GCA_025330945.1. Lineage (NCBI taxonomy): Eukaryota > Viridiplantae > Streptophyta > Magnoliopsida > Fabales > Fabaceae > Mucuna > Mucuna pruriens. The sequence goes on along the minus strand of JAENHJ010000533.1, from coordinate 6,088,860 downwards.
ATATTACCCGCACGGCCTAAGATATCTATGTAGCAAGCATAGTGCTCCGGATCCGGTTCAAGACCATACTTCTCCCTCAACAATTTGAAACATTTTTTGCCCTCCTCCACGAGTCCAGAGTGATCACAAGCCGATAAAACAGACAAAAACGTCACAGAATTCGGCAATACCTTTCTCCCACCCTCCTTCATCTCCTGAAAAAGCTGAATAGCTTCACGCCCTTGCCCATTTCTTCCATACCCATCAATCATACAAGTCCACGAAATCACATCCTTCTCACAAATTCCATCAAACAGGAACCGGGCATGCACAACCTTCCCACATTTCATATACATATCCAACAAAGCATTGCACAGCTGGGTCTCAGACGTAAAACCCCAACGAAGCGCAACACAATGCATCTGCTTCCCCGCCCACAAATCCAAATTCTCAGAGCACCCCACCAGGGCACTGGTAAGGGCAACAGCATTGGGCCTCACCAAGCCCATAACTCTAAAAGCCTCACCATATCTCCTATTCCTAACACACCCAGAAACCATCGAATTATACATCATATCATCCTTCCAACCCTTCAAACCATAAAACACTTTCAAAGCATCATCAACACACCCAACGCTAGAGTAAAAATCAACAAGAGCAGTGCTCAAAACAACCATGTCACGCCCCATACACACCACCAAACCATGAACCTGCATACCAAGCTCCACCGCCTTCAAAGAAGCGCAAGCCTTCAACGCAGAGCACAAAGTAAACTCGCTGAGCTCCACATTCTCCCTCCCCATCGCCCTGAGAACACCAACAGCCTCAACGGGAAGATCAAACCTTAAAAAACACGAAAGCAGAGAATTCCAAGCAACAACATCTTTATGACTCATTTCATCAAACACCTTTAAGGACTCATCCAAAGAGCCGCATCTGGAGTACATGTCGAGCAACGCGGTTTTCGCCACGGTTCCAGAATGGGCACCGGTTTTGACCATTTGCGCGTGGACTTGAGTCCCGAGTTGAGAGACACGTAAGAGAGGACAAGCACGCAGAACGGAAGTGAAGGTGTAGGCGTCGACGTCGGCACGTGCGCGACGCAGAGAGTGGAAGAGGGTCCACGCGGAGACGGGATCGCCTCGGCGAACGTGCAAGGCGATGAGTGAGTTCGTTTGGGAAATGTCTGCGGGGAAGTCAAAGCGAGATGTCGTGTGGTCGCGCAAAGAATGGTTGAAGATACCGATGATGTGGGGAACATGGTTCCGGTTGTGTGTCTCGCTCAGCTTCGCTATCAGTGGCCGCACCAACATCTTCGTACAATGCTCCTACTGCCAAACTTCACACAGCATACGACACTATGAGCTTCGGAACCTCTGCCTACACCTAGCATATCAATGGGTTCCCATAGCCAACATGATACATGATATAATAAGTTTGGATGTAAAGAAAATTTGACGGCATTTCACCAGGTGAGACATTTTATTAACATTTATTTTTGTATTATTAATAAGTAAATATAACAGTTATGTTTGTTTGAGAAAATAATATTAAAGATTCTTTTACATGTCTGCACATTAACTTTAAGTATTATTATAAATTTTTTCACGGCTTAAATAAGTAATTCTTTATTGATCTATTAATGGAAGAATGGTTCCAAAATGGTTGGTTACATAACGGTTCGTACCTCCCTAAATTAGAGATAAATTATATCAATCTTGACATACCGTTTGTCTCTGACATATCTTTATATTTTTTATTAAGTAACGTGACAATTTAGGTATATATAAGTGTTAAAGAAAAGAAAAAAATACATTTTTTTTAGTGATGTATAATTTAATAATAGAAATAATCATTTAATTATATTTTTCATAAATTTTTATTTTATCAAATACTTTAAATTCAATTGAAGAAGTATAATCATCCCACAAGTATTCTAATTAAAGTATTTTTTAATAATTTTTTGTAGTTTGAAAGTAAATTTAGATGTAGAGAAAATTTAATAGGATTTAATCAAGCATTGGATTAATATATTATGCAGAAAACATGATTGTCTAAGAAAATAGTTTCCACCATTTTCTCACATGTCTAGACATTAACTTGGAATATTATTATAAATTTTTACACGCTCATTCCCTACTGTGGTATGTCATTAGAGGAATAGTGCCAAAAAAATTGTCAGTTAACCACTATTGTTTTAAATTAACCATTAACCAACATTGAACTAATCATCCTATTGTATTTATAATAAAATGTGGATTTATCTTGTGCTTAACTTCAATTGAAGAATAAGTATAATCACTCCCTCAAATACTTTAATTAATTACGTCAGGTATCAATCAATCTTTATTTACTTTTACATAACCTTTCAATTTTGTTTTTATTAAGATTTGGATTTATGCATGACAAAGGTGTTTAATTTAATTCAAAAACAAGTACAATATTCATCAAAATATTTCATGATCTCTTTTAATTGTTTATAATACTATGCCATCTAATGAATAATCATAGTTGCAAGGATTTTAATCATATGCACTTACACTTAATCTTATATTAAGTTTTAAATAACTATAAATATTTTTTATAAAATATCATATCAATTGAATATGTGAATGGTTATTGGATTAGGCCAAAATCTATAAAACAATTGTGTGGATCTCATTATAATAGTTTAGTCACTATAATTGTTTGCTCGATAAAAGAATATCAATATCTATTGTTAAAATTAGATTTGTGTTATGAAAATTGAGAAAATAGGCTGACACAAAGAAGATAATTAAAAAGGAATGATAAGTACAAGTTCATGAATCTATAAATCTAAAAAAAATATATATATATATGCAAGTTATGGACAATAATTCTACATATGAGAGTATTCGAGACGAGGTCCTAGGTCAATTATCCATTTGCTATAATACAATAAGCACTAAGCATTACTTTGTATTAGACTTAAAAAAATTGTGGTGATAAGACGAACAAGATATAAAATGTTAAGAATTTGCAAAACAATCTTACAAGCAAATAAATAATACATGTATTTAGGAACAATATTTATTTCATCTATAAATCTCGAATGTGATATTATATTTAAAAAATAAAATTCAATTCTATTAATATAATATTGATTTATCATAACTTTGTTTAATTTTACAATATACAGCAAATCGAGTGATGTTAAAAGTTTAATAATTATGTAACTTAAATTTTGTATTAATTGTTATAATATTAAGATATATTTCAAACTTTATATACATAAAAATTATTATATTTACACATATTAAGCAATTATTTAAGATATACAAAAATTAATAATTATTATACTATTATTTTCGAATATAATTTTTGAGACACATGAACATAAAAAAAACAGATTATTCCGTCCTATTCAAGACTCAATTTAAAATTTAAATTTGATTCGTATATAAGAAAAAGATGAAGTAACTATGACTCCTCAAAAACACTTATCTTAACTAGGAGGTCAAAAAATAAAATGAAAATTTAAAAATAGTCAAATTTCTTATCTATGATTAATCTTGTAAAAAAATATAGATATATAAATAAATATAACTTAATAGCTTTGTTTAGTTGAGAGTCTGCTGAACTTTCTTTTGGTACATTTAAAATAATGACAAAATAAAAAGAATAAAGTAGCTAATATTTATAGCAAGAAGTCCATAGAGAATTAGATAAAGTAAACGACTTCTAGAGCATTCGTTTTATGAATAAGTTGTATCCCAGATCCCAAAGGTCATTTTCTTTGAAAGGTCAATTCAAACATGTTCCTGGCACACACAAAAAAGGACAAACAAAAATAACTTGACAAATTTTCTATTTGTCCCCAGCGACAGTGAGAGTTTTTTTTTTTTTTCTTCAAATTGAAATTTAGGTATTCATTTTAAGTTTAATACTTGTAAAAGAATATACAATAATCAATTTAAAATTATCTTTTATACAATTTCAAATATAATTTTTATAAAAAAAAATAATAGAAAAGTGGAGATTAAATAAAAAATGAGAAAATATAAAAAGGTAATAAGTAATTTTAGTAGATAATTTTAAAAATAGTTAAAAGATATAATTGTCTAATAAAAATAAAAACAAAAAAGTCATCAAAAGATGTATTCTTTTTATATCTATAATGATATAGATAATATTAGATAATTATATAAAAGAAATTTATCATATGTATATATTACGTATTTCTTTATTATTTTACTATGAAAATATTCTTTTATTCCCCCCAAGTTTTTTTAAAACATTTTTTAAGTCTTATTTTTCAGATAGCAATAATTTTTAATAAAACAACATAAAATTTATAACCTTTAAGTTTTTATTCAATAGTGTTTTTTTATTAATATGGTCAAATGCAATATTTATTTTTCAAAATCATTGTACTTTATATTTAATTTTGGTTAAAATGAAATTTATAAAATAAATTTCATTCCTATAAATATAAATATATAATATATATACCACTGTGATTTAATCATGAATTAATATATATTAATTTATTAACTTTATAATAACTACCTTCTAACCGTATAAAACTTTAACATTCAATCATTCATAATATATGCCAATTAAACTCAAAATTCGTCCACACACACTAAATGCGGTTCTTATTTTAATTAAAGTTCTTAAAAGTAAAACATTTTGTTTTGGGTGACGTTGTACTTTAATGAAAGTCAAAAGTGCACTTTTCTCGTTACGTAGCGTATGAAATGGGATTGGCAAAAATGAAAAATTGACTTGCATGTTTGTTGAGGAAATATTTTAAAGAGTTTAATACACATCTATTATTAGTATAAAAGGTTTTTACGTTATTAATTAATTAAAAATGAATACGATTTTCAAGGAGTGCTTGTTTGAGGAAATTTTCTTATACCTAAAAATCACGATTCTTTTGAAAACATGAATTCTGAAATTATGATTTATGGAAATGAATAAAACATGTTTGGTTAATTATAAATGTTTTTTTTACAAAATAATTTTATTGATATAATTATTTAAAATTTTATTGTTTAATTTTTTAATATTTTTACTAAAATTACATTTTTTAAATAGACTTGCTTATTTTTACTTTAAATATTGTTTTCTTTTTTGAAAATACAAAAAAAGTCATACGTTTGAGTTTTGGAAAATCTTTAATTTTAATAAGATAATCATTAAACTATTTTATAATGATAAAATTATTGTAAAATTTATTTTTATTTCTTATGTAAATTATTTATATTTTATTGTTACTAGTTTATTCTAAATAATTTATATGGATGATATGTAAAAAAATTATATAGATAATTATATTTATAAGCAAATTATTGTAATATTTTTTAACAAAAATTAAGATAAATTTAAAAAATAATTTAATCAAATTACATATTTGGATAATTTATATTGTAAAAATATTTTCATAAATTTTAAAATATAAATATGTTGGCATTTTTTGGTGAGAAAATATAAAAAAAACCTTCGAGATCAACAACTTGTAGAGAAATTTACACAATATGTGAGTCAATAAATAACAAATACGATACAAAATAAAATAAAAAATAAAAAATATTATTTACTATATTTGTTAGGATATTTACGGTCTAATTTGCCTTACCTATACATGAGAGAAAAATACATAAATCTCAAATGAACAAAATCTTTAATATCTATGTGTAAGGATGACTCGAAATACATTTATCAATTAAGTATTGATGGATAGCTTGATTCAATGTAAATATTGATAAATTTTCTCTGTCACATATAAGTGATAACTATTTCTTAATGTCTCATAACTTAATTAGGTCAAAATAATATTTAATAAATTTATATAAAAATATAGGTAAAAATTATTTATGGAAAAAATATTTTGTAAGAATTAATTTTTAAATTGTATACTAAACTTACAAATCTAATATTCTCAATTTCATATTTACAGAAAATTAAAAGATTTATTGTATTAGACGTCTTATTAAGATAATTATAAAAATTAACAAATTTAGTATATAAGAAAATTTGTAATAAAACGACTGTTTTATATTGTGTTTGCATGTATTATTTATTTTTAAAATTATTTTTTTATTAGTATTAAGCCGTTATAAAGTTGAAATATATTATAATATCTATCTTAAATAAGAATGTTGTTATGAACTATTCTATAACCCGAGTATTTCTTTAAATTTTTTAATGAAACTAATTTTAAGAAATTTTTTAAATATTTTATTTTTTAATTTATTATTTTTATCTTTATTTTTAAATTAAAATTCTTCTTTTACAAAATAAATTATCAATAATTAAAAATAATTTTATATCATAATATAAAATATTTATTAAAAATATAAAATGTAATTCATATGTTTTGAATTTTATTTATTATGAAAATTATAATTATAATAAAATTTATAAATTTTAAAATATTTTTTTATTATAAATTCATTTATATAAAATAAACATTTATCCTATACACTGTAAATATTAAATATTATTTAATTAAGTTTAATTTTTATGTATTATGATCATAAAGAACTATGTTATTAGTTAATGAGAATTATTTTAAGTTTCCTTTTTGAAGTAATTGTTTCAATGGACAATAAATTTACTTATATGACAAATTGTGAGGGAATAATAATGCAAAATTTTAAAGTATATTCCAATTCAGTTAAATTCTATGAAAATTCAGAGGCTTATTTATTAAATTAATCTTTCAAAAATATAAAATTGTCATCGAGTCCTCAAAATAATGATAAAAAAAATGAAGATGATAACGATCAAAACATTCAGTTTTGGAGTGTTTGGTTTGACGAACAAGTTCGTCAATATGCGCTGGAAACTTGGAATGCAGGTAAGTAAAACAAATACGCTTTATTTTTAAGTTTAAAAACACATGTTTGAATTAAAGTTGGGAATACGAATACGTTTTGGAAAATTTTAATATATGTTTTTGAAATTCACACTAAAAAAAAAAAGAATTTGTTGTTTTAGGAATAACAGAATTTTGAACTTCTCCAACCGTATTAAAAATAAATTTAAGTTCTCTTATAATAATTTATTTAAAATTTATTATTTATTAAATACAAAATATTAACTATTTTTTATAATTATAAAAAAATATTTTTATTATTTATTTAATAATATTTATAAATTTAATTTTCATTCATTGTTTATATAATAATTTTACACGATTAATTAATTAAAATTACATTGTATATAATTTAAAATAATTATTATAAAAAAAACAACGATTTTTATCGTGTATAATAATTTATTATTAAATATGATAATATAAAAATTGGTATACTTAAAAAAAAATAGATTAAATTCATTTTTTTTTACAACATATTACAAGAATAGATTTGTACAGAATTCGGGACGGTTACTTCACACATATAGCATCGAAAAAATAGTACTGTAAATTGTTTTGTGTATTCTTGATTACTATCATTATTTATTAATTACGTAATATTGGGTGCATAAGCGGAGTCCAAGAGGTAAGAAGAGTAGAGAAACAGAAGTGAAAGAGAAAAACCTGACAGAGAGAGAATCTAATAGAAGGGAACATCGTTCTGTTCTGAATTCTGATTCGTGAAGAACTCAACGATCCAATCGCAATCGGAAGCAATCAGTTAATTGCTTCCGGGAAGGAGAATGGGCTCCGAGACTGAAATTTCGCCGGCGGATGCTCACAAGGCTCCCGGCAAGGAGCAGCAAGCCGCCGGCGTCGGAATCCTTCTCCAGATCATGATGCTCGTCTTGTCTTTCGTCCTCGGCCACGTTCTCCGCCGCAAGAAGGTTTACATCATCCCCGAAGCCAGCGCCTCCCTTCTCATAGGTACCATTCTCTTCCTTCCTCCTTGTTCTTCTTTTTACTCTTTTCTGACCTAAATTTCACTCTGCAGGGTTAATTGTTGGCATACTGGCGAACATTTCGGATACTGAAAATAGCATCAGGTTATTTCCTATCTTTCATCATCAATCAATAATCATATTCGCTTTATTTTTGTTTTTTTAGTTTGTTTCCGGAGCTGACATTTGGATTGTTGATTTTCTTCAGGGCGTGGTTCAATTTCCACGAGGAGTTTTTCTTCCTGTTCCTCTTGCCTCCTATCATATTATATCCTTTATTGAAAAATACTCTTGTTATTTTTTTCTCGAGTTTTTAGTTATTTGTTTATTTTATTCGTGTCTTCTGGCTACACTATCACGTGTTTTTCTTGACTCCTCTGTCTTACTCAGTCTGGGTTTAGCCTTGCACCTGTAAGTCCCTCCACACTGGACGTGTACTCTGTTCTTTGGGACAAGCATTTTCGCTTCGTTTTAATAATGTGAATCTTTTGCAGAAACCCTTTTTCTCAAATTTTGGAGCAATTGTCACATTTGCTATATTCGGGACCTTTATAGCTTCAATTGTAACGGGTGTCTTGGTGTAAGTTTTTTTTACCTCCCTTTTTGAATTTGTTATTTTTATACTTGGTACATGTCTTATTGCGGTGAGCTAGTTATCAATCTCAGATAGCAGTGCCAGGATTTGAAATAGTGTGCAATAGCGCCACTATAGTGGCGAAGTGGCCCTTGGCCACTACAAGGACCATTGTAGCAAAGCGGTTTAGTGTAGCACTTATAGTAGACTGAAGGGCTGAATAGTTCCATAGTGGACGGGACGATGGTGCTATGTGTTGATTCTAAAATACCCTCTAAACAGAGACGTTAGGACTTCTTTGGGATTTCAATTTTCAAAAATAAAATCTATAGCCGTAATAATAGTAAAAATGAGAGGAAGACATGGATTTAGAAGATGATAATTGATGATCCTATCCAGGAAGCTTGTATATGACTTTTGTTGGTATTTGTATGTTTTGTTTAAGACACCTATGACTTTTTATTGTTAATTATGAATTTTGAGTAAATTTTATCATTTTTGAGAATTTATGTGTATAGTTTATATTATTATATAAACCATATTAAATATTTCCAAATAACGACAATCCCACTATAGCGTTTTTGGGATCAACTGCTATGCACCGCTATTCGGGATTTGAAATGCAGTGGAGCATAGCATCCAACTTTGAAAATGCTATAGCGGGATGGCTGTCGTTTTAAATGTTATAATACAAACTAAATAGTGTATACTACACATAAATTCTTAAAAAACAACAAAATACCCCAAATTAGAGAAATTCATGATAAATAATAAGCCATAGTTTACACACAATCATCATCAATCTAGGAGCAATAAGAACATAGTAATGATGTCAACAAATGAAAGATGATGGTCAAATTAATAGAAAAAGAATATAACAAATTAGATAAAAATTAGCAGAATGTGAACTGGGAAGTCTAAAGGGAGAACAAAGAACAAAACACATGAAAAAAGTATTGTAAAGTGTGAAGGAACAGAGGTCAAAACAGAGGTAATTTTTTTATAGAATATTTTACCCAAAAACTCCAAACAATGGTGTTCTAGGGGTGCAAATGGGTTTTTGAAGGCTATATCATGGTAGCAAAATGTTGAGGCTGCAATGGCCACTATTGAAAACCGCTCTGCTATTTGAATCCCACAGCGGTGGAGGGCCACTCCTCTCCACTATTCCACTATAGTGCTATTGACTATTAGGATTGTCAATTCATTGCTTATTGTTTGCCCTCTATGCTGCAGTTATCTTGGTGGCTTGCTCTTTCTAATGTATAGGCTACCTTTCGTTGAGTGCCTAATGTTTGGTGCTCTTATATCAGCTACTGATCCTGTTACTGTTTTGTCCATATTTCAGGTGATTTAACACACTATTTTTGTAATTCTTTCATTTATCCCTTTACTCTAATAGTCCATACACATGTTCTGACATTCAAGTTTATGATCCATAATGCTCTCAAACCCAATATGCATACTTTCTATAATGACATAAGTAAATTATAAATGACAAGAAAATATCAGTATAGACTATAGAGCATACTTTTGTTAATTATGTAACAGGAAAAAGAACATAAAGCCATAGTTGAGAAATTTTAAAGTTTTACAAATCTCTAATATTCTACATCTTCAACTGATGAAGAATTGGGTGAAATGGCTAAGTTATGAATCACACTAGGGGTTTGTGCTTTCCTATTTTCTACCCGAGCTTGCCTTTTGTTGTCCTTCATGTTTGTTTTGAGTATTATACATATAATAAATATATATCATCTGATTTATTTTGTTTCCTACTTGGAACTTCACCTTCCTTATTTGCAGGAGCTGGGCACAGATGTCAATCTATATGCCTTGGTTTTTGGAGAATCTGTTTTGAATGATGCAGTAAGTTTCTGTTGCTGGAGAATCTACATACTTTTTTAATGCTTTAGTGCATTTATGGTTTAAAGATAGATAATGCTAATTGGCTGATCTTTTCTTTTAATTTTCTCACATTCTATTTCTTATTTCTTTTGTCTTAACCTCCCTTGTGTGTTATGGGCAGATGGCAATTTCTTTATACAGGTACCTGAACTTCTAAAGTATATGATTAGCACAATATCATTATGGTTCACTTGCAACTTAAGCATTTACTTTTCAGGACAATGTCATCAGTTAAAGCTCATCCATCTGGACAAAATTTATTCATGGTGGTTGTTCGATTTTTGGAGACTTTTGTTGGGTCAATGTCTGCAGGTCAGTCTTTTATATAATGTTCTGTTTGGTGTTAAGGGGGATGGGGGAGCCTCAACTCGTCTTATTTTATTAACTTAGCATCATAGATGCTATTTTGTATTGTTATGTATTATGAATTATATTTCAATATTCCTAACTCCTATGTTGTGATTCTGCAGGTTTTGGAGTTGGATTTATATCTGCTTTGATATCCTTTTAAATCCATTCTTGGCCTACATATTTGTAGTACACATCTTTTCAGATTTAAAATTAAAATTCATTATTTATTGTAAAACCTTGACTATCAGAACCTATTCAAGTATGCAGGATTGGATATTGACAAGTAAGTATTTAATATTAGTTTTCTTTGGGGAGATTTATCGTTTTATGAGTTACATCATATTTGGAAAATACTGATTAGAAAAAATTTATGGTTCCATCCAGCCTTCAGAACTTGGAGAGTTGTCTTTTTGTCCTTTTCCCATATTTCTCGTAAGATGTCTTCTTAGACCAATTCTTCATAATTTTTCACAAGTTCTTTCATTCAGAGTGCAAAGCAGTACAAACTATTTTCTTTTTTAGGTACATGCTTGCTGAAGGCCTAGGTCTGTCTGGTATTGTATCAATACTGTTCACAGGAATAGTAAGTGCATATTCTTATTTATATATATATTTTCTGTGTTGTTTCATGTTTGTGTCACAACTTCTTTATGTGTGCTTTTGTGTTTTGTTTTAGGTCATGAAGCATTATACATATTCCAATTTGTCACAAAGTTCTCAAAGATTTGTCTCTGCTTTTTTTGAGTTGATATCATCTTTAGCTGAAACATTTGTGTAAGGAGGATTTCATGTGGTATTTACTCTTGTATTTAAGCATTTCCTATAAATGATACATTCACACCTTTTGTCTTGTGTTGTACAGATTTATATACATGGGCTTTGATATTGCCATGGAGCAACATAGCTGGTCACATGTTGGATTTATATTCTTCTCCATTGTATCCTTTTTTGGACCATAAAATAAAGTGTTATGATTTATATTAGCTTAGTGTTATATGTTCTTATTGGTGCTCTTCCTTAACTCCTATAATAATCACTTTAGATATTCATTGGAATTGCAAGGTATTTATACTGTTTTCTTTATCATGTTAAGTCTTTGATTACAGTGTCATGTGCTCATTTCTTGGATAGTCTGTTTGCAGTATAAAAATTTGCATGCACTTAAGAGTCTTGGACATTTTTAAGCTTTGCTTTCACAGTTCTCTTGGAAGTTGTAAACAAGATTGTTGGATCACTTCATGCAGGGCAGCAAATGTCTTCTCTTGTGCTTATTTGGTCAATCTGGTCAGACCCTCTCATCGGAAGATACCTCCAAAATATCAGAAGGCACTTTGGTATAGTGGTAAGGAAATAGCTAACATATAAATCATGGCATATTCTATAATGTCATGCCTAACTTTTGCACTTTGTGAACATGAACAGGACTACGAGGAGCAATGGCTTTTGCACTTGCTCTGCAATCAATTCATGATCTTCCAGAAGGACATGGACAGACTATCTTCACCGCAACTACTGCTATAGTTGTTTTGACGGTAGGCATGCTCTTCTTGTCCTTTCATTAAGCTAATCATTATAAAAAATAAATATGAAGGTAGTGTAAGGTACTTGACTGTTGTATATTGTGTAAATTGGAAGTATTATTTTCACAAACAATTGTCAACAAGAGCACAAACTGAGTGTAAGGGAGATGAGAATGTTGAGGTGGATGAGTAACATAAGATCAGGAACATTAATTCAGGAAAAAGTTGGAGTAGCACATATTGACTGAAAGTTTTGTCCTATACATATAATTTTCTTATTTATGTTATTAGCAGGCAGCCAACTTTTACCCTCTCATTTTGTTAATTGCCATCCATGGGCAGTAATTTCAACATGAAACTTTATTTGTTTCAGGTATTGCTGATTGGTGGCTCAACAGGTACCATGCTGGAAGCTCTCGATGTTGTAGGCGGAGACAATCATAATGATAGTCCTTTGGCTTCAGTTGGTACCATCACAGTAAGTTTCACTACAAATAATGCCGTTTAAGACTTAATTTTGTGTATTCCACTTCTATGAAGTTTCTTGTGTCTTTTATACCTTGAAATTTGCATTTGGAAGCAACACCCATCATTAATGTTTGGAAGATGAATGACCAAATACAAATATGATCTGTGCTTAAAAGTTTATCTTTCACAAGCTTGCTTCATATCCAAGATCACACAATCTTGTTTAAGAGATGTTGATACTTGATACTTGTTATGTGGTCTCGTTGTTGAATGTTTGAAAGAAAGAAGTAAATAAGAAACATGCATTACTTTATATTGAAGGGACAAAACTAGTGTTACATATGCTCACAAATGAGAGAATGGTTTTGTGGTTTAATTTATTCTATTCTTATTTTATTTGAAGTGTTGTTTACATGTTCTTCTTGTTATAGTATAACTTGGATTCATCTACAGTAGCTTGGCTTTATTATTTAATTGTAACTTATTTTGCCATGCATATTTCATTTTGGTTTAGTCATTTAGTGATAGTTGTGCAAAATGAGGTTCTTACTTTCTTAAATGGTAGAAGCGTGCAGGAAGAGAATTTTGCTTGATTGCGGGCTTATTAAGGAAAACTTCTCGATAAACACTTGTAGGAGGGAAAATAGGAAGAAAAAATGAAATAAGTTTTTTCATAAGCTAATTTGTAGAAGTTCTTTCATATTAGCTTATTTAAAAACTGATTTTTAACTTATAAGCTAATTGTAGCTTAAAGAGAAACTTATTTCATTTTTATTTCTTATTTCTTCCTCCTATAAGTGCTTATGGAGAAATTTACCTAAATAGACCTTAAGTCTAAGATATGAGTGGGTCTAGTTTGTAACTTTGTATAGAAATAACTTCCCTTTTGTGGGGAGAACTGTTTTTTGGAATGAGAAATTAGGCTATATTTGATGCAGAAAGAACTGGAAGCATGCAATTGAACTTATGATTATGTTTTTGAATTGCATCTAAAATTAATATTATTCACCATTTGATTAGAGAGAGAGAGAAGTCCAAGCCTATGAAGTAGAGGCTGACAATCACCCTGGCTAAAGTAGAATTTTACATACCAAACATGCCCAACCAAGTATGAAGTATTTGTATTAGAGGAGTGCTAATAACACACTCTAACTCATTCTTTCTAACACACACTCTATTATTGGTTAAATTTTATTGAAAACTATAAAATCAAGAGAGAGAACATTAAATGAGTGAGACCCAAAAAAATTTATCATTTCCAATCAACCAACAATAGAGTGTGATGCTAGTATTCCTTTTGATATAATTATCCCATGCTCAACTGATGGCTAGATAAAACATGCTTCAACAACATATGCAAAGCTCTTAATGTGATTTTGAATTTTAAGAACCCATGTCCTGTTATGGATTATTGTTATTGAATTATTTGTTAAATTCCAAATTAGATCACTCAATTTTGGCTGTGCCAATGATTCTGACAATGGATAGTATTTAACTGAATGAATCTACTTAACATGTTTCTGTCTGTTTTTCTATCAACTAATTTTTTTTGGTTTCTTTTGCAAGAATTTTGATGGAAACAATGGTTATATTGCTCCTCCTTACAATGAAGAATCATCTTCAGGGAACAAAATCAAGATGAAGCTAAAAGAATTCCACAGGAGGTATTGTCTATGTTCTGAAACTGCAAATATGGTTAAATATATATTTTTCTTAATGATGTTACCAATCTAATTTCAACTTTGCTTCGTCATTGTAGTGCTGTGTCTTTTACTGCATTAGATAAAAACTACCTCACCCCATTCTTTACAAGTCAAAATGGAGATGAAGATGACGAAGGTAAGTTTGATTTTAAGTTTTATTTAAAATTGTATCATTTTCCTTGAATTGATTAAGTGAATAGGTAGAATAGGTAGAATAGGAAGCATGGATGTCACACTGACATAGGGATATCACGCATTTTTAAAATCATACGAAACATATGGCTATAATATAATGTTTAAAATTAATATAAAATAAAAATCTTAAATCAAGATCATATAATGCAGCTACAAGTTAACATCTTGATTCATTTTTTGATAATCCCATAAAAAAATACTTTATTGGGTATCCAACTCATACAATAAGGTTATTTGATCATATGCTAAGACACGTGAGCTACCCTATTTTGGAATCAGATGTTTCTTGGATTTATTTATTTATTTTTTTATTTGCTTATGGATGTCGTTAAACAGCGCTTTTAAAAGTTCAAGGCTTGGCAGAATTTGAAGTGGTATATTTGGTTATAACCTTGTTTTCAAGAATTTAAGACCGTTAAAAGTCTCTTCTTGAGGCTTTTGAACCTATAGCAGCTTTTGTCCCATAAAATGCACATACACAAAGCATATTTTCTCGTCCATTGTTGGATTGCAATTTTCATATAATATTTGAAGCTGCATTTCTAATAATTATTTTTCATCTATGTTCTTGGACGAATTATACTTTTATAGTTTGAAGGTTTGGACATACTTCAATTTTACGAGTTAGTTATATTTTAGTGTGATTGTGAAGTAATTTTATGTTGGCATAATATTACTGCAATTTGTTGTTCTTGGTCTTAACAGCCGAGCCTTTTACTTCTACAAGATCGGGATTTCATGGACAGAGCCCCTATTAATCGTGATTCGTTCCGGACAACAAACATACTGAAAGCTTTTTAAGTCTCTTCTGTACATAATTTTCGGCATAAAATTTATAGATAGCTCGTAGGAATTGGCACAAAACAGGAAACGAATTCACCTCCAACATTCCAAGTTGCACGGTTGAGAATCTCATGTTAAGTCCTCATTAGTTTGGACAACATCATCTCGCCAGAGATAGCATTCCATGCAGTTGGTGTATGGATCTGCCATGAAGTTGGAGATTTATAATTTGGATCTTACCTACCACACATGTATTTTTAATTTTAAGTTGACGGTTTTACAGGTTTTCTTACTTAGTACAGTTCAGTTGAATTCTGAAAATTCCAGTTCATTTCATCATTGTGACAGTGAAATTATATCTCAAAATGAATACAATCATGGAAAACTTCATCTTGATATCAGTACATTATGGATGAGTCTTTATACACCATACAGGTAGTGAATTGAAGATTGGTCAAATAGTACTTGGCACATACGCGCACTGGATTTTCTTCGTATTAAATTTTTCATGGTGTTATTTGGCGCTTAGATGCTGATGTATATTTGTGTTTGAGTCAGTGCTAATTTAATAAAAAAATATCTTAATTGTCGCCTTATTTGAATATTTTTTTTATAGAAAAAAGAATAAAATAAAATAAATTAAAATTAATTTATACACTTCAACTTTTGAAAAAAAATTTATGAGAATTTTATAAAAATTTATTACATAATTCAACTTATGAGAGAAAGTAAATGAAAAGAAGTATATTTCCATTTCCGGTCTCATTAACCATATTAGGTATGGAGATTGGTTAAAAAATTAGATTATTAAAATAAAATATGCTCATTAAATTTTTATCGATTTTATTTTGAATAACTAAAATTTTATCATAATTGGTCATTTAAAATATAAAAACACTCACATGTATGGCATATACGTGTCACTGTTAAATATAAGTATCAATTTATAAATTTTAAATATTAAATATATTTTTAGTTAAAAAATACAATATTTTTAAAATTTAGTATAGTTTTATTTCTTCATAATTCTTGTATTTTATAAAAAAAAGTGTAGTTTTAGTTCCGTCCAGGTACTTTTAAAAACTAAAATAGTTTTATGGACTATAAACATAAAAAGATAAAATAAATTAATAAAAAATTAATTATTTTAGACACAAAAAATTCATAATTTTGTTAAGAAAAATAAAATTCAACTTAATTTCTATAGATTAGTTTTTCGACTAGTCCCCCTCTTTTATTGTAGTAAATATAGCTATATCAAAATTCTTTTTTTTCTTGACCGAAACAAAAAATTTAATTCGTTTAAAATAAAATTTTCTAAATTTTTTATTATATTATAAGAATAAAATAATTTTGTTGATTATTAATCCCTTGAAAATTTAGATCGATTATTTCTAATGCATATTTTTTTTCAATCATACTTTTTTTATTTCTGATATTCGAACTTGAAAATTTAGGTAAGAAATTCAATCTCAATACCAAAATAACTGTAGTAAAATCACCTTAATTTAATAACTGCTATAGTAAATTATTTCAAAAAAATATTTTGGTAAAAGGGAGCTAAATTTGCATCGAATATTCTCTTAATTCTTATTTCATTTCCAATTCACTATTATCATCATCACATCAATGTCGTGTTTTACATAGATGAGAAAAGCTCCTCTCCCAAATACAAATAAATAAATAAGGTTGACGAGAAACAAGTGGCATTATTTATTACCGGAGTGCGAAAGAAAAACACACGAGCGTAACACAACAAAAACTATATTAAAAGAATAAAAAAAGAAAAAACTTTATCGATATTTGAAATTAGAACCGTTACAACGTAAACTCACACCCCCCAACGGCTACTTCTCCTTCCATCCCAACCCAAACCCTTCTTCTTCCCCCAATCACGCAAAACCTCCGTTCATCTCTTTCTTCACCGATTCCCCCAAAGTCTCCGTTTTCATCCATTTGGGGTTTCCCATTTCTTAACGGTGCAGATGCAGATTATGCAAGAACACAACCCCGATTCCGCCGCTCCTCCACCGCCGCCACCGCTGCCCCACCAGCGGCGGCCGAGGGTCCGCGAGGTTAGCTCTCGGTTCATGTCCCCCGCCGTGCAGCGGCGGCCGAGGACGGAGACGGATCCCGCCGGCGACGAGAATTCCGAAACCCCATTCCCAATTGGGTATTCCGTTTCTCAGAGGAAACAACAACGTTCGGTGAAGCTTTTCAAAGAGAACAACAACAACGGAAATGAACAGGTTCCACCACACCCTTCAAAGTCATGTTCTGGCAGAATCGGAATCGGTAGTAGCAATAGTTCCAACGTGAGTGGCACACCTTGTGTTTCCAGGCCTGGTACTCCCACTCCCTCAGTTTATGTATCTTCAAGGTATAGACTCACACAACAACAACAACAACACCAACACCACCACAATCACCATCATCATAGGTTTGTCAATGGCATGGCCTCAGCTGCTGAGAAGTTAATGCAAGCCAGTGGATTGAATCAGGCCAAGTCCAGTGATGACTCTGGAGTGAATTGCAGCATTCAGTCACTTCCTGAATTGGGGGATAGGGATTTGTTGCTGCAGACCAATTTGTCTGTGGGTGAAAAAATTGGGAGTGGCAATGGTGGGGAGTTGAAGGTTCGCCACCCTTCGCCTTTGTTGCGGTCGGTTAGTTTGTCTTCTTCTGGCGGCGAGCAGTTGGTGATGAAAGGGAGTGAGAACAGAGCTCCTTCTGTCTCCAAGCAGCATGGGAATGGAAATCTGTTGGTTAAGTCAGGGGGGCTTAGTTTGCCACCTTTTCCTCCTCAGTGTGTTAAGCCAGCAGTGGATTTAAGGAAAGGGGGGAAGAAAGGGTCTAGTCATCAGGAAGATGTGCATTCCCTTAGATTGTTCTATAATCGTTATTTGCAATGGAGATTTGCCAACGCCAAAGCTCACTCCGTGGTCAAAGCTCAGCATACAGAAAGCCAGGTTTGTCACCCTTTCGCTTTCTTATTTATCAACAAATTACAAATGTTGTACTTGTAGTGGTTGGTAGTAATGGTGGGGAGGTTGTTTGATCATGAGCCAGAAGGTGGATCTCTATTTCAGTTACACTGCAAAACTAACTTAGAGGAATACTAAAATGTCATTGATTGTACCTTGATAGACATGGTGCTTATTTTTTTGTTTCCCTAGAGTACCAAGGTTTTCCATTGTGGCCATTAGTTACTTTCTTGTTGTTGTGACTGGATGCCGTTGGATGCAGGCTTCAATTAAGGTGTCATATGGTTGTGGCTCCAAAGCTTATTTTTCAGTCTGCATTTTAATGGAGACAGTATTTGAAAGATAGCTTCTCATAGTGAACAAGAAAGAGTACAAGTGGAGAGTAATTCTCTATGTAAAATGATTTAGGGTGCAGTTTTGTAAGCAACATAATTAAGCATTTATTTAATAAGCTCTGATCAAATTAGAGCATGTTCATAAGCTACTTTCGTTGGTCCAAATAAGTTCTTCTAAATGCTCCCTTGTTTACCTTTGCGTGTAAAATCTTTTACTATCTTGAACAATTTAATCACCTTCACTGTTCATGTTGCTCTTGTTTTTCTTCTTCTTAATCCTTGCAGAAAGCACTATATTCTCAAGCAATGAAAATATCAGAAATGCGTGATTCTGTGAACAGGAAACGCATGGAGCTGGAGCTTTTGCGGAGATTAAAGACTCTGTCAACAATTCTTGAAGCTCAAGTAAGGCCACCAATAATTTTGAATGCTACTTTTACAAATTTGCATTCAATTTTTCTTTAATCAACTCATGCAAATACTATATATATTATCCTGAAGAGGAATTATGAGGATACCTGTTAATTCCATAACGATGATAATTAGTCAATTAATTAAGGAGCCTTTCTTTCTCCAAGTATGGTTTATCAATTATCATTTTAATTGTATATGCACAGTAATATCTGTATCAGTAATTTGTATATTTTATTGGATAAAATTACAGATTCCATATCTAGATGATTGGTCTACTATGATGGAAGAATATTCAGTCTCCATTACTGAAGCAATTCAGGCTTTAGTGAATGCCTCAGTGCAACTTCCAATTGGTGGGAATGTCAGGGTATGTTTATAAATCCTCTTCTCATGTCTGTTGGTTATCTGAACAAGTGAATGGTGTTTATTTTCTTTGTTATGCTTATTCATTGGAATTGTCTGCAAGGTCTAATTCACAAAAATATATTATGCCACAGGTTGATGTAAGAGAGGTGGGGGATGCACTGAATTCAGCAGCAAAGATGATGGAAACAATGATTTCCAATATCCAAAGATTCGTGCCAAAGGTGAGACAGATGAAAGAATGGAGCTTCCTCCTTGCTTTTTTAACATAGTTATGTAGCCAGAGGGTCTATCAATCTTTTTAAAATTGAACTGGTGATTAAACCGGTGAAGCCCACTTCACGGTTTATTGGTTCAACTATAATTGATGATAATAAAATATATATTTAATTTTATATAAAATTATAAGAAAATTAAGTGAATTTTTAAATTAGTATAAAAGAATTATATTACATGTCTTACAAGATAAAAAATTCATAATAAAAAAATAAATAATAACAAACTATATGTAGATAGTAGACAGTAGATATCATATATGAACCTTTATTTATTGGAAAAATGTTTTAGAACAATTTTTATAAAAATATAAAAAGTGCAGATCAATATTTTGCACCAATTATGGCTAATTATTGACCGATTTTCTACTCTACTAATTTTCTAAGTATGTGTTTAAATACTCATCACATCAAATGGGATCCACATCAAATAGAAGCTACTATTTGTTGCTTTGCTTCTACTTATTTTCCCTTGTTCGTCGTGTTCTTTCACCTTGATGCACATATAAAATGTTTGTATATCCAAACAGGCAATCAGTAAGTTGTTCGAACCAATGACTTGACTGATTCTCTAACAATTGGTCGAACTGATTGGTTTGGAAGATGAGTCTCTCTAAAAATTTAGTTGAAGAAACACACTTAAGACATCCAGTTAAATTGTACATAATGTGTGTTGCACTAATAATAAAACTTTGTCAAACTCAGGCAGAAGAAACAGATATTTCTATTTCGGAATTAGCCAGAGTTGCTGGTGGGGAAAGAGCTCTTATTGGAGAATGTGGAGATTTATTGTCAAAGACATACAAATCACAGGTTTGTGCTTTGTTCATTGTAGACAATAGCTAAATTATGCAGCCATCAATCTGTATAGAGTACTGTTCCTCTCCCCAAGTTTATTTCATATCTTGAAATCAATTTTCAGGTGGAGGAGTGCAGTTTAAGGGGCCAGCTAATCCAACTGCATTCTGTTTGCCATAAGAATAAGAACAAAGAATAACAAACAAGGAACTGATAATTCAATTGCAAGTTAACTGTGGAAATAGTACACATATCTAATGTTGATAGTTGATGAGGGAACATCAACAGTACAAGACCTGTGGATTCATTCTTATTCCATTAGTTGAGGAAAAGGGGAAGAAAGGAACATGATCATAATGCAAAATTTGTTTGAGTTGCTGTCTCAACTCTTCAAGAAGTTAAGTTCCACAATCATATTATTGTATTAGCATTGTATTCTTATCAATGTAAAACTCAGGCGCACAGCCAAGTCACCAACCATCTCTTCTTCTTCCCCCATTTCACTCACAGGATGTCAATAAAAGTAATAGGACACTTTGTCCTTGAATGAATGGATTGTTCGCCAGGATTTTCTTTGAACTTTTGTGCTGCTGTGTATTATGACATGATGTTGGAAAACTTGTACTGTAGTTAAAGAGAGAGGAAAAAAAATAAAATAGTTCACAATTTTACGTTGTTAAATTTACCATAGTTTTTTATTGATTAATAATGTCAAAAAAAAAATTTATATTATCATCGTCGGTGTATTGAAATTACACTCTAAGAAAAAAGAGAGAAAATCCTGATAATGATCCACTTTTATTTGTTTTAATACAAAGAAAAGAAAAAGAGAAAAACTGATTGAAAAAAATAAAGTTTCGGAAGTATTTTTTTTTCTTCTTTTCTACTCAAAGTCTTCTTTCTTCTCTATTTTTTTTTCCTCCATAGAGGGTTAAAAATGGCCACCAAATAATATGAAGTACCGTTTTTGCACAAATATACGAAGTCTTAAATTAAAGTGTTACTCAACTTTATAATTACAACATTTTATCACAAATTTAAACAATAAGGAAGAGTAAAATATTAACTACAAATAGTAAAAAAAAAATTAGATAAATAAAACAAGCATAAAATGACAATGTTCCAAGGATGAATTTTTTTTTAACTACTATGCTAAATAGTATGAACACTGTCCATACGAAAATAAATGAAATCAAAGTTAACAAAAGAAAGAATTCATAACATTCCGGAGTAAAGAGAAGTTGGAAATTAATTTTATAAATAGAATTATCTATTGGAAAAATATTTTTCAATATTATGAACACTTAATGTAACATAGTGAAAGTATCGAAAATGTTATTAATGTTATTCTTTTAGCGTGTATACAAGTATTATGATTAGTAATTAAAATTTTTAATCTCTTCTAAAATTTGTTGTCACTCATTGATGGACTACTCCAATCAATAAGGAAACATTTTTTTTTTGTAAAAATAAAAAAATATAATGGCAGTAACAAAGATAATACTTAGAATTTTGTATATAGTATCAAAACTTTTCATTATTACAAAATAGAAGTTATTACAAAATTATTAAATAGACGTTACAAGATTTTATATAAAAATAGTTTAAATAAGATATTTTAAAATAGAAAATTAAATTTTATATTATTATAATATATATATATATATATATATATATATATATATATATATATATATATATATAATATACACGTGTATATATTGATAACCATCATTCTTTAACTTAAGCGCTTTCAGGCTTTTTTTAACCTCTTTTATTTTTTATTATTTTTAATATTTTATTTTAAAAATAAAATTTAATATTTTTAAAAATAATTATTAGTAATTAGATATTCTCTTTATATAAATTAAAATAATTATCTTAAATGAGGATTTTTTTTTGTTATTTTTATTCAACGAAAGTATGTTTGTGTACCTTTTATCTCTTTGAATTTATCATTTTTTAAATATTTAGTTTGAAATTGAATTCCAATATATTTTTAAAATATTACCAATAATTAAAAATAATAATATATCATAATATAAATTAGTTGTTATAAATTGAAAACATAATCTATATGTTAAAAAATTATTTATTATGAATTTTAATTACAACATAACTTTTTCACACACATATGATATTATATATATATTAAAAAATAGCTATTTTTATTATAAATTTGTGATCAGTACACAAGTTAAAATACTAGTGTGTATATATATACTAATTATTTATCTCTTAATTTTTATCTTTAATTATTATTTTCAATAAATTATTATGAATTATTTTAAATCTTACAATGTATTTTAAAAAATCCTTTTTTAAAATATGTATCAATAGTGAAATGTATTTTTATACTATCATCCAATTATAAATGACTATGTAGGATAATATTTTTTTTTTTGTAAATAAGGATGTATCGAAAACTTATTTTTCACTAAACTAATCATCTTTCACTAAGTCAGTCCCTTTGAGAGTAAAGTAGTATATTCAGTTGCGACTTCATAGATAGAGTTACATTGTTAACTTTTATAATAATTATTTTAAAAATTACACCAAAATTTAATTTTTAATTGGTTGATTATGTAAATTATTTAAAACTAATTGTGCATGTCTATTAAACAAAAAAAATTAATTACTATTATTTATAAAAATATATTTTAAAGTAATCAAATTAAAATACACATCAATATAATTTAAAAATATTTAAAACTTTATTATATCTTAACATTTAATTTAATCTGATATTTTTTATATTTTATTTTATGCATATAATAAAGTAACTTAAATATTTTTACAAATAATTAAAACTATAAATGTTACACAAATTGTACGTGTTACTTTATATAAAATGAATGGAATAGTAGGATTAAAATTTTAATAATATATTTTATTTAATATAATTTTATTTTATTGTATTCTTATTTTATTCATATAATACAATAACTTGAATATTTACTACAAATAATTAAATGAAGAATAAAAACTATGAATGATACACAATTTATAGGATATTCTATATCTTATATAAATTAAGTCTTGTTATTTTATATAAAAATGAATAAAGTACTAGGCTTGAAATTTAATTTATAAATCTTACATGTATTATTGAAAAATCAAATAAATACAATGTCATTAAAAATATTTTTCATTTGAGAGCAAAATATTGAATTAAATTTAAAAAATATTTGTGTTACATTTTTTATTTAATTAAGATAAATATTAGTAAATACATCAGAAAAAACTATTGGAGGGGTGATTCAATGTCATAGTTCAATTATGGGACATTAAGAAAAAGTTAATATTTATTATGCTACACAGTTTACCAATATTTGTATTCAACTAACAGAAAAACTACTAGAGGAGGTGATTTGATGTTATAGTTCAATTATGGGACATTAAGAAAAAATTAACATTTATTATGCTAAACAATTTATCAATATTTGCATTCAATTGGACTTTCAATATGACCTTCTCCCATATCTATAACTAGGTGAACTAATTGGCGAGAGGTTATTGATATAGAGTCTTTGCAGCTCCTCTCAAAAAATAATGGGGTTTTACTTTATGTCTATATTATCTTTTACTTATTCTTATTTACAATTATATATAATGCATTATTATTACTAATAGTATCATGATATATTTTAAGAAAAATATGACTAAGCTATAAGAATAATTGGAAGTGCATCTAATACTAAATTTGATGGCAAGTGAATGCAACTTCCGATTACTAGTAGTATCATGATATATTAATAGATATTTAAAGAAGTTGTGATTAAAAAAATAAAAAAATTATAATTAATTAAAATAAATTATTAAACATTTTTTATTATATTTTAATGTAATTTACACATTTACCATTTCAACAATAAAAATCATAATACTTTTAGTAGTATAACTCTTGACGATAGATAAATAAACGTATGTAATTATATTGTATATAAAAAAGAGTAAGACACAATGGATATAAAGTAAAAAGACACATTATTATAATAAAAGAATAAAATATGTGCCCACAAAATTATTTTTTAAATTTAATTTGAATATTTATAATTTTTTATTTAAAATATGTTTAACAAATTAATTAATTAAAAGAGATAAATTTTAATGAATATTTTATTATGTATATTTAGATATTAAATTTTGTAATAATTTTATTTTTTTATAATGAATTTTTAATATACATATAGATTCATATGAAACATCATTTGTTCAAAAATATATACCATATTAATAAATATCATATATATTATAAGTAAAATTGACTTTCCTATAACATTAAATTATATATTTATTAAATATAATAAGTACTTAAATTACAACACAATCAATTTATTAATATTATAACATATATATATATATATATATATATATATATATATATATATATATATATATATATATATATATATATATATATATAATATTTCTATTTTAAAATATGTTTTATCAACAAATTCTTTTAAACAATAGTAAAAATAATCAATCTTTTGTTGTTTCATTAATAATAGTAAACAATACGTTTTATAAAATATTATCAAAAATTATTTTGTTGAGCAGTCATTGAGACGATTAAAACCGTAACATCTTGCAATTTGTGCCTATTTTAAATATAAATTTCATTATTCTTATGGTTTAAGGTGAATATATGAACTATCATATTATTACAATATATATAAGATAGCATGACATTTCAAAATACTTTATGCATGAAATTGTTATACATCATTAGCCATAATTCTTAGTGCAAATTTCTATTTAATTAAATCCTTCTACCATTATATTGTTATCATCTTTGTATTATGATGGTGATAGACACATTTTGTTGATGTGATAATGTTTGACATGATTATTATATGAGAGAAATATTTGAATTTTTTTAGCATTTTAAATATTTTAAATTGTTAGTTCAACTATTTAATAAATATAATAACTCTACCTTAATCAAAATGATCAATTATTTAACTATGAGAAAATCAATATTATTATGTTTGTAAATAACTTTCATTTAACATCATGGTTTCTCATAATCAATTGTTTGACATCTCTTTATTGTTAGGACCTTATCTTAGTTTATTCAAGAATATTCTCACACAACAATTCCTTTTTGTTTTATATTAGTGAATGACAATTTTAAGATACATAGATAAATATTAGTGCATTATTTTTATTTAGCAATATTATTCTTATTGTTATCCAATTGTAGTAATTATTTTTTAAAATACTCAAATTTATTAAATATGTTTCAGCCTTGGATTAACATTTTGAAAAGAAGTATAATTATTCTTTAATGTCATAATTTACCATGTGAGTTATAAACTATTTATTGTTATATTCTCAATAGTTGTTAAGTATATGTTTCATGTACTTCTACTTGTAACCTAATATTATACTCTAGTGTGTGTGGATATTATTGACAATGCAATATTTGAGTTTTGAGTGAGTAATTGAAAACTTGCAAATAATGTCATGTTCTATTTAAAAATTTAGATATTTAATCTTACTCGTGTTTATAAAGTAAAGGTTACCTTATTTAGATTATTCTTTCGAGGAACAAAGTATGAAGGGTCATAAGAAAAATTTATGTTATAAAATTTTGCATGGGCACATAGTATATTATTTTTGCATGCAAATATGTGGTTAAATATGAAACCCAAATTTTATAATCAATACATTTTGTATTGAGTTTCATAGTATTTTCTATAATCACTTTTCTCTTGCACTAGTTTATCTTTCTCTAGTTTATATTTTTTGAAGGATGATGAGTTTTTTAAACTAAAGTTGAATATTATATAATTACAGTGTTATTATTGAATATTTGTCACCAGAGTCATTTGAACTTAGTTGACTCTAATGGAAATTCTAATTTTATTTTGATATAAAGAAGTGTAAAAGTATAAATATATATATATATATATATATATATATATATATATGGTATATTAGTAGATATGTTGTAATAGATATATTAAGTGGATGTCAAGGTCATTTTGTCAAAAATTGCATAATTAATCTTTTTTATCATGCTATGATGTTGTGTACCAAAATTTCATATTTTACTTAGAACACAAATTTATTTGTATATTGTAGCTCGTATATTTTGATATGGAGATATATTATTAACACTTATATATATATATATATATAGATTATATTTCCAATCTTTATAAATTTTCAAATTTAAGATAAAGTATATTGTTAGAGAAAATATGCTCATTGATCTGCTAATCAAATACTTAAAATTTGAAGTTTATTGAAATATTACAACTTACATGATTTGGTTCAATTTTGATGTTTGAGATAGGTGAGACTCTTAAAACATATTATCATAAAATATGTATACAATAATATCATTCATAGTACCATATCTCTTATACCATTGTTGTATTTCTCTTAATTTAATTATATTAGATTTTTTATCATCCATCATATTCTTTATATTAAGTATAAGTTTTTTAATATGTATGATATATGTCTTTATAAAAAAATCTTTGTCCATTATTAATCGTTTATATTTTTCAATATTTAATGTGTGTTTTTGCTATATTTATAGATTTAAAGTTCCTCCAATAATGAAAGATTGTTGAATTAATTATTTAATTATTCTATTTTATGTATTAACATCAATAAATAATATTATTAATACATTAATTATGATTAATTGTCATATTTAATTAGTTGATCAATATTATATTGAGTTTGTACTTTAAATAGTTTGTGATGAATTTTGATATTCAATTGATCCGAACTAAGTTTCTATCTTAATTTTTATCTAATTAAATGATTAATACATAGTTTTCACATAATCAATTGTAAATGATAATAATTTTTTTTCCTTCTCATTTCAGTACTCAACCTAGCGCTTTATTTACGTTTTACAAAGAATGAGATCGTTCAATTTTTTTCGCCTAGTACACAAATTCTATTATTTAATTCTCTTCTTATAATTACTATTAGAACATGTTATAATATTGTTTCTATTTCATCTTGTTATGTATGAAGTTATTAAATTTGTCACTTAAGAGGTGAATTATATGCATTACTTTTCTTTTTTCTTTTTTCTTTTTTTAAATTATCTCTTTTAGTCTTCTTAAATTATCCTCCTTAATTCTCATTTATATACTTAATTTTCTTATCCTTCAATCCATTTCAATTTAAAAAGAACTTTACATCATAATTTAAATCATTCACTATTCATTATAAATACGAAATATAATTTATATATTTAAAATATTATTTTATTATAAATTTTATTTTAATATAATTTACATATTTAAAAAATATTTATTTATTTTAAATTTTGCTTATATAAAATAAACACTTAAAAAATAATATAACATTAAAATTTAAAAACCAATTTAGATATATATCTTATTCTATTGTAATATGTCGTGCCAAAAATGTATAATGATCTTATATTATTTTGTTTATATAAAATATTCTTATCATAAGAAAACTGAGTTTAAAAGTGTGTTTCTTTTCATATATAATATAATAATAATATAAATATATATAAGATATATATATATATATATATATATATATATATATATATATATATATATATAAAATCTATAATATATAATAATATAAAATAATAAAAATATAAAAAATATATAGTAATTTATATAGTAATAAAGAACATATAATAAATATAATATAGAATAATATATATATATATTATTTTTTTATTTAGAATATTATCTTATATATTTATAATGATTTTGAGATGTAAATTTTAAATATATTATTAATTAAAATATTAAAAATCAAATAATTATCATACAAATATTTTATAAAAATATTTGATTATAATTTTGAAATTTTTATATAACTTTTTATAATTATAAAAAACAAGTACATAAATAAAATAATATATTTTTATATAATTAATTAAATTAAAAAAATATAACTTTATAATTTAAAAAATAAAAATAAAAATAGAAATGATCTTTTAAAAATTATATATAATTTTAAAAAAATAATAATTGGACCACTTGAATATAATATATTTTATTCTATCATAACTAATTAACTAACATATACAAAACATTAGATATATGAAAATTTATTATACTTTTTATCGCATCCTATTTTATTAACGTATCGTATCCATTTTATTATCGGATTCTATGACGTACGAAAACAAAATAAAAGGAATACAGCGTAAATTCGTATGGGCACACGTAATACATACATTCTCTTGTCGTAGTTCTTCTGTCTGAAGCTACGGTTAGGGTTTTGAGTTTGTGTTGTTGGTTTTGTTCCTGAAATCAAATCAAACTCCGATAGAGCGAGAGAGAGGGAGAGAGAATGGCGCTGAAGTTTTTGAACAAGAAGGGATGGCACACGGGGAGTCTCAGGAACATAGAGAATGTGTGGAAAGCGGAGCAGAAGCATGAAGCGGAGCAGAAGAAGCTCGAAGAGCTTCGCAAGCAGATCCAGGAGGAGCGCGAACGTAGCGAGTTTCGCCTTCTTCAGGAGAAAGCTGGCCTCGTTCCGTAATTTTCTCTTTCCATTCCCGATTTTCAATTTTTTTTATTAGGGTTTTTTCATTCGGATTCCTATTCCTATTTGACTGCAGTCGCCAGGAGAGGTTGGAGTTTCTGTACGATTCGGGGTTGTCCGTTGGAAAATCTTCCAATTCTGAAGGATTCAAGGCCCTTGAACAGTTTCCCAAATCCGATGCAACGAATGCACCGTCGTCCTCTGCTTCTAAGGTGTGTTGTTTTTCGTTTTGATTATTATGAGTGAAGTTTTTGTTTCGTGTAGATTGAGTTATTTATGATTGGATGGGTGTGCAGCAGGAGGGGGCAAATGCGCCTGGAGCGTTGTTCGAGGAAAAGCCTCAGTCTGCCAGTGATGCTTGGAGGAAGCTCCATTCTGATCCCTTGCTCATGATTCGGCAGCGCGAGCAGGAGGAGCTTGCCAAGATAAAAAACAACCCTGTCAAGATGGCTATGATCAGGAAATCGGTATGCCTTTTCCCCTTCTTTTTTTATTGGAAAATGAGATGCTGTTGTCAGGGATAATAAAATTTTAGGGTAAATCATGCTCCCCTTTTCCTTCCAGATTTTTATTTGAGATATGATGCTTGTGTTTAAATTGCTTTGTTTTTCCTTTATAAGCTGTTTGGTTCAAAGGAATCCAGGAGAGGTCCATGAAATTGAAGGGGAGGCATAAGTTGGAGAGAGGGCTTTGGCCTCCTAATTTCTTCTTCCCTTCGCTCCAAACTTCTGAACTATACAATGATTTTTCATCGAAATCCCTCCCCTCCATTTTTGTCTAACCAAATACTACCAAACCGTATGTTAATTTTAAAATTACATAATAAGCATAATTTGAGGGGAGGGAAGTATAATTTAAGCATCTCACGAAGGGAAAGGAGTATAATTTACTCAAAACATTATGAAATTATAGAACTAGTTGGTGGTAATTTTGTTCTATCTGTATTTTAGATTGAAAGATGGTTACGACTTACAACGTTTAGCAACTTATACATAGGTAACAGTTTATTTTATATGTGAAGAAAATTTGAGATTCCTCTGTTGTTGACCTTTGTTGGTTTGGGTAATATTTACACTTCACTGAAGTCAAACCAGAGATGAATTCCAGTGATGATGTTTTGTGTTGCACTCATAAATTGTTAGAACCTGCTAGTTGGTGCCCTGTGCTCCAATGTGCTGGGGATGCATTTGTGAGCATATTGCTGAAACTGCTGACCAACCAAATCCTTTTTACCTGTGAATTTCCCATACCTCTCACCGTGACTCAACCAATATCAAGTTCTGTTGCAATAACAATAATATTTCCCAGCCCCCACACTTTCTGTGATTTCTTCCCAATCCCTCCTCCATTATGAGTTCAGCTTCTGTTTAGCACTGTCCATTATATGCAACTAGGTGTGTCAATTGGATGGTTTGGATAGTGATAGACACTAGATATAAACTGAGAAATTCAACTACTGTATTTAATAGAAAATAACTCCTCGCAATTAGAGATAGAAATTCTGTTACAAGCAAATAGTGTTTGGAGACTAAAACAGAAAACCAAAAGAAGTTGGGCTCCTTCCAAAATGAAATAGGAACAAGAAAATCACTAGAAAACAGCAAGGTATAGTGTATACTTTGCCGCATAATTTAAGTGTGGGTGGATTGATGAATAAATGGATTACTTTGTCACCCTTGTGTGCAACCCTGTGCCCGTAGCAGCCACATTAGGAGTGTCCATACAATTTGAGGCTGGTATTCTTTTTCATGGTGATCTCTTCTGTCTGATATATAGTGTTTACCTCTATGAAATTGAGAATTGTATTACTTTTTGCAAACTAACATGTTGGCCTTTCATTTTTTTTTTCTCTAATTCAATGATTGAAATTAAATAAACTTTAAATTGCATTGACATAATAGGATTGTGAAAACAATTGTTATGGTTTATTTTCGCCAAGACCTTTTGTGTGATGTTTCTAATATATGGCTCATTCTAATAATGCTGGGTAATGTTGTCAGGTTGAAGAAATGGGACACAAGGAGAAAGCTCACAAGAAAAAGGAAAAGCGGAAGAAGCACCGATCTAGTAAATCAAAGCATATAAAACATTCTGATTCAGAAGATGACATTACTGAAAGGAGAAAAAGAAAGTCTGGTAAAGGAGATTCTGATTCAGAAGATGACACTACTGAAAGGAAAAAAAGGAAGTCTGGTAAAGGAGATTTTGACAAGTACCGTAAGGCTCAATCAGATTCAGAGAATGAATCAAGTGAAAGAGAAACAAGGAGGAAGAAATGCTATGAAGACAAAAAATACCGAGAAAGATCACCCAGTCACCATCAGAGGCAAAGAAATGACAAAGACTACAAAGAAGATGCTGGTGACCGAAATTATAACAGTTCCAAGTCAGAAAGATATACCTCAGAAGGTCGGTCCAATGTAGATGCTCCTAGAAGAGGGGATGGGAGATTTTCTGAAGCAAGCTCCAATAGACATTCTGGTTCTTCACTTGAACACGGATCACACTATAAGCGCAGAAATGTGGCTCCTAAGCTTTCAGAAGAAGAGCGGGCAGCTAAACTTAAGGAGATGCAATTGGCTGCTGAGTTGCATGAAGAGCAGCGATGGAAACGTATAAAGAAGGCTGAGGACTCTGATGCACAGGAAGCAATCCAGAATAGTAAAGCTGGTGGCAGGAATTTCTTGGATTCTGCTCAGAAAAGTTTATATGGTGCAGGCGAAGGAGGGAGTGCAACAATAGCTGAGAGTGTCCGGCGTCGCACACATTATTCTCAAGCCAAATCTGGTGGTGAAGGCAACGCATTTCGCCGATGAATGCTTTTCACTAATTTTAGTTAGCTCACTAGACCGGATCCCACAAACGTTCCTTCCGTGTATCAATATGTGTTTGATATTATAGATAATATATTAATAATTCATACTTCATGATTCAATATTTTCGATGTTCCTTGTAATGTTAAGGTATTCATGTCTTGATGTAAAAATTTAAAGGTATGCTCTTGGATAATGCATGGATGATGTGAATATTGGAATTGAACATCAAATATAGTTTTTTAAAATTGACACAATCGAGCAATTTGGTTCATATAATTAAAAAGATAAATTTAGTCCGACTTTATTGTTAATTAATTTATCATACGGTGAGTTTTTAAAAAATGAGATTGAAATAGTTTTAAACTTAATTTTAAAACAATTTTACATTAATTTTTAAGATTAAAAAATATAAATTTGTAACTAGATATTAGTTTTAAAAAGTATTTGCAAATTTTATTTTCAAAATAAAATTTTTATTAAAATAAGGTTCAACTCAATTTTAAGAATTTGACATTAGTTATTTTATATATTTTTTTGTAATTATGATTTTAGTTTTAAAAAGTATTAATAATCTTACTGGTATATTTGATGAGTGTGGCCTATGAGAGCTCCTGGGTAGTTATGAGTGGCGCACTCATCCAGCATTAATTTGGAAAGTTATGGAATGGCAAATGTAGAAGATAGATGTATGCCATTTGATGAATAGAATAAAGGTGGAAGATGAACAGCACAGCAGGGGCGGAAGCAACAGTCCGCTGCGGTGTCTCCGACCGCCTATGCAAACTTCTCTTCCTCTTCCCCTGGCATATCCTTTTTTTCCTTTTCATAATCTTAAAAGATGAAACTAACCGGTGATATGCTTGATAATTATATTTTATTCATTATAATTTATTTATGTTTGCATAATATAATCAAGATGGAGAATTAGGAATTGCGGTGAGAGAAACTATGTAGCCATGACGGAAAGTGTTCATTATTAGATTATTTGAATAATTTATCTATAATTATAATTATATCACAATTAAATTTTATATTCATAACAATAATTTATTTTATATAACTGGTTTTAATTTTGTAAAATCGATTTTAACTTTTAAAATTTAGTTATTTAACTGATTATGCATAAAAAATCGATTATAATCCAAATTGATTAATAATCGATTATAGTCTAAAACTAGTTTTTAAAAATAAGAAAATTATTTTTTAAAGCATTAAATAAACTTTTAGTTTACATTTTCTATAAAATTTAAATTTATTATTTTTAGTTTCTATAAAATGAATAAATTTTATTATAATTTATGTAAAATGTTTTTCTTATATTTTTATCTTTCAAAATTTGAAATAACTATTTTTTATTTATCACAATCATTTTAAGGTATATAAATATTAATTTTTTTTAGGGATCTAAGAAAATTTAGAGGAATCATGTGCTTACCAGATATTACAACCGCTATTAAATGTCATATAATGATAATTTTACATTTCATTAAATATATAAATAGTTAACAAAGTGTGTCCTAATAATAAAAACAAAATTAATGATTTTATGTTTTTGAAGATGAAAATCAAAGAAAAGTTCATATAGAAATCAAAATTAAAATTTATTCGTTTTACTAGAATTAAAAATATATTTAATTTTTTTAAAATTTAATCCAAAACCAAAACAAAGATGTTAGACAAAGGTTGAGTAAAAGGTACTCCCAAGATTAAATAAAAAATACTTTGACTAAGGTCAAGTAAAAGATATTTAGACCAAGACCAAATTAAAGATATTCTAACTAAAAGTAAGTTAAAAATACTTTAATTATGATCAAGTCAAAGATGTTGCAGTGGAAACTAAGTCAAAGATACTTATTATAACTATAACATATTTTTGATAATCATAACTTATTTTTATAATTATAACTATAATTATAATTATCTTATTTTTTGTGATTAAATTTGATAACCAAATCTAATTAACCGGTTAAACATAATTATGGTTAAATTTTTTATAACCAATCATTATGATGATCTCGAAAGCAAGGGAGCAAATACATCTACCTAAATGTTCTTGCATATGTTACTCTATTAAATAATTAATAATGTTAAATAACTTTTGTTAATTAATCCAAGAGTTAAGTTGAAGTATTTTAATATTGGATTGCAAATTGAGGTGGAATGATCATATGATGTGTTGGGTCCACTTTTACATCCTATAAATAATCAAAAGGAGGATTGAAGTTAGAAAAGAAGACAGAAGTTGGACGGTGTTGATATCAGTTTGAGTGCCTTAAAAATAAGAGAGGGAAAAGAGCTTTCCAACTGTGGCGTGTCCTCCTTGATTAATAATAATGTGGCGCATCTCACCGTTGCATGTCTCTTTCATCAGTTTTTACAACCTCAAATTAATCATCATGTCTTGTCAACTCCTACTTATTCTACCTCTCATCAACGCCTAATTATGATTACACTTCTGCCGACACACACTTTACTAATTATTAACTTATAATTCCGATGCTGCCCTTCATTCTGCATACTGCATGGGGCTTTTGCATGCTAATGTACATTATGATATGTTAATATTAATAATATAGCAGAACAAGTTGGTCACACTTTATGGCCTCTTCATATATTCCTTATTCGTTCATTCATTGAGCTAGAAAGTTACATTACAGCTGCAACTAAGGACAATTAGAAATTTATCTTCGCCAAGCATGCCTATTCTTTCCCTTTTCTTCACCTTTACATTTTTTGGATTATGTGATTAATGATTATTATTGCAATGCGTAGTGTAGGTAATCAGTATTTAAGATTTATATAAAAAAATTTAGATAAATTAAGTGTGGGAAGCTTATCAAAACCTGAGCAGGTTTCAAGGAACGAGCAAGAAATACTTATAATATTTAAGATATTGTTGTAACAACTTTAGTCATTTTTTATTTTGGTAATGTAACTACTTTGGGAGAATAATATTAATACCTGAGGGTTACAGTGGACCATGGAGCTAGTTACTCCATCACGATTCTAGAGTTGTACGAGCTTCTTGGGTTGGAGGACATTTAAAGCATTCACTGTAATACAGATAATGAAGGAAATTCGTTTGAACTATGGCCATATACTAGAAATTAATTTTTATGGTATTTATTCATTTCTTATTAATAGGGAAAAGTGTCGGTTTGGCTAAGATTTGGGGTCTAGTGTACCACATATCTGCTCAGGGAAGAGTGAGCAGCTGTTCGCCAAGTGGGGTGTACAAGATGAGCCTCTTTTGGCTTCTAGTTTTCTCTGCATATCTTGCAATAGCATCCTCTCTTGTGGAATTTCAAGGCATGTGTTTCAATGGCTTTTTAACTAGTTCTTTAACTTCTCTTTTGAGTAGATTCCTGCACCATAATTTACTATTTACTTTCCTTTGTCGTATAGCAGCTTTTTGCTTTA
Source organism: Mucuna pruriens (assembly GCA_025330945.1). Taxonomy (NCBI): domain Eukaryota; kingdom Viridiplantae; phylum Streptophyta; class Magnoliopsida; order Fabales; family Fabaceae; genus Mucuna; species Mucuna pruriens. The sequence goes on along the minus strand of JAENHJ010000533.1, from coordinate 6,053,633 downwards.
TTTTATTTTTTAATTTGTTAGAATATTACCTGATACCTAATTAAAGAAAGCAATCTTTTGAGCTTCATTTTCAATATTAGAATGAATTTCTGAATTTGTGCAAGTGTTGTCCAATTTATTTCAGATAATGATCCAAGGCAGAAGCAAGAGGGAATGCAGCTGAATTTGTATCATGTTAGAGGTCTTGACTCGTCTCAAACTTCTACATCACCATTTTCATTCTCTGACATGATCAGAAAAGATGAGGAGCGCTTGAGGTCTCTTCATTCCACATTAGCAAACAAGGATGGTGTCAGCAATTCTGACAAATTTGGGGGACCAAACCTTTTGAGCACACCATTGAAATCAGGTTTGTCAATTGGTTCAGGCAATTACTATGTGAAAATAGGAGTTGGCACCCCTGCCAAGTATTTCAGCATGATTGTAGACACTGGTAGCTCCCTCTCCTGGCTCCAGTGCCAGCCTTGTGTCATATACTGCCATCTCCAGGTTGACCCTATATTCACTCCTTCCTCATCCAAGACCTACAAAACCTTGCCATGTTCATCCTCTCAGTGCTCCTCTCTCAAGGACTCCACACTAAATGCCCCAAGTTGCTCAAATAAAACCAAGGCTTGTGTGTACAAAGCAAGCTATGGTGACACTTCTTTCTCAATTGGTTACTTGAGTCAAGATGTGCTAACCTTAACCCCATCAGAGGCACCATCAAGTTTTGTATATGGTTGTGGTCAGGACAATCAAGGCTTGTTTGGAAGGGCTGCAGGTATTGTTGGTCTAGCCAATGACAGGCTCTCCATGTTTGCACAATTGTCCAACAAATATGGCAATGCCTTCTCCTATTGTCTCCCCACATCTTTCTCAGCACCTAACTCTTCCCTATCAGGTTTCTTGTCCTTTGGAACCTCATCATTGGCATCATCATCACCATACAAGTTCACACCCTTGTTGAAGAATCCAAAGATTCCAAGCTTATACTTCCTTGATTTGACAACTATCACTGTGGCAGGAAAGCCACTGGAAGTGGCTGCCTCAAGCTACAAAGTGCCTACCATAATAGACTCTGGCACAGTAATTACAAGGCTCCCTGTGCCTGTCTACAATGCACTCAAAAAATCTTTTGTGATGATCATGTCCAAAAAGTATGCACAGGCCCAAGGATTTTCCATACTGGATACTTGCTTCAAGGGGAGTGTTAAGGAAATGTCAACAGTGCCTGAGATTCAGATTATATTTGGTGGGGGTGCTGGCCTAGCACTTAAGGCTCATAACACCCTTATAGAAATTGAGAAGGGTGTTACCTGTTTGGCCATTGCTGCTAGTTCTAACCCCATTTCCATTATTGGTAATTATCAACAACAGACATTCAAGGTGGCTTATGATGTTGCCAATTCCAAGATTGGATTTGCAGCTGCTGCCTGCCAGTGATCACAGGATACAATTTATCAAATGTTGTTTACAAATATTTGCTTTAATAAAGATTAATGATTATGTGCTGTATCTTAGTGAGCAAATAAGAGAAATGGCAATTAAATGCTCGCAAGAAACTTGCAATTGCTTTAGATTGAGTGGAATTTTTACTTTGAAAGTTAATAATATATATTGCATAGCGGCATGTATAGCTGCAGATTATGAACGTCTTATAAGGTAACCATTGCCACTGTTTTGCTGCTTCTTTCTGCCTTCTTAGTTGGCTAAGTTTATTATTGGAGTCAATCCTAAAGTATTTTTCTTTTACTGGAAACCAAAATATTTATTATATAGAAAATGTTATAAAAATTTTCTACTTAATTTACTTAAAATTAGTTCTAATCCTGATAGCTGATGTTAAGAAAATTATACATTATTTAGTATCAAACAAACCCTAATATTTCGATACTATAACTAACCATCTTTTTTTTTTCTTCAAAGAAACGAATCTCTATTTTGATAAGCATGATTCAAATAACTAAATGTATTTAGTTTTACAGTTGTGTTTAAAAACTAATTATTTTGATATTTTCAAACTAACAATAATAATTATTATTACAATTTTTTTAACTATCTATTTATAATATATAAATCTTAGGTTACACAATCATATACCATCACGTTGCTATACCTATATGTTGACATGTTGTCGTATGTTGTCACGTGATTATATTGTTTTTGCTTAGGTGTAAATTTCTCAACCCAATTCATCTCTTGTTCAGAATCAAACATGTTATTCTTATTTTTTTTTCTTCTTTTATGATTTTTTTATATTTTTTATTGATAATTGAATGTACTATTTAAAATGGTAGACAAAGATGGTATAAAGGTAAGTTTTTTTTTTTTTTTTATATATATAGTACTTCGATTTTTTTTTAATTCTTTTTTCTTCCTCTTTTCTTTCTTCTTTCTTTTTTTTATTTTTTTTAATTGACAATTGAAGATGCTATTAAAAATTATACACAAAGATAAAACAAAGATTTGTTTTTTTTTTTAAGGGTACTCCAATTTTTATTTTTGTTTTCTTAGAATGTGTTTAGTAAAATTAACTCATAAATTAACTGAAACTTATAAGTTATAAGTTAAGAGTTAAAAATAGAAAGTTTATTGAAATTATTTGATAAGATTAGTTAATAACCCAATTGATAAATATAAAATGACATATTTAGATATTTTATTTCTAAATTAAAAAAAGATAAAAAGATATTTCAAAACAATTAATGGTGATGTAAATGAAAAAACAAAAGAAGTGAGTACGTTTTAGAATTGTGTACAAAAGACGTTACAAATGTGAGTTTGTTTTCCATGGCATTTTGAGTTTTTGTTTTCTTAACTTTTTTTGCATGTTTCTTTTATTTTCTTTTTTTCTTTTTAATTTTTTTTACATTTTTGACTGACAATGTTGTTCAGGATTTTTTATGACACTTTATTTTTTAATTTTTAATTTTTCTTTTTACTTTTTTTTTTTTTTACATTTTCAATGACAATTGAAGGTGTTAAAGGAATAATTTTTTTAATTTTGAATACTCTTTTTACTTCTTCCTCTTTTGTTTCTAGTTTTGAAGGGAAGAGAATGAATCTTGCCCTTCCATTGTAAAATTGAGAATATCATGAGTTTTTTTTATTATATTTATATTTTTTACAAAGAATAAAAAAAATATGTTAAATGTAGAAGAAATTTTTGACCAAGAGATATTCACATAAAAATTATGACCCAAAATCAGTTATTTTTTATAATTTTTTTACCAAAAAATATTATTTTTTATTTCAATTTGTATTATGCATAATTTAATTTAATAATATATAATTATGCATGTCAATTTATATTATCTATAATTTAATAAATCTTATATATTTTTCATTAAATTTCTATTAATGTTGCATTAATTTTGTATATTAGAGAATACATATTATTTTGAATTAATTTTACTTAGCTATTATAATTTATTCATAGTTATTTAAATTTGTATTAAGTTAGCCATTGTATGTCTCCAGCAATTAAAGTATAATAATAATAGCAACTGTTATTTGAAATTCAAAAAATACTCACTAGATTTATATTTTTTCTCACAAAGAAATTAATCATATTGAGAGTTTATTTACCTTCCTTACTTCTCATATAAAATATTAATTATTTCATCTATTAATTAATATTTTTTATTTAAATAAAGACCTATTAACAAATATTATCAAATAAATAATCAATCATAATAAAAAAAATCAATGACATTAACATCTATGAATTCAAAAGACGCATCATCATATTCAAAGGAAGAAAATTTCAGACTTAAAAAATCCTTTAAGGAGAAAGAAAACTATAAAAAATATTGATTCATTTTGATATGAAGAGTCAATTTTGCTTCGAAGATTAACTAGGAGTACAATAAAAAAAAAAGTCAATGAGTCACTTTCCAAAAAAAAATGAGTAATAAACTATATTAAAATAGTTTATTATATTATCCTTTTATTGTATAATTTTTTTATGCTTCATTCACTTCAATTTTATTCTTACGGTTGACATCTTTGATTGAGTGACGTAAATTGTAGTTTAAAATTTCTCATAAAATATATAAAAAATATAAAATATTATGTGTTTAACTTATAGGAATGATTTTATCTTGTTTAATCATGGTTGTCTGTAGTAGAAAATACTTATGGTTTATAAAAAAAATATAAAAATGCTACTAGTCATTATTATTTTTTATCTTAACTTCATTTTGAGCAATTTAAGATATAATCTCATTTTAACTTTAATTTATGAATCCAACTTTATGAAATTAAATTTTTGTTCAAATGTCTTTTAAAATTTTATCAAATTAAAACATTATGGTAAATTTTTTTCACATTTTTTTTAAAACAAAGGTTGATATTGTAACTTATTTACAAATTATTATATCATTGTCTAATTTTTCTGTACCTTTGACAACTTTCTTAAGTTTTCAACAAATATTTCTAAAATTATTTTTTAAAAATTTATTAAAATTATTTTTAATTTCTTAAAATTATATCATATACATTTATTTTGAGTTTTTCTTCCTCTTTTCTTTCTTCTTTTTCTTTTTTACCTTTCTTATTTTTTTATTCACCCATAATTTTTTCCCCTGTCGATAGTCCAATGAATTCTAAATTATTTGAAACAAATATTAATATTATATTAAAGTTTTATTAAATTTTGTTAATTTCTTAAATTATATAAATATATATATATATATATATATATATATATATATATATATATATATATATATATATATATATATATATATATATATATATATATATATATATAAGTCACGCGGATTAATATCCGTTGATATTAATTTGTAAAATACATGCGTGTATATATATATATATATATATATATATATATATATATATATATATATATATATATATATATATATATATATATATATATATATATATATATATATATATATATATATATATATATATATATATATATATATATATATATATATATATATTCATGTAGGTATACGAACATTCATATATAAGGGGAGAAAGAAAAATGACCACATGTAACTTATATTAAAAATTATCTCATTCATATATATTTTTCAAATACATACACAAAGGAAAAAGAAGAAGGATTAAATTATACCAATCAAATTTATATTAAGAATTATTACACACATTCATTAAAAAAAAAGGAGAAAGAATAAAGATCATATTATACCAGTGTAATTTGTATTAAGAATTACATTATACATATAATTTTTTAAATATGTTTTAAAAATCATTTTTTAAATATATATGCATAATCTATTTGCTTATATAATTATAATATTATTATATTTATAAAATTAAATGTTATATTAATATTTCTGTCTAATTTATTTATATTATATTAATATGCATTTAAATTTTCCTTTTAAAACATGTTTGATAAATTCATTTTTATCAAATCTCAATTCTATAACAAAATTGTGATACATTATAATGGAAAAAAAAATATTTATTTATATATTTATATAATTTTTTATTAATAACATTAAATACTATATTAATATTCATTCTTAAGTTTATTTTATTTATAGAGAGTTTTAAAATATGTTTTATGTTTATTTATTCAAAAAAAGTACATCATACTATATAATAAAAATCTATTTGTTTAAATATGTCAAAATGTCTTGTGTAAGTAGCTTCCTTTCTCATACTTTGGAAATTGGAACATACTCTTGGCAAGGCTTAGAGAAGGGGAGTTCGCATAATTGAATTTATCAAATCAAGGGCATTCAAATAATTTAATTCCTTGTTTATAGTTCACCTTGGAGAAGAAAAAAAAATACTTCTAAAATTATTTGTTGGTGTTTTAAAGTTTGTAAAGCAAACAACACAAACCAATATAATATTTTGCTAGATCTAAAATTTACGATATCCAAAGCAAATTTGGAGCGAAATTGAAAGTTGAAGATTTGCAACGGTGTTAAGAATAACATTCTTGGCACTATATTAATATTCTCCATCCCAAAGGTCAGCAATGAACTTTGCTTGACCTTATCAATCTTTTCATAGTCAGCTTCTGTAAGTCACCAATCAAATATTTCCAAATTTTGCTTCATTCTCTTCTCTCCTTGTTGTAGCTCTTAACTGCAATTAATAATTATCCCTAACTCATACAATCATCTAAGAGATACCTATTACAAAAGAAAGAACTATCTTATTATTGACTCAATACATATATAACTATTTGTTAATGATACATAACAAATACGTAATCTAGTTATCAAAAGATTTTATCTATTATATATTTATTTATTTATTAGCTAATTAATGTTTATCATTATGCACCGCGAATATTATAATTTATAAATATGTAATAAATAATTAAGTAATACAAGTTTTCTTTGTTGTTACATACTATCGAACAATCTTCACTTTTCAATAGATGAACAATACAATATTTACTTTTGTAGTTGTAGACGCGTCCAGTTTTGAGAAAATTCCTGAAGTAAAACCAAATTACTTAATTACATCAACACGATTATTGGATTATTTGTTCTAATTTATTTCATCAAAATGTGAATTAAATACTGATTATGGGATTGAACTTTTGTGAGCATTAGATGAAAAAGGAAGGCTGAAGTAAAAATCATTACCTGATGAGAGCAACAGATTTGGCACGAGCCTCTGCAATTACCTTGAGAAATTCATTGTCCACAACATTATAATTGGATCCCCATGCGTTCCCTACTGATCCTAAAGGAGAGTATGCAATTATGGTTATACCTTTTGCTTCACAGTATTTTCTCAGCTTCTTTTGTTGCCTAGTAGGATTCATCTCAACCTGTTTGACGATAGAGTAACAAAAAAATATTGGGTTAACAAGTTTAATTAGTCTAAATTAAAAAGTGAAAAGATATCCAATACTACTTTGTGCTTTTCAAATTTTTTGCAACTGAAGTTGCTTACTCCAATGCATTTTGTAAGGCCTAGTTTTTGGCATTCCTCCATTTGTTTCAACACAACTTCTAGGTCAAATAACGTTAGAGCCTCTTCAGGACAAGGAAACTCCCAATTTCCAGGCCAGTGGACTAAATAAAGATCCAAATATTCCAATTTTAGAGAACTACAATAATTTTAGGTCCCATATAGACAAATTGTTTCAGTATATTATTCAAATGCATATGTACTAAACTATATGGAGTACACAAATACACAAAAGAAGTAGTGACCAACATAAAACAGAGTAAAAATTATTTCTACTAAGAAAAAATTGAGATATGAGATGCCAGACAAAACTTCCCATTTCCTTTGTGGAATAAAAACAATATTTATTCAATGCTCGGGTTGTTATAGTAAAATACTTGGGTATGTTTCATTTTTTTTTTTTTATGTTTGGCTTTATTTTTTATCTTTGAAAATTATTTCTCATATGTAATATTGATCTACATGACTCAAATAGTTGATAATTGTTTTATCATCATACCACTTGTAAGTGTCTTGACCTTGGAATATCCTTTTGTAAAATGTTCTTTTTTCAATGTGTTGTACACAACAATATTTTTCATAAACTCAAAAAAACAAAGAAATTGATTTGTTAAAAAAAAAAGAGAAATAGTATAACACTCTCATGCTAAAATAATAGTACCATCTTTTTATATTACATGACAAAGGATTTATAATTTAAATTATGATTCCTAATCATAATGATGATAAAATGAGATATGATGGTTAATATTTAAGGTCTCAAAGTATATATATATAGAAAGTTATTTAATGTTTGTATGTTGATTTAAAAATATTATGTAATTTTTTTCATTCAATCTAAATTTTTTATGTAAAATAATATAGTCTAAATTTATTTCTCTTACCTTTCATATGAAAACTTTGTGTGTATGTATTATACATGCATTTAAAAATGGTTGAAATGAAGGTAATTTATGTTGAGAATGTTAACAATTGAGGAGTTTTTCTTACCCAAGTGTTTTCTGTAGAGCAGGAAGAAGATAAGGAAAATTATGGGTGCACCAGAGTTTAGAAGTGATGAAGAGTTAATCTCTAGATCCTATGAGGCCAAGTTGAAGTGCTTCAGCTATGGCTTATGATGATAATCAAGACATGTTTTGGTGTCACAATGCAACTCCTCTACATGCCTACAAATTAACTGCTCCAGGACAACGAACTTTACATCTCCTTTTGTAGATATACAATTACTATAAAAATCAAAAATCATAATGTTTTGCATATGTCAGAGTTTTAGTTCATTCTCAATTAAATTACTTTCCAATTTAATTCATTTTTTTTTTACATATATCAGCATTTTTATTTATTAGGAATTCAATCTATTTATAAATTAGTTCCTTGTTCTAAACCCGATTCTACTTGTGTTTGGTAAAATATTTTTGTCATTAAAATTGTTGCCTTAAATTATTAGCAAAAATATTTCCTAACCTTAAGATTAATTCATTCTATTTCGTAACTAATTTTTTTCATGTATTTTTTTATAAAAAAATAATATTAAAACAAGTATAAGGTAAACTCACTTACAAAAAGCCCACAACACAAGGATCTCAAGAAAGATGAATTTTTTTTGTCATTAAAAATTAAAATTTCAGAGAAGCTAATATAAAAACAATTCTACAAATTAATTTATGTATAAAACTTTAATTTTAACTTATAAAAAATTATTTTATTTTTATTTTTATAAATATATTTATAAAAAAATTTATTCAAACCTACATTAAGATATTATACGATCGTCATGTCGACGCTAAACATATTTCAAAATGGCTTTTTGTTTTCTGCACAATAAAGATGTTTACACAATTCGTTCGGGTACTTATTGAAATATTTGGGAGATATGCTTAGACAAGAAGTGATAAATTAGCAAATTTTATAATGGGTTTTAACAAGAAAAGTCATTTGATTTAATTTTTATTGATTTTTTTTTCTGTGTACAATGGAGGTAACGAGGTTTGAACTTCAAACCTCATGCAACTTACTCCAACTCCTATCAATAAGATGATTATAGTGTTATTTTTTCATAACTTTAGTTTTCAAATTTAAATTTGATTTAATTGAATTTAATGTGAAGTGATTTAAAAATATTATTTTGTTGATTTGTATTCATTTTTATTTTTTAACAAACAAAAATAAATCTTAAAATATAGAATTAAATTCACGTATATGTATGTGTCATGTGTGACAAAGATAAAAAATTTAAATATCAAATATCATACCTGTGACATTATTATATTTATTTTTTAAACTAAAATTAAATACAATTCGCTTTCTTTCATTTGAGTACAATATCTACCTTTGGGAGAGAAACTTTAAGAATAGAATATTTGGACACAATCAATTATTTTGTAGCAATCTTCATTAATGAAAATAATAAAAAATAATAAGATAAATATATATTTTTTATTATGTTATAAGTATAAAATATTTATCAATTTCATTGATGATTAATTTCAACTCAAAAACTTGATTAATCACCTGATCTTAATTACATTTTTTTATTTACTCAAAACAGATATCTTATCAATTACCTATACTCAAATTCACTTTAAACAATGTAATATTGATAACACAATTAATATCACTATTAATATTATTATCTTATAAGTACTATAATTATAAAATAATCAACTGAACATTTCCTTATCTAATCAAAGTTTCAAATTTAAATTTGATTTAATTGAATTTAATGCAAAGTGATTTGAAAAGATTATTAATTTTGTTTTTATTAATTTTTACTTTTTAGTAAACATAAACAAATCTTAAAATATACAATTAAATTCACATATATGTACGTGTGACACAGATAAAAATTTTAAAGATCACATCTCATTTTCTTTTTTTCTGAGGGCCACTAAATCTCATATCGTATGACATCGTTATTATATTTATTTTTAAACTAAAATTAAATACTATCATAATTTTTTTTTTAATTTGAACATAATATCTAAAGACTTATATATATGTTTATTTTAGATGTTGCTGGTCTAATTTTTTGTTTTTGTTTTTTATTTTTAATTTTAAATTGTTATTTTTAATTCTACTGTAATATAACATTTTAACCGATCATGTATTTAATGAAAGGTGAAGTGGTTATAGTAAGTAACACCTTCTAATGTATTTAGTATTATGTTAGTATGTAAATTTCTAATTTTTTTTTTTTAGATCTTTAAAATGAATATTATTTATATACCTTAAAATTAATATTAGGGACAAAAATAGTAATTTCAAAATTTGAAAGAATGAAAATAAAAAAAAATATTTTATAGGGATCATAACTAAAATTCACTTATTTTATAAAAATAAAAAATAATAATTTAAAATTTTATAAAAATAAAAAAATTTACAAAACCAAAATCAAAACTCACTTTCATGTGTTTAAATTTAAGGAAAAAAAGTTACAGATAGAAGACATTTTAACATACACATATTTGGACACAATTAATTAATTAATTATTATTTAAAACAACCTTGATTAATAAAAATAGAAAAATAATAACATTAATTTTTTATTATTTTATAGATATAAAATATTCATCAATTTTATTAACGATTGATTATTGCGAGATAAATTAACTAATAATCTTTAATAAAATCTCTTTTTTCAACCATATATATTTTCTATTTATAAGACTCAAATTTGATACTTAAGAAATTTAAATATAGTTAATATTATTATCTTATAACTAATATAATTATAAAATAGTCAAGTAAACATTTCTTTATTTCATCATAATCAATGTTTCAAATGATTTGAAAATATATTATTTTTTGTTTTTATTATTTTTGTTTTTTAATAATTAAATCTTAAAATATATAATTAAGTTCACCTATATGTACGTACGTGTGATACAAATTTAATACCAAATCTTGTATCCTTTGACATTATTATATTTATTTATTAAACTAAAATTATATTATGATTCTCTTTCTTTATTTTGGTACAATATCTACATTTTGGGGGAAAATTTATGAATAAGAGAAATTATAACATACACTTATTTGAATTTAATATTTAAGAAGGAAGGATTGACTTTGATCAATCTCTTACTGATATTAATTCAAGTATGTTTAATGTGAATTAAGATATAATGTCTTAATTGTGGTGTAGTTTTCCATTTTAATTGAAACCTTGTCAATAGAGAGTATTTAAATGTAAAAGGCACTTCAATGCTAAGTTAATAATTATTTAATGATTATGATATTTATATTGTAAGTAAATATTAGCAACACTCTTTTAACACTTTCTTTCTAATTCTCATTATATTAATAGTTAAAATTTATTGAAATTTTTACTTGTTTATATCTTAATTTAGTAGTAAGAACCACAAAAATTTTATAATTTTTAATAAATTCTAATTAATAACACAAAAAAGTATTAAAAAGAAAAATATTAGAGAGAGTGTTGTCCACACACCTCTTAACGAAGAATGCTAGCAATGTTCTTTAACTACTCTTTGACACTATTTCAATAGGTAAGAACAATTAGCATGATGGCCGATTCTATGAGGTTTGGAAAAATGTTTTTTATTTTTATTTTAAAAATTACAAAAACGTTTATTCACTAAAAAAATTACAAAAATGTCACTTTATTTTTACTATATTTTTTATTTTTAAAATTTTGAATAAGAAATGATAAAAACAAAAAGGGTTTTTTTACTTGAAAAAATGTTTTACTTTTATTCTCTGATTTTAAAAATTATTGTAAATATGTCACTTTCTTTTCACTTTTTCTTTTATTTTCAAATATTTGTATCGAAAATAGTAAAAAAAAAAACACCATTTTATTATATTCATATTTTCTATGCAAAATATACATAATATAAAAAGTAATATAATATTTTTGTAATTATAATTGAAGATAGAAAACCTAAAATAGTGTTTCATCCAACTAAATCTTTGGGCCTGTTTGGATAAATACTTTCATAAATATTTATAGGAGAATAAAATAAGAAGAAAAAACAAGATAAAATTCTCCATATATGCTAAAATTAATTTATACATAAATTAAAATAAAATTTTAAAAAATTAATATAAGAAAATTTCTACAAAATAACTTATGTATAAGTTATTTTTAGAATTGACAAATGTACTAGTTTGACTTAACCCGATTTTCATTTTGGCCAGTATTTTGGTCAATTAGATTAGGCCAATTTAAGTTTAGTTTTTTTTTCTTTAAAACACCTAAAATTTTAAAAGAATTTTTTTTTAAAAAATCAAGTCAAACAAACTGATTTATTTTGGGTGAACTTTTTTAAAATCGAACTTGACCACGTGGGTCCAATATAAATTTCTTGAAGTAAAACCAACTTGACCCAAAAGACCAATGTGTGAACCCCGTTTAGTTAGACCCATTTTTCACTTCTAATTATTTTAGCTTATTAAAAGTTTAGTTTAATTTTTTATATATAAATACTTAAATTTTTATTAAACACCGTCCTTTGTTTATTGTTGCTTCTATGAAATTGAAGAGTATTGATTTTAAAAAGGGGCAGATTGTTGTACACAACTTTTTTAACAGTATTGGTGTCTCAAACAGAGTTGGCCTCGTGCATCTATCTCAAGTTGGAAAGACCAGTTCAATGTTTCATCCATGCTGTGGTTGGTATCAATGCAAAGAAAGTAGACATAATTGAGCAATCTCAATATTTCAATTAATGAACATACACAACTTCACATACATAAGACCATAGACACTTGAAATTAAAACGACAGATCTAGCATTAGAAAACACAATGAACGAATTAGTAGTAAAGCAAATCACCATTTAAGGGATTTCTTAAAAGAGCTATCTCAATATTTAAATGAAATATTTATTAGTCGATCTTCCACTTGAAAATATTCAAAACATCAGCAAGTTTTTGAATTAGAAATCAAATAAAACATGAATATATATATATATATATATATATGATTAGTCCTCTTATATATAAGAATTATATTTTTTCATCAATAAAATAATTAATTTATAGAAAGACAGCTCCTTTGTATATTAAAAAAAAGACTAAAAAAATAAATCATCTTTATATGAAATAATTTTATAATTTTTTTTCTTTTTTTATAGACTATATATATCTTCTATGAAGTGAGTATTACTTGAGTTAGATAAATATTATAAATAACAAAATTTTTTCTAAATATTTAATACAATTATATATTTAAGATTTAAATTCAACATCAGATAAAGTTAATCTGCGCATTAGGTAATTTTTCTTTTATCTTCTTGTTTCTTTTATTATACCAAAAATTGTACGGAGATAATCCATACAAACACAAATTCATATTCCTTTAAGTCCAAAATTAATGTCGCATATAAACTCAAGATAATTTTGTACAGACAAACTAGATATTCATATTCTTGCACAGACAGTCTCTAAGATGAATACAAACATGATGATTGTACGAAATCATATAGGTCCCTCATTAAAATTGCCTAGCTCTGTGCCCAAGTTAGGTATGGAAAATATTCTTTAAACTCACTCCATCCGTAAGACATTAGAGAGTCACATCACTAGGAGCCATGTGATATGATAACTTTATGCATTGCACGGAAATAATGGGGGGTTTGTCAGGTTATTTTCAACCATGTATTGCTAACAAGTCTCTCTCATCACTCGTGAAAACTTTCCACGTGTTACTGAAAAAAAAAAAAAAAAAGAGAAGCCACTACACTGTCACTAATTAAGGTAGATTAAGGCCTAAGTTAGATAAATGATTAGAAAATTAAAAAAAATCATTTTTTTTCTACTAAGTCTAAAATTAGCTATATATTTCAATATTTTTTAAAAAAATTCCCTCGTCAATATTTCTAATATAGTTAAGTTGATTTTAACTTATTAAAAAAATTAATTTTTTATAAATATTTATTAAAAAATTATTTAAATTAAACTTAAAAAGGTCACTTACAAAGAAGATAACTTTGGAATTAGATCCCATTCCCAACCAAATCTTCCAATTCTCTCTACTTTGATTCAAATTCTAAATAAGAAGTTTTATTATTAACAACATATTTAGTATAACGTTTGAATCAATATTTTTCATTTTAATTAATAGCATGTTTGGTTTCAGGTTGATATGATTTTTTATGTTTCAGACATAGTTCTTAGAAGCTAATAGTTATAGTCTTCATGTCTCAAACATGATTTTTTTTTTTAATGAGTGTTATTTTTAAATTAATTGAAGTAATTTTTTTTTAATGTTTCTAAACATATTAGACATAGTACTACTGAGTTTAGAATGATTCTTGGCATCGAATATCTCAACTCTTGCATCGATAAAGAATGTAAAAAAATGCGATACTTGATGTGAATTGTAGAATAACATAAATCATCAAGTATTTGAATGCAAGTTGCACTCGAAGTCATTAGGTTGAGGACACACTTGTTTGGGTGTCGCATATTATCACCCCAAAGCAAATATCTCATGTGCGCACGTAGAGTGAGTGGATGCTGACATTTCGTGGACATCGTCTCGTGGTTGGTTGAATATTGAATTCGTGACCGAGTGCACTGCGAAAAAATGGTGGACGAGTGATGCTAGAGATGAGTCAAGTGCGACCCTACCAAATCTAGACTCTTTGATCCTACATGCATCTATGTATGCTCCCAACAAGAACTCATGTCAAGGAATAAATTTTACATTTTTTCTTTGCACATTATGAGGTGCAAGCATGTGAACAAATAAGAAATTGACTGAATTTATTTTATTAGCGTTTAACTTAAGCAAGAAATTCAACCTCATTATTCAACCATATATGATTGTCGTAAAATTAATGACTGACTAGCTAGCTCTTGTCTTCCCAATTCAAATCCAATGAGTTTGCAATTCACCTCAATATTACCATACTAGATGCTTCGAATTCAACCATTTATTCAACAGCGAAAGAAACTAAAAGATTCAATTAAGACTACGAAACTATAGCCAAAGTACGTTAGAACGATCGAGCAGCATAAAGAAACATTAAGCTTATGTTACGAACAACAGACAACACTCGAACATTGAATATGACGTGAAATCCTTTTTTCCTTTCCTCCTTATACTGTTTTTCCAATTCCACAGCTAGCAGTTGAGCAATAATAAAAGACATAGCAAAAAATATAAGGCTATGTTTTTTATAGTGAGGTTTAATTTGAAGGTAAACAGAAAGGGGCAAGTTTATTATTTTTAAAATAAAATAATTATATAATATTTATAAAAAATAAGAAAAAAAATATTATGTTAATATGTTGTTTTGTTTATTTTATTTTAAAAACTATTCAATTAAGAATAAAAATTTGTCCTTCCTTTTCTCTGAAACTCCACTGAGATATACTCTGTCCAAAGCACAAATAATTCGGATTGCTTATAGTACAATTAACATAACTTTTGGAAGTGGATTTCAAGGTCAATTATAAGTGAAGTGTCATTTGAATGTAGTAAAGCTCCCTCCTAGTTCAACCTCAACAATTAGGTCAGTGTAAGAAGAGTGTCCAGTAACTAGGTTAGGGTAAGAAGAGGTCCAGTTTATAAGGAAGAGTTTAAATGTGTTTAGACAAGGGTAAGAAGTGTGTCCAGTGCAATCTACAAGAATGAGTTTAAATTCTTACTCATGCACTTTTAACTCTCTACTTACATTAACTTTTATTAATTTTATGTTTCGGTTTCTAGATCTTGAAATTACACATTTTAGTTCTTACATATCTCCTTTTAACTCTATTTTAGTCTTAATATTATGTGTATAACAACTCTATTAAACAAGAATGAGTGGTGTAAAATCACAAATTTATTGCTAAATTTATTGCAATGATAAAACAACCTTAAAAAAATTTATGAAATTTTTACCCAACGGAATTAAAATAATTTAAGAAACATTTTCATAAAAATAAAAATAATTAAAAATAAACTAAACAAGCCAAACTAGAAATTTCAGTTAAATTTATTTAAATAATTAAAATAAATAAAGCATGAAGAATTATATTTTTTTTATAAGCGAAGTGTGAGTTGCAAGTGGTGGAATCGATTGAAGTGGCGCATATAAAAGTGAGAAATTCCTATGAGAAATATCCCGGAAACTATAATGTTTTTAACGTAAACCAGAGTCCAAAGGTGAAAAAACATGGCGGGGGGGAATGTTTCGTCTCAACGATAATATTAGTTGGGTAGTTGCCAAATATCCATATTATTGTAGCAGGTCAAGCTGTACTTTCTCTTTTTCTTTTTAATGTGAACTCAACCACATGATTCTCCATAGGGCTCTACATCGTTGTTCTTTGCTCTACAATTAACAAAATTATTTGATTGGGATTATTTTGAAAATAAATAATTATTTTTTTCAAAAGGATTTCTCCAAAAACTAATTAAGATAAGTAACTATTTTTTTTCAAAATAAGCTGAACTAAATCTTTTATGTAAACAGCAATGATGAAGTGTAAAAAATAAACAGCATTTCGGGAGGTCGGAAAATTTGGGGTGTGTTTTTAAAAACTGTTTTACAAAATTATTTTCAAAAGATAAATTTTAGAAAGATATGAGAATGCAAAAAAGAGCATGTATAGAGAACTGAAAATAAAAAACTAAAACAACAATTTTACGTGCAAGTATTTTTATTTTTATTTTGAACTCATGCTATTTTGGATTCATAATAGTTGATAAGGGCCAGTCATCTAGTGAAGTCTCGGAAAGGAAGACAGCACAAACTTATCACACAAGGGAATAAACTGTTTTCAAGATTTTAACCCGTCATCTCATAAGTCACAAGCAACAACTTTATTGTTGCAAAAATAAAAGCATTCTCATTCTCTCAACGTATTCAACAGAAAGATTGAGATTTTTTTATTGAAAAGAACTTTTCACTTTTTTTTCATTAAAATTGTTTGCTTTATGACATAATAATTTTAGACTATTTAGAGAAAATATGATTAACAGATAATTATGTTTCTTAAACATATAATCATAGTTTTGATTAATAGATAACTGTGTTTCTTAAACATGCAATCATAGTTTTGATTTTTAAATTCGAATGTATTGAAAAAAAGTATTAGTTGAACTCTTAAATAAATTTTAATATTTGGAGAGATTAATATCTGATTTTGGACAATAACTATAGCATATCATGGAACCAACAAGTCAATCTTACCCGTAATTAGCTAATCATGTATGAACAAGAATTAGTTTACTTGGGCCTTCAGGGACTTTGAGGGACCCATTCCTTGCTGTCCAATTCATTTTTCTCCATTGATGTAACATGCATTTGATGGGGGTAGCGTGGTACACATTGCGTTGGCCACACTGCGTGGCAGTGTACAAAGACAATGGTACCATTATTTAATAAAGGTTTTAGGTGCAAAATTCAAAGTTATAATTTTAAATTAATTGTGGGTCCGACCCATATTTGATTGTCAAATGATATGTCTCTTGCAGACTCCTTATGCTGACCATCTCCAAAGTCCAAACCTTGAATTCAATACAAAGAGAAGGAAGAATCAGAGCTAGAACTGAAGATGAACAAGTGATGCATCCAAATCCAGAAAGCCAAGTAAGTTGATATATGTATGACACATGAGCACATTCTTTGTATCTTTCTCAATGATCATGGTCAGTGATGTTGGCAGAAAAGCTGTGCATATTGTTAATCTATCCATGGTCTTTTTATATGGAGAAAGAGAAAGTCATTATTTGCGCAAAACCCGGATAGGAAATGCAACTAACATTGAGCATTGTGCAACCAACATAAATTTATGCATATATGGCAAGGACAGTAGTAGATGGTATCATAGCACTTTTTAGACCTTAAATAAAGAATGATCATAATTGATTCTCCTTCTCCTTCTCCACCTTGGCCTATGTTATTACAATTTCACAAACAACTCCCAGATCTCAAATTAACAATTTGAAATCTGGCTCCACTTGTTCATTCTAAATATTTACCTACCCCCACTATTAGATATAAGTAGAACATAGTTCTAACACAATAATAGTACAGTGAGTGATCAAAAGCCAGTATTTAAAAATTTTAGGCTTCAGGGTCTACCCTTTATTAACCTAGTCATTTGAGATAATAAAATATCAGGTAATAAAGATGTACTCTAGTGTATTGCTGGATATTGCTTTTCATAGCTGAAAAGTGAAAAGTCTTGATGTCTAAAAGTGCCATGCTGGATTTTGATTTCATCTTAAAAGTTTCTTGTTTCAGGTTCATACCATTGCTTGTATTATCAAATGCCAAAGCCTATAAGGATTCTTCTGCTTTAGAGTAGCATTCGATTAAACACTTCTGTGACACCAGTTCTGTATATTTTGCAGGTGCATACTTGAGGTTTGGCACAAACTACTGGTAAGGCTTTCCCATGTAATCCTCTAAACTCTAGAGTTTGCTTATTTTCTTCTTATGTAACTTAACATTCTTTGTCTAAATATATGCCATTAAAAGTAATATGTAATGCTCCCTAGGAATTTGTTTCCATTTTGTGAATCTCCGTTTTCTATGTTAGATTCCCATGTTGATTAGTGACTACTGCAAATCAACTCTTGTTGCTTCTATCTCCTCTCACCCTTGTCAGGCGTGCCTTATCTACACACCATGGGGTGCATTTCTTCAAAAGTCATAGCCAGATCAATTAGTTTGCATGAAGAGAGAAGGAAGACATCACAGAGAACAACTAATGGTATTCCATTGCTGGAAGATTTAATCATCTCCACTAGTGGCAGTGACCAGTACCTTGCTCTTGTCTGCGCAGCTAACACAGTATCCAACAAACTGCACTCTGGGAGTCTTAGTTCTAACACATCCTCAAAACTGGCTATTGAACCTGCCAGTTCTCAAACTTTTGACAAGTTGAAGCCATCAGAAAGACTAGGTGAAGGAGAAAGGAAACAAGTTGAGAGTGATAAAAAGAACAGGTCCAAAAGTTGGCACCAGTTTCCACAGCATATTGTGCACTCTCTTGCTCAGGAGAGTTCATCTGGTTTTGAAGATAAACATGACTCGAGCTCCAAGGGTGCGGCACGTAGTAGGAGTTTTCACACACTGGAGGAATATGATGATATGGTTAATAGAACATGGTTGACCAAGTCCCTTGCAGATTATCAAAGTGAGTTTAATGATGAAGAAGATGCTGGTTCAGGAACTATCATGGACCTTCAGGTATCTGAACTTAAATCTAATACAACTCATCATGCTGAGGATAAGGATTGTGCCATCAAGAAGATGCAACCACCATGCTCAAACAAAAAATATTCATTGGAAGAAAGAAAAATAGTGAAGGAGACCAACAAATTGAGTGCAGCATCAGAAAGCAGCACAGTAGCTCCAAGTCCAAGTCCTAAAAGCCACATATCTAGTCCAGGTATTAAAAATGAGGAAGTGGTTCCAAGTCATAAAACAAACAGCATTGAGAAGGGAAAAAAGAGAAAAGCTGTGGCAAAGAGGTTAGAATCACTTAGAATCCCATCCAGTGTGGAATATCCAGCCATTGCTAGTCTTAGAGAATGGCTCCCTGCAGGTGGAATATACTCTCCTGAATCCTATGTCACCCCAAAATTTGGCAGTTATTCTATGATGGACATTAGCAATGAAAATGAATCCAGTGAGGATTCTATATTTAGTCCAGAGTTGGTGTCTGCCTTTGAACAATGTATGCAAAAACTTGAAGCTGAGGAAGAAACCATTCTGAAGCAAATTGTAGAGAATGTGGAAGAAAGTGAAGGAAGCAGCAGCCCCAAGAAAGAACACCATGCATAAAAGGTCGAACCCATACTTAAGGTGAATTTTGTTAATAACGGATTAATCATAGACAAAATTGCAATTTCTACCCCACTACTCTTATTTTTCACATCTTCAATGCCTGTATGCATGTGAATTTCCAGATCACATTTTTTTTAGAGAGTATTTTTGGGAAGAGGTGCCAATTTACATGGTAGTGAATGTAAATGTACGTTTGTTTCACATATGCCTACATCCAATGCCTTGACCACCTTTGTATATCATATCATAGTTATAAAATTTGGAGAAAACAACTTCATTAGAAAAGAAGTAACGTGAAGCTTTTGATTCTTTGATTCCTATAGAACTGATTTATACGGTTAGTATATTTTGATTTAATCTTGATATTTCTTTTCATCTCATTCAACATGAAACATTTTTGCGATACTATTCCACCTTGTCATAAAAACTGAAATCTTTGAGTGCTAATTGGAGTCTACAATAAACAGATTGTTGAGTTTCTTAACTAGAAATGAGAATCTATAGACCTTGGACCATGCACTAGCTAATAATTGAGTCAAAATTAGTCAAGTGTTATTGGAACCCTTTTCAACAAGCTCCCAGGGACGCGTTTCTTGTCTAACCACAACCAAACACGAGACTATGGTTCCAATTAGTCAGTTACGGGTTGCAATTGAATCAAGGGGCTATGATAGGTTTAACTGTTAGGCCTGATTTTAAGTAAAATTAATATAAACAAGTTTGACGCTTAGTTCATTAAGAAATAATAAGCCAATAGCATATACAACCAGTTTCTAATACTTTTTACTAATAAATTTTATTTATTTTCTGCAAGTGGAGAGGCCTGGCTCGATACGATAGACTAAGGGATACAAAAGAAATCCATTATCCGCTTGCCTACTTTAAAACTTTGTTTTCTCAGACAAAACTTCTTTGCCCCTCATCCCTTGCGGTTACGGTTACGGGGATAAGGCAAGGGGGGTTGTTTAAAATATGTTCCGAGACAAATATAGTTTGAGTCTAATTTTAGTTCATGTAATTTTTCAAGATTCATGTAATACTCAAAACCTTTCTTGTTTTGGTCTTCCATTACAAACAAACACTTATGTGATCCCATCCGACGTTGTCACATCAAGCGCCACATTAAAAAAATGTTTATGCAGCAACATCAGATGAAACCATGTAAACAACAAAAGATTAAAACATTACAGGATCATATATAAAAAATAGGAATCGCTGTATTTGCAAAGACAGAAAAATGTATTTAAGCCTATGGAACCATGTAAACATTTTTGTCACGAAAGGATAAAATAACAAAAGATTTGAACGTTACTAGATCATAAATATAAAACAAATAAAGACCTTACTCTTTTAAATTTAGGTCAATTTTGTTTCAGCTAAAAGTGCATTAACTCATTCTGAGATTCATCCAACCATGGAAAAGACATTCTCAGCTTCATACAGCACTAGTTACCAAAAGGTAGATGTGACCAACCAAATGCAGTAAAAGAGGAGGGGAAAAGAATGCATGTATAGACCTCTGTACAAACTTCCTTCACTTTATTACCATCGGAAGATTCAAAACAGACATTGGCGGTCAATGTTATTTAGCATGAAGATGTACATCAAACAACTGTAACACCCTCAACCCATACTCTACATTGTATGATGAGGCAATCCACTGCTTTTGCTTCTTTTGCTAAGATGGTACCACCATACTCAAATTCCTAAACACTAGACAACACAACATAAGCTGTAGGTACTTACAAGGTGTAGGGTTACAAATTTACAAGCAGTCAAGATACATGTAGTTTCTGCGCCGATTGAGCTGCAGAAGGCTTCCATAGGTGCGATCCCAAACACCAATAAAAAGTGATTCTGTGTCGGGGCTAAAGGATACACCGGAGATCTCCCCAAAAAAATCGATCTCTTGCTCCTTCTCAAACCCATGCTTTGCGTCGTAGACATGCACAAAGTCAGCAGGCTCGGCCGTTGCCATGAACTGCCCATCAGATGTGAAACGTATTGATCGTATAGCTCCAAGGTTGCCTTTAAGAACTGCAACAGATTTTGACAAGTTCCGAACATCCCAGACACGACATGTTTTGTCTTGGTTCCCAGTAGCAAATATGTGGCCATCAGGATGCCATGCAGATGCAAATGAGTAATCCAAGTGGCCATGTAAAGTGTTGATAGTCTACAAATACAACCAATTTAAAATTAGATATTTACACCTCTTTTGCACTTGGCACATCCACCCCCACCCTCATCCCATTCATGAGAGTCCTGTGAGAAATATACAGCCAGGAATATACAACATAGACAAAGAGAACATGCCAACCTTTCCCGTTTGCGAATCCACTAGTACCCCTTCTGGGTTGTCTCCAACAATTACAAGTTGTTTCCCATCAGGGCTCAATGAAGTATGCTGCAGAAAGAAATAACAAATTCATATTACCATTTATACCATTTACCAATAGACATTGGTATCATATTTTCCAACACTAGCAGAAGGCATCTACAATGCACATCCAACAAGAAAATAAGAATATATATTTAGAAACTGATAGAGACTGGAATTATTCAAGGCAGCTTACAATTCCTAAACAGTTCAACAGAGCCCAACAATCATAATGCTACATTTAAAATGCTAGAACAGAACTTTACAAAGCAACAAAGAACGAAAAGAAAAGAGGGAAAAAAATGTATCAACTCAGGCATAATTCAAATCAAACTGTAATCAAGCATTTGTTCTTAATAAAACATAATTCTGATTTCACACTTCTATCCCTCTTCCCATTCTCTTGTATCCTAAAGTAGTGCAAACTATCAAAGCCATGCCAATTCTAACAACAACCACCAAACCTTTTTCTACAAAGTAAGACCAATTGTAAATTTGTTAAAAATTCTGGCCTAGGTAAAGCAATAATGTCATGTCTACTATTTAAAACATGTAAAATCAAGTGGAAATACTAACATTTACTGGCCAAGGAAAGCAGAAATGCTTCAAAAGCTGAAATCTCTCCATATCAAAATCTCTAACTCCAGAGTCATTGTTTGAAGCCATGAAATGAACAGCTCCACTGATAGATTAATCAAAGGTTAGTAAGCAGCACTATTTGAGGGTTGTGCAGTGATTGCAAGCATCATATTAATAATTTAAAGCTCACAAAAACAAGGAAAAGGATAATAAGAAATCAGAGAAGAAAGACCTCGGATGGTCATAAATCTCCACAGCATTTGTGATTGCATTGTCCTCATATGTAGTTCGGGTACAAAAACTAACCCCAGGCCGGTCTAGGTACTGCAGGACAATACGTATGTGTCATCAATCAACATGAGATAACAAATACATCAATTTACAAGATCAAGGGAAAAAAATTTAAGGATGGCTTCAGATTAGTCCCATTTTGTTAAACAGTATCATTTCAATAAATCATATAAAGAAATAAAATCCTCCACATCTCAAAAACAAGGTTAAGATCTATATTGCATAGTAAGTTAGAGTATTAAAACCACATACTAATCTGGGCAACAAAAGCCTAAAAAAAGCAAACGAAATTGGTGCATGATAATCTTGGCGGCCATGTTACGTAGAAAACTAGAAGAGTTGTAGGTTTAGTACATCTGTTGAACAATGATAAGTATAAATAGTAATCACTGTAGATCAGAAAATTATAGGTACAAAAAACATACCTTGCAAATAAGCTCCCCTTGAAACCCTCCAGCAATCAACAAGTTATCCCGTACAGCCAGTGTACTAATTTGTGTCTGAGTGAATCCTTCCAAGAGGCTTCCAGGATGTTTCTATTAGCAAAACACACATTTGAAATATCAGATGTTTTTCTTAAGTGATGCTTTCAAGAGTAAAACTGTGAAAAAATCAAAAAATCATTACCTCACATGGAGCTACATGCCCTGATACATTCAAGACTTCAGATCTTTTAGAACTTAACGAAGACCAGTGAACGATTGAGTAATGTGAAACAAGATATACGTCATGTTTTGTTGTTGACCAAACCAAATTCCTCAACTGCAAATGACAAATCAGAGGTTTCACATAAATGTTGCTAAAACTATTGTCAACAACTACTTAATCAACATAAACATATATCCCATATAGCAAAACAAAGTGTCAGTTATGATAGGTATACATAGAGGCACATGTCATTCCACAAGAGACAAGAGGACATGGAGTGTAGACCAAACAAATCTTATCACATCCTCACATGATCAGAAGTAAAGAATTACTAAATTAACATACCTGAAAATGAAGTATTGTTGACTTCACAGATCTAGTGTTTTGCCAGAAATCATAATACTTTGCTCCTTTATCTGTTGCTTTGCATTCCTGTAGACAAGAGGAGAAAAAAGTATAGGGTCAGACAATATTTTCAAAAATCAAAACCACTACTCAAATGTCTCTAAACTAAGCAAAACATATTTACCTTTTCTGACATTTCCCCTGATTGTGGTATATTTTCGTAATTCTTGTACTGCTCTAGTCTAGTTTGTCTATATTTTTCACGACTAATGCTCAACCTATCCCAAGGTATACCTTGGATATCCTTCCCCCTCCTAGCTTCTGCGGCAGTGGTATCTGTTATTCGGTTTTCCTGCAACAGGGAACCCAAAGCCACCATCCCAAGCAAAGTGCAAGATAATGGAAATATTATGTTAATGGCAAAATTGTAGTAAATATTAATCAAGTAAACTAAAGCTGTCCAATAAAACCAGAAGGCAGCAACTACATATGCGATAACATTGAATAAGGGCTTCACAGTTAAAATGAGTAAACAAGGTTTTGCTTATGAGTCGAAACAAACCAAAGGGTCGTATTCGTAGTCGTCATCATCATCCGAATCTGATTCACCAAATGCTCTGCCACGAAAATACATATCATCTTCTACCTCTGCCATTTCATTATCATCTGCAGCGTAGTCCATATCATCACCATGGTATTGAGACATTTTTCCTGATGCCGATCCGATTTTGATACTTGATAACTAGTTCATAAGGGGAGTGCGCTAAAATGAGTTGAAAAAAATCACCAAGTGAAAGAAAATAGACATCAAATTCTACAACCTAGAAACCGCAGATACTAAGTTTAAATTTTATAAAGAATACAAAATTCAAACACACCAAATTCTTTATGCACTAGAAACTACAGATACTATTGTTTCAATTTTACAGGGCAAAGAAAACCACCTAGAGATATCTAGCACCAAGAAGAAATTTTAACAAACCCTAAAACCAAATACTTTTCTTTTCTTTTCTTTTCTTTTTAAAATTCCCATCCCGTCTCATTAGATTCTAAACCTAAACTGACAAGCAAAGCTTCAGAGCAACAAAACATCAATTTCAGAAATTTTCAACTACCCCATGAAATGAATTGGGACATGTAGATACATAACACAAGAAAAAAAATCTTTTGTAACTAGATTCAAAAAAAAAAAAAAGGTCTCCGAAAACAAACCTCGAAAACCCAAAAATAAATTAAAGCATAGCTAACCGCAGACGAACTAGCAGCAAAAATATACAAACGGAATTAAAAAAGCAAACTTTATGGCAGAAAAAGAATAATTAAATTAAGAAAATTAAAAGGGGCGAAGGAATTGCAATTCATTGAGGAATGATGAAAAAGGGGTTAATGGGTTAAAAAAATTCCGACCTATTTTCCCCCCTCTTTTTCTGGGTTCGTGAATCCAAGGGAGAAGCAGCACCTTGTGGTTGAGAAGTTGTTGGATCTTGGTGATAAGGACCTGAATCTGATCTGCGCATACAAATGAAGCAGATTTGCAAAAATATATAGATAATAATAACTGCACCTTCGATTCTCTGATTCATAAAATCAGAAAGAGATTAATGTGTAAGATTTTTTTTTCTTATATCAAGGAGGAGGCGTGAACATGGATAATAGAGCCTTGAAATTTCCAATAATTTTCTTTTACCAAAAAATTTAGGAAAAAAATATATGACTTGGGATGAGTTTTATAATAATAATAATAATAATAATAATAATAATTTTATTGTTTAAAATGTTATAAACATAGATTAAGAAATACTAATTAATTTCTTATTTTTATTGAAAATATTTGTAATTTTCTAATATATTATTTATTCCTCTTATTTATTATTATAACATTTCAAATATTATTATTTAAAATAAATAATACATGTATCAACAATATACACATAATTTATATATTATATAGTCACAAACTATTATTTTTAATAAATTTAATGACTTTTATAAAAATTACTTTAAAAATCGTATAGGGATTTTTTTTTATTGGAAGAGACTATAAAAATTTTATATTCACAACATGACAAACTAAAATTATTGAGTGTGTGAAGTGATCAATTGATGCATAGTTTTTTAAGTTTAATTAATTATTTTGAACATGCAATTGTGATATTTACTAATAAAAAAAATTTAATCACAAATATCATTCAACTTAAGCATAATTGGCTTTAGTAAGATAATATATAATTTTTAAAAGAAGTGTAAACTAAATTTTAATTTTGAGAGTGGTACATATATTTAAAGTTAAATGTGCCACAATCATAATTGCTTATAAAAGAAGATATTTGTCGGTTTGTTGATTATGAAAAAAAATATTGTTTATATCTTATTTAAGGATATAATCAAGAAAATAGTAAATAAAATTATAGTTTATTTTTTTACACATAGTTAATATTAAAACTATTACATTATTAATAAATTAAAAATATCTCAAATATAACTTTTAAAATTATTATTATAAAATAACTATGATTGGATCATAATATAAAAATATCATATTATTAATATATTTTAGTTAAATTTTTAATGATATTTTAAAATTTTAAATGATAAATAAATAAATATAAATTTTATTTTGAAATTGACAGATAAAAAATAAAGATTTTTTAAGTAAAGTTCTAATCAAATATCTTAAAACACTAATTAAATATTTAAAAATAAAAATTACTAATACATTCTACCATGACTTTAATTAATATATATATATCCGTCACAAGTTATAATAAAAAATTTATTAATTTCTTAATCAATATTCTCCTAATATCCATTAACAACACTTTTTTAAAAGATAAATAGTTCAAAAGAAATAATATACAAGAAAATTTTTAGTACTATATTTTTTAATTTAATTTTTAATCTTTATACAACATTCTAAAATAATGTTTATTTATAAGGAGGACTGGAAGAGTATTTTAAAATTATTTAAAACTAATATAAAAATAAAAAAATATCTATTACAAGTATCTCCATAATAACAGTTCAATTTGGATTGGATAAGAATACCATTATAAGTGACAAAAATATTTTTTCAATTATTTAACACAATTAGATACTAACATGAATTCAAAACTATTAGTTTAAGTTTAAAATCTACATGTTCAATGATCAATTAAAAAATAATACAATAACATGTGAAAATAAGAAAAATAAATATAGTATGTAATTTAAAATAAAAAAATTACATATATTGAAACTGACAAATAAATAAATTTTATCTCAAAAATAATATGTAACTATAGACAGCTGTCAATTTGGCCAGCAATGGCTGATTTATTATTTTGTTTAGTTGTTTTTTTAACAAGTAAATAGGAATAAAAATGAGCTTTTGGCAGTTTTTTTTTGGGGCATTTTGGCTGAGATTATATGCTTTTTTCGAGAAATAAATATTCTAGTAGTTATTAAATTGTAAAAAAAAATTGTTGTTAAAGTGATGTGGCAGTTGAAAGATCGTGATGATTTTAAGAGTTAAGAACTAAATTTTAGGTTAAAAACTAGGACAAATAATTTTTCCTAACAAAATTTGCTCCACTAAAATAATAACTCGAATTATTTCCAAGTGGATTGATTGGGTATCAAACCAAAATGTTTTGATGTTGACCAACCAAATTCCTCAACTGCAAATGACAAATCAGAGGTTTCAGATAAATGGTACTAAAACTATTGCCAACAATTGCTTAATCTAAAGTTCCACAAGGAAATAGAAAACATAAACATATATCCCATATAGCAAAACAAAGTGTCAGTTATCACAGGTTTACATAGAGGCACATGTCATTCCACAAGAGACAAGAGGACATGGAGTGTAGACTAAACAAATCTTATCACATCCTCACATGATTAGAAGTAAAGAATCACTAAATTAACATACCTGAAAATGAAGTATTGTTGACTTACAGATCTAGTGTTTTGCCAGAAATCATAATACTTCCCCCCTTTATCTGTTGCTTTGCATTCCTGTAAACAAGAGGAACAAAAAGTATAGGGTCAAACAATATTTTCAAAATCACTACTCAAATGCCTTTAAACTAAGCAAAACATATTTACCTTTTCTGACATTTCCCCTGATTGTGGTATATTTTCATAATTCTTGTACTGTTCTAGATAATGCTCAACCTATCCCAAGGTATATCTTGGATATCCTTCCCCCATTTAGTTTCAGCAGCAGTGGTATCTGTTATTGGGTTTTCCTGCAACTGGGAACCCAAAGCCTCCATCCCAAGAAAAATGCAACAAAACAGAAATATTATGTTAATGGCCATATTGTAGTAAATATTAATCATGTAAACTAAAGTTGTACAATAAAACCAGAAGGCAGCAACTACATATATGATAATACATGGCACATATGCGCGCACGCACACATAACATTGAATAAGGGCTTCACAGTTAAAATGAGCAAACAAGGTTTTGCTTATGAGTTGAAACAAACCAAAGGGTCGTATTCATAGTAATCTTCTACCTCTGACATTTCATTATCGTCTGCCACGTACTTTATTTCATCGCCATGGTGTTGAGACATGTTTCTGATGCCGTTCAGATTTTGATACTTGATATCTAGTTCATAAAGGGAATGTGCTAAAATGAGTTGAAAAAAATCACTAAGTGAAAGAAAATAACCATCAAACTCTACGACCTAGACAATGCAGATACTAAGTTTAAATTTTATAAAGAATACAAAATCCAAACACACCAAATTCTTTATGCACTAGAAACTGCAGATACTATTGTTTCATTTTTAAATGGCAAAGAACACCACCTGGAGATATTTAGCAACAAGAAGAACTTTAAACAAACCCTAAAACCAAAATATTTTATTTTATTTTTTATTTTTTAAAATTCCCATCTCATCTCATTTAGATTCTAAACCTAAACTGACAACCTAAGCAAAAACAAGCAAAGCTTGAGAGCAAGATAACATTAACTAGTGAAAATTTCAATTACCCCATGAAATGAATTGCAACATGCACATACATAACAAAAAAATCTATTTACTTTCACTAGATGCCGAACTCAATACAACGGTTTCACATGGTCTTGGAAAACAAACCTCTAAACTCAAAACCAATAAATTAAAGCATAGCTAACCGGAGATGAACTAGCAGCAAATATATACAAACAGAATTAAAAAAGCAAACATTAAGGGAGAAAAAGGAAAATTGAATTAGGGAAATTAAAAGAGGTGAAGAAATTGCAATTCATTGCTGGAACGATGAAGAAGGGGTTAATGGGTACATAATTTTCCTAACCTTTTTTGGAAGTTATCTGGTTTGGAGAATTGAATTAGAAGGGAAAAGCAGCTTCTCGTGATTGAAAGCATCTTCTTCTATGGTGGAGAAGCACATCAAGGGCCCCACCGGTTGACTAATAATTTGACCGTACATAGGAGGTAAAAAACGCTTTTAATAGGTTATTTAGTTCTCTTTTAAAGGTTATTGAAATGCAAATAAGTCCCTATGACAAGTATTTAATTTTGTGAGTTGCAGATTTTGGGATTATCTGTAAGTATAAAGAAGGATGTTTACTAGCAACTACTGATGCAATCTGAGTATATCTTCTGCAGAGTCTAACTAGTCATTTGAAACAAAACAGTTTGTAATCTGGTTTGAAGAACAATTTTTGGTAACTGATCAGCATCATCATAACTAAACAAGTTTCAGCATCACTGTAGCTGTGATTTTATAGCAGTGATTTTGATGCTTGAAAGGTGTCATATTTTTCCTCCACTGAAACAATTTCTGAAATTTTAAAACTAATCCATAACATGATTTTAGGGTTCAGGGTTCCCAAAAATAGCATAAAAGAGAATTTGATGAACCCTCCTTCCTTATGCAAATTCTTCAACAACGCAAATCCAATGGATACGAAGAGGAAGACAGAACAAGTGAAGAAACAAAAGCAACCGCCCTAACCCTAACCCTAACCAAACCAAACCAGTACCAATAAAAAAGAAGAAAATTATGGGGTTTAATTAGATCAGGATTTTAAGACTTTTTTAAGATAAATTTTTTTTTAATATTCAAAAGATTTTAAAATATTATAAATAAGTTTATTTAAAATATTATAAACTAAACTTTGTGGTATTCAATTAAGATTATTAAAATTTATTTAAAAATAATAAAAAAATATAGTGATATTTAATTAGGATAATTAAGTTCGGTCAAGAAGATAACAAAATTTAGTAGTAATCAATTACAATTATATAAAAAATCTTCTTATATTTAAAAATATAGAAATTTCAATGAATTATTTCGTAAGATGAATTTTTTGACTTTTTAGTATCATGTTGATCTAGTAATCTCACCAAAAATCTTAAAACTTTTTTTTACTTATGTTAAACTTTTCTTTTCTTTTTCACATGAAAATTTTTTTATCTTGATAATTTTTTTCTTTCAATCCTACATGTCTTCTCTCTTTTCTGTAATTAGTTTGTTTTTATTTTTATCAGATTGTTTAATCGAATTTACTGTGTGTATTAAATATTGTGCAATACTTTTTTTTTGACATCTATTGTGTAATGTTTTTTTTAGCATCAATTACGCTAAGAAATTGTTATTATATATAAGATGATTGTTATTATATATGATTATAAAATTGTTGAATGGATGATCATAACAATAATGTTTTCATAATACCAAATCACTATGAATAACCCTATTTGCCTCCATCACTTTAGTAGTGTAGTTTACCATCTCATTTTCCTATAAATTTAAAGACTCTCACTAAAAAAATCAAGTAATTATAACTCTCTTAGAACTACCTATAAAACAAAAGTTTTAGAAAACATCTTTGGTGACATTGAAACTATGGCTAGATTTTGAAAAAAATATCTAATGAATAAAAAAACAAAAAGAAGAAAAATAATATTATAAAAAATCATAAATTTAAATAATAAAACTCCTTGCATGCCTGATGACAAAACTCATTAAGACACCATTATCAGCATACAAAATAGTGGCCAATTGTTTCCACCCGAATGAGCATGATAATGTGGGCAACCTGCTCAGGTGATAATGCCACTAATTCGTCTTATAGCTTAAAATTACCTGGGAGGAGGGGTATTTTTAAATGATTTCAAATTAATAAAAAAAATTAAACAAATAGTTTAGTAATAATATTTGAAAATAAGAAAGAAGTATGTACTATGTACTTTAAAAATGAAAATTTACATATTTTTTAAACCAACTTAAGTAAATAATACTTAAATACACATTTAGTTACCATATCACAATTATGCTAATAGAAAAATAAAATGCAAAGATGTTAAAGATGAAATTAGAATCCCACCCTAAACTTCAACTACAATACAAAATAACTAGTAATTAACTTGAGGCTAATGGAAATTTTAATATATAAACAAAATTTGTAATATATATACTTCAAATGGCAACTTGAATTGCACGTACATTTATTATTATTAAATAAAAATCATATATATGTTATTAATAATGATAATATTATTGATAAATAAATACTAATAATAAGTATTTTTTAAAATATTTTGAAATTATATAACTTTTGAACTATTTACTTAGTGAAAAAATAGATTATGTATGATAATATAAAATATATTATATTATCATTTAATCATATACATATATTATACGATAAGTTTATTAATTTTATAATAGTTAATTTAAATGTCACAATAATGATAATTTGTGATTTAATAATAATGTAAAATAATTTTATACTATCAATACATGACTATTAAAATTTTAATTTATATATATTATAATTTTTATTTATGTATCAAAAATATATATTTATTATTAGTAAATAAGAAAATTTAATTTAAATTAAAAAAATAAACATATATTTATTACTACTAAATAAAAACACACAAACATATATATATATATATATTATAGTATTAATAATATTATTAGTATATTTATAAATGAACTAATAATTTAAATTTAATATATGTATATATTAATATATTTTATAAAATATAAATATATTAGATATTATATAAAAATATTAGAAGATTAATTGAAAATATGTGATATAAATACAAATTTTAGTGACTAAAATATACAAATTAAATACTCAATATTTATAATTATTAATTTATTAACTTATCTATTAATATACTAATAATTAAGGGTGTTCCGGATAAGTTTTAGGATAATATTTTCAGAAACAGAGGTTTTCTAAAAAAAAAAAAGAATATATAAATTTATATTTTATATTCTATTTTTTATTATATATATTAATATATTATTTTATCAAAATTTCAAATTTTTTATTTTTATAAGAGATGTTATTGATATTTCAAATTTAAAATTTTATTTCAAAAATTGTATTTTTTGAATTGGTTTTATAAAAAAAAGTCATATGATACAAAAACAAAAATAATATACTATTCAATTTAATTTGAGATTTTTTTTAAATCAAATTTAATAAATTATGATTTAAGTTGGATTGAATGATTCGATTTCCATCGATACATTTTATCAATATTTTAATTTGATGTTACCCAAAATTTTTAACTCAAATATTAAATATTATTTTCAAGTCTATATATACTAATAACTAATTTAAAAACAAAAATATAAGAGATAAAAATGAAATATAGTAATTAATCGATTAATTATCTTATAATATAATTTATTTTTCTTAAGAAGATAGTATCATCGGTATGTTTTGAATAAGATAAGGTATATATAGTTTTATTATGTTAGTTACTTACATAAGTATAATAAAAATATCAACAAAATATAAAAACATAAAAAAATATAAAAGTTATACATGAAACACATAATAAAAAATATAAATTTTATTTTGATTGATTTGGTTTTGTAAATTCCTTCCAAAAATTCAATCTGATCCGGTCACAAGAAAACGGGCAAAATCAATAAAAAATTTTGATTTTTTATTGTTTTTAATTTTTTTATATGGATTTATAGTTTTATTTTCAGAAATTAACATAGTAAAATTAATAATATTATTATATATATAAATATTTTTAGTTAATAATAATAAGTATACGTGGAACTTTTGTTTTCTATTTAGACTTTCATATATTTATGGAAGGAACTAATATTTTGAGTGACCGCAAGTTGTTAAAAACCTTTTCAAGAGTCTCTTAAGAACCCAAAAGGGTTGGTGAAATTGAAAACATAAAAAGAAAAAATAATATTAGGAGAAAGGGAAAGAGAAAGTTATGTATATTTAAAATGATTTAAGAGAAATAGTTAATAACGCAGAGAGTGATAGGAAGTAGAATGTTGTGGAGCTGAGTGGTAGGAGACACAACACAAGAGGGCAAAAGAGGAAAGCCCGTGCCTTTGGCTGTGTGTGAGATGCATTCCGTTATCTGCACCACCGCCGTTTCACCCAACCACAACCACTCCGGTCACCTTCGGAACCCTAATCGATTACGCGCCAAATCCTCTCTGCTCATTCAGAAACAGGACACCCAACTCGCCCAGCCCCTCTCCGACTCCGTCTCTCGCCGCCTCATTCTTCTTCGCCATGCTAAGAGTTCCTGGGAAAATCGCTCCCTCCGCGGTTAACTCTCAAACTTTGCCCCTTTAGGAATTTGGAATGGAAACGGAATAAATGTTATTGCCTTTTGCGTTTCCGTTGTTAAACTCTCCAATTCCATTACCTTATCCGTGTGAATAATGTTTCTGTTTTTGTCAGGCTCCTAGCTTCATGGAATTTTTCTTTTTGGCTTAAGTACTTTTCTGTTCATGTAAATAGATTTAATTATTTTCTATGCACTAATTTAGTCAACTGACCTGAAAATATGGTAGGTTGGACTTTTAAGATTAACAAACTTAACATTTATCTCAATTTGTGTTGTGGTTCAATCTAGTGTTGCCAAGTAAGCACTTATGTAACGTAGAATTGACACGTGGCAACACCTAAAGGAGTCATGTAAGTGTTTTTGTAACTGAAAGACTAAAACCAAAGGTTGGAATATTGTAGGTATTACAAAAAAGAATTATAGAGACTAAAAGTGGTAAATTATATGTATTTAACTTTTTTTTAAGAATTTGAAAGGAAAATAAATGGAAAATGTTTTTTTTTTTTTTTTTTTTTTTGCAGACCATGACCGTCCTCTGAGCAAGTCTGGGAAAGAAGATGCTGTGCGAATTTCCCTTAAGCTGCAACAGCTGGGTTGGATTCCTGAACTTATCTTGTCTAGGTTAGCAATATTGTGTCTCTTGTTTGTATTATGACATTTGAATTTGAGGCTCATTGGGATGAATATTCCTTTTGGGTTCTATATTGATTTCTGGTGTTGCAGTGATGCAGCACGGACTAAGGAGACGCTTAGGATAATGCAGGAGCAAGTGCAGGAGCTGGTGGAAGCTGAGGTTCATTTTGTTTCTAGTTTTTATTCAATTGCAGCTATGGATGGGCAAACCGCGGAGCACCTTCGAAAGGTTATTTGTAGATATTCAAAGGATGAGATACTTACTGTCATGTGAGTATCTACAAATTCCAGCCTTTTAGGGTGGTTTCTATTTTTATTTGTCTTGGTATTTGACGGTGGAGGTCGATGATTAAAGCTACATTAGAAATATGTCTTTGAAGGTGGAGGTCAATGATTGAAGCTACATTAGAAATATGTCTTTGAATTTTTTCATGCTAGGACAACCTGTGGACACAGACAATGTAGCTATTCAATACTTTAGTTGATGCTATATTTGTAGATTGAATTTGCTGTAACTGAAATCACATGTGGATGTCAAATACAGAACGTCAATAGAGTTACATTTCAAATTTCCCTTTTTCATATCCATTTGTTTTGAACTATTTGAGCAATGTTTTGAACTTCCAACAACGAGGATTGAAATGCATATTGTTTAACTCTTCTGTTGGTTGAATCTAGCCTGGAGATCACCCTATGTGGGTAGGGGGTTGTTATCTCAATCATTTAATATAAAGCCTATGCTTAATGAAGCAATCCAGCTCATTTTCAAGGATTCACCAAGGGCTCTTTATTTTTTTTTTGAACAATATCTTCTCATTTGCTTTTTAAGAAACAAAATTTGATACTTACTAACTAAGATTGATAATATCTGATGGACATTTGATCATTGAGTGGTATACAGGTGCATGGGACATAATAAGGGGTGGGAAGAAGCAGCATCAATGCTTTCTGGGGCCTCTGTGGAATTAAAGACATGCAATGCTGCACTGCTTGAGACTGCTGGAAAATCTTGGGATGAGGTTTGATTTCATTACCTTGCACAACTGCATGTAGTGTATTTTCTTTCGAGGCAATTTACTATCTCCCATTGAATATTAGGTGCTATCTATCAATGATTACCTCTTTTTTATACTTATGAAATTCAGTTATTCTACTAAACTATTCACTGGTCACCACTCCCTGGAAATTACTCCTTCCCCTATATCTGATAAAATTGTGAGCTCTAATGTGTTACCTTAATTGTAACCCAAGATAGTTAGTCATTGCTTCTATGAATTTCCACAAAGTTGCTTCTTTAAAACTAGTTGCTATTATGCCTGACATTTGCCCCCCAAAAAAGTAATCAGTGAGACTTTACTGAACACATTTTGTTTTTGGAAACAGATTAATTGTGTTGACCACAATTGTCATCTTCTAAATTTTGAGGTCTTAAAAAAGGAAAATAAAAAGAGATGATCTTATTTTGTGTTAAAAAGGTCAATAATACATTATGTTTTAGTTTAAACTCTAAATCCTTGGTATACCTGGATTTGCCGCCTTCTACAATCAGCTACAAAGCTTTAGTATTTGATGCCAGAGTAGTGGTAAGAGGTATAAGTTTGGAAGTTTGTACCATCATTACAACCCTTCCCCCCACCACCCAAAAAGTGCTACAAAATGAGTTAGAAAACACACCTTGATAGGTGTGATTTGATCTTTTAGTTTATTTTTACTTGGATAAAAAGAAAAGAAAAACTTAATTACTTGTATATCTTGGAACAGTGCAAGGTTTTCATTTAATATTATGTTAGCTTCCAAAAGGTAAAAATATTCAACTTTGAAGTACAAAAAGATGTGCATCTAACATAGTATCTTACAGGCATTTGCCACCGCAGGATTTGGTGGATGGAAGCTTCAGGGCATAGTAACACCAAGTAGCTAGCTAGTTGAAATTTTCCATACTTGGTAAACTTACAAATAGATATGCAAGAGGTTGGAAGCTTCATTACTTGTTTTAGGAACCCAAAAGGCCTCAGTTAAGTTAAGGTTACGGAGCTGATGGCTTTTGAGAGTATACTGGAGGAAAGACGGAAAATAATGCCAAAAGCCTCAGTTAGATCTGTTTAATTAGCAGCTATGAATTGTTTACATGGTGATTCAAGATGAAACATTGCTGAGGATAATGTGCAGGATCTCAGTCCTTCATATGCTGTTTGGTGTTGAGCATTTTGTTCATTGAAGTGAACTCATGCTTCTCAGTGGTTGTTGATTATTCATAAACAACTACAAGTTTCCGAAGAAAAAAATATTGCTTCTGTAAATCATATGATGTGGAAAAAAAATAAATATTACTTGTTACTTTACTCCCCCTTTATCCCTTCTCTTCTTCCACCTTGATAAAAAGACTGAAAATCTGTTTTGAAATACCAAGATGGTATTGGTTAATGATTATCAGCAACCTAAAAGACAAGAAGCCTTGGCTTAAATTCAGATTGAAGTGCAAGATATTTGATTTTGTTTTCAAAATTAACTAGTGCAAATTTCTTCTTGTGAAGTTTAGTTCAAAAGATTGAGGAATTAGCTGGGCACGCTTCGCGTATCAAGATTATGGGCATGTTGGATTAAACAGTTAAAAAATGTGATTTTAAGGATATGGTTATAATTATAAAATTGCTTTTTATCTTGAAAGTTAATTATAATTACAATTTTTTTTCCCGAAGATACTTAAAGTAGTTCCTTAAAATAATGAGGAATGTGATTTTTTATTTATTTTGGTTTTTCTTCAAAAATACAAATAAACATACTGACATATTTTGAAAGTGATTTTTTCTAAAATAAAAGGGATTTTTAATGAAGAAGCTGAAACAAGAACTTTATGTCTGGTTGGACGAAAAGGGTGTGTGGCGAGAGGTGCCTAAAAAGAATTTAAAAATATGTGCAGTTACAGAAAACTTCAAGGTAGATTATAGGGCGCACATCTTACGAAACTTGTGTGGACAATTTTACCGGTACTATTCTATTCTGCGGTTAATTTCTTTTTTTACCATAATGAAATGAACTTATCGTAGTGTGTCTTTGGAATACGTTAATTTTTAAATGAGGTATTTTTAACAAGTTCTATAAATACACTCCAATGCATCTTTGGATTACGTTAATTCTTCATTGGCACCAAGGTTGCTATTTACAACAATCCCCCTCCTCCATTACAAGAATAACGGGTGTCAACTTGGAAGCTATTTATTTTCCCATAGCATGGTTAATGTTCGAGCTCTTGGATATATATATTAATTAATTATGAGAGATTGGTGTCTTAAATAAATTTAAAAATACTTTGAAAGATTAGTCTATGATTATTTCATGAGAAACATTTTAAGTTTACACTTGAATAAAAAATTGTGCTTTTGTAAAAACATAAAACAAGAACCGTAAATGTAATAATTACTATGTTTATTTGGATGGGATGATTTTGAGAGGAATGAAATGAGGGAGAGCGAAATGGAAAAGAGATGAAATATTTTACTTGTTTGAGGAGATGAAATAGAAGGAAAAACTATTAATTTTATGTAGGATTCACTTAAATATATTTCCTTTTATGTAGGATTCACTTAAATATATTTCCTTTTGCAAAATAGATGTGAAATGTAAATGACTTCTCTCATCAAACTATCTTTTTCATATATATCTTTCTCGGTGTTACTATTTTAAATTGTTGGACAATTTGCGTGTAATGAAGCTTTTTTTTAACTTAAATGTAGTTAGATAAATTTTGAAATTTTTAGTCAAGTATTAGATATTAGTTTGTCATTCTCTTGTAATACAAACATTTAGCATATTATTACTAAAAATTTAATATAATAATTAAAATTATTCAATAAAATAATCTATTTAAATTAAACATAAATAATATTAATTAAAAGATAAAATTATCTTTTTCATATTTTTTTATTTCTTTTCTTTCACTTTTCCAATCAAATCAAATAAATATAAAGAAATATTTCATTTCACTTATTTTATCCATCCAAACAACCTTAAATTCTATCTTAAAATTATCGTAATTTCTTTTCTCTCTATTTCTTTCCACTCTATTTCGATTCCTAACCAAACACAAAGTAAAAGTTAAACTTGCTTCAACTTCCATTCAAATAACTCTTGTTTCTTGATATACCTACTTAATTGTTAATTGACTCATATTTCTTTCTACATAGGCAAAATTTCGATTTTAATTGAGTTTCAAAATTTTTAGACCACAATAGAAGATCAATTTTTACAATACTAGACACTTGATATGAATTGAAAAAAACAAAATAATTAATTAATGTTCAAAATAAAACCATAATTAATATACTAAACATTAATCATAAATTAACTCATATATCCACTTTTTCAAAATTAGCCTAAATCGCTCCCTAATTGAAAATGTGAAATATGTCCATCAAAATTCCTCAATAGTAATTTTGCATGGATGGTTCCTCAGCAATTTTTTGTTTTTGTTTTTTATAACCCAAGTTACTAATGTATGATAAATTGTGGCATTTGTTTATGGCTTTATGCTTCATACACACGAAATTTCCAAGTGGACCCTCTCTTTAAGGAAAAGGGGGGAAAAGCAAACGATACCATGCCATCTTTGCATCAAATTGCTTTCCCTGTCTGTATTTCTGCAATACAAAAAGGAAACGGTTTCAACTTTTATTGAAAAGCTTAAAATTGAGCAAAATATTCTTAAAATAATTGAAAAAGATCCAAAAATAACTACATAAAATAGAGCCAAACCCAAGAAACATATGGTTGATAACTTCTAAAATTTGGATCCTTACGTTTCATTATAGGAAACTCAGGGATTGCATATAAAGAATTAGACAGGCAAATCACTCTCCTAAAGCTCCAATAACCAAAAATACTTGCGTTGCATGTTGTTGTTATTGTTAGAAACTTTCTATTATTTGGGCTATCATTAGTTCTAATGCATCAACTACTAACACAAAATGTTTGTTTTCAAGAAGCCTCCGTCTTATTTTATTTTTTGTTTAAGATTATGTACACGAAGTAATTTTATCTAACTAAAATACCCTTATTAACTATTAACTATGTTGTAAAGTTACACATATACATCTACTAATACGTTTATTTCTTGAGAGTGTTATTGGAAAAAGTAATTAATATTTTTTATATTATAAAATGACAAATAATTTGAAACAAAAAATATTACAAAAATGACAAATCAAACGACAAAGGGAGTATCATCATTTCAAATTGCAAAGAGAAATAGTTTGACATTGATGGTCACAGTTTAAAAGTGAGAAAAATGGTGTATGTCTGAACTTTTAAAAATATTGGTATTTTAGTTTATGCATTTATAAAGGTTTGTTTTTATATAAATAAATTTTAAATATATAAATTATATTATAATCAAAAGTAAATGTATTATATTTTAGATTTGCAATAAATAGTTATACTATCATAATTATATTCTTTGTTAAACATAATAGTTAATTATTAATATTTTTTAAAAATAAAATAAAATAAAAGATAATTTAAAAAGAGATAAAAGAAAACAAATTAGAAAAGACAGAATAGATTAAATTTTAATTAAAAGGACCATAATTTAAGAAGATCGAAAGAAATTGTTTAGCTAATTATGAAATTACGTGTAAAATAGACATCTAAAGAGAGACAATATTAAAAATTTATAATAAAAAATAGAGAATAAAAGAATCGCCAAAAAATTATATATTCTAATTCATAAGTATATATATATATATATATACTTTTTATTTTAACTCAAACTAAATATTAATTAGTTGTTTATTCAACCACGGTGTCTTACAAATCTTTCTAGATAGTTAAGACTTAAAAAGGGTTTAGTATGAAGTTATCAAGCATTAAGTAGTGTATAAAAAAAAATTTTATATGAAGTTATTATCTGTCATTTAATAATATTTAATTTTCATATGAAGTTATCATGCATTAACTGTAATTTAATAATATTTAAATTTTTTAATGAAAGATGCTCTTCACGTAATCAAATACATGCTAAAAGTTTAAAACGTAGCAGTACCTTTATTGGTTTTATATTTATTTAAAGTATGGAACTATATACTAAATTTGTCAAGACTTCATTAGTTGATGTTTAATTAACGAGACAACCTCAGCATGAATTCATGAATAAGAAAGAGAGAAAGAGCAAATTTAAGGAAATTCCAGCTGGTTGCTTCAGATGTTTTTGATCTTCTCCTTCATTTCCCATCTCCGATGATTTCTCCCACTCAGTAAATTCCAAAGGACAAACCAAAAACAACAACAAAACTTTCTTTGATTTCAATTCCTTCGCTTGCTCTTCAGGTTGCCATTTTGCTTCTGTTCCTGGGTCGTAGCCTCATACCCTCTTCTCCATTCTGGTAAAGTTGTTTCCTTTTCCCGTTTTTCGCTTCCCCTTGCTGTTAAATTCAGATTCAGAGAGCTTCTGCATTGATATTTATTCATGAACGTGGTAAATGTGGCATTTTTTTTAATGTGGGATCTGAAAAGGAATTAGTGTCCCTTTGGCTTTGTTG
Organism: Mucuna pruriens; assembly: GCA_025330945.1. Lineage (NCBI taxonomy): Eukaryota > Viridiplantae > Streptophyta > Magnoliopsida > Fabales > Fabaceae > Mucuna > Mucuna pruriens. The sequence goes on along the minus strand of JAENHJ010000533.1, from coordinate 6,012,972 downwards.
TTTTTGTTTCCTTTCTATGCTCACATTCTTGGGTTGCTTTATCAGCTTTTACCATTTTTGTTGCAATGTTTGGGACTATTTCATGGGACTCTCGTGTACACTGTAATTCGTGTTCGAAATTTTTTTACCTTGAATAAAGTTGGTGCAATAATGGTGGAAAAAAGTGGGGTTCAAAAGGAGTTTTTGTTTGGCGTGAAAATCTCTGGCTTACTGTGCCTTTTCTATGGTTTTTCTAGAATCAGCTTTTGTGAAAAGATGATGGTATTTGGTTTTGGAAATGCTTTCGATTTATTGGTTTTTTCTTTCCTTGGGACCAACTTCCTTGTAAATTTGTAAAAGTTTTGGTAATGAGTTTTACTCTATCGCCTTTTATTTCAAAATGTCACCTTTTTTATTTTGGGTCAACAAAATGTCACCTTTTTAGAAGGTGTTGGTGTTTGTTTCTTACAGGAATAGGGCATTAATAGCTTGTGCTGGATATGGTTGTCCTTTAAGTAATGTCTGGCATCCAAATTCAGGAGTAAGGTTCAATTCAAGGAGTTTCATCTGTTTGGAAAGATGGGGGAGAATTGACTTTGAGCTTCTCAGAGGCTCCATCCTAATTGTAATCTCATGAAGTGGAGCTGCTCTGAGATATATGTTGAGACAAGATGATTGAGCAATTCATCAATTTCATTATTCGACCTCCCAGGTATTACATTTTGTGGTATTGGTTGATGGCTTAGCATTAGTTTATATGCATTTCTAGTTTGACAAGTAAGTGGCTTTTGAGTGGTATTGTATTGTCAATGAGGACTTGTGTGTTCAAGCTAGTATATTCTTCTTTTCATTTGTTTGAAATTCTCTTTGCATTGTATTGTTCAACTGAACATGCCTCAATCGTTTTTGGCAAAGCTATATGAGACAATTTTCAGCATAGAATTAAATTACTGTTGTTTCTGATTTTTTTTTCTTGTATTCATCTAATTCATCTACCTGGTTGTATTGTGGTTATCTTTTCAAGTCAATCGAATTACAGTTTCAGTGTATCTACTTTGTTAAATATACAGGGCAGAGTATGATCCAGATCAGTACCTATGGGAAAAGGAATTCACCCTAGCGGGAAGAACATACCAAAGGCAGGATTTGGAGGCAAGTATGGACATATTTTGTTAGATTCAACTACTATTGTCCACTTTTAGAAGTACTTTATGATTACAATTTACTGCAATTTGTTGAAAACTAGATAGATTATCTTCCTTTTTTTAAAACCTTGCAGCTCAAGAATTCCAGAGGCTATACCTTAAAGTGTAGTCATTATCTACCTTCATCTTTCCCTGAAGATATTTCTCTTCCTTGTGTTATATATTGCCATGGAAATAGGTATGTCAATTTTTATGGATACTGCTAGCATTGCAAGAGATTCTATATGGTTCTGAATTACAATATTAAATACCATTTTTTATCATTCTTTTTTTTTTCTTTTCAGAATGACACACTCATTACATTCTTCTCTTTTTTGATATGTATGTACATACATGTGCAATGATACAGTGGATGTAGGGCAGATGCCAATGAAGCTGCTGTTATTCTTCTTCCATCAAATATTACTGTTTTTACACTTGACTTCTCGGGGTCAGGCTTATCCGATGGAGACCATGTTAGCCTTGGTTGGCATGAAGTAAGTTACCTCTTTTTGCATGCATTTATTTCTTTAATTAGTTTCCAAAATTACATCTTTTTGCATCTAACTAAGTTGCCTCTTGAGTTTCTTTTATATTATATCTTTCATGAAATTAACAATGCAACACATGTATAAACTTGCATGCTTATTTGTGTCATTTTCCTGCAATGTTTTCTCAAATTTAATGTTTCCACTTTCCTGTGACAGAAAGACGATCTCAAGATGGTGGTGTCGCATTTAAGAAGCAACAAACGAGTATCTCGTATTGGTCTTTGGGGACGATCAATGGGTGCTGTTACTAGGTATTAGTATTGCTTCTTCCAACCAGCTTGTTTGATTTTTAACGATTTTAGTACTTATTTCTTTCTATATACTTTTATTACATGTTAATTGTACATAAACCAAACAAAGAGGCTCCTCAAGATGGCTCTAAACTTAAGACTTCAATGCTGGGCATTAAAGTATCCCTCCTGTGTTCCATATATGTGTAATTATGAGCCACATATATATGAGAATCTCTACTGTAATTTCTTTCTCACTTTGCTTTGGTGATGTGTAGCCTTCTCTATGGGGCCGAAGACCCTTCTATTGCTGGAATGGTGTTGGATAGTGCCTTTTCAAACTTATATGATCTGATGCTGGAGCTCGCTGATGTCTATAAAATTCGACTTCCAAAGTTCACTGTACACATTCTCTCTCTCCTTCCCTCCCTCCCTCCCTCCCTCTCTGTGTGTGTCCATATGTAATACTTTAGATTCTACCCTCCCCCTTTGTAATTACTAGTAAATGTAGAATTGAAATGGAAAAAGAGGATCTCCATTTGGTTACCTTGTAATTTTCTTGGAGTGACATGAACCTGTAGACTAGTGCATGATATCTGCCACAGATGGTGCATCATCAATCTGAAAATTTTCAGGTTGTAAAAGATTTAACTATTGCATATTGCATTGCTACAACTCATCTCAGTATGCTGTTTAGCTGTGTCGCTGGGGAAAGTAATAAGAGGTTCTAAGTTTTCAATTAATTTAAGAACAATTTATCATATATGCTCATTGCCTGTTACCTAAGATACCTGACACATGGCTTTCCTTTTGCACCATTTTATTCCCATTCTACTAAGTCTATACCTCTATTTGAATCTGGCAGGCAGACATATTTCTTTAGTTTTGAGTGAAAAGTCCTTGTCTGCCTGCATTGATAATTGTTTACCCTATTTGATGCACTTCAGTGAGGCTCTTCTGATTTACATATTTATTTTGTTGGCCAATCTGAGCAAAGAGCATCATAGTTTTTGTGTTCAACGCCTGTTACCTAAGAACAAGTGAATACCATATTTTACAGTTTTTTTTCTGAGACTCTTGAGTATGTATTTTGTGCGTTAGGTTTACCTGTAGGTTTTATTTTATTCTCTTCCTTTGAAATTTGGAGAATGTATGTTTTGTTTGATTGAATAGACTGGGGATAGGATGATTGATTAATATCTATGAAGTGGTAAAGTCTTTCATCTTAGAGCTTTCATATCTGTGTTCTTGTCATGGTTGACATTGTTTAATTTGCATTTTATGTTTATTGCCCTTTTGTTATTGTTTTTCCTTTAAATTTTTCATGCAAAGTGGATCTAAAATCAATGGGCATTAATCTTAGATTGTCTTCTAGACTAATATTTTGAACATTTCTAGTTTTGGTTAAGTCTGAGATTTTCCTGATTTGGTCCACAATTAGGTTAAAATGGCTGTACAATACATGCGGCGGGTTATTGAGAAGAAGGCAAAGTTTGATATTATGGACCTGAACTGTTTGATGGTATGGATTCATTCTGCAGTTTTTTTTTATGAAGAATGGCAAGTTTTTCTTGATCTGTTCCACTTTTGAAATTGTAGAATTATTGATGTAAACTCAATTTATCACGTATATTTTCACCTTGAAGTCTTACACGTTTGGATCCACTTAATTTTTAAGGGAGAATTTACAACTGTTTTTTATTTTCTAAGGAAGATTTTGATTACAAGTTACTTTAAACACAAAAAACTAATTCAATGATACTATTAGTATAATAACATTTATTTTGTGGATAAACAAATAGTTAAGTATAGTTACTTCCATTCCGTGACTATCTTAATGCTTTAGAAGCTTACAGGTTGCACCGAAGACATTCATTCCTGTTTTGTTTGGACATGGTAATGATGACCAATTCATTCAGCCTCACCACTCTGATCTCATCTCTGAATTATATGCGGTATTATTTCAAACCTTTGAGCTAATGTTTTTAAAGCAATATGCAGTTTTGCATTCTTTTTTGACATAAACTAAATCTCTAACTTGGTCTCCAAATTTGTAGGGAGATAAAAATGTCATAAAATTTAATGGTGATCACAACTCCTCTCGACCACAGTTCTTTTATGATTCAATTGCCATTTTCTTCTACAATGTCCTCCGCCCTCCTCACATTCCTAAAGCGCGTAAGGTCGAGAAATATTTTGATTTAGGGGATTTGAAGATTGGTTCTGCTGTGAATGAGGTGATTAGCATTTAGAATCTGTCTTAATTTGCTGATTGATTAAGCTTGCCATTAGTGTTTACACAAGAAATCTTCTTGAAACCACTAAAACTTGAGATGTCAACTTTTTTCTCCTTTTGGAAATATTAACACAAAATATTATTATGTAGATATATATGGTCATTCAATTCAGTTTGTTATGTGGATGTTATTTGAATGATAACACACTAATTTGCTTTTGCTTTTCATGCTAGAGCCTATTATATGGGATACTCTCTAGTCTACAGTCTGCAACTACTGATGCTGCAAGTTCATCTTCTGCTCCTCCAAGTATTCCAAATTCAAACACGGCATCAGTTGGCAAACTTATTTCAGAAGTTACTCCGGTGACTGCTACTGTAGGATGGCTCTTTTCATGTGTCCTGAGTTATTTTCGTCGAAAACCTTTGTTCTGCTAAATTCATTAATTGCTTTTAATGCAGGAGTCCATGATTACGGAGGAACTAACGCATGGCAATGATGAACCTGGCCGTGATGAGCCTGCAGATATGAAGGTGACTTTATAGAAGTACAATCTAAAAGAACTTTCATGTGAAAGTATATTTTGGATAGATGAAAATAAAGCAATGCCACTTCGTTGCTATGTTTATATGTTTAACACTTGAATGCACTAAAAAGTCAAACAGCAAACACTACAGATAATAAGTTTTCCCTGAACAAAAAACTTAGTATAGCATACAGTTCAAATGTGGGTTTTGTTTATTTCTATTTGTCTAACCAATGGACTTTTGCAATTTGTGTTGGTTTGAAACTTTATTTATTATTAAAAAAAGAATCTAAGAAAATGTAAATGCTTTTATATAAAATAAAGCTTATAAAAGTTGTAACTATTTTCATGAATTGAATATCTAATCTAGTTGCAAAAATCCAACATGTTTATTTTTGTAGTTTTTTGTAGTAATGATTTGCTATCTGTTGCATTAATGGTTTAAAATGCCGGCGGCATGTAGATCTTGGCTCATTTTTTATTTGTCCTGAAATAGACTTTTAATGATTCAACAGGATGAGCAAAATGGCGTGCCTGAAGATTATTACTCATATACTAGCTCAACTAGAGAAAGCTGGGGCAGATGTTCTTCTTTACTACTCAGCGATGAAGAATCTTATCCAGACCTCAGGGGTGATATTGATGCTGAGGTCTGTCTCTCTCAACACACTAACACACATGCATGCATGCACTCCGCACATAATATTTGATCTATTAATTAGTTGAGGACATAAAAATGATTTGGAAGTGATGTGCGCAACTTATGTTATAGTAACTTGTCTGCTAGTTTATATCATGGTGCTTTTGCTTCTCATCCTTAGGTCCTATTTGGATAAATTTCTCTAGAAATACTTAGAGAAAAAGAAAAATAAAAATGTAAAATGAATTGAGCTTATTTTATAAGTTAAAATTAACTTCCGTTCTGTGAATGTCATCTAACTTATATAAAAGTTGAGGTGCATGCATAAGTTAAATTAGCTTATGGGAGAAGCTCAAATCACTTTATCTTATTTTTTCATCTATAAGTATTTATAAAAAAGTTTATTCAAATATGACCTTTTTAGTAGTTCATTCATTGACATAATTGTTATGTACTTCATGTGTATATAACATTGAAACACTCTTAAAGGTATTTGCAACACCCATGGGAAGTATGAGAGAACAAGCAGCAGAACCAAAGGAAGAGGTAAAGGATCAGAAGAAGAAGAAGAAGAAAGCTGAAAGATCCACCACAAAGAAGATCAAGTCTGACAGGTTTGAGAAGTGGGAGTCCCTCAGTCGCCGGCTGCGGCTTTGCATTTTAAAGGGGTCTTCCCACCGGAAACCGAAGCCATCTTGACATGTCATGACCTGGATTGTGTTACATAGTTCATCTAACTATTTGTTTTCATACATCAATGTAAGACACTGCTATTTTAGGCAGTTCAAGAAACTCAACTTGTTTGTAGGTTGACTAGTTGATTCTCTTCTGGGAAATATTCAACATGTATTTATGTGCAAAATATTGGCTTATCTTTCTTGCTCCTCTTTCACTAATGTTTATTGTTGCAGGTGATTCATCTCTCATTCTCACCTTATTGCCTAGTGTTTCAGTATCTACATGAGTTGTCTTATTCATAAAACTCTTGCATAGCTTGTATAACAATACCTTTTCGCTGTATCTCTTTCTATCACATCAATTATTATATTTCATATTTCTCTCTCAACATTTATCTATCTACATCGGGGCTTAATGTGCTTGTTATGTTGTGTGACTGGTTAGCCTAGGACGTTTCTTTTTATCTTATTTTAATAAATTGAGACATTTATTACAGTAATAAGTTCAAGTAAAATAAGTCTTTAATTGAATTATTTATCTAAATGTGTTCTTGATCTCAATCATTTCATGTTTGAATGATAGAACTTGAAATTATAATTTAAAATTTCACTATTAATTTTAATTTAGTCATAATTGAAATTAGTTCAGAGTTGATTAATGTTTTGGATATGCAAAGAATTGGGATGTGTAAATTCATTTTCAATTTCATTGATTAGATAAAAAATTTAAAATTTGAAAATAAAATTAATAATAAATCTTACATTAAAAAGTGATTTAATATTACCAATATTTAAATATTTTAAATATAATAATGATAATATACTTGTCATTTAAAAAAAATATTTTTCTATGATTTCAAGGCAATATAATATTCCACTCCTAATAATGGTAGTTTTTCAATTTCTCCTCTTAGACCACTAGTAATTTTGGGAATTTCATTTATTTGATTACCCTTCTCTTCCCATGCTAGAATCTTCTATCTTGCCACCGATTTCTATAATGTATCCACAACTTTTGCCACAGACTATTATTGGAAAAGCATGAGAAGGATGCCTTTATTTATCAGTTTGAGCATGAATTTCATTCTAAAAGAATGTTAGAGCACATTCTCAAACACTCATTCTAACATTATTATTGGATGAAGTTTATTAGTAGTAAAAAACTATGAGTGAAATGTATTAAATAAAAATTAAATTCTATATTATTTTGTGAGTCATAATATATTTAAACTAATAATAAAAAATTATTAAAAAGAACATATTAAAAAAAATGTTATTTGCATTCTTTTCATTATTAGTAAGGATGTGTTAAGTTGTGCCTACCCAATTCATTTGGGTTAGCACAGTATGGACTGGCTCATATTGAGCTTAGTACAAGAATTTCTTTCTCATATTTCCAATCCGTAGTAAATTGCATTGGATAATAATGCGACAATAAAAAGTTTAAGTGAAGTTAATGTTTGACTAACAAGGCACTAGGCACGCAGGTCCAAACGGGGTGTCTGCCAATTTTCTCACAACTGGTGGAATGTTGTGTTTGTTCATTATAATTCCAAGTAGTCTTGTTATTGACATTTTCTCTTGAATATTATACCAACTGTAAGAAATTTCACCCATTTTTAGATGAAAACAAATGTGATTGTAGTTCCTATGGAAATGTGGCCAAGATCTTTATACTTTTATATTAATAAATTTAATTTTCAAAATTAAGAAAATACCCCTAATCATCTACACAGTTCCTTTGGCTCGTCAAGAGATTATGTATAACCCCATAAGCTTCTTACAGTCACCATGATGAGAAGGTACATGGAGCAGATGAGAAGATTCTTTCTATTAACCCAATTCAACTTAGTTTTCTCTAAAAGCAATTGAAGGCTGGATGTTTAGTCAAGTATTGAACATTTGAACTGAAAACTAAGAACCTTGGGAATCTAAGAAGACCAGGTTCCTTCATCTATTAAGGAATACATATAACACATAAACTAAGCTTAGAAGGAAGATAGAATGAGTCCTAGAACACAACCTACATATTACACCAAATCACAGATTACTGCCACCACCAACCTTCTCCAATTCCTCACCACTTATAGTAGATATAACCAAAGAAGGTTCAAATTGCTCTTGGCCAAGGAAAACAGTGTTAGATTGCTGGTATGATGACATGCTTGACTCCAGTATCTGATGTGGAAGCACAATGTCTGGTTTAGAATATGCTCCATCCATGCTTACTCGTTGCTTCTTCATTGATCTCTCTCCTTCAGGGCTGTCAGCAGGGGAACCAGCATGGCAGCCTGAATCTGGTGTCGTTGGTTCATGGTGAGATGAAAAAGATTCGATGGAAAGACTCTTAGCCGGGGCACGGTCTTTGGCAGCCTTCTCAGGATCAGGGGTTGATGGGTCAGTCTTGTTATCCGGCTCTTGGCACGTATCCCCTGGAATCCCAGAATCAGGTGCCTCGGAAAGAACACCACTGAGCCGCTGTTGTTCTTCAATTATCTTTTTCAGGTATTTACCCTGAGCTTCTATCCGCAATTGTAGCTGTCTCTGCACCTGTTTTGCATTAAAATACAAAATTACAAGCTTGGCATCTTAGTTACCATTCATCAGTCTGTCTACTCTATTCTGCCTTTTCTTGATTCAAATTGAAAAACTATATAAAGGTGATGAGTGCATGTTCTATTTTGTATTTGTAAACATCTAAGTGAAATTTCAAAGCAGCAAATGCACAAATTTGAGGCTGTTGTTATCAAGATTTTCAATTGGTATCAACATTAGCCTTTCCAGTTTCATCATGAGATATACACCTTGGATGATACAACCAAGAACTTAATGATCATATAATGTAACCAATTTGCGTAACTGGCATAAACCAAAAGAGAGAAATTAATATCATCACTTCCTCTCATATCAGATCAGTTCAACAAGGAAAATATACCTCCAATTGTTCATGTAGTCGCTTCTGCACCTCCATTTGAAGCTTAAGTGCTTCAGTAATTTGCATCCCACTGCAGACAGATAAACCCACAAGTAATTTTAATCACTTATAGTTATACCACCAGAACTCATCAAGCAATCAAGATCTTTTGATAAAAAGAGTAATGAGGCATTGAATACATAAAAATAGATAAAAATTTCTATTTTTGTTAACACTTGCAATTTAACCACGATGTAAATGCATAGGAGATTATTAAAGCCCAGCTAAATGTGCTTTAGTAACCCAGATAGAAATATTTTGATTATAAGCCTCCATCAATTTGTATAGGTATGAAAACCAAAATGCTAAAAAAAAAAGAGAGGCACCAATACTCACGATGAACCATCAAGATTGGAAAGCATATCCCCTGTTTCTTTCTTGTCAGCCTTCTTCCCTTCTATCAACATTCAACAATGTCAAAAGTTATTTACCACCAAACAAATTTAAAGGAGAATCAGAGTAATATTATGTTTAATGGACTAAAAACAATAAATAAGTCCTAAATGTCATAACATGAATAATTTAAATAACGAAAATCAGATAGACATACCATCAGATGAGGAGTCAGGTAAATATTTTGCTAGGCGGTATTTCTGTATGCAACAAAAAAGTAGAATGAAAAAAGATTTATGAATGAGAACAATAGACATCACTTTAAGAGGCCCTTCAAGTGCACGTTACCTGTAAATGGCTTTTGACATGGTAAATGGTCAAGCCTTGTACACCCATAACTCTGAGGACGCCTTTGGGTGTGGCACCTAGCAAAAAGGATAGTGAGAAATTTCAAACACTTATAAGGAACGTTAAAAATTAAAATCATGCATAGAAGCTTGAAATACTCCTCAGCTAACAAAAGTATAAGACATTTGATCAACACCATGCAACCACTTCTTTTTTATCTGCTACAAAACCTAGCATTCTCATCTTACTGACTAAAGTTATGTTTTAAGTTCGAGTGGGAGAAGAAGAAAAAACCACTTCCAGATTCCTGTAAACCAAAAATAGAGGGGAAAATACTCACGATCTGGCCCACCAAGTTGAGCCACGGCATCAACAAAGCGCTCATGTAATTCATGTGTCCACCTTAAGCGTTGTTTTGAGGTGAGATTAGAGTTGTTGCTAAGACTGTTTCCTCCACTGCCAGGATCCATTGTGCTGCCACCACAATCCATGTGCTGACCATGCATTGATGAATTACCTCCAACTAAACTTGCACTAGGAACATTCTTTGAATGATACATTTGTCATTTATCTGACCGCAAACAAAATAAAAGTGAAGATACTATAAGATGGAAATTAATTATAACATCTTGAACTTAACTGCATATTGGAAGAGGTTTCCAGAGAAATAAGGGAATAATCAGACATGTGGACAAACGGAGACACATAAATGTATTGGTTCCACAAGATAGGGATACCTTTACGAGCAACCTTGAATTTTTCTAGTTAAAAAAATGCATAGTGATTACATTTCTTTAAGCATTACAAAATTAACATATTCTGATCCCAATGCCTAATGTGAATCAGTTCAACTCATATTTGGTTCAATCATAGATTTACAATTTTACATTACTAACTTTTCATATTGCCATTAAGAAAATTTACCAATAGATCTTTTAGTACTCTCAACACAAACCTCAAAAGATACTACCAGACATTCAAATGTGGGCGTGGACCATTTGATCAAAATTTAATAGAATTTTCATTCATTTTCTTGCAAAGGTCTTCTTTATCTAAAGCCTCTTGCTTTCTTCCTTCATTTATTTTTTAGGTGAGTTCCTAAGAAAAACTCATGGAAAAGACTCACTGTTTCCATGTCTACATAACATAAAACAAGTGATTTTTAGCCCAAGTCATCTCATAACTAGGTAAAATTTTCTTGTGTTTTCATTTGATGAAAGAAGCACTCTATAGAAACAAAAAATCTACAGAACTGTAAGCAATTTTTAGCCTAAGTAAACTTATACATAGGACCCTTTAAATATCTCCCAACTTCTGCAAAAACTAAATTATCAATTACAGTTTTGCAGAATATATACTAATAATTGATAGATATGGAGAACACAAAAAGAGAACCCTAAATCCCCACCGCGCCTACCTTCCCAAAAATGATGGAGAAGAATATAAAATTTAAACGAGCTTGAATTTTCCTTATACTTGATAAGTGAAGATATCATTCTTAATTGTAGAGAACTAAAAATTCAATATCATTATTGCTGCTTGCATAACAATTCATTAATCTGATGCAACCTAATAACACTAGCAAATTGGGAATCACCGATCCATGTTAAAAATAAAGGTTGACTAATTTTCACCATGTTAATACCTCTAAATATCAGGTAACACCCTTAAAATTGATGTTTTGACATTTCATACATGGAAGAGAACACCAATAGGACTAACCATGGCTGAAACAAACAATTGAAATAAACCAACCAACTAACATTAAAAAAAAAAAAAAACTAGAAGAAGTAATTGGGATTCTGACCCCACATGAAGAAGAACCCAACAACTCTTCAATGATAAAAAAGCTGAAAATTTTACACCTTTGAGACCAACTCAGGGAAATGTCCGATTTCCCAGCACCAAGCACAGAACTTTAAAAGTGGGGGCATTAGAAAATTCGAAATAAAATATTAAAAAACACAAACTTGAGGTCAAGGCAGAGACAGTAACATCATTAAAATGAAGCTCAAAGCGAAGAAGCCAAAAGGGTAACCGAAAACAAAAAAAAAACAGAAAGGAAAGAAAGAAAACACAGAAGCAGAAGCTTGGGAGAGAGAGAGAATAAAGAGAGTGATTGAAAAGTGAAATTGAAAAGAACAGAAAGAAGAAGAGAAGAACGTACTCAGATCTACGAAATCCAAGGGATACAAAATTTCTCCCCCTCCTATTTCGGAGCTGTGTAGTGCTGTGCTCTGCTGCCTTCTCTCTCTCTCTTACTTTCTCTCTCTTACTTTCTCTCTCTTCATACACAGTGACACCCTCCAATCAAATTAATCGTTGGCTGCTATATTAAATCATTCAATTAATTAATCTTCATATAAAATGGAACAAAACAAAAACAAATGCCACGCGCTTTCTTTCTCCCTTTACGTAATAATTGACAAAATTTAATATGAATCAATGCACTAACTTGTCATCTACTAAGATATTTTTATATATAATTAATTTGTTAATTTTATAGTAATTATTTTAAAATTTATATTAATAGTAATTTATAATTAAATTACCCTGTAAATTTTACATTATCAATTATCAACATTAAACTCTAGTATGTCTAGAAATAATTTAGAAATTATTAGATGCAAATTTTAATATAATTAATAGTTATATATATATATATATATATAAATTGTATTAAACAAGAAAATTATATGTAAATATTTTAAATTTTATGCTTTACTTTTTCAATTTTATATATTTAAACTTATTGTTTTTAATTTTTATTCATATGATATATTTATTATATTTAAGTATTTGATTTAAAATTATATTTTTAATTAATTATTTATTTTTTAAATAGATTGTTCTGCTGATTTAGGATTTTAGATTGGTCACCGTCGAAAGGAATCAAACACACACTCTATTATAATTAGAAATTATTAATTTTTAAATAATAATTATTTTTAAGATTATTTCTATTTAATTAGTAATATAAAAAATTGAATAAATACGACTGAAGATGAGTGAATTATAAAACTTTATTCCTCAATGATAATATCAATATTAATGGATAAAATTGATTATATAACGGTATCAAAGATTACTATATAAGTTTTTGAAATATATATTTTGTCAATTAAATTAACACCTGACACTTTTAATTTTGAGTTTAATTTAAGGGACGGAATATTTTGTTTTATATAATAGTAATTTTTATCGTTCTTTTGTCCGTAATATTTTTCATGTTTTGAAAACTAATAAAATTAATATTATATTTTCAAGGGACAGAATTAGACTCTTGACCGTGTTCAGGTTGAACCGGCCAAAATTTTCCATTCCTCAATTTCAATTCCACCCATTTTCTGGTTTTTATCCACCATTGACCTTTTCCTCCATAATTAAGCTGCTACTATTTCAGAAATTAGAAATTTAGTGTCATCTTTTTTTAGTCGCTTCTGACTTCTATTTATTTATTTATCTATAACAATGTATTTGTTGTTAAGGTGAATTTTTATATAAGACTAAATAATATATTATTTAAATTCATATTATCACTTGTAAAATTTTTATAACTTTTTTTTAGAAGTTATATGATTTTTATTATTTAATTTAAGTTAATAATAAAATTTAGTGATTAATATGTAATCTTATTCTAATATGAAAATATTCTTTCATTTCATACATTCTCTCTATTTTTTTATAGAAAAAGATAAATAATATAATACTAATTACTATTATTATTATTTAAAAATATATAGTATTAAATACTAATTATCAAATATAAAACTTCTTATATATAACAAAGATATTGAGTATTCAATTTTTTTGAAAATTATATTTATTGATTATTATTTGATAAAAAAATATTTTGAAAATAATAGCGTTCATTAAAAAAATGTCTTATATTAACGGTTAAGTGTTATGTTTGTCTCTGTTAATATAATTTTTGTAATAAAGATTAAATTATATATATATATTAGATTTACATTAATAATATAATGCATCATATTATATTAACAAATAATCCAACAGGTATAGAAAATTGAGATATTATTAGTACATTATACCGTTAATACAATACATCATAATGTTAATGTAAACTCTCAATATTTTCTAACAATTTGCTTAGCTCTCATTAAGGATCAGTTTAGTGTATGAGAATTTGAATAATTTACAAGAAATCTTAATTAGATTCAAGCTTTATTACTGCTATTAATCGGAAAAAATAAAACTTAACAATTTACTTTGTATTAGATAAAGGTTGTATTAATAAAGATAAACTTAACACTTATTTTATACACACAAAAGCTATGCGTCTGATTTTTTAATATCAGTATAAAATAATTCATACATAATATGAGTGTATTTAATTTTAAAAGAACCTTAATTAAAACTTAAAAGAGAAGTTATCAAAATAATTAACAGTGAATTGACATTATTCATAAAATTATAAAACATAAAAGATAGCTAGAGTAAAAACTATATAATAATTTTCATGTCATAAAAAATGTTATTATAATGATAAAAAATTAAATAATATTTTTCACCCTATTTAAACAATTTGAATACAAATATTAAGTATTATAAACAAGCTTAAATTAAAAATGTATACAAATATAATAATAAAGAAATGAAAACAATAAAAAATATAATTATTAAAATTTCAAAATATTGTACTATAATATTTTATTTTAAAACATAATTTAACTTAAATTCTATTAACTTTTCATTAATTAAAATAATTTATGATAGTTAAAGTAATCTGTATAACTCACGAGTAAAATGTTTTGTTAAACTTTTAGCATTTTAATTTAAGATATAAAAATTGACATATATACTAGTAGTTTAAAACTTAAAAAAAAAAATTGTTTAGCTAGCATTAGTGTTGAATAATACTGCACTTGTTGGTATATAGATTTGTTTTTGGAATAGGGATATTTGATTCCAAGTGCGCATCAAGGAACGTGAACACATTTAAATAAAATTCATCAAGTTTTTGTCTCTTCTTTAATTAGTTTAAGCCTTTAAGTGCTTGTGACTCTCGTGACGGTGAGTTCTGATCATATGTTATATCTCCTTATCTCAAATTAAGTAATCATTCAAGTATGTGTTTTTTTTAATCATGTTAACTTTTAAAATAATAAATTTTTGTCAAAAATATTATGTGCAGTAGAGTTTTTTTTTAATTATATTTTTTCCTTCAAGACTCAATTTTAAAATTTTAGTTAAGAGATTCGAGTTCAGTTAAAAATAAATAAAAAAATTAAAACATGTATTTAATTAAATACATATTAATTCCACCTTAATTTTGGTCTGTATAATTCAAATATATTAGTTCATCGCTACAACTGCCAAGTGCCAACTAATCTAAACTAAATGATTTTTCCATTTCCTATTGGAAGTAATTGTTTAAAAGAGAAAGCAATATTTCACATTATGTACTTTTTTATGGTTGTTATTTTTTATAGTACTTTTAAGGTTTTACTAACCGTTAAAAAATCAAAACGGTTTTTTATTAAATGTAAAATTCAATATTATCAACGCATCTTTATTATAATTTATAATTTTTTTATTAATTAATTCATTAAATATTACTCTTAGTAAAACTGTTTTTATTATTTAAATTTACGTGTAACTCTCTTTTCATAAATATTGACCAATGCTAATAAGCTAGGTTTCACCTAATTAATTATCACTGCATACAAGGAGAGAAATAAACACAAAATTTACATCTAATAAAGTCTTCAAAATTCGCCATGCATCCATGAGAAAAACAATTTCTCCAGTTGATTACACCATTGCTAGCTCGTGCCATGTCCTCAACCGTCCATAATTGCTTACTTGCAACGAAGCATGGCAAGCTCGAATGGTGCCAACAAATTAATGTTTCACGTGATTCCATGCACAAACACCTTAAGGAATCTTTTTCTTTTTATTTGCACAAAAATTATTTTTCCACAATAATCGAAGACTAATTCTTTATAATACGTAGAGACTATCAAAGTTTGTTTTGTCTGTTTTAAAAAAAAATTCATACACATAATTAAATATCAAACTACGAATAATTTGTTTAAAAAACCTAACTATCTACCGATTAAGTTAAACCTCAATATTTGCCCTATCTACCTACTTGTAGGAACATGTTCCCATGCATGATCTTTTCTAATGTCCCTGCTATGGACATGCAGACTAAACAAGACAAGTTTAAATATATAATAGATATATATTAATTTGTTGTCTACTTAATTAATAGGTGTCCTTGCTAATTAAGACGAAGAGATATAAAAACGAAAAGGAAAGGGAAGCTCTAGAAGAAAAGAAAAAGATCAAATATTGTGTGCTTGGTTTAGTTGATAAAGAGATAGGTAGAGAGTAGAGGAAAGCATGCATACCTGGTGAGGCAATAGGCATAGATATGGAGATTGATATAATCACTTTCCTCGGCCTTGTGTTGTGTGGTTACTGAGTTTTATGTATGTGGCCTTCCTTTCTTTGTTTTATTGGGGTGAGAAGGATTGATCCAAGTCTCTTAGTAGTGAAATAGTTCAATACTTAATAAGGCTACTTGTGAAGATGACAGCAATGTGTAGCCTTGTGATCAGCTAAGATGGAATCTTTCACGTAATATTCCTATATCCTATCTTCGATGAACAAATATTAATATGAAGACAAGATTTTACACCCATTTGGGAGTTGAGACATATATATTTCAATAAAAAAAAGAAAAGGAAATATGATAGAAAAATTAATTAAAGAAGAAAGATTGAAAAAAAAAGACTTAAACGAAATCATAATAGTAGGAATCACTTTGTCTTGACATTGTTATGTAGGGAAAAAAGTTAAAAATAGTTTGGTAGGGTGTGTGGTTTACTTTAATATAGTTTATATGGTTATATAGAAATAATATTATCTTAAAAGATAAGGATACAAATGCTGTATATTTACCTTAAAAAATTAGATCTTGTTAGTGGCTAACAATCAAGATGGTATAAGGTTTTTATATTCCTTTTTTTTTAATGGTCTTCAAATTCTATGATATGCATTAACTGCTTCCACTAAATTAATCCCTTATATCCATTATCTAATATATCTTTATTTTGCTTATAAAAAAAATAGTCTTCCTCTCATTTTTTTCTTTAACGAACTATTTTATAACTTACCTTAACTAATAATTCAATATCTCACTTTTTTTCCTCCAAAATTTAAGGATATGAGATGAAATTACTTTTAATTATTTTTCCTTAAAATATTAAATAATAAGATAATAATTTTTACTGTATTTTACTTTACTCAATATTTTCTCCATTCATCCCATTCCATTGTACTCATTATTAAATATCCAAAGAGAGTGGAAGTGGTAAATCTCATTTCCTTAAACCAAAAATAAAAACAAACTAATAAATTCCGGCAGTGTGGTCCTTTTCCTATTGTTTCTTTCCCAATGTTATTACGGCTATGTATTCTTTCACCAAAGAAAGACATGTATAATACAAACAAAATATCGAAATGGTGCTATTGGCCTAATCACTACGTGAGATTTTAAATCCTGTTTATTAAACGCCTACTCTTAACCAAACTTATATAATTTCCAGCAAAAGTTTTAGTTTTTGCATCAATTATAATTAAATTGTTGAGGATTCAGACTTAAGTTATATAAAAAAAAAAATAGTATGCATTCTTTAATTACTTCGTCAACCTTTTCAAGTTTAAGAAGCAACGTTAATATCATACTCTTTTGAAAATGTTCTCAACTATTAATTTTAATTTATTAAAAATCATAACTTTTTAGGTATATTGTGGTGGTGGCATAGTTATATACTTTTTATGACATTATTTAATTATCTTAATTAACCAAGAGTAAATAAGAATTTTAAATTCTTATTTTTAAAAATGATTTGGGACCGATCGTTATATTCATAATTTCATCTACTCCCTTTAGGCTAACATAAATGGTTGACTCCATAATGAATGTTCAAAGTATGTTATTTGTCTTAGGCGAAATTTTACACATTTTATTTTAAACATTTCATTCTTAAATATATGTGAAAATATAATAAGAGGGAATTTCCAAGTATATAAAAGGTCCACCTAAAGGATTAGGAGATGTATGTATAACGAAGTAGATTAGTTTTAATTGTGGTAATTAGTTTTAATTATATTATAATACTTTGTTTTATTTTTAAATTTAATTACAATAACTTATGTAAAAATAGTTATAGCATCTTACAGTCCCGTCGATTTATATATATATATATTGAGCATGACAAAATTTAGGAGGAAAAATAATTATTAATTTAAAAAATAGTGAATGGTTTAAACCTTACTCAAGGTTTACCAGAACCGACCAATAAATATTAATAAATAAGAATTTCATCAAAACATTTATTTCGACATTGATGTTACCTATTAAATTAAATGAGGATTAACAATCCACTTTCTAATACATTGTTTCTAAAATATTATATTATTTGTTAAAACTATAAAATAGAGAGAATGTCTCATTAGACAAAACAAAAATAAAACTCACAAAAATTTATAATTAAAAATAATTTTTAATTAATAACAAAGAATGATTTAAAAAAAAATGTTGCGTATAGGTTATATGACAGCAAAATTTGGCTGACTTGTGTGAACAAAACAACTATGATAAAAAAGGCATTAAATTCTCACTCCTCAACAACTACCCTTCTATTATTATGTCATTGTTGTAAATGGAATTCCACATAGACAGTCAAAGGGAGGTGGTGCCAATAAGAAAAATGAATGTGGTGGAGTCGTTGAGAAGCTCGCAGCAGGCCATTGATGATACCAAGCTATACCTAATCCTCCCATTCGGCTAACGCAAGCCCAAATGAATAATAGCCCTCCACGTCTCTCACAAATGTGTATTTATTTTTTCATACCAATTTTATATTGTCATCGTATTTATTAATCATATAATACCAATAATGCCTTTTAGTCTAAGTGATAAAAAATTTTATTATCTTTAACTCTTAATTTCAAATCCTTTGTACTTTTTTTTTTAAGTACGAAACCACATGTATTTTTTATGGTATAAAAAAGTTAAGCTCAAATAACATTACTTCCTTAGGTGAATTTATCCAATTTAATTTAGATTAGTTAGAATTTGAAGTAACTTTTTTAAAAGTCTAAGACAGAAAATTACTAATTGTATAATATGATTGGTTCTAAAATGGACCCTTTGAAGAGTTCGTTTCTCCACTATGGCCGTCCATGCATTGAAGCTCATTCCTGAGAAACGATAACGATGTTGCACACAGAAGTTAGCATCACTATGACATAATAATTTTATTTTATTTCAAGAAACAACAGAATTTGAGCACTTGTCATATTCCACCTGCCACTTGCATGATACAACCAATGACAAAAGTTGTATAATTGCAATTAAAGCTGCAATTTTCATTTCATTTGACTAACAGGCCGAAACAATGCCCCAACATGTGCAATATAATATATTAATTTGGTGCTAAAGCCACATTAAAAAAGCACATAGTATAATCAAATACAGTAAAACGTCACATAGTAAGGCAAAACCATTATAAAAACATGGACGGCGCATCCACTATACACACCTAAAACGTGATTTGGTGAGAAACAAATATTGTGTAGGGAGAGGCATGACTTTTAAAAGTCAAACAAGTTAGAAATTTTCTTCTTATTCATTAGATCTATATCTAAGACCCAAACATTCATGGTTTAAAATAATTGTTGAAAGAAAAGTAACTGGTCGGGAACTGTACAACATGGCTTTTTTGCAAGTTCAACGCTGCTGAAAGAGTTCAAGAGTTTACTAATGACTCCACTTGTATATCTGAAGGAAAGGAGGCCACACCCTTTATACAGCATGATGCAATGAGCAATAAGGAATCCATAAAAAGTCACCAAAACACACAAATTTTGTATAGTCAAAGCTAGTTTTTTGCAATGTTTTAAAGCCACAGAGTAGTTTGAATTTACAAATGGGTAAAATTGATTCCACCTATGTCTCACTAACTTACGAGACATGAAGAGTTCAAGTACCTATGAAAAAAGGAATGAATGAAGCCCAAAGGTATATTATGAGGGGATGAACCATCAAGTAGACCTTCCATCCTTACTACATGCCATACCTAGTTATTCCTTGAGGATGATTACCTTGAGCTACATTGATGGCTTGAGTTCTCATCTTAGCTTCACTCCAGATCAAAGGTGGTGCCATAGAGTCCATGCCTAGCATCCTCCTTTTCCCCCCACCTGGAGATCCTTCTAAATTTAATCCTCCAGAACTCTCATGTGAGGTTAAACAACTTTCAGTTGAACAATCACCTCTTTGGGGCGGGAGATTCGGCGGTATTTCTTCTTCCGGGACATTCACACCAGCCACCTCAGCAGATGGCAAGGAGTAAAAACCAAGAGGATCAACCAAGGTACCTCTAGGTGCTTTGCTTCCAACACCTTGAAACTTTTGGCTGTCTGTGTCTATAACTGTAGCACCAATAAATTGATCAGCCAGCATCTTGCAAGCTCTTTCAAGCATGGCCATGTATCTCTTCTCTGCATCTTGCCGAATCTGCAAGTGCTTCTCTGCCTGCAGGGTGATGATATTTTTTGAATAACAGTTAGCAAGCACTGACTTGCTTCAATTACACTCGATATGCAAATGTATGATACCACTAAATTATCGACGTGGCAAAAAGTTTGTTAAGCCATAGTTGCGCTAGGAAAATGAAATTTACCTCCACTTGTAAATGTAATTTACTCTGCACTTCCATCTGTGCTCGTAATGCCTCCTTGATTTCATAACCCCTAGGCATAAAATTAATCACTCCCTCAATTTGGTAATTAAAATACATTGAGACATCTGCCAGAAGAAGATTTTCTTTTCATGAATTAATGAAAATTCTTACTCGTTTGTATCAGAAGTTGGCAACTTTGGAGAAGAGTTATCAGTGCCAGGGCTTTCTAAAAGATATGAACCTGATATTCCTTCCATAAAAGAAGTCAGTTGAAGTCAATACTATAGGAAAAGCTTAGTTGAAATTATTGAAGTCTTGGCAAACTTTTTCCATTTTAGCAAATTATTTGCAGTGAAAAAAGATCGATGTCATTGTTCAAATTCAAAGAGTAGTTAATATGTTAACCATAAATTAACTTGGTTATCCAAATTTCCAAAATTAGGCTAATTTGCTCCCTAATTGCAAATATGTCCATAAACAATTTGCTCCCCAAATGTAATTCTGCATGGACAGTCCTCAGTAATATGTACCGACAATATAACCTATGTTCGTAATATATGATTATGGCATTGGTTCATACTCTGTACAAATTAAAATTCCAGGTGAACCCTTTCTCTGTGGAAAGGGATGAGTGAAGAGTGAAAGACACCACAGAACACATTAGATGGAGCAAACTTAGATGACGGGAACATAATTGGTCCAGAGAGGGGAATGACAATCATACCATCTTTGCATCCTTCACCCACATCTTTCCCAGATTGCTTACCAAGCCTGTATTTCTGCAATGCAGAAAAAAGGTTTCACTTTTATAGCAAAGCTGAAAATTGAGCAGGGTATTATTTAAAGAATTAAAGAGACCTGAAGATGACTCTTCAAATGAAACAGAGTCAAACCCTTGACATTCATGGTCCGCATGATTGCTTTCGGTGTAGCTTCTGCAGATAACATCCACAACCTAGTCAGAAAATGATATTGATGATAATCTACACACGAAGATTTAAAGATAAGAAATGGAAATTAGGCTTTAATAACTACTTTACAAACAAATCAAGCCAGTATCATTTATAAACCTCAGCAGACATATAAGCCTTAATATATTGAACCAAAATACTTTCCACTTCGACAGCTTATGAATTCATGGAAAAGTATCTTGCTTTGTTTGGGTTGAAGATGTATCACACACTACCCTTTTAAATCCTACATGGCATAACAACAACCAAGCCTTTTCCCACTGGTGGGATCAGCCACATTTATCAAATGACATCGTGTTTTATTGTGAATCATGTCTATATACAAACCATTGACCTTTAAATTCTTCTGAATGTTCTTGACTATAATTTTTCTTAATCTCTGCCTCTAGTGACAGGAATACCCTCCATCTGATTTACTCTCTGTATTGGGCATCTACAGTTTACACACTTTTCTTGCCTCTTCCTTTTTCTCTCTCTATGTTGTATGAATTGTTGTACAAGTAACATTTCTCTCAAGGGAGCAAAGCTCCCCCAATGCCTATTTTTTTTCTACTCCCAACACTTGAACCTATGACCTCGCCTAAGGGAAACCAAGCTTCTTACCACTTGGACCAACTGGCGTTGCTACCTTAACTTTTTATCTTTGCTGTAAGATGTGAATAGGAAACTATGCTGACATGTTTCAGTGTTTGACAACTTTCAGCGAAATCATGTTTGGTGTGCATGATTTTTGCTATATTTAGAAAAGACTTGACAATATTCATGGCGGTTTCACAAAAAAGAATCAAAGAACTTAATGGTGATCGGCAACTTGGTGGAACAAGGCACTTAGCGGATCAAGGCAGGAAGAATAAATTCGTTTGTGGTTGTCAATGTACCTGTTGTCCCTAATTTTTGCAGACCATTGGATGTAGGTAGGTTTTAGTGAGGTTCAAACATGAAATTTGGTTCCTAAAAGAATGGCGCCTGCCACGACCACCATTGCAAATATATTGTATGTCTTATCCCATTCAAAAGGCAAAAAAACTAAACAGTGGCAGCTAAATAGTTTGACGAAATTAAGGAAAAACACACAAAGTACAAGATCTAAACACCAAAACAGCTTCAAAACCATCAATGTGCCAACTTCATCACACTAATAACTTTTATATACCAGCAGAGCAAAATGGTTCCTAACTATACTTTATGATGTCAGTCAGAAACTCAATGAATTTCAACTTGTTAATAAAAAGCGAAAAGGGAAAGTAGCCGATCAAGCAGTTACATTAATTTCAGGCATCATTTACGGCACAATGGTTGCACATAATATGAATTGGGCTGTTCCTTTAAGGCAAGGCAAGCAAACCCACCATTCAGAAACGTTGTTAGAAGAAATTGAAGTAAAGATAAAGAATTGGAATGAAAAGAAGCATAAAAAAGTGGTAATAAAGAAACAGACTACTAGCTCCGCCAAGCTGAGTGACGGCATCAACGAAGCGTTCGTGGAGGTCCTGAGTCCAACGAAGGCGAGGCTTAGGATCAGCAGTGAGAACGAGACAGGGATCACCCTTGTGAGGGTGAGAGAGGTTGGAAGCAGGTTGCATATCTTGGTGGGGGTGTATAAGCCTGGGGTACATGGAGGAACCACCCCAAGAGCCCCAGAGGGCAAAGAAGGAACCTTTATGGGTCAGAGAGAGGAAGGATGCAGATCCGAGATGGAGTGGCTACTACAATCCATATGGGCTGTTGGAGATGATCAACCAAACAAAACCCCGTACGACTCAAAACTGACTCTCACGCTGGCACGCCTTTCCGGGATCTTGTCCCTTTCTCATCTTTTTCGTGAACAAAAGGGAAAACAAATAAACCACACCAAATTTTTAAGCCCCTTCTCTCTCCCACTCTATTTTCTCTTCTTTTTCTCACCTTATTCTATCATTTCTACTGTTCCATCTTTATACTTTCAATCTTCACACTTTTTTTTCCTATAATTCTTCCATTTCTAACTTCATCTTAGTCATTTCTCTTCACCTTTACAACAAATTCAATTTGTCTTTTCAGCTGTTTTTTCTACCAAAGGAAACTCTTTTGAAAATTAATTATTACATTTCAGATATATCAGTTAAAGCCTGAAATTTGCTGAATTTTTTTTTTTGGAAAAAAAATGTTTTTTGTGTATGTACATGATATCATAGTTTGTGATTTTTTTTTTAAATTTAACGATGATTAATAATTATTTAATTATAAATCTTTTAATGAATTTAAAATAATTATTTTAAAAATTTGTAATTAAATGATTATATAAAATTCTTTTATATCGTTTACATATTTGTTTATTTTTATTTTTTCAAAAACGTTATCTCAAACTTTTCAACAGTTTTTTTTTCTTTTTAGCTTCATAAATACTTTTTTTTTAGCAATTTATTATATAAAAGCTTATTTTTTTTGTTGTATCAAAACGAAATTAATCATCTTAACATTGCTTTCAACAAATTTATCTAGATAAAATTGAATTACTAAAATAATCTAATTTCTATATTTATTCTAAATACACGTAAACTTTTATTATAGAGATTATTAAAATAAAAATTTAATTTTAATTAAAAATAATTCTAAAAATATGTAAAATTTTATCTTTTATGTTAAATGTAAGTGAGATTTATAATTTACATAAAAAATAATAAAAGTGGATTAAGTGTGGTGTAAATATTAACCGAGGCAATAGACATAAGTGATGCTACTTTGTGGTCCTTTTCTTTGGGTTGCAATTGGAGACAAAGTCGGTTGATGTGGACTGTGTGAGGAAATAAAGGATGTGGGGGGATTCATGTATGTAATGTAATGCTTTCAAGAGTACTACTACACATTGCCTATGAATCAATTAACCACTTTTCTCTTCTTTTTTTGTTTTTTGATATGTGATGTGTCTCTCTCTTTTTAATCGAGGTTTTTTGGGTGCATGGTGAGAAGGAAAGAAGAAACAAAGAAAGCTAAAGGAGGAGCATGTGCTGATGTTCTTTTTGATCCAGGTTTGGTTCGGTTTGCAGCTTCGATTGTTTTGGAAAAGCTAAAAAAATGATGCCATATGATGTGTTGTTTTATGGTCAACCTCCCCTCTCATCATTGGTGTTCTTTTATTTTGTTTTAGTGTATGGTTGGTTTTGTGCCTTTGTTTGTCCATGTCTGTAATCTTCTCTTTGTATCCTTATCGTTAGACCCATAAAAGATAAAACAATATTATGATAAAGATGTATTTATACAAAATATATGAAATTTGCTTATGGTTTTGTTTTTATTTTAACAAAATATACTTCTTATACTATAAATTCAAATCCATAGTATAAACACTTTCACTCTTTTTATTTTCTTAATTAAATATTTTTAACACTACTTTTTGTTGTTTTCGTATACTATTTTCGTAACAAGCTAAAAATATCTTTTACTTATATAGTTATTTTAAATTAATTTATTTTGTTCATATATTTCTTTTTTTAAATTTTAATCACTTCTTTTTTTAAAAAAATTAAAAAAAATTATATCTTTATTTAAATTATTCATCATCAAAATTATTTTTATATATATATATATATATATATATATATATATATATATATATTAAAAATAAATTTATAATGCAATTACCTCACCCATTTCTTTGTTACAATTTTTTTTTAATTGGCTTTTAAGAAGCGTTTCCCGATCTTCAGTGTTTTTTTTTTACTCAAGTTTAGTTCGCGTGTTTGATATGTTCTTTTATTTTTAGTTTTAAATTTTATGAATTTTAATTTTTAAATTTTAGATCCAAATTATTCCTTACTTTAATTCAAATTTATTGATTGATGATGGAAAAAGATAAAGACAACTATGATGGTGAAATTATTGATGACAATAAATATGATAATGATAAATAATTATAATAATAATAATAATGATAATTATGATTATAAATATGATGATAATAATGATAATTATGACTATTACAATAATATTATTGTTATGACAAGAAGAATGGCAGTAATTTCAATAACAAATCATAATAGTGATACAAGAATCAATAATGATAATAATATCACCCATATAGGATGATTATATCCACGTAATGTCATGAATGATTATGATAGTTGTTTATTATTTTGAAAGAGAAAGAAATTAAATAATTTATTTTTATAATTAAAATCAAATTTTCAGTTTAAAAAATTAATATAAAAGCATTTCAAAATTAAAAATTAGTTTAATCCTATTTTACTCGAAGACATTTTATTTTAAAAAATATATATAAAAACTAAAAAAAATAAAAACTTATAACTATCTCGATCAAACACTTAATTAACTTTTGAAAGCTCACTGGAGATCACCACCAGTACCACATTTTGGTTATGGAGATGAAGGACCACTTGTGTCAACAATGGAATGTGACTGTGTCTTACTCATATAGGAAAGCCAACAAACGTGTTCATCATTTGACTAATGTACATAACACTAGCTTTGCTCTCCATCACTTTGATACCTCCCCTCCTTTATTATTATTATTTTTGTTTGTTTTTGCTCAACTCCTCCCTTATTCTCCTGTTTTGGAAAAAATGATTTTTAGATATTTAAAAACCTATTTGATACTTAGTAAGAGAAAAAAATAATAAAAATATAAATATAAATATGATAAATGACATGATAAAGAAAAAAATCTGAATATTAATTAAGTGTTTAGAAAAGTAAAGTGTGTAAAAAAGTTTTTGTTTAAGAAAGGTTCCATGTCATGGGTGTATGCAATGGTAGGATAATTTGTTAGCTTCTGTTGTGTTTTTGGTCTTTGGACCTTTCTATATAAGAAAAAAAAATAAGTTTGTTGTAAATACTATTGTCCTTGTTAATAGTTATTTCAATGTTCAATGGACAAAACAAAACTAATAGGTGGCAGTTCACATGAAAAAAAATAATATGAACTATAAAATTAGAAGACCTTTGATGGCCAGGTCATCAATAGCGATTAAGTTATTTAAGTTTGGTTGGATTTTTAATAAGTAATGATAAAGTGGTAATATTTTTTATGAAAAAAATTATTAGAACACAGCATAATTTATTTTTTGGTGTAGTAGTATAAAATAATATGTATTTGAATTATCAAGTTACTATCTATACAAGAAGGTGTGGTCATAGTAGCTTGACTCAGACGTGAATGGAAATCACTTCTGCAATTGGGAGTAGTTGACTCAAAAACTTATTTAAGTCCATATATGAGTAATCATTGCAGTATTATAAAAATAATACATATAATAGGAGAGTGTTAATTCTAACAGTAAATTATCCACTTTGTTAAGCCAAAGGCAAATACCATATAACAAAAACGTTAAAAAAGTTATTAATTATCAGTTAATCCGTCTTATCACATTTCTTTCCTTATTTGATTCAATTGCTATCAAGCTCAACTTAATGTGCTACTAATTACTAAACTAATAGTAAGATGTTTTGTTAAAAGAACTAATTTGACATGTGGCCATTAAGCCATCATATTCATATGGTCGTTGGTTGAAGATGGTGCGGTGCTATTTTAAATTATTATATCCAAGGGATGAGTATTCTTAGGTAATGATTAAATAAACAATATAAAAAAGTGAAATAACATAGTATTATTATAATATTAAGATCATATAAAGTGTTTAGTATTCACCTTTTAAAAATATTTATTATCATTTAATAAAGAATATATAGTGAATGAATGCTTTTAGATTTTTAAAGCAATAGTTACCAATAAGAGATTTAGTTTTCTTTTTTTACGGTGGAAAAGAAAACTTTACAAGCCAAAGAAAAATCCACCTGGAAACCATTTGCCAATTTGGGTTGTATGTCATTTGCTAACGTGAATCTTTAATGGGATTCATAGATCTGCCCATGGAAACCATTGGATTCAAACTCAAATTACGTACTTGTCATATCAATTACACCTAAACCAACATCAATTATTTAAGCAACTTGTCAAAGGCTTTTCGCCAAAAGAAAAAGACGTGGGCCTTGTGGCCTACCGAAATAAATTCACCTGTAAATAAGTAAAGTTTTTAAATTCATCTAGTATAAACTTCATAATACTTTTCAAAGATTGCACTGTGTTTGAGTTGATTGCAGTAATATTTAACTAATACTTACATCAATGATGACTTATATAAAAAAAATTAATTAACCATAAAAAGAAAAAAATTATCAATATAATTTAGTCTATAAAAAGATTTGTAAGAGTTGGTTAGAAAAATGCTCCAACATCTAAAAAAAAACTTGTTAAAGAGTTGATTAATTGATCGTATATATTAAAAATGTTGTGAGAGAAAATCAAGTCAATTGATTTTAGATGTGATAACAAAATTTAAGGTGAAAGTTAGCCAATTAACTCCATAAAAACTAAAAAAGACTTATAACAAAAGTCAGTCAATCGACTTCCAAACATGAAAACAAGACCTATGACGATAGATGGAAAACCTAATTCTAAGACAATTGCAAAAGAAAATTGAAGTAAACATTGACAAACTCTCTATAATAACGAAAAATACCAACTTTGAACAAAATCAAATTATTTTTCATTAGTTAAAGAAAGATTATAACTTTTGACCAAACACCTTGATATACACTTATAAGAATCAACAAACTATCCTAATAGATCCAAAAATCCTAACAAAATTTCAAAGTTAGATTACTTATGTCTTTCAACCTAAAATTTCAAAATAAGAACAAATTGAAAAATGAACTTGCTCATGGTTGACACACATTCAAATCTTATAAGTTGAGCTGAAATGGAATTGATGAGTATAATTGAGATAGTTAGGGACAATATCTTAGTTAATCAATCGACATAAGAATCCCCACTCAAAACATGTCAAACAAGATAACTTCAAGTTCTATAGTACTTGTGTCTTTCAAGTTTGATCCTTGATGAATTATGGACTAATCATTTATGGAATGTCTAACTAATCAAGTATTTGTGACTTTTAGAGTTGATGCTTGAGGGATTGTGG
This sequence comes from Mucuna pruriens, assembly GCA_025330945.1. Classification (NCBI taxonomy): domain Eukaryota; kingdom Viridiplantae; phylum Streptophyta; class Magnoliopsida; order Fabales; family Fabaceae; genus Mucuna; species Mucuna pruriens. Next base: position 5,984,624 of record JAENHJ010000533.1, on the reverse strand, counting down.
ACTAACCAATTATGAGTCACTCGACCAAACAAGTGTTTGCACCTTTCATGCTTGATACTTGAAGGGTTATGAATTTATCGACTATAGATTGTCCTACTAAATAAGCATTTGTAGCTTCCAAGCCTCACACTTAAGAGACTATGAATTGACTAATTATAGATTGCTCAATTGAACAATCACTTACACCTTTCAAACCTAACACTTGAAGAAACTTAAATAATTTGTTTGAGAATATGTGGTAGACCCTTAAATTCAATATAGTAATTTTTAGAAGACACTCAATAATAGGATTAATCCTTTTTTATCATACCAACTTACATATAAAAGAGTTGATTGAAAATGTTCTAGCTTAAACAATTATAAAAATCATTTAAAATTTACTTAATTAGGATTATAGAATTCAAATTTTAATGGTAGCACCTATCATGATATGCACATCAAATAACATAGTAAAAAATTAATTTATACCTCGAATGATTATGGGGAAATTTTATGAGATAAAAAATTCTTAAATTTGACTTTTTGAAATTGATTTTATAATATAATACATTTAATTAGATTAAAATAAAATAAGGTAATAAAAACATTCAAAATCATAATATGTGAATTTAATAAATTTATAATGTTCTGTAATATACTACTTTAATAAATTTAATGTATTATTTTGTGATTTCTTTATTTATTTTTACTTATTTCAATATTTAAGGGATAAAACAAATTAATAGATAGCAGTTCCCATGAAAAAAAATATTAAGTACAAAGTTAGTTTTTGGTGGCCTGGTCAATAATAATGATTAAAATATTTTAGTTCGATTCTAATTTCAATAATAAGTTGGTAATAATTTATATGGAAATGATGATAAAAAATTATATATAAAAAAATAATAGAACGAACCAAGTATATATTTATTTTTATCTTGTAGCCCCTATAGATTTATTGTTATTATTGGCAAAGTAAATAATTATTATTTGAATCAACGTATTGCTACATATACAAGATGAGATCACAACTATTTCTATACTATAACATGAACGGAATTAATGGTGAATACGAGTTGAGTTAGAATTAAATTTTGATATATATATTTATTTATTTATTTATTTATTGATGAGAGAGTTATATGCTAGATTTTTTTTATTAATATATGTAATTCTTTTATTTTACAAAAATTATTAATAAATAATTTTTTTAGTAGACTTAAAATTTGAGTTTTAATAATCTTATATCTAGAGTTATAAGTTTGGAAAAGTTATTGATTTTTAGAAAGAAAAGAAAACACAAATGTGAAAGAATATTTCAAATCAAGAGAGATTCTTTTGAATGATCAATTTGAGGTAAATTAACCCAATTAGATTGAATCCAAGTCTCTCTAAGGTAGTCAAGTTACTGGACAAAAATAAAAGAAATATTGAGAAGTAGAACAATGGGGAGGGGATGCATTCTATCCATATGATGAATTAACAACATAGCATACTGTCTACATTTTTCATTTTCTATAGTTGAAGAAAAAGTATAACACTACTTCTGCTTGCTAGCTTGTTATACTCACATCAATTCTACTTGTATTCTAGGCACGTGAAATGTATACAATAAATATTTATTTTATATAATTTATATTTATAATAAATAAATATTTTAAAAAATTAAATTATATTATTATTAAATTTTATAATAAATAAATAATTTTGAATATATAAATTATATTTTAGATTTATACTAAACAATACATTATGATGCAAAATTATTTTTAATTATTAATAGTTTCACTTAAAAAATTTTGAAATATAATTTGAATATAAAAATGAAAAAGATAGATCGAAAGAAATAAAATATAAAGAAAATTTCTTAAAAGTGTTCTTATTGAAAAATGGTTTCTAAAAATTCTCCTATTCAAAATAAATATTTTAATTTATATATAGAAAGAATAAGCAGTGAATTCAATTACTTTGTTTGGTGTTGCAAAGCAAATCTAAATATTCTATACAAGTTATAATGAAGAAAGCACAATATAAGTTAACACATAAAGGAAGAAGGAAACTCTCTCAAACATAACTTTACTATTTAGATGAAACATTATACATTCATTCATTTTATTAATAATTATTCAATAATATAATATATATCATAAAATACATATAACCAAGTTTAAAGTTAATTAATAAGGTAAAATAACCAAGTTTTTTCTGAAGTTAAAATTAATTCATGTATCTCAATTTTTTGGTAAGTTAGATGAAAGAACTTTTATAAAAGTTAAGTGGATAAGATCTTATTTAAATAAACTTCTCAATAGCATTTATGAGGAAAAAAATAAGAAAAAAATTAATTAAGCTTTTTCTTTAAGTACAAGCTAATTTATAAATGTTTTTCATTTAACTTTTTTTAAAACTAATTTTAACCTACACTTAAATGTTGTAAAAGTATGTAGAGAAAACTTACACTTAAATGTCGTAAAAAGTATGTAGAGAAAAGTGAGAAATTATGACTAAAATGGAGTGCATTAGTCTTTACATTATATCAATTAATGGTTGTTTGTATTAAATAAAAAATATTAATGCATGAAACTAAAAATAATTTTAATCAATATATATATTTGGTATTTCATATGTTCTAACTTTAGTAATAGTCTCGCGTTTGAGTTCCTATAAATGTGTTAAATACTACTTGAAAGAAAAATTGTCATTTATAATAATTTATTGTTATTTGACTTTTACTTAAATATTTTTAAATTAATATTGTCAAATAAATATTGCTATATAAGTATGAATTTATTATGAACCGTGACAAAGAAAATCAAAACTTGATTCCTAATTTGCTCTTTAAGACTTTCAAAATTTATGTGTTTTCATTATAGTTCAGCCCTTTCCATTAATCTTCACAATGGATCCTTTACGAGCACATACATAATACATCTATCACAAAGTGGTTTCCACCAAATGTGAAAATGTTCTTTTCTTTAACAAAAACTCAAGGAATATGCCAAAAACAATCTTTTTCTTTTTATATCTAAAGTTTTGAAAAAAAAAAAAAAAAACTCATCATGTTCCAAAATAGAAAATTTTCCTTCCTGAAACTCCTCTTTTTGTTCTCATACACATTAGTCCATCAAAACTTTCTTTTTTAATAAAATAGTTTATATAAAAAACATTATTGTCTCATATGGACTGTTATGGAATGATTCTTACCATTTAAATTAGTAAGGAAAGGAATAAAGTTTAGATATAGAATATGCCACTTAAAGAAACTGCAAATTTTGTGTCTATCTTCATAATTCATAAATTATACATGAAAACTCCTTGGTTTACAAAACCAAGCTCATCATCAGGATACCTCCGATATTTTCCAAGGGTAATCCCAATTAAAGTATATTTGTGTGAAGTCAACGAACCATAATAAGATTCTTCTACTTGAATGATGATGAACCATCCATTTGGAATAAAAATATGAATAGATCAACATACAATAATGTCATATGCTCAAGATTCAAATGTAAGGATAATGATTAACATAAAAAAAAATGTAAGGATAATGAAAGGAATCATGACTAAAAACTTATGTTGACTTAGGTATACCTTGGTGATGTGTAGTTTAGAAAGCATCGGTTCTAAAAAATACCAGCAAGGCAACAATACATATCTCTCCATTTAAGAATTCAAGATCAATAGAAGACTTGTGTTTTCTTGTAACCCTCATTCCTTCATTCTAAAAGTTCTTATATCATAAACTTTTACAGAGATGTAAAAATGCTCCATGCCTCTATATATAACTATTTGAACTACAATCCTCTATAACATAAAACGAATATTGTAAAGAACTATACCTTGAGTTCTTATGCTTGTGTTTGGTGAACCTACTGAACTACCAAGTACCACCCTTTGGACCTAGTTTTTACCATAGTGTTCCCTTGCAACCAGGATCTAAACCTGTGAATATAGGGCCATGTAGATATCCATCTTTGAGAAAATATTATAAGGAAATTAGTGCATGAAATGCTTGACTAGGGTATTCTACAACCTAGTTCCAGCCCATGTGCCTCACCAGTAGTTTAGTGGGAAAGAAGGATGGATTGTGGAGATTATGCATAGATTATAGGGGCTTATTAATCAAACTGTGAAGGATAAGTTCCTAATCCTGCTATTGGATAATCTCTTATATGAGCTTGGGAGATCCAATACAAAGCTTGATCTCAGAGCTGGTTACCACCAATTAAGAATGCATAAGGATGATGTGTATAAGACAACCTTCCGTGGAGGGTACTATGAGTTCTTGATAATAACAACCTTCTTCATTCCAAGCACTCATGAATGATATATTCAGACCATACTAAGAAAAGTTGTCCTTGTCCTTTTTATTACATACTAGTCTATATACAGTGCTAGCCTTGGAGAACATGTGCAACACTTACAAGTGGTGTTGGACGTGCTCAGAATTCATATATTGTTTGTCAAAAGGAGCAATTACTGAAGGGGTTTCTACAGATCCATCTAAATTCTAAAGTATCTTCAGTCAAGAATTGACCAACTCCCAGCACCTTGAAGCAGTTGCAAGGATTCTTAAGACTTGCATGTTATTATCAACTGTTTGTGCAAGGTTATTTATGGGAAAATTCCCAAACCGTTGCCAAAGAAGGGTAATTTTTTATGGTTTACTGAAGTCCAGGCAGCTTTTGACATGCTCAAGAAGGTTCATTGTTCTGCACCAGTTCTGGCCTTACCAGATTTCAATAGAACTTTTATCAGAGAAACTGAGGCTTCAGGTTTTGGCTTCGAGCAGTTCCTATGCAAGATACTCATCCTATTGCCTATATTAGTAAAGTTTTGAGTCCTAGAAATCAAGCTAAACCAGCCTATGAACGAGACCTTTTGGCAATCTAATTTGCTGTTCAAAAGTGGAGTCCTTATCTCCTAAATAGGCACTTTATTATCAAAATTGACCAAAAGAGTCTCCTTTTGTTCCGTGTTTGCAAACTTGATTTTGATTAAAGTTAATTTTGAGATTATACAATTTATGTGTAGAAGCTTTTATTCTTAAAAATAGGTTAGTAATAAAATTCAATATAAAAATTTTAATCTAACACAAAAATCACCTAAAATTATTTCAACTCAAAATCAATTTTAGACATAACACTAATTTCTTGACACGAAATCAAACATATAAACATTTATTTAAAATTATATTTACTGGTATTTTACCGCGAATTCAAACATGCACTCAAACATTTGCTAGAATAGCAAGTTTCCACACTTGAAAGCAGGATTGGTTAACTTAGGTCATGGGATACAACTTTGAAATTCCTTTCAAGAAGGGCCAGGAAAATAAGGTAGCTGATGCCTTGTCAAGAGTGCACAGTCATGTTATTAAAGGCTTGTTTCTTCTTGTGGTAAAATGGTGATCTTTGTGGCGATAGATAGACTTAGTAAGGAAACACACTTCAAGGCCTTGGCACACCCCTTTATTACTTTGAAAGTAACACAATATAATGTGGATAATATTGAGTGTATATGAAATTACAACCATATAGGCAGAGTACAGTAAAATCATGGTCCTTATAAAATCATAAGATTGGGTCTGTTGCTTACAAAGAGATACTGAAGCTACAGTGCCTAAAGTGCTATAAACTATATTTGAGAAAAAGATGGTTAAGAGGGTAACAAGGTTGCTACCAACTTTCACCTTTGAGGACAAAAGTTCCTTAGGAAGGGAGGACTTGATATAGTTCGTAATTTTCTGAATATTTATTTTCTGGACCTTACTGTTTGTTCTATTTTTTCCTAGGTGGTTTGGTAGTTGTGTAATTCATTACAAACTCAACAGAAAATTGCATCTGTACAAATAGCATTTCCACACATGTATTGGACATCAAAATGTCATTCATCAGTTCACTTCCAATTCTTATCAATTCTCTTCTCACCAGATCACGGGTACTCTTTATTAGAAATAATTTGGTTCAAGTTAAATAAAATTATTATGATGGTAAAATTCTTCTTTTAATATTTAACTAGAATTTAAACTCAAAATTATTAATTAAACTGTAACGATTTTATACCAATTGATCGATGTGTTTGGTGCAGCTTATAAAATAAATGAAAGAATTGACTTAATAAATTAAATATCTACTTCATATGACTACTTAACCCCCACTAGATGTGATTAAAATTTCTCGTTGGGAAGTCTTATATTTTGTGTGAGATGGTAGTTTGAGCAAGATTATCTCTTAAAATAATATATTTGTGGAAAATAAAATAAAAAAAGGTTGATTAGATTGCTACCAAATTAAGGGCTCTTGGTAGTTTGGACTGAGCTTATATAAATGGCTCTTGTTGTTCTTAGCTGTAATGGCTGTGCTATGCCACATAAAATAAAATCAAACGATTAGAAAATGTCAACGTAAGGAGAGACAAACTGACAACGGGAAAAATGAAGAAAAAGCTTAAAAAAAGGGACACCAATCCTCGGATAGAGCCGCGTAGGACATGACGCTAATTTTTAACATTAAAATAATTTATCATTTGTGTGTATTTGATTGGTATCGAATTTTAAAAATAAATTCAAAGCTGATATTGCCAGATTACATAATTTATCGTGTGTGTATTTGATTAACATTAGAATAATATAACGTTAATTAGCATCAAGTTTTTAAAATGAATCTCAAAATTGAACTAAATTTTGTCATCCTTAAATTTTTTTTATTTAGAGATGAAGTCACAATTGAATGTAATATTTTATCTTTACGACTTACGTGATAGAAAATGATTAATTGAATGAAAAATAAATCTCAAATTTTTCTTGATTTTAATAAAATAAAAAATAAAAAAACTAATTTAAATAAAAAGAAGATTTTCAATCCTGTTTTAATTTTAAGTAATGATATTTCTCCTATGTTATTTCTAAAATTAAAAAATATTATATAAATAGTTCCTTAAGCATTAGAAATTATGGTAAGTAGTTTGTATTTTTTTTAAATTAGTCTCTAAAAATAGTAAAATATATAAATTTAGAGACTAAATTAATGAATATTCAATACTTGAAATACTCATATAATTTTATTATTTTAAAGATTACATAAGAGATAAGATAGTATTTGAGAGACTAAATTGATGATTTAATTAAATATATTGATACCTCTACATATTATATACTTCATCAACACCTATTATTTTTCTTTATTTTTTTTATTATATTATATCACCTATTATATTTATATTTTTTTCCTCCAGCTGTAAGTGTCTATTAGAGTTTAATGTACACCAACTTTTCCCTTTAAGTTCTGATCACTATTTGACATTTCTGTTGCTATTCTGTGCTGGATGATGCAGACATCTAATGTTTAAATTTAATATTTAACAAAGTTATATAACAATGTTTAAATTTTATATAACAACGTTATATAATAAAAAAAATAAGTAAAGGGTCCTATGTTATGTGGTGCTATTATATTCATTTATTTCCTTCTGTGAGGAGCTTTTAATATTTCTAAACAATAAAGACCTGTAATATGCAATGTAATTGAAAATACCTTCATTGACATTATTGATGCATTAATTATATTATGCGAATAATAACAATACAATTTAATAACTAGTATTTGTTAGTTTATTACTAATATTTTTTCTAACTACATATATTTCATAATTTATATTACGTGATATTATTATATTTATTTAATTTTATAACAATCATTTTCTTTAATTTTAATATTATTTATTATTTATTTTATTGATTCAATTATCCATCAATTTTAAAGCTATGCAACCCACCAAAGTCAACCTAATTATAAAGAGTTTAAGTAATTTGTACGAGTCCTTAAGTTTAAATTTTCCTGTCTTTGTTTTACACCAAAAAATTTTAAAGTTATGCAAAGGTATCTAAATAAGAAGTAACCACTAGGGTTAACATAGTAGTGAGGAGCTTTTGGATGATATATTGTATGCATAAGGATTTAGATCCCTAAAAAAATCTTAGATTTTGACTTTGTTACTGTAATTGTATCTTTTTATTTAAAAAAATTGCACATAATATGTAAAGTAATTAAAAATATAATTTTAATACATTATCAATATAGAATTGTTTATATTATCAACTTATTAAATAACATAATTGTTTTATAATAATAATAATAATAATAACTTTATATACTTCCTATTTATCAATGCACACGGGCTGAAAAACGTTTTTCTTTATATAAATGGAATTTATGCTAAGATTAACCCAAATTTCACTTAACAGTGATTGGTCACATTAGAAGATGGAAATAACTCGTGTAGTCCATTAAGAACTAATTGCGTGGCCTAACCGAATTAAGACCTCTTTTTTTATTTTTATAAAAAGCCTTTTTTTTTCTTCGTGGTACGTGTTATTTTGATTGCGTCAAATATTACAAAAACTGAGCAACAATCAAAACATAATCAAATATTTCTTTTATATATATATATATATAAATTATATTTAAAGTAACATTACTTTTGACGTGTATTAATAAATAAACAAGTAAACAACACATTTGCAAATTCTTATGAGGTTTTGTAAATATGCTTTAAGAAAAATCATTGAGAAAAAAAAAATCCACTGATAAATTTACTATTGTCGACAGATAGTCTCTGATTTAAAAACTTTGCATTTATCACAGTAAAAAAAAATATATTAAATAAACAAGTGAGACTTAAGGTTTTGTATTTAAGAAACAAGTGAACTTTAACTGCAATATTAGGGTTCAAACCCCAAAAAAATATCACTTTTGGAAGATATTTGATGGGATTCTAGTAAAAGATTTTTATCTTTAAAAAAATCATTTACAGTACCTTTTTTTTTTTGTTTTTCCTTGTTTCTTGGTAGTGTGTGAAGAAATAATCTTGTGTATTGTGTATGTATCTTTTCCATTTGTATAGATTACAGGTGTGGCTAAAAGTTGAAGAGAGCAGGGATGGCCTAGAAAATAATAGCCTCACAGGAATGCATTGGTCAATGTAAAACAATATTGAGTTGCAATTTCAAAATCTATAACCATGCAAATGCTTGGCCCATCTTCTGGCCATATAAGGGTCATGAAAATCCCAGCTTTCAACACTACTAGTCCTACCACCACCACCACCACCTCCTGTGTTCATATCCCTCACTGTTTCCTCACCACCTTCTGAATCATCACCCTTATGTTCTCCAACACCTACAATAGTTTCCCCTGTCCTCCTAACACACTCATCAATTTCACCTTCAATGTAGCTATATTCCACGTACACATGAGTGCAGTCACCAAGGTCTAGCAGAATCCTTCTTTCTTCACCACCTTTTATCTCTCCAATCCTTATCACTCTGCCATTGCCAACTTCCTCCCCAGCTCCACATATTCTCAACTGGATTTCGCGCACAATGCCTCCCAGCATCTTTGCCAAGAACTCCTCAAACTCTTGTATGACAAACCCACTAGAAGTGCCAAAGCCAAACCCCACATGAAATCTATGAATTGGTGTGGATGGCAGCTCCATGCTTATGGCATGGTATGGCCTTGTAGGATTGTCTGATAAGTGCAGGATACAGGATTCCGGGTTCTTGTGCATGCGATCTTCGAGTATCTTGATGCCTTTCTTCAACCCTTCAACTGGATCAGCTTGCCCCATGTAGAACAGCCGGTCGATGACTTGAAGGGCAGTGCGCTTTCCATAGGTTGTCATGCGTTTCAAGGGAAAAACACGAGCCGCGGCTGAGGAGTATGTAACAATGGCCAAGCGGTCAATGTGTCTGAGGGAGAAAACCACAAGAGCCATTGCTTGTTTGAGAAGTCTTAGGTGTGGTCCATTTGGACTAGCAACCAAGACCAAGTCAGTGGCTCGTTCATGGGTAAGTTTCACAGAGAGATAGGCTCTGTTGGAGGAGGGACACATGATATAAGGTGTTTGCATTGCTGGAGACTGTAATAGCGATGAGGAGCTGCAAGTTAGAGGATGGAGGGATAAATGGCAAGGACATGAGGCATGTTTAGTCACTTGCAAAGCTGGATGGTAACTTGTTGGTGCATTTGGTGGAATAGGCACAAGAGAGAAACCGAGCTTTGGACTCTCGGGTGTGTCATCAGGCTCAATGGGATCATCATCATCATAGCGCGCAGAGCGCAGGAGAGAACGGCGATGGACACGGAAGGTGGCGATAGAATCATCAAGAATTCGAAGAATGGGATCACTTTGGTTGTTAGAAGTGAAAGGACCAGCAAGGTTGTTGTTTAGGTTGCGGGGTAGCTGGGTCCAATGGGCGCGGCAAATGGGGCAAGTGACACTACCGTGGCGAACGTTGGAGGAGATGCAGGCAAAATGGAATGCATGAGAGCACTGAGCAGTGAATATAGCTTGGCCTGGACTGCTGCCCTTGCTGTGGTAACTCAGAGGGTCTAAACATATTGCACACAAATTCTGCAAACAAGTAAAACAAAGCAGGTGAGTCAAACAAATAGTCTATGAAGGAACATGTATACATTCATGAATAGTATGGAGAAATACATGTAGAAATTCATAATGATGACCTAGAAAGACCAATACAAAGTGGCCAGCCACATTGAGATTTGTATTCGTCTGGCCACTTTGTATTCTTTCATTAATTTCTTCAAAATCTGACTTCTAACTTATGCATAAGTTAATTTTAACTTACGAAGAAGTTTATTTCATTTTTCCTTTCTTATAAGTGTTTATGGAAAAATTTACTTAAACAGGCCCTAAATAAATCTATAAAATGAATGTTTTTTTACTGTCACAAAACTAACCATGTTTAGTTTTCTTGTTCGATAAGAGCTTCTAGTTGTATAGATGTATGTAATTACATAGCAGTGAACAGTACCAAGATAAGAGAACAAGTCCCATATTTTCAAAATGATGATATCACACTACTGATTTTCAAAATAGCAACATATTGGAACAAAAAAAACCAAGAGTAATTACCAATTAATAGTTTATTTGAAGAGGCATTTTTCAATGAAAAGACAGTGGCATAAAGACAAAGTTAGGCTAAAACCAGATGAAGATGGAACAACAGTAAATAATATTCGTGGAATCTTATCAGTCTGGTGGTTTTTATGCCAACATTCATAAAAAAAAAATGCATGATTTAACCAAACTTATTTCACTTTTACCATTGATTAAAGTAGAGACAGATACAGTGAAAGTTTTGGTCATAAAATAAAAAATGAGATTCCACACTCAAGTGACAATGGATTGTGTGCATCACAAAAGTTCAGTCCCTTCATTAGGAAGCTATTGGATAAAGGACATGTGTATAGCCATATATAATTGTCCAGAGAGGTTTTCACGACAATAGAAGGAAAAGTATGATCATGCATGTTGTGGCAGGTGAAACTTCCCAACGTGGGGTCTGCATTTAATGAATTGATTCTTGGCTTCACTAATGTGCCATGTGCAGGGCTATTCACATGCTCGCATCCTATATTCACTAACTTTGTTATTCTAAATATATTTCAGTACCAAAATAAATGCTTTAGGCCAAATCACAGGACGAGAAAAATAATAAAGCAAAAGGGTGGGTAGCTAAAGAGAAAAATTAAGCATCAATTAAAAAAGCAAGAAAAAATTTGTTCCGTAAGGTCAAACTTTGAGGCACATTGGATTCCGAAGTCTTAGAAAGCAATAATAGAATGCAAAGATAGAAAACCCGAGAAAGAATTAAGTATGGACATGTGAAAAATAGTTCAGAGATACTTCTAGCAGGGAATGTGAAGTAGCTAGAAGTTGAATAGTTACTTTAACCCCAAACCTATGAATTTATTAAAAATTAGAAACACTAATACATCACCAATTTACCTCTGTAGAATCAACAATGTTAATAATTACTCCCCCTCAGTATAAGCTTTTGATACAGGAATTAAAAAATGCAATTAATATTTTATATCTTACAAAAATTATTATTCAATTTCCTAATATTCCTTTCATCTTTTAGATTTTCTCTTTTATTTTCTCACTCTACAATAAATAATTAATTGAAAAAATATAGTTAATGCTTCATTGATACCGTAAATCAACAATCAAATAGAAGAATCAAAATATGACAGAGTTTACCAAGCAAGAAAATAAAAAGTCTTGAAGTGGTTTAAGGAACTAAAAGTGGATTACCTTACTATGAAGCTCATTGTTGATGTTGGTAGTGATACCAGAATCTGGTTCTTCCATGAGCTCCCCTGAGAAATTTTTTGTTGTGGATGGAGACACCACAAATGAGGAATTTGAGGCCTGCAAACAAGAAGAAAACAACAATGACATGAATAAGCAAAACAAAGTAAAAAATTGCAGAGTGATGAATGAAGAGGGTGAGAGCAATAGCAAACGCAGATACAAAGTTTGCAGCTTTGTGAAAAATGGCAAAGAAAGATCCAAAGAAGAAAGAAATGGAAAATGAGAAGAAAAGGGAAAGTGGGAGTGTACAGTGGCAGATAGACTACAAGAGGTGTCAATGGAGAGTGGATCCACCAAAGCCTTTCTCTTTGTGAATGCAGCACATGCAAATGCTGCTGCCAGAGCCACCTTCCTTGCTGCTTCTTTCAGCTTTGAAGTTCCTCTTCTTCCTCCTCCCATTCTCTCTCTCTTTTCTCTTAGCTATCTCTCTGTGTCAAAGCTTATAGTGTTAGAGTGCTACCCTCTGAGCTTGAACCTCTTTGTATCTGATGATGAGAGAGAAAAAAAAAGAAAGGGGACAAAGGGCTCTGCAAAATTCAGCAATGACCAGCTTCTGTTGCCGTCGTTGCTGTTACTTTTCTAAGTCACTATTATTATTATTGTTCTTGTGTTCTTTCTTTCTTCATCACCACCACACACACGCTTATATAACATAAGTACATTACACACAACCGCTTCCAAGCACTGCCACCAATATACATTATTATATTTGCCTGTGGTCACATTTACCAATAAAAAATCAACCCCTTTTTGTTTTTACCCTCTTACACTCTTGACTTCAAATCCACAGGCCACCCCTATTTGTATTTTATACTCTAATTTACAATCCTAGCCAGGTTTTTTAAATCTTGCTTTATGGAAGGGATAATGGTTTTCGAGAAAGGATACCCATGCTTTTTTTAATATATTTTTTATTAATTTAAAATTTATTCAAAATTATTTGAAATTCTTAAATATACTCTTTCTGGTGTATTTTTTATTATTAACTTCAAATTTATTAAAAAATTTTAAAGTTTGATTCACTAGGTCCTTATTTAATAAATCTTTTTAAATTATTTTCTATGTCTTAAAATATATTGTTAGCAAAAGAAAATTATCCCAATTCTCATTTTACAATATTAATTAATCATTAAATATATATTTTTTCTATTATAGAGTATCTTTTATCATTTATTATGGAGTGAAAAAGTAAAAATAAATATAAAGTAAAAGAATATAATTAATATGAAAAATAAAAATTTTATTAAGAAATTGGATAATATTTTTTGTGAAATGTAAAATATTAATTACATTCTTTAATTCTTGTGTGAAAATCTTAAATGTCAAAAAAATGAAAAGAAAGAGTATAAAATTTTTAATAAATTTTAATCATGGTAAAAAGAATGTGTTACTACTCCTCTTCTCTTTCATTTCATGTGCATTAAATAATTTAAAATGATCAAATTTTTTATTTGATGTTTTATTATAAAAAAGTGAGGACCATATGATTTAGGAAGATGGAAATAGCATTATTCTTGTTGAAGATTATAGTTTGATTGCTTTCTCAAGAAAGCTCAATTTGGGTTTGGCAGTTTCTATTTCAAGGCATAGATCCTATCGCCTATTCTTGTGAGTAACCTTTTCCATGGGAAACAGACCGAGGCAAATTTTATTTAATTAGTCTACTATATAGCATCAAGCATCAATGTTACTTACATTTAAAACAATTTTTACTAATCAGAAGAAAGAAAAAAGGGTTGTTGAAATTGATGGAATGGCATGAAATTAGGGGGAAGGGGAAGGACCAATTTGGCCCTTTACAAAGACAATGATATTATGGGGCCATCCCACTCAACCTCATTGACGAACACTAGTTGTTTACAGCAATAGTGAGATCCCTCCACTTGGACCACGCTTATTTTCATCCTTTTTTCTTCCACTTTCTTTCAATGTTTATTGAAAAAATACTATAGTTTTGAAAATTTTATGTATGCATCAAGTGTGATATACTTATACTCTTTATTTTGAAAAAAAAAAAACATTTTTATGGCCCCTAAATCTAGAGTGTATACAGTGTGAGCGCTTGTGAAACATAATGACAATTTATGAGATGAGTTCAATGATGACAAGTTTCCATTAGATTTAAAGCATTCCACCCCACATTCCACACAGGGAGTTGGGTCCACTAGTTTATTGCACAGGAGCACCATTTTTTTTTTCCTTCTTTTTCCCTTTCAAACATGGTACCAACAAGGCATATCTTTAATATTGCTACCAAATTTCAGCATGCGTTAGTTACAACAAAGAATCACTTTGACACAACTTGTTTCAGGAAGAATAAACACACCAAAAAAAACTTGTGAATTTCCTCCACAAGAGTCAAAACACAGATCTGGATTGATGGCAGGATTGGAAAGAAAGCAAAGGAGAGAGAGGGGAAAACGGGAAAGAAAATAAAAAAGAAAGAAAAGAGAAGGGTCAAAAAGGTTCCAAGAGGTGGGGAAAATGACCGTTTTATTTGAATTTTAAAGGTTCAGCCATTGGTCCATGATAGCTTCCATTCTTTGGCTTTTTTTTTTTTTTCCTTTTAGGTTGTTAATAAATAAATAGGCATGTTATTTGTAATGCAAAGGTAGCCAAAGCAAGAGAGACTGGTGGGCTGGCGCCAAAATGCTTTTCTTGCACTGGTTGTATTCCACTTGCCTTCTTCATAAATGGATGAGTTACATGGGCTACATTATTTCTCTCTTTTTCCTTTTCTATATTCTTCTTTTATAGCTGATACATATTTATTGTTTAGCTTTTTAGGTTTGATATTGGTGGAAAGATTTGGGTTTAAGTTCTTAATAAGAGACCAATTATGTGTTTGAAAATTAGTTGAAAAACTAAGAATTAGTTTCGAGATACAAAAACTATAACTATTAGTTTCTTAAAATTATATTAGAAATGTAAAAAATCACATCTAAGATATGAGAATTTAAGTACATGTTTAGTTTCATTTTAGACACAAATTAGATCTATGTTTTGAAGTTACGTATTAAAAGTATTTTTCATGTTTTTAGTAAATTTGACAGAAAAAAAAAAAGAGACACGTTTATGATCCGAATCCAAACACACAGTAAATTGAGTAATTTTGGTTTTGGACCCATTTTCAAATCAGGATATTAGCTCATTTGTTATGAGACAGTCATTGTATATGGGATATGAACTAATCTTAATTTGATTAGATTGGGAGAAATATGTGACAATTAATTCATGTGTTTAAATAGGGAAATATTTTTCTCTTCTAAGTAAAATATTTAACTAGAGAGACCTTCTGACATTTTATTCACATATATGATTATAATAGTTTTGAATTTTCTACATTTTGAATAGCAATGTAAAGAAAGACAGTAAAAAAAAAATAAAGTAGTGCAATCTCTTACATTTGAATTTTTGTTGAGAGAGAAATCCACGTTTAGTGTCACTGCCCGTATTTGAAGAGATGTCTACATTGAATATATATCCATGTCTTAGACAGGATTGCCTCCAAAGGAGGACTCCTGTGAGGAAAAAATAAAATTTACTGAATCATATAAATCATACTGTGGATGAAAAAGAGAAGGGAACTCAAAAGGGAATTATTCTGTAGTAGTAGCTTCATATGTGCTTTTGCATGCTTGTTGTTGCTCTCTTTCCATTCCCTTTGATCTGAAAAAGGATGAGTTGTCCCATTGATGATTGAACCGCGTTAGAATAGGTCATCTTTGAATACTCCTGCCCTAGGTGACCATCAAATGTCTCTTTGCTACTTTTACCTTTTCTTTCTTCCAAATTTTCTTTTTTGTGTCCCAAAATACCAAAAGAAGGGCCCCAATTTACCTGCATATATTCAGATCAGATAAATACCATAAACATCTATATCACCAAACCAAAAAAAATGAAATAAAACATAAGCATCCTAAAAAAAGCAAAATAAATAAATACACCTTATTCCTCCAAGAGATGTCAAGATTAAATTGTTCCCATCCTCCTATTTTTTAAATTATATTTTCCTTCTTTGGAGATAATATGTTTTACTTTATTCCATTTTAACGTAACATTAGTGGTAAACATCTCTCAAAATATCTTTTAAAAATGTTTTTTTTTTTTAACTTTTAAGATGGTCAACAATTAAATTTAAATATTTATTACTAACTTTTAGACTTTAAGAGATGAGGTGATACATGTCACAAATATTTTTTTTATTAGGAGTAATCATGTTCGAAGATAGAATTATTGTAAATTACAATTTTTTTCCATAAAGTAGACAAAATAATACTTTAAATACTCATAATATCAACTACAAAACTTAACTCAAAATCTTCATTTCATATTTTAAAGTTCAACGGTTTATGATAGAGATTCAAAATTAGTGGTCTACCATGTTATTAGTTATACAAAAAAGAAAATTTTAAGACTTCCCTTTACATAAAAATGAAATAAATTATAACATATATTAATCTCCAATTTTTAACATAAGAATATAAGATAACGTAAGTTAAGCATTTTTTTTAAAGAAAATGGAATATAATTTACTCAATGAATAAACTAGCACCATCTAAATTAAACTGCAACAATTTATAAGAATTAGATTTCTGCACGAGAACACCTGAAAAAAAAATCTAGCTAAATACAATGATTTAGAGGGTTTAGGATCATGATCTTCCCCGAACTAGGCAGGATATTTTTGAGTTAACTAATACACTAGACCTCAATTTAAGCAATTGGTTAAGAAATCAAACTTGTAGAAATTATTATTATGAGCATAAACGTATTCCACGAGCATAGCAAGAAAGTTTTTGTCCACGTTCAAATATTATCAATTTCTTTTCTGTCCATAAGTTATTTGGAATAGTTAGGTAGCGATGCAACTCATCACATGCTTCATGCAAGACATATAAGAAGCAGACAAATGACAAAAACCAATAATTTCAAATTCAATGTCTACAAGGTATTGAGTTGTCGTGGGTTATCAATCATGCACTAAACTTGAATGTGGTTATTTGAATGCAGATTCGGGTTTATTCATTAATTGTGGCGTGTGAGAAATGTATCAGAATTGGATTTTTTTTTATTGTTCAAAGCAAGTTGTTATAATAGAGCCAGAAAACAATGGATGCAGCACTAAAGGAAAATAATGACAGTACTGAGAACTTAGGGAATCTCTTTTTTTGAATGACATGGGAAAGCTATTGGTGATCCTCTCTTGCTTCTCAAAAGAAGGTAAAGGGGAAAGCTTCCTTGTGTCCGCAAAAACTTGCTGCTTGCTAGCCTACAAAGAACAAATGTGTCTCTTTGCTTGTTCAAATAGTTCAGTTTGACCTGGTCAAACTATAAGGGAGTTGAACTTGGATTGTAGGAATATCAACTTATTTCAAACTTAATTTAACTTTTTAAAATAGCTTATCACTTTTATAAGTTCCTTTTTTGTTTATTATCAATAATTTTTTGGTAAATATTTTATTAATTTTTTTACTAATCTTTACTAGAAAATTTGACATAATTTTTTATATTTTATTTTGTTACTATAAATGTAAAATATTTATTGATTTTGTTGATGAGTAATTTTTGCTAGAGAATTCACTTTTAATGTTTTTTTTTCAACTACATTTTTTTATAAATTTTATATGTTTATTTAATAAACTATCTATTATGCATTATGAACTTATGTTTCTAATCTTATTCCAATATGTTGCCGTCTCTGTCCATATCTTCTTTCTTAGTCATGAATAGTTTTTCCTCAATACATGCACCATATTTCACGGTGGTTGTTAATAGGTCACAAGACTCAACTCACAAAAGGCCAAGTTTTGGCATTTTCTAATTGTTTGAGGCCCTCCCTTTTTATAGTCTATTAATCATAATGCAACTGGATTTCACGGTCACTTCTGAATCTTTTCGTCCCTATCTGGACCACTACATAAAGAAAAAGAAAGAGTCATACTTGCAGCTTTTAGAAATCCCATGATTAGAACAGAAGGGTAAATCATTAGCTTATTTGAATTTGATTTGGACATTGAAACTGAACGGTAAGCAACATTTTCACTTTTTACCTTTTCAACTCCCTCTATACTTGTGTGTACTCTCCTTTCCTTTGCAAGAACATAAAACACCTTCATAAGGCAACTGCTGTGTGCTAACTTTGTATTCTCATATACGTTGTGGTTCTTATCACTCTCAGTCATTTATAGCAGATTCAAAATAGCAAACCATAGTTTGAACTAAGCAGGGGAATTCATAATAATGCACAATTAAAGTATACACTTTTATGTAATATGTAACTTCGGTCAGTCTTTAATTAATTGAGAACTAACCTATTAGCAACAAGTTCTCTGGTGTAGAACCCATTTCCCTCATCAAAGGTTGAAGATTGTGTTGCAACAATCTGTGAAGTTCCTCAACCTGGGGATGAGATCTTTCCCCAACAACAAAAACATGATTTTTCCCTTTTATCTGTATTTGACTATATCCTGGAATTTTCTTCACTTTTCTTTCTCTCATTCTTTTCCTTACTTGTGCAAACTCATCCCATTGACCTTCTGCAGCATATGTATTGGCTAGTAGTACATACCCCCCTGAACTAGATGGTTCTAGCTCTAATAGCTTCTCACCAATGGAATTTGCTATTGCAACATCCCCATGAAGCCTGCAAGCACCGAGCAATGCCACAAGAACAGCTTCATCCCTCTCAGAAGGAGGGATAGTGGACATTACATCCATTGCTTCATCCACAAGTCCTGCTCTACCTAGAATGTCTACAAGGCAGGAATAGTGCTCAGCCTTAGGATTTAAATTATAAGTACCCTTGATTGAGTCAAACAGTTTTCTACCTTGGTTGACAAGACCAACATGGCTACAAGCTGATAAGAGTCCCACAAAGGTGACCTCATCTGGCTCAATTCCTGATATTAGCATGCGTGCGAATACTTGCAAGGCATGGTGACCATGTCCATGATTTGAGTAGGCTACTATCATCGCAGTCCATGACACTACATCTTTTGACTTTAGTAGCTCAAAAACAAGCCTAGCAGAGCAAAGATCCCCACTTTTGGAATACAATGTAATAAGTGAATTTGTAAGCCATGTGTTGTGCTCAAACCCAAGCTGTATGACCATTGCATGGGCTTGCATGAGGTCCACCATCCCATCACAGGAAGTTACTAAGCTAGTCATAGTGGTTTCATTGGGTCTAAAGCAGGACCTTAGCATCAAAACAAACAGCCTTAAGGCTTCTCCTACATCACCATTCCTTGCATAGCCATCAATCATTGTGTTCCAACTCCCAACATTCTTCTCCGGCATCTGGTCGAAAAGCTCGCGAGCTTCATCCATGAACTCCTCGTCAACACATGCAGTGATCATTGCAGTCCATGCAGCCGTATCTTTATAAGGCATGAGATCAAAATACTTCCTAGCAATCCCAACCATCTTGTTTTGTGCCAAACCCGAAACCATAGCCGTCCATGAAACGTGATTCCTATCTGGCATTGATTCAAACAAACCTATAGCCTCGTTCACTTTATTAGCCCTCAGACAACCCGAGATCATGATGTTCCAAGAACGAACATTTCTTTCAGGCATTTCAAGGAAGAGCTTATAGGCCTCACTGAAGCATCCATTGTCAAGATATGACTTGACCATAGCTGTACATGCTATGACATTCTTTTCAGGCATGAGATCAAAAATCCTCCGAGCATGATCCATCAACCCATTGCGAGCAAAACCCAAAACCACTGTAGTCCAGGACACCACATTTCTCTCAGGCATTTGATGAAACAAGTGCAAAGCCTCCTCAATTCTTCCACAACTAAAATACCCAGAAATCAAACTTGTCCAGGAAAATGCATTCCTCTGAATCATACTATCGAACACCTTACGGGCATTGTCCAAGCGACCAACTTTGACATACCCATCAATCATTGCGGACTCGGCAACAACGTTTCTTTTAGGCATTGCCTTGAACACTGCTTCGGCTCCAAGTACGTCCTTGTTTTTCAAATAAACGGCGATCATTGAGTTATAAGAAACAGCGTCTCGTTGAGGCATTTCGTCGAACACCTTCCTTGCTTCTTTGAGCTTGCTGTGGCGACCCAGAATCGTTATCTCCGCGTTGCGTTTGTGGAGTGCATCATCCGAAGACCTTGGTTTCAAACTCAAATTCTTGGGCATTAAGGGGGTTCCGGTGTGTGAAACGATTGCCCCATTGGAATTTGAAGCTTTGAAATGCCTCAGGAAACGAAAACTGGGCTCACAAATGCGGCGGCGATTTTGACAGACACACATGTTGATCATCAGTACTATGTTAAAATCATGGATTCTTCTCGATTCATGTGTTAATATATTATTATTTTTTTAAAAAAATTGATAAAACTAACCAGGTTAGAATCAAAATTGATTACTGATAAAAGAAAAATCTTAGAATCAAAATTGATTACTAATATAATACCCATGTTGCATATCGTAATCAGTGTCAGTTCTTATTAAAAGCATAATCATCTTACACCAGCACGATACATTACTTCTTAAGTTCATTATTTTTTTATACCCTCAAAAAGCGCGAGGATCCATTCACACGCTATTTCATATAAAACAATCTCACGCACTCAATAAAATAAAAAAGCAATCTCAAACGCAATTATTGTCTTTTATAAATAACATGTAATACATGGAGATTATCATACTCCGGTGCCGGTCTTGATATCTTATCGTCCAGTGCAAAATCATAAATAAGGTTCTTGTATATAAGTTTTGTTAAAATAAATATATATTATATACAAATATAAATTTAAATTTATTAAAATATGTATTTTATTACATTAAATAAATAATATAGATTTAACAATTTTTTAAAATATATTATATTTTTTATTTGATTTCTTCTATATTATTATCTTTCATCAACAAAATATCTTCGTCTTAAACTAAATTTAAGTGTATATTTTTAATTTTAGTCTTTATATTATATAAAATAAATAATTATTTTTATATAATATAATTATTTTATAATAAATAAATACTTTTAAATATATAAAATATATTTTAAATTTATAATAAATAATATTTAAATTGTGATATAAATTTATTTTTAAATTAAAATTAATAATCAATTAAGAAAATTATATATATAATTAAGATAAACAAATAGTATGAGATTATTGAGAAAAATATTTTTTTCTTAATCGTAAAGGTGTATAAAATGTATTCTAAAAGGAGAAGACAAAAAATACTAAAACAATTTTATTAAAAGAGTGAAAGTTTTAAGAATTTTAATTTATAGTATAGGAATTTATCATCATCTTAGAAATAATGACTATATAAAGCCTTCCCCACTCTTTATATACAATATTTGAAAGAATATAAATTGTGTATTACTTGCATGTTTAGATATAAACTCCTTTGAGAGAGTAGATCTAGAGTCACATCAAGTGATATCAGAGCATCCTTTTCACATTGGTATTGTTCTCAAATAGTTTATTATGAAGTTTTTACTATGACAATGGCTGCATCAAGCTCTGAGCACATCAATAAATTTAAAAATTTATGTTTATTTTATTTTCTTTTGACATGTTTTGAAACTTAAAAATTTATTTAACATAAATTTATGAATAAAATATATTAAAAAAAATAACAAGGAAAAAGAGCATATTGTATAATCATATGTGATATTTTAATTTAGATATAAAAAATAATAATTTCAAGTATTTTAAAAAATAATATATATATGTGCCTTCTGATCATGGGCCCAGAGTAATCACTCCCGCTAACCTACTCTGACGGGCCGCCTTGATGATCCCAACAACTTAGAAATAACTAAACAAATTTTGCAAAGACCCTTTTAAGTCATTATTCATGAAGTCTAGTTGGGAATGATGGCATCCTTTGAAAGTAGCTTGACAATCCTCAGCACCATGGGAAGAAGCAATGCCAGCCAACTCAAAGAAGAGGGATGGACACAAGAAAGATGAGCAGAACAAAATAGGAGAGGGAATGATATTTGGTCATACTCATGCACTCTATTAGCATATACTTTAGTGGATGTTTGAAAACTCATCAAAGAATAAGAATAACGTGAATTTGACTCCAAAATATGGAAATTACAACTATTAACTTATAGTTAATAGTAAAGTCATATCCACAACGTGTTCATTACCGATTGTAGCAACATCTCACATGGGTATCCCATGGTGCTGTTGAAATTCAGATTGCTTTATTTCATTGGAAAGCTCATTTGCTTGTATCACTGCCCAAGCAATGTTGGGTAGACGTGTAAGCTTACTCTAATTCAGATATATACTCTATTGTGCAATTTGAATGAACATGAGAAACGAGTCTTCAACATTGTTTTTTGGATTACGTCCAAAATCATTAAGTCACACCCATACAAGAACAAAATATTGGCACTTTCCACCAAGATGCTCAAATTATCAACCAAACCCTTTTCTGAGCAACTCATGCACTGGTACCCGAGTTACAAAATGTAGCGTACAAATGTGTAAGGTTTTTACACCAACAAAATTTTGCAATCTGAAAATGGATTCTTTTTTAATACAAAAAATTTAGGAGAGTAACTTCCCAATTTAAGGTAGAGAAATTCTTCAAACTAAAAACATTTAAAAGGAGAACTTATATTTACCTATGTAACACCCTAAATTTCTTTAATCTATATTTAACTTGATTGATCACAATTCTAAGAGTAAATTCTAATTTAAATTATAAAATTTAATTAATTGAATTTATGTAAAAGTTGTAGTGATTAATTCAATTAAAACTTAGACTGCATTGTAAGATAGATAATGTAGAATTACACTGTAACAATAAAAGCAAACAGTCAAATATTTCGTAGAATTAAGTATAATTAGATATTATAGCTCATAATTAAATTTATTTAAAATTTTAGATTAATTCTAAGTCAATTAATTAAAATATTATTATTGTAATTCGGTATCAAATATGTACTTTTTTTCAAGAAGCTTTTTTAAAAAAATCTTGAACCAATTTCTATAATTCATTAATGATTAATTAGTCTTAATATATCATTAATATACTAATTTAGTCATTAGCACATGAATTAAGATTAGCTAGATTCTTTTACTAAAATGGACAAACCAACTTTTTCCACCTAGACCTAAGTCATACCACTATCACTCAAATAGCCAAATTCTAAACTCTAGCTTCCCATTGATGCTCACACTTGGTCGTGCAGCCCTAAGGCAAATAGGAGGGAGATTGTTTTGACTTTCAAGATCAAAATGCCCTTCTTAGAGCAACTGCAACAGGATTCTTAAAAGTAGTTAAGTATCGATCTTAATCATAAAGTGGGGTCATTTTTATTACTTATAGTGAAATTTTTATATGAAAAAATTAAAAATTTAAATTTTATAGTGTACTGATATGGGCTATTGTGACTTATATGGAGAGTATCATTTTATCAGGAAAGCCCATCCCCTGTGGAAACACTGACTCATGATAAGTCTGTGCACGTGATCACAAACTGGTTAATAAACACAGTGGGTTCCACCACCACGTGATCACAAAAGTCTTGATTCTTAAAATATACTACTTGTTGCTGTTATGCTGATTTTTCATCATTTCTATGCGTGTCCTATTGGGTGACAGGTCTGTGTATGCTGTTACGCACATCAACATGATTTTGACGTATTCTCCACTCAAACCTTCTTCCATCTTATATTCACACACTACACTACCCTACTTCTACTTTCCTCACTTCATATTTATAGCAACATTTCTTAACAATTTCACCTACCATACTCTACTTGCAACTTCAAAAAAGGATACATCACAAACCTGATACTGAAAAAGTGAAGGGCCACTACCCAACCCACCAACACATAGACACTACATTGTCGGTGGACCCAACTTTTTCACGTTAAATTAGTTATAACTTTTTTATTTTTAGACTAAATTTACGTAATTCTTTGTTTTTTTTTTTTTTAAATATACACTATAATAAATCTTTCCTTCCCAAACATGCAATTTTTCCTTATTTTCCCCAAACTATAAACTTCTTAGCTGAATAGAGTTACATCTACGTAGTCAAACACAGCAATTTGAAAAACACATTTTCATGTTTTCATTTTTAATTAAAAAATGTCACATTATTTTTACTTTGTTTCCTATTTTCAAAAATTTATATAGAATACAACGAAAATAGAAAAATAAAAAATATTTTCCCTTTTTCTATATAAACTTTTGCAAACAAAAAATAAAATGAAAACAATGCAAAAATTTTGAATGAAAACAAAAAATGTTTTCTCAAAGCAAACAGCGCCTGAGCTTCACTAGAAGGCAACAAGGATTTGAAGTTGTAGACAATTAAGAAGAAATGAAATGAGAAGCAGGTAGTTCATTTCCATATGTCAATCAGAAAAGGAGAAACAAATTAAAGAATGGATTAATGATGGGTTAAAATTAATAAATTGCACAAGGTATTATTACATACAGCAAAAAGATTACCACTCTTACATGTACAATCTAAAAAAAGACAGGGCCAAAGAAGCAGAAAAAGAAAAGAAAAGAAAAGAAAAGAAAGAACTAGCCTCTTGATTTCATTTACAAGTACAGTTAGCATAATCTCTGCAGGTATGTTGTGGATCAAGGGTTGCAAGTCCAAAAAATACCAACGTAAAAGAGGAACACGTATAGAAAAAGAATTGTAAAGCTTTAAAAAAATAGAAGCCCTACGCAGATGGAATTGCAGACCTATCTATGGATTGATGTTGCATTCTCGCAAATACACATTATTGTAGTCAACATACTTTGTCCAATAACTTCGAAACTTGGGAATACTTATCTCAAGCCACGGTTTCAGGTTCCCGTTAAAGTGCATAACAGCAGAGCGCTCTATATCTTTTGGATTGACGTTGGGGTTGTAGCCAAGACCTAAGACGTGCCAAGATCTGTTCAGAGGGAAAGTGCGTTTCCAGAATGTTATGAGACCTGGTGGCAGTGTTCCTAACTTCCATAGTTCCCTATCGTGATTCTGCATTTCATATTTAAATCAGAAACAAACAATACATTTCAAAAACAGGATGGATTCATAATGAATCTTAAGAAACCAATTACAAATCATTGATCGCATTTCTATTTCCTACATTTTAAGATAGTACGTAATGTAACATATAATGAACATTCCAAAGCGCACACAAAATTTACATGTCTCAACTCCCACCCTTGGTAGTAATTCAATTAATTTTTTATTCAAAAAATAAAATTTATGACACTAATCTTACATATGATTAATGTAACTATCAATCACATACTTGCTAAAAAGTGAAGTAAATCAAAGTGCATCATATACCAGATTCTGCCAGTTGTGGTACACCTCTGTGATGTTTTGCCTCCTCCATTCCATCAAATCAAATATGTTCATACCATAGGCCCACCCACAAGCATGTGGGTCAAAATTCTTTGCAATAAGAGGATTTGAAAAGTTGAGATAGCGATCAAAGCGGTGAAAACTTTCTCCACAAGTTTCTACAGCACCATTTACGTTGCCTTTCAAATCAATTGACCACAGATCAGTCAGGTCCTTCTGCACAACTATATCATCATCCAAAAACAGCACTTTGTTGAACTTTGGAAAGATCTCAGGCAGATAGAATCGGAGGTGGTTCAAGATAGATAAATACTTCGGATTCCGAAACTTAAGATTTGAATCAGATGTTGCTCGATGAGCCTTGAAATAATAATCAATCATGGATTGTGAACCCAATTGCTTAAGAACAGGACTGTAACTTGAATTCAACCACGTAAACTCTTCAATGTTTTGAACTTGAATGGTTGCCTTGCCTGGTGGATTGACCAAAAACCACATCCTCATCGCGGCATAATTGAGTCTATCAGTAACAATGTGGAAAACATGTTTTGAGGCATCCTGCAAATTCATTAAAATAATGTCATTATGAGAAGTGGTGTCAATTGGAGATACAAGTAACATTGCCGTCAATGATATTGAAGCTCAGGCCAAAACTGAAAGAGAAAACAAGTTTTTTATTCCTCAAACTAGATAAAGTGTAGTTACACACAGCCATACCAAATTTCTTTGATGTTACTCAAAGATCTTGGCAGCCAAAAAAACGTCAAGAGAACTCTCAAAGTGAAAACAATTACCTTAGCATTGAAAACAGTTGAGTTCACAACAACGGCTGTTGCTAATATGTTGTCTGAAAATATGGCATAATGGTATAACTGGGGGTCTTCTAAATTCTCTTGATTGGGGAACTGTTGCTCAGAAGAATTCATTTTATGATACTCAGTTGTAAGGCGCAATGGAAGACAATGAAGACCTTTGGGCAGGGTTTTTGCTGTCAATTGTGTTAAGAACGAAGTCTGCTTCTTGAGAACATGAAGCTGCTCCTCCGTTGAGTGGAGCATAGCCCTAAGCTTCTTCACAACAGCAGCACAATCATCTTGAGCTAGCTTTCCTTTCATCAGTGTCTGCTCCATTGCTTTCATTCTCTCATTTGCACTGCCATCAGTACAAATATAATTAAGGCTGAACAAATATGCAGCTCAGCAGAAATTGAGCTATTTATTATGTTTATACTAGTAGCAAGAGAAACTTAAAGAGGATTCTTAAGGGAGAACATACTTCCTAGATAACTCAGAATCTTTGCTTGCATCCCCAAGTGTTTTAGAAACTTCTTTTACCCTCAATCGAAGCTCCCGAGTAAGATGAGGGTTGCTTTTTACAACTGGAAGGGAAAGATAGACCTTAGCTTGGATAAGCTGATCTTTTAGCTGCTTTACCAGAGCATCAGATGGTGTTTGATCATTCTGCTTTTTGATTTCAGACAATCCAGAACCTTTCAGGTTTACTATGCCAGAAGTTTCTGTTGCTTGTTCCTGCTTGGTAGCATGAAAGAAGACCATCAAATGTGAAACAAATAAAAATCTCAATATGCATTGAGGTTAATTTTCCTTCAGGAGAATGATTAATTTTCTGAAAAATAGAGATGGAAGAATGTAGTAATGAGTCTTGATAGGCAACACTATACTAGCAACTTATTTGTTCCCTTTCCTTGACTGAAAAGGGGAAAGATAGTGCACCAAATCAACATGACTATGTTGTTGTCTATGCACAGCACAAGGTTGCATTGCACCCTGCATAAATTGTTTCAGGTCCTCTGCTACAAATGCACACAGTCTTGTCTAAAAATGCCTACATCATGGAGACACAAACCTATCTATATTTAAATTAACATGGAATTTGTTTATTAAACTACTAATTTACCAATTCCTGTTTGCAATTGAAAACAAATTATGCCAGAGCTACCAATATACATAGTAGAGGGTAAGCCTTGGCACACTGACTAGGTAAGAGTCTCATGCAATGGACCACCCTTTTTTATCGGTTCACATAGTCAGTCCTTACATTTGAAGATGAGATGACCAAATTCAACCACCAGAAGCCCTAAGCATGCATAGTATTATATTTCACAGATGGTCGGCCCGCCATATATATATAAATATGCATAAGCCCAAATGAATTTTCTTACCCAATTATCACTATTTGAGACTTCCATGAGCATGCAGCATAGCAATAGATACAAAATGAAATAAGAAGCAGATAAAAAAAAAAAAAACAAGAGGGTGACAATATATCACCTACCTTAATTTGAGACTCTTGTATAGAAGCATGAATTGATTTAGCTAGTTTGGCGTCATTGTCATCAACATCAATAGCATCTTCCCCATTTACATTTTCACCAGTTGCATCACCTCTATCCAATGATCCACCGCCTTGCTTAATTCCATCAGTCACCAGCTTGATGGGGTTCTCCTTATGAGTCTGATTTTCGTCGGTTGTAGTTGACAACACCCTGGCAGGTACATACTCCCTTGATTTCACCAATTGCAAGCCTAGCTCAACATAACAACGAGATTAATTAGATAACAATGCGAACACAAGCAATAGGATCCCAGAAAAAAAAGGGGGGGAAAGACCAAAAAGGCATAAACCTCACTGAACAACAGAGAAACCCCCAAAGAAAATACCTTGAGGCAAATTCCTCCTGTTAGTTGAATCCTCCTCAGTATACACAACCCTAACAGGTTCTTTAACGGCCTTTGAAGTTTCCTGTTTGCAAAATGAGACATTTAACCAATAAATAACAAATTATCACAGATTCAACACTAATGAAAATAAAAAAAGAATCAGAAAAAGTAAAAAGAAGAGAACTATAAAACTAAACCTGGGGTAGCAGATTCAAGTGGCCAGAGTCCGCTGCACTGAAAGTCTGAGTCTGACACAATAAAACAAGAGAAGAATCAGAAACTCAAAGATCTCTCTCACTATAAAACTAAAAGAACTGAAGAATCTTCAAAGGGCGCCACCGCTTACAAAAGCAGTAACATCTTCAACAAACTCCTGTTTGCCTGTAGAAAGCATTCAAAAACATTAGCAAATAGCCAAAGAAAATGAATTTGAACAAAGAAAAGTAGTTGAAACTCACTGGAAGGGGACTCCGAGGTGCCAAGGCGATCAGTGTAGAGCACAATCGGAGCCACAACAGTAATGCACAGCAACAACAGCACAATGTTTCTCACGGCCAACATTTTTTAAAAAGAGACCTTTTGGACACAGACGAAGAAAACCAAGAGATTGGAGCCAAGAAGGAAACTTTCTGAGAAGAAAAGAAGACCCACTTTCTCTTTACCCTCTGGGTATGTTGGAAATTGTCTCAAGGCGTTAAGTTGGAAAGCAGTTACATTGAGAAGCAAAAACGCGTTTTCTTGTGTGAGAAAGGAGAAAGAAAGCCGTTCTTCAAAAACTGAGGGTTTTTTGTTTATTGGCTTCTACCCTTCTCTGAATGCATGTGCATGTTCAGAAGAGAGAGAGAGAGGGAAGAAGAGGAAAAATGACGTTGGAGAGAATAGGAACAGAGCCAATGGACGAGAAAAGAGGAAAGAGAGAGAGAGAGAAGGAAAACGAACGAGTCTTTCTCTGTGTGTAGCTTTGATGTGTCACTGTTTGCAAAGGGCAACTTTTTCTCCTAAAACTATGATAATAATGTGCACTGTAAGAAAAGGGGTTAATTTCTGCAGTGTTAATAATCAACTTTAATACCCTTTCAAGACGCGGAAAATCCTCAAGTGAATTTTGTTTTTTAATAAAAAAATTTATTTATATGATCAGAAATCAAAATTTTAATAACATACTTACACATTTTAACTTAATTTCTATTTATTAGTTATAAATGTTTTTACTAAATAAATATATTGAACTTTTTTTAAATTTGATTTTTTAATAGATTTTATCTTTTAAAAGTTGAACATGGTTAATTTGATACGAAAGTCTTTAAGAGAAATTTTTAATAGATAATTTTTTTAAAATGTTTTAAAGTAAAATAATTTTGATAAAATGTATAAACTAAAAAGAGAAAGCAATGGTTAACTAGGAAAACAATAATGTAAGTTTTTTTATTTAACAATTTTTATCTTTTAAAAGGTTATTATGATTTATTTGACATTAGAGAATCCGTAAGACAGTTGATAGTTTTAGTTAGTGGTTTTAAGAATAGTTAAAAGTAAAATGGTCTAATAAATTATGAAGGTAAAAAATGGGTTTTGTCTTTATTATAATCATAGATTATATATTATAAATATTATAGATACTGATAAGTTAATTTAAAAGTTATATATTAGCTTATAACATAAGTTAACTAATTTTATAGATTATTAATTAAGAGTTTAAAGTTAAAAATTAATTTAGTGAATTAAAAGTTTTAATAAATTAATTATTTAAATAATTAATAAATATAAATAATCATATTTATATAATTTTTTGTATAAACTTTATTTTTTATTTTATAAAAAATAATATTTTAACATATATATATTACATAGAACATAAGTTTATTTTACATAATTAAAATTAAATTTAATAGTCATACTTTTACCATATAAAATAATTTTATATTATTATTTAATTATAAATCAAAATAACATGTGTATAACCTATTTTCATTAAAATTTATAATGAATAAATAATTTTAAATAAATAAATTTTATAATAATTAAAATTTAAATAAATAAATATTTTTAATGTATAAATTATATTTTAAATTTATGTTGTCATACAATATTATTTTTAATTATTAATAATTTTTTAAAAATATCAAAATTTAACTTTATTAAATTATATATATATATAGGGGAGAGGGAATAGAGGATATTTTTAAAATAATTTTAAATTTAAAGATAATAGTTTTTATTAAGATAAAATATTTTATTAAAGAGTAATAGTAACGATAATATATAATAGTTTTATATTATCGTCCAATAATAATTTATATATTTTACATATTAAAATAAAAAATAATATCATATAAATTAAAATAATTAAAAATGAATTAAAATATATATATATTATTAAATAATAGAGATAAAATAAAAATAAAAAATATAAATTATATACTAATCATATCATATATATTTTACATATTAACTTATCAATAATATTAAATTTGAGTTTTATGCATGTAGTTGTGTAAGCACGGAGGAAGAACGTTAATTTTACTACATTTGAACAAAATTGTTTTATATAAAAAATATATGTGGTATTAACAAAATTATATATTAAAAATTAATAAAATAAATTTCTTTCCTCAAACATTTTAATTTAATAATAAAATTTATTAATTTTTGTACTCGTCAAGTTGTTTACCATGTGATGCACAGCACAGCATGTGAATGTGCTGTGCTTAGTTGGCCACACGGACGCGCGTGATTGCCGCTTCCTTCTCTGTTATTTATCAAAAAGGTTTATTATTATTATTATAGCAGATAAATAAAACTGAATCATTGTGAAGTTATGTTTTTTCAATCTAATATTGAAACTTATACAAAGGGAATTGTTATAAGTTTTTCTAATATCAATCATACAGATGTTCTTTTCTGGTAAAATAATAAAAGCAAGAAAAAACATTGCATTTAAAACATGCACGAGTGAAAAAATCAGCATCGCAATTAATTATATTAATGATATTATTTTTTGGGGTCATTTTTAAACATGAACCTCACAAAATAATTTAATTAACGAACTTTTAAAACATATTTACAATAAGGTTGAATGGCTAATATTTACTACTTGTACCTAAATTAGTAACGTGCAGCTGGAGCCACTATGTGCCCTTTCTTTTGCACTCAGTGTGCTATTTCAGTGTTTCTTAATAAAAAAAAATTAAGCATGGAGTAGTACTAGATCATTTGTCATCTTGATCATAGCTAGAGAAATATTTGACTTACTAGTACACTATATATCATATTATAATTTTATTAAATAATTATATGTCTCACCAACATTTTCATGAGATGGGGGAGCGATTATTGGGGGGGAAAAAATCTTGTCGGTTGTTCATCATTTTCCAGTTGGGTTCTAATTGTCTGTGATCAGAAACATTATGGAAAAATAAATACACTTAAATACAACAAAATCATGTAGGCATCATTTTATACATATTTGACTGTTCGAGCATTTTAATGAATAATGATAATGAAACAAAATGTTATTTTATACGTCGACTTCATACGGCAATGTTTTTTTTTGTCTACATATGGCATTGTTTTTTCGACTTCATATGGCATTGTTTAACTATATTCAGATTTTAAGCATTTTTCAATTGTTGCTAAATATGGCTAATAAAAGATTTAGAGATATTATAATAAATTAATAATAGAAACGAAAGTGTCGGCGAGACAATGAAAGGTTGCAACTATCCACCAAAGTACAAAGTAACCATTTTCAATTATTGATGCTCTTTTTAATTGAGTTTTGTATTTGTGATGTATTTTGGTCTAAGAATAGGGAAAGGAACCAACCTCCATAGAGTCTATCTAATGAAAAGGATTTAATATAGTAATTTTGTTTTGCATTTCTTTTCTTTATTTATCTTCTTATTCATTATCTTTCAACAACTTCAATTTATCTATTTCCATTGTCCTTGCTAACGTGGTAATGGTCACAAGTAACTTCGCTAACCATTTTTTTTTACATTAAAAATAAAATTTGTACTAACCTTTCTTTTGTTGCCATTTGAGATTTGTCCAACTACCGTTTATCAGCAACATTTTAAAAATATTTTGTAAGATTATGATGTCCATGGTAACATCATCACAATAGAAGATATCATATTATATTATTATATACAATACTTTCTCTCTAAGTGACGATCACGCTTTCATTAAATAAAAATAATGATGTTAGATTATTGTTTTTAACCGTTGTGCTGATTCTTTATCTTTACTCCTGCTTCTCTTTCTCCCTTTAATAAAAGAAAATTGAAAAAAAAAAAAGACTAATCTCTAATCATTAATAACTATGTCCAAGACAGCTAGTCAACTATAAATAGTTGATTGTAATAGTGAATACTTGGTATTTTGATATTCATGGATAGAAAGTAGATCTTGTTTCAAATAAAGAGCATATCCACACATTTATTATTTTCATTTTCTGAATGTCTAAGCAACCGTTCCACTTAGGAGGAAAAAGTTTTAAGGATGGGTTGTTCACACATATATTAATAGAATAGGGAGGGTTATTTATGCATTTCATTACTCACTTCTTTTAATTCGTTATATTATTAATTAAAATTTATTAAAAATATAAAATTGAGAGATTCATTAAATATAGAGTGAAATCTAAAAAAAATTATTATTTTCAATAAATTTTAATTAAAAAAAACTAAAAGAAGTATTGCTAATATTTAAAAAATAAAAACATTATTTGTACATCATCTCATTCAACAAATTATACATTAAAGAAAGAAAAAAAAAGAAATTTAATTCTATAAATTTTATTTCTCTCTTAAATTTCTTACGTACTGTTTCTTAGTAAAAGAGGGAAACGATATTCTACTTAAATAATATAAACTGGTAAAAAAATTTAATTAAATTTTTAAATTATGATATAATATACTTATTTGATTGAATAAGGACATTAGATTTAATCAAATTATTTTATAATTAATAAAAATTCATTATCAAAAACTGTGTGAAGAAAAATAATATTATATAATTTATTGTAAAACTTATTATTGTACAGTAACTCATGTATCTCTAAATAAAATTGAGTCACAGCTCCACTCAATCATTTTGTATGATGGCTTTAAAATGCAGAAGTCATCAAAGCAACATACTTATGTCGACCACTAAAATTAAAGGAAAAAATGTGGTTAAGAAACAAAGCAAACAGTGGATATGCATTTTAACACGAGGAACCATGAAATTTTCACGAATGTGAGTTTTAAGTTCGATTTACTGACATAAAATATAAATTATCTGATATTCATCTAATAATAATTCAGATCCTCCGAATACGCCAATGGGTGAAAAATCCAATTGTAAAGCACACTTCTGTGCAATCAAAAGACATAAAGGGAGGCAAAGATTGCTTTCGAAGATTCCTATAAATGTTAGACAACCTTTGCGCCCCTAGAACAGTCAAACGTTACACTCATTTCAAATAGTAACTCCACAAAGCTACAAATTACTCTCTAATCTATATCATATTCACAAAATTCCCTTTTGTCTGAACTGCATATGGAGTTTTATTCTCTCCCAGGACAGTAGTGAACAGAATTGGATTTTCAATTTTCAGGACCATGCCATATATATGCTGTGCATTACATACATCATTTGAACCTTCTAAGTTCAAATTTTAATATTTTATATTAAGGTTTATGGGGCGAAATGGAATGAAGCTGATCCCTTACAACTGGGAAATATCATGAATTGAATTCCTCATATATACATGTCCTGCATAAAATAAATAGTAAATGCATCTACATACTCAATGTTGGATAAATATAAGTCCCATATCGGTGTACTACATTCCTAATTGATCGGCATACAAGTCCATGTAATTTTATTGGGACTAGAATTGATCAATAGACACTTAACCAGAAGTTGACAAATCTATACCAATGTTGTTTTTGGTTCACCTATTATGTGGCTTTGCATATAATATTGGGTAGACATGAGAACTCGTACAATAACTGTCGTAGCTCTGCCGTATCTTTTATTTGAGTTGTTTCCAAATTCTGTTAAAGAGGCTTATTCAGAAGAAAGCTCCAAATACAATCTGCATCTTCAGCTTCCAGCTCCAACCCATTACTCTCAAATGGCTGCCACATATCATCTACCAACTTGGCTTCTTGAATATGAGCCATTGATGCCTCAGGAGTTTCACATAATCCATATTCCTCAGAGAAATCAACACCTGAAGCTTTGAATAAAGTGTCTTGGCGTTCTATAGATGACGAGAAATTGTCTTCAAAATCCAAGCAGTGATCTGATTTGGATGTGACACCATCTTTCAGCCAAGGGAAATCAAACACTCCCATTGCCAAGTGGGAATCCCATGCCTTGAAACAATCCTTCTCTTCCACTTCCTTCTTCTCCTTCGTGAAGCTTATGCCATACACATTTCTCTTCTTTGCATTGTTATTGTTATTCTCAAAAGAGGACTCAATAACCTCAACTCCATCATCTACTCTTGCTCTCTTATCCTTCTCCCGTTCCATTTATCTACACCCTTGATACCTTTTCTGTCAATGGAAGAAGATTCACCAAAACATTATATACGTACAATACACCATTCACACACTTTTTAATAATCAAACATATCCAAAGATTGTACTATATATTAAGATCAAAATTGTAATAAACAAAGGAAAACATAAACAACAAAACCTCTTAATTCATGTTGAAAAACACAAATTGTTTTTGAGACAATTTTCATGATGATCAGAAGAAAGGGTAGCTGGATACCTGAGTCTTGACTCTTGAGGCCAAGGGAGAGGTAGGGGCTTAGCCGCTTAGATACGTATATCTATGTTTCTATTTGGAACAGATTGGTGGTGGTAAGGTAATAAAGAAAATTGATTTAGAAATGGTGAGCTTTGCACACACGCTACGCTTTTTTTAAGGTAAAAGTAAAACCGTATCTTCCAACTCAAAGAACACAGCACACATGCACAAATCAGTCACACACATGCATGCACACGTGCACGTACATTTGTTCACCCTTCACTTGCGGTCCTATCTATGACACCAGCAATGTGATGTGAGATAGGGGTTAGCTCCTCCTTTTGCGTTCCTAATTTTGGAAATGGAAAGACCACAAAGAAAATCAAGGCGATATAAAAGAAGGTGCATCTTTATAGCTTTGTCACTTCTCCTACAGCTAATCACGGGTGGTGCTAATGTGTTGCAACTTGCAACGCAAACATGTATTGTGTTTTCATGGTTTTATGGTGATTTCTGGCATGCAAAATGACTCGACACATCATTTGAGGCTATCTGAATTTGTTTTGAGTTTAGTTTTCAATAAGTACAAAGATTTTTACAAAAGTTCGTAGAAGATTTTTATATTGATACCTAATTAAAACCTTCTAAAATAATCTTTACAAAAGCAAACAATGTAAAAAAATCTTTATATTGATTTGTTTAACTACCATAATTAGAGTCTTTAACTTTTCGGTAGAACTTTGAGATATTTTCACAAACTATGTTATTTGGATTAACTATAAGACTAATCATCAGTCCAAGATTTAATTACATTCAAAGTTCTTCATCCCCTCTTTAATGATGTGTCATCCGATAATCAAACTCAGGTCTTCCATTACAAGCTCCACATGTGTTGGGGCAATTGAGTTACATCCACTGGATAAAATATTTACATTGATGGTGTTCTCTAATTAAAATATTTTGTTTTGACCTTTTTGGGACTTTCTTTTTTCCCCTAGAGATTGGTATTTGTTTAGCACCAACGAGCTTCAGCTGCTTGCAGTATGTACTTAACTTATGGCAGGTTATCTTGTGATTTCTGTACTTTCGTCGTATAATGGCCTAGGATCTATCATAGTTCATAGAGGTTACGTGGGACCAATCACTCAAATGATACATTAAGACGTCTTAGAAATATCTACAGTGCCAGCATGAGCTAGTTAAGCATATTTACACTTTGCACCTATGCCTAATTTACTACAACATAAAAGAACAGTACATCACTCCAATAAAATGTTATTATAAATGATCACAAATAACATTTTTCATTAAAATAAACTACTTCTAAACGCTTGTACTTTTATAAACACTGCCAAGTGTCAAATAAACTTATAGTACGTTTGGTTTTACGCAGGACAATAAGTATCATATTTGACATGCAAATTTGAAGCTAAAACGGGAGTTTTTGTGTTAAAGTGAAGGATGTGATTTTCAAAGCAACCTATAGCAATTTCAAAGCAACCTATAGGCTTAGAGTTACGTAAATTTTTTTTAAGTAACTTTAATTTTTTACACTTGGGAAAAGGGGACCAGGTGTTGAACTAATGCTTTGTTTGGTTTAGTGAAAAGAAAACGAGAGAAGAGAGAAAATTTAAAATTTTGAATTAAAGATAAAATAATATTTTTTTTTTGAATTTTTGTTTCTAAAAATCAAAATATCTCTTCTAGTCCAACTCAACTTGCTACTGTAGCCATATTAAGTATAAAGTTTACATAACTGGGAGGATTCCAAATCATTATCAATAACTGCATCTTTGCAGACATTCTTAACTATCTCTATTGGAAACTGCCACCTGAATCAACCCACATAAAATATCCTAGCAAAACAATACAGCCTGAGGCACAAAATCTTTTACAAGGCCAAACCCTGCTGCAGCAGGATGCAATGACCAGCCATTACTTGCTACAGCCACTCCCAGCCTCAACTGCTACCTACCCTGGAGTTTGTTTACACTCCAAAGGCACCTTGGAAATTACTGTCATTGCAATCTTTGCATGAGGATGTCACACTTTTCCTTGTCATCAAGGTGAAGGCAATAATATCTCTATAAAGAGTAAAGACACCCTTTGGAGGGGGCCGGGGCAAAATGTAAACAAGAAGCATACAGAAAAAGGGAAAATATTTCACACAAATCAGTTGTACCAAAACAACTACATACAGTAGTTCACTTCATCCCCTCTAAACTATCTAAATATCTATACAAACCAAAGTTGATGCTTAACACTTTCTGCACAGATGATAAAATACAACAATGTCATTTACAGCTCAACAGCACCGAGTTTATGACATGCATGAGAAGGCGGATTGTGCTCGCTTCCGAGGGGGAGGTAGTTGGTAAATTCCGATGATGGCCCAGCGTTCGGGACACTTGATCCAATATTCGCTGCACATGCACTGCAATCCTTGGATCTGCCGGGTTTATCGCAGCAGCAGCGTCTGTCATCCATGCCAATTTTTTGGGTGTTTCTGTGTTGATGTCACAGGATAACTGCTGTAGAAGAGACAGAAGTACTCCTTGGCTTAATGGCAGTGGCACCATTGCCAAAATACCAGCCAAATCAACCTGGTTATGAAGATGTGTGAAATTAAATGTTAGATACTTCGTTGTTGACTTTGATATAATCATGCAAACTACAAAATATAGGTATTAACCAATAATGATTTGATTTTGTTTTGGGTAGTTGGAGTGACTGGAATGGGTTTATGATAATGAGATGTGATTTCACCCTTAAATTAGACATAGAAAAGGGGTGGCCCAATGCACGAGGATCCCACCTAGTGGGGTATGAGAAAAGTACTGTATGGAGCTTTACCCCTACAAGTGAAGGGGTTATTGTCAATATTTGAACACATTATACATGAGCTTCAGATCACAAGGCAGCAATTTTTCCATTATGCCAAGGCTCACCCTCTCTTAAGTTAGAATGTTAGTACAAAGTTGGAACCAAATTATTATAGGAACTGCAAATCAATTGCACATTTAAAATTGTGAACTTATTATGTTTAGTAAGGACCCCTACGAATTTACAATTTTACCCTAGGGAAAACTTGAAAGAGTCTACAAGTTAATAACATTTATCCAGAATCACTGAATATTTACTTAACATACACAGAAGAAAGTTTTCCACTATCTACAGTTGAATTTAAAAAAGAAAAAGAAAAAAGCTCTCCTTTCACTTTGTTTCATTTTGACTAGTTCTGTCTAAGCACCATTTCCAACAAAATGTAATTCTGAGTAGCGACTCAAGTCAACAGAAGAAAGATATGTCTATCATACCTGAGCACATAACCAAGAAACTATTGAAACGTCACTTCTATGAAGAGCTCCAGTAAATGCTTCCTCAAATCTTCCCTCACTTATCAACCTTGATAGTTCTTTGGTAGGATCCTCGGTCTGTCAAAATGCAAGTCAACTCACAATATGAAATATCAAGAACACTCGTCAAAGTAGGAAGATAAAGGGAATGACAAACAAACATACCATCTCATGCAAACCATTGTTAATTTGTGCCACAAAGGGATCCGCAGCTACTTTGGAGTTAGCTGCAATTTCTAAAAGTTTGCGTTGGCCGTCAGCCAATTGTCCACTCAAAGTTTGAGTGATTGATGATGCTGAATTAATTGTATCCTGCAAAATCATAACACAACATATTGAGGGTTCAAACATGACAAATCAGACACTCAGACATAAAGAGAGGAAAGGCCACTAATATATTTGGCACTCGGTAGTCAGGATGACCCACTGTATGACAGAATCTAGGTTCATAATAAATTAGCTTCTTGTTCCCAGCATCTTGTAGACATGTATATGTAGATAAAAAGTAACTGGACGTTTTGCCTTGTAATGGCAGCTGAGAAATGAAATAAAACTAACAGTTTTGTTAAAAAAAAGTGTATCATGATAGATCATGTATGCCAAATTACTCCTTTCTTACAAAATAAATAGAAATGAATTATACACTTCTCAAAAGAACAAACTATTCAATCATATATAACAAAAGCTATATAAATTGCATCTGACTAGTGTGGTGTAACTTAAAACCAAGGTGTAACGATATCTTTGCTAACCGAGGAAACAAAAAATAGAAAGGCCAAAAAAACTCTGATGTCAGGAAAAACAACATTGAAGGTAAAGGTCATATTAGCTGTTTTCAAAATAAGCATCCTACACATACCCTCAAAGTCGTTGCTAGTGGAGAGTGAGTAGAATCAAACTGCTGTTGAATAGCAGTTGTGTGCTTCACAAGTCCATTTTGAAATGCGACATCAATTTGCTCAAACATAGCCTTGCAAGACATCTCAAATGCAGGAATGACTGAAGCTTCCAAACTAGTCTTAAGTGCTTCCTACAAAGTACAAACAACACCAGAAGAAATTATTAACCAAACCTGCCTACAAGGACAGCAAATTCCAGATTGTTTTGAAAGCAAACATCAAAATAAACCCAAAATATGAAGTTAATTTGAATTGTACTACATTACTACCATGTGAAATAAGATAATGCAAGGATAATAGATACCTAAAAATGAAGAATTTCAGAAACATATTTAAAAATGCAGGCTTTGAGAAATGGATTTCAAATAATTTCTTCGCAAGGAAGCATGATTGAATATTACCTAGAAACAAAAATAAAATAAATCTGAGTTAAAACCTATTAAGGATCCAGCAATCTAAAATAACTAGCAGACTGAATCCTATAGCAAATTATAGAATTCTAAAACCCATAATTTGCAAGCTGTTGGAAGGAACTACCAAAAATGGACAGGTGGTAAGCTTGTAAGAATAAAAGAACTTAGCAACAGCAAAGCTAGAGTAGAGAAATGGTCCAGTTAAGTCAGGCTCAATCTAAGATTGCATGAACATATGTGAGAAACAACCAATAGCTATCGCCAAATTTCTGACAGACCTTACTTTTAAATATTACATAAGAAATTATCAAATTTGACTATATCTGCCTTATCTTAATAACAGAATGCCCCGCCCCAAGTCATGTGAAGTTGCAATGGTCCTTCATATGCACATCCTGATGATATAAGCCTACAACAGAATCACTGAGACAAGCTACATTGACTTCTTAGCATTTGATAAGGATTTATGGTATTCATGATTCTAAATTTTACATCCATTTTATTTAAGAGAAATTTAACCTCCCGTCTGTAATATATAATAGAGAGCTGGACACAAGTCTGTCATATTTTTATGAGATGTGTCAAGTTGTCCAAGTATTTTTCATTAATCAATTCAATGTCCTTGGATGATCAATATGCTTGCAGGCCATCAATTCCATCTATTTTTGCACATACAGCACACGATAAAACACAGCAAGCACAGGCAGACAGAAGTTCATACTCAACATGACAAAAAAAGAGAAGAAAATAATGCAAAAAGTGCTTTAAAAGATATGGTTGATGTTGACTACAATGCTTACCTGAAGAGCTTGCTTGCCAGAGGTTTGAAATTGTGCCTGTATCTGCCTAGCCACTGTAGCTTCAAGTTTTGAACTAACTGATTTTTCTAGCTGATTCAATGCCTTGTCTCCCACCCCCTTCTGCAGAAATTATAGCATAACCTCAGTCAAACATATTCAACCAGAAATTGTCATTTTAGCAGTGAGGAAAAAGTTGAAGTAGCAATTCACCATATGACATGGCAAACAAAGATTTCTAATAACATTTCAGTTTACCATATGACATGGCATCCAACTACTTCATAAAGTAGTCTCTGAAAAGTTGTATATTGTCAAAAAAAAAAAAAACACTAAGATAACCTAACCAAAAACACATTTTTACTCTATTTTAATAGTAGCACTTTCAAATGTTGAAATTAACACTTGAATTTGGGCTAGGTTAATTCAACTCCAAAAGTTAGTTCATGAGATGAGAATTGTCCAAGCATTTATAAGCTCTACTTTAACCATATTTATAGTCGATGTGGGATTTCAATAAATACAAACCTGGAATGATTCTGTAATAGCAGATGTTATTGTTTTCTCTATAACTTGACTAATTGAACGAGTAATGGTTGTTCCAATTGAAGATATTTCCTTCTTAATGATTTTCTCCAATATAGATACCATATCCTTGTTTACATAATTGGAGATCGAAGTTGTTATTTGCTGTGTACGGTCTCGCTCTATCTTCTCTTGCTTTGCATTTTCTTCTTGCAATCGAGCCCACAAAGCATCAGTGTTAGCCTTGACAACTTTCTCCATGTTTCGACCCAAGGATCCTTCTAATCTTTTGCCTTCTTTAGTAACTGGGACGGAAACCATCGCATTCATCTGCTTTTGCATTTCTTTATGCATGCTTAATAACTGTAAAATAGGAAATGAAAGAGATTAAGAAATAAACAAAAATATAAAAACAGCTCATTGGGTGACATGAGAATATAAGAGGCAAAACCATATTAAAGACACGGAAAGATCCCTTCCCAGGAAAGATATAGTTTCTATAAGTGTTATTTTGGGATGGGTGCAAGGGTGAGTGGCATCATTACATGACTCAGCAGTTCAAAAACAAAAGCAACTTCATGCTACTACATATTATATCATGTAATCATAAAACCATGAGCTGACAGTGAATGTATTGTTAATCAATTTTTCAGAATAACTAGAATGGAATAAAGCCAAGTGAGATACATCATTCATGTATATTCCATCAGTCCATTTTCAGACTGCATATGCCACACATGTCTTTACCCCCCAAAAGATGCTAGACATTGCATCTAAACTATTTGGCTACAGAAACTTCCACAAAGTTGACAGAAAAAATCTTCTGTCCCAAATTTGATCAGGATAAAAACAGTTAATAAAAATCCATTTTACTACAAGGTTACAATAGGAGCAGACTATTAATATAGAAAACAATTAACTATGCTCTACTTGTGGCATGCTGAATCTGTATTGTATTACACTACACATTACAACAATTAAGTCAGAAAGAACAGAACTACCAAAATCATGGGTAATATTACAAGTATAGGCAAAGCATGCACCGTGTAAAATGAAGCCAGTAAAACATAAATAAATAAATAAAATAAAATAATATATATATATAATTCAAATGCAAATTAATAACCTGGCCCATCATCTCCTGCATAGCAGATAACTGTGGCAAAGCAGCCTCCATGGATGATGCTCCTGAATTGCCACCTTGATCATTTGATGAATCTGTTGAGTTAAAAGGACTGGGAGAAGCGGAAGATGCACCAGACACGTGAGAATTTTTTCCTTTTTGTCTTTTACCTTTCACAGAAGGTGCAGGAGATTGCACAGCAGCAACCACAGTTTCTGATTCACTGATGTTTGCAGGTACATCATTACTTGTGTCTTGAACTTCTTCCTCAACAGAGTTACAACTTTGATCAGGTGCATCAATGGTCCTAATATTATCGGCTTGACGAACTCCCTCAATGTTATAAGTCTCTCTAGCCATCTGAATGCCTAGATCAGATGCCTGAGAATAGAATAACTTCTCTTTCCTCTCAGCAACATTGCTGTGTGAGTCTCTGTCCCTTTCATACTCAGTAATTTCTTGATTAGAACCTGTTTCCCCTATAACTTTAACCTCTACTTCAAAGTTTTCTGCATCACTATGGGCAGCCACATCTTGGACGTTCAAACCTTGAGAAGTATGGGAATTATCAGAAGATAAAGAAGCTTTAGAGAATATCTCAGATGGAGTTACCAAATGGGTTGGGTGTTTATATGTTGTAGGGGCATTAGAAACCACAGAAACATCATTTTGAACAACTTTATCATCCTTTCGCAAATTGTCACCTGATGCAGGTACATCTGCCACTTCTTTTTCAGATTCTATTCTACGTTCAGCTTTAGAATCAAGATTTGTCTGCTCACTGATGTGATCAGCACTTGTTGAACTAGTATCTAAATTATTTGATGAATTTTTGAAACCAGATAACTTCTGGGACAATCTTGGACTCTGAGGAAGTGGAGGTGGAGCAGTGTGGATATGTTCAAAACCATTACGAGAAGGTAAATCATTTGACTTGGTCTCTGCATCTGATATAGAAGCTTCAGGTAGACCAGAAATATCTGATGAAGGCAAATTTACAGCAAGGCTCACAACAGGAGCACTTTCAGAGCTGCTAGAAAGTACTTGTGGCATATTTCCAGTTTCCAGATTAGATCCATCCAACGCATCAAAGGCATGAGATAGATTGGATTCTGTTTTCTCAAGTTCAACATTGTCCAGGGGTGGAGGCAAACATTGTGACAAATTGAGTCCATACTGCTGAATAGCTTGTGTTTGGACACAATATATCTGTACAATATGCTCTCCATCTGGTAAACTATCACTAGTTCCAGTAAGACTTAATATAGGCATTGTGACTGT
Source organism: Mucuna pruriens (assembly GCA_025330945.1). Classification (NCBI taxonomy): domain Eukaryota; kingdom Viridiplantae; phylum Streptophyta; class Magnoliopsida; order Fabales; family Fabaceae; genus Mucuna; species Mucuna pruriens. Next base: position 5,941,298 of record JAENHJ010000533.1, on the reverse strand, counting down.
GAACTCAGAAATGTAATCCATGCGGGTAGCAGTTGGATTGGATCCATACTCTATGTGCACAGCATATATTGTATTTTTCTTGGCATTTGCAAGCAGAAACAAACCAGCACGGGGCAATGCTACAACTTGATTAAAGAATGCATCCTCAGGGTTGGCTTCAGAGGAACTTCTTATATCTAAAGTCTGAATACAATTCCATGACTCAGAATCACTGGGCAATAACCAGCCTTCCTCATTATCAGAGACCCATATCTTCGCTTCCTGATTTAGTGGCCCCTGCAGTAAAAGAAATACACATAAAAGGAAATTAGTTTTGAAAGATGCAAGGGGAACCTAGACACCACTTCGAGCAGACATGACTAATGGTAAAGCTGCATAACAAAAAAGTTCAAAAGCACCCCCCCCCCAATTGAAGCATAAAAATATACCACATTTTCAATAATGGGAAAAACTAGGAGCATATACCGCTGTGATAAGAACAATGTGCTCAGGGCGGTGAGGAGCAGTCACAAACGTCACAGAATTAACAGGTTTACCATCATGTGGTCTTAAAACAGCAAGTGGTGTTGCCGTACGTTCTTCCCATATCTTCACCTGTTGACAAAAACAAGTTATTTAGAAGTGGAAAATAGAAGAATGATTCTAAATCTTTCTTCATATTGACAACTTTAAGATGTAAAATAATGACAGAACCATTCAGCACCCCTCCCCACCCTATTTAAAGTCAGGGAATTTGAGACTCCAATTTTTTCACAGATTCCACTAGTGTAAAATTGGATGAAAAAACTAAAGAAAGAAATGGAGCAAGGCAAGGAGAGAGAGCCAAATGCAGACCGTGCCATCAGCTGATGCTGAAGCTAATCGACTCTTCATCCATTGGCACATTGACAACTCAGTGACATTGCCATCATGCTTACCAACAAGATGCACCCCATCAATCAACTTATCAATGGAACATTTGAGAGGCTCCTCTGCAGAAAAACTTTCACCTTTTCCAGCTTTCATACTGTCAATTTTAAGGATACGTTTTCCAATAGCAACCATTAAAATCTCCTGTAAGTCAAATTCCAACCAATGAGCTAATAATTTTTAAGGAGTTAACACCAAATGGAAGATAATAAACTTAAAAGACCAAAATTATAAAGTTGCCGTTACTTGTTTGTGGGGATGCCAGCATACTCGTGGATGAACTGACTCACTCTCTCCTAATATTTGAATGGCTAGGAGAACTTTTCCAGTAATTTGAGGCTTGTCATCCTCATCAGGGCCCTCGTTGATTTTCCATATAAAAATTCTCCCATCAGTGCTAGCACTGTGAATACAAGAGCATATTCAAGGGGAAAATAATTAATAAACATAGTACTGAAAAAAATGACAAACAAGAAACAGAAAAGGAATATTTACCTGGCCAACAGGTGAAGATCCTCAGCAAAGAAAGCCATGTCTGTTACTCTCTACATAAAAAAGGATATATGCATAAGTTGGAGAGGGGTACATATTCGAAATTGAATAAAAGGGAAAAACGACATCCCAAATGCGTGTAACAACGGCGGACTGGCTATAACTTTTAAGAGGTAGAGCATGTGTTGCATGTGCAAAGTAGCAATTATAAGAATATGATCAATCTGGGAGAACAGTTACCAAGATTACCCATATATGGTGGTTAAGGAAAATGAGTCATAGGTTACATACATTGCTCTAAATATCAATAAGTACATAATCCAAACCAATAGAAAAGACAAAGTCAAACACGACAAAACGCCAAAACAATCTTTCTCAGACACGAAGGGAGGCTCGTGCCATCACGTGTATATACAATATATTGCCATTCTAACAAGAAACTATCTAAACTCGGCATGATAAACTTAAATCAAGAGAATGCAACACACAAAATACAAAAAAAGTACAAACTAATACTCATTTACATTTCTAAGGTGCAAATCCCAATCGAATTTGAGGAAAAAAAAATAATCTTTTGCTTTTTAAGCCCCATGGCAACAGACACCAAAGGCTCTTTATATGCAAGCAGTAACAAGTGCAAAAAGAACATATTTTCATCATACAAAACCTAAGTTCATATCACCCCTGCCAAATTGTCTAAGACAAGTGCGCACTAAAACAAATCAATCAAGCTGATACAATGTTATTGGAAAATGTCAAACAGGAAAAGCATGAGCAACCCTCAAGCACAGAGGCAATGCATCAACTCCTAGCACCAAGAAGCCGCATCTGACTAAACAGAACAAGAACTATTACACTTCAATAATTACAAAAGCACAAAAACTAACATGCCATTGACGTTGAAGCCATAAGCAACTGCAATAGAACCCACCTGAGTATGACCTCGAAGCAAGTATCTCAATGCAGTGTTGATGTTAAGGACGCGGATGGCCCCGAGTTTGAGTCCATAGCATATGTAAGACTTGTTGACGGCGATTTGGCGTCCGAGCACGAGGCCAGGATCGGAGGCATACTTGGTGATTGGAGTGACCTCAAGCTGAGGCTGCACCTCCCCAGGCATCCTGGCATCAATGTCATACACAGCATGCTCTCCAATCAAATGGCGCCCCTTGGGCAGCTTGCTGCTGAGCATCCTGGTGGGTGTGGACTGAGGAGTGGCCTGATTGACAGGAGAGCCAGGGGGTTGTGTGGAGGGAAGCCCTGCAGGGTGGTTTGGTGGCATTGAAAAATCAGAAAGCATAGGTGATGGTGATGGTGATGAGGAGGGAGGGTTTTGGGTGCCCAACAAGGCCATGAGGTGAGCACCAGTGGTGGGGATGGGGGATGATGGAAGGTGTGTGGATGGTGAGGAGGGAGAGGGAGAGGGAGAAGGGGGTTGGAAAATAGGAGGTCTTTGAGGAGCATGCATTGGAGGGAGGTGGTGAAGGATAAGAGGGTGTTCTTGGTGCTGTTGTTGGTGGTGAATGGTTGGATAGGGGAGAAAGTGAGGGTGGTGATAAGGGTATGTGCCAGTGGGAGGAGGGTAAGATGAAGAAGGGGTAGGGTAGGAAGAGGGAGGGGGTGTGGATGGAGAAGGAGCAGGGAATGATGGAGAAGAGTTCAAATTTGAAGGATTAGGGATAGAGGGTGATGCTGTGTTTGATGTTGGTGCCTTGAAAAGCTTATTGAAATCAAAATGGGTTGCTTGTTGTGCTTGTGCTTGTGCTTGCTGCTGTTGATTTGGATTCCCAGATGAAGCCATAAACTTTGACCAAAAATTAAGGCAAAAAAATCAAAACTTGTGAATCAGATGGGATCCGGGGGGGTGCTGATTGTGAGATCTGAGATTGATTTTGGTGCCTCCTCGACTCCTCTTCCCCACACTGCTACTTGCTACTTTCTTCTCTCTGTGTTTCCTCGTACCAGCTTAGTAATCCCAGAATAAATAAATTAAAAAAAAAAGGAAAATGGTGGTTTTTTAACACAGACCTGTTTCTTTCTTCTCCTATGTTTTTTTTTTTTTCTCTTTTCTTGTTTCTCGTCTTCTTCTCCTCTGCTGTGATCAGAATTGGACGAGTGCTAGAGGGAATTCGTGTAAAGAGAAGAAGGTTTAATCAACAATTTGCGTTTTTGCATCCTCCAATTCGGCAAATAGCTACCAAAGGATGGGAATTTTGGAGCAATGGCAATGGCAAGCATCATAGCACTACAAAGATGGTACAAAATGGTGATGATAGGGGAGAAATTTAATAATAAAATAATTATTTACTATCTACATAGTATATGAATTATATGTTAGGTATAAAATCAATTAATTAATCTCGATTAATTTCTATTCCTTGCTAAAAAAAATACATCCCTAATTAACTAAAATTTACTATATAAGTATCACTTTTAAAATAATTATAATAAAAGTTAAAATTTTTACTATGTATTATATTTTTTAATTTGTAAGTGTATTTTTTTTATTTCAATAAAGTTTAAATTAAGAGAACACAGTTTTTTTTAAGTTGGACAAAATTATTAATATCAATAAAATTTTATAGTAGAGTTTGTTCATATATTGTCATTTAAAAAAATTGATAATTGAATTCAAACCATAACTAATGTGAATGAAATCTGTGATAAAATGTGTCAACTTTTCATGATTAAACTCTACGAAGATAGACTATTTTTTTTATTAATAATGATAAACTAAGTTAATTTTTTCATAGACTTAATTCTAATTATTTTAAATAATTTTAAATTTTCCTAAAACATCTATTTTCTAATCTTTTAACTTATTTTGTACAGTAAGTATTTGATATTTTTAGGAGTATATAAATTATTTTCTTATATATATATATATATATATATATATATATAAATTAAACCTATAGTTAATTTTTACCTAGAATTTGGCGTTATTTGACTAGATAATGTTTCTAATAGATTTAAAGTCTTTCATTATTAATATTAGTTCACATTCACATAAAACTTAATTAGATAACTGGGCTACATCTTACGATTATGTTAAATATTTTATTGCACTGTACCACCTCTTAATATTATGTATATTTTATCTTTAAGGATAGAGATGTATACTGGTTAAGTTGTTTTTGTTTTGGCAACGTATTCCCTTATTGTTCAATTAGCGTACGGAATAATTTAATTTTATAAAAATAATAGATTACGTAATATATTTATAAAATATTTTATATATTCATTCAACTATAAACAATTATGCATAATAAATTTAATGAAATTTTACAAAATTTTTCTAAAATTATATTAGTATTGATTTATAATTAAATATTCATATAAAATTATTTTAAAATAATATAAAAATTAAATGATTGTGAAAATTTATTTTATAAACCAATATAAAAGCTTCCGATGCATTTACGGTCAAGGGATATTTTTTTTTTCCTTGTACCTTAGTTATATATATCATTTTAATTTAGAAGGTAGCCGATTAATAATGTCTCATTATGATACATTATATTACAATTGTAAGCATATAAATTAAACCCAATACCTTAACTTTTAGCAAACTCCATGTCATAAAAGACAAAAGACTAAATAAAAAATTTATGATTATTTTTCGCCTTTGATTTTAAATATGTAGACCCGTGTGTTGATATTAATCTTGTTATTTAAAATGTTTTTTTTTTCAGTGAATTCTTTATAATTTGCAAGATTTTGACATCCTCATTAGTCCAATAAGGCAGCAAGAAATTGGAGGATCATTAACCATGTGAATCAAATATAAAAAAAAAAAAAAACTTGAACAAATGAAAAATGATAAAAATGTGTCATCTTAATTGTATTTATGGTATTCTTCAAATGGAAAATTTTCCATCTTCCTACCAGTTTCACAAAACAATGTAATTTCCTTAAAATGTATTATTGTGAGGGAAATATGATTGGAATTTGAAAGTTTTAGTTTTAGGAAATTGATTGCTACATGCTAGGTTCAGAAAACTCCTTTGATCAACCTCAAAATAATGAAGCTGGTGATGATAGGGTCATCAAGGACATAGAAATAGCTGCCCAACAAGTTGTTGCCTTTTTTTTCTCGATAAATTTGAATTATTCTTCGATCCAAAATTAAAGATTAATCTATTAAAATATCAAGATTTATTTAAAGAATTGATTTTTTAATAGATATTATTTTATACACGTATCTAAAAATTGATCTTACAATCATATTCTTAAAAAATAAAATTATCTGTGAATCATATCATATTATCTTAATTTATACAGAAGTTTATTATTACAGAGAAAATGTATCACATCACAATTATCCCTGCTAAGAAGTTCTTGCATGTGCATTAAAAAAGAAAAGAGAAAAAAATTACAACCTAAGGTCTTTGGACCTCATCATGGTGTTCAAATAAATGGATGAAACATTGTGATGGTGCTTTCACAAGTTCCCTGCCCTTGCCGACTTATCAGTTATCATACGTTGTCTTTGTCATAAAGTTTCATGCACTATGGATTGACGGCTCTACCTTGACCCACATTTTTTGTTCACAGGATTGGATGGATGCATCATTTGTTTAGAGAAAAAACTAAAACATATAAACCTCAAAAGGAAAGAATCTAAGAATTATGGCCATCCAAATGGGGGATCCTGTTGCCTCCCTTCATCACTTCACTAATCCTTCATATCTTTCCTCCAATAGTAATAATGCTCTGCTTCTAACTAATTATTGAAACTTTCATTGTTTTTTTTTTTTTAAGAAAATGTGACTGTGCATTATTAGAAAGTCAGTGGTTATCTAATTAGTTTAGTTATAAAATAATACTAAATATAATTTTCTTTTTTGAATTTAGAGGATCACCATTTACCTACCACTGGGACTAATATAAACTTAGAGGAGGGATAGGATAGAAAAGGGATCCACATTTTACCTCGTTTGTCCTTGCCAATAAAATTATAACTTAATTAATGGGTGTCGAAAAACAAAATCCAACTTAGTTGAAAAATAGTTATTCTTTAAGTATAATGTGAAATGTTGGATTCTTAATTACTTGGATGAAGAATATTTTATTAATAATGTTCGATAATTTATATATTTCAAAATAAGAATAAGTATAACCTAATTTGATAGGTTAGTGTAATTTTTAGCATGAGTTGGAGTTATACATGAAGTCACCACAATCTAGTTTAATGTACAATCTTCTCTTAAAAAAATATTTATTAAACAATTATATATTAATAATAAAAAAATTAAATTTAATGAATAATTTTTTATGTAATATGATATTATTTATTTTAAAATATACCATAATTTAAGTTATTTTTCAATTTAACTATTTACAATATTAAAATTAATATATTATTTACTTCCTTTATTCAGTATGCAATCTTAGATTGATCCTGACTTTTATGCCACAAATGGAAATAATTTATTTCATAAAGATTAATATATTCTTCCATTTACTTGTTTTATTCTTCCATTTACCTATATAACTCTTACTGTCAACTTTAAAAACTTTAAAAGATGAAGTAAAGAAGATTTCAAATATAACGAGGCATTTAAATCAATAGCACACATTTCGAACATGCACGATCATTTGTTATTTCATTAAAATTCATGTAGTTCGTGCAAATTACTTTTGGTAATAAATAGCTGTTCTCTTAAAACAAATAATAAAGTATCCAAATTTCGATGTCGATAGCAGTAAAAGTTATCCAATTTTCGTAAAATTGATTATGAAGATTCCAAATACAAGGAGACATTTAAATCAATAGCACACCTTCCGTCAAATATGCATGATCATTTGATGTTTCCTTAAAAAAATTAACAAGTATTAATTCGTGTAATTGGTGCAAATCAATTTTCGTAATAAATAGCAGTTCTCTAAAATAAATAACAAAATATCCAAATTTAAATGTACCTAGCACTAAAACTTAGAGAAACGTACTCGTTTATAATTATTATTACCATCAAGAGATTTGTTTACATTAAGATGGATTGAAGTGTAAATATATTTTACCTCTCAAAGAGGAAAGTATGATTTTCAAAATAAAAAAGGAGGACAGTATAATTAAGCACCTCTTACAAGAATGAAATGTAATTTCCCAAAATTATTTTAACTCTGAAAATTATAAGTGTTTACAAGAGTTTTTATGGAGTTTATGATCTTTCAATTAGCTCTTCTATAATGGTTATATCGTGCTTACGAGTTATGATATATACTTTCAACAATAAACTTATTTTTTGATTCAAATGTTGATCCAATTCCAAATACATTTCAGAGTCCAACCTCCATATTAAGTATGACTTGTTAGTTTCATAAATCAATCCCTCAAGTCAAGTTGAGTGTAAAAGCTTCTTGACTAGTTGAAAGCTACTTGTCATATTTTGCGGAGGTAGACTCCACGTATAAATAGAAGTTGCTGTTTTAGATTCAAAAAGGCATGGGAATATGTCCCTTACGTGGAGTTTTATTTCAGCAAGTAAACGAAAACTCAAGTCATCTAACAACACCCACACCAAGTCTATTTTTTGCATGGATAAGTACCAAGCAACATTTTTTCTACCCCCTTCTCCCAATCCCACAAAATAGAGGCAATCTTACATAGATGACTCAAAAATAAAACTTCCATAGAAACACGTTAAAATATGGATTAGTACATTATCCTCTAATGTCCATTTCTTCTTGATTCTATGATTAATTAAGACAACAAAATAAAAGGAGTAAAAGATATGACAAAGTTATAAAAATTTATGACTAAATAAATCAAAAAACAATTTCTTATAAAAAAGTAATAAAATATCCATCAATGTGGCTGAACTTAAACGCTAATAGAGAACAACCACAGCATAATTAAGCTCAGAACACAACCCCCATTTAACCTCTCAAACATTTTGTTCTGCGCGTCGATTACCAAATAACACACAGCAAAAAATGTACCGTGCCTCAATCCTTTGTATTGTACATTTGTACTGCTTTGTTTATACTATCTTCAACGTATACAAAACCCTTCAATGTTCAGAATTTTGAGTCTCGAATATATTTTTCTCATGTAAAAATATCATAAGTGTCTTTCGAAATTTAGGTTGTTGTAAAACAGTAACGGATTCTGCCAATTGTTTATGAATAGCTCATCCGTCATGTTCTGGCTAATTAAATGCCAATAATGTTTTACCAGCTTCATGTTTCAGTATTTACTGGACTTGTCACATGACCTACACTTTCTTTGACTTACTAAAAGTTCAAAAACAAAATGGTAAAGTCAAAAGCATGGCCATGTTCACCAGCACCTCGATCACACGATCATTTCCTATTCTTCTCAGGAGAAATTACACATTACACTCTAGACTAGGAAGGGAAAACAAATTACTCCACCCCATAATTGGAAGTCATATGCAAATTTTAACAAACTTCTAAACGCTGCCAACATTCGGAGAAAAAAATGTTATACCTTATATTTCAATAAAAGGACAATTCGATTTAACACAATTAAGAAGAATGAAACAACAGATCAATTAATTATGCACACAAATATAGACAAATAATCAGTTCAAGTCAAAGAAACAAAGTCAAGATTAAAAAGAAAACATTATACAATTATCTGATTTTATCAATGGACGTAGAAAATATATTTCATATCCAAACCCAAAATAAAAGAAAAGAAGAGAATACATAAAGGACTACATTGATGCAAATGGGTTCTGATATTTTCTCTTCAACTGCAGCAGCCTCCAGCCGAAGCAGAAGGACCATCCCTACCTCCAGAAGGTCCAGGAACAGCAGATCCTACTTTTATTCCATAAGACTGAAAACACACAAAATTTATCAGTGTCTTTACTCTTAAGTAATTGCTCTTTGAATCAGGAGAATGTTTTTCACTTTAGAATCATTATCCACAGGATGCATCCACAGATTATAAAAACATAAGGTAGACTAAATTAAATATCCCACCGATTCTCCATATTCCAATAAAATAATGTGAAATTTTCACAGAAGTGATAAAACAGATGAGGTAAAGAAAGAAACTAACATCATTTGATAAATCAAAAAGTCCATCTTGAATCTTTTTGTATATGGTTGCAGCTGATTTTATGAATGCCTGCAAAAGGATAGTAGACTATATTAAAACTTCCATATAGATAATTTTCTAAGATATTTAACCTATAAACTTAGATGTGTTGGATGTTGGAATTATGACTTTTCTTGTGGGAGGGGGGAGATAGATGAAGAAAAATCCAAGATGTTATATGATTTGACTTTTGACCTCTTCAACATTCTGAGCAGTTTTGGCCGAGGCCTCCATGAAGATCAACCCATGCTCCTTTGCAAACTGCTCGCCTTCCTCTGTGCTTACAGCCCGTCTATGAGCAAGATCACACTTGTTGCCAATCAGCATAATTGTCATTTTTGCATTTGCATGCTCTCTTGCATCTTCCAACCAGCTAGCCAAGTGATTAAATGTCTCCCTCCTATTGGTAAACACAGCTCAGCAAAATTTCATTGCCTTATTCAAAATAAAGAACACATAATCCTCATATTCAACCACATAAACACGGATGCACCAAACTGTCACATACTTTGTTGCCCAATCAAGTTGGGTAGACTCAAAACATGTGACTCCTCGGCAAATAACTCATAAAATGCTGTCTTCTATTAATATATTTTTCAATATATGGATATTTGTTAGAAGAGCACGTCATATCTTCCTTTAAAAAATTCTAGAAGTAATCTCACCATATGATTCAGTTTAAAATTCACTTAAATTGTGTTTGAACAGTTTATTTATAGAATAAAAAAGAAACTATTTTGATTAAAATTATTTACAAATCACCTCCAAAGTGATGGGATACACAACATATATTGCATATACAGTTTGATTTGTAAAGAAGATACATCCCTAAAAGAAATTAATCTCTTTATAAATGAAACTAACTATTTTATTTTATGATTTCAAATACATACTGTAGATGTTCAAATTAGAGGATACCTGGTTATGTCATAAACAAGCAGTGCACCAGCAACCCCTCTGTAATAAGACCTTGTAATAGATCTGAAGGATTCTTGCCCAGCCTGAAATATTACGAGGAAAATCAGTACCTTAAACACAAATTATATAACAAACAACTAATGAAGAATATTTTCCACCAACAAAATCTGGATAATCAAACTAAACTGAAGATATGGAAAATGAAACCTAAATTTTAAAGTAGCAATATGGTTATAATGGGTAGTAGTCCAACACTGGACTTATTGTCAAATAATAGGTACCATAGCCATTCAAATAATGAATTGGTACCTACCTTATAGAGTCACCAAAGGTCATATCCTACCTACCACTCCCCACTGGCAGCTAAATCTTTCCACCCATATCTCACAAGTCATAATTCATCACCACTTTAGAAAATACATTCAACCTCCCCCATGAATATGGCAAACTTTTTTGGGATCAATTCATGAATCAAAGGCTATCATCCCCAATTAATTAGGATTCCAACAACAGAAACAGATTAGTCTGCAAGAACTCTAGACCATGTTCAGCACAATATTTGCAGAACAAACAGAGCAAGGATTTATATGATATTATCATCTTCAGTATTCAACCAAATAGAACACTTCCAGGTGGACACATATGCTAAAGGATGAAACGACAACAAAAATTGTCCAAATAAAATGCCCTAATTGAAAACGAGTGCTGCAAACAATTATCAACACCCACAAATGAAACAACAACAGGCCTTATTCCACTGTGAGGTTGGCTACATGGATCACAAAAAACAGAAAAAATAAATTATTCACAAATTTATAAATTTGAACTAATTGGATTTATAGCCATGCTTCGTGGAAGGGATGAACAAACCGTATCCCATATTTGCAACTTGAATGCCTTGTTATCAATTGTGATCATCCGGGCACCAAATTCAACACCGATGGTCAAGTCATGAACGGGCTGAAAGCGCCTGTCTGTGAATTGAAGTAGAAGACAAGACTTTCCAACTCCTACAGAAACCAAAAATAAAATAGAAGAGCCACAGACTCAGTCCTCTCCACAAGAACTATAACCATTAAAAACTACATACATGATAACCAAAATACACAGATAAAACAAAGGAACAAACAAAACTATATCAGACTGACATTTAATGATTCATATTTTTATTTAGCAAAACGTAAGCAATAACGAATGAGTATATTAATTAAATTACAAAACCTCATTCCAAACTAAAACTGAAATCACAGCTTTAATAAAGTGTCCACTATAGTTAAATCATGTGAAGCAGAGGAATGTTTAGAAGCAGGCACAACACAGCCACAGAATAAAAAGTATTCATAATTTTATCATTTCTTCAATAGTTAACTTAATTAACTCATTGAATAATAATAATGATATTTTGAGAAAATCATAACTGCGACCACACCACAGAATATTAGAATTGGAATCCCTTCGTAACAGCAAAGACACGGGACAAAAAGAGAAGCAAAACAAAATATCCTGAGCTATCATCTTATTCTTATGCATCAAATAAACATTCTCAGAAACCTCCAAAGATGAAACGCGATAAATACGATCGGAACTCGAAGCTGCAACAAGGTTTGTAGAATTGACCAAAGGAGGTAATTAGGAGAATTGAGAAACTAAAAGCGAGATAACAGAGGAAGAGTGATGAGAGCGAATCGAATCACCAGTGTCACCGATGATGATGTACTTGAAGAAATAAGCGCAAGACATTGAGATTTTGAGCGGGTTTTAGTTGCTTGCGTCGCTTTAGGAATATGAAAAATGATGATTAGGAATATGGAAGCAATCAAAGAGAGAGTCAAAATCAAATTAAAAACAGTTCCAACAAGGCAATAACAATACGTTTCCCTTCTCCAAATTCCTTCTCCCTTGTCAATTTCTTTCTTCTCCCCAAAGATTATACTACAACTATACATTTGCTATACTATATATAAGGCTTACATATTGGCCCGTGCCATTGGGCCATCTAGGCCCACAGTTTCTGCCACTTGTAAATTGGTGTTTGGCTAATCAAATAATTATATATTTCAAAATACTTATTATAAATTTTTGTTATATAAAATAAATATTTATTATACCCAGTGTACATGTTAAAATAGTAGTAGGTAAAAATTAACTAACTCATAAAACAAATATTGGTCATATAAAATATTAATATTTATCTTTTCTCTTCCATTCTGTTACAATTCTGATTTTGTATTTATTTTCTCTTATAAAATGCATATTTCTCGCACTCAAAGAACCAAATTCATAACCGATGTAATCCTACTTGTTTTGATCTATGTCTTATATTTTTTAATAATCAAATTCTTATTCTGCTTGCGTAAATATCATTAAAATGATTTTTTTAATTTTTATTTTGAGAGCATTAAGATGAAAAGTCCGTTACAATTCTGATTTTATATTTCTTTTCTCCTATAAAATCGATATTTACCATGACTCAAAAGAACCAAATTCATAACCGATGTAATCCTACTTGTTTTGATCTATGTCTTATTTTTTTTAATAACTAAATTCATATTCTGCTTGTGTAAATATCGTTAAAATGATTTTTTTTAATTTTTATTTTGAGAGCATTAAGATGAGAAGTTTGTTACAATTCTGATTTTGTATTTCTTTTCTCCTATAAAATGCATATTTCTCGCACTCAAAAAACCAAATTCATAACCGATGTAATCCTACTTGTTTTTATCTATGTCTTCTTTTTTTTTAATAACCAAAATCATATGCTTGCGTAAATATTGTTAAAATGATTTTTTTTAATGTTTATTTTGAGAGCATTAAGATGAGAAGTCTGTTACAATTCTGATTTTGTATTTCTTTTCTCCTATAAAATGCATATTTCTCGCACTCAAAGAACCAAATTCATAACCGATGCAATCCTACTTGTTTTGATCTGTCTAATATTTTTTTAATAACCAAATTCATATTCTGCTTGCGTAAATATCGTTAAAATGATTTTTTTAATTTTTATTTTGAGAGCATTAAGATGAGAAGTCTGATACAATTCTGATTTTGTATTTCTTTTCTCCTATAAAATGCATATTTCTCGCACTCAAAGAACCAAATTCATAACCGATGTAATCCTACTTGTTTTGATCTATGCCTTATATTTTTTTAATAACCAAATTCATATTCTGGTTGCATAAATATCGTTAAAATTATTTTTTAATTTTTATTTTCAGAGCATTGAGATGAGAAGTCTATTACAATTCTGATTTTGTATTTCTTTTCTCCTATAAAATGCATATTTCTCGCATTCAAAGAACCAAATTCATAACCGATGTAATCCTACTTGTTTTGATCTGTCTTATATTTTTTTAATAACCAAATTTATATTCTGCTTGCGTAAATATCGTTAAAATGATTTTTTTAATTTTTAATTTGAGAGCATTAAGATGAGAAGTCTGTTACCATTCTGATTTTGTATTTCTTTTCTCCTATAAAATGCATATTTCTCGTAGTCAAAGAACAAAATTCATAGCCGATGCAATCCTACTTATTTTGATCTCTGTCTTATATTTTTTTAATAACCAAATTCATATTCTGCTTACGTAAATATCGTTAAAATGATTTTTTAAATTTTTATTTTGAGAGCATAAAGATGAGAAGTCTGTTACCATTCTGATTTTGTATTTCTTTTCTCCTATAAAATGCATATTTCTCGCACTCAAAGAACCAAATTCATAACCGATGTAATCTTGTTTTGATCTATGTCTTATTTTTTTTTAATAACCAAATTCATATTCTGCTTGTGTAAATATCGTTAAAATTATTTTTTTAGTTTTTATTCTGAGAGCATTAAGATGAGAAGTCTGTTACAATTCGGATTTTGTATTTCTTTTCTCTTATAAAATGCATATTTCAAGCACTCAAAGAACCAAATTCATAACCGATGTAATCCTACTTGTTTTGATCTATATCTTCTATTTTTTTAATAACCAAATTCATATTCTACTTGTGTAAATATCGTTAAAATGATTTTTTAAATTTTTATTTTGAGAGCATTAAGATGAGAAGTCTGTTACAATTCTGATTTTGTATTTCTTTTCTCCTATAAAATGCATATTTCTCGTACTCAAAGAACCAAATTCATAACCGATGTAATCCTACTTGTTTTGATCTATGTTTTATATTTTTTAATAACCAAATTCATATTCTGCTTGCGTAAATATCGTTAAAATGATTTTTTTAATTTTTATTTTGAGAGCATTAAGATGAGAAGTCTGTTACAATTCTGACTTTGTATTTCTTTTCTCCTATAAAATGCATATTTCTCGCACTCAAAGAACCAAATTCATAACCGATGTAATCATACTTGTTTTGATCTATGTCTTATTTTTTTTTAATAACCAAATTGATATTCTGCTTGTGTAAATACCGTTACAATGATTTTTTTAATTTTTATTTTGAGAGCATTAAGACGAGAAGTTTGTTACAATTCTGATTTTATATTTCTTTTCTCCTATAAAATGCATATTTCTCGCACTCAAAGAACCAAATTCATGATTGATGTAATCTTACTTGTTTTGATCTATGTCTTATTTTTTTTTAATAACCAAATTCATATTCTACTTGCGTAAATATCGTTAAAATGATTTTTTTAATTTTTATTTTGAGAGCATTAAGATGAGAAGGGTTTTTTTATTTAAAAAAATAATTGTATTGGTGCAACTGTAAATCAAAACCAAATTTACCACCAAATACATGGACTAATTAGTGTTGTGCTAAAATTATTTCAACTTAATAAGTTTCGATGTTAAATGTTTAATTTCATTAAATATTTGGAAATTAAATTTTGTTATTCTTGGTTTAAACAAAATTGTCCTCCTAAACTGTGGTATTTTAAAACAAAAATCAAAACCAATTTTCCTCCATTTATTAACTACTTGTGAAGAGAATTTGGCACAACATTTTTATACTTGAAAAGAAGTAATATACAATTTTATCTTTAAAAATGAGAATTACAAACTTTGTTGATTTGATCCGGTTTGTGTTTATACAATTTAGTCCTCCAACAAATTTGCTTAACTTTACATTAAAAAGACTAATTTGTCATAGAGTTGATAGATTCGTGAACTAAATTATATATACCAACAAACTTTTAGGGACCATAGCAACACAACTTACCACTTATTATACATTTACACAATTTAAACTTAACCAGTCTTTGATCAAAGACATTCTAAATTTTTAGCAGTATGCAATTCCTATCCCACAAATTTGTTTGATTCTTAACATTTTAAAGGAAAAACAAAAAACAAAAAACTAGTTAAACACAAATGAAGCAACAACTCCTTTGAACTGAAAATTCAAGAGCTCCTCTAGCTTGGCTCCAGGTAGCATCTTTCTTCTATGTCAATGAACAATTTCAAATTTGTGTTAAAAGTTGTTTTTTTTTCTTCAACTGAGCACTTTCCATTGTTTGATGTAGCCATGTAGACTTAGCATCCACAGAAATCATGAGAGCAGTGATATAACAAGCCTATGCATGCCAAGTCTTCAGTCAAGAACTGGGACACTTATTTATGTTTTAGACCTCAGTATAGCTGTTTCATAATAAAATATACCCTGAAGACTGATTTTTCCAAGCAACATTTATTAATATCAGCATAGGGATTGTGCCTTGTCATGAAAAATAAGGCCTTAGTAGCAGATGGTGATGACCCATGAACTGGTTTTCTCTGGAATTGTTATTTTTAAAAAATTATTTTCCTCTTTAAATTGGAACTCCAAATCTTCAGAATTTACAGAGCAATACTTTGGTTTTAAGTTGGAGTAAGCTCCAAAATCACCCCATCCTCTACCTCTTATGTGTATTTTAGATCCAGAAGAATCAGAGGAGCCAACTGCTTCAACAGCTCCACCAGAGTTATACATATTTGTTAGTCCTATTGGTGCAAACTGGACTGTTTGATTGTGAACCTGTGTATATCACACAAAAAGGTTCAGTTCGGTTTAGGTAGATTTTAAACAGAATGAATGATATGTAGGCCCTACCTTTATAGGAGATACTGTGAACACTTCACAGTGCAAAACTTTTAATGTGATACCAAATGATTCTTCCTTTGATAGTCGTGTCAAAGACCCTGAAATTGCAAACCGAAACATGGATTTGACTCCTCTGAAATAAGAGTAAAGCAAGTAATCTTAGTCATTGATAAAAAAATCAACTGATATTCCAACACATCCATAATTTGTTATGCATGTATACATAATATTGGCCGTTGATTTTCTCATCAACAATTAAGATGACTTACTTTACTCTCTAAAGTGAGTTGGATCTAGATCACCGAAACATATAGTCCGTTAACCATTCTGCTAAGTGATTAACATGGACAGTCAAAACAATTCAAACCATACCTGTATTGAAGCGAAAAACTGCACAATCTTGAGTCCATTTCCCTGCTGAAACCTCTTCAAAGCACTCAATATCTGAGGGAGAGACCTTGCCTGATAGCTCAAAAATGATGTCATCCTCAGCATTACTTTCAAGACCACGCCAGTAAGCTGCTCCTTGGCAATTAAAGATGCCTATAACTCCCCCACATTTGTTCAAGTTCCAAATCTTGAGAAGGCTGAGATTGGAAATCATAAAGTGTGATATGAAGATCCTAAATGTGTCAAACTCTTCTGCAACATAAATTTAGTATGTACCTCTTCTTGTCCATAACTGGATCAATAAATAAACAATCACGCGATGGTCTACCAGGATATCTGGCTCTGAGCACTGATCCATCAGGAAGTACAAGCTTTTTCAGTACATTGAAATTATGTTGGCCGGGTTTGTCACTGTTTGTCATAGTGCCATGTTGTAGTCAGTTGCTGCTAAAAACTACAGCAAATGGATAATAGAGATGACAAGTTTACTTCAGCAGTGAACAAGTATATGAAATCAAATTATGTATATAGACCAGAATGAGTAAGTAATGGTGCAAGCTCAATTCTATAGCATATTATCCAAGTCATTTTGATCGGTTGTCAGGGTTATGAGCAATTAATTTAGTAAGATGAGCAAATATGTATATTCTATCTTTCTTTCTCTAGTAGTGAAACAAAATTTCATCTCATTCTTATATTTTGTCTACTACATGTCATTTGAGAGGTTCTATACTTCCATTTTTCATTTTCTTACCTTACATATACTCCACAGCCACCAACTGCTCTAGCTACTGCATGAAACTCAGCTGCATCATGGAGACTCTAGAAAATGATGTAAAAGAATTTAATCAGATTCTGGATACAAGTTTATATAGTGGATAAAATAGTGAGGATGCCATAGCATACATAAAACATGTCCCAGTCCGGTACAACAATTTCACCAAGGAATATGCTGTTGAAAGCTACAGCAGCTATATGCAGAGACTGAGTTGTGGGATTTTTCGGATAATAGTCATCAGATGCGCGTGTAATTGCACTTTGCTTTGAGCTGTCAAACTCAAGATGGGGCAACATTATTATCCCAAGGGAATAATGCATTGAAGTAGAAGAAATTGAGATAATACTAAAAAAGTATGCCAGAGGAATCCTACCAAAAGTAGTACTAGAGGCCAAATTTCTCTTAACATGAAAAAATGCATGCTCACATGAATTATCCTTAAAGTCCTATAGTTTCTCATAATATTAGACCACAAGTAGTAGGGAGATGTAACTTTTAAGTTATCATAGATTATGCAAATACTAATACTTCCAACTCATTAGATTACAAATATGCATGATTCCTTTCTTAATGTACAAAGCAGATATTGCTGATTCTAAATGCCTAATTATTGATATAATTTAGCAGAAGACAGCAGTGCTTAAAGTATGTACTGATAAATGGAGTCAGTGTTGTGACCCATGCAGCAGATTATGCTATTGTCCTGAAAGTTGGTTGATATGGACTTTTCAAGCTCCTGTTGAAAGTGTCTGGTGAGAAAAACACGACCTCCTAGACCACTTGAAATTGTTTCCAGTATGTTCTGAACATCAACCTTAACTCCATCAATGTTTTGAGAGACAAGATAACTGTGTAGATCATCATAAAACTCTGAAATTTTAGCTGGATCAATGACACCAATACCATACTTCTCCATGGCATCAATGGATAAATCCCTTGTATTTGCTAAATTCCCTGGTGACTGTACTGGGTATCTGAGTTTTGGATCATACTTCTTGGTTCCAGATGCATTTGGATCTAACCCTCCCCAGTAACCAAGTAGGGCATGCCACACATAGACATACCTGAAATTAAATAAAAGGAAATGGAAGGTCAAGTTAACAAGTTTCCTAATTGGAGGGATAAGAGTGATTATGTTGGATGTGGTTTTTTTGTTTAATATCACCAAGTAATAACCTTTCTTAGGACCACATGTTACAAGTATTTGGCTGTGTAAAATTTTATAATACACATATATGTTCAAGAAAACCAAGCACAGGAACCTGACTTGAGACCAAAAGTGCTCTTGATTTCTGAAACAAAATCCTTTAGACTATCAGGTACCCCACTTTTAGTTACATCTTCCGCTGCTCGGAATTTATTGTTTTCTTTGATGCTGACTAATCGTCCACCAAATCTACAGTTTCAAAGAAATCAGCAAGTAAGCATTTGATTTCCTAAAAAAGATAAAGAATAGAAACTCACTGTGATCCTTCAATAAATGGCTCCCCATCTTTTTGAAACTCATTATTAGTATCTTGCCATCCATCATCTATTATCAAGAATTTTGCTGGAGTGCCTCCTTGAGATAAACTGTGATTCAGATTTAATTGAGAAGGTTTTTCACAAACAGAAACAACTCAAAGATGTAATAAAAACCAAAATGAGGGGAGGGAGAAGAGTGAAATGAGGAAAGAAATTAAGCTAATATGATGAACAAAAATGAAATGGAAAACAACTCTCTTGTTACTCAAGTATCAATGTTTCCCTCTGAATTATATTTAAGAGCATTCATCATTTGAGTTTGTCAGAAAATTTTAGTCTATCAACCATCTTAAATTTCAGTTACAATGAACAGATAAAAGTGGCTAAATAACCTCCTGAGTCCATCCCTGATTCCTTGAGGATTAACACTGGTAAAAAGCATCCCAAGTGCACCAACCAAAGCAATCTAACATTCCTGGCATCTGAATCCAAAAAGTGGTTTAGAATGAAACTGTGAATGAGTTCCAGGTTTTTTACTTTCCTACCCTTATTGCCTTATGAGATTTAAAGGTTCGACTGACTAGCCTGTTTGGTTTCCCTGAGTGAAAAGCTACCACTGTGCTCTGCCAAAACCCTGCATATTGTTTGAAACACATATAGAGGAAATATAAATAAAAAAAATAACAAAGATATAATAAGTAGTTGTAAATTTGTTGTCTCCTATATATTTCAATAGCTGACCTACTTCATAGATTCCTTCACTAGATCAAATGGATGGTCTCCATAATTCATGAAAACAGCATTTAGGGACTGGGATGTAACTACTGCTGGGTCTCCTACAAAGTTCAAGGAAAACTTTATTTCACAGATAAAGAACAAGAAAAAAAAAAAAAAGGCAACTAATTTGATAAGGAAAAATACAGATGGATAATATTTAACTATGCCGAAGTCTTTACCACTTTCAACACAAAGCTCAAGTTCATTAAATGAATTTCCTTGCAAGCTGCTTCTAAATTGACCATCTAGAACTGGCAGGAAAATGATATATGAATTATGTTCCTTGGATGATTGTGAATCCATTGCTTCTCTTGCTTCCAAGAGCAACATCTGGGTTTCAATAGGAATGTCCCTCCCTGAGTTCCCCACACGTGGTATCATCCACCAAATTTTAAATCTGTGTAGGCACAGTAATCTGACATCCCTGCATCACTCAAAACAAATTTATGAAAACTTTTGCTGCATTCGCGTTGTAAGCATGTTCATAGATAGACTCAGCAGAATAATTTATCAAGAATTCTAGTTGGCATACAAAGAACCAGAGACAAATAGTGATTATTGGATTCATAATATAATGTATCTGGGAAGTTTTTAGATAGACATTGATTTTTTTTTTCATTTGATGTAAGAAACAACAGCAGTGTGGGTTTGACATTGTATTCAGGGCTAAAACATCAGCAAAATGAGCATCAATAGCTGTTCTTTTTGGTGTTGTCCTCCCCCAAAAAAACACAGACCCCTTACCCTATTTCTCCCGGCCTTTTATACCTTGGGCCTAACTGCTCCTGTCCCATCGCCTGCACAATACATCAGCCCATCATTATTACCACTGGTACACGGCACAATTAATGTTGATTGACCCTTGAATAGTCTAATCAAAACGGCCGGCATGAATCCTCGGCCGTCAAGGCCGCCTCAGGTCACCTCGGCATTCGGCCGTCTAGTGGCCGGCCGTAACACAGCCCCTTGCGAGCTTAGTTGAGACTCAAGCTCGCAACCTCGATGGTGCTGGCCACTGGCGTTTTTCCGGTCTTGTGGAGGGCCGTGCTTGACTCCTTATGGTCCGTCCTTCGACGCGATGTTTTTTCCTCATTTAAATTCTCATGGGACCTGAGGTGCCTCCTTATTTATTGCAGCTATCATTAGTGCGCATGTTCCCGAGGAACGGCGCGCCTTCCATTCTCCAACCCTGAAATAACTCGTCTCTTCCTCTCCTTTTTCTCACTCTTCGCTTAGTGACGCCTGTTTCGTTGTGTGCTCTGCGTTCTCCTTCTCTGTTGCTCTGTCCGCCTCAATCTTCACTGCATTCTCGTCATTCTTCCCGCACCAGTCTTCGCCATGGCTCCTAAAGGTATGCCTCTTCCTCTCGCTGCTTTCTGCATTACGTTCGACGCATTTCTTTCGAGTGTCTTTGTGTCTGTCTGGATCCTTCAGTCGGGGTCTTTCACTGACCCTTGCTTTTTCGTTAACAGGGGACCTCTTCGAGGATGTACCTGGCCCCTCCACTAAAGGAGACCAGTCTCCTGATGAGGCTACTCCTGGGGCGAGGGTTGAAGCCCCTAGGGATGAACCCTCGGGCTCTAGCTCCAGTTCCCTCAACTCTTATCCCTTCGAAATCTGGTATCGTGACGACTCTTGGGACTCCCTCAGCGAGGATCCCTATTCGTGGGTGGATGCTGAAGTGAAGAAGGTGTCTTCCTTGTTGAACCGCTCTAGTTCTCTCCTCGGCATGGCGAAAGCTATCTGTCAGAATGGGCCTTGGTCGGTTCGTGTCTCGCCCTGCTGTGCTGGGGAAGCGGTTAGTACCACTATGCCGGCTGACCACAAACCTTGCACTTATTTATATGATACCCTCCATTCTAAGCTCGGTGTCCGGCTGCCCTTCACTCACTTTGAGCGGGCTGTGCTCCAAGCTCTCAATGTAGCCCCGACTCAACTCCATCCAAACAGTTGGGCGTATGTAAGGGCCTTCGAACTTCTTTGCGAAGACCTCAAGAAGGCTCTGACGTTGGGCGTCTTTTTCTGGTTCTATGGCGTGAAGAAGGCCGAGAAGGTTGGCTGGACTTCTCTATGCAGCCGGCCTAAGCGCAAGCTGTTTCAACCCTTCTTGGCCAGTTATAAGAAGTTTAAGACTCGCTTTTTCAAGGTAACTCCCGGCGACACCGGTCCTAACCTGTTGGTGGACCGCTCTGGTCGACCTTTCTTTCCCCTGTGCTGGACACATCAACCCGCCGTCTCCATTTCGGTAGAATTGGTGGACCTTGAGGGTTGGGAGAAGGAATTTGCTAAGGAGTTGGACGAGCTCCCTTTATTTCCCAGTGCGAAAATTATCAAGGATGCTGGTAAGTGGCCGCCTTGTTTTCCTATATATATATTGTTGGTTTGCTACTAACTTCACTTACTTTCTTTTGTGGACAGAATATTCTTCCCGGTCTCTTCGTGAGCTGAAGAAACGGAAGGCGGCCCTGATGGCCGAGGCCGATCCCCCACCGGCCCTTGGTTCCGCTGAGCCTCCCACAGTTGCTGCTTCCATCGAGCCTTCAATTGCCACGGCCTTTGCCTCACCTTTGGCTGCTGCTGAACCCATTCCAACCGAGGCCGCCTCTAATGAAGCTTCCGACTCCACTTCCTTAGTGGTTTTGAATGACACCGCCTCCTCTCCACATGCTGAACATGTTGAAGGTGATGCTTTGCCGCAGTCGGACAGCCGGCCTTCCAAACGTGCACATGTGGAGGAAGTGCCTTGCTCTGCGGACGTTGAAGTGGAGAAAGGATCTCAACCTACCGACGGTTTTCAATGGGACGCTTTAATGGCGGGGGACCTGGCTTCTTCCAACGTCGTAGGGCCTCCTGTTTTTTTAGGGCAGGCCGTGGACAAAGGTTTGGCTTCGACCGGCGGTAATAAAGTACAACAACTTGGCGTGGCTGGTACCTGTCGAACCTTGCAACAATATGTTGCTTTTTCTCTTATCCTTGCCAGGGCCGCCGAGAAGGAATTTGGACGGTTAGAGTCCCAAAGCCGGTCCTCTGACGAGCTTGCGCAAAAGCTTCAAGCGGATCTCCTCCAACTCTCCAAGGTCTGTACTGAAAAAGAAATAACAATAAATTCATACAGGTCGGCCACTGCTTCGCTCGAAGAAGATCTTCAAAAGACCGTGGCTAAAAATAAAGATCTGATGAGCAAAAACTTTGATTTGGACATGGCCGTAGATAATGCAAACACCGAGGTCGAGCTTCTGAAACAAAGGAACGAGGACTTGGAAGCCTCCGCCGCAGACTTACAAGCAAAGTTGGCTTTGGCCGAATCTTCGTTGAAGCGGGCTCTGGAGGACGTTCAAACTCGTGATGAGACTATTTGACTGCGAGATGAAGCACTTCAGGCTCAGGCTCAGGTGATCAAGGCTCACGAGAAGACCGCTATTGAACTTGGTGGCGACATTGTAGAGCAGTTTGAGGCGGGATTTGCAAAGGCTCTTGACCAAGTTCGTTACCTTCATCCAACTGCTGACCTGGCGGAGGCGGATCCTTTCAAGGAATTCTTGGACGGTCAGCTCGTTCTGGTTCCAACTCCTCCCGGTTCCCCCGCCCCTGAGTGATCTTACTTTATATTGTATTGGGTGTATTTCCCATGTAATCGGAACCTCTTGTATTTGGTTTTACGTTACTGTTTTAATGCTTAATTGCCACTTTTGATTTCCATCTTATTATTCTACTATTGCACTTGCTCCTATTATTTCTGTTCTATCTCGCGCGGTTCTTAACCTTCCTATTGTGCGGGTTGCGAAGCTTTAATCGCTTTTGTATTCATTACTTTCCTTCGTTACCTTCACTTTCGGTGAGATTGGTTTGGATCTTATTTTCATGTTTGAGTGCGGCGTTGCCTTTCAGATCAGTTTTTTGGGTCGTTAATTTGCTGTTTTAGAACTTGTAGCTTTTCTCCGTAGACGATCGACCCTGGGCCGGCCTCTTCGACCATTTGTTTAGGGTTTGTAGCTTGATCTTAGTTGGCGATTGACCCCGGGTCGGCCTCTTGGACCGCCGTTTAGGGTTTGTAGCTTGACCTCGATTGGCGATTGACCCCGGGTCGGTCTCTTGGACCGCCCTTTTAGGGTTTGTAGCTCGACCTCGATCGGCGATTGACCCCGGGTCGGTCTCCTGGACCGCCCGTTTAGGGTTTGTAGCTTGACCTCGATCGGCGATTGACTTCGGGTCGGTCTCTTGGACCGCCCGTTTAGGGTTTGTAGCTTGACCACCTTGAACCTGTCTTGCTATCGTGACGTTCTTTCCTCATCATAGCGTTAATTATCAATTTTCAAACCAAGTTTATATACATGCATGGTACAATTTTGCGTTTATCATGTCCCTTAACTAAAATACCTCCTCAAGCTGTTCGCGTTCCAAGTGCGCAGTACCCCTCGACCCTCTTGGTGCTCTAGCCGGTAAGCTCCTCGGCCCACCTTTCCTGCCACTCTGAACGGTCCCTTCCACTTAGGCGTTAACTTATTCTTCTCTGCCGCCATAGTTATCTTTCTTAGTACCAAATCTCCCTCCTGAAAGTCTCTAGGTATCATCTTTCTGTTGTATCTCCTCGCCACCTTTGCCTTGAGAGCGTACTCTTTTATATGAGCTATCTCTCTCATCTCTTGCAAGAGATCCAGGTTTGCTCTCAGTTCGTGGAATGTGGTGTTGTGTGGTATGACCATAAGACTTGTGGTAGTTCTTCTGCCCACCTTCCTTTAGCTTCTTCTAACCTTCTCCGTAAACCTCTCAAGATGACCTTGTTGGTCGCCTCTGCCTGTCCGTTCGCTTGAGGGTGTTCAACCGATGTGAAGGACTGCCTGATGTGTAGTTCTTGACAAAACTTGGCCATTACCGAGGATGCGAATTGCGTACCGTTGTCGGAGACTATTTCAGTTGGAAGGCCAAACCGGCACACTATCCTTTTCCACACAAACCGTTTCACCCTTTCGGCTGTAATAGCTGCCATCGGTTCCACCTCCACCCACTTGGTGAAGTAGTCTATTGCTACCATCAAAAATTTAACTTGTCCTGGAGCTAAGGGGAACGGCCCCAGGATATCTATTCCCCATTTATTGAATGGCCATGGGGAAACTATTGCGTGCATCAGTTCTGCTGGGACCAGGTGATTATTGGCAAACCGCTGGCAAGTATCACATTTTTTCACGTAATCCATGCAGTCCGCTTTGAGGGAGGGCCAGTAGTAGCCCGCCCTCGCTATCTTCCCAGCTAGTGCTCTTCCGCCAATATGGGTTCCACAGATTCCCTCATGGACTTCTTTAATCACGTACTCTGCCTCCTCGTCGTCTATACATCTCAGCAAAGGAGAGGAAAAACCTCGACGGTATAGTCGTCCGTTTACCAAAGTGTACCTTGGTGCTTCCTTCCGTATTTTATTTGCTTCTACTTGATCATCTGGCAACCTCCCTTCCTTCAGGTATCCTACTATTGGGTCAGTCCATGTTGTCCTCTCCTCACTGCAATGGACCTTTGGTTTTTCAATGGTCGGGGTGTCTATGTTTTCATGTATGACCGACCGTTGTAGTCCCCTCCTTGTGCTTGCCAATTTAGCTAGGAGGTCGGCCCTCTCGTTCTGGTCTCTTGGTACGTGTAGGAGCTTGAAGCTCTCAAATAAGGCCGCCATTGCCTTTGCTCTCTCCCTGTACTTGGCTAATTTTGGGTCCTTGGCTTGGTACTCCCCGTTTACCTGCCCCGTTATTAACTTGGAGTCGCTTTTCGCAACTAGTATTTTAGCCTCTACCTCCAGAGCTAATTTCATACCTGCCAGGAGTGCTTCGTATTCGGCTTGGTTGTTGCTTGCCTTGAAGTTGAAATGCAGGCTTTGTTCTACTAACACCCCATTCGGTCCTTCCAAAATCACCCCAGCCCCACTTCCTGTTTGATTGGATGACCCGTCGACTGACAGGTACCATTCCTCGTCCATTTCACGCTGCGCTGGTGTTAGTTCCCCTGTCGAGCGTTGTTGCTCCGCAGTGAGTTCTGTTATAAATCCGCTAGCGCTTGGGCCTTTATGGGGCCTCTCCTCTCGAAAGATATATCAAACTCGGACAGCTGTATACTCCAAGCCACCATCCTTCCTGCCAGGTCTGGCTTCCTCAATACCTGCTGGATGGGCATGTCTGTTCGCACCACAATACTTAAGCTCTGGAAGTAGGGCCGAAGTCGGCGTGAGGCTATGACCAGGGCTAATGCTCCCTTCTCGATCTTCTGGTACCTCTTTTCAGGTCCTTGCAATGTTTTACTTATGAAATACACCGGCTGTTGTTCTTTCTCGGTTTCCTGTACCAAGACGGAATTGACCGCCGTTTCTGTAACTGACAAGTATAAATGCAACGGCCGACCGACCTCTGGTCGCACTAGGATGGGGGGGTAGCTAACATGGCCTTTAGCCGTAAGAAGGCCTCCTCACATTCTGGGGGCCACGTAAAGTTTCTTCCCTTCTTTAGTGTGCTTAGCACCGGGGCCGCTACATCAGAGGTCTTGGATATAAATCCTGACAGCGCGACTATCTTTCCCATTAGCTGTTGCACCTCTTTCACACTCTAGGGGCTTCTCATGTTGATGACTGTTCTACACTTGTCTGGGTTTGCTTCGATTCCTCTCTCCGTGAGCATATACCCCAGGAATCTTCCGGCCTTGACCCCAAACGAGCACTTCTCTGGGTTCAGTCGGAGCTGGTGGCTTCTCAGAATTTTAAACACTCGCTCTAGTGCCTCACAATGACTTCGGCCTCCTTCTGACTTGGCCACCATATCATCCACATACACTTCTATGTCCTGGCCAATGACTTCCTTGAAGATCGCGTCCATCAGTCTCTGATAGGTGGCCCCAGCGTTTTTTAATCCGAACGGCATTACTTTGTAGCAGAAAGCTCCGCCGTCCGTAATGAAGGCTGTCTTCTCCTCGTCATCAGGGTGCATCCTTATTTTGTTGTACCCCGAATACGCGTCCATGAAGCTCAAGAACTCATATCCTGAGACGCTATCAACCAGTCTGTCTATATTAGGGAGAGGATACGGGTCTTTCGGGCATACCTTATTTAGATCCGTGTAGTCCGTGCACATCCTCCACTTCCCATTAGCTTTGCGTACCATGACGACATTGGCCAACCACTTGGGGTACTTGACTTCTCGTATGAACCCTGCGTCTAACAGCTTGTCCGTTTCCTCCTTAATAGCCTTCCTTTTTTCTTCCCCTTGTTTCCTCTTTCTTTGCATGATCGTCCGTGCTCCGTCAATTATCGATAGCCGGTGGCTCATGAATTCTGGATTTATTCCAGGCATGTCCTGGGGCGACCAGGCAAATACATCGCTGTTTCGCTGAAGGCATTGCGTCAGTTCGTCCTCCTGCTTCTTTGTCATGGTGGTGCCCAGTCTCGTTTTCTGGCTCTCTAGACGTCCTATTTGTATTTCTTTGAGCTTCTCAACCGGGAGGGGTCTTTCCCGCTCCTCATGGCACCTTGGGTCCAGTTCCAAGCTCAACGTGTTCACTGCTGACCTCCTCTTCCCTATCCTCAAACTGTCTTGATAACACCTTCTGGTGGTACTCGAGTCCGCCCATATGGCCCCAACTCCCCTCATCATTGGGTATTTCATGCACAGGTGGAAAGTTGACACTACCGCCTTTAATTGATTCAAGGCTGGCCGACCTATGATAATATTATATGAAGGTTCTGCCTCTACCACTATGTACAGTACCGATATTTTCTTCGTGCTGCTGCCTTCTCCAAAGGTAGTCTCGAGCTCCACCGTGCCCTGTATCGGCACTTTCTCCCCTGAAAGGTCGTACAGACACCCAGACGCCTCCTTCAAGTCAAAAAGGCCTAACTTCCTACAAGTCAACCCGTACAAAATATTGGCTGAGCTCCCCTGATCAATGAGAACCCTCTCTACCTTGAAGCCCTCTGCTGCTACCGATATCACCATCGGCTCGTCACCAGTCTGATCACTCCTCCTGTCCTCTTCTCTGAAACTGATTGTGCTTCCATCTCTCCTGTTTCCCAAGGGAGTGAGATTAGCCCCCGTTAGGATTTGGTAGGATTGGTAATTTTGTTCTCCCTTTTGGCGGCCCTGATTGTCACGTCTTTCCTCACCGCCCGAAATGGTCGCGATGGTTCCGCGATAGTCTGCCGGCCGGGGTGATTTGGACCGTCCTCTACTTTCCCTATTCCTCCTTTCCTCTTTCCACTCTCCTCTACTTGATCCTCCGCTCCTCACTTCTCTTCTTGCTCCGTCCCTCAACACATAATGTTCCAGCCTCCCCTGTTGAACCAATCCTTCTATTTGGGCTCCCAAGGTCCAGCATTCCTCCGTCGAATGGCCGACCGCCCTATGAAAGTCGCACCACTCTCTCCTATTCTTCCCTAGTTGTTTTCCTCCCGCTGCCTGAGGGAAACTCAATAGCTTCGCATGGCAAATCTCCCTTAGGATGTGGCCCATTTTCTCTCTCAGCGGTGTAAACTTTGGGTAAGTTTCCCGCTCTATTTTTTCCTCGTGTCTGCGGGAGAAATCCCTTCCTCCTATAAGTAGTGGCTGTTGCTTGCTCATCGGCCTCGCCTGGCCGTCTTTATGGCCTTGTTGTGCCTCCCTCTTTTCGGAGTGGTTTTCCTCCATCTCGATGTGTTTCTCTGCTCTAAGGCGAATTTCTTCCATGCTTATTGGTTTCTGGAGAGCCAAGGCGTCGCTGAAGGGTCCCACCCTTAACCCTTTTTGGAAGGCCTTGACAAAAAACTTATGATCAGGGTCATTGACCCTCACCGTTGCATCGTTGAAACGAGCCATATAGTTCTTCAAACTCTCTCCTCCGGCCTGCTTGATGTCAAACAAATCCGCTATCTCCAGGCGCTTCGGTTTGTTGGCCGCGAACTGTGATAGAAACACGTTGGCCAAATCACTGAACGTGCTTATCGACCTAGGTGGTAGGTTCATCATCCACTGCAACGCCACTCCCCTTAACGTGCCTGGGAACATCTTGCAGCTCAGCCTATCATCTCCCCCACTTATGTACATCTGGGTCTGGAACGCTTGTACGTGGGCATGAGGATCCTGCGTCCCGTCGAAAGAGTTCACCAGTATCTCCCTGAAATGGGGAGGGATTCGCACCTCGTCTATCTCTTCACTGAACGGCTGCTTCCATAGAGGTGGTGTAACGTGTTCCCCCCTTCCTTCTGGCTCCTTCTCTCCCCTCGCTCGCATACTGGCTATCTGTTTCCTCAGCTCCTCCTCTCTCTGTTTCGCCATCCTCATCGCTTCTGCGTGTCGTTCCTCTGCCTGTCTATGCCTGTTTTCTGCTTCAGCGCTCAGCCTAGAGTGCTCCTCGCTTCGGGCTTGCAACTGGGTCACTGTTCTCAGTAGCCTTTGTAGCATATCTTCTTCGCCCTCGTTCGTCGAGCTAGCCTGATTCCTGGTTATCGGCATGTTATCTCCGTATCCCTCGCGAAAGTAGGACTAAATTTTTTTTTCTGCCCCTACCTGGCGCGCCAATGTTCTTTTTGGTGTTGTCCTCCCCCAAAAAACACAGACCCCTTACCCTATTTCTCCCGGCCTTTTATACCTTGAGCCTAACTGCTCCTGTCCCATCGCCTGCACAATACATCAACCCATCATTATTACCACTGGTACACGGCACAATTAATGTTGATTGACCCTTGAATAGTCTAATCAAAACAGTCGGCATGAATCCTCGGCCGTCAAGGCCGCCTCAGGTCACCTCGGCATTCAGCCGTCTAGTGGCCGGCCGTAACAATAACTTCTAACATCTCCTAGGAGACATGCCAAGTAGGGTGTGTTACATTATTGCTAAAGGTCATTTAGAAAAATGACTTTACCATTCCTGTATAGTTATTAACAGATAAGATTTTTTTTTCATAGGCAGGCACTCAAAACTTAAGGTTCTTAACAGCTAGAATTAAAATAATAATAAAAACAAACTAAATGGAACTCCAAGCTACTAAAAATAAAAATCATTCAAGCATCAACTACAAGATAAGAGATGCTATTAGTCATGATTAAAGAATCAAATTGAAAGCCTAAGTTCCTCACTCTTCATCATGTATAGTTAGAAATCAATGATGGACAAGAGTGGCATGTGGTTGAAATAAAGCCCCCTCAATTTTATTTTATTTTTAAATTAAGAATTTTTATATATTTTAATTTTTTCATTTTCTAAGCAGTCGCTCAGAAACTAAAATTTTCTCCTCTAGCTCTGCCACTTTTAATTTGAAACCATGAAAGAGATAGTAGTAAAAAATTGGTGAGATAATATGGAAGTCTACAATACCCAAAAGAGAAGAGAAGAGAAAAATGCCTACTGGATGAGTCCAAGCTTGAAGACTAGGCGTGAGCCAGCATCAGCACAAGAGGCCCCTATGAAAGCCGATGAACCAGTGAATGGCGTGACCACAACATTTTGAGGCACACCCCTTAATGCATCATTGCCATTAACACTAAGAGTGCCATCTCTGAGAAGGGGTTTTGCATTCACAAAAATGGAACGTCTCCATCTGTACCCCTTCGAGAGGAACGTGGAGAATGGAGAAGTGAGTTGTGGAGTTGGCGTAGGTGGAGAGAACATTCTGGTTTGGAACAACGTTGGTGCAGGTTTGCTGACTCCTTGTATAAAAGTCCGAGGTTAACACCAATGAAATGTTGACAGTTATAACTGTAGAAAGAAAACTGCTACGGTTCCTCAGGCTATGCTTCTACACACCACATGTTAATTCATACTGCACATATTCGAAAATTTTGCTTTATTTTAAAGGATTTTTAAATTGCTATTCAATCAAATATTTGGATATAAGTCCTTCCGGTAAGTTTATTTGTTTTTAAAGTTTAATGTATAATTACATAGTACTTTTCACTATTATTCAATTACATGTGGTTATTACAACTTTAAAGATAATTAACATAAAAATTATTATGATACGGTGATATTACAAAATTATTATATATGATTAATATATAATATATTTTTTATTTTTGTATTAATTATTTTAAAAGTCATATAAATTTACTAACGATAATTTTTTAGAGTTAAAAGGTAAATATTAATGGTGTAAATTTTAAAGGTCAAGTACTAAAACATAAAAAAAAGTAAATATTAAATTATATATTTGATTCTTTTATTTATTTATATTATATAATTTGGTCATTCTATTATTAAAAAAAATTAATTTTCTCATTCAATTTTTAAATTTGATATATCTTACCTTTTTCTATAAAAGCAGTCGTCAAACTATTTAACGATGACCATATTGAATAGTTAAAATATTTTATTATTATTTTAATTATAAAAATAAAATTATTATAGTATCGTCACTTTTATAGAATTAGAGAGGTTATTGTTTTTAAAAAAAATATAAGATTGCATCGATTTTAATAATTAAAGAATTAAATTGAACTTTTAATAAAAGAACGAATAAATATATAATTTAACTAAAAGTAAATATTATATGCTTCCATTGTCATTTGATATGTATAATAAATTTATTAACTTTACAATAATTATCTTTAAAATGTTATATACCTATCATGAATTTTGGTTAATTGACATTGTAAACAATTTTGCATATATAAAAATTAAACTCATAAAAATTTAGTAATGGTTAATGAAGTTGATCACAATTGATCAATAACTATTAGGTCACTTAACAATATGTTGGCGAAGATCAAATTCTTTTGTGTATGTGTTAAAAAAATGATAAAAAAGAATAAAATTTAATTAAGTAATTTCCAAGCTTGGAAAAGA
Organism: Mucuna pruriens; assembly: GCA_025330945.1. NCBI lineage: Eukaryota > Viridiplantae > Streptophyta > Magnoliopsida > Fabales > Fabaceae > Mucuna > Mucuna pruriens. Next base: position 5,909,691 of record JAENHJ010000533.1, on the reverse strand, counting down.
ATATTATTATTTTTTGGTTGTTAGTTAGAAATATTTTTACTGCACCCTAAAAAAAAAATTAAACATAAACTCGTCTTAAATTAAGTCTTAAGCTAAGTACTTTGCTAGTAACTTGGTGTCTACATTCTCATTCTATTTTGATATTATAACGATTCACTACCTCTACATGATACCAAAACACTCTTTTATAACATGATGATTTAATTGTAATATTTAATAAAAATTCTTGTATTATTTTCTTATGAAAATAAATGTAAATTTTTCGTAATTCCAAAAGACAATTCACCAAAATCACCTGCTTATTTCCTGATGGCACTTTAATGTGAAAGCAATTATTCAAATAAACATTGTGGCTCATGGTTCTATAGTCCAAGAACAATAAAATTAGAATGCATCCATGTTTTCATATAAATAACATCTAAATCTTCATGTAAAAGGAATAATAAAATACACATTATAATTGGTTGACACCAATACAAAATAAAGATAACATGTCTTTTGATCCCTTGACATCATCCACTATACTCGTGACTAAATGATTCATCCTTGCCTAGTCATCTACTCTTGTTTTCACAAATATCACGATCATCATAATCATACACATACATCATACATATAAGGGTAAGCTTACAAGAAAACAAGCATGAATATAATTAAAAGCTTACGAATATAAGCATCATTTGAAAATGTTAATTTCACAATTATATGGTAAAAATGTTCAATTATTCAATTCAAGTCATATAGTAACATCTATTCAAGTTATCCATTCTAACCCAAAAAATATTTAATAATTCTCAAGGTTTTAGTATGACAATTATTTAATTTAATAAATTATAGTTACAACCATCACAACTCAACAATCATATGAAATCTTGCAATGGTGATAGAAATCATGCAATGAAATGTAGAGTCAACTCTAAGTAGATTTTTCACCAAATCGAGCAACTAGCATGGACATATTCCCTTAACATGGTACAACATGATTATCGAGTCAAAATAACATGATACATGCCAAAACCATTGAGGGTACACCATAACTTGATCTACGGACAAGCTTGGTGATTTGTTAAGATATGTAGACATAGGTAATGACTTGCCACAACTCAAGGCTTGCAACAACCTTGGTCTCTTGTGGAATGCACCTATCCCTTGGGCATATTGTTTATTTCCCTACGACTTATTCATCATTGGGTTGGAGACCCTATATGAGTATAAACTCTAATCAATCTCCAACTCCAACTTATTTGTTTATTTGGAACACAACTACAACTTCAGGTTGATGCATAAATGTATGTATATCATACAACATCAACAATGATTTTCAATTCCAACACATGCAATAAGCATCGATACTTAGATTCCCTTGTGTTCTAAGATATGAAAACTTTGTACCCACCATCTCAACTATGGTCGGCTTCAAGGCTCTAAGCACTAATAACAACAACCACAATTCTTACTCATGTAATAAGCATCAATACTTAGATTCCTTGTGGTTTAAGATGTGATAATTCCATACATGTCATCTTAATTATGGGCCGCTTCAAGGCACTAAGCATTAATGATGACAACATAGAGGTTTATTAATTAATTTTTCCAAATAAGGAGGAACATTAGGCACACCTTACATTAATCATCTCCTTTCATTATTTGTTAATTCACATATAATAAAAGTTATTCATGTTTTATGAATAAACCTTTAGGGTTGCACTTTCAATCTTATTAAGTCTTTCTCAAAACCATCTTAATTTCTAACTAAGTCTTATTTGGTTCTTTTAAGGAAACTAAACATCCACCAAGTCATTTATCCACTTATGGTTCTTAAGGAGGGTAAGAAATAGTTAAAGTATAAAATTCTTTTAATCTAACTTAAAGTGCTTAATCTTGGTGTGAAAGGAATCTTTGCATTTAGTGTGATCCTATTAACACTTATGTCACTCACAATGAACTTATACAAGTTTTAGGTTTCCAATTGGGCGTTTAGCATGCAATCTTGTGGTTCTTAGCGTGCTTTCCACTATAATGTTTATCAAAAATAGTAAAAAATAGTTGTCCCAATAATACCATTTTCAAAAATAGCCAAAGCTTATCCATTACAATCATTGTTGGATTTAGTATATTATTGCCTGAATTATTAAATAGATTATTACTTGATTCCTACATCTTGAATTTAGTTCCATCCCCTGATTTATTGTCTTTATTGTTTTTTTTTCTTTTGCAACGGTAAGTCAAGTCCCATGTGACACAATATTCTCAATTGATTATGATTGGTCTCGATTGCCTAATTAATTGTCATTTAATTCTATAACTACTAATGTTTGATCCTTATTCACCAACCCCACTCCTTGAGTGTAGTTGGCCATTGATATTGGCAATTCCAAGTGATATGACCATAAGAACAATGTGAAGAACAAAAAATATAGAGACCTTTGTAATTTGTAATATACCTATGATCATTTAGATAGAATTTCTCAACCATAGAGACACTTAGACCACTTAATACAAACACAAGAAAACTTTTCCTGATGCATATTCAATGTATCAAGATCTACCTAAATAGGTCTCCTAATTGATGAAGTTATGGTCAACCGACATTTTCATCATATAACATCATTCCTGAACAAGGGAATCATATACAAAGAAATGTTTTATAATTTTATCATTCATGGCTAAAAAATTAGGCATCCAAGGATGAATAATTAAATATTGACAATTTCAAGTGATATAACCATAAGAATCATGTGAAGAACAAAAAATATAGAGACCTTTGTAATTCGTAATATACCTATGATCGTTTAGATAGAACTTCTCAACCATAGAGACACTTAGACCACTTAACACAAACACGAAAAAACTTTCCATGATGCATATTCAATGTATCAAGATCTACCTAAACAGGTCTCCTAATTGATGAAGTTATGGTCAACCCACACTTTCATCATATAACATCATTCTTGAACAAGGGAATCATATACAAAGAAATATTTTATAATTTTATCATTCATGGCTAAAAAGTTAGACATCCAAGGATGAACAATTAGATAATGATTTAGATCTTCCATGATCCTCCATAATGGCCTTTTTGCGATCTTCACCTAAATCAAAAGTCACTATAAAATAATCATGACAAATATCAATTTGTTCAAACCTTTTATATTAGTTTCAAATATCTTGCAACTTTTCTCCCATCACAAGAAACTTGACTTTCTTTCTAAGTTGTTTGACAACTCTCCTTTCATATATGGTTGATAAAGTTGTTCAAACCTTGAAGAATCCATAGAAAACTTAGGTAGCAACATGTTCCCCTTTTATATTAAATCTCATTACACCATACTAGAAGAGTTTCCTCCTCTACTTAGATGCAACTTGGTTCCCTAATATTTTACCTTTAAAGGATAACCTAGACAAGTTCCCATCACCACCATCATCAACTTCAATCGTTGCCAATGTCTAGTATAGTGAAAAGAGCTCGTCAATCTCTCAAAGAATTCTCATAATTACTTATATATATTATTTTAGTTAAAAAATGAATTCATTTAAAATTTATAAAAAAAATAATGAAGAAAATAAACATAATTAATATATGTGACAATAAATTTATTGGCTTACTTTGATGTTTTATATCATCAATAAAAATTTAATTGGAGTAATATTACTCCAAGTTAATGAAAAAAACTCAAATTAAATTAATTAATTGATTAAAAGAGTAATAATTAGAGAATTAAACATAATATTGGAGGGTGTAATTCAACAATTATATAAGTTAAATAAGGAGATAACAATTAATATCAATATGAAACTGATATATTAAAATTAAATTCTACAATAAGACTTGTATTCTCCATTTTACTTATATTTTTAAATTAATAAACAAATATTAATATATTTTTTTAAATACTATGATATGTAACATAGATGATTATTTGTCGTTTATTAAAGAATTTTATAATTTAATTTATTGTATATACATATCTATTTACTTATTCCAAATAGGAAATAGAGAAACTCAATGAATGCCAAAACGATTCAATTGTCGTAAATATATAATGAGTCTATTTTTTTTAATGAGAAATGAGTTTCTAGTATAATATATATTCCCTAACTAGCTCAAAAACCTAAAGTCTCATTTTCACATTGACTGTGCCACATATATTCCAAGCAAGAATCCTTATATTATGAAATAAATGCATGATATGGTCTTTATTATTATAGGAAAAACTAAAGGCCCATACATCTTTGCATTGCATGGTTTCCACCTATGGATTTCGAATTAACATACATAATGATAGTGTTCTAAATCTCCATGAGTTTGCAAGAGTCACTCTTAATAACTATCATTGGTTATGTAGAATCTTCATTATTGATATTGAAATATTTTCTCAATTCTTTAAAACAAAATTATTTTTCAACAACATGAACAATGTTCATTTTGGCAAGCACACCTTGGCCAACATGTTTGATTTTTACAGACACCAACATCATTGGTTTGTTGATGGGTATAAATGGTGGATGAGTATAAATGGTGGATGAGACTTTCAATTAGTCAACATGATGATAATGTGATGTCAAATGATATGTTTTTTTGTTTACATATATTGTGATTACAAAAGGCCTTACACTTCAACATTTAATGTTGCCCTAATAGTATTATTTTGAACAGTAGTCAACTTTGTTCCTTACCATTTAATGCTGGATTTAGTCTATCATTTCTTCAAATAATAAACAAATTACTAACTAATGCCTACACCTTAAATGAGTCACATCCTTATTTTCTTGTCTTTATTGGTTTAGTTATATTTTTTCTTTTTGTAATTGTAAGATATGTCTTATATGATGTAATATTCTTAACTAACTATGATTGATCCTACTTTATAGATTGATTATCATTTATTTCTATTATTGTTGTCGTCGTTGGTATAATATGACAATTTCAAACACCATGACCATAACAACCACATGAAGAAAAAAGAATACAAAGACCTTCATATCCTACATATTACCAATGATTGTTTAGATAAAATAATCCAACTATAAGATGATGAAATCTATCTTGATAGGTCTTCCCAAATCCTAAAGTTGTGATTGAAAACACACTTTCATCACAGAACATCATTTGTGAATAGGAGATTGTATTTGGATAAATGTCTAATTAATTTTATTATCCATGTTTGAAAAATCATGAATCTAAGAACAAAAAGTTAGATAATGATTGTAGATAATTTATTATTCTTCGTTAATATCCTTTTGTGCTACATATAAATCAAAGCTCACTAGAAAATAATCATGGCTAACATCAATTAATTCGAACCCTATATACACCTTTTGAATGACTTGCAACTTCTCTTGTAAATAATTTAATAAGAATAACCTAAATAGGTTTCACCACTATTATCATCACCTAGTGGCTTCAATGACTAATCTCTAATGCAATAAAAATGATTTTCATTCTTTCATATAACTCTCATAAATTTTTAATTAATTTAATTAATTAGCTAATTAGATATTTAATATAAAATAAGTTCATTTAAAATTTATAAAAGGTAATTAACGAAGACTACCATAATCAATTTAATGGATATGAAAATAGATTTTATTGACTTAAGTTGATGTTTCACATAAAAAAAAATAAATTGATCAGAATAATATTACTCCAAATTAATAAAAATATTAATTAAAATTAGAGATATTGATATGAAAGAGATATATTAAAATTAAGTTCTACACTAATCTTGCGTTCAAATCTATTTTTACCTATGTTTTTAAATTAACGTTAATATATAAAATAATAAAATTAACATAAATAAATAATCTATGTTAATAAGTTAATTAGTTTTCTTTTTAGTAAAAAAAATGATTTCTCTGAAAATTTACAAAAGCTAACAAACAAAAAATACCATATGACCAATAGATATAGTGATAAAATTTGATGGTTTAAGATGTTATTTCAAGTAAAAAAAATTGAACAGAATAATAATGATTACTCTAAAAAAATTAAAAAATAAACTAAAATTAAAAAAAATCAATTGATTACAAGAACAAAATTAGAGAATTAAAGAAGGATGAAACTTATTCATTAAAAAAGTTAAATGGGATGATAAGAATATATTTTAATATTAAAAATTAAAATATATAGTTTATAAAGTAAGACTTTATTCTTCATTCTTCAACCAAAAACTGTCATTTTAGCAGTGAGGAAAAAGTTGAAGTAGCAATTCACCATATAACATGGCAAACAAAGATTTCTAATAATTGAAGATATTTCCTTCTTAATGATTTTCTCCAATATAGATACCATATCCTTGTTTACATAATTGGAGATCGAAGTTGTTATTTGCTGTGTACGGTCTCGCTCTATCTTCTCTTGCTTTGCATTTTCTTCTTGCAATCGAGCCCACAAAGCATCAGTGTTAGCCTTGACAACTTTCTCCATGTTTCGACCCAAGGATCCTTCTAATCTTTTGCCTTCTTTAGTAACTGGGACGGAAACCATCGCATTCATCTGCTTTTGCATTTCTTTATGCATGCTTAATAACTGTAAAATAGGAAATGAAAGAGATTAAGAAACAAACAAAAATATAAAAATAGCTCATTGGGTGACATGAGAATATAAGAGGCAAAACCATATTAAAGACACGGAAAGATCCCTTCCCAGGAAGGATATAGTTTCTATAAGTGTTATTTTGGGATGGGTGCAAGGGTGAGTGGCATCATTACATGACTCAGCAGTTCAAAAACAAAAGCAACGTCATGCTACTACATATTATATCAAGTAATCATAAAACCATGAGCTGACAGTGAATGTGATGTTAATCAATTTTTCAGAATAACTAGAATGGAATAAAGCCAAGTGAGATACATCATTCATGTATATTCCATCAGTCCATTTTCAGACTGCATATGCCACACATGTCTTTACTCCCCCAAAAGATGCTAGACATTGCATCTAAACTATTTGGCTACACAAACTTCCACAAAGTTTGACAAAAAAATCTTCTGTCCCAAATTTGATCAGGATAAAAATAGTTAATAAAAATCCATTTTACTACAAGGTTACAATAGGAGCAGACTATTAATTTAGAAAACAATTAACTATGCTCTACTTGTGGCATGCTGAACCTGTATTGTATTACACTACACATTACAACAATTAAGTCAGAAAGAACAGAACTACCAAAATCATGGGTAATATTAAAGTATAGGCAAAGCATGCACCGTGTAAAATGAAGCCAGTAAAAAATAAATAAATAAATAAATAAAATAAAATAAAATATATATATATATAATTCAAATGCAAATTAATAACCTGGCCCATCATCTCCTGCATAGCAGATAACTGTGGCAAAGCAGCCTCCATGGGTGATGCTCCTGAATTGCCACCTTGATCATTTGATGAATCTGTTGAGTTAAAAGGACTGGGAGAAGCGGAAGATGCACCAGACACGTGAGAATTTTTTCCTTTTTGTCTTTTACCTTTCACAGAAGGTGCAGGAGATTGCACAGCAGCAACCACAGTTTCTGATTCACTGATGTTTGCAGGTACATCATTACTTGTGTCTTGAACTTCTTCCTCAACAGAGTTACAACTTTGATCAGGTGCATCAATGGTCCTAATATTATCAGCTTGACGAACTCCCTCAATGTTATAAGTCTCTCTAGCCATCTGAATGCCTAGATCAGATGCCTGATAATAGAATAACTTCTCTTTCCTCTCAGCAACATTGCTGTGTGAGTCTCTGTCCCTTTCATACTCAGTAATTTCTTGATTAGAACCTGTTTCCCCTATAACTTTAACCTCTACTTCAAAGTTTTCTGCATCACTATGGGAAGCCACATCTTGGACGTTCAAACCTTGAGAAGTATGGGAATTATCAGAAGATAAAGAAGCTTTAGAGAATATCTCAGATGGAGTTACCAAATGGGTTGGGTGTTTATATGTTGTAGGGGCATTAGAAACCACAGAAACATCATTTTGAACAACTTTATCATCCTTTCGCAAATTGTCACCTGATGCAGGTACATCTGCCACTTCTTTTTCAGATTCTATTCTAGGTTCAGCTTTAGAATCAAGATTTGTCTGCTCACTGATGTGATCAGCACTTGTTGAACTAGTATCTAAATTATTTGATGAATTTTTGAAACCAGATAATTTCTGGGACAATCTTGGACTCTGAGGAAGTGGAGGTGGAGCAGTGTGGATATGTTCAAAACCATTACGAGAAGATAAATCATTTGACTTGGTCTCTGCATCTGATATAGAAGCTTCAGGTAGACCAGAAATATCTGATGAAGGCAAATTTACAGCAAGGCTCACAACAGGAGCACTTTCAGAGCTGCTAGAAAGTACTTGTGGCATATTTCCAGTTTCCAGATTAGATCCATCCAACGCATCAAAGGCATGAGATAGATTGGATTCTGTTTTCTCAAGTTCAACATTGTCCAGGGGTGGAGGCAAACATTGTGACAAATTGAGTCCATACTGCTGAATAGCTTGTGTTTGGACACAATATATCTGTACAATATGCTCTCCATCTGGTAAACTATCACTAGTTCCAGTAAGACTTAATATAGGCATTGTGACTGTGAACTCAGAAATGTAATCCATGCGGGTAGCAGTTGGATTGGATCCATACTCTATGTGCACAGCATATATTGTATTTTTCTTGGCATTTGCAAGCAGAAACAAACCAGCACGGGGCAATGCTACAACTTGATTAAAGAATGCATCCTCAGGGTTGGCTTCAGAGGAACTTCTTATATCTAAAGTCTGAATACAATTCCATGACTCAGAATCACTGGGCAATAACCAGCCTTCCTCATTATCAGAGACCCATATCTTCGCTTCCTGATTTAGTGGCCCCTGCAGTAAAAGAAATACACATAAAAGGAAATTAGTTTTGAAAGATGCAAGGGGAACCTAGACACCACTTCGAGCAGACATGACTAATGGTAAAGCTGCATAACAAAAAAGTTCAAAAGCACCCCCCCACAATTGAAGCATAAAAATATACCACATTTTCAATAATGGGAAAAAACTAGGAGCATATACCGCTGTGATAAGAACAATGTGCTCGGGGCGGTGAGGAGCAGTCACAAACGTCACAGAATTAACAGGTTTACCATCATGTGGTCTTAAAACAGCAAGTGGTGTTGCCGTACGTTCTTCCCATATCTTCACCTGTTGACAAAAACAAGTTATTTAGAAGTGGAAAATAGAAGAATGATTCTAAATCTTTCTTCATATTGACAACTTTAAGATGTAAAATAATGACAGAACCATTCAGCACCCCCTCCCCCACCCTATTTAAAGTCAGGGAATTTGAGACTCCAATTTTTTCACAGATTCCACTAGTGTAAAATTGGATGAAAAAACTAAAGAAAGAAATGGAGCAAGGCAAGGAGAGAGAGCCAAATGCAGACCGTGCCATCAGCTGATGCTGAAGCTAATCGACTCTTCATCCATTGGCACATTGACAACTCAGTGACATTGCCATCATGCTTACCAACAAGATGCACCCCATCAATCAACTTATCAATGGAACATTTGAGAGGCTCCTCTGCAGAAAAACTTTCACCCTTTCCAGCTTTCATACTGTCAATTTTGAGGATACGTTTTCCAATAGCAACCATTAAAATCTCCTGTAAGTCAAATTCCAACCAATGAGCTAAAAATTTTTAAGGAGTTAACACCAAATGGAAGATAATAAACTTAAAAGACCAAAATTATAAAGTCGCCGTTACTTGTTTGTGGGGATGCCAGCATACTCGTGGATGAACTGACTCACTCTCTCCTAATATTTGAATGGCTCGGAGAACTTTTCCAGTAATTTGAGGCTTGTCATCCTCATCAGGGCCCTCGTTGATTTTCCATATAAAAATTCTCCCATCGGTGCTAGCACTGTGAATACAAGAGCATATTCAAGGGGAAAATAATTAATAAACATTGTACTGAAAAAAATGACAAACAAGAAACAGAAAAGGAATATTTACCTGGCCAACAGGTGAAGATCCTCAGCAAAGAAAGCCATGTCTGTTACTCTCTACATAAAAAAGGATATGTGCATAAGTTGGAGAGGGGTACATATTGGAAATTGAATAAAAGGGAAAAACGACATCCCAAATGCGTGTAACAACAGCGGACTGGCTATAACTTTTAAGAGGTAGAGCATGTGTTGCATGTGCCAAGTAGCAATTATAAGAATATGATCAATCTGGGATAACAGTTACCAAGATTACCCATATATGGTGGTTAAGGAAAATGAGTCATAGGTTACATACATTGCTCTAAATATCAATAAGTACAAAGTCCAAACCAATAGAAAAGACAAAGTCAAACATGACAAAACGCCAAAACAATCTTTCTCAGACACGAAGGGAGGCTCGTGCCATCACGTGTATATACAATATATTGCCATTCTAACAAGAATATCTAAACTCGGCATGATAAACTTAAATCAAGAGAATGCAACACACAAAATACAAAAAAAAGTACAAACTAATACTCATTTACATTTCTAAGGTGCAAATCCCAATCGAATTTGAGGAAAAAAAAATAATCTTTTGCTTTTTAAGCCCCATGGCAACAGACACCAAAGGCTCTTTATATGCAAGCAGTAACAAGTGCAAAAAGAACATATTTTCATCATACAAAACCTAAGTTCATATCACCCCTGCCAAATTGTCTAAGACAAGTGCGCACTAAAACAAATCAATCAAGCTGATACAATGTTATTGGAAAATGTCAAACAGGAAAAGCATGAGCAACCCTCAAGCACAGAGGCAATGCATCAACTCCTAGCACCAAGAAGCCGCATCTGACTAAACAGAACAAGAACTATTACACTTCAATAATTACAAAAGCACAAAAACTAACATGCCATTGACGTTGAAGCCATAAGCAACTGCAATAGAACCCACCTGAGTATGACCTCGAAGCAAGTATCTCAATGCAGTGTTGATGTTAAGGACGCGGATGGCCCCGAGTTTGAGTCCATAGCATATGTAAGACTTGTTGACGGCGATTTGGCGTCCGAGCACGAGGCCAGGATCGGAGGCATACTTGGTGATTGGAGTGACCTCAAGCTGAGGCTGCACCTCCCCAGGCATCCTGGCATCAATGTCATACACAGCATGCTCTCCAATCAAATGGCGCCCCTTGGGCAGCTTGCTGCTGAGCATCCTGGTGGGTGTGGACTGAGGAGGGCCTGATTGACAGGAGAGCCAGGGGTTGTGTGGAGGGAAGCCCTGCAGGGTGGTTTGGTGGCATTGAAAAATCAGAAAGCATAGGTGATGGTGATGGTGATGAGGAGGGAGGGTTTTGGGTGCCCAACAAGGCCATGAGGTGAGCACCAGTGGTGGGGATGGGGGATGATGGAAGGTGTGTGGATGGTGAGGAGGGAGAGGGAGAGGGAGAAGGGGGTTGGAAAATAGGAGGTCTTTGAGGAGCATGCATTGGAGGGAGGTGGTGAAGGATAAGAGGGTGTTCTTGGTGCTGTTGTTGGTGGTGAATGGTTGGATAGGGGAGAAAGTGAGGGTGGTGATAAGGGTATGTGTTACGGTCGGCCACAGCGCGGCCGGTGGATGGACGAGTAAGAGGGTCCTCTCGGTCAGTTAGAAGGTTGGATAGACGAGTCGATTCTGCTAATTAGACAGCTAGGGTCATTCAGCATTAATTATCTATTGTATAAGTTGCCTTAGTGACTGATATTGACGTTACACATGTGATAGGACAGGAGTTGTTAGGACCAAGGTATAAAAGGCTAAGATTGTAATGTAATAGGGTCGGTTCTTTCAAACTAGAACATTGGCGCCCACCATGGGGCAGGTAAAACTAATCCTACTACCACAAGGAGAGAAAAAACAGTAGATGACGACGAACCTAAACCTTCCAAAGATGCCGATAACAAGAAACCAAGCCAGCTCAACCAACGAAGGAGAGGAGGACATGTTGCAGAGGTTGTTGAGAACCGTGGCGCAGCTGCAAGCTCGAAGTGACGAGCATTCTAGGCTGAGTGCGGAGGCGGAGACCAGACATTGACTAGCTGAGGAACGTCATGCAGAGGCGATGAAGATGGCGGAGCAAAGGGAAGAAGAGCTTAGGAGGCAGATAGCAAGTTTGAAGGCGAGGAATGAGCAGGAGCAAGAAGGGAGAGGAGAACACGTGGCACAGCCTCTTTGGAGGCAACCCTTCTGTGAGGAGATAGATGAAGCTCGTGTCCCACCTCACTTTAGGGAGATATCAATGGACCCCTTTGATGGAACCCAAGACCCCCATGCACACCTACAAGCTTTCCAAACTCAGATGTATATAAGCGGAGGTAATGATAAGCTGAGCTGCAAACTCTTCCTAGGGGCGCTAAGGGGGGTAGCGCTACAGTGGATAATGAATCTGCCACCTAGGTCCATATATGCGTTTAGTGACCTAGCGGGTCTATTCTTATCCCAGTTCGCGGCTAACAAACCGAAGCGTTTGGAAGTAGCGGACTTGTTTGACATTAAACAGGTTGGAGGAGAAAGCTTGAAGAGTTACATGGCCTGGTTTAACGACGCAACAGTGAGGGTCAATGACCCCGACCAGAAATTTTTCATCAAAGCCTTCCAAAAGGGGTTGAGGGTAAGCCCGTTCAGCGACGCTCTGGCCCTTCAGAAACCCACAAGTATGGAAGAAATCCGTGTCAGAGCGGAGAAGCACGTAGAAATGGAGGAAAGTCGTTTTGAGAAAAGAGAGGCCGAACATCTCAGCAAAGATGGCCGGCCGAGATAGATGAGACAGCGGCCGTTATTCATAGGCGGCCGAGAGGCCCCCCCGCAGACAAGAGTTGGAGGTGAGGCATGAAGTCCCAACAAAGTTTACCCCATTAAAGGAGAAGAAGGCCCATATAATGCGGGAAATCTGCCACACTCGGCTATTGAACTTTCCTCAAGCAGTAGGAGGGAAACAGCTAGGAAAGAACAGGAGGGAGTGGTGCGATTTCCATAGAGCTTTCGGCCATTCGACAGAAGAATGTTGGACCCTTGGGGCCCAGCTAGAAGGATTGGTCCAACAGGGGCGTCTAGGGCAGTATGTAGCTAGATCAGGAGGAGAGAAGACTAGGGGAAGGACAAAGGTAGGTAGAAGTGGATGGGTGAGAGAAGAGGAGAGAAACCGAGGTAATAGTGGTCGGTCTAGGTCACCTCGGCTAGTCGGCTACCGAGCAACTATTTCCACCATCTCGGACGGTCAAGAATCAGATGGCGAGCTAGACTTTCGGGGGGAGAGAAAGACTCACCAGTCTTATCAAATCCTCACGCCCCTAGGAGAGAGAAGGAGAGGACATGCCATAACTTTTGAAGAGAAGGATAGGAGATACGAGGCGGCCGGTGACGAGCCGATGGTGATATCAATAGTAGCCGAGGATTTTAAAATCGAAAGGGTGCTTGCAGATCAAGGCAACTCGGCCAACATTTTGTACGGGTCTACTTATAGAAGAATGGGACTCTCGGGATTGAAAGAGACCCTAGGATGTCTGTATGGATTTTCGGGAGAAAGGGTGCCCATAAGAGAAACTGTGGAGCTTGACACCATCTTCGGGGAAGGCAGTAACGCGAAAATGATCCCGGTATTATACACAGTGATAGAGGCAGAAGCCTCTTACAACATCATCATGGGACGGCCGACCCTGAACCGACTAAAGGCGGTTGTATTGACATACCATTTGTGCATGAAGTATTCGACGACTGAAGGAGTAGAAGCCGTCTGGGCAGATTCGAGTATGGCCAAAAGGTGTTATCAAGACAGCTTGAGAGTGGGGCAGCGGAGGTCGGTTGTAAATACTTTAAGCCTGGAGTTGGACCCGAGATGCCATGAGGAGCGGGAAAGGCCTCACCCAGTAGAGAAACTCAAGGAAATTCAGGTAGGCCCCTCAGAAAGTCAGAGGACAAGGATAGGCACTACCATGACCGGAGAACAAGAAGCTGAATTGATATGCTGTTTACAGCAGAATAGTGACGTCTTTGCCTGGGCACCCAAAGACATGCCTGGAATAGACCCAAAATTCATGAACCATAGGCTATCAATAGCCGATGGTGCTCGGCCGGTTGTGCAGAAGAAAAGAAAGCAAGGAGAAGAGAAGAGGAGAGCCATTAGGGAGGAAACTGATAAGCTAGTGAAGGCGGGGTTCATACGGGAAGTAAGATATCTAGAGTGGCTAGCTAACGTAGTCATGGTGCGAAAGGCCAATGGGAGGTGGAGAATGTGCACTGATTACACAGACTTGAATAAGGTATGTCCAAAAGACCCGTATCCTCTCCCAAATATAGACAGACTAGTGGATAGTGTATCTGGGTATGAATTTTTAAGTTTCATGGATGCGTACTCGCGTTATAACCAAATAAAAAAGCATCCGAAGGATGAAGAAAAAACCGCTTTTATCATCGACGACGGGGCTTTCTGCTATAAAGTAATGTCGTTCGGACTTAAAAACGTTGGAGCCACATATTAGAGGTTAATGGATAAAATTTTTAAGGAGGTCATTGGTAGAGACATAGAAGTGTATGTGGACAACATGGTGGCTAAGTCAGAATGGGGAGAAAATCACTGCGAAACACTGCGGCGAGTGTTCGAAATACTAAGACGACACCAACTGAGGTTGAACCCTGAAAAATGTTCGTTTGGGGTGCAGGCGGGAAGGTTTCTGGGTTTCATGCTTACAAAAAGAGGAATATAGGCAAATCCGGAGAAATGTAGAGCGGTCTTGAATATGCTGAAGAAAGGACGAAATTTTACTTGGATTCCAGAATGTGAAGAAGCCTTTTTAAGAATGAAAGCCATGCTGGCCACCCCACCCATTTTGGTCAGACCAGAGCTCGGCCGGCCATTATACCTCTATATATCAGTAACAGAGACCGCCATCAGCTCTGTCCTGATTCAAGAAAGGGAGAAAGAGCAGTGTCCTGTATACTTCATCAGAAACTCTCCAGGGGGCCCGAGAAGAGATATCAAAAGATTGAGAGGGGAGCCCTAGCCTTGGTAATAGCTTCTCGCCGGTTACGTCCTTACTTCCAAAGCATTAATTTGTTAAGAATTAATCGAATTGAGGCTATAGCATCATCATTAGCTGGAATCGAAATATCGGCGAGGTCTGGGTCACAATTTGTGTCGATTAAACAAATTGTTGGAATTTCCAAAGTTATACATTCTCGAAGAGCCGTATATTCTTCTTGTTGATCGACGATTATTACAATATCAGGTAACCCTGTCATATATTTAATGCAGCCAAGATATGTTTCCAAATGAGCTAATTGTCTTTTCAATATAGCAGCATCCCTTTTTGGAAAACAATAGAGTCTCCCCATCTTTTGTTGCGTTCTCAAATCCCTGAACTTTTGAAGTCGTGTTTCTGTAGTATACCAATTCGTTAACATACCGCCGAGCCATTTTTTATTAACAAAATGACATTGAGCTCTTATTGCAGCCCGCGCTACTGAATTCGCTGCTTTTTTTTTGTACCAACAATTAAGAATTATTTTCCCCTACTTGCTCCATCAAAAACTAAATCACAAGCTTCTGATAAAAACCGAGCTGTTCTAATACGATTTGTAATATGAATACCCTTACGCTTTGTAGATATATAAGATGACATTTTAGGATTCCATTTTCTAGTACCGTGGCCAAAATGAACTCCTGCTTCCATCATCTCTTCCAAAATTATGTTCCAATATCTTTTTGTCATTTATATTTATCCCCACACTTTTCTTTCATTTAAAAAAAATGGAAATGAAAGAAAGAGATCCGGTATACTAAAATAGAAATAAATAAGTGTTCCGAAGGAACCTTTTCTTCTACTGAAGATTGGCTATTGATACACGATCAAGCCATTTTTTTCTATTTAATATGATTATTATCTTTATTACTTTTCTTTTCTTACAAAATAAAATGACGGAGATGAATCCGCCTTTAGGAATCATTATCTTAGGAATTATTAAATCCTAGATTGTTCTGATATATCACATAAATTCTTTGAAATGAAACAAAAAAAAAAGAAATCTCTGTGGTGAAACAAAATATCTCTCATTTCGTCCTTGAATCAATTATTTTTTTGTTTCCAAAGTAATCTTGTTATATTGCCTTGACTTTGAACGGTGCATTATTCTTTTGAATTCCGGTACCAACGGATATCATTCCCCCTAAAACAACATTCTCTTTCAGACCTTTCAACCAATCTATGCGACCCCGGAGAGCGGCTTTTGCTAAAACTCTAGCAGTTTCTTGAAAACTTGCTTCAGATATGAAACTTTGAGTATTCAGAGATGTTTTTGTTATTCCCAATAATTGAACTCGGTAGCAAATCGCCTCTTCTAAGGCACGCCCAGCTCGTTCAGCTCGCAACAATCCAATTAGTTCACCAGGCGAAAAAACATTAGACATTCCATCTTCTGAAACCGAGACTTTTGATGTTATTTGACGCACAATAATTTCTAAATGTCTATTATGGATATGAACTCCCTGGGATCGATAAACTTTTTGAATTTTATTAACCAAAAAAATACAACTTTGCGCTATAGTTAGCTCAGCACCAATCAAGAATTCCCAAGGAATGTCGAGAATTCTTGTTATACACCTGTTCCAAGTATCAACTCTCTTTTCTAGGTTCATCGATATTGAATCAATCGAACGAACTTCTAATACCTGTTCTACTTTTGGAAGACCTTGTGTTATATCACCAGATCTCGATTTTTCATATATAAATGTAACTAATATATCTCCTTCAAAAAGTATTTCTCCATAATGGCCATGAACAGTTGCTCCTGGAATTGCCAAATAAGGGTTAGCCGATCTTATTCCTACAGAATCCATTTGAACTGTTAGAACTTGACCCGATTTTAGGTGTGGTGTATTTTTCGTTTGAACTATACATACATTTTCGTAAATAAATTGCCCAAGACTAATTATTAGAAACATTTTTTCACAATAATTATGATGGAGAAAATGCCAATTCAAATAGAATGGATTAAAAACGATGTTACTACATAGATCATGTTTATAAATTCTCTCGTTTTCGTCCATTAAATAATATCTTAATACTTGAAATTTCTTTAATTTGTCAAGTTGCAAATTTTTATTTATCGAGATCTGATTATGAATTATTAAACGATAAAAATAAAAATTTGTAATTTGATGGGCTATTCCTAAAGGACCTAACGAATTTATAATTTGAATTATAGGATTTCTTTGAATTTGATTAATTTCTTCTTTTATCCCATTGTAATATTTTCCATCGTTGAAGGATCGTATTTGAAAACAATTAAATAATGACAAAATTATCAAATTAGCGGCATTTCTCATTTCTATTCAACAACATACGATTCCATGATTTTGGCTAATTGATTTTTCGAATCAATACAACATTTACCTATATAACTCTTACTGTCAACTTTAAAAACTTTAAAAGATGAAGTAAAGAAGATTTCAAATATAACAAGGCATTTAAATCAATAGCACACCTTTCGAACATGCACGATCATTTGTTATTTAATTAAAATTCATGTAGTTCGTGCAAATTACTTTTGGTAATAAATAGCTGTTCTCTTCAAACAAATAATAAAGTATCCAAATTTCGATGTCGATAGCAGTAAAAGTTATCCAATTTTCGTAAAATTGATTATGAAGATTCCAAATACAAGGAGACATTTAAATCAATAGCACACCTTCCGTTAAATATGCATGATCATTTGATGTTTCCTTAAAAAAATTAACAAGTATTAATTCGTGTAATTCGTGCAAATCAATTTTCGTAATAAATAGCAGTTCTCTAAAATAAATAACAAAATATCCAAATTTAAATGTACCTAGCACTAAAACTTAGAGAAACGTACTCGTTTATAATTATCATTACCATCAAGAGATTTGTTTACATTAAGATGGATTGAAGTGTAAATATATTTTACCTCTCAAAGAGGAAAGTATGATTTTCAAAATAAAAAAGGAGGACAGTATAATTAAGCACCTCTTACAAGAATGAAATGTAATTTACCAAAATTATTTTAACTCTGAAAATTATAAGTGTTTACAAGAGTTTTTATGGAGTTTATGATCTTTCAATTAGCTCTTCTATAATGGTTATATCGTGCTTACGAGTTATGATATTTACTTTCAACAATAAACTTATTTTTTATTCAAATGTTGATCCAATTCCAAATACATTTCAGAGTCCAACCTCCATATTAAGTATGCTTTGTTAGTTTCATAAATCAATCCCTCAAGTCAAGTTGAGTGTAAAAGCTTCTTGACTAGTTGAAAGCTACTTGTCATATTTTGCGGAGGTAGACTCCACGTATAAATAGAAGTTGCTGTTTTAGATTCAAAAAGGCATGGGAATATGTCCCTTACGTGGAGTTTTATTTCAGCAAGTAAACGAAAACTCAAGTCATCTAACAACACCCACACCAAATCAATTTTTTGCATGGATAAGCACCAAGCAACATTTTTTCTACCCCCTTCTCCCAATCCCACAAAATAGAGGCAGTCTTACATAGATGACTCAAAAATAAAACTTCCATAGAAACACGTTAAAATATGGATTAGTACATTATCCTCTAATGTCCATTTCTTCTTGATTTGCTAAAAAGGGAGATTAAATTACACAAAATACTCATTCTATGATTAATTAAGACAGCAAAATAAAAAGGAGTAAAAGATATGACAAAGTTATAAAAATTTATGACTAAATAAATCAAAAAACAATTTCTTATATCACGCGCTACCCCAAAAAGTAATAAAATATCCATCAATGTGACTGAATTTTGAGTCTCGAATATATTTTTCTCATGTAAAAATATCATAAGTGTCTTTCGAAATTTAGGTTGTTGTAAAACAGTAACGGATTCTGCCAATTGTTTATGAATAGCTCATCCGTCATGTTCTGGCTAATTAAATGCCAATAATGTTTTACCAGCTTCATGTTTCAGTATTTACTGGACTTGTCACATGACCTACACTTTCTTTGACTTACTAAAAGTTCAAAAACAAAATGGTAAAGTCAAAAGCATGGCCATGTTCACCAGCACCTCGATCACACGATCATTTCCTATTCTTCCCAGGAGCAATTACACATCACACTCTAGACTAGGAAGGGAAAACAAATTACTCCACCCCATAATTGGAAGTCATATGCAAATTTTAACAAACTTCTAAACGCTGCCAGCATTGGGAGAAAAAAAGGTTATACCTTATATTTCAATAAAAGGACAATTCGATTTAACACAATTAAGAAGAATGAAACAACAGATCAATTAATTATGCACACAAATATAGACAAATAATCAGTTCAAGTCAAAGAAACAAAGTCAAGATTAAAAAGAAAACATTATACAATTATCTGATTTTATCAATGGACGTAGAAAATATATTTCATATCCAAACCCAAAATAAAAGAAAAGAAGAGAATACATAAAGGACTACATTGATGCAAATGGGTTCTGATATTTTCTCTTCAACTGCAGCAGCCTCCAGCCGAAGCAGAAGGGCCATCCCTACTTCCAGAAGGTCCAGGAACAGCAGATCCTACTTTTATTCCATAAGACTGAAAACACACAAAATTTATCAGTGTCTTTACTCTTAAGTAATTGCTCTTTGAATCAGGAGAATGTTTTTTCACTTTAGAATCATTATCCACAGGATGCATCCACAGATTATAAAAACATAAGGTAGACTAAATTAAATATCCCACCGATTCTCCATATTCCAATAAAATAATGTGAAATTTTCACAGAAATGATAAAACAGATGAGGTAAAGAAAGAAACTAACCTCATTTGATACATCAAAAAGTCCATCCTGAATCTTTTTGTATATGGTTGCAGCTGTTTTTATGAATGCCTGCAAAAGGATAGTAGACTATATTAAAACTTCCATATAGATAATTTTCTAAGATATTTAACCTATAAACTTAGATGTGTTGGATGTTGGAATTATGACTTTTCTTGTGGGAGGGGGGAGATAGATGAAGAAAAATCCAAGATGTTATATGATTTGACTTTTGACCTCTTCAACATTCTGAGCAGTTTTGGCCGAGGCCTCCATGAAGATCAACCCATGCTCCTTTGCAAACTGCTCGCCTTCCTCTGTGCTTACAGCCCGTCTATGAGCAAGATCACACTTGTTGCCAATCAGCATAATTGTCATATTTGCATTTGCATGCTGTCTTGCATCTTCCAACCAGCTAGCCAAGTGATTAAATGTCTCCCTCCTATTGGTAAACACAGCTCAGCAAAATTTCATTGCCTTACTCAAAATAAAGAACACATAATCCTCATATTCAACCGCATAAACACGGATGCACCAAACTGTCACATACTTTGTTGCCCAATCAAGTTGGGTAGACTCAAAACATGTGACTCCTTGGCAAATAACTCATAAAATGCTGTCTTCTATTAATATATTTTTCAATATATGGATATTTGTTAGAAGAGCACATCATATCTTCCTTTAAAAAATTCTAGAAGTAATCTCACCATATGATTCAGTTTAAAATTCACTTAAATTGTGTTTGAACAGTTTATTTATAGAATAAAAAAGAAACTATTTTGATTAAAATTATTTACAAATCACCTCCAAAGTGATGGGATACACAACATATATTACATATACAGTTTGATTTGTAAAGAAGATACATCCCTAAAAGAAATTAATCTCTTTATAAATGAAACTAACTATTTTATTTTATGATTTCAAATACATACTGTAGATGTTCAAATTAGAGGATACCTGGTTATGTCATAAACAAGCAGTGCACCTGCAGCCCCTCTGTAATAAGACCTTGTAATAGATCTGAAGGATTCTTGCCCAGCCTGAAATATTATGAGGAAAATCAGTACCTTAAACACAAATTATATAACAAACAACTAATGAAGAATATTTTCCACCAACAAAATCTGGATAATCAAACTAAACTGAAGATATGGAAAATGAAACCTAAATTTTAAAGTAGCAATATGGTTATAATGGGTAGTAGTCCAACACTGGCTTTATTGTCAAATAATAGGTACCATAGCCATTTAAATGATGAATTGGTACCTACCTTATAGAGTCACCAAAGGTCATATCCTACCTACCACTCCCCACTGGCAGCTAAATCTTTCCACCCATATCTCACAAGTCATAATTCATCACCACTTTAGAAAATACATTCAACCTCCCCCATGAATATGGCAAACTTTTTTGGGATCAATTCATGAATCAAAGGCTATCATCCCCAATTAATTAGGATTCCAACAACAGAAACAGATTAGTCTGCAAGAACTCTAGACCATGTTCAGCACAATATTTGCAGAACAAACAGAGCAAGGATTTATATGATATTATCATCTTCAGTATTCAACCAAATAGAACACTTCCAGGTGGACACATATGCTAAAGGATGAAACGACAACAAAAATTGTCCAAATAAAATGCCCTAATTGAAAACGAGTGCTGCAAACAATTATCAACACCCACAAATGAAACAACAACAGGCCTTATTCCACTGAGAGGTTGGCTACATGGATCACAAAAACAGAAAAAATAAATTATTCACAAATTTATAAATTTGAACTAATTGGATTTATAGCCATGCTTCGTGGAAGGGATGAACAAACCGTATCCCATATTTGCAACTTGAATGCCTTGTTATCAATTGTGATCATCCGGGCACCAAATTCAACACCGATGGTCAAGTCATGAACGGGCTGAAAGCGCCTGTCTGTGAATTGAAGTAGAAGACAAGACTTTCCAACTCCTACAGAAACCAAAAATAAAATAGAAGAGCCACAGACTCAGTCCTCTCCACAAGAACTATAACCATTAAAAACTACATACATGGTAACCAAAATACACAGATAAAACAAAGGAACAAACAAAACTATATCAGACTGACATTTAATGATTCATATTTTTATTTAGCAAAACGTAAGGAATAACGAAAGAGTATATTAATTAAATTACAAAACCTCGTTCCAAACTAAAACTGAAATCACAGCTTTAATAAAGTGTCCACTATAGTTAAATCATGTGAAGCAGAGGAGTATTTAGAAGCAGGAACAACACAGCCACAGAATAAAAAGTATTCATAATTTTATCATTTTTTCAATAGTTAACTTAATTAACTCATTGAATAATAATAATGATATTTTGAGAAAATCATAACTGCAACCTCACGACAGAATATTAGAATTGGAATCCCTTCGTAATAGCAAAGACACAGGACAAAAAGAGAAGCAACACAAAATATCCTGAGCTATCATCTTATTCTTATGCATCAAATAAACATTCTCAGAAACCCCCAAAGATGAAACGCGATAAATCCGATCGGAACTCGAAGCTGCAACAAGGTTTGTAGAATTGACCAAAGGAGGTAATTAGGAGAATTGAGAAACTAAAAGCGAGATCACAGAGGAAGAGTGATGTGAGTGAATCGAATTACCAGTGTCACCGATGATGATGTACTTGAAGAGATAAGCGTAAGACATTGACATTTTGAGCGGGTTTTGGTTGCTTGCGTCGCTTTAAGGTTGAGATCTCTGGAATCTGGAATGAGAATTGTTGCGCAGAGCAAAAGGAAGGAGGAAACAGGGAAGGAAAAAAAAAAGAAGGAAAAATGATGATTAGGAATATGAAAGCAATCAAAGAGAGAGAGTCAAAATCAAATTAAAAACAGTTCCAACAAGGCAATAACAATACGTTTCCCTTCTCCAAATTCCTTCCTTCTCCCTTGTCAATTTCTTTCTTCTCCCCTAAGATTATACTACAACTATACATTTGCTATACGTATATAAGGCTTACATATTGGCCCGTACCGTTGGGCCATCTAGGCCCACAGTTTCTGCCACTTGTAAATTGGTGTTAGGCTAATCAAATAATTATATATTTAAAAATACTTATTATAAATTTTTGTTATATAAAATAAATATTTATTATACCTAATGTACATGTTAAAATATAGTAGTAGGTAAAAATTAACTAACTCATAAAATAAATATTAGTCATATAAAATATTAATATTTATCTTTTCTGTTCCGGTCTATTACAATTCTGATTTTGTATTTCTTTTCTCCTATAAAATGCATATTTCTCGCACTCAAAGAACCAAATTCATAATCGATGTAATCCTCCTTGTTTTGATCTATGTCTTATTTTTTTTTAATAACCAAATTCATATTCTGCTTGTGTAAATATCGTTAAAATGATTTTTTTAATTTTTATTTTGAGAGCATTAAGATGAGAAGGGCTTTTTTATTTTAAAAAATAATTGTATTGGTGCGACTGTAAATCAAAACCAATTTTACCACCAAATACATAGACTAATTAGTGTTGTGCTAAAGTTATTTCGACTTAATAAGTTTAAATGTTAAATGTTTAATTTCATTAAATATTTGGAAATAAAATTTTGTTATTCTTGGTTTAAACAAAATTGTCCTCCTAAACTGTGGTATTTTAAAACAAAAATCAAAACCAATTTTCCTCCATTTATTAACTACTTGTGAAGAGAATTTGGCACAACATTTTTATACTTGAAAAGAAGTAATATACAATTTTATCTTTAAAAATGAGAATGACAAACTTTGTTGATTTGATCCGGTTTGTGTTTATACAATTTAGTCCTCGATCAAATTTGCTTAACTTTACATTAAAAAGACTAATTTGTCATAGAGTTGATAGATTCGTGAACTAAATTATATACCAACAAACTTTTAGGGACCATAGCAACACAGCTTACCACTTATTATACATTTACACAATTTAAACTTAACCAGTCTTTGATCAAAGACATTCTAAATTTTTAGCAGTATGCAATTCCTATCCCACAAATTTGTTTGATTCTTAACATTTTAAAGGAAAAACAAAACAAAAAACTAGTTAAACACAAATGAAGCAACAACTCCTTTGAACTGAAAATTCAAGAGCTCCTCTAGCTTGGCTCCAGGTAGCATCTTTCTTCTATGTCAATGAACAATTTCAAATTTGTGTTAAAAGGTGTTTTTTTCTTCAACTGAGCACTCTCCATTGTTTGATGTAGCCATGTAGGCTTAGCATCCACAGAAATCATGAGAGCAGTGATATAACAAGCCTATGCATGCCAAGTCTTCAATCAAGAACTGGGACACTTATTTATGTTTTAGACCTCAGTATAGCTGTTTCATAATAAAATATACCCTTGAAGACTGATTTTTCCAAGCAACATTTATTAATATCAGCATAGGGATTGTGCCTTGTCATGAAAAATAAGGCCTTAGTAGCAGATGGTGATGACCCATGAACTGGTTTTCTCTGGAATTGTTATTTTTAAAAAATTATTTTCCTCTTTAAATTGGAACTCCAAATCTTCAGAATTTACAGAGCAATACTTTGGTTTTAAGTTGGAGTAAGCTCCAAAATCACCCCATCCTCTACCTCTTATGTGTATTTTAGATCCAGAAGAATCAGAGGAGTCAACTGCTTCAACAGCTCCACCAGAGTTATACATATTTGTTAGTCCTATTGGTGCAAACTGGATTGTTTGATTGTGAACCTGTGTATATCACACAAAAAGGTTCAGTTCGGTTTAGGTAGATTTTAAACAGAATGAATGATATGTAGGACCTACCTTTATAGGAGATACTGTGAACACTTCACAGTGCAAAACTTTTAATGTGATAGCAAATGATTCTTCCTTTGATAGTCGTGTCAAAGACCCTGAAATTGCAAACCGAAACATGGATTTGACTCCTCTAAAATAAGAGTAAAGCAAGTAATCTTAGTCATTGATAAAAAAATCAACTGGTATTCCAACACATCCATAATTTGTTATGCATGTATACATAATATTGGCCGTTGATTTTCTCATCAACAATTAAGATGACTTACTTTACTCTCTAAAGTGAGTTGGATCTAGATCACCGAAACATATAGTCCATTAACCATTCTGCTAAGTGATTAACATGGACAGTCAAAACAATTCAAACCATACCTGTATTGAAGCGAAAAACTGCACAATCTTGGGTCCATTTCCCTGCTGAAACCTCTTCAAAGTACTCAATATCTGAGGGAGAGACCTTGCCTGATAGCTCAAAAATGATGTCATCCTCAGCATTACTTTCAAGACCAGGCCAGGAACCTGCTCCTTGGCAATTAAAGATGCCTATAACTCCCCCACATTTGTTCAAGTTCCAAATCTTGAGAAGGCTGAGATTGGAAATCATAAAGTGTGATATGAAGATCCTAAATGTGTCAAACTCTTCTGCAACATAAATTTAGTATGTACCTCTTCTTGTCCATAACTGGATCAATAAATAAACAATCACGCGATGGTCTACCAGGATATCTGGCTCTGAGCACTGATCCATCAGGAAGTACAAGCTTTTTCAGTACATTGAAATTATGTTGGCCGGGTTTGTCACTGTTTGTCATAGTGCCATGTTGTAGTCAGTTGCTGCTAAAAACTACAGCAAATGGATAATAGAGATGACAAGTTTACTTCAGCAGTGAACAAGTATATGAAATCAAATTATGTATATAGACCAGAACGAGTAATGGTGCAAGCTCAATTCTATAGCATATTATCCAAGTCATTTTGATCGGTTGTCAGGGTTATGAGCAATTAATTTAGTAAGATGAGCAAATATGTATATTCTATCTTTCTTTCTCTAGTAGTGAAACAAAATTTCATTTCATTCTTATATTTTGACTACTACATGTCATTTGAGAGGTTCTATACTTCCATTTTTCATTTTCTTACCTTACATATACTCCACAGCCACCAACTGCTCTAGCTACTGCATGAAACTCAGCTGCATCATGGAGACTCTAGAAAATGATGTAAAAGAATTTAATCAGATTCTGGATACAAGTTTATATAGTGGATAAAATAGTGAGGATGCCATAGCATACATAAAACATGTCCCAGCCCGGTACAACAATTTCACCAAGGAATATGCTGTTGAAAGCTACAGCAGCTATATGCAGAGACTGAGTTGTGGGATTTTTCGGATAATAGTCATCAGATGCGCGTGTAATTGCACTTTGCTTTGAGCTGTCAAACTCAAGATGGGGCAACATTATTATCCCAAGGGAATAATGCATTGAAGTAGAAGAAATTGAGATAATACTAAAGAAGTATGCCAGAGGAATCCTACCAAAAGTAGTACTAAAGGCCAAATTTCTCTTAACATGAAAAAATGCATGCTCACATGAATTATCCTTAAAGTCCTATAGTTTCTCATAATATTAGACCACAAGTAGTAGGGAGATGCAACTTTTAAGTTATCATAGATTATGCAAATACTAATACTTCCAACTCATTAGATTACAAATATGCATGATTCCTTTCTTAATGTACAAAGCAGATATTGCTGATTCTGAATGCCTAATTATTGATATAATTTAGTAGAAGACAGCAGTGCTTAAAGTATGTACTGATAAATGGAGTCAGTGTTGTGACCCATGCAGCAGATTATGCTATTGTCCTGAAAGTTGGTTGATATGGACTTTTCAAGCTCCTGTTGAAAGTGTCTGGTGAGAAAAACACGACCTCCTAGACCACTTGAAATTGTTTCCAGTATGTTCTGAACATCAACCTTAACTCCATCAATGTTTTGAGAGACAAGATAACTGTGTAGATCATCATAAAACTCTGACATTTTAGCTGGATCAATGACACCAATACCATACTTCTCCATGGCATCAATGGATAAATCCCTTGTATTTGCTAAATTCCCTGGTGACTGTACTGGGTATCTGAGTTTTGGATCATACTTCTTGGTTCCAGATGCATTTGGATCTAACCCTCCCCAGTAACCAAGTAGGGCATGCCACACATAGACATACCTGAAATTAAATAAAAGGAAATGGAAGGTCAAGTTAACAAGTTTCCTAATTGGAGGGATAAGAGTGATTATGTTGGATGTGGTTTTTTTGTTTAATATCACCAAGTAATAACCTTTCTTAGGACCACATGTTACAAGTATTTGGCTGTGTAAAATTTTATAATACACATATGTGTTCAAGAAAACCAAGCACAGGAACCTGACTTGAGACCAAAAGTGCTCTTGATTTCTGAAACAAAATCCTTTAGACTATCAGGTGCCCCACTTTTAGTTACATCTTCCACCAAATCTACAGTTTCAAAGAAATCAGCAAGTAAGCATTTGATTTCCTAAAAAAGATAAAGAATAGAAACTTACTGTGATCCTTCAATAAATGGCTCCCCATCTTTTTGAAACTCATTATTAGTATCTTGCCATCCATCATCTATTATCAAGAATTTTGCTGGAGTGCCTCCTTGAGATAAACTGTGATTCAGATTTAATTGAGAAGGTTTTTCACAAACAGAAACAACTCAAAGATGTAATAAAAACCAAAATGAGGGGAGGGAGAAGAGTGAAATGAGGAAAGAAATTAAGCTAATATGATGAACAAAAATGAAATGGAAAACAACTCTCTTGTTACTCAAGTATCAATGCTTCCCTCTGAATTATATTTAAGAGCATTCATCATTTGAGTTTGTCAGAAAATTTTAGTCTATCAACCATCTTAAATTTCAGTTACAATGAAAATATAAAAGTAGCTAAATAACCTCCTGAGTCCATCCCTGATTCCTTGAGGATTAACACTCTGGTAAAAAGCATCCCAAGTGCACCAACCAAAGCAATCTAACATTCCTGGCATCTGAATCCAAAAAGTGGTTTAGAATGAAACTGTGAATGAGTTCCAGGTTTTTTACTTTCCTACCCTTATTGCCTTATGAGATTTAAAGGTTCGACTGACTAGCCTGTTTGGTTTCCCTGAGTGAAAAGCTACCACTGTGCTCTGCCAAAACCCTCCATATTGTTTGAAACACATACAGAGGAAATATAAATAAAAAAAATAACAAAGATATAATAAGTAGTTGTAAATTTGTTGTCTCCTATATATTTCAATAGCTGACCTACTTCATAGATTCCTTCACTAGATCAAATGGATGGTCTCCATAATTCATGAAAACAGCATTTAGGGACTGGGATGTAACTACTGCTGGGTCTCCTACAAAGTTCAAGGAAAACTCTATTTCACAGATAAAGAACAAGAAAAAAAAATAAAGCCAACTAATTTGATCAGGAAAAATACAGATGGATAATATTTAACCATGCTGAAGTCTTTACCACTTTCAACACAAAGCTCAAGTTCATTAAATGAATTTCCTTGCAAGCTGCTTCTAAATTGACCATCTAGAACTGGCAGGAAAATGATATATGAATTATGTTCCTTGGATGATTGTGAATCCATTGCTTCTCTTGCTTCCAAGAGCAACATCTGGGTTTCAATAGGAATGTCCCTCCCTGAGTTCCCCACACGTGGTATCATCCACCAAATTTTAAATCTGTGTAGGCACAGTAATCTGACATCCCTGCATCACTCAAAACAAATTTATGAAAACTTTTGCTGCATTCGCGTTGTAAGCATGTTCATAGATAGACT
The DNA here is from genome assembly GCA_025330945.1 of Mucuna pruriens. Classification (NCBI taxonomy): domain Eukaryota; kingdom Viridiplantae; phylum Streptophyta; class Magnoliopsida; order Fabales; family Fabaceae; genus Mucuna; species Mucuna pruriens. Next base: position 5,881,254 of record JAENHJ010000533.1, on the reverse strand, counting down.
CAGCAGAATAATTTATCAAGAATTCTAGTTGGCATACAAAGAACCAGAGACAAATAGTGATTATTGGATTCATAATATAATGTATCTGGGAAGTTTTTAGATAGACATTGATATTTTTTTCATTTGATGTAAGAAACAACAGCAGTGTGGGTTTGACATTGTATTCAGGGCTAAAACATCAGCAAAATGAGCATCAATAGCTTCTAACATCTCCTAGGAGACATGCCAAGTAGGGTGTGTTACATTATTGCTAAAGGTCATTTAGAAAAATGACTTTACCATTCCTGTATAGTTATTAACAGATAAGATTTTTTTTTCATAGGCAGGCACTCAAAACTTAAGGTTCTTAACAGCTAGAATTAAAATAATAATAAAAACAAACTAAATAGAACTCCAAGCTACTAAAAATAAAAAATCATTCAAGCATCAACTACAAGATAAGAGATGCTATTAGTCATGATTCAAGAATCAAATTGAAAGCCTAAGTTCCTCACTCTTCATCATGTATAGTTAGAAATCAATGATTGACAAGAGTGGCATGTGGTTGAAATAAAGCCCCCTCAATTTTATTTTATTTTTAAATTAAGAATTTTTATATATTTTAATTTTTTCATTTTCTAAGCAGTCGCTCAGAAACTAAAATTTTCTCCTGTAGCTCTGCCACTTTTAATTTAAAACCATGAAAGAGATAGTAGTAAAAGTCCGAGGTTAACACCAATGAAATGTTGACAGTTATAACTGTAGAAAGAAAACTGCTACGGTTCCTCAAAGACAGGAGAGAGACTTTGAGATCAGGCTACTGCTCCTACACACCACATGTTAATTCATACTGCACATATTGGAAAATTTTGCTTTAAAAATAAATAAATAAATAAGTACCAATATTTTAAAGGATTTTTAAATTGCTATTCAATCAAATATTTGGATATAAGTCCGTCCGGTAAGTTTATTTGTTTTTAAAGTTTAATGTATAATTACATAGTACTTTTCACTATTATTCAATTACATGTGGTTATTACAACTTTAAAGATAATTAACGTAAAAATTAATATGATATGGTGAAATTACAAAATTATTATATATGATTAATATATAATATATTTTTTATTTTTATATTAATTATTTTAAAAGTCATATAAATTTACTAACGATAATTTTTTAGAGTTTAAAGGTAAATATTAATGGTGTAAATTTTAAAGGTCAAGTACTAAAACATAAAAAAAAAGTAAATATTAAATTATATATTTGATTCTTTTATTTATTTATATTATATAATTTTGTCATTCTATTATTAAAAAAAATTAATTTTCTCATTCAATTTTTAAATTTGATATATCTTACCTTTTTATATAAAAGCAGTCGTCAAACTATTTAACGATGACAATATTGAATAGTTAAAATATTTTATTATTATTTTAATTATAAAAATAAAATTATTATAGTAACCTCACTTTGTAATTTAATATCGTCACTTTTATAGAATTAGAGAGGTTATTGTTTTTAGAAAAAATAAATACAAGATTGCATCGATTTTAATAATTAAAGAATTAAATTAAACTTTTTAATAATAGAACAAATAAATATATAATTTAACTAAAAGTAAATATTATATGCTTCCATTGTCATATGATATGTATAATAAATTTATTAACTTTCCAATAATTATCTTTAAAATGTTATATACCTATCGTGAATTTTGGTTAATTGACATTGTAAACAATTTTGCATATATAAAAATTAAACTCATAAAAATTTAGTCATGGTTAATGAAGTTGATCACAATTGATCAATAACTACTAGGTCACTTAACAATACGTTGGTGGAGATCAAATTCTTTTGTGTATGTGTTAAAAAAAATAAAACTTAATTAAGTAATTTCCAAGCTTGGAAAAGAATAATATTATTTTTTGGTTGTTAGTTAGAAATATTCTTGCTGCACCCTAAAAAAAAATTAAACATAAACTCGTCTTAAATTAAGTCTTAAGCTAAGTACTTTGCTAGTAACTTGGTGTCTACATTCTCATTCTATTTTGATATTATAACGATTCACTACCTCTACATGATACCAAAACACTCTTTTATAACATAATGATTTAATTGAAGTATTTAATAAAAATTATTGTATTATTTTCTTATGAAAACAAATGTAAATTTTTCTTAATTCCAAAAGACAATTCACCAAAATCACCTGCTTATTCCCTGATGACACTTTAATGTGAAAGCAATCATTCAAATAAACATTGTGGCTCATGGTTCTATAGTCCAAGAACAATAAAATTAGAATGCATCCATGTTTTCATATAAATAACATCTAAATCTTCATGTAAAAGGAATAATAAGATACACATTATAATTGGTTGACACCAATACAAAATAAAGATAACATGTCTTTTGATCCCTTGACATCATCCACTATACTTGTGACTAAATGATTCATCCTTGCCTACCCATCTACTCTTGTTTTCACAAATATCACGATCATCATAATCATACACATACATCATACATATAAGGGTAAGCTTACAAGAAAACAAGCATGAATATAATTAAAAGCTTACGAATATAAGCATCATTTGAAAATGTCAATTTCACAATTATATGGTAAAAATGTTCAATTATTCAATTCAAGTCATATAGTAACATCTATTCAAGTTATCCATTCTAACCCAAAAAATATTTAATAATTCTCAAGGTTTTAGTATGACAATTATTTAATTTAATAAATTATAGTTACAACCATCACAACTCAACAATCATATGAAATCTTGCAATGGTGATAGAAATCATGAAATGAAATGTAGAGTCAACTCTAAGTAGATTTTTCACCAAATCGAGCAACTAGCATGGACATATTCCCTTAACATGGTACAACATGATTATCCAGTCAAAATAACATGATACATGCCAAAACCATTAAGGGTACACCATAACTTGATCTACGGACAAGCTTGGTGATTTGTTAAGATATGTAGACATAGGTAATGACTTGCCACAACTCAAGGCTTGCAACAACCTTGGTCTCTTGTGGAATGCACCTATCCCTTGGGCATATCATTAATTTCCCTACGACTTATTCATCATTGGGTTGGAGACCCTATATGAGTATAAACTCTAATCAATCTCCAACTCCAACTTATTTGTTTACTCGGAACACAACTACAACTTCAGGCTGATGCATAAACGTATGTATATCATACAACATCAACAATGATTTTCAATTCCAACACATGCAATAAGCATCGATACTTAGATTCCCTTGTGTTCTAAGATATGAAAACTCTGTACCCACCATCTCAACTATGGTCGGCTTCAAGGCTCTAAGCACTAATAACAACAACCACAATTCTTACTCATGCAATAAGCATCGATACTTAGATTCCTTGTGGTTTAAGATGTGATAATTCCATACATGTCATCTTAATTATGGGACGCTTCAAGGCACTAAGCATTAACGACAACAACATAGAGGTTTATTAATTAATTTTGCCAAATAAGGAGGCACATTAGGCACACCTTACATTAATCATCTCCTTTCATTATTTGTTAATTCACGTATAATAAAAGTTATTCATGTTTTATGAATAAACCTTTAGGGTTGCACTTTCAATCTTATTAAGTCTTTCTCAAAACCATCTTAATTTCTAACTAAGTCTTATTTGGTTCTTTAAGGAAACTAAACATCCACCAAGTCATTTATCCACTTATGGTTCTTAAGGAGGGTAAGAAATAGTTCAAGTAGAAAATTCTTTTAATCTAACTTAAAGTGCTCAATCTTGGTGTGAAAGGAATCTTTGCATTTAGTGTGATCCTATTGACACTTATGTCACTCACAATGAACTTATACAAGTTTTAGGTTTCCAATTGAGCGTTTAGCATGCAATCTTGTGGTTCTTAGCGTGCTTTCCACTATAATGTTTATCAAAAATAGTCAAAAATAGTTGTCCCAATAGTACCATTTTCAAAAATAGCCAAAGCTTATCCATTACTATCATTGTTGGATTTAGTGTATCATTACCTAAATTATTAAATAGATTATTACTTGATTCCTACATCTTGAATTTAGTTTCATCCCCCGATTTATTGTCTTTATTGTTTTTTTTTTCTTTTGCAACGGTAAGTCAAGTCCCATGTGACACAATATTCTCAATTGAATATGATTGGTCTCGATTGCCTAATTAATTGTCATTTAATTCTATAACTACTAATGTGTGATCCTTATTCACCAACCCCACTCCTTGAGTGTAGTTGGCCATTGATATTGGCAATTCTAAGTGATATGACCATAAGAACAATGTGAAGAACAAAAAATATAGAGACCTTTGTAATTTGTAATATACCTATGATCATTTAGATAGAATTTCTCAACCATAGAGACACTTAGACCACTTAATACAAACACAAGAAAACTTTTCCTAATGCATATTCAATGTATCAAGATCTACCTAAATAGGTTTCCTAATTGATGAAGTTATGGTCAACCCACATTTTCATCATATAACATCATTCCTGAACAAGGGAATCATATATAAAGAAATGTTTTATAATTTTATCATTCATGGCTAAAAAATTAGGCATCCAAGGATGAATACTTAAATATTGACAATTCCAAGTGATATAACCATAAGAATCATGTGAAGAACAAAAAATATAGAGACCTTTGTAATTCGTAATATACCTATGATCATTTAGATAGAATTTCTCAACCATAGAGACACTTAGACCACTTAACACAAACACGAAAAAACTTTCCATGATGCATATTCAATGTATCAAGATCTACCTAAACAGGTCTCCTAATTGATGAAATTATGGTCAACCCACACTTTCATCATATAACATCATTCTTGAACAAGGGAATCATATACAAAGAAATGTTTTATAATTTTATCATTCATGACTAAAAAATTATACATCCAAGGATGAACAATTAGATAATGATTTAGATCTTCCATGATCCTCCATAATGGCCTTTTTGTGATCTTCACCTAAATCAAAAGTCACTATAAAATAATCATGACAAATATCAATTAGTTCAAACCTTTTATATTAGTTTCAAATATCTTGCAACTTTTCTCCCATCACAAGAAACTTGACTTTCTTTCTAAGTTGTTTGACAACTCTCTTTTCATATATGGTTGGTAAAGTTGTTCAAACCTTGAAGAATCCATAGAAAACTTAGGTAGCAACATGTTCCCCTTTTATATTAAATCTCATTACACCATACTACAAGAGTTTCCTCCTCTACTTAGATGCAACTTGGTTCCTAATATTTTACCTTTAAAGGATAACCTAGACAAGTTCCCATCATCAACTTCGATCGTTGCCAATGTCTAGTATAATGAAAAGTGCTCGTCAATCTCTCAAAGAATTCTCATAATTACTTATATATATTATTTTAGTTAAAAAAACAAATTCATTTAAAATTTATAAAAAAAATAATGAAGAAAATAAACATAATTAATATGTGACAATAAATTTATTGGCTTACTTTGATGTTTTATATCATCGATAAAAATTTAATTGGAGTAATATTACTCCAAGTTAATGAAAAACTCAAATTAAATTAATTAATTAATTAAAAGGGTAATAATTAGAGAATTAAACATAATATTGGAGGATGTAATTCAACAATTATATAAGTTAAATAAGGAGATAACAATTAATGTAAATATGAAATTGATATCTTAAAATGAAATTCTACAATAAGACTTGTATTCTCTATTTTACTTATATTTTTAAATTAATAAAAAAATATTAATATATTTTTTAAATACTATGATATGTAACATAGATGATTATTTGTAGTTTATTAAAGAATTTTATAATTTAATTTATTGTATATACATGTCTATTGACTTATTCCAAATAGGAAATAGAGAAACTCAATGAATGCCAAAAAGATTCAATTGTCGTAAATATATAATGAGTCTATTTTTTTTAATGAGAAATGATTTTCTAGTATAATATATATCACCTACCTAGCTCAAAAACCTAAAGTCTCATTTTCACATTAACTGTGCCACATATATTCCAAACAAGAATCCTTATATTATGAAATAAATGCATGATATAGTCTTTATTATTATAGGAAAAACTAAAGGCCTATACGTCTTTGCATTGCATGGTTTCCACCTATGGATTTCGAATTAACATGCATAATGGTAATGTTCTAAACCTCCATGAGTTTGCAAGAGTCACTCTTAACAACTATCATTGGTTATGTAGAATCTTCATTATTGATATTGAAAGGTTTTCTCAATTCTTTAAAATAAAATTATTTTTCAACAACATGAACGATGTTCATTTTGTTAAGCACACCTTGGCCAACATGTTTGACTTTTACAAACATCAACATCATTGGTTTGTTGATGGGTATAAATGGTGGATGAGTATAAATGGTGGATGAGACTTTCAATTAGTCAACATGATGATAATGTGATGTCAAATGATATGTTTTTTTGTTTACATATATTGTGATTACAAAAGGTCTTACGTGTCAACATTTAATGTTGCCCTAATAGTATTATTTTGAACAGTAGTCAACTTTATTCCTTACCATTTAATGCTGGATTTAGTCTATCATTTCTTCAAATAATAAACAAATTACTAACTAATGCCTACACCTTAAATGAGTCACATCCTCATTTTCTTGTCTTTATTGGTTTAGTTATATTTTTTCTTTTTGTAATTGTAAGATATGCCTTATATGATGTAATATTCTTAACTAACTATGATCGATCCTACTTTATAGATTGATTATCATTTATTTCCATTATTGTTGTCGTCGTTGGTATAATATGACAATTCCAAACACCATGACCATAACAACCACATGAAGAACAAAGAATACAAAGACCTTCATATCCTACATATTACCAATGATTGTTTAGACAAAATAATCCAACTATAAGATGTTGAAATCTATCTTGATAGGTCTTCCCAAATCCTAAAGTTGTGATTGGAAACACACTTTCATCACAGAACATCATTCGTGAATAGGAGATTGTATTTGGATAAATGTCTAATTAATTTTATTATCCATGGTTGAAAAATCATGAATCTAAGAAAAAAAAGTTAAATAATGATTGTAGATAATTTATTATTCTTCGTTAATATCCTTTTGTGGTCTACATATAAATCAAAGCTCACTGAAAAATAATCATGGCTAACATCAATTAATTCGAACCTTCTATACTCCTTTTGAATGGCTTGCAACTTCTCTTGTAAATAATTTAATAAGGATAACCTAGATAGGTTTCACCACTACTATCATCACCTAGTGGTTTCAATGACTAATCTCTAATGCAATAAAAATGTTTTTCATTCTTTCATATAACTCTCATAATTAATTAAATATATATTTTTAATTAATTTAATTAATTACCTAACTAGATATTTAATAAAAAAAATAAGTTCATTTAAAATTTATAAAACGTAATTAACGAAGAATACCATAATCAATTTAATGGATATGAAAATAGATTTTATTGACTTAAGATGTTTCACATAAAAAAAATAAATTGATCAGAATAATATTACTCCAAATTAATAAAAATATTAATTCAAATTAGAGATATTGATATGAAAGAGATATATTAAAATTAAGTTCTACGATAATCTTGCATTCAAATCTATTTTTACTTATTAAATTAACGTTAATATATAAAATAATAAAATTAACATAAATAAATAATCTATGTTAATAAGTTAATTAGTTTTCTTTTTAGTAAAAAAAATGAATTCTCTGAAAATTTACAAAAGCTAACAAACAAAAAAATACCATATGACCAATAGATATAGTGATAAAATTTGATGGTTTAAGATGTTATTTCAAGTAAAAAAAATTGAACAGAATAATAATGATTACTCTAAAAAAATTAAAAAATAAACTAAAATTAAAAAAATCAATTGATTACAAGAACAAAATTAGAGAATTAAAGAAGGATGAAACCTATTCATTAAAAAAGTTAAATGGGATGATAAGAATATATTCTAATATTAAAAATTAAAATATATAGTTTATAAAGTAAGACTTTTATTCTTCAATTTTTAATTAAATATTCGTAATATTTACACTCTTTTCTTCTTTTTATATATATATATATATATAAACTTATATCATATCTAACAAATTTTAAGACATTAAATCTATCCATCATTCTAATTTATATATTATTCATCTTACTCATTTCTATTTTTATTCAATTTATATATTATTCAACTTATTTTATTTCCATTTTTATTCGATGTGTGACTTCTCACTACTAACATTTATTTTCCAACACCTTCTCAATGATAATATTTATCACACTCATTTCAAACTACCATTTAGCTTAAATTGTAATTAATATTATCATTAATAATTCTCATCAAAGTGTGAGAGTTGTTATGTTGAAGAACTTAGAGAGAAAGCTATGTGTGTTGAACAACTTTGACGGACAGACTGGACCTCTTAAAGAAACCTTATTTTTAAGGTGAAGAAATATCTGAGAGAAGAAAATTTATGATAAAGTGCTTTCTACACAATTTTGCCAATTGCTGTCCCAACACAGCCATGGCTGCACTTTGTACACATGGACAAAAGCATATGATATAATACGAGTCATCATGTCTTTGAGATGGATTGATGTGTTCCCTTGTGTGCAGTTGTGGTCCATAATTGGCCAAGTGCCCTTATTAAATCCATTTAGAAATGAAATGACTAAACGGATTAGTGGTCCCAACTCCCTCATTTAGCACTAAGCAGGGATATATCCTGAGACCACCACAGTGAAACTATACGAAATTAAAGCTATTAATCTTGGGGCCACAGTAAATGAATCTACTTCACCGAGAAGGTGCCCTATTGACAGCTGCACAGTGAATTAGAATTATTTTATTTGCAGGCTATCTGCTTGAATGATGAGAGTAACAAAGGTTCACAATGTTGATTCTTGAGAGTAACATTTGTAACAAAGCTGGCTTGGGATTAATATCTGAGACTACAATTAATGATTTAGGAATTTGCTTTTATGTATAATAATTTTCTTCCTATTCACAAATAAGTGGGTGCATGTGTGGGACTTTATTTTGGTATGCGAATAATGCCTTTACTATATGTGACTTTAATCACGTAAATACAAGATTCCAGTTAATTGTTAGACATGTTCACCGCTCACTATAGGTAAAAGGGTGAGTTAAAGTGTTAAACCTTGAAGATTGCATAAACTTTGTTACTCATATGAAGTATAATATATTATGCAGAAAATAGTTTGCTTAAAACAAGAAGAAAAATAGAGCCTTTTGTCTCATCTTAGTACAATTCTTTTCTCTTAATTATTAAATCGTTAGTATAGTTAAAGGATGAAACATGCTTACAACGGCTAGAGCTAGTTTAATCCAGTGATGGACACTGCACAAATTTTCTATTATATTAAGTACTATTTGATGGTGATGGAGTATGAGTTTGATGATCACATTTGTCTATATTTGATCCAGCTTCGGTTATGGGAGAAACGGACCCCAGCATCAAACTCAGCTAAAAACGCACACTGCAACTCTGGCCTTGTCTTATTGACTGGTTTTGGCCTCGTCTGGAGATTGATCACAATTAGTCATTGGCCCTTTTGCTAGCATGGTAGTGTTGCTAATAAAATAAATTAATTGTGCTAACCAATAAAATTGTAATCATTAAGGCCTAAAGCCTGTACAGTACCCATAATTAAAAAAAAAATTTAAAATTGAACTTTCAACAAGGGAAATTTGACAGATAGGCACACCTCATATCTTACATGTAACTGAAAAGAGGGAAGGATAAAAATTTTGAAATAAGGTTTTGTTTGTGGGGAGAGGGGATCACCTTTTCCAAGGGAAGAAAATCCAAAATATTCCTACCTGTAAAACCCAGGCAGCTTTGGCTTTATCTGATGGAACTATTTGTTACAAACAAGGCTTAGCTGCCGCCTTTGCCAATTGGACCCTAAATTCTTCCCTTTTCCCCTCTTCTTTCATGGATTGTCTCTTCTCTCTCCTCACTTCTGTCTCCTTAAATACCCCATAGGTTCATTGCCTTCAGAAGCAAAAAGAGACTCATTTGAAGCTCTTTGGAGTTTGGAGTAGTCAGATAGAGAAAACTCAAAAAGTCATTCCCCCTCCTTATTCTTGGCCTCCTCTTACTCTATACGTCCCTCTCATCTCAAATGGTACTATTTCTTTTCTCTGACTCATCTCATCGTACACACATGTGAGTGAGTGAGTTCATGATAATCTTTGTCAGTCTTGACTAGTTTCTAGGGTACGTGTGTTTAATTATACCCTAAAACTTTTATAATTTACTTAGTTGTTTTGATGATGCAGATTCTGGTGAAATTCAAGCCCAAGCTCAAAGATCTTCGGTGGAAACTGCCATCTTGTCTGCCTGGCTCCCTGTATGCCATCTAAGAAGCTTGTCAAAAGGAATTAACAGCCTTTTTATTTGGCATATAGGGAGTCAAGCAGGCTAGGCTAGTCACTCAATCAAACATTGGGATAAATGTTTCACTTTCAAATGCCCTTCATTCCATGTGTCTTTCTTATCATTCTTTTTCATGTGTTTTTCTTATCATTCTTTTTCATGTGTTTTTCTTATCATTCTATTTTTCTCCCTATATATATACATATCCATCAAGACATCCTTTTCCATTTCCGTGCTTCAGTTTTGAGTTTTTATGATGTTTATTTCAGGAATGAGGAATCGGTTTCTCTATATGTTTGATAAAGATGGCCTTGCACCATTTTTCTTGCTAGTTGGAACCGTGTACAACATGCCAAATATTTCCACTACTTTTTCTCTTTTTTCTCTAACTTTACCCTTTAGTCATCAATTGTTGATTTGATCTTTCTCTTTTGAATTTGAAGTTACTACAGCAGATGATAACAACCTGCTTGGTGGAGAAGACAATGTGCATGCGGAAAATGCAGTGCAGCTTCGTTACCGTGTACTAAGAAAAAGAAATTGTATGGCCAAGAAAGAGTTCAAATACTGCCAAACTTAATGATGAAGCGAGTGAATGTGGCTGTGGAATGCTCCCATCCTCTGAACCTAGCACTGTATTAAGATTTGATGTATTTTCTATACAGTGACTTGTGCTTTATGTAACGTGTGAAGTCACAATCTTATTTCTGAGCAATGAGGTCTCTCATTTTATGTTAAACATGGCTTATATATGTGAATGAAAGCACCATGTTAATAATATACGTTCTAAGAAAGTTTTAAGGTACTTGCTTGAGGAAAAAATGTGAAACAAATTATTGTTGTCCCAAGTCGTATCACTCACATACACATCAATTTTAGTTTTAAAAGACTCTTGTCTGACTCTGGTGGACTTGTGTAGCCAAGTTTGACACGGCCAGATAGTGACCGATCCACATGGCATAATACAAAAAAGTAGGTTCGCATAATTAAAGAAGGAAAAATGGCAAAGTTGAAGGTAAAAAAGTTGAAGAATGGAGTGAAAATGAAAGGTGGTAGAAAGAATTTAATTTTTATTTTAATAAACAAATTAGATCATAATGATCAAGGAAAATTGTACTTACTCTCCTCGAGTTGTTATAAATTACATTCACACTTTCTAATTTTTGTACAATAAATTATACAATGAAGAAAGAGAAAAAAAAATGTAATATAATTAAGAATGTAGTTTAGAAAAATAGTCACGCAAAATTATACAATAAAAAAAGAAAAAATATATATAATATAATTAAAAATGTAGTTTGGAGAAATAATCACATGAAAACTTGTTGCATGAATATCTATTTTATTGATAGGATCTAATCAAATTTAATGATATTAATTATATTAGATAAAGAACTAAATGCGATATTTATAATACAATTTCAATAATGGTATTTTACTTCTTTTTATAATATTCAAATTTAAACATATTTTTAGTGCTTTTATAAGAATCAATATAAAATGTCTTATGATTAATTATTTTTTTACAAAAAAAAATCTTTGATTATGAGTCATTTTTTTAAAATCAATTAATAGTAATTAAAATACATTAATATCTTAGGTCCTTTAAAAGTTTAACTTTATTTTATATGAAAAGTATTTTATAAATCTTATTTAGACTTTTCACCTGCATAACTAATAAAAATTCAAACCATAAATATATTAAAGATGAGAAAGATTAAAAGAATTAAAATTAATAAAAAATATATATATAAGAGGATATCTTATTAATATTAAGGATCATTTTAATATATATATATATATATATATATATATATATATATATATATATATATATATATATGTATGAATGATAAATTTAATGTTATTACTTAAATAAACTAATTTTTTAATCTGGTTGACTAATTAATTTGGTTTTATAAAATGAATAAGAAAGAATATATATTTTAAAACCACAATATGATAGAAAAAGTTAGGAGTTTAAGAGTCATTAACTCACCATGTAAAATAATTATTGTAAAAGTCAAAGCTAGTAATCTTATCATATACAATGGTTTGGTTTGTGATTGAATGATGGTGTAAAATTATTTAGTACTATCAATCAATGCATAGTCTATTTTTTCAAAAATTATATATATTTGGTAAAGATTTAAGTTGGATATATAAACATTATAATAATATCATTAAATATTATATTAATATATATATTCATATGTATTTTATAAAGAAATATAAATGAAGATATATAAATAAACAAATTATTTGTACATATCATATTAATTATTGTATTTATATAACATTAAATATCATTAATTACAATAATATCATTAAATGTTTTATTTATTGAATATAAAAAAATTAACAAATTTAATAAATATATAACTTTTCATTTAATTATATATTAAAAATATATTATTCAATAAAATAAAATAAAACATTAAAATTAATACATAAACATATATAAATTAAAACATTCATTATTTTTATTATTGATAAAAATATTTATTTATAGAGCATATTTAAAAATAGAAATTGTTTTGTGTAGTAATAATTATTACATTTAGTAAATATAATATTTAATTAAAAATAATCATATTATTAATGATTATATTTATTAAATAAAATAAATTTATTAGATTTAATAAATATTTATAAAATATTTTTTTTTATACAACTCGATATATATGAAACATTAAATAAATATTAAAAAAAATTGGTAAGTTGGATTGGATGGGTTTGGAGAATGCCACGCAATAATAATGACATTACATTAAACAAACCATTAGACCTGCACACAGGCAAAAAAATTGTCCTTCCACTTCCAACTCCATATCTAGGCTAGAGATTGAATAACTATTACAATTTTTATATCTAAACAACTATATATTTGTTTATAGTTGTTTAATGTTATTAATTATATATATATATATATATATATATATATATATATATATATATATATATATATATATTACAGTATACATTAAATTTTTATTTTTAATTATTGTTTAAAATGATATTTTTAAAATAGAAAAACTCAAAATGTATATAAAGATTTTTAATAAATTATAATTACTTCATTTTCAATTTATTATACGAGTAAAACTCATTATTTTTAGTTACTGTTGTTGTTAAAATTATTTTAAAGTGCATTCATTTATTAGTTAATTTATTAGTTAATGTGCATTCATTTATTAACTTTTATAGAACAAAGAAAGAAAGTTTTGGCACATTTTTTTCTATCTAAACTAGGGGTACTTTAGACATTTTTTTAGCTATTTATTTTGTATTTGTGTAACAAATCATATTAATGAAAGGGACATTTAATTGAAAGTGAGTTTTTAATGCAGATTTATTAAAATATTTATTATTAGGTATTAAAGAAATGATGATGATCTTTAATGATATCATTAATGATTATTTGAATTCATATATTCATTTATTAGTTATTGTGTATTCATTTATTAATATTTATAGAATAAAGAAATAAAGTTTTGATACATTTTTCTCACTCAAACTAGGGGTACTTTACACATTATCTTTTTAGTTATTTGTTTTATTTAATAATAAATCATATTAATGAGGAGGACATTTAATGAAAGTGCGTCTTAGGGAAAGGATTATTCATTTTAATGGTGCCATTAATGAATACTTAAATTCGAACATTCATTTATTAATTATTATGCATTCATTTGTTATATTTTACTCCTGTTTGATGTTTAAGGTTTTGTTACACCAATTTAGTAATGCATCTAATAGTCTAGATTTCATAAAAAAATTATTACTTCCTTATGTCTTCTCTATTAAATCTAATTTTTAACTTTGCTTTGTTTTTATAAGAATAATTTAAAATATATAGTAAATTAATTGTTTTTTCACAAAAATATTTTTAATTATAAATTTTTTTAAGTCAATAAATAGTAAGAAGAATGTATCAATGATTTAGGTTAATTTAAAGTCTACCTTGGTTTTATATGGAGAACATTTATAACATTTTATTTTGATATTCTATATCCAATAAAAATTAAAGAAATAAATATAATAATGATGAAAGAGACTGAAGTATTTAAAATTAATAAAAACATATAAGAGGATGTCTTGTTAATAGAATGAGTAATTTTGAAAAAATACATAAATTTATAGCAAATTTAATATTATTACTTAAATAAACTAATTTCCTTAATCATAATGGATTAGTTAATTGAGTATTATAAAAAGGATTGTAAAGAGTATTCAATTTTTTAATATACTTTCTCTAATCCTTTTTATTAGACTTAAATTTAAATTTTGTTCTGATTTTTTATAAGAATCAATCTAGAATGTCTCATGTGTCAATTATTTTTCACAAAAATATCTTTAGTTATATGTATTTTTTAAGGTCAATAATAATAAATGGAATACATTAATATTTTAGGTTCTTTGAGGGTGTGACTTCATATTGAATGAAGAACATTTTAAGAATTTTATTCTCACTATTCACATACATAACAAATAAAAATTAAAGCAATAAATATATTAATGATAAGATAAATTGAAAGAATTAATACTAATAAAAATATTTATAAAAAACTTAGAGTATGTCTAATTAATGTTATGAATCATTTTGGAAAAAAATATAAATTTAGGATAAATTTAATATTACTACCTAAATAAATAAATTTTCTTTATTTTGGTAAATCAATTAATTGGATCTTAAAAAAATGAACTAGAAGGAGTACAATCTAATTTATATAAGGTAAAACCGTGAAAGTAAATTACATTCTCTTCTTCTAAGATATGTGAATATTATACTACAATTTCTTTTTATGTTAAAATGCATAATAAGTTATATATTTCAATCATGAGAAATGCAAGTATTACACTATCTCTCCTTTCTAATTTACTAAGTCATCATTTTCTCACTCAATAAATTTTCAAAATATATAATTAAATTAAAATAATTTATTAATATAATAATTAAAAATATAAATTATCAAATTATATATATTTATATATATATATATATATATATATATATATATACTCAAATATACATTAAAATCTGTTATTATTGAAAAATTAGTTTATAAAACATATTTTAAAATAAAAATCTTAATGTATATTATTATACAATATAGATATGTTTTATATTATCTTACTTATGTATATATATTATTTTTAGTTTGTTTCTTTCAATATGTTTTGTGAAAAGGTATATATTTTTAAAAACTTTTAGCACAAATTGAAGAAAGAATTGATATATATATATATTATTTATTAAAAAAGAAAATATATATTTTAACACATACATAGACGTGTGTAGTATTTATATCTTTGAGAGTGTGGTAGTGTAAATAATATTTTGATAATATCTTATTTAATGGAAACTAAGATAACTTTAATAGAAAATAAAAAAATAAAATATCATATATTTCCAATTTTTTGAAGCCAACATTATTTTTTAACTATTGTTTAGAACTTTCATTTCAATAATTTTGACTTATTGGAATATAATAATTATTTTTTAATATATCATAAGCAATAATTTTGTCTCTAAAAATAAAAATAAATTAAAATATAATATATTTCAAATAAATTATATTACAATAAATAAAAATTAATGAATTAAAATATAAAAATAACATAAAAAATAACATATTAAAGATAAATTATACACTTCTAATTAAATTATATATGTGTACCGTCCAGCCATGACCGATTGGGAGGAAGGAACGCAATGCCGGTCGGCCAGATGATTGAGATAAGCCTCACGCCGAATCACTGACCATGTCAAAGGAAGAGTATAGAAGAAGTAAGGGATGATGTGACGTGACAACATTCAGAGGGTCAGAGCAGAAGGAGGCGCCATCCTTGACAAACTGAAAAGTAGCCCACCAAGGAAGCTTCCCCCCGACACCAACAAATATTATTGGGACGTGAGCCATCTAAGTACACTGAATAGTAATCCCTCCCTATAAATAGGAGGATCATGGGCTGGAAAAACGGGAACTCGAAGAGAACTTCCTGGAGAGAACAATATATATAAAGAACAATATTAAAATAAAATTAGTAAATTGAAATGAACAATATTAAAAATAATAAAAAGTATTATTTATAATATATTTTAAATTAAAAATATATTATTTGTAATCAAGACTGGTCCTAGCGGGTTATGGGGCAACCGCCCAAGGCATATGTCCAAATGAGAGCCTATAAATGTTAAAAAATAATTATCTTATGTGATAATTTTTGTATTAATTAATAAATAATTTATTGTGATGACAAACAATAATATAAAAATAAATTGAATAAAAATATAATATATATTTTTTCAAATTTTTTAAAATTATGATATTCATTTAATGTAATCAAACATATCATTTTTAATAAAATTATGTGTCTATTTCTTTCGTATAATGTGTTTATTTTAACAAATTTTATATATAAAAATGTATTATTTATTGGTTTGTTGTAAGCCCATAAAATGTCAACGACCGATTATGTGTGTAATTATATTAGTTATGTAAAATAATAAATATTATTTAATTAAATTATGAATATAAAAATAATTCAAGTGTTTTAATTTAAAATATTCTTCATTATATTAGTAATTGTTGTTGTTGATAGTTAAAATAATGAAGAATATTTTAAATTAAAATACTTGAATTACTTTTATATGCATAATTCAATTAAATAATTTTTATTATTTTACATAACTAATATAATTATATACAAAGTCGATTTTGACATTTTATGAGCCTAGAACAAAACATCAAGTAAGATTATTTTATATATAAAATTTGTTTAAGTAAACATATATTATATATTATATGAAAGAAATAAACACATAATCTTATTAAAAATGATATGTTATTAAATGAATAATATAATTTTAAATTTTTTTTAAAAAATATATTATATTTTTATTCAATTTACTTTTTATGTTGTTGTTTGTCATCAATAAAATATTATTATTATTATTATTATTATTATTATTATTATTATTATTATTATTATTATTATTATTATTATTATTATTATTATTATTATTATTATTTACAAATTCTACTAAAATTAATAAAATTATATTTAAAATTATAGTTTCAAAATAAAGACGGGACAGTTCTTATCTTAAATAATATTTTATAATAATAATAATAATAATAATAATAATAATAATAATAAATATTATAAAGTTGTGATATTGTATTTTTTAATATTATTTAATTATTAACATTATTATTTTATTAATATAGATTCGATTATTTATTGAACCCATAATCTTGAATCAATGGCTTATCCGGTTGATCAGTCCGGTTTTAGAAATATTATTGTTGCCAGTAAGAACTAAATTAACGTATAATTAATTTTAAAAAGCATGTATTGTAAACCATGTGGCAACGTGCTTATGTAACGGTATTCTCTGCTTTGTAAAAAAAGTATTTGTTCCATTAGAAAAAACAAAACATCATAAGTGCACCCAAATAGTACCATTAATATAGAGACATAAAAGATAATTGAGCAAAATAGTAGCTCCATATGATACTAGGAAAGAACAATAAACCACCTTGACAAAATAACCAATACATTTTATTCATTGCCAACAACACGGATGGAGGTACATATAAGTTTTTCTATTTTTTTATACACGGGATATTTTTAATTAAAAATTTATTTTATTTAAAATTTAGGTATAGAAATAATTATATTAAAGTATTTTATGGTAATGAGATTATTTTTTATTTTTAATATATATTTTAAAATAATTATAAATAATTACAATTACAATCAAATAACACTATTAATATTTCATTTATATTAATTTATTAATTAAAAGTTATTTGTTAACATTTCCAATGAAACAAACTTATAAACATTGTATATGAGAATAAAAACTTAAATTTTGACACAACAATTCATTATATATATATAATTTTTGTTCTCATAATTTTTTATTGTCATTATTTTTTATATTTCAACATGCTTTAGACTTTGAATCAATGGTTCAAAGACATCAGTATTTAAATTTTGAAAAACTAACAAGGTAGTATAAAAAAATAAACTTTGATAACATTTGATCGAAATCACATTTGTAATATTAAATTTTTATGAAGTATTTAATTTATCTTCTATATAAATATTTTTTGAATCATTTTAAAAATATATATAATTATGAATATTTTGTAAATTTTTAATTTTTATAATTTAGCTCCTCTGACATCACTCTAGCCTCCGTCCTCGTTAACAAAGGAAAGTTAAATTCTCGTTTTTCTCTCTATATAAACAACATATAAAATTTAGATTAAAAAAACAACATATAAAATGACAACTCTTCTAGTAAAAAATAAAGTTATAAATATAGATTATTATATCATATATAAATAGTTAAAATTAAAAAGTACATAACAATTTTCCATTAACTAATTTTTGATCTTGACTATTTATGTATGATTATATGATCAAAATTTATAATTTTTATTTCTCATAATAAAATTATAATTTGGAACTATATTCTATATGTGTGTATTTATACTTGGGTATAAATATAATTTTCATCCTTAATGATTATTTTAAATAAATTATTATAAGTTAATTTTAAAATTAACTATATATTTTAAAAAATTATTATTATTCATAAAATAGATTTTAAAGTAACTAAACTATTATTATACACATTTCAAAATATAATATTAAATATGAATTTTAATATATATTATAGTATGTAATATAAAAAATGGTGCAACGCACCAATTTAAAATCTAGTTACTATGTAAAAAGAAATGCCCGGCTTATACGTCAAAAAGAAGAGGGGAAAAAATAATTAGCTTGAATGTCTTCCATATGCTTAGTAGTGGAAAATTATGAATAACATGTATCAACTAAAACATAATTGTTCTAATTTTTAATAATTTTAAGTTTGAATCCCAAATATCAATTACATTATTTGAAGGAAAAGTTTTTTTTTAAGTAATCCTATCCGATTTGAGAAAAATTATATTTCATAAAAAAATATGCTAAAAAAGTGAGAAAAAATATAAAAATGAGGATTGAATTGTGTTTTTTTTTTAATTATTTGACAACTTTTCAAAATTAATGCATATTAAATTATTTAATAAGACAACAATTTTATCGTTACACCATACAAGGGGAGAGATATCTCGTTAAATACTAAGTAGCCCAACACACCATTAGATTATTCACACCAAAAATTCAATTTACAAAATCTTAATTATTTAGACTTGATTGAAAAAATTACTCTATAACACACTTCTAGAAAAATAAAAATAAAAATAAAATAAAATAAATTTCTCTCGGGTCATTTTAATTTTTTAGGTGTGTTGTTTTGTTTTTTAATTTAAGGTGTTATCTTTTAGATTTTTCTGCTATTCCTCTTTGTTGAAGGAGCTGAGATCGATTAATCTTTAAAGCGCTTTAATTTCTCTATATATTCCTCTGAACTTTATTTGTTTTACTATGAATTAATCATTGTTGGGTTGTTGCAAGTTATATATAAGTTAAAACTCAAATGACTAATAACATAAGATGCATCCTAAAATATTTATACATAATCAGAAAATCTTACATTGCATGCTAAAGTGTTATATGTATTAAAAAATTACAGTATATATGAAAATTAATGTAACAATCATTCAAGTTTAAACTGAGTAAGTATCCCCCGAAAATAAAATGAAGAAGAAGAAGATAAATTTATCATTCCTTTGCTTTACGTGCTCATGCGTGAAAATATAAAAAATATAAAGTCTATAAAAGTAGGCAATTCAAACTTGTGGAGCGTTTGGAAATTTACTGGAAACTGCCATGTTTACATTACACATGTTGAGGTCTGTTTACTTTTCATGAGACTCGACGTGATTATGACGACTACAACTACCCTTAAAACAAAAGTAAATAATAGTGGTAGAAAATACACCAAACATTATAATCGCCCCAATTTTTAAGGCAATTTTTTTTTTTCTTTCTATACGGCCATGGTTAAAAAGAAAAGCTTTAAAGCTATGCTCTCTAATTGGGCTATTAACTAATTCAGCATAAGGCCCAAAACAATAAAAAAAAGTACAAAAACGCTAGAAGGAGGGCTTGAACCTCCGACCTTGTGGTTAACAGCCACACGCTCTAACCAACTGAGCTATTCCAGCTTGTTGATAATACTAACTAAATTATAAGTATGTTTTATAATTAACATACTGAAATGAAATTAATAGAAATTATTTAGGAATGTATTTTATATTATTTAATAAGTTTGACAATGTTGAGATTTAAAATGTGTCAATTCTATTAAACTATATATGCATGAATTAATCATTAGATAACATGATTATTTATTTAGATTGAATAATATTAAGAATATGTTCTATATCGATGAAAATTAACTAAAGGGAAGAGAATATGAGTCCTATCAACGCGTTTTCTGAAAGTCTGGTTAAAGAATAAAAACGTATAATGTTTGATGAAAAATATAAAATTCAGAAATTTAAAACTTTACTTTTTTATTCAATATCTTTTATTTTTTAATCCTTAGAAAGTATCCTTAAAATGCTCTTTAACACATACTGTATAGTAAAAGCTACTTTGGTTGGGTCTTTACCATGTCTGAAAAGAATTTTTATTGCAGCTAGCTATACGAAATTTCTCATTCCTAATAGTCCAATTTCTCACTTATTAGAAATGTTAATCAATTATTTTATTATAAATTTTAGCGTTTTTTTTAATAAGATGATTTTTTTTAATTGCAATCTCGTTGTCCTTGTAATTAGAGTGATAAAAATATTTATAATAGTAGAAATATATATTAAAAATAGTAATAATTAGAGTGATACAATTATTTATAATCATTTAAGACCATAACATCAATACCTTCTCGTTCAAGTAGTAAAGAATTGTGTTTTCTTTAAGTAAAATTTTAATTTTTTTATGAATGAAAAAATAGATCGTATCACACACTTTTACCATTTTCAATGGATGTACAGAACTCAAATATTAATAGTCTAAAATTAAGAGAAAAAATGGTACTATAATAAATTAGACAAAAAAATAAAAATAATAATATATAACACAAATGTCATGGAGAAAATTAATAAAATGATAGAGTTAACAAACTAAAGAGAAGAAGCGGATTGGTCTTGCCCAGCCCGATCTCTTGACATGTTGTATTTTTAATAATCTTTTTCTTTGTCATATTTTTTCTAATGTATTTTACAAGAAAAAAAATTAGGCAATTTTTATATATACTCTCTTCCTTTACCAATTCACTTCCCTTTTTGATTTTTTTTTTTCAAAATATCCTAGGTGGCACACTCCCTTATGTTAGATTGAGTAAGTCTCTTTCTAATTATTGAGAAAGGTTTGTCTAATATTGTCAACACATGACTGTATTTACAACAACATGAGAGTCATAATCCCTAATAACAATGACAATGCAAAGACAAAGTTGTGAAAGTTTCTATCTGAGTTTGTACACCTAACTTTTATCCTTATAACAATCTTCTTACTACTTTTTAGAAGAGTTATATTCACTATTGTTAACATTGTCTTTTAAAGTCTTTACTACCGTACGTACATCGTTAACACTATGTTAAACTTCATCCTTACCACTTAAACAAACTTCTGCAATATAAATCCATTTTTATCTTATATTTATAGTTTGCAATCTTATTATAAGTTATTATCTGATAAAGTTTAACAGAGAACCTTACAAGAATGAAAAATGGAAACATATTTAGGGTAATATTGAAAAATAATTTAAATGAAAAGTGAATATAGCAAATGTTAAAAATTAAAACATCAAGTCATATAAATTTAATATTTTTTGGATCTATATTTCACTAGCTCAACCCAACTTGCTTGGTCCATTAGTATAAGTTAAATTGATCTAAATTTTTAAACTACATATTTAAGAGCTTGGTCCACCCTAATTCATTAGACCAGACTAATTTTGTCAATTCTATAAAATTAATTATATTTTTATTTATTAATTATATAAATATAAATATAAATATAAATAAATTAATAGATAAAAGTATATGACCCGAACTCACTACCGCCTAGTGAGGAAGATAAAAAGGATGCCATTTGATATATAGTACAATATTACAATGAGTAATTTCTGTATTCAATTTAGCCATTATTGACTATTATAGATGTGTGAATGAAATATATTTATAATTGGTTTAAGATTTTAAAATAATATTATCAAATTATACCGACATTTTTTATTTTATATTTATTCCCAGTAGAAGATATTTTTTTATATTCTCATAACATTAACACTAATACTATTGTGCAAAAATATATAAATACTCTTAGTTAGAGTCATGCTATACTACAGTTTTAAAAACAAACTTTATTTATTTTTATTTTAACATGTACAGTGAAATTCTAACACTATTAAAATTGGGCATAGTCAGAACTTGAAATTAAGGGAATCCAAATCCGAAGAAATAATGTTAACACTTCAACCAGATCAATAAATAGTATAAATAAAAGTTAATTCAAATGATTGGATTTATACGTTACTAACATGTGAGTTGAAAATTTATTATTAAAATTTTGTTGGGGAATAATATATAAGTAATTTTTGTAAATATTTGTAAAGTAATGAGATCTATCATATTTTTAGTAAGCCTTTATACTTTATTCATTTAAATTTTATTATAAAAAATGATAAATTTAAAAATAAAAAATAAATAAAAAGAAGGAGCAAAGGTCATATAAATATAACAAAATTAAAGTGATAACGTGTAATATAGGGTGTATCCATAATAAGAAACGTGAGAACATGGATTCGAAAGGTGATGTCAAATTAATGAAGAAATGTAGTAAGAGAGGACAGTAATATTGCTACAAAGGTGTACATGTTATGTGCAATTTTCTATTATTTGGCTGGGGTGATGTAGATTGGACAGTTGTCAGGACTCTCCTTACAACAATGGAACAGAATGAGGAATAAAAGTCAACAAAATACCTTTGAATAAAAGTGAGAGGGTCCCACAAAGTTTATAATTTTTTTTTTAAAGTAAAGTTAAAAAGTTTGAGAGATCGACCATAACACCGCGCCTACACCCTTCATTAAGTTAGTCCCCTCTGTCGGATCATTTTATTTCAAGTATGAATATATAATATTTTTCTTCTAATATTCTCCCATCTCATTTTTTACCAGTTACATTAAAATCATTATTTAAATAACTATCAAATATATAAATTCCTCTTCTCTTAAACGGACACTTTAATAAATAATTTTAAATATATAATTATGTTAAAGGTTTGAAACATAAAATTTATCGTCTATAATAATTTTATTTAATTTAAAAAAAATTCTTTTACAAAAAATACATATAATCTTCTATTAAAAAAACTGATATTACGTATTTATGAATAAGATAAGGCTATTTTTAGTTACTAAAATATAAGTGTTTAATTCTCATCATTTATGGAAATATATTATATATAATTATTACTTTCATAAATGATAAGATTAAAATAAGACAAATTAACTTTTTGTGAGTGAAATATTTTATCTCTAACACATTTTTACAATTAAAGTACTAGTATAATTTAGAGTCAATGAAAGAGGAAGGAAGGGAGATGGTGGAAAAAAGGAAAGATTTATGATCTTTACTCTTGTTTGACCAGAAGGTGGATTCACATTTTTGCAAACCTTTTAAATTTCGAAGAAAGAGGGTTCGAATATTGTTTCACACATAAATAAAATAAATTTATTATTTTAATATTTTAGTAAAGATATTTATATTATTATATATATAATTTTTATACAACCAAATAAAAAAAGAAAAATTTAACTTTTTTTTTCTTATTATACAACTTACAAAATTATGTTCACTTTTTTTTACTTATTTTTCTTTATTTTTGTTTTCTTTTTATTTTCTTCCTTAAATGAAATATAAAAAACTATTTTAATGAACTAAAACTAACAACGTATACACATGCATTGTTTGTCTGCGCTGTTTTTACATTCACAGTACATGCATAAGGGGAGATAATGTATAAGCATTCCATGGGACAGCTACTCAAATGGTAAAGAAGAAATAAATAAATGGCTAAAATGGAATAGAAATTTGGACACTATTGAGATTAAATTTACTTTAAAAAAATTAAATAATACCAATCGTCAAAAAAAAAAAAAAGAAAAAACTCATAACATTAACATTAAAATACGAGTAGTAGTAGAAGCAGATATTTTGTCTGTACTTGACAATTTTTTTCATTTTCACACCTAATTAATAATTTATTTGTTTCACTGAATGATAATCTGGGACGTTTTGGTCACGGCGTGATCTTTGTCAAAGCCATCACCACATGTTCAATAATTACGGTTAGAAATTAGAATACTGGGAAAGGGACTTTTCAATGAGTTTGATGGAAAGGAGACAGAGACAAAATTTAATAGTAAATAGTTTCTATATTAACGCTGTAATTTTTATATTATTATTTAATAATATATTATTATATATAATAAGTTTATTAATTTTGTAATAATTATTTTAAAAATAATTTTAATGAATTAATAATAAATTTCTTTATATTAACCGTACATAAAAATTAAATTTAATAATAAATATGATAAATAATATAATGAGAAAGAAAAAAAAGAAAAGAAAAGGTGAACAACCACCCTGCCAACATTACTTAAACGTAGCCCTCCTTAAATTACGAAGAAATTTCCAAGTCACCTTCCCAACGAGTTGCAACAGAGATACACGGTTTTGTACCTTCAGTAATTAAATACTATAGGAAAGAGTCTTTAGGTCAATATTTCATCAGTTCATTCTTTTTCAATCTATGATTACTTGACTTTGACTTGGTTTTTTATTATTATTACTAACGCGACATTGACTTGGTTTTGCTTACAAACAATACTTGGTTTTGCTTACAAACAATACGCATATAAAATGTCAACAGAACTGCATTTTCTTCCGCAGTTGGCTCTAACTCTAAGATAGTCTGAATCCAAGAGGCAAGAGATAAACATTTTGAAAAATGAAGGTATAGATATGTTACGAAATGCATTCATATGTTCTTTTTATTTTATTTTATTTATTGTTTCAATATGAATCACTTTCTCTGTTTTTGTAGAGTAAATTAAGTAACTGAGCCTGGTTGATTTTGGGTGTGTTGGCAGCAAAAGATTGAGATGAAAGTGCACATGACTTGCGAGAAGTGCCGTAAGAAGGCACTGGGGGTTGCTGTTTCAGCAAACGGTTGGTGACAAAAAAAACCTGTGTTTATTTCTTTTGTTTGTTTGATACATAAGAAGTTGAAAAATGGGAATGAAGTTGATTAAATTGGGTGAATGCAGGTGTAATTTATGCGGGGATAGAGGGAGAAGAGAAAAACAAGTTGGTGGTGATCGGGAATGGTGTAGATGCTGTTAAGTTAACGAATTCTTTGAGGAAAAAGGTTGGAAAAACCGATATCATCAGCTTAGCAGAGGTCAAGGCCGATTAGAAGGCTAAAATCACGACCATTATATATACTTTTCCTTTTCATTTTGGTCTAGTTGTCGAATTTCTTTTTGGCTTTAGTTCTGAGAGGCATTGGGCATTGCTAATTAGACATTTGTAGTTCAATGAGAGATTGTAAATAAGGTTGCACAAATTGAACCATGCATTTTTTGTGTTCAAGCCTTTAACTCTATTTTCTTTAGAGTCCTTTGTCTTTAATTAATACTTTGGAGTAAACGATTTTGCAATTCGTCTCTATGGATGAGTTAAAAATAAATAAAAGCATTTGAGTATAATTTGTATTCACGATTTTATACGTCAACTAATAAAAAATCATGATACATGTAATTTTTAAATAAATTAAATTTTATAAAAATTAATAAACTTATTATATAATTAGGTATCGAATAAATGAACAAATCTTCACTCACTTCCCCATATAGATGATTATTGTAAAGAGTTTAACAATTATACACTTATAATGTAAGACAAGTTTAGCCATCATTTAATTATAAATTATTATTGATATAATTTTAAGTTAATTATTATAAAAATTAATAAATTTAACATACATTAACTTGTTTAACCTGCTAAATTGATGAACTATGTGATTCAATCTACTGGTCTTCGTCAACCAGCTAATTCAGTGGGATGTAATGCATGTTAGAATTTTTTTAAAATATTATTATTTGTATTTTTACTAATATTATATTAATGTATAATTTTTTAGTCAATATGGTTAACATTAATTAATTAATTTTAAATTTTAATATTATTTAAAATACATATTTATTAATTGTTATTATTATATTAAAATTAATTACTTTAATAAAAAAATTATATTCAAATTTAGACTAAAATATTACTGTTTTAAATCTTTTAATTAAATTTAAATTAATACTGTAAAATGAAAAAATTAATTTATTTTTAAAATTTTTAACTGAGGTGTTAACCCATCAATAAACGAAGCTGAGGTAAGGTAGGATAGTTGGCCCTTCCCCACATTTATGGGCTATATGAAGCAACAGAGCATATTAATTCTCGGCCTCGCTGGCCACACTATTATTAATTACCATAAATAAGTAATTGAGTTGGTATGTATCATGTCTACCCAATTCCACTTGTATGTGATATTACATAGAAATAGTGAAGATAGAGTATATACATGGGTTAGTCAAAGATAATTCACTGAATTTTTTATAAGTTGAATTAGATAAATTCAAATTATAAAATAGTATGAAAATCTATTATATAAGTCTATTTCTTACCAAAATCAATACTATGCTTTTAATTACAACGAATAATCAACATTTCGCACCTATTAAAAATCATAATGAGCCTTGCGTTTGCATAATTAAAGCTAACACTATAAGATATTTTAAAATTTGATATAAAATAATTAATTATAAAATTTTAAAATAAATAATTATTTTGTAACTTATTTCTAGTAAAAATAATTAATTACAAAATTACTATAATATTGGTAATAACATGAAACACGTAGCAAATTAGTTAATAAAATAATTTTAGTTAATTTGTAGTAATTTTTTAAAATTTGTAACTATTTTCTAGCTAATTTGTTGTAATAAAAAATATAAATAAATATATTTTAAATTTTGTTAGAAAAATAATATGTTAGTTAATTAATAATTAATTAATTATGATTTAGCTATTAATTTAAATGATAGCTAAATTTAGTAGGAAAATTTAAAAAATTTTTGTAGTGTAAGACATGTTAGCTTTCTTGATAATTAATCCAAGCAACAGCTGAATCAAAAACCAAGGATCAGCATGGATTGAATTTTAAATTTATATCCATTTAAAAAAAATAGTCTAGATTTTATCAAACCAGTTTAAAAATCAGTTTTTCGTTTAAAATTAATTGTAATTTAAAAACTAATTTTAAATTAAAAATCAATTTTAATGTCAGTTCCAAACTAAAACAATTTTTAAACTTATTTCAAACAAAAAATCCAATTTTTAAACCAATATCAAACCAAAATTGAATTTTTAATCAATTCTGAACCAAAATTTAAAATTGATTTTAAATTTTGTTTTGAACAAAAATCAGTTTTCAAATTAGTTTATAAAGAATCGATATTAATTTTTTAAAAATAGACTGAGCATGCTTTGGTCTCATATGAAATTTAGTTCTCAAAATCGTCTTTCATTTACAACTTTACACTTGAATTTGTTGGTTAGTTAGATTGACTTACAATTTGAATAAAAAAAAATAGTACTATTAAGTCAATTCCTTTTTGGTACTGAGACCAAGGCCACTCAACAAGATGAATTTTTGTCTGAAAATTATTTATGGGTATATTAATTTTTAACTTAATTTAAGATATTATAATTTTAACTCATTAAAATTTGATTAATATATAAACATTTATACTGTTCATAAATATATTTTTTGAATTTTTTATTTGAAACAGATAATTTAATGAGTAAATTTTTATTTATTTAAGAAGTATAAATGGAGAATAATTCTCTCTCTATATATATAATTTGAAAATGCTTATTGTTGAATAATTTTCATAAACATAAGGAGCCGTTGAATTTTTTATTTAAAGAATACATAAATTTATTAAATTATCTTAATCTCCTATTTTATTACTACTCTCATTTTACTTAATAATGACAAAAAAAAAAGACGAGAATTAAAAAATAATAATAATTTAAAAATAAGCATTGTGCATGCACCATAAACCACCCATGTTCTAGCTGAAGCTGTCCTGTTTCCGTATTTTTTTGTCACAACGCGTTTAATGAGCATGACCAGCGGTGCCTAATTTCTCAGAATTTATACTTTGGGTTTATTCATTTCCATTGGTAAAGTTTGCATGACAAAAAAGGACTCTGGATTCATATTCAATTTAGAACGTGGTTCGATAAAATAACCCCTCCACTTAAACAGATTTTAAATGGTCTGGAACTATGCATTTATGGACAAGTTCAAGCCAAGTCCATATTTTGCTCAGGCTTAACCAAAACTAATACCTATAATTAATCACTTTTTGATTAACCATAAATCACTATGCTAATTTCTAAACGTAATCACTAATTACAACAAACATGTGGACTTCACCACCCCATATATGCATTGTTTAATTGAAAAGATGTCTTTCTATTCAATCAATATTTCAAAATATCAATAGGTTAGCTTCCTCACCAAACTTTGTTAAAAACATCATTCCTTAGTCCTAGTCCTAGTCCTTTGCTTACACGGTTGCACACATTCTAGACACTTCCCCAACTATTCGACAATATGAATATATATAATTTCCAATTTCCAACTGTTTGATATTATTGATATGCTAATACTTGCAGAGGAAGTTTAGTTTATTATCTTCCGTTCACATTCATGCAATAAAGTTATTTCATTGACTTGACTTCACTGATCAAACAAGCATATAAAAAGGGCAGGGGATGTGCATTTTGTTCAACAAAGTGGTTCTTGACTCTGAGAAACCTACATCCAAGAATTAATTCAGCAAACATGAAGGTAATTAAATAGATACACTATTCTATTTTCTAGATATGTAAATGAAACCCTTTCTACCTTTGGTTGCTTGTATGCATATAAAATACATTCATTTCTGCATCTGGTTGTGATCACAGCAAAAGATTGTGATGAAAGTGCAAATGAATTGCTCAAAGTGCAGAACTAAAGCACTCGAGGTTGCTTCTGGAACAAACGGTTAGTAATTAATCCTTTACCACACCAACCATCATACTTCTTATTTATCATAAAATTGTTATTTATATAATATTAATTTTTTCTTGCTATTGGTTGCAGGTGTAAATTCGGTGAGCATAGAGGGGGAAAGCAAAGATCAAGTGGTGGTGATTGGAGTCGGTGTGGATGCCGTCAATTTGACGAGCTGCATGAGGAAAAAAGTAGGATATACTGATCTTGTTACTGTAGCAGAGGCTAAATAGACATCTTATACTATACTTTTAATACCTACTGTTTTAATTTCTTTTGAGTTACTTAGATCAGCGGCATCATGTTTAATTTACTTAGTTTCTGTGTGCTGAGTGAAGTTTTCATCTTCATAAGATTTCAAATAACAATATGTAAAAATAATGCAAAAACAATACCTATTATGCAATTTATTTATGTGCTCTGTTTTTAATGTTGGTTGTTGCTGTTTGTTTTTTTTTTTTTTTCATACAAATTGTTTTTAATTATAGATTATTTTATGCTTTTTATGAAGAGATGCAATCTTTAAAAGAGCCATGTAAAACGAGCCAGTTCTTTCGTGAAAGAATATGCACTTTTATAAAATAATATAGTTATTGTACGTGCA
This sequence comes from Mucuna pruriens, assembly GCA_025330945.1. Taxonomy (NCBI): domain Eukaryota; kingdom Viridiplantae; phylum Streptophyta; class Magnoliopsida; order Fabales; family Fabaceae; genus Mucuna; species Mucuna pruriens. The sequence continues at coordinate 5,851,051 of JAENHJ010000533.1, read as the reverse complement.
CTTTTTTCATGAAAAAATACACACTTTTTTAAAGAATACAATATTTCATTCTTGTCTCTTTTTATTGATGAAGACGCGTACTTTCATAAAAAAATATATCATTTTATTCATTTAAAAATTTATCACAGAAACTTAATCTCATAATACTAATACATATTTGCCTTAAGACAGTTATAATCCTTATTTGACTATGTAAATTGAATAACTTCAAAACTATTTATCTTTTGAAAAAAAATAAGAGAATTGACAATTTATATTTTGAATGAAAATAGAAAAAAAAAAAATGAAAGGATTTATGAGAATTTATTTATTTTAATTAAAATGGAAATTTGACGAGATAAAATTCAACCTCCCCCCAATAATACACCATTTCTGTTCCTTGGTATAACAAGAAATTTGAAGTCCATGGTCTTTTATATATGAAAAAAAAAATGTAGTTTTTTTTTTAAGCAAAGAAATGTAGGTTAGTTGATTGTTGTTTTACAAAATAATTTTACTTTGAAAAATCAATTCACATACTCACAACTTAAAATAATATAGTTACATGCAAGTTTTTACAATGCATTCGACATTTGAGGATGACAAATCATACAGTTAATGTTACAACTCATTGCAAAGAATGACAAATTTATATGTTGAATAATTTTATTAAAAGGAAAATTGAAAGAGAATTGTATAAATTCACTTTGTACAAGATTTAAAATAGCATAGTTACATGTAAGCCTTTACATGACGCATACAATACTTTAAGATGAAAAACTATATACAATGTTGTAGATTAGTAAGTGAATTTCAAATACAATTGAGAAATTATATTTTAAAAGAAATTATTTTATTAATCCTTAAAACACAAGACTATTCCCAACGCATATATACAAGTAATATTATTAAAAAAATTCCTTACAAGTAATTAAGCAAATAATAGTTAAAGAAATTAGAAATAAATACTTAGTATAATCAAGGAAAGTGAGTAATTTAATTCATTCTTTTATTTTGATATTTATTTTTTATTTTTATACTTTCTTATTTTTTATTTTAGTAATAATAATACAAACACTATTCACTGCAGGTATGGGAAAGGATAAACTTAACAAATTAAATATTAACTAACAACATACTAAATATTAATGAACAAATACTAAATTAAAAATAAAAAAAAAACATGATAGATCAAGAAGAATGTTTCCATATGTTTGATAATTTTATTATTTATTTATTATTTTTCATCACCGTAATTTTTTAAAAAGAAAAATGATCTGCAATTTTTTTAATGCTTAAACCGACACTAACTCCTCTTTGGTTCACTAATACTGAGAGGGCATTTAATAAATTTTTTTTTCTAATATCTAGAAATTATGATTATGAGAAATTATGAATACAAATAATCATGAATCATAGGAATAATTAAAGTTGGTTTTGTTAGTAATAAATAATTTTTACGTTTTATTTTAATATAATTTTTTTTATACATAAGTGATTGTTTCAAAATATTTTTTTAGAAAATAAATTCATTAGATAGATTTATTTTATTATAAAAATATTTTTTTTTATAAATTTAAAAATTTTAAATATGTTAATCTAATTCTTAATATTTTTATTTAATTTTAATATAAGAAAAATTTTCATTCTCTATTTTAATTTTTTTTACAGTTTTATTAAAACATTTATTGAAGGTTGTAATAATAATATTTAAAAAAATGTTAATTAATACCTTGAAAAATTTTAAAGAATTAAAAAAAATATTTAAAGTATAATATTTAATATATTAAAATTTTATTTCAATATATATTAAAAAATTAAAATAATATATTTTATAAAATAATTTTATTTTTAAAATTATATTAAATATATATAAAAAAATTTATTATTTTAAATATATTTATTTATTATATTTAATAATAAATTATTTCAAAATTTATAATTATATTAAATGAGCTAACAGATAATATCATAGGATTTTTATATTATTACAACTTTTTTCCAACTTAAAAAACTTAGATTACCATCTCCAACACTTTTTTGAAAACATAAATACAAATTATTTTTAAAAAATAATATTTTTTTATAATATTTTAAAAAAAAATAATAAACCAAATATGAAAAATGATTATTCTCAAGGTTAAATTTAAAAAAAAAACTAAAGCCCTCTGACTGTTAAATTAACCCAACAAGAGTGTCCATAAAACTCATTGGTCCAGATGATCAGATCTGATCATCTGTCAAACTTGTTCCTTCCGTGTTAATAACACCTGAAAATAACTTCATTTCTTTCCTTCAACGGAACAGTAGTAATACGGCTAATGTTGCTCTTCAACTCTTGCCTATCCTCGCTGCTTCCTGCAATATTCGTACAGCTAAAGAGAACATATAACTTCTTAATCAATTGTTTCTATATATAAGAAAATTTAAGACGAAAATGTAAATATTTTTTTTTCATTTTTAATTCATAAAATACACTATTATATTAATTAAGGTAACTATATTTTTTACGATATGAATATTCTAATTGATTTTGATATAATTATATATTGTATTTTATAAGAAAAATGTCAAGCATAGAGTGACATCTTAAAAATATTTTTCCATGAGATAAACTATTTATTTTTCTTTTTTTTATTTATAAATATATTATTTAAAATAATTATAATCAATGTAATTTTTTATGATTTGAAGATTTCAATTTATTTTTTCATCTATAAAAATCAAAGACAGTATAAAAAAATTTACAACATTCACATATCCTATTTAACTTATTGAACTAAACTTAATTAGTATTTAAATATTTAAATAGAAGATAGTATTAAAACATGCATTAGTCTAATTTAGAAGCTTGGCCTTTGTGGTAAAATAAGTTGAGGCTTAAGAGGTGGTGGTTTACCCTATGACAGATATTGGCGATTCGAATATGTTTATCTCAAATTTGTGAACTTAGTCGATACAAAGTTATATGATAGTACCTAATTTTTTCAATTCGACAGTTTGATCTATGCTATGATTTATCATTCATGGACTTTGATAAGATCATTCCATATGGCACAACCTTAAAGTTAAGGGCGAGGTTTAAACAAAGAAAGACTTATGGTAGATACCTAAGCACCGAGAGACGAGGAAGGGCAAAGTAAATGACGAAATGCTTCAGGGAGATGAAAATAAACGTAGATCCAGGAATTCTTGATTATTTTTCTATTGCAAATTTATTATTATTATATACTAATTTTTCAACTTTTCATTTTTCATATATAAATAGATATACAAGAAATGATATCTCTTATTTAAATGACCAAAAATATAGGGATATTAAATGAATGGAATTAATATATGGATGTAATATAATGAAATAGAGCCACTTTGAGACTTCCTATGAAATGAGGTATGGAGCAGAGCTACTGCGAAGAAGTTTTACAAGTTACGAAGGAAACTTTGAGCTCATATTGATCGTGGGTTGAGAACAGGAATTGAAACTTTGAGCTCATATTGATCGTGGGTTGAGAACGGGAATTGAACTATATGAAATTGAATTTTCCATTGTTCCTCAATAGCTTAGTGGTAGAGCAGTCAATTGGTAATTGATTCTATCTTTGTTCCACAAAAAAAAAATGGGGATTAAAAAATTAGGACATACTTGATTATTCCATTTCAACATCATCATGATTTTCCTACTCCAGAGGGGAAAATTTGTGGTCGATTGTGTAGGTAAGGTAAGATTCGAACCCCCACACTATAGTTCGTAGCCACGTGCTCTAATCGTCTAAGCTACAAGTCTTACCTTGTTGTCTCCACTGAATATCTATTCCCGAAGTATCCTAAAAAATGGGAACCTTTCCTCTCTCCAACCTAAGAAGATGTGAAAGTCCCTCTCTCTATAAGAACGATGCATTCTAAGGTGTAAAGTGGGAGAGAAAGGATTTCATAATTAAGATTTTGAATAAGATGACTTTTTTATTTTTTCATTCCTATTACTTTTTCATATTGAAAAAGTAATAGGAATAAGAGGTGTTAAACTTTTTATCATCTTGGCGCCAAGCTATTTTTCTACAGGACCTCCCCTATAGTATCATTACCACAGTAGAGTTTAACTACCAAGTTCAAGATGGACTGGTGTGGTTCTTCTATGCTTAGGACACCAAAATATCAAATCATGGACAAAGAAAGACATTAGATAAAGCAAACATATTGGCTAATCATTGTGAGACCCTAATTCTTGATTGGAGGAGACACCAATGACCTATACCCTTCCATCCTTTGGCTTGGATAAACATAGAAGAGAGGTAGAGTTTTTGGTTTTTTCATGTTGTCAAAGAGTTGAACAATAAAAATAGATGACGATTGCCTAATTGAATTGATCGGATCATGTAGAAATAAGGTTAAAGTTTACTGATTTTTTAGGATGCCTCAACTACATACATCATTGCACTTCAACTTGACACCTATCGTTAATTAGAAATGGCTCGTCTCGTCATGACCTTCTCTTGACTTCTATAAACTTCTTTCACTCCATCCCCGGTGGGGCAAAGAACCCATCATTATCTTGGTTGTGCTACCAGAGGCTCTGGGAAAGTCAGAATAGGAGAACACTTATCTTGGGGTGGGTTTACTACTTAGATGCTTTCAAGAGTTATTCACTACGCACTTGGCTACCTAGCATTTACCGTAGGCACGATGACTAGCACACTAGAGGTGTGTCATTCTCGGTCCTCTCAATGTTCTAGCGCACATACTGGATATGGACTAAACTGTCTCATGACGTTTTGAACCTAATGTACTACTTTAATTGGCAAACAACCAAATCCTTGGAACATACTACAACCCTAGGTGATAAAGAGCTGACATCGAGGTTCCAAACCTCCCCGTCAATGTGAGCTCTTGGGGAAGATTAGCATGTTATCTCTAAAGTAATTTTTATCCGTTGAGCGGCGACCCTTCCATTTGGTACTATTGGATCACTAAGGCCAACTTTGGTCCCTGCTCAACAAGTGGGTCTTGTAGTCAAACTCCCATATGCCTTTGCACTAAAAGGCCAATCTTCGTTTGGCTCGAGAAAACCTTTGTACACCTTTGTTACCTTGGGGGAGGCCTACATCCCATAGAAACTGTCTACCTATGACTATCCCTTGGCCTGTAGGTCCTGGCACAAAGTTATAATTCTAACTTTTTCAGAGTGGTATCTCACTTATGGCTTTGGTCCTCCGAAAGGAGGCTTTCTTTGCCCTCCGCCTAAGCTGCACAGGAAAAGCCCAAAGCCAATCCCAGGAAATAGTGAAACTTTATTGGGTCTTTCTATCCAGGTGCAGGTAGTCAGCATCTTCACAGATATGTCTACTTCATCAAGTCTCTCTTTGAGACAATGCTTAGATTGTTACCCGATAAGAAATTTTGCTACCTTAGGACTGTTATAGTTACGACTTTTATTCACTAGGGCTTCGATCATTGGCTCCCTTGTCATCAGGTCTCCAACTTCCTTGATTGTTTGGCATTGGACAAGCATTAGCCTCCATACATGATCTTATGACTTTGTGGAAACCTGTGTTTTGGTAAAGAGTCGCCCGAGCCTAGTCACTACGACCCCCTTTGTGAGGGGGCACCCTTTCTTCCGAAGTTATAAGACTATTTTGCCGAGTTACTTAAAGAGAGTTGTCTCGCGCCTCTAGGTATTCCCTAGCTACCCACCTGTGTTGGTTTCAGGTACATGTAACCATTTGTTGAAGGTTGTTTGAGCTTTTCCTAGAAGTATGACATGGATTACTTTAGTGTTGTAGTGCCTGGTACTCGAACATTGGCTCAAGACATTTTCTCTACCCCATATTACCTTGAAAAAGAAAGGGTACCTTGTGTCCTTGAATCGATAACCATCTTTTGGCTAACCTAGCCTTCTTCGTCTCTCGAGGCCAATAGAGGATAGTACAAGACTATTTTCTTATTGTCCATCAACTACGCCTTTCAACTTGATCTTAAGCCTTGACTCACCCTCAGTGGATGAACCTTGCGAAGGAACCCTTTGGTTTTCGAGGCATTGGATTCTCACCAATGTTTGCATTACTTGAGTTGACATTCTCACTTTCACTTTGTCCACCACTGCTTGCATGGTCCTTCCTTCTAAGGCAGAACACTCCCCTACCAATTCATTTTTACATCCCACAACTTCGGCAACTCGCTTAGCCTTGTTCATCTTCAGCACAAGAGTGCTCGATCAGTGAGCTATTATGCACTCTTTCAAGTGTGACTGCTTCTAGGCAAACCTCTTAATTGTCTCTACAACTCTACCTTATTTATCACTAAGTGATCATTTAGTAGCCTTAGTTGGTGATTTGTGCTGTTTTCATTTTGACAATAAAGTTTATCCCTTATCATGTTATTGGTCAACCTTAATCCTTGTTATTTTGAGGTCATATCTAGTACTCAAAGTTTGCCTCGATTTGGTATCGCTCTCGCAGCTTGCATTGTAAAAGTGTTTTACCCCTAAATGTCTAGTCAATTGCTACGCCTCAACGCATTTCAGGGAGAACCAACTAGCTCTAGATTCAAGTGACATTTCACCCTTAACCACAACTCATTCGCTGATTCTTTAACATTAGTTGGTTTGGACCTCCACTTAGTTTCACCCAAGCTTCATCCTAGTTATAGATAGATCAACCAAATTTGAGTCCATATGCAATGACATTTGCCTTATGAAGACTTGCTTTCGCTATGGCTTTGGTGGTTTCCTTTAACCAATCCACTGCCTATGAGTCGCTGACTCATTCTTCAATAGGGATGCGATAAGAGTCTTGGGCTAGGTTCCTCCCATTGCTTGAGAGCTTACAATTGTCAGATTTAGAGAGAAATAGACTCAAATATGTGTCTCCTTTCATTGGAAAGTTCTCATATAAATATTATTTAATTACAAGATATCGAGTTAATTTGCAGTCCACTAAATTAGGTAAATTATCAATACACTAAATTAGCTAAACTCTCAACCCACTAAATTAGATAAATTGTCATATATATATATACACACGTGACCGTCAATCCTAATTAAGAGAATAATAATTACAAATAATTGTAATTACATTGACATCCCCCTCAAATTGATACTGGTAAATCAACGAGTATCAATTTGCCAAGTAGAAAATTGTGTTGCTGACATGTCAAACTTTTAATGAAAATATAAGGCGGTAGACTGATGACTCTACGATCATAAGCTTCTCAGATTGAGTGATAATCAACTTCGATGTGTTTTGTTTGTTCATGATAAACTAGATTTGTTGCAATTTGTATAGCACTATTGTTGTCAGCATGTAACCGAGTTGCCATCAACATGATCCACAAATCTTTTCATTTGACAAATATCTAAAATTTGAATGCCTCAGTTGAGTAGTTTTTGTCATTAAGTTGAACAAATAAGACATCATACTTTTTAGCATACATGAGGTAGGGAAAAAGTCAAATAAAAGGAGAGAGTAATATAGGTTTGGGAAGTGAAACAAGATCATGAAACTTGGATAAGTCGAAAAGAAAAAAAAAAAACAAACGAGATTCTGGATCATAACCTAGAATGATATCATGTCAATATAATTATATATGACAATTTAGCTAATTCAGTGGGTTGTCGGTTTACCTAATTTAGTGGACTAAAAATCAGTTTGATATCTTGTAATTATTATTTTCTTAATTAGGATTAACTATCAGGTAAATGTATATATGAAGTTTAGCTAATTTAGTGGGTTGAAGTTTCCCTAATTTAGTGGGCTGCAAATCAACTTGATATCAGAGGAGACACAATTTTGAGTATAATTCTCTCTAAATCTAATATGATATCAGAGCCTATAACCCATATTAGTTAGTCGTCTATTCTAATAGACATCTTGGTCATTGCCTATTCTGGCAGACATCTATGGAGGGAGGGTATTGTAAAGTCTTACATTGCATGCCTCAATTCTTGATGTGCAGTTTATATATTTATTGGACAACTTCATTTATTGTCAATTGGTTTTAAGCTTAGATCTGAAATGATATCAGAGCCTATAATTCATCTTAGTTAATCGCCGATTCTAGCAGGCATTTGTGGAGGGAAGGTGTTGGAAGTCCCACATTGCCTACCTTAATTGTTGAGATGCAACTTACATTCTTGTTTAAGATGTTTCGACTCAGTATCAGAAAATTTACTACATTCCCGAGTCCTATTCAACCTACTAAATTAGACTTAACTAATATTTATATATTTAAATTGATAATATACAGATATATATTCTTATTAGAATTTATAGCAAATTTAATTTAAAAAATTTCATTTAATTTGAGTTGATACATGTATCATTAATTACCATTTATTAATATTTTATCATACCAATTTGATATCTTATAGTTTGATTGACTAGTATGAACCATGTAATTTGTATTTTATAATTATATAAAAAATATCATCCACGTTTTCATGAAACAAAAAAACTATCCGATTAACTCTGTATAAATAGAATGTATCGACAAAAAAATAAATGAGTTACATAGTTGATTCTTTTTCTTTATCTCTCTTTTTCCGCTGCTCCTATGACTCCTGCCTCTCCCTCCCTACACTTTGTACATCATGTAATGTTCTTTCGTTGAGTCTCTCCTAACTCGATGTTGGTGATGTTGTCTCTCCTAACTCCATTTTATTACCAGCTTTTATCATTGAGAATATTGCAGTTGAATTCTTCTTAATCCCATGGTTCTTTATGAATTATCAGGATTTGAGAGGAGCTTGGTGGTGGCTGGGGTCATGTGACCCTCGATCTTCTGTTATTTTTTCAGAGGGAAAGTTGGAATGCAAAATCATTTTACTCTTACACTACTTTAATTTGTCATACTAATTAAGTGTCTTATTGACTTAAATGTTAGGTTTCTGTACATTTCTGTAATGCTGTGCTAGTATTTTGGGACAAATAAGATGTCAGTTAGAGAATATATTGAAGATGATACAACCCAATGATTGTAAAAATTATTGATTCTCTAAACAGTGAATTGAATTGAATTTCATTCTTGAGCTACAGAATGGCCACCAAGACTTGAATTGGGGAGGGTTGTTGGATGGGACTTAGTTACAATAGAAAAGTTTAAAAAAAAAAAAATTCTTTAGAAAAGATTGATAGAGAGAATTATATAGGGACATACAGGAAGAGAGACGAAGTTAGTTTAAAAAGGGGCCCAGAGTTGATGTGTTAAATTGTGGATCTAAAAAATTGATTTAAAAAAAACTAAAAAACTAAAATATTATATATATATATATATATTTTTTTTTTTCTTTTTTTAATTAACTTTTAACTTACCAACATTGTTAAAAGGTCTCAACCATTTCATATATTTTAGTAATTTTTTTTCTGCTGTCTGTAAACAATAAAAAAAAATAAATGTAGAAAAAAATATTGGATATTGCATTGCTAGTATAAAATAGAAGGTCACATAATATATTATAATTTTAGTAAGATAGTAAGTAATAAAAGATCACCACTAATAAATTTCATATGTTGGTTATTAAGATAACAAATATGTAATATAATAAAATATATATTTATAAAAAGGAGTCTTATAACGAGGAATTAATAATATAATTTCATTATATTCTATAAAATAATTACACTCTCGTATAAAATTGCATAAATCAAAATAGAGCATACGTGTCTTTCATTAATATTCTCCATCTCAAAAATTGCCAAACATTGATAACATTTTCTCAATTAGTGAGCCCATGCGCCTAGCCCGTAAGTTTCACATATTTGTTGAATTTGTACGCATGTTTTTGGAAGAAAATTATTGAGAAAAGAAACTAAAAAAATGAAATCATGGAAAAATGGATAGAAATTAGTATGAATTTAGTTTTTATCCTTTTTTGAGGACGTTCAAAACGCTAGTGGTGGCATCCTACGCCTTGTTGAAAGAAGCAGGATTTTCATCAGAAGATCCAGCGTCTAATGCTAGGAACGAGCTTCAATGTGAAATCATGCCGATTGCACTAATGTACAACGTTGGAATTTCGAAATGCACTAAAGAATCAACACTCTGTTTAACCCTAGCTTATGTGAATGGAATTGTCACTCCAAATTGAAAATGTTGTGATCAACATCAGATTGCTGGGTTTTTCTACGTATCTTTTTTATCTTAGCATTGGAAACGCAGTGCCAGTGTCCAACGCTGGCTGACGAAAATATCTGTTCCTGAAACAAATTTTGATGGCTCGTATAAAAGTTAAATTGTATACATTATTTGGAATATATTTTTAGAAATTTTTTTTTATCCTTTTTCACTTATTTTCTCTGTGAAATTCTCCATCACTCACCACCGTTGAAGAAATAATTCTTGGAAAAGGATTTTGAAGAATCACTGAAATTGTCATCACCCATTATCATTTTTGCCTCCTATCTCAATTTTATCATGTTTTGCTAATTTTCCTGTGATTAGGGGAGGGTTAGATAACCTTATGAAAATTCTTTGTAACTTAAACTCTTATATTCAATGTAAATCATTTACAAGATTGAAGGACTATCTCTATTTTTAATGTTTTTCTATCAACTAATTATTGATGAACTTATTTTAAGTCATTTTGATAATGAAAAATCTTGTATATTTGTGTTTGAACTAAGTTTGATGGCCTTGTATCGATACAAGTCTAAAAAAATAAAATCTCTTAAAGCATGTTCTAAGATCAACTTAAAGCTAGTTTGATTTTAATGGAGTTAAAGAGATTAAAACATTATGATTAATTCCAAATTATTTTACACCTTTTTTATGAAATTTGAATTCAATGCTTGTGAATATTCTTATATACAAGTAATATAAGATGTTGTTAATTACTTTTTTAACGTTTGAAAATTAAATTTATCGATACAAATTATAAAATTCTTGACCATATTTAACTAAAAGTATAAGAATTAAAAATATATTTTTCTATTTAATTTTTTATCATAACATTCTAATTTTATCTTCCATCACAACAACTCAAGGTTATTACCTACCTAGTAATTATTTGAAAGAATTTGTATGTTGCTCTAATTCTCGTGGAAATAATATCTGCTTTGTTAATTTACTACTGTTTAAAGTATATTTAATATACTATTAGTGATAATAATATAATAACAAGAGTAGTAATAATAAAAATATCATATTTATAATTAAATTTTAATATCAATAATTCATAAATTTTAATTTAGTTTAAAAATTATTATTTATTCTTTGTTTTTTCATTATAAGTTTTTTTTTTAATTTGAAACGCCTCCTTGTAAGCGTTATTAAAAAAAAAAATCCTCTTTCTTTATTTAAGGCTTCTTTTGATTATGTGGTGTCCTTTCCTCATCTTCTTACAAAGAATGGATAAGTCCAAGCAGCATTATGATTGTTTATCCTGTGCTTATGCAAACTATTTTATCTTCTTAACAAGTGGTATAAAGGCTATTTGGTCATCTTGGGATAAAACCTTTTAAAAGCTTGGATTGGATAAATCTAAGTAATGCAGAATCATCATTTATTTTATCCTGTGATTATGCAAACTATTTGGTATTGTTTCCTTTATCAAGCAAGTGGTATAACAACTCTTCTTTTACTAATTTGTTTTCTCCCTTTCCCGATCAGTTAAGTGTGACTGCCGCTTCAAATAGTAACATATAAGCAGAAAATTGCATTACTTCATTTTCTGAAATGACACTAGTGGACCCCATTAATTTCCTTACTTGCTGATCTTGTTTTCAACACCAGCTGATAACGAGTCCTTTCACTTCCCTTTTGCGTTTCAAATTTCAAATTTCAGCCTATGCTACATGTCTACATCCCAATACCATCATGATTTTTTTAATAAGAAATTAATTTATCAAAATATTAAAATTCATTTAAAAAAATTATATCTCTTTAATCTCAATAAATACAAATTCATACATGTAAACGAAAAATCTGAAAATCAAACTCTTAATCTCATGTTTGATGTGACTTAATGGAAACTTATCTTATCTCCTTTGCAATGAAAAACCACTCGTGTTTCAACTTCTTGTAATTAATTTATTATAATCAGAGATTTGACAAATCAATCCTGAATATCATGGATAAATTTAGTTTATTGCAAAGCATGATTGGTTCTAACTTGACTTGATAAAAAAAATCTTTGAAAACACATAGTATTACATTTATATTATATAAGACATGTCTAGTTCGATTAAATCAGGTTTTTAATGCATATATGAGCCTTCTCTTTTCCCCTAGATCGACCATGAAGAAGGGTGTATTAGTTTTTAAACACAGATCATGCATGGTTTTAAATCTTGGCTGTGGATGCAGCTTGATGCATGCAGTAATTGCGGACCACAATCCTTGTACAGAAAAGAGTTGCAAAGGTATCTGTAGCAAGTTTGTTTTCAAAAGTATTTACTTCAAGATGTAACTATACTGTAAAAGCTTAAGTATATTAAATGGAAACATATAAATGATACATTTTATAGTAAATATTCTGATTCTATGTCATGAACTAACTGTGTCAAAAAGTTGAAATTATTAAGTGAAAGGACATAAACGAACTTAGGTCTTGAATTATGATTTTAAGGGTCTAAAATAAGATTCTTTTTTCTACATTTTAAAACAGTGGTGTCCATTATTGTGATTAATTAGTAGGCAATGATTTCCCCTGGAAATTTAAGAATTTGGTTGTTGGAATGATGTGCAACCGTCTTTCTGGTAATTGTCCAAAGAAGATTGGATTTCTGGGGCCATAGATATCTGTATGATTATTGAATCTATGGAAAAAATTGCAGAGTCCTAGGTGCAATGTTGATGCAAAAGCAGCCAGGAAGTGATAGGCATGTGCCACTATGGCTTTAACCTCTCTTTCTCTCCACTCTTTTTTTGTGGCAGACATAACTATTCAATATTAAGTGTTAAATAAGTTATTAATAAAGATCAACTTAATTAATAAAAGTAGTTTAATGGAAATTATCAAACTCATATTTAACAAGATGTGAGGTCAAGTCTAACTATGAATATATAAAATTTGTTGATAGATAATTTGTCACTATTTTTATAAGTACTTGTAAGTAAAGAGACATACCTAAATCTTAGTGAACTTTTGATACCCATCTTATTTAAAAAAAAAAAAAAGTATTGAATAAGCTTTCTATGTTCTATACCAAGCCAGCCCAATTGATGTTTGGATTCCCTCAAAGTGGTAAGAAAGCTATAAAGATGAGAGGGAGGATAAGGTGTCTCCGAATGAGGAATCATCCATAGCATTTTGTGAATGAAGAATTTCCCATGATCTTGCTTTACCGTGCTGACTTTTGTTAAAGAACTCTAAAATGCTAGCAAATACTTTTTCTTTTTCAGCCTTTTTGTGTTGGTTGAGAATATTAGTATAGACATGTTTACTTAAAGAATTCTTCAAAAAGCTTGCAAAGTGGTCTCGAATATATAATAAAACGTACACTGAACCACCCCTTGATCATTCCCCACACGTAGGAAGGGCAATCTGTTTATTCCTTAAGTCTATAAGGATATACCATTTTTCCACACCATTTTACAATGAAAATTTGGCTTGCAGAAGAGGAAATAAGAACTGAAAATTATGATATGCAAGACATTGATCAATGTGAATGCAATCACGTTAAAGTAAAACAAGTAAGGGAGATAAAAAAAACCTCTCCCTTTCGCATATTCGGTTAATATTTTGAATCAAATATGTAATAGTTGTTTGAAGATTATGCTAAATAAAGTCTTTACGTTTGCTAATTACACCATGATACTTTAAGGATGATTATATTACATGCATCACAAATTATAAACTTGTTAAAATATATTTATTTGATTTTTCTAGTGATTAGGATGTCTTGATGTTTTTAATAAATTATTCGCTTTATAAAAGTTAAATTTGAAATAAAAATAAGCATCAAGAATACTAATTTTATATGAGAGACTTTATTTAGCATAATCTTCAAACAACTATTACATATTTGATTCAAAATATTAACCGAATATGCGAAAGGGAGAGGTTTTTTTTATCTCCCTTACTTGTTTTACTTTAACGTGATTGCATTCACATTGATCAATGTCTTGCATATCATAATTTTCAGTTCTTATTTCCTCTTCTGCAAGCCAAATTTTCATTGTAAAATGGTGTGGAAAAATGGTATATCCTTATAGACTTGAGGAATAAACCATTGCTCTTACACCATGCTTGGAGTAAAATGGATTGGATGAGATTTTTTTTTTTTGGTTCAATTTTTAAAAGAGAACAAGAAAAAAAAAATTCTCATTTAAATTTTTCTCTATTTCAATATTAGGAGATTGGAGAAGAGAGGAGAGAACTTAAAATATTTCAAATGTACTTAAAATATTTTTACTTATATTTTTGAAATTTAAAATTATAAACATAAAAATAAATAAAATTTTAATTTTTTTCTCCTTTGTAAATCAAACAAAAAATATATATACTTTTCATCCTCTCCCTCCTCTTAATAAATAAAGATGTCTAATAAAAAAAATCTTTTAATTTTTCTTTTTTTATATAGAATGATTCAAACTCATTTTATTTCAAAATATGAGTTTAATCTTTACTAACTTGAGTAACTTGTAAAATTAATTACATTACAATTTAAAAACCCTGCGATTAAATTACGTTGGAATTAAATCCTTTCGTGTTCTGAGGAATGCAACCGATGCATGTGCTTCATTAGAATGGGTGCTACGAATGTATACCAACTTTGCATTTTGGATGGTTCACTAGCTAGAGTTCGTCATGTTTTGATTCCATGTTAATATAATTTTTTCTTGACTCAATATCCAAAAGAGGAAAGAAAGAAAGAAAGAAAACCCTACCACAAACGTGATTATGAAGTTATTACGAAGGCATTACATTGCATTGCACTCACCAATTTTTTAATTAATCAATTAATTAGAGGAACAACCAATGATTTGAAACCATGCTACGTTCTCCCTTTGCTAAATGACAAATGCTGGTTATACTATAATATATACTACATCACATTATTTAAATCTTTCAGGCATTAATTTCTTGCCTATAATCTATTGATTCCCATGTAAACTTACAATTATGTCCCCGCTTTTAAAATCCCTAGTTGGTGTGTCGTCGCAATCACACATCTACCGCATTTTTTGCTAAGCCCCTTCGCGTTTACACTCCACCTTTTCTCGTCTTAGGTCCAACTTTTACGGGAAAGCACGTTCTGGGTAAAAATTGTGTAATTATAAATATTTGTAATTTTTTTATATTTATTAAGAGTAAAACATGAATTTTCTGATATCAAAAGTCATTTGAAAATCTCCCAATTAAGGGCTCACTTTGATTCCCGTTGGTTCCATTTCCCCTTAAAAATGGGCTACGTGAAAAGATAGCAAATTTCTACTTCCTTATCCTTTAGCCTTAGGCTATTTATGCAACCACGTGTTGGAAGGGGATGCTTTCGTGCGGATTTGGATTCTTTAGAATAAGAATGTGTATAAAGTCAGAAAATCAAAATTTTAATTTAAATATTATATTTCATAAACTTAATACATTACTTGAAAATACGACGAGCTGAATTAAGGCTTAATATGTTAACAGACCTTTAAAACTTAAGGTAGCTTGCATACAGGACCAAACAAATTAAGCCTCAAATACGATCTACAAATTGCTAGTTATGATAATCTTATTGTTGTAGTTTCTGCTCAGTTACAATTGAAAAAATAGCGTCAATGAACCAATGAGTAAGTTTATACTTCATATTCATAATATTACGTAATTATAATTAGAGAAAAAGAGTTGATTCGTGTCTTTGTAATTTTATAAATTGAAAACTAAATAAAAAAAAGGAGAAAAAAAGTGACATAATAAAAAAGAAAATTACATGAGTTATTGAAGTTAAGACGTGAGTAACACAAGTGTCAAAATAGGTAGAACCCAAACCGAAATATTTTTTATATGTTACTAGGGGAAATGAGGCACCTCATGTCTTTGTGTTTTTTTAAAATAAAAATAAAATAAAAATGAAGAACTATTATTATAAATTAAAAAGAATAATTAAAATATACATTCATGTATAATAATGAATTATAAAATTATTTAAATTTATTTCCTTACTCTTTTATTAAATAATACACATAAATAATCCATTTAAAATTATAAAAATATCATTTCAATTTATAAAAGTATCAAACTACACTTATTTTAATCTTTGTCACTAATGTTATATTTAGTAAAGTGAAAAGAAAGAGAGTACAGTAGAAAGAAACAGTAAATAGAGACATTGATAAGAAATAAAGTGAAATATAAATTGTTTAAGAAGAAAGAAATATAAAAGAAGAAAAATGTAATATTAAATAAATTACCTATTTATCATTTTATTATTATTATATATATAATAATACATATTAAATATTTTTTATTAAGAAATATTTGTATATATTAAATATATAATAAATTACATATAAACGTAATCAATTATATATATACATATATATATATATAATCGATTATATTTATGCAACATTTTGTTTAATATATATAATCAATTAAATTTTATTTTTAATCGATTTAAATTTGGTCAATGGAACATAATTATATGAAAATATAATTTAAAATATTTTTTTTTTATTTTTTTATTTGATTAATTAATTAGATGAGACTTACATTTCTCTCTTTCTTATTTCTACTCAACTGAATTATAATTTCTATTTCTTTCTTTTCTTTCCTTTCTATTTCTACTTTATCATACAAAGCACATAAGTAATTTGAATCTTTAAAATAATAAATATAAAGCTTAAATTATTAGTATTTTCAAATATAAAAACAATTCTTTTATAATTTAAAAAATTAAGTGAAATAATAAACTATATATTAAATATGTAAAACAATTTTACATCATTAGTATATTATTAAATACAAATTAAATTAATTGATATTTAAAATTTTAAGAAGAAATATTATTTTGTTAATAGATTATTTTTTTGAAAAAAGAAATTATGAATTTATCCTAAAAAAATAGTTTTAAGTTAATATATAATAAATTTTTAACTTTTAAAATAAATCCATATAAAAAATTTACAATGAGTATATATATATATATATATATATATATATATATTCCTCTAAAAAAGAAAGCCAAAATCTCTCTGGTGGATGCCGAATGCCGACATGAAAGAAAAAAACAAACAGATAGTAAGGGTATTGTAGTAAATTCGCAGACAACCACCTTAATAATAACCTTGGAGCTGTTAGCGATAGCAGTAGAGCACTAAGTGCAGTCTATCTTGAGCTTTACTCAAGCTAACATCAACAACAAGTGTAATGCAACAACACTAATTGATCGGTAGCTCTTGTCTTGTTTCTTCAGCCTCCAACTCCAAACACTCTTCCTGTTGCTAAGGTAAAGTGTCTCAGTTTGTGTCACACCTTGGATCAGCATTTTGAGTGGCATCACATGTTGGAGCCTAGATTCAGCGGTGTCCTCTTCCTGTGGCTTGTGTGTTGGAGTGTGGTTCCAACGGTGGAATCAGCCATAGGTGTCAACTGGGGCACCATTTCTTTCCACAGGCTTAAGCCATCAACGGTGGTTGATCTGCTGAGAGAAAACAAGATCTCAAAAGTGAAGCTCTTTGAGGCAGACTCTGATGTGCTGAAGGCTCTGATGGGGAGTGGCATTCAGGTTATGGTTGGGATCCCCAATGAGATGCTGCCCCTCTTGAGCTCCTCCCCTGCTGCTGCTGATTTGTGGGTTCGCCAGAATGTCTCTTCTTATGTGGGCAGACGGGGTGCTGATATCAGGTTCCTATCTTATTCTTTCCTATTTCAAAATCTCAACTTGTTCAACAATGTCTGAGATTTACTTTCAAGTGGTGATAATTAAAACGGGAATAGCCCAATATTTTATTTTGAGAAACAAAGAATAAGGAATGTTTTCGGTATACTATTATATTTTGCAAAGAAATAGTGGCTGTATTAACTATCAACTCCTTACTTTATAATATATGGTTATGGTTACCCTTCAATTTTTTATTTTGTAGTTAGTCTTATTCAAACGATAGTTTAATTAGTATACATTGACTCTGTATAAAATTTTTAGAAAAATGGTTGATTTTTGTAATAATTATTTTTAAAAGTCTAAGATGATTTTCAATGGTCAATAGTTCATTATATCAAAATTAAACTCTTATAAAAAAAAGTCTTGTCTTTTGTCATCGAGGGTGGTAGTGTATACCCCATTTTGGGATGTATCTGGCAAGATTAGACATCTACAGTGGTGTCCAATAGCGATTCACCCAATAAATTTAATAATAATTATTATGATAGATTCTAATGAGTTTGAGCTTAACTCATCTTGCTAATAGGAAGATGGAGATAGAAAGAAAAAAGAAAAGGTAGAAAGAAAGTAACAAATATGATAATCGGTAAATGATATGATAGAAAAGGAAGAGGGATATTTGAAGAAAATGGGGGTAAAAAGGGAGATGAAAGAAAAAGTGAGTGTATGTTTATTACTACTCTTCTTTGGTCACTGCCTCCATGCCAATACATGGATTTCTACTAGCTTTTCAACCTTTGTACCCTGTATTACAGGTATGTTGCCGTTGGGAATGAGCCTTTCCTTTCAAGTTATAATGGTCAATTTCAGAACTTGGTCATGCCTGCAATTCTCAATATACAACAATCTTTAGTCAAAGCAAATCTTGCTGGTTATGTAAAACTGGTTGTCCCTTGCAATGCAGATGCTTATCAGTCCTCAGCACTTCCTTCCCAAGGGGCATTCCGGACTGAACTGACCCAAATTATGACTCAACTGGTTCAGTTCCTCAACTCAAATGGTTCCCCATTTGTTGTTAACATCTACCCCTTTCTTAGCCTTTATGACAATGGAGATTTCCCCCAAGAGTATGCATTCTTCGAGGGAACTACTCACGCTGTCCAAGATGGCTCCAATGTTTATACCAATGCATTTGATGGAAACTATGACACTTTGGTTGCAGCCCTTATCAAACTTGGATATGGTCAGATGCCTATTGTTATTGGAGAAATTGGTTGGCCCTCAGATGGGGCCATTGGTGCAAATATCACTGCTGCAAAGGTTTTCAACCAAGGCTTGATCAATCACATTGCAAGTAACAAAGGGACTCCCCTGAGGCCAAATGCTCCACCCATGGATGTTTATCTTTTCAGTCTACTTGATGAAGGAGCCAAGAGCACGCTTCCTGGGAACTTTGAAAGACACTGGGGGATATTCTCTTTTGATGGGCAAGCTAAGTATCCATTAAACCTTTTACTTGGAAACAAGGAGCTGAAAAATGCAAGGAATGTTGAGTATCTTCCATCTAGATGGTGTGTGGCCAACCCCTCCAGTGATTTAACCAATGTAGTAAACCACATGAAACTAGCCTGTAGTGTTGCAGACTGCACTACCCTTAACTATGGGGGCTCATGTAATGAAATTGGTGAGAAGGGTAATATATCATATGCTTTTAACAGTTACTATCAGCTACAAATGCAAGATTCGAGAAGCTGCGAGTTTGATGGGCTTGGTATGGTTACTTTCCTAGATCCTTCAGTTGGTGATTGTCGTTTTCTTGTAGGCGTTACAGATAAAGGCTCAGATTCATCTACGTCTCAAACAACATATCAATGGTGGATTCTAGTGTTACTTCTGATTTTACATGGGACTTTTTTGCTTTCAATGTAACTTAGGTTTCACAAGTGGGTTTTTCATGCTCCCCTCTTCTTAGACTGTTAGAACTAGAATAGCTGATATACTATTTAACCTAAGAAATATTCAAAAGGTTCATGGTTGTATTGTAGCCCAGCATATTATTAAGTCATTGTATCATATCAGAGACGGTATAAACACTATCACTGTGTATTGAATGTTACACATATTTATTTTATATTTGTTCTGGTGATGCCTTTTTAATTAATTGAATGAATCAGAATATAATTTTTTAACCCACTCCCGCTGGAAGGAGAGGAGGATGCATTACAGTTTGTTTTTCTAGCAGAAGCACTGAATTCATATCTTATTGGGATTCAGTTTCTATCTATCATTAATTTTAAATATGATACGTTTATAAGATATTTTAGTTCAATCTAGGGATGGATAAGCCTTTATTTTTTCACAGTATAAAGCAAGTAGTGTACTTTTTTTTTTCCGATTAAAAGTGGTAGAACTGAAAGATACTTTCAATATTATTGAGAGCAGGTGCTAATAGCATGATGGAGCTTGTCAATAGAGACTCAGCTCATTTAAAAGATTATTGTATAGATCCGAACTGCAAACAGTTATATCCAATTACAACTATTTAACTAGTCTATAACTTGTTACATGAAACAAGTCTATAACACATAGGAAGAGACCATAAGATCGTAAGTGGTCTTTGAGAATTCCTTGGATGGTTGATGGGGTCTGCAAATGATTTCTGAATTGAAATTTCTTGGAGATAGCATACACAGAGAAAAAACTTGGATTACATTAACTTATATATCAACAACACTTCAAACTTCTACGTAGGGCACGCACATATTCGAACTTTTGGATTCTGAATAATTATTTAGCATTACATTATTTATGCATCTGGGTGGTGAAGAGAAACATATATAAGACTGTAGAACTTATATGAGGTCATCTTCAACCTTGTGATGCTTAAGAACAACATCCATCTCCACAACATACTTTCCCACATTGGATCATTGGCTTCCATATGAACCAGCAACACCTACAACCTTCAAAGAAAAAATGTCATAACAGTTACTTTTAGCTTCTTTGAATCTTGGATGGTGGTATTATAAATTGGTTATAAGAACGAGTGCAAAAGCACAAGTTCATATTGATTTTACCTTGAGGATAATAAACCATATGCTTAGAAGTTGGGGGGTGAACCTTTGTGTTATCAGCATTAGCAGAAACGACTATGAATGCCACCAGTAAGATCCATGAAACAGCAATGATCAAAGCTGCTTTTCTCACCATCTTCTCTACCTTGCCTATTTCTTCCATTCTTTTTGCAAGCCTATTTATAGCAAATTCACTTTGGACAGTACTTGGAGCAAAACGCGGTGGAATTCTACAACTTGTCTCTTGATATTTAACTAGTGATGCATATCTCTTACTTGAATGTGGGCACTATTTGTCTTGTGTAGTCCTCATCTTTTATGCTCGCCAAGTTTGACTATCCCCATATCTCAACACAACTTCCTAGCTCAAAACCCTTTATTGCTGATTCAATTTTTGTATTTGCATGGCTTATTCAGTGTATAGACATAGCTAATATAATGTGACAATCCCTGCTTTCTTCCATGATCAAGCAATCCGATTGGCGCCCCCTGTTTTTGCATAAGCTAAAAGCTTGTATATTTCACAATGAATCAGTTTATATAAACCACTTATAAGAGAAAATAAATTCTTATACGAGCGAGCTATCAGTCCCTTAAATAGTTCTTCATTACTAATCAATTAGTTTCTAACTTTCTGTCAGCATATTCTTGACAGCCAAAAATAAATAAATACTTATAAGTTCATTTTTTTTTAAGTTTTCTCATCTAACATTTTCGTAAGATAAAATATATAAGTTGATTTTTTATTTAAGAAAGAAATATTATTTATTTTATCTTCTTAATTGCTTTAATTTTCATTGTCCTGTAATTATTAAAAGGAGAAGTTTTAGCAAATAGACTAAAAATGTATTCCATTCTCAACTATTTCTATGATCTTCCACTCCTACTCCCTCGAACCAAGTGGTATAATTGTGAACATTGTGTTATAGCGAAAGGATAACTTTGATATGAACAACACAGACATAACCTCTGGCAATCTCACACCGATGATAGTGTTTTAGATTGGGCCATGATCACTATCCGAGATAAGTAACCAATGGGCCACCTTTTTATTGTACTATTATTTTCAACTGCCCTTACCGTTCGTCGTGGCTAAGTAGCAAAATTTGCCAACCATCGTAAGGAAGTGAAGCAATTAATTTCAAAGATAAATGATCAAATTATATATGAACTTGTGTATATTGTTGGGAGATAAACATAAGATTGGAATTTGAAATTTCTTTATTTAGGCCAACGTCGAACAACATGTTCTTACAAATAAATAGATAAAAAAAATAAACAAAAACATATAACAGCAAATGGAAAAACTCGTTGCTTAGTTCTTTCTAATTTTTCTTCTTCCACATTAAGGCTCTCTATCCCATTTAGATCGAGGAAGTGAGATAGAAGAAATAAATTAAAATAGAATAAAATAAAACAAGAATTTCATCGTCTCATTATTTAAATATAAAATTTAATGGTTATGATATAAAATAATTTTATAAATTTATCCAATCACAGATAATTGTGGATATAATTTTTAAGATGATGTAAAAGTTTACAAACTTATAATATAGTAATTTGTGATTAAATATCAGTATATTATACTATCAATATATAATGTATTTTCTTTTAATGAAATAAAATTAACTATTCTTTTTTAATTTAGGGGAAGAAAATGAAAGAAAACAATGAAATAGATTCTACTGGTTTTATCGATCCAAATAATGAAATATAATGTGACCATATTCCATTTCCCTCCATTCCATCCTCTTTCACTAATCCAAACACAAATATTTTTCCTAGCTGGGTTCATGAGTTAAATAAAAGAGACTACTCTAATTCCAATTTTACGGGGAAGAAAAGGTTTTCAAAATGACATTGTTGTTCCAAATAAAACCCAACACATACTATTCCCATCAGTTATTACAAGTGCTAGATGTTTGGACCTTGAACTTGTAAGTACTAGCTTCCCCAATGGCGAAAGCTGCATCAGATAATTTTCCATGGGCTCTCTTGTTGTCATAACCAGGATAGTCATTCTTGAAGAATGGCACAACTTCTTGCAAGACCAGCCCTCTCTTTTCTGCCTTCTGTACCAGATCCCATTTGTTGTATGGATCACCCTCTTTGTGTGTTACATGAATCTCCCCACCCTCTTTCTTTACTAGAGCTTTAGCATTTGCTAAAAAACCCTTCAGCAACCTTTTGTTCAATCTGCAGTAACCATGCACTGGCTCAATAGATGAAGAATAAATCCTACTTAGGATTTGTGTTGATAAGTTTTTCCATAAGCACTTATAAGAAAATAAAATAAAATAAATTTTTTCATAAATTATAATTAACTTATACATAATTTAAAAATCAATTTTTAGATAAATTAATATGAAAGAACTTCTACAAATTAGTTTATGTATAAACTAATTTTAATTTATTGAGAAATTTATTTCATTTTTCTTTCTTATTCTTTTTTTCTATAAGTATTTTTAAAGAAATTTATCTAAATAAGTTTTTTAAAACAAACTAAAACGTTTGCATGTCTCCATAGTCCATCAAAACAAGAATGCATGTATCACTAAATTCTCATTTGTCATCTTAAATGTATCAAAATTAAGCACAACTACATGATGATCAAGATCGAGTATCAGTTCCTAAACCCAAAAGTCATTGCTGAAAGGAAAATCCAAGTGCTCACTTGGTTGAGTAAGTGTAAACTATGAAGGTACTATATAGAGGATAAAGTGAAAATGAGTTTCAACAAAAGCTACTACTGGCCAGAGTGAAAATGAGTTATTTTTCATCATACATATGTTGTTGAAACAAGCAAGTGTAAAGTAACTTTTTATTTCAAGTTTTCCACCTTCCCACTTTCTACCTACTAAATTTTGTCATCTTAACAAACCAAAATTTTAAGAGTGAATACCCTCCTTCTTGCTTACTTTATAGAGGAGCCTTGTCCAAAATTTGTGTTGCCACAGACATTTGCCTTAATTTAGGAAGTAGAAGATTTAGAAAATCAAATTATACAGTGCAAGGAATGTGTAATCACTGAAAGAGTAGTAAGATGTTTCAAATTCTCTGTCCTAGACTTTGGAACAGGGTAAATGTAGATAACTGTAAAATAAATGTAACTTCTATAAGATAGAACTTTGTATTCTACTCTTCCGCACCAGTTAAATATACAATTATATAAATAAACATTTCTCTCTTTTAGCTGTAATCTAATACCATGTTGATAAAAAAAAAAAAACTATGCTGCTTACAGTCACAGAATAAACTTGTCGATGAAGAAACCCAATTATTTAAAGCTCATAACAAGCTCATTATTAAGCCTTCAAGTATAGAAGGGAATGATCAGTAACAAAGAATAATAAGTAAAAAATGAAAAGAAAAGGCAAAAAAGTAAGAGATAAAAAAAGGGTATTGAGGAAGGAAACATAACTGGATCTGGCAGTAGCTATTCTCTGGGTATAGAAAGCCAACATGAGGGAAGTTAAAGACAATGCGATCGAACCTCTGAGTCTTGAGAAAGAAGTGCTGATTCATTTCCTTAGCATCAACACCGTGAAGGACAAGGCAACCTTTCTCTTCAAGTTCCATCACATTACTCAACCCATTACTGTACTTCTTCCCAACGTTCTCTGCCAAGACAAAAAAAACACTATAAAAAGGGTCCAAGTTTGAATTTTTCCATTTCCATGGAAAAAATATGGAAACTTGATTAATGGGGCTGACCGTGGGAATCGAGGGAAGTGGCAACGAGGTTGTGAGCAGAACCAAAAGCTCTGGCCAAACAAAGAGAAAAGGAAAAGTCACCCTCTCCGACAAAGAGTATTCTATGCCTAGACGAGTAATGCTTCTTCCATTTCTCTGCCTTTGCTGATTCTTCATCCTCTAACTCTAAGTCATCGTCGTTGTCGTCGTCATCATCATCATGGTAAGTGTGAAGATCATCGTCATCATTATCTTCTTCTTCTCTTCTAGTCATTTTGAGGAATATTGATTTGGTGGTGTAGTACTCTAGTGTGGTCTTGAAAGGACTTCCACTGCCAACACCATTGACCAATAATTGCGTTCACTTTATGACATTAACCTTTTTTTTTTTTTTTTCACTCTTTCTCTCTGTCTATGCAATACACCCTTCCAAATTCCCTGCTTTACATTGGTCTTCCACCAAACTAGTGTAAAATTCAAAATAATTTACCAAAAAAAATGTTAATCAAAACTTCTTTTTTTTATCATGTTTTCTTAATTTTTTGAAAAAATAAACTACACAACATTTATTCAATTATAAATCCATGTATATAATAAATTTATTAATTTTTATTATATCTATCTTAAAAATCATACAAATTAATATTTATAATTAAATAACTATATAAAAAAAACACTGACCATTAAACTTTTACTTTTTTTATCTCCTTTTTCTCTGTTACGTTACTTATCAACGTGTTGTTTATTCTGATTCTTTTTTCTTTTTTTTTTATATCTCGTTCTTCCATCTATGTACACCAAAAATATCTAAGATGGATGTACATTTATAACAACTCAAAGACAACAAAAATTATAAATATTTATAATTTTATAGTAATTTGAATAACAATTTTTATAAAATATTTTTAATTTATAGTAATTTGAAAAGCCACCTCCTTTTATCATGTTTTACGCCAACCTAATAATTATGCAATATTTTTATTTGACACATGTTTCATGAAGTTTTTTTATTTAATTATTTTTTTAAAATAAAGATAATATTAATTTCTTTACTCATTTTAATTAATACTTCAATTTCTTCGATTAATTAAGTATAATAGGTTTTTATAAATTGTTATTAAAATATTGTCTCATTACTTGGAATAATTTGTAATTTTTTAAAATTAAAAATTCCATTTTTATATTATAAACTCCAGTTCTTTCCTTGAAAATTATTAGTTTTTATGCATATTTGTTTTCTCAGTTATCGTTCGTGTTTTTTCCTTTTTATGAGTTTTTATGTCAAAACCTTGTTGATATTTTTTTTCTTTAATTAACTATTCAATAAAAATAGATATTTAATTTTTTTTAATCAGCTTAATCAATACTTAAGTTTCTTTAATTCACATTGAATATAACGAGACATTGTAACTTATTGCTAATATTTTTTTTTACCCAAATTGTTTTAGAAGATTACTTTCCCCTAAGTTGCTTAATTTCTTAAAGAATTTTTCAAAAAATATATTTAACCGATCTTCTCCTTGAAAGAGAAGAGAGGGAGGGGGGAGGATTAGACCATTACTTTCAAACTAAAGACCTAGAGTTAGACCCTTCCTGTAAGCCCTTATAAAAAAAATATAATAATAAATTGAATTTTATTAACGTCTACATTTTAATTTTTAAAAAGTCAGATAAAAATTTCTATAAAAATTAAGTGCACAATAAATTAAAGTTAGTTCTATAAAACTCAATTTTTTTTTTTTTTAAGTGTTGGTGGACAATTCTATCCAATCAGAACCATACTCAAATACTTAGTCATTAGTTAATGTGACCTTGTTATTTCTAGAAGGAAATATATATTGAATATCCTTGATGCAATTGCAAGTCAGATTGTAAACCGATAGACATTTTATATATATCCCAATATCAAGCTTGGGACAAGAAGAACCATTAACTAATCGAGACAGGTATCAAATACTAAATTTTAAGTTAAATAAATTATCTTACACATCCAAACATTGTTTTTGTCGTTTAATGATAGGTCACATATCGTACATTAATTGGTAAGTTAAATTATTTTGTCATCGCCATCCAAACATTTATTTTGTTATTTTAGTAGTAAATCAATTTCTCTAATTTCCTAGTTATAGTCGTTGAGATGCAGTTTTGCATTTTAAAGTTTGTCTGGGGTCTCCTAGTCGAAGTTCATTGGTTCATTAGATGCTGAGGTTGAATACTGCACTATATCCTTAATCACGTGATCACATGCATTAAACTAAAAATTCATGAAATAAGAATTGCCTCCAACCTTATCTTTTTATTGAAGAGAAAAAAAGAGTACTATCTAGTTGTATCGCCACTAGTCACATAAGTTTCAATTAACTGAAATATTCACGAACTCAAATCAAGTTTATTTGTAACAAATTGGGTTCCTATATGAAAATTCTTTCAGCACATATATTTTCTCTAGGGAACGGACAAAATATCGCCTCTTGCTGTCACCACATATAAGATCCATGATCATGTACATGCAAAATTCATCCAATTGTCATCCACAATTCTACATTAGACCTCTGTACAGCCTAGTAGGATATGACTAGAAACTAAAAACGAATATATAACACACGGATTAAAGTTTCACATCAGTGTCTGAGTAAGTTTGAAAACTGTTTCAAATGTGCAACATGTCTCCTACAACCAAACCTTCACTCTGAAGTCTGAATACATGAAAAGGCATGTGAGAAATAAACCAGAGACAAAAGAAATGTTTACTGCACCAAAGCATAAAACGAGAAAACTCACCCAAGTGCTCTTTCAATACGAGGATTTACATTGGCTGTCTAAGCTTAGCAAGCTCACTCAAAGAATCCTTAAGAACTTGTCTGTCAATGCTTCTCCTATCCTGAAATAGATACATACCATGAGATAGCATTTTGATTCATACCTAGGTCACATAATATTGGTCACCAATGTAGCTTTGGATATAATAGCCAGAAAGTAGTTGGAGAATTTCTATCTTCGAGGGGCTAAGAGAAGGGTCAAAGTCAAACTACAGACATGTTTTCCAAAATATTAAACTAAAAGCGCTACATATATATTAAGTTAAATTATCACCAAAGCTATTCGAAGATTGTTGGCCTAGAATTAAATCAATTTTGCAACTGCAGTTACTTATCCAAGGAAGACCTCCTTTTCTTAATAAACACTTGCTCATAATAGTGAAAGAACCTAATTACATAATAAAGAAAACAACCTTAACCTCCTATTAATGATTTAAATGAAAGGAACACAAAATGCACATTGCCATACCTTCAATGATGGGAGAAGAGAAAAAACTTCATCAACAGTTTCTGGGCACACATTACCAATCACACATATCTGCAGTGGGAAATGATGTCAAGAAAGCTACATAACACAAGAATAAAGGAAATCCTAATAAGATCAATACCTCACTTTCAGTGAGACCGCAAACTGCAAGAGGTCTGATATTTGAGTCAAGAGATGAACATTATGGAGAAAAAGAAGTAAGACTAAAATAAAACACATTTAAGTCATTTATCCATGTGAACAAAGTCAAAAGCCAAACACAGACAACATGCAGTCGTATAAAAACAGATGTATAAACACACCAGACCAAAAAATTAAGGATACTCAAGAATGCGTCTAATAGACTGCAGATTTGTATACTTGATACTGCTTTTGGCATACTGCAGTCCCTTTTCAAATGATCTACAACAGGAGAAAAAAAGGGTTCAGATCACTTAAATAAATCTTCTACTTTAATGATAAACCTTTAAATAATCCATGCATTCTTTTCAATAAAAAAGAAGCACAATGTCTCCCTCACATAGGGATTTTGATAGAGGAATCTCTAGATAACATGACCATCTGCTCTTGAATTCCTTGTAAAACATCTGCAGCCTCACAGTCCATTAGGCATTTGATATTTTCTGGAAGTTCTGCATGTCACCCAGAGAGAATTAATATTGTTGATATTAATAAGAGGAAAAGTAGGGCTTCATATAATGCAAATTAAGTTGATATGGTATAAATGGCTAAATCACAATGTGAGCCAACATACAAGTACAAATCAAATTAATAATACATGATTTACAAAAGTTTGCAGAAAAAACACGAGAGATAATGAAGGCAAGCACCAACGTTGATCAACTCTATGTTCTGATGAATGCAGCTCTTTTGACTGAGAACTCTTTCCACCATTTGCAACCTTGTCTCCCTTTCCTCCTTTAATAAAATCACCATAAAAGAAAAGAGTAGTCCAGTAAAAAGGAACACGACTAAGAAAGCAAGAAAATAACGAGCAATCAATTTTAAAGATTGTAATGAAGATGTGCTCAAATGCAATATCACCAAACAGATGAAGACAATAAGAACTTTGGGAATTACACTCTCACCTTTTCCACCAGATTTTAGTGAAGTAAGTGAACTACTTATTCCAGATTCAAATGGACCTATAATAAACAACCAAGCAATAATTTCAGTAAGGTGATTGCACAACTGGTTGTAAACATGATCAATAGTTTAAATGGCAACTGCATCACAAAGAAGCTCTAGTACTTGCATACTCCACTGAGAAGCAGTACAAAGATAATAGAATAATGAAGCTAACCTTCTTTAGAAAACTGAACCCTCCTTCCCTTTGCTGATTTTGTTGCACTGTCATCTTTCCCTTTTAGGGATCCTACCAAGAAAAAACAGGAAGAAAAATAAAAGAGCAGTCAAGTGCTTAAATCGCAAACTGGTTTAAAATATTGCCATCCACCCCATGTGCTACTGATTAATGGAGGCAAAATGAGCACACATGTTATGTTATCAAAACACAATCCATATCAATAATCAAAACAAACAGTAAAATTTAGCAGTTGTTTGGTTTGAGAAAACGTTTTCTGTTTTCTTAAGTTTGTATAAGAAATAATGAAAACTTTTTATTATTTTCTTCTTTCACTGTTTTCTATACAAACTTTCGAACAGAAACAAAATGAAAACAACATAAGCATTTTTGTAATTAAAAGTATAAACAGAAAATGAAGACACAAGAAGTCTTTTTTAAAACCAAGTAAACCCCAAGATAAAAAGGCACTAAACGACATATGAAGAAAAATCAAAGGATATATACCAAAAAGGTATCAACAAAAGGGGTGAGGGCATAAATACATTTCAATAAAAAAGAAAATCAGGTGCACCATCTCATATCTGACAACAGAGAAAAACCCACAATTTCCCAAGAGACTACCAGTATCAACAGCAATCCCATAGGTCAAAAGACTCAAGACTCAAAACCCAACCCTGTATTTGTGCATGGTAACCCAATACACCAGTCTAACAGAAAATTCAAACCCTAACAAGAGAAAACCAAATACCCAAAAGTTAAAAGGTTACAAAAATAAAAACTTTATATGCAGGGCAAAACAGAAAACAAGGGAGTGTCCAATCCAACACATACCCCCTTTGCTTAACAGCGAAGCGCCCTTTCCCCCTTTCTCCGACATCGCCGAAACTCGCTTCTCCCTACAAAATTTCAAGCAGAGAGCAATGCAGGTAAAACAAACAACGCAATGATCGCAGGAACATGTGTCAGTGGTAAGTTGCGAATTCGGATTTTGAAAAGAAACGAATTGTTTTAGAACACGCGTGAGATTGAGAGGAACAGAAACAGGGGTTACTCACCAAAGTGAAGTTAAGCGTCACTCACCACAGAAGAGAAAGGGACACAGGAGAGAGTGCAGAGGAAGAAGAAAATGAATTTGAGTGATAAGTGCCCAAAACAACACACCAATGTAGCTCTACTACTAAGGGTGTGTAGGTCTTTTCACTTTTGCTATTCAACTCAGTGTGGCACATTTTTTAACACTGGTTTTTTTTTATGTTTTCATGTCACATCATTTATTTTATTTTATATATTTTTTCCTTATCATTGTATATGTTCTTCTACCGTTTTATTTATAAAAAATTATTCAATAATAGTATATTAATTTTTAATTTTTTAATAATGATTTGATGTGAGGGTAATTTGATAAATAAATTGAAGTATAGATGAGAAGCAAATAAGATTTATCACCAAAATTGAAACACATGAATGAATTGTAACAAAATTATTTTAATTTAATCAATAATTTTGAATTTAGTTTTAAATATATAATTATATTAAATATTTAAAAGAATATTTTTGTAACTTATAATAAGTTTATTCAAATTAAACATAATTTTTTAAATCATTACTATTCAAAATTATCAATAATTTTGTACTTTTTAATATATATATATATATATATATATATATATATATATATATATATATATATATATATATATATGTTTATTAATTATTGTTAGTCAAATGGTTTCAACTCAAAAAAATAAATAAATTGAGTTGCCAAGAGTATGGTAGAAAAATAAAAAATAAAAAAATAGTGAATTATTTTTTTCAAAAACTAAATATAAACGTGGGATTGCTTTTTAACATAGGGTATTTGTTGAAAATTTTTAATTAATCTCTCGATGTATTAATATCTATTTAAGATATTTATTTCTTCTAACATATATTTTTCTATATACATACGATAATGAACAAAATGTTATAAATGTTACAACTTAAAAAAGTATAAAATAATTGAGAGAAATTTGAAATTGTATTAATTAGAAGATATGAAAGAATATAAATGAGTTTTTATGTACTAACAAACAAATAAAAAATAATCAATCTTTAACCAATTATCGAACAACTATATATCAAATAATCACTTAAAAGTTAAAATGTTCTCACATAACTTCTAACTTAGGGTAAACAATACATGTGTATATCAAATAAAAACAAAATACAATAAAAAACATTAAAAAATACATTGACTTAATAATACATAATAATTAAAAACATCAAAAACTTAACTTTTTAATACAGGCAAAAGCTATTAAAGCTTAACTATACTAGATAAAGTCAAATGTGGTGCTTACCCTTCAAGACGAGAAGTAAAATAAGGTATTTAACCACTCACAACAAAAGTTAAAGAGAAATTCAATGTTCAATTATCATATGAGGCAAAAATTGAAACTATAAGAACTTATTTAAGATCTTATTCAATAAATTCTTTTTATATAATAGCTTAAAATTTAATAAGTTTTTACATGTTGATATACATGTTGATAAGCGTTTATATAGTTTAAAAGTATTTGGATGTATTATCATATTAATACTTATAAAATATTATTTTATTTTAAAAATTAAAAAAAAATAAATCATAGTTAAAATTCTCAAAACTAACTAAATATATTATACTAATAATATATATATTAGTGGGTTTCAGTGAATTGGCCGAGAGCATGGTACGTAAAGTATTGTAGACTTTCTAATACTGTATTCAACTCCAATGAATTATATATATATATATATATATATATATATATATATATATATATATATATATATATATATATATATATATATATATATATATATATATATATATATATATATATATATATATATATATATATATATATATATCACAAAAATATTAAAATAAAATCACTAGTCACCATTTATTTATAACTAAAATATAAATTAAGATGTTAAAATTAAAATCATATTTTTATATGTTACTTAAAAAATTCACCACTCACTATTATAGATAAATATAAATATAAAAAATAGTTAATTGCTATAAAAATTTAACCACTACATGCTATTGTAGAAGAAAACATATAAAAAATTACTAATGACATATAAAAGAAATTACTACTATATAAAAATATAAATGTATTTAATTAAGTTATATTTTATTATGAAAAAAATAAAAAAAAATAGAAAAATTATTAACAATGAATAATTATAATTTCTTTTATATAGAAGTTAATATTTATATTAATTTTGACGAAAAACAAAAACTAAAGTATTTAATGTGAAAATTAAATAAATAAAATACACACTCTATATTTTGTTTTGCTAATATTTAAATGTAAGTCTCTTTACAAAATTCACATCCTATAAAAACAACTTATTTATAACATAAAATAAGTTGAAATAAATTGTGTATAAACTATTTTAAATGGAATCTAAAAGTAAAATATATAAAAATTTAATCATTAAAAGAAAGTCACAATTCAAAGTTTCATCATTTAATTAAAATATTTATGTTTAACCACCTTAAAAAAAGACATAAGCTAAAGTGAAATAAAATAAAGCTAAATAATAAAAAAAAAATCACCAAAAATTTGGTATGCATAAGAAACTATGAACAGAGAAACAATTAAAAAAAAATAAGCAGCATCAAGTACATCATAATTAAGGTCATCATTTGATCACACAATCTTCAAGTTCAATCAAAGACATTCAATCTCGTCGCCTTTGAGCAGTGACATTTTCCCACAAGTAACAAAATCCTAAAGCCACCATCAACTAATATAAATTTCTTCAAATCTCATCTAGATCAAATATAAGCCAAAACAGGAGGAATACACCAAGTCAATTATCAAGACCAGATCATAAATAGTAACCTTCACATGCCAAAAATAAGAAACTTCACGGCTTTACAATGGCTATGGGACAAAGATGGTAATAATGATCACGAATCAAAAATCAAGTTGTATAAAAAATTGTAAACCGTAAGTAGGAATCACAAACAAAACTAGAAATGAAAACTAAGGATTACAAACTAGAAAACCAACTTGTGAATGAACGAAAACCCAAAAATTCGAATAAGAGTATTGGGCAAAACCAATACCAACATCATAAACAGATCCAATACAAGTAACAAGGTAAAAAATCAATAAAAAGCTAAGAAATAGGGAGAAAGAACAAAGTTCAATAACAAATCCATGCTCATAAGACTTTATCTTCTTAAAATTTTTAGTGATGCAAGAATATGAAATTTATACAATTGTAAAGGGGAATCGACATACCTATCCAACCAAACAAATTGAGCTTTTCAACAATAAACTTTGATAAAATCAAATTTAAGAAAGAGAAACAGAAAAAAAAATCAAACCAATTCTCTGTCACTTGAGATTTTCTACTATGGTTTTGTTTTTATAATGAGTACATAGTGTATGCACCAATTATGTAAATGATTTATATATTATTATTGAATCATAAATTTTTATATATATATATATATATATATATATATATATATATGATAAGTTTATGAATCTTTGTCATAATTATCTTAAATTTCATTTCAATGATAATTTCTAATTAATTTATGATGTTAAATTTTTTATACTTCCAATGTATAGAAATTAAACTCTTTTACAATATCTAAACAAGTAATCATCTTCACAAATTAACTTTCTTAATGTTCAAAAAGCCTAAAATGCCTCAGGTAAACCGTTGATTTAATAATAGGATGCCTCGCCTATTATTTCTAATGATAATTTACGGTATTATTTTAATGATAATTTCTAATTAATTTACGGGATTAAATTTTTTACACTATATAAATTAAACTCTTTTACAATATCCAAAGAAGTAATCATCTTTACAAATTAACTTTTTTAATATTCACAAAGCCTAAAATACCTTCCATAAATCTTTGATTTAACGATAGTATGTCTCACCTACTCCCACACAACACATAATGACATCTCTCTAGAAATCACAAATAGAAACAAGAATTGATCACCCTCTCAATGAAAGTAAAAAAACTTGAATATCTTATAAAGTATCTCAATAAAAAAACTAATGAAAATACCTTTTAGTGGATATCACGTTATCAAGACTGATTCAATCTTTATGCAAATTTTATGTACTTTTCATGTTTAGCTTTAAAAAATCATGTATTTACAACAAATATGAAAGAAAAATGTGTTGAAAATATTTTCAAACGTGGTCAGATTAGTTAGTTTGGTGGTTATAATAATTGTGCCAAGGTTTACCATCTAAAAGAGGGTCCAATACACAAGGTTGTACCTAATGAGTCTAAGGAAAGTAGATATATTCAATTTTACTTCCACAAGTAGAAAGATTGTTTCTCAATTTGAATCTACCTAGGGGTGTGCAAAAATCCAAATTGAACCGTTTAAAAAAATTAACAATTTTGAGGGGAAAAAACCTAAACCGAATCGCTTAAAAAAAAGTAGTTTAGCTGCTTTTGAAAAATCTCGAATCATACGTGCATAAAAATTAGATAATCAAATCGAATGAATAAAAAAAATATAAACTATTTTTAAAAAAATGAATAAAACCACTTTTTCAAATCAATTCGGTTGGTCTGTTGGAAGGGTGTTCTACATTCTCTTTGTCGAGCTACAATTAGAAAAAAGGTGAGAAATTGCAACTTTGTGTGTGTTTTTAATAACTCTTAAGACTAGTTTTGGTGTGAAAGAGCTTTTATTGTTTATTTAGAGATGGAGTTTGTAAGAACGTTTATGGGCAAAGGATAATCCATTTTATTTATTTACCTTTATCACAAAATACTCGAACTGAGAGCTTCTTCAACCATGTTACATTGTTAGTTACCTAAGTTCTTTAACTCGTTATTTAATAATTGACAAATGGGTCTTATTATGACATCTCACTTTTTT
The DNA here is from genome assembly GCA_025330945.1 of Mucuna pruriens. Taxonomy (NCBI): domain Eukaryota; kingdom Viridiplantae; phylum Streptophyta; class Magnoliopsida; order Fabales; family Fabaceae; genus Mucuna; species Mucuna pruriens. The sequence goes on along the minus strand of JAENHJ010000533.1, from coordinate 5,816,046 downwards.
TTTTTACTTTTGTTGATTAAGCAACCATTCTTTATAAGGATAAAACTTAAAAATTTTATTAATTAGGTCTCGCAAATTGTCACGTTATTTTTTTTATTATTAATTAAAATTTATTTAAAATTATAAAATTATGAATAAGATTTATTAATAAAAAGTGAAACTCATAATTTTATAATTTTTAATAAATTTTAACCAATAATAAAGTGGATTAGGTGTTTTTTTTTAATTATTACGAGTAAAGATAATAGAAAAGAAAATGTTGTATTTCTGGAAGACATGTATATTCTATCTTGTTTTGCTTTCTTTCCTAACGAAGCAAATAAATAATTAAATCCATTTATTCAATATACAAATCTTATCTAGCCAAAAAGGCAAGGCAAAGTTCTATTCAATGAAAATCTAAACAACCCATCTCCATTTTAACCTCATCCTTCTCACAGAATTCCACCACTCTCACGGGAGAAAGGTAAGGCAAAGTTCTATTCAATGAATAGATGATATGGTTGCCTCAAACATCCTCCACTTGCGAGTGAAATACAAAACTGGGAAATGTAGTTGTAATATCTCTGCCAAGAGACAATTTGAGAGATGTTAGATGCTAGAACTTGATAACAAAATGTTAGTCAATATTCAACTAATTAAATACTGTAATTGAGATGCATTAGAGATGCCACCCAAGACAAAATCAAAGTACAATTAGGATTGTTTACATATTTCCTAGTGCAAAGTTTTCACTTCTAAATTAATTTTCTAATTACATGATACATAACCGGAGGCTTTTTTCATTTTTCTTTTATCCTTGAGTGTATAATTCATTTTTATTTCAAAACAAATGGATTGATATATGTGCAAAGAGTTAAAGAGAACAAGTGATATGAGTGGAGGAGACATAAAGAGAGAGGATAACATTACTTGGAGGGATAATTCTAAACCTACGTATTTATTTAACAAATTTTGGATCGTTTAAGAATTTAACCTTTTTCTGTAAAAATTGCACACGTATAACTTTTTGTTGTTGTGTACATGTTATTAAGCCATAATTATTATAATAATATCATGGTTTATTTTAATAAACAAATAAATTGATAAGATTTGGTGTTATTAATAACAAAAAGAAACTCACTTGAGATATTGAAGAGTCATATTTTTTAAAAGGGATGGATGACGTAAGACAAGGTTTCGCCATTCTTCTTGGTCAATCTTTCCATCTTGTTTTGTATCTGCTTCCTCAAATGTCTGAATAGTTTAAACTACGGTTAGTGACATATCTCTAGAGAAGATTATAATAACTATCTGCTTCCTCAAATGTCTAAATAGTTTAAAGTACGGTTAGTAACATATCTCTAGAGAAGATTATAATAACACAAAAACGACTTGTTATGCCATATATATCAAGTCAACATACATAATTTTCGAGGGTCACAAGAACAGGGCTGAAGAAAACATCATACATAGAGCACTTAATTGTTCCACTGATGAATAACTAGTATGACATACAATGAAGAGTGAAAAAATAATAAATTCCATACACTAGCAAAAGGTCAAACATAAAGTGAAAAACAAAAAAAAAACTTATTAATGGTTGAATATACCTAGACTTATGGATAAAAGATTAGACATGTACATTGAAGTTATCAGATAAAGAAATACCTTGTCAATGATGCTATCAACCACGTCATCTGAAAGATTCATGCCAGATTCAGCTAGAGTGGCCACTACCATTTGTTTTAACTGTACATAAAAACAATGATCATCAGTGCATATCCGATACATGCTGATACAAAAAGCATGTTAGAGCAAACAAACTCCAAGGAAACAATGAAACAAATTACAAAATTTGATTTATGGTTCTAAAACATAATTTTAATTTCATTTGCAATTAAGTTCTAGGCAGACACTCAATTTTGAGCTTATGCAAAAAAAAAAAGGAAATTCTAGAAGTAAAGAAGAAAAACAGTATGTAGATCCTGACAAAATTGGTTATTTTGTTAGAGGGAAAACCATTCAACTATGAACACGTTCGACCCATCTTTCTGAGTGCATGGCTAACAATACACCACCAACTTCAACTACATTATTCTCAATTTGCACATCAGTAGTAACCTTCGACAAGAAGTTCTAAAATTGTCTCAAAATTTGACACATCTATCCATTCTGCAGTGCCCAGATGTTTCAATATACCCAAAAAGAATGATAAAGTTGTTTAATATTTACTCCGATCGTCATATATAATTCAACTATTTTTTCTGCTAATGCAAAGGCTATGACTTCTGACAAAGATGGTTCAATCAACCTATGAAAACACTAACGACCTAGAGTGGTTTTAAATTCAGGGCATTGGACCACAAAAGAATTGAAAATACATAATTGGTACAAGTTACATATGAGTCAGGTTATCAACAAATAATTCTTGCATACATTGATGGATAGGTAACAATTAACATAACACTACGACCATGGAATAGTAGTCCTACATGGTGAGTGATCAAAATTCCATTTATCCAACATCATATAAGAATAAATTAAAGTACCTCTTGTCTCTGAATAAATCCTTGTTGTTTGAGATCATATAATTGGAATGAAACTGCAAAAAGGGAAAGTTTGGAATCCCCAACAAGCATATAAATTACTACCAATAACAGATGCAATAAGAGCAATAACAGATAACTATAATTCTATAACTACCCTTTCCTTTCTGATCCTTAATAATATCTTAATAAATATTAGTCACTCTTACACTCAATCTTGTCATCAATTGATGCGTTGGGATGAAAGACAGAGAGAGCAAGTGCAAACTCGTTGAAATCAAGTATCCCATTATGCTTTGCGTCAAACAAATCAAACACCTACAGAACTTAAACAATATAAAATCATGAATAGGGCAAATACATTTCTAAAAGGGATCATATCAAATGTATATGGCATGTAACTATTTTTAAAGTAATTGGATCATGAGATCACTTAATAACCAAACCATCCACCTAATAAACCAGAAAAAAGAAAAGAGGGGTAGATAAGGCCACATATAATAGTCTATAAAGTAACGTGGTGAAATTATGAAATAGATCAACTAGGACACAAGGTAAAAGAAGGTAGTTATTAAAAATCAATTTTACTCCTGCTGTTGAAAATTTTAACCAGAAATATATTGAAATAGTTGAATTTTCCTAAAAATTCATCAAACTACTTTATTTATATTGTATAATTTTCTCCCCTTTTCCTTGGGGTGGAAAAGGTTAAAAGAAGTTGTAATCAAAACCACAAGAAATTAAAGCTTTTATATACCCTATCTGCAAATAAGCTCTCTTTCTTGGTTGTCTTGAATAAGGCTAACTGAAATTCGTCCTGCAGTTATGATTATAGAGATAGGGTAGAAATAATGTCATTGCTCAAAGAGAATGAAAAGATAAATATCATTAAAAAAAATTATAGAAGCATTGAGCATGAGATGGGATTTCTGACCTTATTAATTAGTCCATCATCAACTACTGCACTGCTGATCTTCTTGAATAGTTCATACAGTGCTTCAATCTCACTTACACTAACTGCATTGAAATAAAAATAATTCATGCAGTGCTTCAAAGGTCTTCAAAAGACCTCCTATAACTATTTTAATTACCACTTTTTGTCGGTTTTAATTATAAATACCAAAATCTAACTGCATTGTGGAAACTTTTATCTCCACTTTTATTAACTGATTTGATCCTCAATAATGTATAACCACCATTTAGTGTTAACAGCCAAAACTATATAACTACTTAAATATTTTCTATCAATGCCTTCTAAAAGATCATGAAACCAAAAAAGAAAAATGTGTAACTAGATTCAAGGAGAAAAAGAGAGCAAATAGATACGGGAAAATAATGATAATTGGAGCAACTATCCAATTTATGCTATTTTGGACCTGCTATTGACAAAGTTGAAGTAAGAATGAACACTTGTTTGTTGTGAACTAAAGTTCCAAATATCATAAACTGGAAAAAAAAAAATAGGGCGCATACACTCTGTTTCTCTTGCAAGTGCTTCTGGATTTTTCAAACCTCTAGACTGCTTGGACAAATCAGCATGACACAGACTTATCACCGCAGTACACAACTGCTTTAATCCATCTAAGCACTGCACCATGATCTTTTCCAGATGTCAAAACACTCCATACCTGAATTTCCCCACAAAAATCATAACAGTAATAAAATGCACAAGTGTAAAGAAAGAAAAACTCTAACCACTGTACTTCCTAAAGAAAACAAGTTAAATTTCTTAACTAAAATAATCCAAGCACACAGAAAGATTACAGAAACAAAGGGAATAACCATAAAATAACTTATGATGAAATTTTCACATTATCACCTACATTTTCTCAAATCAGGTTGTCTCTCCGTATGCTCATGGACAAATGGTGAAAGAAAGACAGGAGAGAGGGGGAGAGGGAGGGACTAGGGAGAGAACTCCAATTGATTAATTGAAACAAGGTATTAAATATAAAACAATGGAGTACCAAGTTGAACATACATCTGCCAGTTGACATAACAGTCCTAAGAGATTTGTCAACACATACACACAAAAAATTAAAAAGGCATAATACAACGTTTAAATTGCATTTCACTTTAGCTGCATCATAAAAAAGTTTTTACTTAGTAATCTTATTTTAGATACGATTTCAGGAATGAAGATGGAATTCCTTCTAAAATACTAAGTTACATAAAAAATATTGTTGATCCAAATGGGAGAAGGGCATTAATATACACATAATGATTGAAAGACAACCACGCCATGCTCCTTGATGCAGGTGAGACAGAAGCAGAAAAGGAAGTGCTACAGTAAGCCCACATACATAATTTTCAATATCAAAACTTCATTAACCATTCCCTATGAAATGTCACTTTTCACCATCACCACTTAGACTCAAGACAAGAGGCATGGAAAAAGAGAAGGGATACAGGATTGACAACTTCAAATGCTTCCTTTCACAGTCTCCAAGGACAAAACAAGTATTTTGCAAGACAACCAATGCATCTATAATTGGTATAACTCAAAGCAAATGCTTGCTCAAAGCCTGAAATACCACCCAAAACCAATAGAATCATCAATGATCTAATTTACATTCCATTTCAGCAACCATTGAAGTTAGCCAGCCAGCTACCTTCATCATCACATGAATTATTGAATTTAATATGCAATTACACATGCATTTAATCCAAGCAACAAAAGGAGGAAAATATGTTATACCGTATATCGATAAATTGAAGCATGTGCACACGGAGGCATAATATTCCCATGCAGTCATAGGTAAAATAAATTTACAGTTTCACCATCCAGAATGTTATAACTCAACACATCTACTCATTGCCTTACTTGAGAGTTAAACAAGTCAAGAAAACACCATTATACCAGACCTACATAGGTACTGGGATTGGGATAGCAGTTCCACTTCCAATTCTCTAAAGAGAAAATAGATTAACCCAATTCCCCTTAAGACAAATATTCTACAACCACCATCATGGAAAGCAGAAACATAATTTTGAAGAAACACACACATGAACTCAGTCTCCCAATTAACTAGGCTAAAAACTAAGTTAGAGGTCATAATTATTGACCAAAAAAATTAAAGATAAAAAAATTACTTACAAGACCAGATAAGTGGAAAATCACTGTTCCAACAGCACAACACAAAATTCAAACTTCTTTTTCCCTTCATATGAAACAAGCAAGGCAAGAAAGACAGCAACTTCGTGACACTACACAAGGCCCTGAATTGAACCTCCATTGAGATTTCGAAATGGCACTTTTGAGAAGCATTCAAAAAATAAACAAAAAGAGTGACACAGACCGTGCAAAATTAAATAGACTCATCTTCTTTTATTACTGTTTAAACAATAGACAAAGTTAGAGCTTTCAAAATTAAATCTCCAGATTAATTAAATAAAATAAACAGCTTGCAAATGATGGGGATGAAACAGTGTAGAGAGTATTGGAGGTATATACCTTTCAGAAAAACAAGAGAAAGAAGGAGTGGACATATTGTTGTCTATGTAATTTAGTATGGAACTACTAAGGAGGAAGATTTTTTGTTTGTGTGTATTTATAATTATTTTTTAATTAAAAATATTATTTATTTATGGAGAAAATGGGGTTTTGCTTAATATCCTTGGTAAGCAGATGACTAATTGCAAAAATTAAATGTCACTGAGCCATAAAAAAATATAGATGTAAATTAATTTGCAAAATGGGAGAATTATGATTGTGCAAGAAAAATATTGGGGGTTGAGGGGATAAACAATTTTTGCTTTTTGGGATACCAGGCAAAATTTGATGGCTATGGCTGAGAAACTGCTTCAATCAAAAAATGAGACGAAGTAGTGGCTATTGACTGGTGGTTTCAGTTTTTGATGGGTAGTTGAACCAATCATATTTGGTAATAGTAATGATTATAATCATTCCAAAAAATAACTGCTCTTGCCATCTTTTTTGATATTTTGTTTTAAATATATTACTTATTATGAGATGGTTTTTAAATTCATATTTCTAGGAGAAATTTGTATAAAATTTATTTTAGATTGTGTTAAAAAGAAGGTATTTAAAAATATAGATAAAATAAGATATGTACTTATAAATATTTTATATTATCATTTAATTATAAATAATTATCTCAAATAAATTTATTCACTTTGATAATACTTATCTTAAAAATTATACAAATATTATTTTTAATTAATTAAAAAAAATAACTATACATATCTGTTAAATTCGAATACTTGTCTCTTTAATATTTTATTTTATATTCATATTCTCTTAATTAGTTAAACAATAAATATTAAATAAAAATGAAAATATTTAATGCTTTAAAATGTTGTTTGGATTCAGATTTTCTAAATTTCATAAACAGCAAGTATTAAATGATAAAAAATAATAAATAATAAATGGGAATATAAAAATATATAATGTCTTAAAAGTAGTCTTAAAACATTTAATATTTTAGAATCTAATCAATTTGAAATATTATTAATATATATTAAAAATATATGAAATTTTCATTTAATGCGAATAATGTTATATATATATATATTTTTTTTTTGTGCGCATAATGTTATATATTTTAACAATTACCCTATATGCTCTTGATTAATTAAGATAGCAAGCATTAAATAAAAATTTATATTAAAAATATATATTTGATAAAATATAACGATTAACAATTCATAAATATAACCGCTGTTGAATTAGTATTGAAACAATACTAATTAAATATTTTTTAATAATATAAAATATATTTAGTGATATACTGACATAAAATTATTAGAAGAAAATTAATTAAAATTTTAAAATAGCATAAAAATGAATTGCATATCTTATAAGATAGTAAATAATTAAATAATATCAATTTATACATAAATAATAAGTAAATATTAAATTATAACATAAATAATAAATAATAATTGAGAATATAAAAATATGTAATGTCTTAAAAGTGCTCTTAAAGCATTTAATATTTAAGAACCTAATCATTTTGAAATATTATTAATATATAGTTTATTTAAAATATATGAAATATTCATTTAATGCGAATAAGGTTACATGTTCTAACAATTACGGTATAGGCTCTTAATTAATTAAGATAGTAAGCATTAAATAAAAATTAATATTCACATAAATATATTTTATAAAGTATACTGATTAACAATTCATAAATATAACCGTTGTTGAATTAGGATTGAAAAATATCAATTATTTTTTAATAATATATAATATATTTAGTGATATACTAACATAAAATTATGAAAAGAAAATTAATTAAAATTTTAAATTAGCACAAAGTATTGAATTGTAGGTCTTATACTAAATTTCATCCTTTCTCGTTTATAAGAAACAAAAAAATTGATGTATGCTAATTAATAAAGTTAAATAACCATTATTTTATTGTATCGATCATACTTAACAATAAATATTTTTCTAAATTATTATTGTTTCTTAAACTAACCTTCTTTAAACTTAATATCAAAATTAAAATAAAATCATTGAAAACATGATATTTAATAAATAAAAAATATTTTAAAGATAATTTCATTAAATAAGATAAAATAAATTAAAATTTACTTATACTTAAAATCAATTTTTATATATATATATATATATATATATATATATATATATATATATATATATATATAAAAAAAGACCGATGAAATAATAAATAATTAATTAATAACAATGATATACATTAATCATGTTATCGATGAGAAATATTTATTAATTTTGCCCATTATTATTCTTTGTACAAATATGAATCAACCACTATACAAATAGGTGATGTTTTAAATAGGAATATATGACTTAACTTTTTTTAATAAAGGACCAAACATATATTTTTGATAAAGTCTATTTATTTAAATATGTTAACTTTGAATTTATAAAAAATTTATTAATCTTAATAGGTTAATAATTTTTCACTTGGTATGTAATAACAAATTTAATATAATATTATATTTATTTATTTAGCATTTTAATGTTTTGTGCTAAAATAAACTAAATTTTATTTTTTAAAAAAACTATTATTGTTGAAGGAATTTAAAATGATGCTAAAGGAGGCAAAGGGGCACAAACAATTCCAAGTTGCAGGTATTCCCCTGCTTGTAGTTATATAATAACTAAGCTGAATTTATAAAAAAAAAAAAACATTATGTACAATAGGGGATAATTAAACTATGTTCATGAAATTCACATGTAGTCAATTCTTTGTCGATTTTAATGCTACAACTATAAATAAGTTTGTTTACTTATCTAACCTCGTTGGTCTATTTAAAAATCAGTCTTATTTTTTTTTATTAAATATAGTTTTTTTATTCATAAAGTTTAAATTTAAGAGATTTAATTTTAGTTCCATTCGTACCAACAGCATGTTTCGATTATGTTAGACTTTATTTATTTTAAAAATATTTTTAAATAGAAAATTTAAAAATTAAAATCACATTTAAAAAAATCAACTCAAACCAAATTTAAAACACTACTTTTATTTAATTTTTATTGAATCTTGATATTTCTAACTTAAATATATTTTTATTTCATATAAAATAATAAATTTTGACTTTGTCTCTTATAAAAAAAAAAAAATATTTGGTTTTCATATCTCAAAAACTGAAATAATCATTTATTATTATTATGTATCACTTATTAACCACGTTGAATAGAAAGTCAAATAATCATTTAAGTCACATTTATTAGTATATGTTTATATTGATACGTGATACTCTAAAAAAAATTAAATATAAAAAATGAATATTATTTATCTTTCTTAAAATGTTACTTAAAAATAACAAAAGATTTAGATTTTAGAAGATGAAAATAAAAAAAAATATATTTTATAAAAATCATGAAAAAAATTACTCATTTTATAAAAAAAAAATAAATTATTTCAAATATAAGAATGATAACAATCAAAGAAAAATTTTTACAAATACAAAAATTAAAATTTAATTATTTTATTGAGATCGAAAACATATTTAAATAAAATGACACTCTTACTCTCTAATTTTTTTAACAAATATTTACTTTTATTATTTTTTTAATAAAGAAATAATCACATTTTTGTTTTTATTTAATAAAATCACACATTCCTTCCTTCTTTAACATTTAATATTATCTAAAGGAGGTAAATATCTATTTAAAAAGATTTGGAACCTTGCGGTTGATAATTGATGTAGTTCTAAATTTAACTGTGATTAAATTTTAAAAGGAATTTTAATGCTTCAGTTTAATATAAAAATAAATATTTTAAAAAGATTAAAATGTGAGTAGTTGAAAATATAACCGCAGAAGATCTTAATCTATTTAAAAACTATAAAAGAAATTGTGAGAATTGTTTAGAAAGATATTAAGAGAGTTACTTACAATTTCTCCTTATTTTTTTACTCCACTAATATTTAAATTATTCAAACATATGACCTAATTGATTTTGGTTCTATTCAAACCAAGTTGATTTGATTTTAGTCGCAACTATTTTGTATTTTTTTTTTACAAGATCGCAGTTATCCACTATAAAAAAAAAATTATAGCTGAGTTATATAGGACCATTTTAGATGGTAATTTTTTTTTATTTTCGAATATTCTTTTCATAAGCTGTTTTTAAAACTATTTAAATAGTTAAGTCCATATAATCTATTAAAAAATTGTAAATAAAAAGTCAATACAAATTAACATCATTTTTTACCATGGCACACTATTTTCATATCTTCAACTAATTACAATAACCCAGTTTGATTTTTCTTCATACTATCTAATTCATGTTTTGATAAAATCATTTTATTTGTAAAAAGAAGTTTTATATTAAAGTATTAAAAAATAGATTTTGACTAGAAAACGTTTTTTTTAATGATAAATAATCAACCCAATAAGTACATGCACTTGATGGCACAGTATTTTCATATTCTCAACTAATTACAATGATTCAGTTTGAATTTTTTCAGACAAACTAATTAATGTTTTGATCAAATAATTTTAATTGTTTAAAAAGGTTTATAATTAAATCATTAAAAATATTGAGTTTGACTAGAAACCTTTTTTTTTTGTTTTTTTTTCTAATGATAAATAATCAATCAATCAACCAAATAAGTACCTGCACTCAATGATGGCACAGTATTTTCATATTCTCAACTAATTACAATAACTCAGTTTGACTTTTTCTTAGACTAAATAATTCATGTTTTTATAAAATCATTTTATTTATAAAAAAATTTATAATTAATGTATTAAAAACATAGATTTTGACTAGACACGATTTTCAATGATATATAATCAATCAAATGTGTAGCTGGACTTTATTTTATGTACAGTAGATGTACCACAATAAGAGGACAATAACAAAATCCATTAAAGCCAATAATAATGAATACAGTTCTCACCTAAATTGCTAAGAGGCCATGTTTATAAATTTGAAGAATTTTATATGATTTTTGCAGGACCTTTCTCAAGTGGAGAGGTGAACAATAATTTAATTAAAATTTTGTTGTAAACTCTCAATTTATATCATTAAAATAATAAACCATGTCGTAAATAAATTTAAAATTTGGAGGTTTTGCACTAATGTTTAGTTTCATTGCTAACTTAAATTCAGAATTTTGAAAGAATTGTAATTTGGTCGCTTTATTTTTTCCGCAACTCCTTCAGGTATTGCAATGTGCTTTCCCCAAACTTTGGAGATACGCACTTCAATCCAAAATTATAATATATAAACATAAATTAAAAATAAAGTTTTTATTAGTTTATAATTTATTATAACTTATTCATCATAAATAATATTTAAAATACTTATATTTTATTAAAATTAACAATATTAATTATAATTTTTAACAAAGACTATAATTGAAAAAGTAAAATATATCAAATATTGTTGTTCATTAAAGTATTTAATTAAACACCTTATTGTAAAGTATATTCTTATTATCAGTTTCATATTCTTTATTTTGCATAATAATAATTGTAATTCTCTTGGTGATATAATTCTTGAAGAATTAATATATAATTAATTGTTCATAATAAAATAAAAGTAATGTTATTAATTAATTTTATCAATTTCATTTTAGTTTGAAGACTATTTTGTTAATTTTCTAATTATGTTAAAAATTAATTGCTAATCTTAACAACATTGTCAATTAATAAAGGAATAGTTATTTTTATTTCTCTCTGATATCTTTTATTTCACATATGTTATTTAAATTTTGGATATGTAATATGAGTAAACAACTGAGTACAGTTTCATATTTTTGTCTATGATAAAATATTTTATCTTTTTTTAAATAATATTAATATATTTTTCACCAACTTATATAAATCATTTATTAATTTTACATGTCAAATATAAGAATATCGATAAATTTTAATATATTAATATTTACTTGTCATTTAGATACATATAGTTAATAATGTTTTTTTTAATGACTTGTCTAAGACTTCCGACCCAATTATTAATTGAGAAAGTTGAGCTATATTTCAACTTAAAATTTGAAAAATATTATAGTTCTTTTAACCACAACTCCTTTCAAAAAGGGGGTGAAATGATTACTTTTAAAAGTAAACTAAACCCATATATTTATTTAAGCACATGTTTTCTTTACAAATATTTAATAATATTTATAATTTATAATAGTCATTCTATCTATTAAAAATAGTAATGATGCAATACATAAAAATAAAAATAAAATATTTTAATAAAATAATAAAACATGTGTCAAAAAATTATTTTTAAATTCAATTTAATTTTCTCATCTTAAATAAAAATAAAAAAAAATGAAATTTTAATAAAACTCCATTTGAATTTTTTATTTCTTCCATTTTTCAAGAATAGATGGATGTAATTGTTTTATACATTTTATATAAAATAAAGTAACCTAGTTAATCTGATATATGAACTATTCTATAAATTACATAACATCGTGGTTATAATTGTTTATTTTGTTATTTATAATAAATAAAAATCAAGTTACTATGTTATATGCATAAAATAAAAAATTGAGTCAAAATGATTAGATTAAATTAATGGTTAGCATATACAAAATTTAAAATAACTTTGAAATTATATTGATATGAAATTTAATATGGTTCGTTTAAAATATGTTGAATGAAAATAATGATTAAATATAAAAGAGATTTAAATATATATAGGTAAATTTAAAATATTTCATTCTAATTTATTTAAAATAATAATTAAGGATTCAAATTAAGAGATTAACAATCATATATATATATAATATAATATAATATAATTACTAGTGTATTGTAACAACCTTCTGTATTGACATGATAATTTAACAACGATTTACATAGAGATTCAATTTTAATAAAAATTCTATTAATTTGTTGATAAAAATACAAGTAAATTTTTCGTATTTTAATTCTCAAATCTAGTTGCCAACAATAATAATGTGCAACTTAAAACTCTAATAATAGATAGAGGTATTATGTGTAAAATGCATAGATAAGATACTAAAATTGAAATAAAGTACTATGTCTAATGGCACTATGACTTATACATAAAGTATGTCGAAGTATCTCAAAAAGTGAGAAGGTGAGTGTCCTTACATGAAAAAGAAATATGCATACACATTTCCTAGTTGGTCATCTTTACATACTATATTTAAGGCAAACTAAAATGATAGAAAGGAACAATAAATGAAGAGGAGGAAGGACTCCAACAACACCTAATTGGACTCTTATGGAGTCTGAGTCTCAGAGTCTAAAACAACATCCTATACGTCTTGACATGTGTAATAGCCTTTAGGTACAAACACATGAACACCAAATCTACTCAACTTTGAAGGATCTAAGTTGCTCATTCAGGCTCACTATATGCTCTTGTAGTAACATTGTGATCATCATAGTTACAAAAGATATAACACAAGGGTAAGTTTATAAATTTTAAAATAATAGATAAATAGAAGAACCATAATATTTATTAAAAATAATCCAACATATAATAAACCCAAACAAAACCAAAATTTGTCACTATATATTTATGCAAACAAATTACACATGATTAGAAATGTATGTAGACTCAATTTCATGGAAATTTTCAACATTCAAGGGACCAGTGCTGACATGTCCCTTAACATAGTACAATAGTAGAGATGAACCTCATGGATCCAAAGTGTAGCATGTGCTAAAAACCATTAGGGAACACCACTAACTAATATGCAGAAATGATATAGTGGTTTGTTAGGATAATCTTACATGGGTAGTAACTTACCGTGACAAAAAGTTTGTAATGACCTTGATCTACATGTAAGGTTTGTTCATCTATCTATCCTTAAGGTCCATTGACAATTACCCTTACCAACCTTTCCAGCACTAGGTTGAGGGTCCCACCAAAAAACCCTAAGTTACGTGCTTTCAACACAACATGAGGTTCATTATCATCTACCTCATTCACATACTAATTCATTAATATATCTACATTCAACTAATAACATCGGTTATTATTAATTACTTGTATATTTCTTTGTCAAACATACATTGAAAGGTATCATTAGGAAAAAGTGAACACACCGAAAAAATCAACAAAATTTATTCTTAACGTTTAATATTTTTTTGTTAATAATAGATGACTTACGTATAAAGAATTATAAATAATTTAATTAATTTTATTAGAATATTTTAATTTAATTTAGACTAATACATATTAGTTTATTACTTTTCAACTAATAGATTTTATTGAAAGTGAGATAAACTATAAGTTTTATTAAAATTTTCATTTCTTCATAAAATTATTAAACTCTATAATTTTGAAATAAATGCAAGTAAACTTAAAAAATGTAAAAAGTTAAATATAAGCTTCTGAAATAAAATTTAATCCTTATAAATATTTCTAGGAACTTTGAAGCTTATTTGAAGTAAATTTACTAATTTATCTTTGTACTAATTTAAAATGACTCGAATTATCTTAAAAAAATTGTAAAATATCTTAAAATCGTATTTTTATGAAAATTTTCAATAAAATATTTTTTTAACTTATAAAATTAATTCTCTTGAATTAAAAAGTTCAATTTATCCTTTTTAGTGTTTTCATTAATATTACTATTATTACTCAATTCTTTGTCAAAAATTAATAAAATACTAAGTAAATTTTAAATATTTATTTTTATTCAGAAATAACTTAAAATATATATATTAATGATTAGAAAAACGTGAAATTATAAAATTATCCTTTAGATAAATTATTTTGAATTTTTATACTAAAACTGTCACCATTTTACCTATTATTTGTACACTAATTTTATAAAATTATTTTAAATTATAAAAATATTATTTAATTAAAAAATAACTCTTAATAAATACTAATGAGGTAAAATAAGGTTAATTTACTAAAGTTTTAATTTTTATTTCATTAATTTAATTTATTCTAGTTTTTCTAATAACTAACTTGTTTTAAATTTTCAAAAGTTCTTTCCTCCTTCTTGTGCCGCCCATCACGATTTCAGCAGCTATTAGTAGTCCAATAACGTTTCATAGTAGCCAGAACTTCATGCAAAAGTTTGTCTCAATATTTTTTTAGATATTTGTAGGTTTTTTTTAAGTATTTAATGTGATTTAATTAGTATTAATTCACAAAATTGAATGGAAATAAATTTTTGGCAACACAATATTTGTCCCTTCCCCACCATTTGATACACATTTTCTTTAGACCCAAACACTAACAACATCCAACAAAAGAGTCGTTTACAAGACTTATAACTAACACCAACGATAGGTCATTTTTATGATCTAAAATACTAACAAGCCAAGCAAATCAATACCATAAAATTTTTAACATATTACACTCATGAAAATAGTATATTTTTTTTAACCTTTAAAAAAGAAAAAATAGTAGGAGTTTCCCTTACCCACAGTGATGCTAGAATGAGAGCTTGTAGAAAGAAAATTGAAAGAACTTGAGCTTCTTGAGTAAAACCTTTTAACCAACACAAAAAACAATAAACAAGATAAGAAAATGACAAGAAAATAAAAGAGAGGTTTAGTCTTCTTAAGGAAAAGAGAAGAAGGTGAAGTTAAATTTACCAAAAGAAAGTTTGGAACTAAGAACAATTGTAGAAATGTGAAGCCTTTTTTTTTTTTCTAGGAACTCACTTAGTTTTGATTCTTAGGTGTTAGAAAAGAATTTTAGAAGGTAAGAGATAAAGTAATGTGTGGAGAAATAAAAGACTAGAAGTTCTAGGATAGATGAAGGAAAAAATGAGTGTTACAACACATTTATTATCGCAATATGTTTTTAACTAATTTAACTAAATAATAATTAAAAAAATAAACTTGGGAGTTATGATGGTATTCCAAATTTCAAACTATTGCAACAGGTTTGCCAACATAAATTAGGGGTGGAAGACATCAAATAGCCATAAAACTGATGTGAGTGAAAATGCTAATTAAGGAAACTAATTTGCTAATAAAAATTAGTAAATTAATAACTTACTAAAATAAGTTAGCATATTTAGAAATAATTTAAAATGACTCAAATAATTTTCAAATGCTAAGGTTCTACTATTTGAAACTGAACTAAAATATTATTATTTTAATTAACCATAATGAATTGAAATAAAAATTTTATATAAAATTAATTATAATAAATAAAAACTAATTATAATTAAATTTTTAAATTTTCTTGACTATTTGCTCACTTTCACATTGTATTTTTACAATGTTTATGTACAATGAAATCCTAATTTTAGTAAAAATTTCTATTAAAAATTACAAAAAAATCATACATATTTATTATTTTTTATGAAATTAAATTTAATTATCTTTTTGTGATTATTTTCAATCAATTTATTAATCATAGAAGGGAAAAGAAATAAGTTTTACATGAATTACATGAATTACATTTCATAATGATTATTTTTATTCAATAACATATGTTTAACATATATAAATTACAAAATTTATGAAAGATTAATGATCTAACTATAATTTTTTAATTAAGGGACCTCATTAAAAAATTAAATAATTTAGGAACCTACTAATGTATTAAACAATTTTATAAATACTATATTAATTAGATATGACAATAGTTAGAGTCTAGTTAGGGTACTATATTCCTCACTCTTGTTTCTTAAAAAAAATCTTTAGACTTGAACTCTTATTTGTTGAACAGTAACTTTAATACTCGGTATATGTACTTTAATTAACTATAGAATTTAAAATATGATAGTATAATCATAAAACATTACAAAACTTAAAATCATTCAAAAATGTTTTTACAAAACATAACAATCAATCATAAAATACCATAAATATTATAATAAATTTTCACAGTAACAAATTTATAAATTTTTAATTTTCAAACTATTACTCTCCTAAATCTGTTTAAAAAATAATAAGTTATGCTAATTAGTTATAATTATAAAGTCAAAATAAATAACTCAAATTGAAAACATTATAAATGTCTTAATGAATATTTTACCTCATCTTCAAAATCATAGTCTTGAAAAGACTACAAATACTTATCTTTTAGATACAATAATACCATAAAAAACTAAAACAAAAATAATAATAATTAAATTAAACACAAATATAATTGAAGATATATAATAGTGCAACACTTGTTATGTTCTTTGTGAATGAATCATGATACATGATCAAATATATAAAAGAAAAAAAAAAGTTAGACAAAGTTCATATAAATAATACCAAACTTTACTAGATAATACTCATATTATAACTTTCTTTGTTATCTCAACCCAATGCTCCCAATTTCATTCTATTATCATAAATAAATATGAAATATACATATATACTATTGAATCAATTTAAATTTATACACACATATGTGTATATATTATTATTATCATTATTAGTAGTATTATTAATATTAATAGTAGTAGACCACTACTAATAATAATATTAATTATTATTATTATTATAATATGTGTGGGTATAGATATGATTGGGTATTAACCGAATCCCATATCCATTAGTTGAGTAATTATTATATTTATCATAGGTAATTTTTTATCCATTAAATTCATAACTCATTGTCATCTTTAATTTTAATAAATTATATATATATTAGTGTAAAATCTTCATCGACATATGATAAAATTTAATCATTCATTCACGTTAAATTAATTATTAAATAATTAAAAAAGGTTAACCAACTCCTTAATTTTTGAGTTACTCTCCTAACTCCACTCTGCATCTCCAATTCCTATTTTTTTTTTGGTCATCTTCCCCTACCTCACTTTCATATCAAAATCTCAACTCATTTTTCCCATCACCTTCCTCCACCCCATTCCTTAATCTCAAAACCTAAACCTCCCATTTTTTTTTGTCACTCTCCTCTGTCTCATTTTTCCACCTCAAAACCTTATCCCTCATTTTGAAGTCTCCTCTTTCCTTTTATTTTTCCTAGGATGACAAAGTAGGTTAAACTTACTGGATCAACTTGACTAACCCACCAAAAATGACAAGTCAAGTTAAATGATTCAATCTACTAACTCATCTCGCATCAACTATCAATTTAATGGGTTGAAGTCGAAATGAAGCAATTTGACTTGCTTAACTCACCCTCTAACCCATCATATTTAAGATATATAAAAATAAATTTATATTTTTATACAATTGAAAAATAATACATGTTCATGTATTTGAAATAAAATGAGTTGTGTTAAAAAATTAATTTTTTCTTTTTTTTTATTTTCTTTTAGATTTTCTTACAAGTGTTAATGAGTCAACTTGTCAATTCACTTTTAACATGATTATATTTTTCAACACTATATTTGGCATATCAACTTCATTCATCCCACTTTAAGTGGTGACTAGTTTTATCACTCCTAACTCTTTTATCTCAAAACTTATACCTTCCATATTTTATTTTTTTTTCCTATTTCCTTTCTTTCATATTACCACTTTAGGTTTTTAGTTTTTTTTATAATTTAATTAAAATAATATAATATGATTTGATAAACTAAAAAATTTAATTGTAAAATAATTTTATACTCAGCATGAACAGTCATTAAACTTGTGTTAATAACGTTTACTTTAATATTAATAATTATTCTCAACTCTGTTTTACTTATATTAGTAGTTAGATAAGGGAGTTAGGCAGGAATGATTACTTATTGGCAAGGATGAGTATCTAGAAAACGTGTCACTAACCATTTACTTAAGAGAGTGACTTTCTCTTTTTTCTTTCATGTAGGATAGCTGTGTGATCGTTACTGTCTATAACTATTTACTTAAGGGAAGGTACATACCAACAATAATAAAGGTAGTAAGAATCGAGCTAATTTTCAAATAAAGGTAGATACCATTAACTTTTATTTTATTTTATTATGAAATCTAATTAATTATTAACAAATAACAACTTATAACACAATAAGAAATCACAATTATTTATTTTTAACTTATTTTTTATTTTTATTAATTCATATACTAATTAAGAAAGTACGTTAACATCATTTAATTTTATTAATCTTATTTAAAAATATTTTTTTAAAGTATTCCTTATTAAAATTTGATATGAAGAATAAAAAAAGTCATCATAAAAATATAGAATCTCAAATTAAATTGAGAATACTTTTTAAAATATAATTAAATAGGATAAAATTTATTTATATTTTTATCACATATTTTTTATATTTTAATTTATAAGAAGTGTTTGGTAGGATGAATATAAGGCCAGAAAATGAAGTTTGTTTTGAATACAGAACGATCAAACCCAATGACTAAATTTGCAAGCCAAGACGAATTGAGTTCTTACCTATATACAGGGCAAGCCCTTGCATAGGTGGGGTGGCCTACACACAAAAATATAAAAATATTTATCTATAAGGTTATTCTAAAAAAAAATACACCTATGTATGACTTTTATTAATATTTTCATACATTTCTATTTCTTACAACTATTTTTTTTTTATCTTTTTCTCTTTTTTTAGGATTTTTATCTCTTCCTTTATTTCTTATCAAATCTCTTATTGCATTTTATATTCTCTCGTCTTATTTTTCTTATTACTTGATATGAATACAACTATCATGTTAAAAAAAAAAATTCAAAGACTATTTTTTTCATAAACATTTAGCGGTACTTTTTTAAGGAGTGTATTACTTTTATTGTTCTCAAATTAAAAATTGAATTTTGCTTTTACAAAATTTGAAAGTCAACTATACTTTTTAAAACTTTAAACATCATATTTAGATATAATAAAAAAAATTCTATCATTAGAATTATTGTTTTAAGGAGTGTATTACTTTTATTGTTCTCAAATTAAAAATTAAATTTTGCTTTAACAAAATTTGAAAGTCAACTATACTTTTTAAAACTTTAAACATCATATTTAGATATAATAAAAAAATTCTATCATTAGAATTGTTCACTAGAAATTTAAAATTTGAATCTTTTCTCCTATTACGAAGTTATAGTCTTGTATATTTCTTTTAATTATTATTGGTTACATTTAATATATTTATTTTAAAATTATAATTTAATTTGAATTTTATATGACCTTTAAATGGTTAAATTGTTCATTTTCCATTGCCACCGCCACAAACACAATAATGGTTTTATTCCTTTTTATATAAGGCAATTGAAATGTGGTGAAAATAGCATCAATATGAGAGAAGTCAACTGCATTTGTTGCAACACCTCTTTGATAAATACAACTCTTCAACAGTGATAGAAAGTAGAAAGGACAATACCTTGCTTACATTTATGACACATGTAAAAAAGAAATGATTAGAATAGAGGCTACTAAGTTTATATATAGGGAAAATGAGGATTGCTCTGAATGTTTCAAAGATTATAATTACTATCATCTCTATCTTCACTTTTCACGGCCATGTTCTGATTTTTTGCTTCTTGCCCTTGGTATGTTTTTCTTAGAATCCAAGCCCAACTTGTTGCTTGACATTCTTTCTTCTTTGTCTCCCCTTAACTTTTCTGATCCTTTCTCTTCAGTGTCTCCTTTTATAACCATCTTTCTTTCTAAGTCCAATGCTAACTTACCATCTGATGGTTTAGCTTTGTGTTGACCCTTTTCTCTACTTTCAGCATGGGAGGTTCTTCTTGTGAATTCTTCTTTGTTTACTAAAGATCGCTTACCATGGCTATCTCTAGTGGCTGGTCTTTTCTTTGCTCCTTGAAGTAGATCATGTGACTTTTGCAGCTTGGAACTAGTGGTTGCCTTAGAATCTTTTTCTTGTTCAAAGTACAGGAGCTGCACCACCGTTCTTAATGGCAGAAATTCATTTTTGACTGCATGTGCACGCACTTCTGGTGTCAGTCTTTGG
Organism: Mucuna pruriens; assembly: GCA_025330945.1. Classification (NCBI taxonomy): domain Eukaryota; kingdom Viridiplantae; phylum Streptophyta; class Magnoliopsida; order Fabales; family Fabaceae; genus Mucuna; species Mucuna pruriens. The sequence continues at coordinate 5,795,286 of JAENHJ010000533.1, read as the reverse complement.
CACTCCAGAATCCCACACAAGCGCTTTTTGTCTGCCTTGCTCAGGTCAGGATGCACCTGTGTATGCATTGAACATAAGTCACATCATGAATGCACCATGATAAGAACCAAATTACCAAAATATAATAGTTGAATGATTTGCTTATAATGAAGTAGTTTAAAGCTCTTTTTAAATAAAATTTCTCAATAAATGTTTATGAAAAGAAAATAAGAATGTAAAATAAATAAAGGATCTGATTGGATAAACTTTCTTATAAGGAGGAAGAGAAAATAACAAGAAAAAATAGCTAATTTTAATGGATTGGGTAAAATAAGCTTATCCATAAACTTCATGTGAGAGAGCTTCTAAAAATTAGTTTATGCATAAGCTAATTTTAGCTCATAGAAGGTAATTTGATTTTTCCTTTCTATCTTCTCCTCCTATAAGTGCTTATAGAAAAATTTACCCAAACATACATTTAGTTTCTTTCATAAGTTGAAATTTATTTATGTATAAATTAAAATAAGCTTTTGAAGAAGTTAAACAAGAGTTTCTATAAATTAGCTTATATACAAGTTAATTTTAAACTTATGAGAGAAGTATATTTTACCTTCTTATTTTCTTTTCCTATAAGTTTATCCAAAAAGGACCTAAATGTTTAATGCTAATTTAGTAATTTTAGTGTTTTGATGTAAAAAGTGTGTACAGTTGGCATCTCAAGGTCCTAAAGAAGTGCTGAAATGTCTTGTGTTTCATGAGCATTTGTCATGTATCCAATAAAGTTACCATGAAAGTTAAACAAAAGTGTAGACATTGTTTAAGACACTGCATGTATGGCATGGACAATTCACCTTAAGATAGATGTTGATAGCCTGGTAAAGATCATCATGCTCCAATCGGCCAATAGCGGGCACAGTTTCAGCCAGAGAAACGAACTTTGACACTGGCATGTTATCATCCCTTGCCACCACTTGAAGATAGGAATCAATGAGCTTACCAACATTTCTGATTGATTTTAACAAGTGCCTGTTATCCACAGCACCAGGGGAGATTCTTTTCCAAAGCTTCAAGAAACTTTCCAACACTGCTAGGACTAACTCCGTGTCATAAACATTTTGGTCCAAAGAGGATGTTGAAGGATAAAGCAGGTCACTCACTGTTGCCTCCTCAAACTGTATGCTGGCTCTCTTTATTAGTTCTGTTTTGGTCATTGGGGAGACACCAAGGTGGCTTGAAATGCTGAGAAGTCTTAACAAGAAGCCAGCTGAAACTGACCCTCTATCTGTAGGAATCATGCTCACAATTGTCTCCAGAATTTTTCGGTTCACCACTTTAGATTCTTCTATTTTTGTGGCTGAATTGAATGAACTTTTAAGCTTTGTGAGACCGGGTAGCCACTTACAGGCATAGACATGCAAAGCTTCACCAATAAGCTGTGGTGGGAGCACATAAGTTGATCTAATAGCCATTATTATGCACCTGAAAAGATCTATGTTAAGATCAGACACATCCTCAGTCCACCAATCCTTTGGGACTGAATGATGCTGTTTTCTGGTATACCCAGGCCTAGTGTAGGTGTAGGACCATTTGACCTGCACATAATCATCATTATTAAGAAAAAAGAATGTTCCAAGTACCAATCTTAGAAATGTGAAATTTTTTTATGGTCTCGAGTTCTTGACCTGTGGTGGGGGTGTAAGAATTTTCTCAATAATTGAATCAATGCATTTTCTTGTTATGCCAAGATTCTCGGACCACTCTGGTAACCTGTCGGTGGCCTGCAGTGTTGCAATGGAGTCCTTCCAGCCTTCAAGAATGCATGAGCTGAAGAAAGCCTCAAGTTTGCCTACAAAGTTTCCCTTCTCAATGGACTCGTTCATTTGGAGGAGTTTAGCAGCACAGAGTGCGGGCACGAAGTTATGAGCACTGATGTTGATTGAAACTCCATAGCAAAACTTAGAACAAAGTTCAAAAGCATCTGCTCCTCCAGGCATGTCATGAAGCTCTAGAGGAACACTCTCTGAATCACTGGAATCTGAGCAAAGTCTTTGTAGAAGGCTACATTTTGGAAGAAGTGAAGACTGCAGCTTACAAAAGTAGAATTATAGATGAACCAAGATTAAGCTGTTATTTTCTTTTTGCACATATCACACTCAATCTAATTCTAATACCTTGTGTAGCAGATAAGTAGTATCATTGATTTTTATCACAAGGTCAGCTGGTATATCTGAAACCAGACTCCTGCATTTATGATTATGGTAATATGTGTTAGTTTGTGAATACATATATATATAGAGAGGGAAAATAGGTTACTTATATGTAACTCTTGGAGCAAAGATCCATATAAATACCTGGTAGCTTGTTCAGTGTAGAAAGTATCAGGCCTTGTTCCAAGTTTCATGAACTTCATATCTACTAATTGTGATCTATATCCAATGGTCAAGAAAAACCTCTACTTGAAAGCCTGCACAAATTCTGAACACTACAACTTTATTGATACTACAGATCCCATAAAGTTAAGATGCTGTGCTTAATTAATTGGAGTGAGTGAGAGAGAAAGAACAGCATGCGTTTTATACGAAACCTTTTTCAGGTGTGAATCAAAAGGGTTATCTAGTTGTTGCAAGACATTGATGAACATGCTTTCGTGAACTATATCATGGTTTTGGTTCATGATTATGCAACACCCCAACATGATAGTAGCACCTTCTATTTCAAGCATGCAAACTAAGAGGTGGAGGAGAGGACGAAGAAATCATTATAGATGAAGGTCGAAGACCAGGACATGAATTCACATGATATCATGTGTTCTTTATTCTACTACGTATGAGAAAAATCCAGAAAATAAAGAGCGAAAAGAGATAAGCAAAAAAGCCTTACCTCAACTTTCATATAACAATGGCCCTCACAACCTCATTGATTTGCACATAACTCTGCTAAACTTCAATTTATAGATGATTGTGTATCTACAGATTAAATGAAACAAGAAACAATAAATTCCAGGTTTTGCCTTCATGCACTGAGAAAGAGTACGCAGAACAGTAACTGTGTAGAGAAGTACTTATGCTAGATGCCATGCATTGAAGCAAACTTGTCTCTACTCTAGTGTCTTTGGAACTTACTTCCAACTTCAAGCTGAATTAAGTAGGTGAGGCTAATAATTAAAATTTGGTGGATGTGGAATACTCTAATTTAGTTACACCAGATTTTAGATCCTTATGCACACTGTGCCAGTTCCTGACATGCAACAACTAATAAGAAACTGAAGAATTATAAAATTGGAGAACTTATCGACATGTGATGACTTGTAACGTTATGCAATTCATATATGTATTATTTTGTTCAAATTTTGAGAAAGGAAAACCTATGTCAACAAGAAAGGAACAAGGAAAGTGATAATGGGAAATGGGAAATGCTAATATCAATGTCCCCTTATAATAACATAATTGTTACATAAGCCCCTGCACTTGCAGCTGTGCCGACAAAGTAGTTTATATTTGATTTTGATTAGAAGTGAAGTTTTTGCTGTTGCTAACCTTAATAGTCAATAGCACATGGTTTTTCAAGAGCTTTGTCTCTTAGGTGATCACTTGATTGGGGAAAAAAAGCCATCCTCTATTATAAGTTATACATTTCATTTGGGCAAATATTGAAATGACCTTAAAAGGGATTTTTACCAAACTCTCTAATTATGTCTGCATATATTTCTTTCTCGGAAATGCATTTTGGACAAAGCAACAACATGATTTAAACTTGACTTAAATTATTGCTCACATCAGCATCTTTTTCCTGCTCTAAATATCTTCAATGCTGCTGATTGGCAAAAGTAAAAAGTAAAAACTCAATAACTACTTTAAAGTATAATGCAGCAAACAGCATAAATTTCGATTTTCCTACAAACTGCAAAAGTGTATTATAAGTGTAGCTTAGAAAAGTAGTGTGAATTAATGTGTAGAACCAATGCTTGGTTCCACTGCTCAATTGGATTTTGGAGAAGAAAATCATCCTTACATCCAAAAATCCACAAGGTAAATCTCCTAACTTATGCATACCCATTTCATTACCTTATTAATGTTACTATAGTTTTTCTTTGCTGGTATTCTAGAGGAAATAAGGTAGTATGTGATATGAAACATGACTCGGTAATTTCAATTACTTGTACGTGGTCCAATTATTTATCATATAGTGATATAGATAAAGTTTAATATTTACTGTTGGAAAATGCATGGGTAGTTTGTTAATCATATGATAAACATTGATAACCAACAACAAAACATTAGTAACCAAGTGTACATATAACATTATTGCCTTTTACACTCTTATTAACAATACATATTTCCTCCATTCTCAAATAAATGTCACTTTAGCAAAACTTTTTTGTTCTAAAATGATCTGTTGTTTTTCACTACCAAGAGTATTTATTACCTTTTTTCCAACTTTCCCTTCTCCCTCCGGGACAGCATAAATCAATAACATATACTTTCAAGAAAAGGACAATTTTGTCCTATTGTGCTTTCTTTCATAGTATTTAGAATAATTGATTGTTTTCTAATCCTTGTACAATACTCTACAGTGACCCTAATTGGAGAATGGGGGAGTATAATAAATTCAATGTCATTGGTAGAAGAGTTATTATTTATTGTGATAATTCATAATGAATAAATGGTTGAAAACTAATTATATGGACACACTCACAAATATAACATGCTGGGAGATTTTTCTAGTTGAATATTTTCATTATTTTGTACCCATCCAACCTTCCCAAAAAATGATAATTGTAGAAAAAGAAGCAGCATGATCAAAGAAGATGCCTTATGCAACAAAACATACATAATTTACCTTGACTAATGGCGCCTGAGTACTAGAGAAGTAAAGAATAATTATGATGTGTTTGGAAGTTGAAAATTAACTATTATGTGAGACCAAAAAAAAAATACTATAGCTTTAACAGTACTACTTCAATGTTCGATCGTAAGGTATATAAATCCAAAGCAGATGTGTACTAATACACACTGCAATCTTTTCAGAAGATACTTTTGATTCCATATATACAAGGATGCATGATTATGTTAACAAAATGGTATAGAAATCCGAGAGAAAGTAATGCACCAAGGAAACACCTGTGTGACCACTGACCAATAGCTTCCTAAGATAATACAAATATCATCCATCCATCATTTTTTTTTGTGAGATTACTTTGCTTAGTCGCTTTCTTTGTGTCCAAAGAACTTATGATATAGATTTTTTTGTATTGAAACTTATAATTGGTCTGCATTGGTTCTTATCCAATGTATGGTCTTCTCAATTATCCTATCCTTTATTAAGTACATAGGAACCAAGAAAGACGGAAGACAACTTTTTCTTTCTTCCATTATTTCTCTTTTTCTTCCCAATTTTATTCATATAATTGCTGAAAGAGCTAAGCATTATTAATTTCACAAAAGCAACTCTTTAGACAAGTTTCATATAATATAGGGAAATAAGGAAAAGAAGAACCTATACAATGCTTCTTGAGGTTGAGGATATGAAACATTAGTGCTACTGCTGTGAGGCCTTTTCCACCGTTCATTTGTTAAAATCTGACATACAGTTTGGTCTGTGCTTTCACAGACAAGTGGAAGCAAAGCATAAAGCACCGTGTATGTGGCACAGCACCCATTGCTTTCAACAAGACAGAAAAAAAAGTGCTTCATGTTTTTCTTCCAAATAATATGGCATCAAAATCTTACAAGGCACCTTTTTCTTAGAGGTAAGTAACTCTCACAGATCCCAATTCCATGATCACCGCCAAAATTCAAAAAGTGCATAGTTAATTTCAGCTACCTTTGCTCAATATAGAATCAATTACTAGCATGTTTGGAAACAGTTGACTAGTAAGAAATCATGTCTAGGATTTGAAAGCCATAACTATTAACTTACAGAGTAAACGTAGAAAATCACATTTGCTACGTGAAACCAAACACGCTTTACATTCCTATTCGATTCTTGGATCTTTTCATCTTCGCAAGAAGGTTTTACCATCTCCTTTTTGTCTTTTTTCTCTTGGATTTTTTTAAGCAAACAGAACCTACTGTGTGCTACTTTTTCAAAAAAACAAATTTATATCTGACAAAAGTGCTCTTCATCTTTATAACAGAATGAAAAAGGTTTTTAACTGGTTGTGAAGTGGTATGCCAAACAGAATGCTTTAATCAAATTACTTCCTAATCCCTAGTTATCTATCTCTATCTCCCTATGCTCTCACAATTAGGCCTTCATCAAAACATTAAACAAATGCATTGGAAAAGTCTAAAGAATCTAAAAAAGGCAAAGAAAGCAGAAACCGTACCCGTGAACATACCATTGATGTTACTTGAATGATAAAGCATTCAGCACTGAAAAAGCTGCAGTTCCGAAGTAAGTGTACAAATTGAAGAAAGTAGATGAAGCAGAAGCATGAGTTTATGAAGTCAGAAAGAAGCATATATGCATGGACATGTGAAGCAGGAAAGTGAATGGTTTACTAGTTTCATGCAAGTAATCCTCAGAGACAGAGAAATGGAGAGAGGGATAGGCTATAGGTTAAAAGCCTCGTGTAGAAGCAACCAACCAGGGAAGGCACCAAGTGAAGAAAACGAGTACCACAATGTCCCCTAACCAAGAGTGCTATAGAGTACAACATTGAAAAGAGAGAGAAGGAGTGGTTCGTTGGAATTAGTCAACATGGTAATGTATCAAAAGCATGCCATGATATACTCCTTTGAATAGGAAATAGAGAGGGGAAAATTGATAAACAAGTCTTCAGTCTTCACCTCAACAGCTTCAAAATTGGTGCTGTATGATTAAACCACAAAAAGCATGCAATGCAAGTGGGTTAAGGCATTGGAGTGCTCTCCTATACTAATTGAAAAGAAGCTTGTGTGGGGCCTAGTCTCAACATAGGTGAAAGATACACTGTTCATTCATCATCATGCTTCCCCCCACTAAACCTTGGGATATTCTTCTTCTATTAGACCTAAGCTTGGGCCACCCTTGTGTGCATGTTGGCCACGTCTCAATTTCTCTGCCCTTCCTTACATCAACCCTCATTACTTTTCTCTTTCCCTTCTTTTCAAGTCCAAACAAACACAAACACTTCTCTATCTCATCCCTAACTTGTTTTAAGTTTTTTTCTATTATTCTCAAATTTAAATTTAACTTTTACTTAAATATATTATTTAAATTTTTTTAACGCTGAACTCAAATTATAATTGAAGTTAAAGTTAACCTATCCGTGTGTTTAATTGAGCGTTACATCACGTTGAAAATTTATACACGACTTGAAGCTACTGTATTTTTCATTATTATTTAATGGAAAATATTTTTACACGAATTATTAAGTAAACATCCAATTTTGATGTGTAAATAGCACCAAAATTAGTAATAAAATTTTGTCCATTTATTCCTGTCTAATCATTCATGCGTGAAGGCTCTTCTCTCAGATCCTGTTCATTCACTCGTGCATGGATTGTTTAGTTCCTCTTGGGGTCCCCAGATGATTTTATTTCATGTCATAGACAAGGACAAGGGACCCTCACCAATCCCTTCAGCTGAAAGAGGATGGGATACCCATTAACAAAAAATATTTAATTAACACTAAGCATCAACAAGGCAGAAAGAAAAAAAAATGAATGGTTTGGTTTTGGTGTCAAGTGTGTGAATCTTGAACAGCTAGCTAGTAGAAGAAAATGCATAAACATAAGATGAAAGCAATTTCCTTTTGGTCCAAGTCCAACCCAAATGATGTTATGACCAAGGGATGATGTCGATGGCCATGATGAACTTCATGATCTCAATAACATATGATCATGATAATAGTGATCATTATTTTCAATTTCTTTTGAGTTTCTAAATAAGATCTTGTTATTATTATACAGTGGCCAAACCAATTTACGAACCGACCATGTGCCTTTTCATGAAGATTGTCAGTAATTCTTCTGCGAATCCAGTACCAACCTATTTGTTTATGGTGCATGCAGCACTTTAATTGATGTGCTTTTCTTTTCTTTTCTTTTCTTCGTAACCTTGCTGAAATTATATTTCCCCATACATCTAACATCATGACTAAAGTTTATTGAGGAAAGTATTTCCAAATATTTACGATTATATAAATATTATGATAGTTGTACCTTTGCTTTATAATAAATTCTCTCCACCAACGTTATTTTGGTATAAGCATGGCTAGAATTGAAACTAGAAAAATTATTTTGTAAATATGTTTTTAATGTTTTAATATTAAATTAAATTAATATTTTATGAGAATTTTAATTTTTTAATTAACATTCAAGTTTCTTAATCATAATGATATATTTATAAATTGTCATTAAAATAATTTTTCTTACCTAAACTAGTTTTTAAACTTTTTTAAAATTGAAAGTTTAAAATATTTGTGTTGTTATATCTTAATTTATATTTTATGTTATCTCTAAAATGATCTTTTATTAATTAAATCAATTCTTTTTTAAATATTTTAATTTTTAATATTTTACTTATTTACAAAATATCTATACAATATACAGATTTTTTTTTACTAATATTATATTTTAACATTGTAAAAGATGAAAGAAATACTCAAGTTTAGATGTAGTCTTCAATTAGTACGTTAATACTTGATACTCAATGCAGCTCCAGCTGTCTTCCTCTCTCATCTCCCATTTTTTATGCTAGCCTGTTTTATATATCCTTGATATTTTGAGAAAAACCTTTTTTTCAAAAGACTTTCTCAAGAAGATTTTAACTATAAATTATTTTAAACATAAAATAAAATAATCTAAACACTTATTAAATTAATTTATGCCCAAACTATCTTCCTCAACACTGGTTTTCAATTCGTTAATTATTATTATATACACGTCTTTGACTGAAGGGAAACTTATAACTTTTTGTTACAATAATTGTTGTCGTTATGAGATGTTAAAACAAAGATTGATACGAGATCTAATACTTTTATACAGCTTCATGCTTATACATTTTCATATCTTCTGGTAAGTTTTTTCTTTTTTTTATTAAGTCACCTAATCTTTTTATTATTAATAATTAATTAATTAAAAGGTCATTCATTATTCACATACAAAATGATTGCTGATTTCTAAAATGATGCAAGTAGAGAGACGTATTTTATTGAGGATTAAAAATTCTTATAAAAGCAATTAATTATTGATTATTATGTCTACATTTATGAAATGTTAGTTTAAACTTGACATTTAAGACAGTAGGCCCTTAGTATAGAATCATGTCACGGGTTGCTTTGATAATTTCTCAAGATGGTGAGGCATGAAACATGAATTAATTGGTCTAGACATTATTAATAATGGCAATGACATTACATATTTGTGTAAACCTCAAATTAAAATACAGTACTGATCAGTAATAACTAATAAGTATGGTTTGGAATTTGGAAACTCTGCCCAAGCTTTAGATGGTCGTAGTCAACATGCTACTTCATCATAATGGGCCCACTACTTCCAAGCAAATTAGGGTTCTTGCATCCCATTTGAGCTGACAAGTAGTTTAGTATATAATAGAATGTTTGACGGGATAAAAATTAATTAATTAAATTCTTCTTAAAAATTATTATTTCTCAAAAACAATATATTCCTAAACAAGGCCTAGTGACCAACATTTCTGTTTGGCCACGCATTACGTTTCTTTTCTATGAGATGCTATTTTTAAAGAATTGCATTTTCTTTTCTCACCCTAGTTATACTTCCTTTTTCTAATTCATGAAATTGAGCACAGACACAATTCTTAGGCTATCTTTGCCCAAAGTTTTAGATCATCTAAATTTTAAGCGTTAATTGAGGTCAGCACTATTAAGATACAAAATTCTAAAAACACTTGTGCATATATAGTAAACTATATCAATACAGAGGAAAATTATTTTATTGCTATATTGAAATAGGGTAATATTACTATGGGAGGGTTTGGACCTTGTTCCATTATGGAATTCAACTCTTCTACCTCCTATAAATATAAGTAATATTTTTATAGTAAGTAAACATTTATTATATATTGTTACCAATAGTTAAATAATCATAACTTTAGTTTCAGAGTATCTTTTGCTAAAACTCGTCTACTAGCATCTTAATCGTGTAAGAGAATTGTATTACCATTTGAACTTTGATCCATGTGCAGCATACGTTGATCAACAAAATCCAAAGTATAATTATAAATAATCCTAAGTCAAGGAATAGGGTTTTGCTCTTTGGTAAATGGTATGTTTGAACTTGATGAAATACGTGTGATTTTTGTATTGATCTTTGCTCAATGTTTTCAAAATTTCTATTACCATTTACCTTCATTTAAAAACTTGTTTTTGGTTTTCAAACTAGACATCTTAGGATTCATTTTTCTCACAAATTTTTTAATACCCAAAAATCTATTGTAAGTTTGACTCAAATTTGGGATTTTTTTTTTACCTCCATGAAGTTTCTTGTAAATTTGTATTTACAGTTCCATCATTTATTAAAACCAAGTTTGTTTTTGAAAAATAGAAATATCAAGATTTTCCTTGAGTGGTAATTTTCCAAGAATGAAGTTGATTTGAGTGGTTAAAAATATATTACAATTTATGCATGTGTGCTGAATTACAATTCTATTTCCAATCTCTGACTATGTTTACCTTTTTGTTCTATCCCTTTATGCAAATGTTATTTCAAAATTTTGGCCATGTTTTTAAAACTAGAATTACAAAATATAAATTTAGACACCTTATTTGCATGTTTTAAGTGATATTTGGTATGTCAAATGTTTTTCAAAAGTTAGGATTTTGCGATACATGAGAACCAGTTTTCAGTCTAACATTTGGGTGGTTCTCTAATTCAATAATATTTGTAAATTTTTACTTGGAAAAATGATTTCATATTTGGAGACTTTGTCATCCAAAGTTCTATTTTGATATATTATTTGATCCTATAAAAATTTGATTTAACCATGTAAAGTTGTGATGAAAGTGTTGGTAAAATTTCGTTCTATTTCATCTATGAATCTCAAATTGGGATTAATTCAATTTGGTTATCTAATTTATACCAAATTGATTAGTCTATTTATATCCTAATTTCTTAGGTAAACAAATCTTTGTTTCTAATTAAAAATTCGAATTCCTTAAATAAAATTAAAGAGGAACACACTTAGAAAGAAGTAGGTTGGCAAATATACCATGGACTATAAAGTTGATCTCTATGAGTTGGGATGGAGAAAAGTTGTGTTTAAACTTTGAACCATGTCACCTCAGTGTTGTGCTTGTTTGAATGATTAGAAAAAGTAACCCATCGACACTTATGCTGCTCTTTCAGAGAGAACAATGGTTGTGCTCATACCATAACCAACCAAGCATGCTTATGGCTTCCTCTACTTGTATTTTTTGTTTCTGGTAAGTAGTGGCAGCATTTTCTTTGACTCCTTAATTCTAGTGCAATTAAACTGTAACACTCACTTTTAACCTAGATCTTTATTACTTTAAGTTAATAATATAAAACTTAACTTTTAATTAGAGAATCACACCTAATCATATCTAAATTTTGTCCTTAAGTTGTTATCCCGAATCAAAATGAAAAAACAAAATATCATGTTGGCAACTTTTAAAAATAAAAACTTCGTTGCCCCTCTAAAGCATGACCACTTAGAATGATTGTAATAACTTTGCTGTCAATGCATTTGAACATGGAAAGAAAGCAAAACGCTTTTAATACATAAATTACTTCGTGAACTATTAAAAACTCGTTTAAAATTTTGAACAAAGGGTGTTATCTTATAATTAAAACAAAGGATAAATTATAAACTCGTAAGAAATTTGAATTTAGTAAATATGTTACGTTTTGTGGGAGCATAGGATTAAAAGGAGTTAATTTCTATTAACGTGAAATAAGATTTTTTTCTGACAAAAAAAAATTCCCTTGCCATAAAAAAAAATAGAGTAGAAAAAAAGTCAAAGAAAGCATAATTTTGATTTTTTAATTCTTCAAACACATCAAAGGACACCAGTTAAGAGAAAAGTATGCGTAATTGATTATTTCTTATGCACAAACTATTTTTAACTAATTTAATGGATAAGTTATTATGTCCATATCCAATTTTTTTTTCGCCCTAAACGGTCTATAGCACTTTTACAAATTGAAAATTAGCTTTAGAGTGTACAGTGCATAACCATTATACATAACTATTATACGGGTGATTTTTATTTGATAAATAATATTAATTTTTTAAATAAATAAATATTTTCTCTTAAAAATTGTTTTTTAATCTCTGTTAATTAACTTTAGTTTTTTTTAATTCTCTTTTATTTTCATATACGTTCATCACATTCTTTTTTAATCTACTTTCTTATTTGATAAAAAATTTACATTAAAAATAAAAAATAATATATATCACAAATAAAAATTATCTTTAACATTTCTCATCTACTAAATAAAGATGACCATAACATGGTTATAAATTTTATAATGTACTTCTTTTAATAAAAGGTTTGTGATATATAATTTTTATTGCTTTATTAACATACTTGTTTTATTATTGAGGTGCACAATTATTATTATTTGTTTGATAGCTAGAATTTAAAAAACAAACAAACAAAAGCAAATAGTTTAACTAACTAGGCTAGGAAAGCTACAACTCCTCGAGTCTTCTAAGAGAGTTCTTGAAAACTGTCCGTTATGCCCTTCATTTGCTAAGAAATTTTGAAGAAGTGGGATGAGGAATCTATTAGCATTCCACCCCAATTGAACCATGCCAAAGCAACCATAGAATCCATTCTGAAAATCACTTTTTGAAATTTGAGTTCTCTAGCTAGCTGGATGCCTAATAACAATGCCTAAGCTTCACAATTTACTTTTATATGTTAGAGAAAATATGTTCCAATATTGTTAAAGAATAATACTAAATATTAAGTTACCACAATTTACTTTTATGTTATAGAAAGAGTGTGTTAATATTGTTAAAAAAATACTAAATAGTAGTAAAAAAATATTGTTTTTCAACTAAACTATTTTAAATAGAATTTTAAAAGGATTTTTTTTTTAACAATATAACATAACATCTATGCTGGATAAAAAAAAACTGTGTAACTTTAATTATTACATTCTACGTTGAATTAATAAAATTAAAAAAATTTAAATTGCCAAGCTGAATCAAACCAAACTGCAATTTGTGTTTTAAAAAGTTTAAATAATTGTGTAAAAAATAGTCTACGATTATGGTTTAAAATTGATTATAAAATTGGTTTTAAAACTAGTTTATGGTTTAAAATTAGTTTTAAAACTGAACCAATTTTGAACTATAAACCAGTTGTAAAACCAATTTCAAATCAATTTTAGTTTAAAACCCAACTTTAAAATTGAAAAAATTTTAAATCATAAACTAATTTTAAAATTATTTTTCAAAATTGATTTATGATTTAAAATCGGTTTTAGAAATGAATCAATTTTAAAACTGGTTTGAAGCAGGATTCAAAAAACTAAACCATAATTTTTATAAAATATGGATATGAATTAAATTTGTAAAAATAATACATGCTCATCCCTAACAGTGATGCTAATCATCTGGGTGGTCGAACGAGCTTCAACACCAAATGGACCAAACTAGTTTCTGTGGGGCTACCAGATTTGACAATAACTCATTTTTATTGTATATTTGGTTTAAAATATACAACAGAAACTAGTTCCGTGCGAAGGTTGTTTTTTGTAAAAACATTACAAAAAAAAGAAAGATGAAAAGTAAAAATGGATCCCTTTTTCTTTGCATTTCTCACCCTTTTTGGGTCTCAGCCGCTAATTAGAAGCTTTTTAGGTTTGATTATGGATAAGAAACCGACTACAATATTCTCCATGCCAAATTCTATTTCCAAGATATGTAGAAATAACGTTTTTAAATATGATCGATCATTTTGTTTTCTCCTAAGCCAATTCATGTTAAAACTTTTTATTTATCCAAACCTTTGAGTTGGTTCATATTTGCCATTTATATACTCTTATACTCTGAATTCTGCACCTAAATATTTGCATAACTGGTAACTTCACCTATAGCACAACTATGGTTACGAACGAAACCACCAAACCCCCCACTCCTTTTGGCTTCAGATCATTTGGCTGAACACTCAATCAACAACTTAACCTTCTCCAAGTTTCTAACAGTAAAACTTGGCATTATATTTATTTCGAAAATACGTGTATATAAAAGCAAAATTAACCAGCAGCCTACATTGCAAGGACATAAATACAAATACATTGTTAGAAAATAATCGTGTATGCAGAGAACGCATTTAGTAAGATCATTTTTTTTTTATCAAATTGAGTTATATATATATATATATATATATATATATATATATATATATATATTACCTATATTTCAATTTTATCCATTTATGATTATATTTAAAAGTTATTTTTTTTAAAATTACACTTACCTTTCCTAAAATCATCCCATTACTCTAGTTTTTAAAATACTCTATCTTCCTATTTTGTTTTATTAGTTTTCCCTTCCCCTATATAATATTAAAGAAAGAATATATTCATCATTTTATTAAATAAAATAGGAGAGTGAGTTTCTTTATTAAAAGAATAAGAAATGTAAGTGTCTATTTAAAAACTATAGGAGTTTAAAATCTATAGGAGATGTAAAAGAGCAAGAGAAAGTAATTGAAATTTCTGTTATTTCTTTTACTTATAAAAAAAATAATCCCCTCACTTGATCTATCACTAGAAACAGAGAAAAATAAAGCTTTATATAATAAAATAATTGAAGTGAAACCTAACATATAGTATTGTAGAAAATGATGCAAAAGCAGAATGCAGCATAAATGAAGGCAAGGCAGCCTCAAGTCATTGGAACAGACAGGAGAGGAGAGAGGAAATGACAAGAATGACCTGCAGTTTCCGAGAAGAACTGCACCGCAGTTGCAGCCAACAGATTCACATCATGTTAAATACATTTTTATATTATAATTATATAAAAGACCCTTTTTTATGGTCCAGAGAGGAATAGAGGACAGCTAAATAAAGTTTGTCAGATGTTTTTACTGCAAGATTTTTCTCTGAATGGTTGAAGCAAGACAAAACCACGAAAGTGTGAGAACATCAAGTTCAACTCGTGAAAAGAACACAAGATGTGGCTTTCTGATTAATCCTTATTGGTGATGATGACATGTCAGTATGTTCATATTAGAAAACATTGAGAAACCACTACTTAAACGAGCTATTTAATGGCTTCACACAAGGATAACACACCACTTAACCATGAACCATGCGGCGGAAAACATAAACAATTATGGATGCATTGGAACAATTAACTCCATATGACAAAAGAAGCATACAACATAATACGTTGCATGCTTTCAACTCCCTATGATGTCAAACTGATACAGAACTACTACAACTCTATCTTGCAACCCAGTCTGCATAGGTTCAATGGTCACCCAAACAAATCATCATCATCATCTCCATCAACAGTGTTAGGATTACTGTCTGATTTTCCACTCCCTTCATCCTCCTTATCTGGAGCTCGTTCACCGGTACCAAGTGCAGGTGAATATGCCCAGGAAGATCCAACTTTGACAGATAATGATTCTCCATAGAGGTCATCGTAAATCCCGGTTTTAACTGGGGTCTTGATCTTTTTTAAGACTTCTTGTAGTTTATCAGTCACACCTTTTTGGGATGAATCTGCCTCCTTAGCAGAGGACTGCTCTTTCCCCTTTGGTATTACAGTAATCTGTACAAGAGATTCATATTTACCAACTAGACTTCCTTCTTTAACACCCACTGGACCAGGTTCTGTTTCTACATCTGCACCATCTGAAATTCCAACAACCTCCACTAACTCTCCCCCAACTTGATCCCTGAAGGAAACTCTTGTTTTCCTAATTCTCTTGGCTGCTCTTTCAGATTGGTAATCTTTATTTTTGCCACCTGCTGAACTACCAGAATCGCCAGATTTGGACACTAGATCAGCCTTGTTTATGCCATAACGATTCAGTAGAGTATTATAAGCTACAACCGCTTCTTCATCAGATGGGTCAGGAGGTGGTGGGAAATTAATCTGTGTTGGTGGTGGAGGACGAGGGAAAAGAGCTGCATCATTCTTTCTTAACATGTATGTTCTTGTTGATGCAGCAAATCGCAGAGATTGTCCCACTTCAAGCTCAACCGGTGAATCCTTAGTCAACCGCTCATTTGCAACAAATGTACCATGTGCAGATCCCAAATCAATTACATATATACTGTAATAAAAAATTGTTAACACCAATGAATTATAATTTGCAAGGGATTTTCAATTTTTGCAGGACATAATCACACCCACAAAAAGAATAACTTTTCTGTTAACAACAAAACATGGGATGTGTCTGTCATTCAATGACAGAAGATAATGGTTTATTTTCCTTTTAAAGTCCCTTGCGGTTCACCAAATTATCATTCCTAAATTTTCTAATAAATATTATTAGTTTAATATCTTAAAAGTAGTGAATTACGGTGCTATTTGCATCACAAAGTAGTGATATTTGTTTGAACACTTAGGGTTTGAGACAATGTATTCAGAACATGTAATTCAATTTCAAAAAGGAAATGACAGTGATATTTGTATCACAAAGTAGTGAATCCATTCTAGGAATATTAAAGATGGGGGAGAAATGTCTTACCTCCCATTCTTGTGAGGAATAACAGCAGCATGTTGGCGAGAGACAGATTGATGATCAAGCACAAAATCACAAGTCTGGATTTGCCTCCCAAAGATATTCCTTCGTCTGTCCAGATTAATCCGGTCTAGCACCTGGCCATCCTTCAAAACTTCCAGGTAAAAAACACCCGGCCGCGGCTCAATAGCCCAATCCGGTGGCTGCCAAGTTGACTGTCCTCCCCCAACCTGAGTTGCCTGCTGATTCTGGCCCAACAATGGGGCTGGCTCCACTCCTACAGTCTTCGGAGATGCATGTTGCTGCTGATGTTGGGATTGGTGGGCAGAGGCTTGGGACTGCAGACCCCAAGCAGAGGAATGGCCAACTACTTTACTAGAGGGTTGGGCACCATTTCTGGAAGCCGAGTTGACAGAAGAAACAGAGAATGGTTCCAAGGTCTGAGCCTTCTTAAACCTATCAAGACCCGATGCCCTTCCATACATCCTCTTCAAATAGACTTTGCAGATGAGCTCCTTCTCAGTATGAGCTCACAAACATGTAGCATCACAATGCCACCATGACATCAAAAGGAACCAATAAAACAAGCAGTGTTAAAACATACCTTAAAAATATGCTACAAAGCTCTCTTTGCACATACCCTAAAAGGTTGGTTAAAAAAAAAATTCAAAACACACCTTGTGAGTAAGGGGACCAAGACATCAGAATATAGTAATTCGTTCAAAAAAAAACAAAGGGCACACGGCGATTGTAAGACAAATGGGTAACCAAAATAAAAAACGCATGCATTACTCTACCCTAGAATAAGCATCTAGTATTAATCTGCTGTAAAATTGGGAATAAATCTAACAAGGAATGTAACCATAATCGTAGCCATTCAAAAGCAAATTGAAGTCCAGTTTCCAAGTTATAATCGAAATCCGGTAAAAAAAAAACAATTTTTGTGGTTTTGTGGATTGATTGCTGGAATGGGGAGTTGGAGAATCTTACGGATTAGGGTTTTAGAACGCTGCGTCTTTGACAAGTAGAGAGAAAATGAGAGAATAAGAGAATAAGAGAAATGCTGAAATAAATTTTCTGTTAATATTAGTAATAGTTATTATTTGTTTATAACTATGTTATTACCTACATATCCCCGTCCCAATGTCAATCTTATCCATGATACCGTGTTCGTGTTCGAGTGGCTATTCGTCTTATAGATGTAAGAATCAACTACTGTTTATTTTTCTAAGAAAAAAAAAATGATTAATGATTGGAATTCAAGAAAGTTTTTATTTTTCATATGTCTTTGGTAAATAAAACTGCAAAGAGTCCAAAATTTCGGATTTAATAAATGGTGACAAGTTGTTTAATATGTTAATTCAATCTGTGAAATTTAAACTTCAATAAAGATGCAGAAGAAAAAATAAAGAGTTAATGATATAATTTATTCTTTATTTATGTAGTTGATTTATACTTCCAACATATTTTTAATTTGGTTCATATATACCAGAATCACATTAAAGATATGGTACACATACATAATTAAATTAAAAATATATTACATATATAAAAATCAAATTAAAAATACGTAATTATAAAATTATTAATCAACATATAATAAGAATCAAATCAATAACTATGGTAAGTACAATGACTTGTTTAAAAAATTAAATTGAGAATATACAATCCATATATAGATTAAATTATGTGTCTAACCAAGATTACATATTCAAATTTGATAAGAAAATATTTCACATGTCACAATTTAACACATTTTATAGTTACAATTTTTTTATAACTAGATTTTAAATCCTTGCGAGTGTACATTGGACAAGTTTGTTTAAATTATACAAAATATATTGTTTTTGAAAAATTTAAATATATTTTAAGTCTCTACAAGTATGATTATGTTTTGTTTTAGTTATTTCAAATTTTTTATTTAATTTTAAATTCTTAACATTTTTTTAATATTTTTTTAATTTATATCATTAATTCTAGATAATTTTGATTATGTTTGTAATAATTTATACATCATTTATTAGAACTTATCTTATATTATAAGTACTTGTAGAAAAGCTTATGAAAATATCTTATGACTAATCTTTAAGATTTTTTATCTTATATTTTTATAAGCTATCTAATATATCTTATAGGAATAACTTATACAAATCTTATAGGAAGATATACCTTTAAATCTTATCAAGGACATATACATAAAACATGTGTATTTTTTATATTTTTTATTTATTCATCTAAATTAATATAAATATTAATTTCTATATAAAATAAATGATATATTTTTTTGTGGGATAATTATAATTATTCATTACAAGTAAACTTTTTATTTTTATAATGTTTTTTATTTTTCACTATAAAATATAATATAATTAAATAAATACATATTTTATATGTTACTAGTGATTATATTTTTTGTATATTTCCTTCAACAATAGTGTGTAGTAGTTGAATTTTTTTTTAGTAATTTACTATTTTTATATACTTATATTTATTTATATATGCGAATGATAAATTTTTTTAAGTTTATTTATGTTAAAACACACGCATATATATATATATATATATATATATATAATTAGAAAATAAGAGAAAATAAATATTGCATATCAAATCTAATTTTGTATTTCATTGTCATTCCCTAAATTAAGAATAAATAAATGAAATATACTACACACCTTGGAGTTAATATATGAACCTGTTCAATGTAATTGTCCATGTGAAAATTTGTTTCCACAAAAAAAAAATGCATGCATTTTCTCATTGATATTGTCTTTTAATCTCTGCATAAATAAATCTCAAAAAGTTTATTATCATAATCTATATAACATTACCTAAGTAAATGGTTATGAAATTAATAATGAATTTCTTTTTATGAAAAAAAAAATGTAACATCTATTGTTATTAATACAATTAAAATTAAAATAATTTGTAACCAAAAATAAGTGTAACATAATTTATTCATGAAAATAAGAGCTTTTCAAAAGTAGAAGGAAAAAAAAAACTACCTTAATAGATATTATAAGCTTTCTGATGTGGTTTAATCATCCTTTATCACTTCTTGGGTAAATTTTTTATCTAATATATTTTGTCACAACCATAAAATCCAAAGACATGAAGTATCTAGCAAAATTAAATCAAACTTCCCAGATTTTTCGTGCAAAAAAAATGGGTCTAATGAACAAAAATAGGAGTAAATAAAAAAGAAAAAAACAATTAGAAAAAATAAATAGAAAAGAGATGAAGTATTCACCCAAGAAAGCAATATCAAACAACATGAAAAACCCCTTAATAAAATCATCAACAACAATAAAGAACACAAACCAATTAAGCCCATATGCAAAACATAAACCAAACTCAACAATTCAATTGAAAGAAAAAAAGAAAACTCACATGAATAGTAAGTTATGCAACATTTGGACTAACACAATTAAAAAGAAGAAGAAAATAAAGAGAAAGCTGAAAGATAAGATAAATAAGAAAATTACTTAAAATCGAAATTACCAAAAACCTTTTACCTGGGTCTCGCTAAGGCCGAATGGAGGAAATGGAGGAACCTTGGAAGTTTTTACCTCTTCTATTTTGGAGATCAAACTTAGTATATTTAATTAACTTAATATAAATAAACAAGACATAAAACGGTACATTAAAATATATTACAGGTGACTGTGGTCCAATAAAATCAATAAAGTGGCATTACATGCATGTGAATTGTTTTGTCCCCTTTGCAAGCTTGTGTTAACTAAAGGACCAAATTTTATTCAGTAGAAAATTTGGATGATTTAATAGCAATATAAACTATTGTAAGATCAAAATCGCAGAGTATCATAAAGGAAGAAAAAAATGCAATTAAATCAAGCAAATGTTGTATTTATGATTCCATACCATATGGCTCAAAGAGCTCATAAATCAACTTTCCCTTCAAATTGTTAAATGCTTTAGAACAACTTTCTACGGCTCAAATTTAGATTTTACTTCTTCCGTGTTTTCTTAAACTAAACTTTACATAAAAGAATGCTAGGTTAGAAAATCAGCAATTAACGTAAATTCTACGTGACAAAGTCAAAAGGCGACAATACAATGAATGTATTTCAAATTCGAACAAATTAATTTACAAGGAACAAAGGACTTGAGCTTCATGTCATGATGGTCCCAGGCCTAAAAAATCGTTTTTCCATATGACCAATAGTGTCAACTACTGTCACAACTTTTCACAACTAATAACTTAAGCAACAGAATGTTGCTGACACCTTTGTAATAAGATGTCTACTACACAACAAATCCAAAATTTGAATTGCTAGCAACTGCTGTTGGAAACTAAGTTAGTATCTTCTGTCAAATGAGTCATGTACAATGGAACAATTAAGTAACCTCTCCTATTAGTAACCTGGTTTCAAGAACAGACTTGGTAGCATCATATTATAGCTCTGATAAAAATTCCCCCCACTCGAAGGTTCTTTCCACTGAAGTTAGGATTGTCATCATGAAAACCAACCCAAACAGCACCAATAACATGAGCCTTCTGATCTGATGCATCATGTATTCCAGTCCAAGCCTGTGAATGGACATAATATTTTTGCTAACATAGTTTCAGCTAGCTCCAATATTTTTAAGTCAAATCCAAGAAGATTCATTTGCTATTTGGGTAAAAGCTCCTTCTCAGCTAGACTAAAGGTCACCTTTAAACGTTCCTGCAGGTTTTGAGAGATGTTCTTTGTAATCCTTTTCTGATTCCTTGTGCTTTTCAGCCATTCAACTCCAAATAATACTTGCACTCTACACCCCTTTGCTTTTGGGGGTAAATCCTCAATATGGTACCGAAGGTGTATCTGTGGCATATAGGAGACACTACTCAGGGGTGCAGAAGGTGAAAAACAACACAAGGATGGCAAGTATGGGTAAATCATAGAAACAAAGATATAACAAACAGGCACTGAAAGTCTAGAAACAAGCAACATTTAGCTCACTCACATTGAAATAATCGCCAAGAGGAACTCCATGAAGGTTCATAACCTCTTCCACAAGCCAACCCTTTCCATCCAAAAGGGGAGATCTTTGCTGAGTACTTGTCACTTCACCTTTATAACTTGAAATGCGCTTCTCAAATTTGTAATATACTGCTCTCTCGTAGGTATCAATGTTCTCCGATACCCAAGGGGTATAAGAATAATTAAGACAACCAGACTTTTCCATGACCCGACGGTCCAACTCACCCCCACAAAATATCTCCATGAGGTAATTTGCCTAAATCAAAGGAAAAGAACTATCTATAATCAAATGGGAACATTTGCAAAGTTGTAAAAAAAAGTTAAATAACGAACCAATAATTTGCAGTTATGGCAATAATGCACAACATGCACGGATTAGGACGTGTGTGTTTGTGTTTTAAGAGAGAGAGATAGAGAAATTACAGGAATTGGAAGAGAACAAGAGTAAATCTCAGACATGCTAACATCATCCAGGCCAAGGAATGACCCACTCTCTTCACTTATAAGGCTTTTGGTATCAGATTCTTCTTCAACAAACTTGACCTTCTGTTCAGGACTCAAGGATCTGGCCTTCCAGAGAGCCATGATGGTCCTACATCACCACCAAAAATATTTCTCAGTAACGTGATATCTTTTATACTATTCTCTATCACTATACCTTAAACCATTTCTTCTATATGCCAGAACCTATAGATAAGAATCATATGAGAAGATGAGCCAAAAAAGCCTCCCAAAACTGGGGAAATATTGTTGGTGGTTAAGAAAATTTTCACACCAAAATTTATGTGGAGAATAGAGCAGTTGAGAAGCAACTAGATTTTGTCAAAAATAATAATCAAAGATAAATGGAAGGAAACACCATCAGACATTTTCATATAACAAGCTCTCGTTTTTCACAATCATGCACTATAGAAACAATTATGGAACCACACCTTTGTCACCATTAGACCAAAATCATCAAAATGGCATGGCTTTTCATATATCATTACTGAGTAACTTGATCTTCTATTATGACTGACAGACTGAGTGATACAAGAAACGAAAATTACATCCAAACAAATCATGCCAATTACTTTCACACATTATTACAGTTACATGAAATTACAGTTTATATACATTTGATTGACAAGCAATAAACTCTCATGATGAGGTAAAAAGACTTTCATGCTGTTGTGGTCTAATAACACACAAGATACAAATAAAAGTTGGCAGTTTTCATTAGAAGGTCTAGATATGGATAAACCAAAATAGTTAAAATTGTGAATTGCCAATGCTGACATCTTTAACACAATACACTGTTCGAACAACCTCAAAGGATTAGATTCAAAACACACAAGAAAATCTATCAACAAAAAAGAAACACTTAAAGGTGTTGTTATAGACCCTAACAAACAGGGCATAGAAAAAGGAGAGGCTAAGCACAGAATAGGAAGATTTTCGTTCAAGTTACAGATATATAGGAAATAAGTTTGTCAGATGTTATATAATGTCCCTTGTCTACCTGTGTGCAACGTTGAAAGACACAAATGACTGAAAATGGAACTTCAGCCTGCCTTGTTCATCTTGTGTTTTCGCACCATGCCTTGCATCCACACCTTTACCCTTCCGAAGAGTTATGACAATTATTGGACTCCCCATTGATGAAAATGTGGGAGGAATGATCTGAATGTCTTCAATATCTTCCCAAAGAAAAAAGAATTTTGTCTTCTTTCCAAACAAATTTGCATGAAATCCAATTATTCTTGCTGATAGAAATAGGCGGCCCTGCAGAGAAATATTCACAATTTGATGAGATAATACTAAAGAATAATGTACCAGTAAATACCAAAGTAGAAAAATAGGCCATGAATTTCAACATCACATAACAGAATAACCACACCTGCAGGGGCATTTTTCTTTTCAAATGACAGGTGAAGTCATTGATGAGAAATTCCTCAGGTGGAAGCCCAAAGAGTTTCTGAAATGCTGAATTTGTTTGAGGAGACCGCAAATTAATCTACAATTTTTAAAAAATAAAAGAAATAAGCCAGATAGAAGGGTGACAAAACAGGATCACAACACAGAGAAGACTAATTGTTTTACATACCTTCTTCCCAACTTCTTTCTCCATTTTACTTAAATACTCCGTTGCAACATTACCACCTCTAGTGTTGTCCAAGAAAATTCTTAGGTGCAGCTTTGACTGACATGCCAAAGCCAACTTTCCTTCAAGGGGAACCCATGTATCAGCAAGATCTGCTATGTTTGCTTTTAGAAAATTAATTTCAGCATGTCCAAGAGATGCAGCTTCATCAAAAGGTCCATCAAAATCATAAACTACCACTTCCAGCACAGAAGGAGGATCATCCATTGCATCAAACTCAAATATTTCTGCAAAGATAGACAATGTTCTTAACCAAAAAATAATCATATAAAATACAGATCCTGTTTAGGGAAAATTAAGAGTTATATATTAGATTCACTGGATTCAGAGGTTTGATCCGAGTTATAAAACAGAAAATAATAAATGATGACATGATACTCACCATTCCATATCGGATTAGATTTCTGGAACTTGATTGAACTGGTTCTTATTTTCCCATTGCAAGTAAACACTACATATGGATCCGAGAACCCACTAGAATCAACAGAAGCTAAATTGCTTCCTTCAATTAAGGCAACAGTTAGCAACCACCCATCTCCTTGTGCTTTGATTCCATGATCACTACCTAATATTGGAGTAAAAACTAGTCAATATAATCACAGAAACATGGGCACTAAATTAAGTAAATAGGCACTAAATAATTAAAAGACGAGAGACACTCATAGTTACTTCATTAAAAGCAACAGTAAGTCAAAGAGAAAAAGGAAAGCCAGATTGATGAAATGTGAAGTATCTGAACACTCTGGGAGATTACCCTTTTGTGCTCTTGCCTTTATAAAGCGTGAGATTATACCCAGCATGCGTTCACCTTGAAGAACCAAGACTGCACAGACAAGAAATTCACCAATTGAATCTGGCAAGTCAAGCCCACCAAACTCTAGTCCTTGAATTGTGCTGGGTGCAGCCAGCCAAATGTGAACAAGCACATACAACCCAACGAAAACTGTTGAAATTACTGTGAAGTTAGCAAAATACTGCACTGCAAGCCTCCAATCTGATTCAGGTTCTGCATGTAATGATGCCAAAGCTTGTTCCTTATTGGAACTAAGGTCCTTTGGATCAACTGGTTTAACAGTCTGAGACAACAAACTGGCATACTGATCAAAACTTTCCTTCATGCCTTGCCGAGCCCCACCTTCTATCATTCCTTTCATCATGGTG
This sequence comes from Mucuna pruriens, assembly GCA_025330945.1. Taxonomy (NCBI): domain Eukaryota; kingdom Viridiplantae; phylum Streptophyta; class Magnoliopsida; order Fabales; family Fabaceae; genus Mucuna; species Mucuna pruriens. The sequence continues at coordinate 5,770,376 of JAENHJ010000533.1, read as the reverse complement.
CTCTGTAAAAAATTCATTCGCCACGATACAACCAGATGCGAACACTGTTCTCCTGATGGTAACTCTGGTCCAGGTGTGATCACATAGAGTACTTCTGTCCTAAAGGTGCTCCCGTACATAACATCAGGAGTGCTGACACTGGCTAGAACAGCAAAGTTCTTCCCATCTGCTTTTAAATATTTGTGTTCCTCAAAGGCTTTGACAGCCTTAATTAACTTACTAGGAGCCTTGACGTATGTAATTAATCTTTTGAAGATCTCCCCATCATTCTCAAACTTCCAAGGTCCTATTTCCAGTTCTGTATTACCCTGTAGATCTGCCAGTGACTTGATAAAATTTGAATCTGATGAAAATAGAAACTCATTCAAGTCTTCTGGTGCTATAATAAACTGTTGATCGATAAACACTCCGGCCGGTAAATTGCTAGGAATTTCACTGCCTTGATCTGCAGACTGAATTTTTCTCATAGCTTCTTCAAAAGTTTCATTAGTGGACTGATCCTCCACCTTCATCTCACTAACTTCTACTTTACTAATTTCAGATTGATCTGAGTCAATGCTTCTATGGGATGGGCTTGAAGACATATCAGAGCTCTTATTAAAGATTTGAGCAATTCTGCCTGTTATTGTTTTTTGTGTACTAGATCTTTCATCCTTAGATGTAATTTCTTCCCTGACAGGAGAAGATGAATCTGCAGGGGCTGTGGAAGATCTTGAAGGCGATTCCACCATTCTTGGATGTAATAATAGATCACCACTACCATTTGACTCCAAGGATGCATTCTTTTGTGAAAAATATATGCTCAAACGAATCTCACCTGCCAAGAAAAGGAAAAAAAAAATTCCAGAATTTAAGTTCAAGATAACACCAAAACCATGATCCATATATGGAGATGTATAATCCATATTCCATAGTCTAAAATTAAACATGGGGCAATTTACACCATGTTATCAGTCACAACTTTAAGCCAAAAACCAATACGACAACAGCACAAGTTTAACTCAATAAAATGAGATTAAACCCCTCATTTCATATTAGAAAGATTCTTGAAACATCAATTTGATTCCAGGAATATTACTACATCAATTAGGTCCTCCAGTGAGACATTTTCTTTTAAATCAAGATAGTCTAGAAGTAACTGTTCACTAGCAACAAATTGATGTGAAGCAATGACCTAACATATTTAAGGAGCAATTTGATGCCACTATAAAAAAACCAAACAACAAAACTGCTAGTTGAGAGAGAGAACAAACAAGGCCACTCAAATGTTAGGTAAGAAGCTAACTATTGGATAAGGTAGAGGAAAGTACAGTTTAGCAGCTTAACACACCAGATTCCTTGTTCTTGGACTTCTTGGTTTTGGGTTGCAAAGAATACCAAGCAGTGCCAAGGGACTTGATCTCCTCCTCAAAAACAAGTGAGATTGGCACTTTAAGCTGACCCACAAAGTCATCATTGAAGAACTTATCTTCATCCATAACAGATATAACCAACTCTTCATTAAGGTCATCCACCTTAAAACTAAACTCCTCATTCCACTTTGGATTCAAACTCTTCTTGATCACCTTGGTCCTGAACCTGTGCTTCCCCAACTGTAGCCTCACGTACGGATCACTCAACCCATTAGGATCCGTCGGTGGCAAGTTCTTTGCCTCAATCACACGAACCACAAGCTTCATTATTACGCAATAAAACTCAAAGGGAACCAGAATCTTGAGGCAAAAAAGTCAACTTCTTTTACCACCCCAACAAGATCTTCCAAAAGGGTAATGCGGTTTGTGACTAAGAAGTACAAAGAATGAACTGGAAGTGGAAAAACTAAGAATCAAATTGTTCAACACAACTCAAATTCTTCAGCCAAAAGAAGACAAACCAAACCATAAATCAGACAGAAATGTAAAAAACAAAAAAAAAAAAACTTGGTTGTGCCAAAAAAATTGCTGCAAAAACTGCTGATCTATGTAGGAATTGATTCAAAACTAAATTCGTGGAACGAATAAACCGTGAACGGTTGAAACAGTTGAGAAAGAAGCAGAAAAATTTGTCAACGGCCAAAGCAAGATGAAAAAAAATTAAAGAGAGCGAATAATCAGGGAGACATTGATGGAACCTAAAGTTTCAAATTTAATGGAATGGATGAAAATTGGATTATTTAATAAAAGGAAAAATTGGATATGAAATTATAGAAAGTGGGAGATGGAACAAAATGAAATCAAGTTCGTAAGTTGTTAAATATACTTTTCTTATATTAAATGGACCCAATTTTTTCAACTGTTAGCCACGGCTCGTATTACGTTGAACCTTCGCTACTATCCATAGGAATCTATTATCATACGCGCCTCCACCGTTTACCTTATATATGCGGTAAGTTTCTTTCTTTTTCTTTTTCTTTTTTTCCCTCACCTACTTGTCATATATTTATTATAAATTCTTTAAATCGGTTTTTAAGTCTGATTTTAAGTGATTTTAAATAATAATTTTTATTTTGAAAACTGTTTATTATATTTTTATGTAATAAATATCTTTATCGATAAAATTTTATTATTTAAATATCTTAAACTAGTCACCGTTAATATTAATAAAAAGTTAAAAATATTATTTAGTCTTTCGTATAAATTTATTAAATTAATCTTTATACGTAACGGTTACTTATTTGATTTTGTTTTTATACTTTGACGGTTAATTTTTTTTATTTTTAATTTAGTCTTATATGTGTATATATTCTTAATTTATTCTTGTATATCAAGATTGTACAATATCAAATGAGGATGTGTTATATGTATAGAAATCAAATAAAAAATATATTTTACGTATTCACTTATTGAGCAACCTATATAATATTTTTTTCGTAGATCAAATTAAAAATATTATACGTTTAGGAAATAAATTATATGTTTAATCTTAACAAAACTAATATTTACTTCGTGTTAATTATACTTACATAAGAAAAATTGATGTGTTTTTAATAATTTGAGATCATTTTTTATTTAATAAAATTTATTTAATAATGGAAAATATATTGAAAAGTGTGTTATATTAATATTTTTACTTACATATATCTTAAAATGTTTACCATAAAAATTAATTAATAAATATTAACAACTTATTAAATAATAAAAATATTTAAACTTTTAGATTAGTCTTTTAAAAATTAGTATGTTAGTCTTTTAAAAAAATTGTCATCAAAATAATCTTTTAAAATACAAAATAACTACTAAATTCATCATTTAATATTAATATTATTTTAATTCTTTTAAAAAATAAATGTGATTATATTTAAAAGTTTTAAGAAACAGATTTAGTGATAAAAAAAAAATCCAAAGATTGTTGTGATGAGCCTATAAGGCCATAACATTTTTAAATAAATAAACAAACAAATAAATATACATATATATATTTAAAAAGTTACTAAGCAAAACATGGATATGTCAATCTATCATAGAAACGCTCTTCTTATGAACTCGTTAACTAACTATACTAAATTATATTAAAAATTCCATGTGGGAAAAATAAGGAAGGTTGTACTCCTGAAGATTGGGTAAAGATAGATGCTTATGATTATTTATTTCACCTCTTTTTGTTTGGTGCTGAAATTGCTCATGAATTTGATATTGGGTAGAAGAATCCGTCACCCCTTTTGTCAAATGCCTCCATGGGGTCCAATTTGGAGGGCACCACTCGGCCTTGCCCCTCAATTGAAGCCTTAAATTATTACTATTTCATCTTTAAGTCAATCTAAAAAACAACTCATTAAATTACATCTAATTTCTACTTACATAAAGTATTGGTATTTTGTGTTTAAATCTATTGCCTTTTTTTATTTTTATTATACCAGTATTCCGTATTATTATACCATTTTAGGTATTGCCACTGGTATGCAACATGTGGTAATTATTTTTTTATTTTATTTAGATTAAATTATAATTTTAATCTTCGTTTTATAATAAAAATTTATTTTGATTCCTTATTTTTAAAATTAGTTTATAATATTAATTTAAATTTAAAAATTAAATAATTAAAATACATATTTAAAAAAATAAAAAAGTATGATAAGATAAAAAAAAAAATTATAATTTATCACTTTACATGTAAGACTAGACTTTTACATTTAGATACATTTCTATACTTTATTGTTCATCTCTTATGCTAACTAACTTAGAGCATTTAAGTGTTTGCTGGTCACTGTCAAAAATTGCTGAACCACCCAAGTTCATAGGCATGAATTTCAGCCGAACAAATTTTATTTTTCGTGATTAATCCAAACATAAACTCTTGACACAAATTGTGATACATTTGGTTTATCTTGAGTGATTAATGTAATGAAATTTTCTATCTTGGGGATCTTTTTATTTCATGAATTTGATTGCATGGGACAGTTCTATTCTCACCCTAACAAAATTATGGAGAGGGGGGGTCCAGTCAAAGTTGATTGAAAACGAGTGGTTGTTATGAACGTGCTTGACGCGGTTTTCCCCATCTGAATTCTGATCACACTACATAAGGAAAACACTATCAACATATTTTTGGATTTTTTTTAAATACTTTTTACCATTATTGGATGACATGCTATGGCGTTTCCCTTAATATAAAGTAGTTTCGAATAATTAAAAAGAAGAAGTTACATTTAAAAATAAAAAAATAAATGTTAAAAAGTAAAGTTAATTTGCTTGCACGCAAAAACCAAGATTGAAAGAATGGATGAATACAAGTTGAACCACCAGTCAACTAAGAAAAAGTTGCAGCACTTGTGTTGTGGCAGATTGCTTGATGTCCTTCTCCAGGACTTTTTCCAGTTACACGCCACAGATGACAGGGAATGTGCCTAACTAATTATTCAATGTTTTCTTCAATTTATTCTCAAATATTAATTACTTCTTTTTTCCAATTTTCTCAAAATAAGAGTTTTAAATAACTTCTTTTTTAAGTAATGGATGCTAGAATCCACCCATAGTATGCTATGTTTGTGGGGAAGAAATTTAAGGTGTGACTATATATATATATATCTATCCCAAATGCCCTAAATGTAATTGCCAATTATTCTTGTGTTGTCTATATGCAATTCAAAATAAAATTATATTTATAACTATATCTATATTATAATTAAAATAAATAACTTTAAAAAGTAGTGTTCTCACTCTTTTCCTTTCCTCAATTAGAGAATTTTGATTTTTTTTCCACTTTCTACGAGTATATTTCATACAGTATTTTCATAATTAATTAAAAATTGTTCTTGGTCATTTTAAATTATTTTTTTTTTTATGAGTATATTTAATCTTATTAGTCATCAATTTCTTTCTATCTATTATCTTTTATATCAATATTTGAATTGAATCTTAATTACTTTTAAAAAATTATTAAGAATTAAAAATTATATCAAAATATAAATTACTTATTATTTATATATATTGTAAATTTTAATTATAATATATTTATATATTTAAAATATATTTTTTTAAATTTTAATTATATAAAATAAATATTTATCTAAAACGAGGGAAATCGATCCTTTTCAAAACCACAAATAAAATTATGTTTAGTCAGGAAGAATTTCACAGTGAAAAAGAATGAAGTATAACCGCTAGCTAAAATAAAGGAAAAAAAAAACTTTAAATATACTTTTCCGTCGTTGTAATATATTTTTTAGTCTATATAATATACTATTTTTTTTAATTTTGATTTTTGTAAAATTATTTTTTAAAATAGTTTATATAAAATTTATTTTTTATTTTTTATTTTGATCTTTGTTATTATTTTAATTCTTTAATATTTTTTCGTTTTATTTCATATAGTGTTTTGTTCAATTTTAGATAGTCTTATTAAAAAAATTATAAAAATTAAAAATAAACTATTCACATATTATAAATAAAATTAAAAGAGTAAGTATATTATAAATTTTAAAATAAAATAAAAATGATACAAATTATAAAAATCACTTTAATTTTATAAAAATCAAAATAAAAAAGCGATATATTACCTTAACAAAAAAGTATACTTAAGCTAAAATAAATATTAACGAAAATAAAGGGATCTACGTCCCTAGCATGTAGCATCATTGCATACCTAGGTAGTAAATAAAAATAAAGAAATGAAGGAAAAATATAAATATATTGGGTAATAAAAATTATAAAGTAATAATAAAAGAAGAAAAAATAAAGAATATTAATAAAGTGTTTATCGATAATCAAGTAATTACCAACTTTAGGATCTGACAGCTAGAGAGAAAACAACGAGGAGAAAAAATTAATTTTTTTTATTACGTTAAGAAGAAAATAAAATTATTTTTTTATTTCAATTTAAATTTTTTCGTCATTTCTTTCTTCTGAAACAAAGAGTGTCTATAATAATATCGTATGAATACTTATATATTTATATACGAACTTATTATTCATAATGTGATAAAATAAAATATAATATATTTCATTAAAAATAGTAAAATAACAATTATTTTAGCATTAAAATTAAATAAAAAATTATTAAATGTGATATTTAAATTTAAAAATCCAATAATTTTTTACATTTATATTATGAATATATAATTATATTTATTATGTGTTACGTACATGTTTAGAACAGACTAAATATTACAATCTTACAAAATTTTGTTAGTAATTATCTGTTGCCTTCACTTCTTTTACCAGTCCATTTTTCAAGAATTTTTTTTTTTTTTATTTATCTCTTTATTTAAAATTTTAATTAGTCACTATTTTTAATCATATTTCCATTTCTACATAGTTTTTATATACTTTACATATTTATAAAAAATAAAAGAAAAATATTAAAAGACATATTAAAAATTAAAAATAATATAAATAAGAATATTAATTATACTATTTAATCTATATCATCCTTTTAAATAGATAGAACAAAAATGAAAAAATAATCTTAAAACATAGTCATATTAACGAATAAAATTTCATCCATTATAATTAATTTCATAAATACTCGTTAAACTTTGACTCAATTATCGTATTTATTCAAAACCTATTCTGCAAACAACATGGTAAGGCCCATTTTGGTTTCAAACATTAATCTGAAAACAAAACTTGGACAGATAAATGAGATTGAAATAGGTTTTAAATAAATTTTATAATTATTTTAATTTATTTTAAAAAATGAGAAAATAATTTTGTTTTAAAATTTTATAAATTATCTAATCACTTTCGATATATTTTTTCACCATTTTTTACTTTTTATTATGTCTTCTTCACATTTTTTTCAATTTTAGGTAAATATAGTAAAATATTATATGACTTAAATTAGCTCAATTTCATTATCCTTTTATATGAGTTTAGTTTAATAAAGTTCAAATTGATCGTGAGTCTCATTTTAGAAGTTCAAATTGAATATGTATTTTTTAGTTTGACTCATTATAACATGGGATGCATATCAAGTTTAGGGTCTAGAGTTTAGGGTTTAGGGTCTTCTTCACATCTCTCATTCAATTTTAGGTAAATGTAGTAAAATGATTATACGACTTAAATTAGCTCAATTTGATCATCCTTTTATATGAGTTTAATTTCATAAAGTTCAAATTGATCTTGGGTTTCATATTAGAAGCTCAAATTGAATATGTATTTTTTGGTTTGACTCATTATAACATGAGATCCATATCAAGTTTATGATCAATCTAACTTGAATTTACTTAATGAAATGCAAAGTTTAGACTTAAATTTTGAGCAAAAAGCTTAAATTCGAATTTTTTAACTCGATTTGGTCATAAATTAGAATGAATTTAACCTACAAAAGTCAATACAAATTATTTTTTTATTGGATTTAGGTCTTATTCATTATGTTTGAATTGAATAAAGAATTTTTTTTTGCCAAACTTGTTATGGCCCACAATTTGTATTTAACCTATGATAAACTTTACTTGAACCTGATAAATGAAATGTTGGTTTTGAACTTTAAATTTTGAACATGAATTAAATTTGGACCATCTTAACTTAATCTTGACTTAGTCCACAAAAAACTCATTCAATTAAGTTTCCATAGGGTTTGCATACGATGTTAGAAGTCTAAATTAAATTTGAACTTTTTGCATGACCCGTTATAACTCTCAATCTACATCAAACAATTATGTCCGATAATATATAAAGTTTAAACTTAAAATTTTTAGCATAAATAAAATTTAGGTCCTTTTTAACCAAATTTAAACTTAGCTTACATAATTTCTATACAAACTAAGTTGAGTAAAAATTGTAGAAATTTAAATTGAATTTTGAGTTTTTTTTAACATGATCCATTAAAGTTCACAACCAGTCTAGCTCAAAACCATCTAATAAAACATAGGACTTAAACATTAAATTTTGAGAACAAATTAAATATATATTTTTAAACCTAATATGATCATGGTTTGATTTTGCCCTTAGCCTATAAAATACTTTAAAAAAAAAAGTACCTGTTTTTTTTTCTCATTCTAGATCATTTCTTCACATCGTCATAAAAAGTATTGCATCATTTAAAAAGAATTATAAAATTGACAACAATTTTTTAAAACAGAAAAAAAAAACTAAAAGCTACAGATTAAAATTGATCTTTGTTAAAATTTAAAAACTTAAAACTAAAAATAACTCAAAACCAGACCAGGCTATTAGACCCATTATATATAGAGAGATTAACAACATCAATACATAAATTAAACTTATTTATTTATTTTATTTATTCGTATCTCTCAAATGCTCAATTCGATATTTTATTTTATTTTTTAAAATGGATCTAAACTAATTTAACACAAATTTTTAATTCAATTCAAAATTATCAACCTCCCACCTATTCAAATTTGAAAATACTATATTTATTCCAATTCATCTTACAACTGAGATGGCTACAATTTTTAATTTCTTATTGTTCATTTTCGTAACAAGTTTGTATGTTTTCACTATCCTCAAATAAAAGGAATAAAGTATTTCTTTTATTTGAGTGTGTTAAAAATAAGTAAAAGGACAGAAATAAGAATTGGCGAGTCTTAGCAAAAGCATTTCTCACCCCAAGACAAAAAATGGTTGGTGATCTTTTTATGTTTTTTAAAAAAAAAAACTATTTCTATAAAATAAAATTAATAATTTTATGTTAAAAACAATGAGATGAAAAATTCAGATGTTTTGAAGTTAAATTTAATTTTTTATATGTATACTCTTTATAAATTATTTTTTTACTATTTTCCATCAATTCAAGTAAATCAAAAATAATTTCAACATTTCTTTACTATTTTATTTATATTTATCTAAATAACACATTTTTAAAAAATCCATCGCATTTCTTTTTCTCTTACTATTTTTCCTCCCGATTCTTTTTTCCTCAACACATATGGTTAGTATTATTAACGGCCCGCATTTTTCAGTTTAAATTTTAGGATTTTATATAGTTCTTACATAGTTTAATTGGGATGAAGTATATTCAAATATATAATAAATTATGAAATTATTATATTATCTATTAATTTCAATTAAAAGTTATTGTTGTTCACTTTAATATGTAATTTTTTTAATTTTAAAGTATAACCATTATGACGTGTTGGTAATTTATATATTTTTTTTCATAAAAAAATGTATTCGGATCATATCTCGGACATCCAGACTAAGACTTTAGATCTCTCATGGCTGACCCGAGAGCCTGACCACACCGGTACGTTCTGCGTCGAGACACATGTCGAGATACGCATCAAGATCCTCGGAGTCCCGATAGCTACCCGCCATCAAATGTGAATCATGCATCAAGGATACAAAAACTACAAATAATACGTTCAAGCCCTCAACAATCTATAAAGGGGACCCAAGGGCCAATCACAAGATGCTGCCTGTGAAGATGATTAATGAAAAGGCACTAAAAATGAGATCGCGGCTTCCCCGAACTTAGCTAGAGGAGTCGTCCGTGCTCTCAGAGCTCACAACCTTGAGAAAAAAGATGTTTGAGATGAGGAAGAGAAATGTCGAAGAGATCGAGATGAGGAAGAGGAATGCCAAGGAGATCAAAGCACTATGGAAAGAGAACGATGAGTTGCGGTTTCAATATCAACCGACCGATGCAAGAAACACAACTGTCCACCAGCAAGCGGAGGCCAAGGACGACAACAACCAGGATGCCAAGTCGTAGCGGAAAACGAACATACACTCGAAGGCCGAGAGGAGTTCATAGGAGAAACCTCGGCTACGAAAACACCCTTTCGCGGATACATCGTTGACACCCCTTGCCCACAAGATGGAGGAACTTGTCCCTAAACAACTACAATAGAACCTCGGACCCAGACGAGCACATCTATGCCTACGTAACTCAGGTAAACCTGTTCACCTAATGATGACACCATCCTTTACCGGGCATTCCCAATGTCCCAGAAAAGAGCAACCCTGAACTGGCACACACATTTGCTGCCCAACTCAATTGACTTGCTCATCATGTTGATGGAGAAATTCAAAGTCCAATATACAGGCCCCCACCACCTAACGTCGATCGCATTGGTGAATCTTAGGCAAGAGGAAGACGAATCACTCCACTCTTTCATGGAGCGCTTCTCAACAGTAGCCGTGAAGATCATGGACCTAAACCTAGAAGTCGCCCTCCATTCGATGCAAATTCTATTATGTCTATCTTTTCTTTCCAATTCTTGACTAGTTTTTATGATTATAATTTTGCTTGAGACTTTCAATTGTATTAGGTTATGATTGATTAATCTCAATCTAATCAAGGTTAGGTAATCAATTGATCAACTAAAATCAACTAATTATGTACTTGAATTCATGTTAATTAGGGACTACAATTGTGATCTCAATTTGTATGGACGAATGTTAGATGATTATCTAATAAATCTTTGGTTGATATGAATTTGCTTTCTTATTAGAACTGTGATAACAAACTACATGATTGGATCATTGAATTTGTGTTATATAATTTTGTTTTCAATTCTACTTTGCATTTCGTTTTCTATATAATTGTGTTTACACACAAACCTCATTTTTAGCATTTAATTTGATTTATGTTCAACAAGATTAGGCATTACATGATTGTGTCCTTAAGATATTCGACCTAGGTCAATCCTATACTGCAAAATTAAGAAAAATTTAATGATTTTGGTAGTGTTTCAACAACATTATGATTGGCCACAAGTCATTTATACAAGAGCTAGCATGCCAAAGGTTGCAAGCTCTAATCGACGAATATCACACGACGCCAACACGCAAACCCAAGCATCATGGCATGCCAACAGTCAAGTGCATTAATTAGCACACAAACACACCTATTTGCCAAAATGACGCATTAATGTGCACAACTCCCAACACAACCTCGCCCCGGACTGAAGGACACCACCTCAAATCAAAGGGCACCACCCTGGACCTAGGTACAAGTCTCCACGTTCCTAAATCACGAACTCGAGTCTCGGGGCATTTGTACTCAGGGGCATACCTTAGACACCCAGACTAAGACCTCAAATCCCTCGTGGCCAACCCGAGAGCCCGACCACACCGGCTCGTTCCGCATGTGAGGCACATGCTAAGATACGCATAGAGATCCTTGGAGCCCTAATAGCCACCCGCCATCAAATGCAGATCGTACACTGGGTACATAGCAACTATAGATAAACGTTCAAGCCTTTAGCATGTTATAAAGGGAACCCAAGGACCAAACACCAGGTATGTTCACTGATCTAAAGAAAACATGTAGGAATAAAAACTGACTTGGACGTTCGAGTATCTTTGCAAGTACCCTTCCTCTCACCTACCAAAGAGGTCGAAGGCAAACGAGCAGAGATTAGAGACCAGTTAGAAGAGTCCAGAGATCGATCAAGAGCTTAAGATCCGCCAAGGAGAGCTTGGAGGTCGACTATCATGACTGGAAAATTTTTTAAGAATAAAAATATAAACTCCGACTATACAACAAATGACAACAAGAGAACTTGTACTTATACAATTTTTGTACTATAAATAAAAAGAAAAAATAAATTTAATATCCATATATTGACAATATCAAATAGTTTTATATTATTTATTTAATCATAATTTAATATTAATATGATTTTTAAAATAGTTATTATAAAAAAAATTTACCATTAGTATAAAACTGTTTTATAAATATATAACCTATTTTTTCCTAATAATAAGCAAAAAGTTTCAGAAGAAAAGAAATTATTAAAACTCAAACAAGTATCCGAAGACAGTTTACAAGATAAAAATACAAGATCTTATCACTAGAAAAACAAAAAAGACAAGAAGAAAATCAATTTCTAAAAAATTTCAGGCAACGAAACATGATACAGCTCTAGAAAGAAATCAAGACTCTAGTTTCTATTCCATGTTCAACAATTTTTGTCCTCGTGACTCTACTTCTGCCTCTTGTAAATTTTAGCCAAAAAGGACTTCAATACAGCTTGAACTGCTTTGCCGGGATGAGCTTCAATGGAGGTTACAAGCTTCTCATAGCTCCGGCTCTCATACTCCTCAAATACACCCTATGTTCATTTGGAATGAGAGTCAATAATCCAAAGAAAATCAGCATCTATCATGATGTACAGAAATGTTTCCAACTTTAATATGCACAACTTGTAAAATGTGTGCAAATTCTATTTTTCTTTTAGCATCTTAATTTTGTTGTCCTTATTGTTTGGCTAATTGGTCATGTTAATATTGCAAAGATGCATGTTAAGGGTAGCGTTTTTTACCAACAAATTATTAATGAGCTAGATATAAATAAAGTTCAAACCTTAAGATTAAGCTCATTATACAGGGCCTTTACTTTAGCAACATTTTCTTTATGCGTCTTTCCATAGTTCTCCTGCAAACCACACAAATTAGTGATTTATTGCAGTCTAATCATGGCAGCAAATAGGGAAGAAGCGGGATATAATAAAATGCTCTTACATATAAAACTTTCTTTTGTTCTTCATTGCAAATTTCCAACGCTTTCACAACTAACCAAGAGCACTTAAAATCTTCAATATCTGTACCTATCTGGTCCCATAGATAAGTAGAATGAGATTAAAGAAAAATTGATGTTTCCTGTATCGATTATCCAGGATGCTCACCTTTCCAATTGTTTGAGGATCCCCAAAGCAATCCAAATAATCATCCTAAAATGAGAGGGGAAAAGGAAAGAGAAAAGACAGGTTAGAATACAGTTTTTAAAAAATATTTCAAGCTGATAGCAACAATATGTACACACAGCATTCTAGAGTCTAAATGCTCTCTTGGTCAAACCTATGCTAACAAAAGTATTACCTGTACTTGAAAGTATGTTCCCATCTCAACAAGAATGTTCTTTACATCAACATGGTTATCCAGATTCTCACCAGCCATGAGCAATGCGCATGCAACCTGTGTAAGGAGGACATATGTACATAGATAAATAACAGATCATAAATTCCAGTGTAGTAGCCCATAGGGCTATTGTAAATGAACCAAATAGATAATAAAAACAAAATAACTTCTTTTAACTGAAGACTCATTAGAAACATGTCGTACTTTCAATTGAGATGGGGGTGTTAAAAGGAAAGGATGTGATTTCAAACCCCACATTACATGCTATTTATTATCTGTTTCCTTATTTGATCATAAAATATTACATTCTAGCAGTGTGAAATACAGCGTGACTGAAGAACCATTTGTCATTAGTATCGCTAGAAAAAAGGGTAAGAAACCAAAATTAGGGAGGCTTTACTAAAAATTGTAGGATAATAATACTTACTGGAAGGTAAAATGAATAATAGGCAGTCTTGTACTGAACAATTTGTCGATGCCTGCAGAAGATGTCCGTGTGCTAGTCATTAGTATTGATTTCCAAGACAGAGACAGTGGACAAGATACCGAAGTAGAATATATAAAATTGCATTGAAACATAGCACATCTCTAGCTAGCTAGCAAGAAGAGAAGGAGCTGGTAACAAGCAAATTTCACAATTCACATCATATTCTTCATTCAGCATGCCCAGCCAAAAACAACTTGGTATTATTCTTTTGGGAATTTCAAGCAGCGTTCACACAAAAATTGCTGTAAGATAGCAAGCAAAGTAGCAGACTTACTAGACATCTTTCATTTTAAACCATAAAGATAGCCACGTTTATTTCTAATAGGCAAGCAGTTATCTCTCCTCTGACATTAGCTTCCAGCCAAGTGTTACAAATTACTGTTGATTGCACACTATAGAAAGGATGTGATATTGGTCTCTGGCAGAAGAATTTTTCCTTTTGTTTTTGCATAGTTATTATAGTCACATTCACATACAATCTAGCATTTCATCAATGTTTGCCAAAAAAGAGGTTCATCAATAATAATTTCTCTCAGATCGATCTTTCTTTTCGGCGTACTCACAGTGATAATGTGTATTTGGACAGGTCTTTTTCTCCTTCCAGTGTGGTGATCAGATCTATCATCTGTCCTGAAGCAGTCTGGAACTCAACCTAAAAGACAATCAACACAGTCAAGTTTAGGCACACCAGCAAGACTAAATCCACATAATTTAAACCTTCACATTCGTACAACCTCATTAAACAGATCAAGAAGATCGACGTAATAAGGCTTTCCCCTGAAATGTTTCCTAAGGATTCGTGGAATATGGTTTCTTAGTAGAACTCCATCATTTGCTGCAATAATTCCAACCTACACCACACAGTAATGAGAGACAAATCACTTCATCACAACAGCAACATAAAAGAGAACACGAAAACCCATGTTTATTTTTCTACATACCTTGGGCACTCTAAACCAGCATGGCTGACCACGGCGTGTGTAAGAGTTATCCATAATGTCATCAAGCACAAGAAAATACGCCTGAAGCTGCAAAACCCATCAACATTCAATCATAAGACCCAAAGCTATCACAGCACATCAGAACCAATCAAAACCAGTTCAACAATTCAAACAAGAAAAAGTAAAAGCTTCCAACCGCCATACATACCCATTCAATACACCAACCAAGAGCACTAGCAAGGAAAATTTCATCATCATTTAATGGCTGCCCTTCTTTTAACAACCTGTAACTGTCAATAACTGACAGCCCCCGGTTCAACTTCCCTGCAGCCATAACCCATATTTTCCTCAATATCACCCTTATAAAAAATGCTTCAGAACACATCCTCTTTGGCAAGGAGTGTAACAAACTAACAATAAAGTAATAAATCACTCAACACAAAGTTAAAAGAAATTCTAAAGCCGCACCTCCGGGCACATTGTAGTCCAGCATCTGCAATAAATTAGAACACAAAACCCAACACAGTAAGTAACAGAACAAAAATGAATGTACACAGTACAGTAACAGACAAAGTTTATTTGGTCATTGCAGTAACTTAAATTTTACTGAATCTGAGATTTATTTATTTATTTGCAAACTTGCAGTACACTAGTCTCGTTCCTCGAACTTTCCGGCATCACATTAACCTCGAATTAATCAAATGTCCCGCCGTAACTAAATCAAATCTACGAAAAAGAACAAAAAAAAAAAGATAAATAGATGTAATGATGTATATACCCGTTCGACCCATTGGCGAGCATCATCGGAGAACTCGAAGGCGGGGTCGTGGAGGAGTTCGGATTTGAGAACGGAGTAGACATTCATGAAGGTGGTCTTGAGATCCGCCATGTCTCCGAAGAAGAAGAATTACTGAATTAAGGTTGAAAATCCGAGTTTGGTGTTGTGAGTGTGATTGTGATATATGGGGAAGGGGAACAGAAAGAGAGAGAGAGGAATTTAAGGAGCGAGAAGAGCTACTCTCACTCGCCGTGTGAGTGTTGTGTCATGCGTGTGTAACTGAAAGTGTGTGTGTTTGTATTATATCAGATGAGGTATGAGGTATGAGGTATGAGGATGTGAGGTGAGGTGAAATAGTGAAACAATTTCTTCTATTTTACAGAACACGCTTCTCCTAAAATTACCATCTTGCCCTTCATTCTCTCTTTCCTTCCTTTTTTTCTCTCTCCGCGTTCTCTTCATTTTCCAACCATTTATATTCAGTCTAAAACTAAATTTTAAAAATAAGTTTACAACTTTAAGTAAATAACAGATAAGTAATAAGGGGAAAGGAATGATGAGATCAAAATTGAAAATAAAAAATCATTGAGTCAAGTGACTCACTTGTAAAATATAAATCTAATACTCAAATTAATAACGTTAGTTCTTCATTTGTTTGATACGAGTTGAATTTGATAAAAAAAAAACAATAAATGGTTTGATATAGATAGTTTAGATCCAACCGAATTTAATCAATGAACACTTTAATCTTCGCTGATAATACCGGCAACCACTTAGTTGTCTGTTTTCTTAATTTGTACATTAAAAATAAAATCATGTAATCTCAACCGTCAAATAATCAGAATTCAGAAATCATATATAATTAGAGTTTAAAGTAGAAAATTTTATATATTCAACCAATTAAAAATTATAATAACTATAATTTATAAAATATATAATAATTATAAAAACTAACAAATTAATCCAACATGATAATTTATAATTTAATGATATTATAAATATTATGTATATTATTAATATGTAAATTATTTTCTCATATAATTATTAAATATTTATTATAAAAATTAATAAATTTATCATTTATGTCAACATGTAATTAAGATAATATTACGAAATTTGTTTACATTATTAGTCATTCAAATTAAATTCATTTAAAGATATTTTCACAATAATAATAAAATAATAGAAAGAAAAAATTACTTTTAAAACCAAAAATTTGAAAATCACTTTTTTTCTCTTTTTTTTCAATTTACATTTTATTTTTTTCTCTCTTTTCAGTTTCCTTCTCCTAACTAAGTGGAGTTTTGAGTCATGTTTGTTTTGGTTTAAATTAACTAAAGTATTTATCATTGCAATAATAAATAATAGCATTTAAGTTGTTTTTCTTCTCTTATTTTAATATTAATTTTTATTACGGTATTTACTATTTATATAACATTTTTGTGAAATTATAAACAATCCAACCATGCTTACGTCAATAAATAACGTGAGTTAGGTACCAAATTAAAAAAATGGAGTGGGTTGAAGCAACATATAATCCCGTGTGTAGGAGGGGACCAATCGAAAAAAAGTACAAATTTAACATTGAAACGTGTCAGTTTCCAATTGGGTGTACCGTTCTCTCGTTTGGAATTGGATTCTGTGAACAGGAGACATCATTTTTCTCCCACGAGCCCTCGTTTTTCCACTTGTATCCCCCACGAGGACGGTGCGCGATGTTGTACGTTGCGGACGGAATGGGAGATTATGATCAACTGCTTCGCGTGTCTAATATTAGAAAAGTATATTCCAATCAAGCGATGGAGATTAAACTAATTCGTTGATGTTGGGAAGTGAAGATGAATCTCGTGGTTATAGTCCGTTTACGAGGGGAGGAAGAGAGAGACTAAGCTGAATGGAAGCCTGTACCTTTTTTTTATTAATTGTACTATTTAAAGTATGTATGGTTCACGTGGTATATTTATTAAATAGATTTCCATTAAATGTCTTGTCAATATCAATATTTAATAAATAATTTTGCCTCCTTCCAACTTATTTTTCTTTCTTCTTTCTTTAATAATAATAATAATAATATCTTTGAGCTATTTAGGTCTGCGTGGTTCGCGTGGTAAATTTATTTGATAGATTTCTCATCTCTTTTGCTGTACAAGCATGGGTACATCAAGAGTGTTAGTAAGCGTGTGATTAAATATTTAAATTTAATAAAAAATATTAAAAAAAGACAATCCTGTCAGGTGTCAACAGATTATTTAGAAGGAATTAAAATTTTCAGTAATTAACTTAAATATTTTTTATAATTATATGTATAAAAAAATACTGATACATGTAATAGATGATTATATTTTTTAAAACATATGAATAGTTTAATTCTTAATTTTATATATGTAAAGAGATTTTAGAAAAATAAAATTTGATCTTTGTGTTTTGAAAGAATTATCTTTGACTGATAACTTTTTATATTTCCAATTCTTTATGCGTTCCTTTCCCGTGATATTACCAAATCTCAAATCTCCACTAACAGAACGAGGTGTGTATGGATGTAGGGTTCAACAAATAGTTTTTAATAATAAATAATATTTATATAATAAAAAAGTAAAAGTAAAATATATTTATGAAATAAAAAATAAATAACGTATATAGTAGGATTTTTTTAAGATGTATAAAAATTAAAAATATGAGATACTGGATTAAAGAGAAGGATTGCTTAAATTATAAAAGTAAGTAATATGTAATAACAAAATCTATTTAAAATTATAAAATGTAAACAAGATTTATGTTAAAATGGATATGGCTTAATTAATATAAGCGAGATTTATACATTTTGACATAAAAGGATATGTTTTTTTACGAGGACATAAAAAGGATATTTAAACTTGTTATTTGTTGCAAAGATTTCATGTTTAAGTTATTGGTCATTTAAATCATATTTATTCCAAAAATCATAAAACAATAATAAATTACAATTAATTTGAGTTCACATTATAAAAAATGTTCTTTTTATTCTTCTCTTCCCAAAGCATTACGTTACTTTCAAGAATTTAATGCTATTACATCCTAAAGTTTAAATTTGAAAATATTAATTAAATTAAAATAATATTTGATTAAATGATTTACACGCGCCCATTGTTATGTTATTTCTCTTATAAAAAAATAATATATATATATATATATATATATATATATATAGATTTAAAATTCACAAATGTAAATTTTAATGTTATCAAATTAATAGTTGATTAACATAATTTATTTTCATACTTACTATTAAATTTTAAATATGTTATAGCTTTAAATGTTATACCTTTTATTTTAAAATTTAATTTTTTTTTTTTTTTCTTTTCTTCCCACTTAATCAGTGGATAAAAAACTAAAAATGTGAAGAAAAAGACACGGTACAGGTTGTGTTCGCTCATTCTTGGAAGGACCGAACACTTGTGCATATTGTTTGGTCAATCAGAACATCTTCTAAGATTTTGACCTTTTCCATTTAGGAAGAAATAGAGAAGGAAATTACGAGGAAAAATGTATGATGAAAATATTAATTTATATTATATGTTTGAAAAGAAAAATAATAAGGAAATAATTTTTTTATGGGTTTAACATTTAAAAACATTTTTTTAAGTTATCCAAAGAAATATCTACTTAATTTGCTTTTTTTAAGTTAAATTATTTTTTATAACATAAAACAATAAATATTTATGTTAAAAAATATAGTAAATCTTTTTAGTTAATCAGTGATTTTTTTTCCTATTTCTATTTATCGCAATTGTAATCGTGACAATGACGGTGAAAAATATAAAAGAAATTCAAATTCCTTTCTAGAAAAGAAAAATAAATTTAATGGAGTTGTCACCTACGTTTTTAAGGAAAACGTCAAAAAACCTTAAAGAGGATAATGCTGATCTTTAGAATCGGAGTTCAGATTCAGAAATCCATTACGCATAGGGAAGGTATTAGCACCTTACGACGTCTATTTGTCCTAAGACAGTTACCTTAATTAGACATGTGAAATTCTTATGATTTCAAAATTATTATTTTCACCTTTCGAGCGCATACAAGATTGGACATTGTTATTGGAAGAGGAAAAATATATATATATATTTTTTATTTTTTGAACTTGATAAGAGTTGTCTCTTACTCTTACGTATCTCTTAGTGCAATGAAAAATTCAAAATTTACATAGTTATAGTTGAGGTTATAAGTTGAGTGGGATGTTGACACCTAGTTGGCTGCAAGGAGATACCGACTAGGTGTCGGTCAGGATGAGACCGGGATAGCGACTATGTGTCGGATAGTCTGTGATGTGTTGACCAAGTGTTGGGCAATTCGGGATGAAGTGTCAATTAGGGACAAGATTGATTTGGTGTCGGATAGCCGGTTGGGAGCATTGGTGACCCCTTTGGCTAAGTGTTTGGTTAAGGCAAGGTGTTGTGGGGGTAGTATACTCAAACCAAAAGAAGGTTTTAGAATTTCACCTAATACCTATGCGTATCGTCATCGTCACAAAGAGGACCAACTTTGTCTTCTTTCTCTCTTGTATTCGTACTGTTTTTCTCTATTGCTTTCTTTTTTTTTTTTCCTAAAAACCAACTTCGTCGCTACTACTCCTTTTTATAAGCCAGTTCCACCTTCCTCGAATCTTTCAAGAGATATTCTATCATTAATGCAGTGTCTCCCCGTAGAGCTCCATTAATGCAATGGTGCTTCCATGGGGTTCCTTTCAATAAATGCGACGATGCTTTCATTGAATGCGATTGTGACCTATCGAGTCTCCCCCATGGCAATCTCGAGTGAAAGTGTTTTTTGCTACCTCGATTTCTTGCGGGGTGTCAAGACTAAGACTACTTTTTTGAAAAGTAAGAGAATAACAAGCGGCTGTCAGCTGCTGTCGTCCACCCGAGATAGCTTAAAGGGCATGCAGGTGCGTAATAGGAGTGGGTAGTCAACGGGGAAGCTTCTCCAGCACTACTCCACCAATTTTTCTTTTCTTTTTCCTTTTTCGATTTATTATTGTTTTTTTTAACAAGGGAACAAATTTAGGTATCTACACTATTTATCTAAACAAAACATATTTTTACTATATTTTTTTTTTATCATTGTTGCTTCTTTCTCTCTTTATTTTACTTTAAGTCAAGCAAAACATTTAGGATATGTTTGAAGTGATTTTAGTGGTAAGTCTTAAAATTTTCAAAAATTATAACCACCTTTTAATTTTTAAAATTAAATTTACTTTTAAATTTTAATTTTAAAATAAATTTACTTTTGAAAATTTCATATTATGCTAAAAGTAATTTAGAAGTGTATTTGTATGATATCAATGACAATGATATCGATGACAACAATAAATTATTGTCAAATATATCGAAAATATATTTTTTAAAATTAAAAATCAAATTCACAAATATTTTTTTCTTGATTTTAAAAATGAATATAAAAGTGTTATGAAATTGAATTAGAAATCATTTTGGTTCAATTTTAGTCTTTTTTATTTTGTTTTAAAAATTGTACTTGAAAATCAAAAACAAAAAATTAAGGGTTCATTTGGAGTTTTCAAGATAAAATGCATTTGCCTAAACCCTAATGCAGCTGAAATAATTTTTAACTCAATTTTTAAAAAAAATTTACCTTAGTTTTCAAAACAAATTACTATCATCACCACTTTAGTTGCTATTGCTATCACTATCGTCACTTTGTCATCACCATGTTGTTATCGCCATCATCATTCATATCATTGTCACCACCATCATTACTACTTCGTCGTCATCGTCGCTACTACCACTACCATAATTCATACTAACATATAAACAATATTTAAATTAATTTTAACAAGATAAAGAATTTTCAAAATAAATTTATTTTGAAACTAAATATTAATTTTTTAACCAAAAATACTAAAACTATAAACTAAGTTTGGTTTTTAAAATTTTAAAACTTACAACTAAAAACCACCCCAAATAAATCCTAAAAACTTATAACCAGTTTGAATAGAATATTTTTTATTTTAAAAATAAATGCAAAAAATGCTTTAC
This sequence comes from Mucuna pruriens, assembly GCA_025330945.1. Lineage (NCBI taxonomy): Eukaryota > Viridiplantae > Streptophyta > Magnoliopsida > Fabales > Fabaceae > Mucuna > Mucuna pruriens. The sequence goes on along the minus strand of JAENHJ010000533.1, from coordinate 5,748,897 downwards.
AAGTAAGTTAAAAATCACTTCACTTTTATTTTAGTTAAACACATTTTATTTAAAAAATTGTATTTGAAAATAAAAAACAAAAAAGTCACCATCACATATTTTAGGTTTTGTGGTACAAAGACAATACATAAAAAAGAAAAATAAAAATGAAATGAACCATTTATATATATATATGGTTCATTTATTTATTTTTCTTGTTTTGTAAAAAAACAAAAAAGTAGACAGAAATAAAATATAACTATAGAACTGACACAGACGTATGCCCTGTTAGAGATCTACTGGCTATCAAAGCTTTATTTGATTACAATCACAAATCCGATATACTAGTCAAATTGGATAGCTTAAATCCTAAAAGGAAAAATAAATGCATGAATAAGGATGAAAGGTGCATGCTACATCTAGATAGAAGAAGGGAGATCAATAAAATGATTGGCTCCGGGTTGAAAACGAAGAGACTAGAGGGAGAATGATAAGTTAATAAAAGTTGGTTCAATAGGAGAAAATGAGTTTTATATTTTATAAATTTTATAAATCAGTTTGAATTTCATTATTAACATAATGTCTGGTTAGGGGATAATTTATAAATATTTTTATAAATATTTTTTGAATTTTAAAGTTTGTCCTAACTTTAAGTCTAACTTTTTTTTGTTAATAATGTATTTTTAATTTTTTTTAAATGTACTCATTTTTTTATTTTTTTCTTTACTGTATTTAATTTCATGTGTTTTTTCTTCTACTTATTTTTATTTATATATTTTTTCTCTTTTTTTCTTGAATGTTCAATTACTCTTCTCTCAACTTATACTCTCTTGCAATTTTAATTTGATTAGAATATACTTTAACCGGTTTAAGATGTGTTAATATGATAATGTGTTTATTTATGACAAGGATACCTATTTTTTAATCTATCTTTTCTATCAAATTACCAAGGATGCTTAAGAAGTATATGCACATCATGCATAGTTGCAACATCACAAATAACCTCATATTTGTACTTGCGAATAGAAAATGACACCAACACTTGTTTAGTCGTTCCTATATCTCCATAATCATTCAGCCATTGAAGTCTATATGGACTATGATGCTTTTTCGTTGGTAAGTTCAATTTCTCAAACGAATAAGGTGTTAGAAACATTAGTACAACTTCCATTGTTAATAATCATGTTACTTACCTTGTCATTTATATGGCACCTAGTATGAAAAATATGTTCACGTTGCTCCATGTTACCATCGGAAACCTTAGGTTGTATGTTAAGAGCATGCTTAGTGACAAGAACAACTCTATTTACATGTTTAGCAATATCCACGTCACTACAATTTTTCAATGGTGACATTTTATCATCACTTGAGCTTTCACTTTCTACTTCTCCATTATCCATCATAATCATTGCTCTTTTATTTGGATATTAAGAGACAATATGTCCAACTCCTTGACACTTGAAACACTCGATATCACGTGATCTATAGGATTTGGTGTCAATTTTACCTTTAGGAGGAGCATTTGAATATTTGGTTTTCACATCTTCTTTAGGGATTGTAACAACTTTATTGTTCTTCCAATTTAATCTCCATGAAAAGCTAGAAGATGAAGCAAATTTGGAAGAATTTTTAGACTTCAATTGCCTCTCCACTTGAATTGCTTTGTGCAATTCTATCTCCATGTAATGCTAAGAACTTTTAGACTTCAATTGTCTCTCTACTTGAATTATTTTGTGCAATTCTATCTCCATATAATACTGCAATTCTACCATATCAGCAATCTCCTTTTTTAAGTCTCCAATGAATATAACCAGTTACCTCAATATTTTTCTCCACATTCACTTTAGTTATGACTATTTCCATCTCCTTATACTAATCCTACACACTTATAAAAACTTGTGTTAAACTTTACAATTTTTTGTATAAATATATGGTAATGACTTGATACAAATATTCTTCTCATGATAGACTTCATCTCTACCCATACACCGACATCGAATAAAAACTATAATTTGAACTCCTCTATTTTATGCATAGAATTAAAAATTGACAATTATTTCTTTTAATTAATTTTTTTTACGGGTTCACATATATCCATTAAAAAAACAAATATGATTGAGTTAGGAATAAGCTCTACTTCCAAACATTAAAAAAAAACTTCTTTTTTACAACAAACTCTTTAAACTAATCAAATGTTAATTATTTTTCTTCATAAAACACAAATTTTAATATCTTCAATATTTTTTTTTATTAAGCGCTGGTTAACGTTAATTTTCCATTTTACATATCCTCTTCTGACCAAATAATGTAGAGAGAAGTGATACGCGGTTGTTGGCGTTCCGGCAGGCAAAGTAACGAAGCGGAAGCACTTTTCATTCTCACTGTCGGATTCTTGTTCGATGAGTACCCAGCCTCTGTCACCTTCCAATTTCGGAGATCTCTTCGATTCCGTGGAAGCTTTTCTTTTCGACTGCGACGGTTCGTAACTAACTCTGCATTCTGATTCCTTTCAATAATATCTTTGCCAAATTGAACCGTGACACGTGGCCTGCTTCGCATTGGTTAGGTGTGATTTGGAAGGGCGATGAACTCATCGACGGCGTTCCACAAACTCTCGACATGCTTCGCTCCAAAGGCAAGAAGCTGGTCTTCGTCACCAACAATTCCTTGAAGTCGCGTGCTCAATACGCCGAGAAGTTCCGATCCTTGGGAATCTCTGTTTCGCAGGTTAACTCGTGTTTTCTTTCGTTTTCAATTTGAACTTCTATGTTCTCTGAATTGCACTACTAATCTTGTGTTTCGCAGGGTGAGATATTCTCCTCATCTTTTGCGGCTGCTATGTACTTGAAGATCAACAATTTCCCTTCACAAAACAAGGTTCCTCTCTTTCCACTTGTCACGTAATTATTAATTAGTTACTTATGAATTGAGAGTGGCAAGTGCTATGCCTTGGTTTTAAAAAATAACAGTGTTTTATTTGCGTCCCTGATTTCAAACAAGTGGTCGCAATGTTGTACGGTTTTTGAAATCATGGCGATGTTTTTGTAATTATTAGTGGAAACAGAAAATAGAAATGACAAATATTTTCCTTGCATCAAACTGGCGCTTGATTTTCAGTTTCGTCTCAGACTTGTGCTGTCACAGTGAGTCACTTATAAGTGGATACAGTTTTGTGATATTTTTGCCATGGGTGTTTTTTTTTTCAATGTTCAGGTTTATGTAATTGGTGGGGAGGGTATACTGGAGGAGTTGCGGCTTGCTGGCTTTACAGCTTTTGGTGGTCCTGTAAGTTCTGCATATTTATGAATTATAACATGTCTCCCTTCCTCCTTTTCTTTTTTCGTCATTGAAATTGAAATTGTTGTTGTCCGAAGAGCTGCTTAGGAGCCTTGCAATGCGTTCTACCGGATTAGTTTTTCAGTTTGTGTTTTCTTTTGCTTGTAAATTTTGTTGTTTGGGTGATTATTCACCTTGATTGTGTAGGAACTAATTGGGGGTAAACAACATCTAATTGTGTGCGTTGTTAAGTAAGCCCTTATTTGACTCAAGTCATCATAATCAAGTCTATTATTAGGCTACATTTTCTTAATGGCAATGCTTGCTTTCAAACAACATAAAGACAGAGAGATGAGAATCACAGGATTGCCACTGAAGTTATCCTCACTAAAGCATTCATTGATTGCAGGGTGATGCAAATAAAACAATAGACCTGAAGCAGAACTGCTTTGTTGAACATGATAAGAGTGTAATGTAACACCTTGCTCATTGTTGCTTTGAGTATCTTCATTGAGATCAGTGCTTGCTGTTAACTAATGGGTTCACTCTTTCAGGTTGGAGCTGTAGTTGTTGGTATAGATCCAAACATTAACTATTACAAGCTTCAGTAAGAAAATCTTTTCCTTTGCTCTTTTCTTGAGAACTTTACCTTCTAGTTCATGTTGCTTCTGGTTCTGATTTGTCTCCAAATTCTTAGTTCAGAAATCAGAACCCTTGATGACTTACAAATATATGCGGAATCCAAAAATAGGACTGATACTACCAGAACTATATTCCATTTGCTAGTAAGACCTGAAGTATCCATGACATTGCATGTTCTTTTGACCTAGCTGACATAACTTGACCTTGTAATGATCTTAGCTTGTCTTTCAAGAAAGTTTTGAAGTTTCTTTCAAATATTTGTGTTGTTACCTGAATCTTGATACAGGTCTTGAAGCCCAAATCTTGATCCCTCTAGATGATCCTGCTCTGACAGCAACATAGATGGGGGTTACCTACAATGCTTAAGTTAGCAAAGGAGTTGCAAGTGTGCGAATGAGAGAATAGTACTGTGAAACTACCTGGGGGGTTGCCCCTTTATATAAAATGAAATCTGCGGGAAACAAAAAAGTTAGGATCTTCTATAATTAGGAAAGTTATCCTTTTAAGTGAGGAAAGTATGTGATTTTATCCTTTAAGAGTGGGTAAATATTTGCGGTTCAGATCTTTAGAGATCTCTCTGGATTTTAGTCAACAGTTTGTTTACGTTAAAGATTTTTGTATGGACATATTTGTGGGCTGCTGTTATGACTAATAAGTTCATAATACTGTGAGAATGATGTAATGAACAAATTACTTTTCTTTGAGAACATATTAGCCATTTCTGTCGATCAACCAGTGCTAAATTCTACTCATCATTCTTTAAAATGAATGGCTTAATGATGTATTAAAGTAGTTTTTTTAATTATTAATTAACCCAAAGAAGAATAACTACTGAGTGACTTAGAATGTTAAAAATAGGCTCTGCATATTAATTTTGGCACGCTTTAGGTGAATAGGTAGATTTTTTTGTTTAATTTATTACGAAGTAGGTGGATATATCATCAAAATCATATATTTATATACGCCAACATCATCTTGTATTCTGATGAAATAAAGACAGCCAAGTCCTGTATTGAAAATTCTATCCACATTAATTACTTGCTTTTAGTTGTTTCATATTTTGATATTTCAATGTCATCTAATAGGTATGGAACCCTTTGCATACGTGAAAATCCAGGATGCCTTTTTATTGCCACCAACCGTGACGCAGTTGGGCATATGACTGCTTTGCAAGAATGGCCTGGTCCTTTATTCAACTCAATTTTATTCTTAAATGATGGAGAATTAGTATGCAAATTGATTGTATGGTCTCATAATTGAGAAAAGTTGGATTTCAGGTGCGGGATGTATGGTTGCTGCTATATGTGGATCAACCCAGAAGGAGCCTGTTGTGGTGGGGAAACCGTCAACCTTTATGATGGAGTTTTTACTTAAGAAGTAAGAAAGTTAAATGCTTAAATTTCTTGGTTTTATCCGCAGTGGTTTTTGTGTTTTATTTTATATATTTCTCAGCATATAACTCATTCTTTTGGCAGATTCAACGTAAGTTGCTCCAAGATGTGCATGGTGGGTGATAGACTAGATACTGATATATTGTTTGGACAAAATGCTGGTTGCAAAACACTTCTAGTTCTTTCAGGTAATGGGACTTGTCTTTTTCGGTTTCATAGATGTAACTACAGAATTCATTCATAACATATTGCGATTACTTTTATTGTGCAAACAGGTGTCACAACTCAATCAGATCTACAAGACCCTTTAAATAATATTCAACCTGACTACTATACAAGTAAAATTTCTGACATGCTTGACTTATGAGGACATGAATTGGTTCTTCCCAATTTAAACATTCTTTGATGATCCATTGAGACTATACAATAATGCTCTACATACACACACTGGACATCTATTTAATTTTCACAGTCTAATTATAGCTGATCTCATCTGGATTTCTGAGACACCACTTTGGTGTGAGGTGATGTGCACAAGCATTATTAGAGGCTGTAATAGTTGTTCTCCCCTGTGAATCAGAATCATTACTGTTGGAGTGGTTTTAATATAGCACCTAGTTCATATAATTGCACAGTTCTCAGATTTCGTGTAGAATCAGTCATGACCAGGGTGCAATTACTCTTCCTGCCATTTCAATAGTATGAATGATGAAACCACGATTATTTCATAAACGAGGCATGTAAGCTGAACACAAATTTTGATATTTCAAATACTGGAGTTCTTTACTTAGGCTAGTGGGAGGTGATAGAAGCTTTTAATTTTGGTTTTCAAAATGTAATTTTTAAAATAAAAAATGTTTGGTTAAGATGAGTTAAAATGATTTTTTTACTCAATTTCAAAACACTTTTTACATTCATTTAATTTATTTTTTTTATTTTTATGAATTGGTTTTTAGTTTTACACTCACTCTATTAACAATTGTCTTTTTTTGTTTCCTCCGTCACTGCCACTGCATTGGTGTTGCACCTCCACTACTGGCTATGCCGATCTCCCATCACCATTCTCACCCCCAATTTCTTATCACCATTCTCAGCCCACTAACTACCAATATCATCAGCACAACTTTCACTATCACAATAATTATTGACATTTCTATTACCATCACTACTGACATTGTTATTATTATTATCATCGATATAATTGATATTTTTATTATTATTGTCGTCACTACTAGATATACTCTTAAATTAATTTTAACGATAAAAAACTTCTAAATGAATTTATTTTGAAATTAAAAATTATTTTTTGAAACTAAAACAATTAAAACTAATTTTTAAAAACTAAATTTTAACTTGGATCCTTTATATAATATAAATTTGCCGCAGCGGTTCTCTGAAATACAGCTGCTTGTAGAATTTGTAACGACTGGCTCCCTCTATTTTTCAGAACTGCCTATTTTTAATATGCACGGGAAAGGAGAAAAGATAAAACAGAGGGGGTTGGGAAACTTATAGAGAATCCATAGTTCACCATGCTTTGATAATTGTGTTTTATCTCCATGCACCTGCACTACTTAAATGATAAAATGGAAAAGTTCAAAATTTTGGTAACTGCCAAACTTTTGTTACTTGGGTCTAAACTTGTATCACGAGACAAAAAACTTACACGGAGTGGTTTGAAGGAGTTGCATCAGCATGGGGGTAATGGTATTTACCTTTTTATTGGCGGAATTTGGAAATCCTGAATGCTAGATGACCACAATAGGAAAGATAATGCATAATCTGATGTAATGGCACTATGAATCTATGATAGAACATAAGCAAACCAAAACTGAAAACTGAAACAATGTTTGGGACAAAAAATGACAAAAAATTATATCAGATTTTCCACTACATCTATCCGTTCCTGTTACAAATAACATAAGCAGGCTAACAATTCTTGTTAAGCATAATATAGAAGGATAAAAGGACTACGATAACAAAACTTAGTACAAGATCATATATCCGCGGAAAACGGATTATGCTGCTTGGCATCACTGCAAGATGTTCTGTCCCACATGAAGACATTATTGTGATCTGTCTCTTTTAAGAAGTGCTAACCTCAAACTATAGAAGTTTCCTGATGAACAAACACAAAGTCATTTCGTTTGGGTGATCTATCATGAACAGTGCCTGGCTTGAATTTCGAAGCTCCATACCTTGCCAATTCAGGTGGAACAAGATTATTACTTTGAATGGGCATGTGATATTTTGGTCTTTGATGGTGGCAGGTTAGGTGAAGTCCTATCAGAAAGACGACTCTTCAGATTTCAATCCCGAAATTTTTGGTTAGTTCACTTGGTTACATTCCACCTTCACAAACATCAGTGTCCTAAAGAGTTAAGAATGTAATATTGATATGCTTGTCATGGTTTTATGGTATGAGCCACATCAGGAATGGCAACATAAGTTGTAACTTCGACATTATATCTCTTGGTACTAAATCCTTCAAGAGTAATCTCCCTCTACTCCTATGATTTGTCACCATGCGAAGTGGTCACGCACTACCCTTCCTTTATCCAAAATAGTGGCAACTGTATCTTCATTTTTCATTCTGTTCAGTTTTCATAAATACAATTTCTGTCTTGTCAGTTAGTTCATCAACCAATATCTTTTTTTTTTTTATTGGCTTCATTATAAACCAATCTTTTAAGCTTAAAGAAGGTAAGCATATTGGGCTGTGGGCCCTATGTGTGATATTTGATCCAAATTTAAGGTGGGCTCATGTTTGGTTGGCCTGCAAATACAAGTGGATACTCTTATGAGTGTCTAAATTGCCACATTAAAAACTTTCAAATAGAGAAAGGTCTTTTAGATAAACTTAAAGAAAAGGGTCTTGTGATTTGTCCCATTTTGAGGAATATTCTCTTGATGTGCTCTGTCATAATAACTGACTTCTTACACAGTTACACTCCCGCATCCCTCGGCTGTGGCACCAGTCGATAACCATAATGCTATTCTATAATTACTTAGTTCACATGGTGTTAAACTATATTTTACATGCTATATCTAGTAAAATATTTAAGGAAATAAAAGTTTATATACTGAGATAAAATTTCAATTTTATTTGGAAATCAATGCAACTATATCTAAGTTTTTGTTCGATATTTAACTATGTATTGATAACTAACAACATTGTAAAAAATCAACTTGATCCTCTATTATATTGCCTTGCTGTTAAAATTCCATCATTCCAATGAAAAAGATAAGCATGCCTCTAAACTCACTAATCCACATTAAAGAAGTTTCACTATCATAATTGGTCCACATTTTTTTTCCCTTTCCAGACAGTTTACAGGTCAAATAGGATGTGAATGATGATAAGTGTGAGAAAGGGACATCAAAGGAAAAGGTATGGACCGTATAGCCATGCCAAAACCTTGAGTCGTGCCTTGTTAGTAGGTTACAGGCTCACAATAGCAGTCAAAATTTTATCCAACCAATTGCCAAAGCCAAAAAAATTTCACTCCCTTTGGTGGTAGAGATTTTGACATCAAAAGAAACTAAAAAGTGAAGCCAAAAGTGAAGCTAGCAGCCAAATCCCACATATCCAAAGCTTTTCTCAAAAGCTTTTTCTGCTAGGTGAGACTATCAAACTCTGAATCATCAGAGTCTCTCGCTTGAAGGAATATATTCCCTTCTACCAGTAAAACAAAAACAATTCAAACTTTGTAGAGACCCAAAGTTTTTTTTTTAAAAAAAACATATATGTAAATTATGTTGAGGGGCCCAAGACTCACATCATCACATGCATGCCACATGTCAAACTCTTATTGTACTGCTCCTACCATTTGGTAGCTGAACATATATGAGTGTGTATCAGTAATAATTTAATCATAGAAACTATGTTAATGAGTTTTATATGAATGAGGGGGAGAGGACCACTGCATAAAACTGCTAGTTTTGATTCAAAATACAGACACAGCTGGATGTGGCATGGGGTAAGTAGCTCGCACCTCTATGCATGGACCTCAGATCTGCTTTGTTTTTCTCTTATACTTAATTTTCCCTTTCTATTGTTTATGCATTTGTTTAGTATTCCTATATATCTTGTTTCATTGCCTCAAGTGAAATTTGAAAGCAGGGTAAGTAGAAACATATGCAAAGGCTTCCTCAACTTGCATTGTTTAGAAGGCCACAATAATGTCCTAAAAAGGTCAAAAAGTGCTCCATCACACAATACCATCACTAAATTTTAATTAACAAAATGTTTCCCATAAATTATGCTAAAACTTTCAAGTCTGTGTCGGTTTCTGAGATTGTGATCCAATTTCTCACGTTCCGTGGGTTGATTATTAGTTCTCATCTGACACATAAGGTTATCCTGTGGTGTTTATCTATTTGGACTCAAGATTCAACGTTGTCCTATCCATAGTAATACAATCTTTAATGCATTCTTTTGAATATATTTAATATCATTAGTTAAAATTTATTAAAAATTATATATATATTTTTGTAAGTTTTACTTATTAAATGAGCTTCTCTTTTTAATTTTATAGTTTTTAATAAATTTTAATCGGATTAACCTTTTAAAACTCATAAATGCTAATGATATAAATTTCATTGGTCATAGAAATTTTTTTCTTTGGTTGAAATGGTACTTTTAACGAGTCGTACCATAAATTTCACAACTATTCATTCTTCTCCACGTTGGAGTTCTTGTTGAAACTTGTTATATCAGCCATTTTTTAAAGCTTTTTGAAGTAGTAAGTTGATTTAGATGACTATAGCTCTAGTTGATAACTTTGACTACGAAATAATCAAACGAAAAACCAAATAGAACAATATTACTTTTAAAAGAAATAATTCAGAAACGTTTACTCTTATGCAACTTAAAAAACAAAAGCTGACACTATTTTTGTATAGAGAAAAGGTGCCCTAGTTTGGTTCCATTCACTCTCAAGACATCACACGTTTCTAATCCTAGAATAATAAAAGGCAAAGAAAAATCTTATCATCATTCAACATTTTCTTCAAGGAAAAAAGCCTAGACATAAAAGGATAAAATTGGGCCTAATAAAGTTTGGTTTGGTTTGACCGAGGAAAAAAATATTTTTAGGGGGGGGAGGGTCTATAAAAAAGAGGAAAGCAACTGAGAAAACAAAGTGTCTGTTTGAGAGAGGGAAAGGACCAGAGAAGCGTGAAGTGCTTTTAATTTGGGACCAAACTTAGGTACTATATTGAGGAGTCAAATTCCAAAACCCACTAATCCTAACGTTAATTCACAACCCCCCCTTCGTTACCCCATGTGGCTATTGCTCAATGACTCTAGACAAGACACGAACCAAGAAAGTTGTCCACTACGTGAGCAATCAAACAAAACATTGGTAAAAAATAAAGTCACGGTCCAAAGTTGATTTATTGTCGTTTTTGAGACACTTGGATTCTGAATTACGTCTTCAGATTTTTCCCATTTGGTGCGCAATTGCTCATTCGTGCCTAGTGTTAGAAAAATATTATATGAGGAAAAAAAAAAGAAAGAAATATTTAGTTGATGTTTGAATTGAAGTGGACACTTTTTGTCATATTCTAAATAAAATAAAAAATATATATATTATGTTATGTGTTATTATAATTGACTAGTGTCGATTTTGTGGTGGATGTTTAAGGGAAGAGTTATAGTGATAGCTCTCAATAAATTTACATTCTTCTTTTAAACCCTGAATCCAAATTTGGGAGAGGGGGTTAAGAAGATTAGTTGTTCATATTTGGACACATAAGCGTGTACTTTTTTGCTTGGCTCTGGCTCTTGCACATCTCATCGTGGTTGTCACAATAAGAAAAAGAAAGATGTTTGTGGATGTGCCAGGGAAGAGATATATGGATGCTTGCTTTTTGGAAAGAGAGATATTTGGATTCCATGACACACAAAAAAGATTAAGATCAAGTTTTAGGGTTCAAGGTTGAAGTATTTTATCCTGTAATTTAATTATAAACTATGATGGATAATAAATTTGTTAATTTTAATAAAATTAATTAATTATTTATTTATTTATAGTTACATGCCCATCAAACTTTTTGTTTATTTATTTATTTAGGGTGGTTCATGTGATAAGATGAATTCCAACCACCTTCATTGTTATTATTTATGAGATTTCATACTCGATTGGGACCTCATACAGTTGTGCAAAGCCACTAATCTCCAGAAAAAAAAGCCCCTAGACCACTTTGTTAATGACTAAAAGCTCTCTCACCACTAATGAAATAAATTTGAGCCAAACTCTGGGAATGAAAAGTTGATTAATAAATGCAGCCTACACATCTCTCTTTCCAAATTGCTTAAAAATGGGGCTTGAGTGATCCTTATGTGATCCCTTGTCCCATCAGAAGAATGGCATTTAGAAGTTGGGCCCTGCTTGGCTAGTATTGCAAAGACACTGAGAATAATTAACGTAATTGGTAGGATAGCATTGCAAGGTGAGAAGGGGTTTTGTTACTTACATAGGACCTATTATACAATGAAATTAAAGCCACTTGTTTGGGTATGTACATAATCAAAAGCTTTAATGGGTGAGTGAGTGAGTGAGTGTGTGCAATGGCTGGTCCACCAAAACTTATAGCATGGAGGATTCAGTAATGCATACACCTCTATTTTTCATTGGATCACCCAAACATTCCATCGACCGTTGGTCCATTACTTGCTCATTTTATTGACTGCAAAGGAAAGTAGCACCCATTTTAGGCAACCAAAAATCTTCATGTCGGCTTAAGTGATGGGAATTTGTATTTCCTTCAAATGAACAATGCAAACATAATCATAATAACAATTATTGTCTATAGGAAAATTATTTATTCCCTTCATTTTTTTTCTTCCGTGTTTATCTTTGCTTCTGATAATTTTTTATTTTTGTTATATTTTGGTTTTGAAGGAAGAAAATTAAAATATAGGATTGTAGCATGATCACAGCCTATTAGATTCTCCAGAGTATAGGGAAGTTGTCGTCTTATTTAACCTCGTCACACTTTTTCCTCAATAACATGTGAATTCAGATTTTTTAAATGGAAATATCCAATTATTAACAATTTAACTAATCTTTCTACTTCAAAACTTGTTGACATATATGAACAGAGTATTTCACAAAGATTCAAGGTAGGATTCAACCCATTATTTTTATTCTAACGACAGCTGCCAAATCGTCTAAAATATTCGCTTTAAAATATGTAATATCGAAATAATGGAATTAAATATTTTAATGTTATTTTAGAAGATAGTAAAAAATATTTAGTTTGTCTATCCATATATACTTATAAAAATATTTAGTTTGTCTATCCATATATACTTATAGACATATCATTTGACGTTAATATAGTTTTTATTTTAATGTTATTTCTTATATATTTATTTTTTAATCCTATCACCCACACATGCATGTAAGATAATATGTTTTATATTAATATACAGAAACATCATTAAAAATATTTTAAAATGGGTTCTTGTTAATTAATATTCTAAAGACATTGATTACAAAATTAATAAATAAAAAATATTAAAAAATATATTCAAACGTATTAAAAATTATGCTAAAAATATTAATAATATTTTTAATAAAATTATTTATTTTGACTTTAATTTAATATCCATAATTAGCATTTGTCTTTCTAAAAGAATATAAACACGATAGGTTTGGTATTGATATTCACTAAACATTATTGGAAAAAAAATTGAGGTACGAAAAATATGAATATAAATAAATAGAAAAATTACCTAATACCTCAGCTTTAATTTTTCCTTGAGTGTTCTTATGGAAAGTTAAAAATTAATTTATCAACGTATGGAATTTATTAAGAAATATTAATCTTTTCTAATAAACATTTTTTATATACATACTTTAAGTCTTAATCAGTGAAAAAAAATATTATGAATGACATAATATATAAAAAATGAAGTATTTTTTTATCAATAGAGATTGAGTCTAACAAAAATATTAATCTCTCGTGATATAAAAAATTCTATTTAGTATGTTTTGAACATAATTATTTAAAAAAAAATACTTTTTGAAAAAAAATTAAGTACTTTTTTTTTGTACATATAAAAAAAAATGAAGTGTTTGATAGTATATAACATGGTTAGTGATATAAATAATAGTAGAATATAAAAGGAGACGAAATAGAATAAAATAAAATAAAAAGGATAAAAGAATTATTTGGGCAATGGCATGACAGACAGGTGCAAGACCTCAGAACTGTTTAGTGATTTGGACCTCTCTTGGTTTTGGCGACAAAACCCATTGAAATTATTGAATCAAGAAAAAAGCTTTGCTTTACCTTTGACTCTCTCTCTCTCTAAGGCTAAGCTACCAGGAGCTCCCTATCTCTCTCTCTCTCTCTGCAAAAGCAACGAAGCTGTGTTCTGATCCTTCAAATTAGGTACTCTTTTGTTCTCTTCCCACTTTCCCCTCTTCCAATTCTTCTCTCCCCATCTTGCCTTCTCTCCACAACCCTTCAACTTTAACTCTTTCTTCATCTGGGTCTCTCTCTCTCGCTTCGGATCTGCTTCAGATTCCACTCTACACCACCTTTCCTTCCGTCAAGATCCATTTTTTATTCAATTCTCTCAGGATCACTCTCTTCCACCTTCTCTGGTAATTCCCCCCCACCCCCAATACCCTTTTATGTCTCCAAATTTTTCATTCTCCCTTTTGCTGCCAAATTTGACTCTTTACTCTTCTCTCAGTCTTCCAAGTCCAACCCTTCATAGTTGTTATGTTTTTTTTTTTTTTGTGTGTGTGTGATTTTAGGTTGATTCTTGTCTTGGGGGAGTTCCATCACTGCTGGGCTTTACTAATCTGATCATGCTCTGCATGCAACTTTGCTTGGGATATAAATAAATATGTGCTTTTTTGGTTAAATGGGTCTTAGGTTTTGTCCACTGTCTGTTCATGGATAATATAGCGTGTGGTTCACCACTCTGGTGGAGTCTGAGGTCTTGGTTGGTTAATTATGTTGTTGTGTTTTTGGTTATGTTGTGATTCTCTTGTGTTGTTATATATCAGTGGGAGGGACTGTTTTGGTTTTGCTTATTGATGGATCTATTTGTGGGTTGTTGAATGTGAGGCAATTATGTGATGATTCTGTTGATGTTTGAAGTGTTTGTTTGATGGATTGATTCATGAATCTCTGACATGATGTTATTGTTAAACTGAGCATGTTTTTCATACTGTGGTGAGATGGCTGACTGATTGTCTATGATGTTGGTGCCTTTGATAGGTTGTTTCTTATTTTTGGAGACATAAATGGATGCTAAGCCATGGATTTGGTCAATTTGATCTCAATTGAAACTATTTAGCATTTTTGATGGATTCGAAAAGTAGTGCTAGAGCTCTCCCAAAACACCATCAGACGACGGCTGGGGTTCAAACCCTTGAGGTGAAAGACGTCGGGTCTTCTTCACTGAATCCTGGGGATATATCAAAGTCTTTAGTGAAACCATCCAAGCAGAATACTGGGGAAACTGCTGAAAGCAAGAAGTTAGGAGTTTCAATCCAAAAGGGGTCTGCTGATTCCTTGAGCAATAAAAGTGGTTCTGTTGCTTCCTCATCTGTTCTCGACAAAGCAGATCGAGCTGCTAATGAGAACATAGGCTCTCAGGATAGCTCTGTTGATCAAGACAAGAAGACTTCGGAATATGGAAGTGTGAAGAACAGTTCTGTTTCTGCCAAAGTTAGTGATGGGGCCAGCAGTCTTGCTAAGACGAGTGGAAGTGCCAAGATCAGCGACCGAGCTGATTTTGTTGAGAGTGGTAAGAGCAGTATTTGCAGAGGAAGTACGAGCAGTGATGTGAGTGATGAGAGTACTTGTAGTAGCTTTAGTAGCAGCATAAACAAACCTCACAAGGCAAATGACTTGAGATGGGAAGCTATCCAAGCCATTCGAAGTAGAGATGGGGTGTTGGGTTTAGGTCACTTTAGACTACTGAAGAGGTTGGGTTGTGGGGATATTGGGAGTGTATACCTCTCTGAGTTGAGTGGAACTAAATGTTACTTTGCAATGAAGGTAATGGACAAAGGGTCCCTAGCTAGTCGTAAAAAACTACTTCGTGCTCAGACAGAACGTGAAATTCTGCAGTCTCTTGACCACCCTTTTCTCCCAACTTTGTACACCCATTTTGAGACAGAGAAATTCTCATGCTTGGTAATGGAATTCTGCCCAGGTGGAGACCTCCATACTCTGAGGCAGAAGCAACAAGGGAAGCATTTCCCTGAGCAGGCAGTAAAGTATGTTTAAGTTATAACTCAATTTTGGTTTATTTGCACCTGTTATAATGCTTACTGTATTTCTCCTTTTTGCATTTACCCTTTTTGAGCTCCCATATATCCTTTGTCTAATTGCTGCACTATATTGAAGTGACTTAATTCTTGTGCTCAGATTACTTTATCCTTGTATGCAGATCCTGGTTACAATTATACAAGCACCTATGACTAATTATTTAATATGTAAAGAACATCAAATTTTAAGTGTAGAATCCTCCTGTGCCTTTCATGCATGAAAAGTATGGGTGGAGGTTGTGATATGAGTTCTTTTACATGTGGGTATGCATGTTTTACTTTTCATATGTTTATGATTCCTCTGGTTGCTTTATTCAAGTCCTATATGAAGTCAAATAATGTATTCCTGACAATTTCAGATACCAAATTGTGGGTTTGATGTCTGCTTTAATTTTTCCAAATGTCCAAACAAATGCATAATCTCAACCAGAGTAAAAGTGAATCTTCAAAAGCTTGTCTGTGGGAAGATAAATTAAGTGGAAATCTTAATTGTCATTAATATTAAAACAACACAAGGGCATCTGTTTAGTTTCCTTTACTGGGATATTTACTCAGAACACATGGCTTTTGATCAATGCACAGATATAGTCATGATTTCTTTTCTTGTTTTTCATTTTTGGGTATTTTGCCTGGTTTGGCAATTATGTTAATATGATTTGATGGTAACCACTGCTAATTTCCTGGCAACGTGCAGATTTTATGTGGCAGAGGTCCTTCTGGCTTTGGAGTACCTCCACATGCTTGGGATTGTGTACCGCGACCTTAAGCCAGAAAATGTCCTTGTTAGGGACGACGGACATATTATGCTCTCTGACTTCGACCTTTCCCTCCGGTGTGCTGTTAGCCCAACCCTCGTTAAAACCACATCAACGGATTCTGAGCCATTAAGAAAGAATCCAGTTTACTGTGTCCAACCTGCATGTATCGAGCCGCCTTCCTGCATCCAGCCATCCTGTGTTGCTCCTACCACATGCTTTTCGCCCCGGCTCTTCTCTAGCAAATCAAAGAAGGACCGGAAGCCCAAAAATGAAATTGGCAACCAAGTGAGTCCGTTGCCTGAGCTCATTGCAGAGCCTACTGATGCTCGGTCCATGTCATTTGTTGGAACACATGAATACTTGGCGCCCGAGATCATCAAGGGTGAGGGTCACGGGAGTGCAGTGGATTGGTGGACTTTTGGTATCTTTCTATACGAGCTGTTGTTCGGTAAAACGCCTTTCAAGGGATCCGGCAACCGAGCCACATTGTTCAACGTGGTAGGGCAGCCACTGCGATTTCCAGAAGCACCTGTTGTGAGTTTTGCAGCAAGGGATCTCATAAGGGGGTTGCTTGTGAAGGAACCTCAGCACAGATTGGCATACAAAAGAGGTGCAACTGAGATTAAGCAGCACCCCTTTTTTGAAGGTGTGAATTGGGCATTGATCAGGTGTGCTACCCCACCTGAGATCCCAAAGGCTGTAGAGTTTGAGAAGATACCTTCCCCAGCCTCATCAGGTGTTGAAAAGGCTGTTAACCACATGTCAATAGCTACTAATCAGAAAGGTTCTGATAATTATCTGGAGTTTGATTTCTTCTAGAGGTAGACAAGACAATATTGATTGCAAATGGTTGGTTTCTGTTAAGAGGGGGGAGGAACTGCTTTTTCAATGTTTCAGGAACAGATGATGAGGAATTGTATGTTTGTTTTTGTTGGCTATTTGCAGTTTCAAATTTGTATGGCATAATTAATGCATGGCTTCTCTGTCATCCCTAAAAAAGGCAACATTTCTCCACTGCCTGCCAATGCAGTAGGAATTCCAACCGGCCAATGCAGCACATGGGCATCAAGCAAAATTCTGATTTTTTATTTTTATTTTCTTTCAAAACAAGTGTCGCGTCATCAAAATAGTACACTCTTCTGCCTCGAAACTCACCATTGCCTTAATAGTGTCATATTAAGAACAGGAGTGTCTAAATCCAAAATCAACTAAAATGCAAAATATAGTCAGTTTATGTTGTTATGATTATTATGCCCAGATGGTTAGCAAGATTTCTCTTTTCATGGCCATTGTTCCTCCAAGACATCAATGTAATGTAATAAGATATTCTTATGTTAATTATACACATTTTAGACACTATAAGCTCAACCCTCCCACCACCACCACCACAAAACGAGAATTTCATACCAATTACACCTTTTGTTTTTGCTCTGGAATATAGATAGGTGAAACATTGTCAGTTGGTGGTTCAATAATATTTAGACAAATATTAAAGTAGGAGGAATTTAATTTAAAGAACATAGTGTATTAATAACCGAGTATTAGAAAATCAATTGAGATTATAAAAATTCAAGTTATACATACATGGAATTGATAAACTTGATTTTTGTTGCAATTTCATCCATTGATTAACAAATCAATAATTATAAATATACTTTATCTATTAAAGGACACTGCTTCACTATAGAGGAGCCAGGGCAGATAGTAAAATATATATCATAATAAGATTTCAAGTTATTAGTTTCATTCAGTTGTCAGTTTTCAGGAAAAAAAATGGTTTCCTTTTACTATTCTTTTATCAGTTATATTCTTATTTTTACTTAATTTTTTTAATTATTTTATATATTTTTCATAAGTTAAGGAGAGACCAATGAAAAAAATAAATGACAAAAAAAGTATAATAGGAATTAAATAATTTCTATAAAAATGAGAATATTAATTATATTTCTTAATTTATTTATTACAATTTTGAACGAAACTTAAAAAGGGATGTAGTACATTGTAGCTTTTGTTTTCTATTTTCCCTATTTATCCATATATAAAGACTCGAAGGTGGATAAAATATATCTTTTTGACCATAAAATTAGGCTTTATATTAACTTTAATTTCTAGTATATTAAAGTGATATATATTGGGTAGTATGTCATGCAAAGAAAAATAAACAAATTAATGTTAAAACTCTAATTAAGAGCTTTTCCTTAAAAACTGTTGTACTGATTACCATCGACAATCCCTGTCTCTACTTTAGGGAAAAGAAGTTGTATCAACTTACTTTTAGAAAAAAAATATTTCAAATTACTTCACGCTCTTGTTCATTTTTGTTTCTAAATAGGGACTACAATATAAAAAACAAAAGGACACTTTTAAATAATACACATCTTTATTATTTACTTTTTTGTGACTCTGTAAGCTTTATTTCACTTCTTTACTTTTCGTTTTCATTATCATGCTTAATGTTTTTTATTGTGATGGAAAATCCAGTATAGTCGATCTTGTCAGATTGACCTATATACTAAATTTCATGAATTGTAGTAAAAGTGAATCAAATTATACTTATAATTAATCTAAAGCCTAATTGGCTTTCTTAAAATATAAACAATTTAACTTGATCATAACACTTGTTTCAAAATGAGCACTCCCAAGTTACACATAATTAAATAACATCAACTCAGTATTTGTTTGTTTACTTCAATTTTTAAGTTTGTGTCCATGAAAATAGAGTTACATAGGGATGATATCTGTTTAGCTAATTTTTTCAAATTACAAAATTTTTTGTTAGGAGAAAAAAATGATTTTAGATTTAAGACAAATAAAATTATTAAAAATATATTATATTTACACTTCAAAAGTAATTTGATTATATTATTCAAACAAAACTTTTTTTTTTAAATTCTCTTTTGAAATATTATTCTCAGACATAAGTAATTTTTTTAATACCAAATCTTTCAAAATTTAACACCGTTACCTAATTCATAGCATTTCCAATATATATGCCTCAAAGTATTTATTACTACTCTTATAGTTACTGTATTTTTATTTAATTATCCTAAAAATATCATTATTCTTTTTTTATAGTCAAACTAATCTAAAAAATATATACAAAAGAAAACTATTCTAATTATATTTTATATATATATTACTCAAACAAGATTATTTCTCTTAAAGTATACATATGGTTTTAGAATCGTAATGCTAAAATAATTTTACACTGTCATTTAATTACAAATTACAATTGATATGATTTTTAAGATATTTATTATAAAAGTCAACAAACAATATATATTAAATTATGATTTGATGATTTTTAAGATATTTATTATAAAAGTTAACATACTTATCATGATAGATTGCGATTTAATGATGATGTAAAAATATTTTACGCGGTATGTTTATAGCCTATTTTTTTAAAAACTAATTATTTAATTATTTCAAAGATAAATTATACTTTTACTCATGTTTATTTTAAGTTTCACTTTTGTCTATTTTTTTTCTTTCTTTTTCAATTTGATCTTCTACCCAAATTTTTAGTCCAATTTGCACCAACTCTATCTCACTACTTGAAGAAAGTGTATTACATGGCATGTCCCTGGCACGGACATTGTTAATTGATTCCAAAATTAACAATTATTTTCCTAATTATTATAGTTTAGATATGGGTTTCCATTTCTTAATATACTGAAATCTATTTAAAGAATTAATCTCTTTCAAAAATATTCTTCCATACTCACGACCTTGGAGATTGAATCTACACAACCTGTGTTCTATGTCCATAAATGAATGCTTATTGCGTT
Source organism: Mucuna pruriens (assembly GCA_025330945.1). Taxonomy (NCBI): domain Eukaryota; kingdom Viridiplantae; phylum Streptophyta; class Magnoliopsida; order Fabales; family Fabaceae; genus Mucuna; species Mucuna pruriens. The sequence goes on along the minus strand of JAENHJ010000533.1, from coordinate 5,728,756 downwards.
TTAAATTGATTTGCTGTTGTTGTTCGTTACGTATGAGTGGTTAACATCTATTTTTGCCGTAGAAAGGAAGGAAGCTAGCTAACAGATTTACACAAAACTAAAAAGCCAAGCTTATAGATTAAAAATTGAAATGCAAGTTTTCATATTTGAGAAACTAAGTCGTTATTTGGTTTAATCAAAGAGTTGAATTTCAGTCACTTTCTAAATTGTTGTGACATAGATCACTATTAAACTAGGGTTTACTTTATGTATATATGTCGTGCAGTGTAAAAATTGCTTGAAATGGAGAGTGATTGAAGAGATTAGACATAAAGCCTTTCAATTTTAATGATTAAGGTTTGGGCGAAACTAGTCACAAGCCTTTTTGAGCTAGTCACTCGGTCCATTTTCGCTACCATCAAAATCTTATCAAATCTTTTTAAATCCTAACTATTCCAATTATACGAAACTAATCAACAAGGAGCGTTTTAAAATCTCTTAATTTCTACATTAGTGAATTACCTTTTCCAGGCTAAAAACATGAATTAATCAAATTACACACAAACTGACTTTAGCTATTTCAAAAGTTTAACCAATTTAAAATTAAAATTATTTTTTTAAGAAGCCTCAGATATTTTTGAACTCTGATGGTCAAGTGAATTACCTATGTGATTATTGTTATAGTAGGCTGAAATCATAGATAACACACTGATTTTTCTTGTGAGTCACAAGATCATCTCAAACTCTTGCATGTTGTGCATGTGTATATATAGAAAATAAATCCTTTCTAGTTATATATTCAATATTTTGATAAGAATTATGTACAACTAATACATAGTTCTAGGCTCTGCAACTAGCACACGTTACAGCAATATTTAGTACCAAAGAATACTTACAGTTGCAGTTGCAGCCCAACTGCCCACATGAAAGATCATGCATCACATGACTAGTTAGTTAGAATAGACAGTTTCCATTTTCAAACATTTTTTACATTTTAGGTTTTAATTTGATACAAATAATTATTTCTTGCTCTATTTGTTGGTAATCTTTATAATTGCTGGTGGTTTGGTTTGAATAAAAAGGATGTCTTTGAAATAATGAAATAAAAGAGGGTTGACTACAGCAAAAGTTGTGTCTAAAGCATATTCATTCCTAGTCTAAAATAGTCATACAAATTCATTAATTAAAATGTGGGTCTAAATAACCATATAGGATTGGGCATAAAACGCACGAGAGGAGCAAAACCACGGGATTCATTTTCTTGTTGTGAAAGTGTGGAACTGCTACTGTCACCTGAGCATGATGAAGTGCAACCAATCATTTGATCAATCACTTCCTTTCCATTGCATATTATTTTAATATCACAGATTTCTGGTGCATTTCTGAGGACTTTATCTGCTATGGCATTTCGCCTTCTAGAAACGGATTTGCTACTCATTCCAATCAATAATAAAATAACTGACAGATTAGTAAAAGACTAAAAGGCTATTTTTTATTAATTTAATTTCACATATTGCAGGGCAGGTACCTTAAATTAGATTTGGTAATTCCGATCACCAATTTCCTTATACTATGATCTCTAGCCAGGTCCATTATAGCTTTGGCAACGTTGTCACTCTCAATAAGCATCACCTCCACCTTTACCTATGTATTGCCATTATCTACAATCAATGTAGAAAAAGTCTAGGGTCCAAATATATATATATATATACTTATATAGGGAGAGAGATATATAGTTTCTCAACCCATTTTGTTAATAAAGTCACTCAATAGTCCCTCAAGATTACAAAGGTATCACTTTAGTCCTTTTCTTTTTCTTCTATTTTGAATACATAATTAGTCTCTAAAAGAATGAATCTGTATTAGTTTAGGCCATGAAAAAATCATTAGTGAACTAAATTGGTCTCGAAAAATATTAGTTGAAATGGATGAAAAACTATAATGTCTCACATTTTTTGTAATCTTTTAGAAGCTATTTTAACTTTTTTTCTTCAATGACTAAATTGGGTTTCTTTACCTTTGAATCAATGCACAAGTCAATGAACTTTTGAAGGAGCACTTTCCTCTTGCCTTTTTGCTGAGTCAAGTGAAAATTAACATACTCTGGATTTACATGACTCCTCGGAAATTTTCCAACTGCCATCAAACATCAAAAGCAATGCACACAAAGTCATAGCTAATAATGGCTTTATTAATTAAAAAGGAATCAACCACTTCATTCACCGACTTCAGTAATTTTATTAATCAAAATGGTGACAACCATGTTATTCATTCCTTGAAATTTATACCAAAGAAGAAATTATATGATTTAGTATGACTACATATATATGATTCCAACTTCCAACCAATTTTCAATCTATGAAAAAGAATTAATAACATTCAGTTACATATAAAGTGAAGATTGATCGAGACTATATAATAAGAATGACTCACATGGACTTGGGACGAGCCTAACACGAGGAAAAACGTGTATGAGATAGACTGTGGTGGAGGGTGTGACAGCATGTCTCAAAGTCCATAAAAGTGCTTCCATGCTTGATTCTCCAACGTGGTCCACTGCCACATGAATAACATCTTTGTCGATGTTGTGAATATCAAAAGAGAACACACTGCTCTCGCAGTCTTCTGATATTGTATCCAATGGCTCCTTCAAATTGATCTCAAACAGCTCCTCTGAATCTTCACTACTTACCTCGTTGCTGTTGCAATCAAACACTTGGTTTCTCCTGAATCCAATGAAACCACAAGAGCAACAAGAGGTTTCTTCATAGGAATCGTAGTGCAAACAATCATGTCCCGTGTCCCCTGACATCCTTCACATTTAACGTTTGTGTCCAAGCTTATATCATTTTGGATTCTCGTATGAGTTTTGTATAGACTTTGTGATTAGAGAAAAACAAAAAACAAAAATTATTATTATAGATTAGAGCAATGCTAACAAGGAGTACCCTACGCGGTGTACAACAAATTTTATTTTATAAAAATAAAGAAAGTGATATGTGGAGAATTAATTAATTAAAATGAAAATTTTATGTGAAGGTAAGAAGTAGAAAGATTTTTAAAAAATTGAACAATAGAAAGAGAAATGAAGACCGAGTTAGGGAGGATACATCCTTTTTTTTTTCAGATATATATTTGAAGTTTGAAGTCAAATGACACACACGTTAATATATACTAAATAATGATGCAGTCTCTTTCAAACGAGAGATTAGATAACGACTAGATTAGGCACTTGCGTTAATTAATTAAAATTTATATTCATGGCCTAATTTAATAATCGATCATATCGCGTTCCTAGTAGGGTTTTTATTATTAGGTTTGGTTTCTCGCTTGCAAATGGAATATTACAACATCGTTCTCAATTATAATATTTATGTTTGAATTATGTAGTAAGAATTATAATATATAATTATAATTCTGAGTTGATTTATATGTTTGAATTGTGCAGTAAAGAATTAGAATATTTATGTTTGTATCAACCGTCCGTTTTTGAATTTTCTCGTAATTGTTATTTGTGTTTATCTTTCTTTTTATTTAATTAAAAAGCAAAAATTTAAAATTAATTTATTTCTATTTTAAAATTTTTAAATTAAAATAATAATTAATTAATTACATCATTATTAAACCATAATACTGACTAGTAAGTATTTTTTTATCGTATATTTATTACTTGTACGATTAGTATACATACCGTATTTTTAACAGATATGTAAATATTTTCATTAAACTCAAATTAAGGAAATATAAAATTGCTTTCCTAAAAAAATAAATATAAAAACTCAACTTTTGTATTGATATATCGGCTGCACACAAGATACTCATATTCCCTTTTTCAGTTTTTACTTATTTGGGTTAAATATATTTTACTTATCATAAATAATATACTATTTATTTTTAATCTTTCAAAATTAATGGTATCATTTTAATCTATTATTTATAAAAATATACCATGTATCGTCCTTATTTTCATAAAAGAGATAACAAAGGAAAGCATTTTTTTTTTGTAAAAAACAATAATCACATCTAACATATTTTCGTTGAATATGATAAGTATCATTTTGATAATTATTAGCTAGTTTCACAAAAGCTTCACACTGTAATACAATGATATGCTAGCATATCATTTAACGAACTTGACATCCCATGTAATTATTATAATCAAACACACTAAAGGTTGTAATGTACGTTGAGTGAGAGAGTAAAAGAGTTCTAAGTATAACCATTTAAAATTATTGAAAGGCATTTTAAGAATTAAAATGGCATATAAAACCATTTTGATATGTACGAAGTTATAAATACAAAAACATTGCAGATGATGACATTATTCAAAATGCTTTCTTTAATATTTTTCCTATGGTTTATGCACTACTAACTACTAAGCATATCAATGTTTACCGTTGTCATAGACCTTCGCAGGTCCACCTATGCAAAAGGTTACCTAAATGCATTTGAAAATAAATGTTAAGGGCAAATTTGTGATTAGAAATGAGCAAATTGTGTTTGTAAAAATTATGCTCTAATTATTTTTAGCATATAATCAATCCTTATTATGAGCAGAGCAAAGTATCAGCTAAAATCAATCCATGGTGCCATGGTGGGAAGTCTCAAGCAATAGGACACTTCATTGTGTACTTTAGTTTTGGTACAGTGTCTCCCTCTGAAGTGTAACATACATAAAGTAATAATGTTTTGTTCCAAACTTTTTCCTTTTCAATAGAGCTACAACATATAATCTGAAGAAAAAACTTCACATTTTTCATAAATAATGGACTTTATCCTGCAGTTCTTATTTACAACAAGGTCTGCCTTAACTTAAAAACATTAGCAGCCCAACCAAGTTATATAAACCGGTGATTTTGTATGATAACTCTCTTCTGGCATTGAACACTTCATTTTTTATCAACACTGTTTCCTTTTCAATGTCCAAAATCTAAAGCCAACATTCATTGGGGGAACTATTCCCTGTGCTGCAATTCATTTCAGTCTCACACAGTGGATATGTAAAATTTGGGCTTAAAAGTTAAAACAAACACATGAAACCGAAGCATTTTGCTGATGCTTGTCTTTCTGAGACATGGAAGTATCATTAGCAATGGCACGAGTTATCTGTTCATTTACTTCCTTTCCTTCACATACAACACTGACCTTGCAACTTTCTGGAGCATTCTGAAGTATCTGATCAGATATGCCACTCCCTTTCCTTGACCTCAATTTTCTGTGCAACCAAAGGTAAGTGGTAAGAATATAAACAATGCTTATAATATAGGCCTAAATTGAAGTTGTACTAGATACATTGATAGTGTGGCATTCTACCTTAATTGGGATTTGCTGGCTCCAATCACTAGTTTTCTTATTTGAAGAATGGGAATGAGATCGATGATAGCCTTTGCAATCAAGTCACTCTCAATCAAGATGGTATCCACCTTAACCTGCTTGATATTTTTGTTACTTCAACTCTTGATTTTGGATGAAATTGGTAAAAAGATTTGCAGTACTTCCATTGTAGTTGTAGAATCAGTACCTTGGAAGCAGAGCATGATTGGAGGAATTTGTTTAGAAGCTCCCTCCTCTTGCCTCTTTCTTGGGCCATATAGCTCTCTACCTGCTCAGGACTTACTTGCTCCTTTGGAATCATTCCCACTCCCACTGCCATCAAAGAAACAGTGGTGAGACACATTCACAAACGGACATTTGCATATGGTTACTTAGAAATAGCATTTAAAGTTCAACTTGAGGAAATTCCTATTTGCATTATTCCATAAAAGTCTAATCTGAAGAATTCCATATATGGTTTTGACTTTTTGTCCTTGAAATACACAGTCCAAATTTTCTTCAATAATTGTACTAGTTGGGACTTGAGAACTCCATCTTTTGTAGTCATTTGTTGACTCTTTGATCACTCTAACTTCTAAGCCCTCAAAATTGATTTCCTGGTTAAGATGAAGTGCATGTTTAGATTAAAGTTTACAAATCGAGTTTGCAAAAGCAACCTTCCTTTTCAATCCATTTCAAACAGAGTTTCAAAGCAAAACTCAGTTTACAATCTCATCCAACTAAAAATCAAACAAGAGGCTTTATATGTCAGAGTCTCCCGACTGAAAACCAAACATGCCAAACAAAGCCAAATAAAAAAAAAAAAGTAAACTTGGTGACCTTATCAAACTTTCAACCATTTTCTATATCCCTTGATCCTTAGAGGCAATAATCTTTTCTAGTCTTAAAAACAACATGGTGGTTAAGATCTCAACCTCACAGGTAGGCCCAGGGTGTGAGCAACTTGCACCTATCTACAACCATTGAGATAGAGAAGAGAAGAAAGAGTGGTTGAGAATTTATAATATCTAAAAACCAAACAAACAAAAGAGAGATAGGAAAATTGGAAGACAAATTTAAGTTACAAGGATTTGGAAGGAGTTTGATCTCTGGGAAAACATGTATGAGATAGAGCATGGTGGTAGAAGGAGTGGCCAAGTTGTTGAGGGTCCACGCCAAGGCTTCCATGCTACTCTGGCTCTTACCAACTGCCACATAAACCGTGTCTTCTTCCTCTTTCTCTTCTTCACTAATGGTAACCATAGAACCATGGTTATTGAAGTGCATGTGTGAGGAGTTCTCTTCCTCTATCTCGCTCACGCTGCCATAGTAGTTGTTCTTGTCCTCCACGGTCTCGGTTAAGGTTTCAGACAAAGACATTTATATATATCAGTGAACACACACTTGTTTTGGTGATGGTTCCAGTGAAAGGGAAATATTAGTTGGGTTTAGAAGAGTAAAAGTGGGCGAGAGTGAGGCGGTTGAAGGTGTAAATGAAAACAGAAAGAGTGCTATAAATGAGAGATAGAGAGAGGACTATGTATGGAGTTGAATTATAACACCGGCCTAAGGGGGACAAATTTGAGGATGTTAAAAGCCATGTGGTTGTGGACTAGGAAATTTTGGAGTTTGAATATCAACTTTGACTTTTGTTGTTTTCTTCACCGGCCCAAATATGTTACATAAGATATTTTGGGGATTAAACACTATTTTAGTGTTGAATGATTAGTTCTTAAAAGAATAAATCCTTCTTTCAATTAACTAATTAATTAATATTAAAATATTTAATTAATAATATTAAATTTATATTTTTTTAAATTATTCCTAATATTAATAAAAAAAATATTCTTATTTTTTATAAATATTTTTTATTAATTTTAATTCTTTTAGTCTTTTCACTATTAATATATTTTATTATTTTAATTTTTTATTGACTATGTATATAAAGAGTCCAAATAAGACTTCTAAAATACTAGTTTGAATTTTATTATTATATATAAAGTTATATTAAAAAAATCTAAGTAAATAATGAATTTTGACCAAATAAAAAGTTAAATTAGTTAAAAATACATGCATTGGTCAGAATCCTCTAAACATAATATAAATACAATAATTATATATATATTTCGCCTCTAAACCTTAGATTAGTAGGTTGTCATGGTCCAATTGGTAAAATTTAAATTTATATTCTTTAAGGATACGAGATTGTAAGATTGTTTATTTTATGCATATATTTAAATAAATGAATGAGTAATTAACAAGTTAGGTAAATATAATTACTGTTGAAAAAGAAATAAGAAAATTTCATGTTTACATGTTTTTTAAGAAAAATTCTAGAATGGATCTAAATGTTTGAAAGCACACACATTAAAACAAACTTTTCCTAAAAATAGTTGGACAAGTTAAGGGAAAATACAAGGAACCAATGTACAATTGTTAAGAATGCTTCTCAATCGAATTGAGTCAATATGATGTTGTTGGCATATTTTTCGATACGACAATGTGTATTTTAGGCGAAACCCCAACCAACAAAAGTCCTGGAGAAAACCCTAGAACCTTGTAATCGTCACCCAAAACCCCGTAAACCCTCCTTGATGGTTGCTACCCATTGCCCACAGGTTTCACAAATCCTTTATCCAAGAGGCAATCTTACCCTCTTTTGTCCATTGGGTAAAGACCTACCTTCCAACCCTATGTATATGCCACCCATGGCAATCTTAAGAGTTTTAGAAAACTCATTAGAAACACCTTATCCTCCCCTCTGAAATTTGTTGCCTCTTCTCTTACCAAGACCAAGCCTTGTTGGTGAAGCACCCCCCAAGTTTTCTTCCTTCTTTTTACTAAAGCTTTGTTACTCTATTCTTCAACAAGTAAGAGAAGCTATCCTTGTTGTATTTTCATAAATTGCATGTTGCTTATGCATTGTTGTGATTATGTTTTGATACTTAGAAATGTATGAAAGGTTTTTGGTGATGTATGATAGCCATTGTTGTAGTTTTTGAGCTTTTATGTAAATTGTAAAATCTAAATGAATTTACCTTGCATACTATAAAAGTTATTATATTTGCGACCATATAATGGTTGTTTGATATTCTATGGATTTTGAATCAGTTGCATGTTGATTCGATTGAAGTTTGAGTGATTCATGAATTTTTGCATGTTGTTGTTTTCGAGTTTTCACTGGGAAAGACACTCTTTTGTTGGGCAAAACCCTCTTTTCTAGATTTTGTTGAAAGCTTACTATGCGAGAGAAGAATCTCACTAAGAAACCTTGCATTTTTTTTTGTAAATTTATGGAAAACATGAGTTTTTTTTCGAACGAAAGCTTTTCTCAATGAGTAAACTTAAGAATACCATGGAGATGATGAATGCTTGCTGAGCGAGTATACCACTTGCTGAGTGAAATTATGAACTTAGTGAGAAAACACCTAGGTGGGTTTCTGGAAAACCCAAAAGCTCATAGTTTGCTGAGTGAATGGTCTTTGCTAAGCCAAATGAACATAGTTGAGATGTGAAGTTACTACGACTTCATTTCGTTAGACGAGTCATCTCACTCCCTAAGCAAAAACAAGGTGAGAACTTAGGATACTCTTTGAAAGTCCCTTGGTTGAGCGCGAGATTAGCCTCGCTAAGTGAGACATGTGAAGTTTTAAGAAGATAAGTCTTTGTGGCTTGTTTGCTGAGTGAGATACTCTCTCATTGAGCAAGTAGAAAGAAGCCTGAGCTTTATATGACTCTATTCATTGAACAAGGCTAAGCTCTCACTGAGTGAATGTGCATAGATAAGTGGTACATTTTTTGGAAGGTAGGAAATCATTGGGCAAGCTATCTCTCTCGCTAAGCAAATTTCCCTGGTAGTGAGAAAATGTTTTAAGTTACAAAATTGCATAATTGATTACTAATACTTTTTAAAAGCCTTTGAACATTGTTGTAAAATAATGATTATGGGTAGGTTGGGTAAAAATCTTGTAAGTGGAAATATAATAAAGATGATGACATAATATGTTGAAATGTTGTTATCTTGAAAGATAGAATGCTTGTTGAATGAGTAAAAGGGTCTATCTTACTTTTAAGAACATGGACAATATATCATTCCTTGTTGTAGTGAGTTTCAGCTTGTCTTAAAGGTGACCATGATGAGATGGTGGATACGTGGTGTTAGTATCCATTGTTCAAGAAAAATGAAAGTGATATGAGAATCATAGTTGATTGATGTGTTGAGTTCCTCGAGGACGCTATTGACAAATAGGTACATAAGTTGTTGGGTTACCATGATGAGAAGGGCCTACAACTAGTGTTGGAGTGGATGAGTGAGGTGTGGTGAGCCTTGGGGATAGATGGATAAGTACATCCCACTTGAGGTTCAGGTATTGCAAACCTGAGATCATGGTATGCCACTACCCACATACCATTATTATGTTATACACACTCTCTAATTCATAGGATCACATCCTGTTTTCCCAATATTGAGATGAAAGTATGATAAGAAAGTGATAATAGTGATCGCTCTTCTTATAAATCTCCATAGAGTAGGTGTAGTAATATCGACATTATAGTATATGCATGTGTATGTGTTTATGAATGGAAGTACTGTTTGATATACTATTGTTTGACAAATATAACTATTGAAAATGTGTGTGTGTGACCAGTAACAACGGTGTATGTGAGACCATTTTGCATCACATTTATGGATGTCTAGGTAGGACCGAAAGGAGTCTGGAAGATTCGGCACGACGTCGAACAGTGTGGTACCACAAAAACGATAATAACAGAGTTCGCACCAATTAGGACCATAAGGTCAATAATTGTCTTTTACACCCACCTAAAAATGTTCCTTCCTATCTTAGTGATGTGGGACCCTCTAGTGGGGATATCCTGAGAGAGCCGATTTCCCACACTACACCTTAACTGATCCTATAAAAGGTTTCAAGTGTTTTAGAGCGTGTAGAGGCACCAAAGTTCATTCACCCACACCATCTATGCTTTCACAATAGTTTAGTACATGTTGTTCTCTCGAGACTTGTTAGCCCTAACTTTTAGTCGTTGCTCAAGTTGTACTTGTCATAAGGTACCCTTTAGCTTATATTGCTCAAGTTTTTTTTAGTCATAAGTTTAGTAAATGAATTAAAATTAGAATGCAATGGGTTAGCCTACCCTTTAGCTTATATTAGACTAAAATTAATTTTTAGGTTATTAGATAACTTTTTCAAATTTAATAAATTGATCTATTTAAGTAAATATAAATAATATTATTTTATTATTATTATTATATTAATTGATCAACATAAAAAGTTTATATACTGTGCTGAATGATAAATTTATATTTTATTACATAGCTGATTGCAAAATATATTTTTAAATAGATGAATGATCAAATTATTCTAATAATAACTCTTTTAAAGTTATTTTTCTCTCACCCTCTTCATTTTTTTAATCTAACAGTTAAAGATAAATTATTTATTAAAATCATTAAATTGAAAAATAAAGAATAATAATGAAGAATATCTCTTTTAAAATTAATATTAGAGTAACTTGATCTCTCATTTTTAAAATAAGCTATTATAAAAGAAAGATTAAACTTTAAAAATATATTTATACATCAACAAGTTAAACCTAACACTTATAAAAAATAATTTCTTATTTTTAATCTTGTTCCATATCTTGAATAACAATAATTTTAATTTTCTTAATTTAATTTATCTTACATAGATTTTTTTATTGGCCTATTAATTGATTAGTCATTTAAAAATAAATCAAACTTATATAAAATTTTGATATAAAATGGATCTTTAAGTAAACTAACAAATCAAGTAAAACTTAAAAAAAAAGCTTTTGCTACTTACACTCCCCCTATTTACTATTACACTCTCCTTTGTCTTTTTATAATTTTTATTTCAAAAAATATCCTTTCATATTAAATTTTTATTACACTTCTCTTTGTTGTTTTACTCTCTAGCAATTCAAAAAATACTTTTCGAAAAAATTTGGAAAGTATTTTCTAAAAAAGAGAGACTAGTATTTGGAAAGTATTTTTTAGAAAAATACTAGTTAATAAGATATTTGAGATGATAAATATATAAAAAAGAGAGACATCAATGATGTTACATGAGTGAACAAAACTAAAATATGAAGGAAAAGTTATAGATGTTGTTGTGAATGTAAATGTATTGGTAGCCATATTTTGACTTGAAAGCTTCAAGCGAAAAATTTGAGTTGGAGTTTAGAGGATGAAATATATACCCTTACACTAGAATAAGAGATCAACGAATGGGAGAAACAAAGAAAGTGTGGTGAAAGAGAAGAAAAGTGTATTGTAAAAAAGAATGTGTTTTGAAAAATAGGGTGTATCTTGAAAGAAAAGTGGATTTTAAAAAGAAAGTAAACAACACGAAAAAATATATAATATTTGAAAAAAAAATATTATTTAAGTAAATTAACTTTAAAAAAATAGAAATGAGAATGTACTAGAAAATAGGGGAGTGTAACAAAATTAAAAAAAAAAAATCATATCCTGCTAAAAAAAAAAACTTATAACATATAACTAGATTTCAGCCTTAAACATTTTAAATAGTTCAAACCTAGTTAACAATTAGGTCCGACCTCTTTTCTATCCTATATAAAACAATTGTATTAGATTTTTATATATACTTTTAGTTATGTAATTTTATGTGTGTACTTTATTATTATATATTTTTTCCTAGACCAGATTGTACATTGTAAACTTCATTTTCTTTAAAACAAACTAAGATAAATTAACATGAATACATTAATGTTGCAATATTTTCGCAAAATTATTTTATATTATTAATGGAGACAAAAAGTATAATGGTAAAAAATAGTTAAATATTAGTAAAATTTAATGATTTCACGTTTTAAATTGATTTGATTATTATATCAGATTATAGAAGGGCAATAAATTAATAGAGAAAATTCAAAATTTTAAACAAAATGTATAATGAATGATAATAAAAAAATTTAAAAATAAAAAAATGTATGTTTTTACTTTAACCTAATAACCAAATTAACTTAATCTAATTTTAATTGAATTAATTTAGTTTGAATTGATTAAAAAATTAAATCCAAATTAATTTAATTTATTGTATTTGATTTTTTTCATGTTAAATAAAAATCCAAACCAATTTATAAGCACTCCTTACATTTTGACCTTAATTACAACAAAATATTAAAATACGGACATATATATTGGACTAAAGCCAAGGGGAGTCCCTTTCATGTTGGATAGGGTGGGAGAATGACACTTTGAAAGCCATAAATTAAGCACGCGCACACACATATAAAGAATTAAAGCTAAATTTTTTATTCAAAAATATTATTAATTCCTTTTAGTAAGATCCTTTGTTAAAAGTAAAAGTTTCATTAGATGGTCAGGAGTTATCTCGATACGTGGCTGCTCTTTATTTATGTGAGATATGTTCCTTTTTTAGTGCCACTTTTTTTTTTGGACAAAAAAAAAGTGCAACCTTTTTTATTTTATTCACTTTCTTTTAATTCGATAATGAAGTGCATTTTTTTTCTAGCGGTCACGCAATTGAGTGGAGCATGATCATGTAATCACTTGTGCTGTGGAACCAACGTATGCATGTGATTGTTGGAGGACGAGCGTCCATTCAATTTATAAGAAGATATGAAAATATTTTTCTATACTCCTAAAAGGGAAGAAGATATGAAATGAAAATACTTTTCTATATTGTCAAGGATAATTTTTTCCATAAGAATTCATCAAAGTTGAGATTTATCCCTCGATCATTTAATATATATCTTACATGAAAGTATTTATCTTGATTTAACATCGTGACGATTGATATTTAACATTCATCTCGACTTTTTGAGATAAGTTATATTGGATCCAATACTAAACTGCTCTGATATAGTTTACATACTCAAAATCCTATTTTCCTAAAGACAAGTCACATATTCTTTCATCTTGTCACATAACCTCATCTATATATTCTGTTTCTGAGTCTTTAGTAAGTATTTTCACTCTTTCTTTTCTAAATATATGCCTCTTTCTCCAAAAAACCTTTATTAACTTAACTTTCAAAGTCTCTATAGGAACCTCCCTCCAAGAGTCTTGACGCCACATTTTAATCCTGAAAAGAAAAATCATCCCTCGACCTCAACCATATGGACATAACAACTCCAAAGGGATCTTGATATATATATATATATAGCTAATGTTATGGACTTGAACTCAATGCGTCTAATCCAATTGCGAAACTTAAAATGTTGATCTTAACTAAAGAACTAATGACATGTTATTCAGTATGAAATTACCTTTTACATATTGAATTAAACACTTTACTCAAAATATGAGAAATCAATAATGTTTCATCTTTTGATCTCTTGGAGAACATAATAAACTTCATGTAACGTGTTATTGAATCAAAGGATTGAAGACATCTTCCAACCATTACCCTTACTTAAAGCCTACCAACTTGGGAGTTACTGTATTAGATCGACCACAATCTAGGCCTAAGTAGACTCAATACTCCTACTCTAATCTTAATTGTGCATAAAGCTCAAAATGATAATAACATCAATGACATCCCCTCTACCAACTAAAGATAATCTAAATATGACTTCTACTATATATAATGCCGAAGATAAAGACCTTATCACAACCCAAAAGATCAAATAATCTAAACCTACTTTATCAATAAAGGGTATACAAATCAATTGAGTTCTATATTCTAAGTATGCCTAATCCTTGGTCACCTTTTATCATACTCATATTGACTTGAATATTAGAGTTCTTACAAGTAGTTCCCCTTCCTTTTCAACTAAGAATATAGGATTAAAACATTTCATTAGACCTCAACTAACTCAAAAATTAAAATCTAGAGAGATGTGAAAGGCATGTGGATGTTCCCTGAGACCTAATTGAAACACACACACACTATATATATATATATATATATATATATAAGGAACATCAAATGATAAACTTTTACTATGAAAACTTTCAATCATAGTCATTGGACCTTAATAAAAAAAATTACAGTTAAGATTAAAATTCAATTAAACATCTTTTATAAAATCATTGTTGTCATTCTCTCCACCATTACCATCACTACTACTGTCATTGTCACTATCAACCTCGTCACCACCATTGTTGTCATTGTCGTTGTCATCCTCGATGTTCGTGGTGACAGTGAGGACTATGACGATAATGGTGTTAGTGGCGACAATAGTGAGTGCTGATAGGACTTTAATAGTCTTGAGCTATGATTGAAAGTTTTCTTTTTTAATTATAAAATTTTATTTGAAATGTCTCCTATATAATCATCAATGAACGGTCACATGGTTTTCCATAAATGGTCATATGAGCATTTAATAATTTTCAAATTTCTCATTTTATCCTATTATTATAAACATTATTCTCACTTAATATGTTATATAGAGATCCACTTAATAATTCAAGAGTATTTATCTTCATCTTTTATTTTCTTATAATCTAACGAATAAGATGTGTCACTTATTAGAACTGTTAGATTACAAGAAAATGAAGGGTGACGATGAAGAGTTATTCCTCGAGTAAGTGGATCTCTCCTCACTAACACATGAAAATAAATAATAACAACAATTGAGTCAAGATAAAAAATAATAAATTGTTAGATTAAAATCAAATTATAAACACCACCTTCAATGTCATGACACCTTATCTCTACTATTATTGTTGTCACTATCCCAATGATTATTGTTACTACCACTATGATGATCACTATTATTTTTACTATAAACACCTCTCTCACCACCACAACTGTCTTTATAATTGTCATCTCGTTGCTTTCTATTATTGTTGTCATTATTACTATCACTCCATCACTATTGTTATTCCACCACTATTATCGTTTCGTCACTACTTCCATGAAATTAAATTCTAATATTAACATTTTACTATTTTTAATCCTATTTAATAATTGTTATTATTTCTTTTTTAAATTTTTAGAGAATAAGTATGCTCCCAAAAGTATATATATATATATATATATATATATATATATATATATATATATATATATATATATATATATATATATATACCATATTAAATTTTATTAATTTCAATTCACGATGGTTGATTATATCAATAATAATATATAAAAAATAAAAAAAAATTGATTGTAAAAACTCCAATTGGTGGAGAATTATTTCCTATTTTCTACATATGCTTCCGATTTTACATCCAATTGTTTAAAATATTTAAATTTGAAGATTAGGACTTTATAACAACCTTAGGCATTTGGCTGTCAGCCTTATCAATGATTGCAAATGGCATATTTAAATTTGAATTTAAAAGGAAAGTAAAAGAAAAAAGAAAAAGAAAAGGAGACCGAGAAAATTTAAGGTTCCGGCCAATGGAGCATCCATTTGCATGCACAATGAAGATATTATGCGAATTTCATGATTTGTGGATTGGGGATCACCATGATAAGAAGTATATTCCATTTTTTTTTGAGAGAGAAAACATATATGTGAATCAGTTTGATTTGATTCTTTAAAGTGCATGATAAAATAAATAAGAAAATTAACAATTCATTTTTAAATAATTAATTTTTAAATTAACTACTATTGTTATACTTAATCTTTGAAGGTTTTATACTGAAAAAAGTCAAATTTAAATCAGACAGTGCAAAATAGATCTAAGAGAGCGGGACCAAGATAATCAACGGTTCAAATCCTTTGATGCTGCTACCAGCATCCGTAGTTAAATTAACTAGTAAAAAACGAAGACGACGGAGACCACGAAACAAAAAACGTTCTGCCTTCTCGAAAACTGTCTGGTATCTCTCCTTATAACTTGATTTTCACTTTCATTTCCCCCCTCCCTTCTTTTACTCTCTTTTTACTATCTCGACAATTTTGATTATAATCTTTTTTGTTATTATATATATTAAATGAAATCAAATTGTTCTTTTCAGGCACTCAAATCAATTTTGTATGACCTTAATGTACTTTCTTTTAAATAAAAATTCATGACAATTTTATTTTTTAATTTAACCATTTTCAAAAAATTAGTTATACATATTTTTATTTTAAATGATTTATATTTTAGATTTTACTTATATCTACAAAATATAAATAATAATAATAATAATAGTATTAAGAAAAAATAACAATATACACAGATAATATAAAACATATTTATATTATTATCTAATTAATAATTTATTCTATAGAGTAAATTTATTAATTTTTATAATATTATCTTAAAATATATATCAATAGTATATTGTAATTAAATATAAGTGTAAATTTTAATAATGTAAATTATTAGTTATGAGCATTAAATATTTAAATTAATTAGTACATAATTATTATTACTTAATTAATAATTCTGAATTTAAGAGTGTGGGAGGAAAAACTCTATGGCCTATGCTAAGAATAGTTGTTTTTTGTACCAAAAGTATTAGTAGATATCATAAAAACGATACCTAACCAAAATAATTTGGATGCAAAGCCAAGCCAACGGCTTAAATTTAAAATATTGAAAAATTCAATTTAAACAGAGAGAGAGAGAGAAGTGAAAAGATGCTTCACTGAATCTGGGGTATCTAATATCTATCTATCTACCTCTGAGTCACTCACTGTATATTAAATGGAATGGGTACACATAACATCAAACTTTGGTGTGCAGTACTGTATCTGTAACAGTGAAGGAAGGGATGCAAAGACTCTATTCAAGATAGTGAGTGAGTGAAGCTAAAGCTACAAAACAAGCAAACAAAAACTCAATTCTGTTCTCATTCTGGCTGGGGTTACTGCTTTTCCACATTCTCTCAACAAACTAAAATGGGCCTTGTTTCCCAGGATGCCCTCAACCAACTCCAAGCTCTCATGGATCAAGGTCTTCCCTTTATCATCATATCATATCCTCTCTTTTTCATCTTTCTCTATTTTTTTTTTCTCACCTCTTTTTCTTTTTTCTTTTTATTGATTTATTTTTTTAATTTTTCTAATGATGCTAGTTGAGGAGCCACTGCTGAGAACGTTTCAGGTGACCATTTTAGTTACTCCTTCCCATCTGATTTTAACATTCCAATTTTATTTTTTCTATTTTTGCTTTTTGGGTGTCTACTTGTTTTCAACATGTGCTGATCCTGATCTCTCTCTTGTGTCTGACCCGCGTCAATTGCATGTCGTGTTTCAATGGATTTTGTTTGCTATGGCCTTTGGAACCCTGGAATTCTCGTGATTGCTGTGTCTATATATCTTTCATTAAGCTTGTTGACTAATTAATTGGTTCTTCTACATTCCTCCACTCGTAGTGATGATTCAGCTAAGGGTTGAGATCTGATTTCAAGTGTGTAGTTCAGTGAAGTTGCACTTCTGTGTGTATCTTCAACTCTCTTGGTTGACTTGTTTGAAGGAAACAATCATTTCTCATGTTTCACACCTCCTATTGTTTATTTAAGTATACTGACATATGTAATTGGTAATAAGATCTTTCTGTTTATGGACGGTTGCAACTTCAATCAATTGCGCGCAATTGTCTAACGAAATCGGGTTTGATGAAATCTGGTGATCTCTTAGCAACTGATTGCCACTGCTTTTGGGATTTAATTGCTGTTCTTGCAGAATGTTCATCAAGGATTTGTCACCGAAACCTTAATGCGGTTTCTAAAAGCAAGGGAGTGGAATGCTACCAAGGCACATAAAATGGTAAGACACGTACAGTGGAAGTGTTGTTTTATTGAATGCTTTGCAAATATGTGTTTATTGTTGTAAATTGACTACGATATCCAATTAATTTATTTATAAATGCCTGTATCATGTTTCAGATAGTCGACTGTTTAAATTGGAGAGTACAAAGTGAGATTGACAAGATATTATCCGTAAGTCTAGATTCTACCGATCCTTGTATATTATTGTTTAGACATTTCTTTTGGCAGTTCATATTTTTTCATTTAGGTGGTTTCTCTAATTGAGAGTTTGTCTTATCATGGTCCTTTATGTATTTATTGGCAAAATCTTATTAAGACGAATATTCATTGCAAATGACTGAGTTCTTACACGTTAAGCCCGGATGTTGTATCATTTTCAGAAACCAATAGTCCCTACCGATTTATACAGAGCAATTCGTGATTCACAACTTATAGGATTGTCAGGGTACTCAAGAGAGGTGCTCTTCAAACACTATCTTTTCTCAGTCCATTTCATCTTAGTTGTGCTGGATTGTTATCTACATGCACTGTTACTGTCATTGATCAAGATTATGTAACTTTCTTGTTTTTTCTGTTTCTTTCTAATAGTAATGCTTGCTCTGCCTGCCATACTTTCCAGGGTCTGCCTGTCTTTGCAATTGGTGTTGGACTTAGCACATTTGACAAAGCATCCGTAAGTTTAATTTATTAGAAAAGGGAAAGGGAACATTGCTATGTTTGGAGCACTATCCATTGCTTTGTCTCTTCTAACATTATTTTGTGCTTGTATGATTGCAGGTCCATTATTATGTGCAGTCTCACATTCAAATTAATGAATATCGTGATCGTGTAATCTTGGTGGGTATATCTTTGGAGTCTTCGAAGATTTTTAGTTTTTTGATTGACCTGTTAGTTTAGCTTCTTCCCATTTGTTTGTTTTAACCCATATATGCGTGTAGCCTTCTCAATCAAAGAAGCATGAGCGGCCTATTACCACATGTGTAAAGGTTTTGGATATGACTGGTCTGAAGCTGTCGGCCCTGAATCAGATTAAGGTACTTTTTAGTTGATACAGCTACTTGGTCCAGCAGGGTTAGCATAATTGTGAATTGATTGTATTCATACTGCATTTTGATGTTAAGACAATAATCATGCAGGTTTGTGTTCAAATGGTAAGTAATGCAATCATTAATTAAGAGTTGGTGTGGTGAATAAATTTTTATCTGTAGACTGTAGAATTTACTATTAACCTATCATGATCGCTAAACTATAGCATATCTGAAAGTAGTAGACTTACACAAAGTTGCACTCCTAGATTGAGTTTAGATCTAGCTGTTATTGTAATTACTTTGTGGACAAATGCATAAAGCAGGAAACCTTTGTCAACTTTTTTCCCTTGTTTTTGAATATTTTCCTAATATTGATGAGTTGTCTTTCATGCTGATGCAGCTGTTAACAATAATATCATCCATTGACGATCTGAACTACCCAGAGAAAACAAATACTTATTACATTGTAAATGCCCCATACATATTTTCAGCTTGTTGGAAGGTAAGAAGATATCATTCCTTTTTATTTGGTTTCCTGTAGGATATTTTTTCTTACTATACCGGTTTAACTTGAGTACCTTTTGGGATATAAGGATAATGCTAAGCACTTTGCATTAGCAGGTTGTGAAGCCACTTTTACAAGAGAGGACAAGAAGAAAGGTGCAAGTCTTATCTGGTTGTGGACGAGATGAGCTGTTGAAGGTAGTTTTTTATTTTTTATTTTTTATTTTTTTTAAATTCTTAGTTAGATAAGGACTAGTGGATGTAAATACTCCCCAACATCAGAGATCATATATGATAGATTTTTGTTCTGCCACATGGCTTGATCTCTCAATTGTTTGAAGCACAGACCCCTGGAGCATGTATTTCAGAATAGAAAAGATAAGTGCAAAGGAGGGGGGAAATTTTCCTTTTAATGTAACAAGAAAGGAGGACAAACAAACAGAAAAAGCATTTTAGCAAAGCAAAAGCTAGGCAGTCCTTGAAAATTTTGTCATAGAGATGCCAAATTGGCAATTTTATTCCCCAGATAAGCAATCTGCTTATCCTTCAAAATCTTTCTTGCATTTCCTTCAACCACATGCATGCACTGTACGCTGCCATAAAGTCTTGCCCTCCTTATGCTTCAAGTAGCCTTTAAAACTATTATTCACTTTTCTTCAGTTGCAGGCAATTTTTGTTTCTCTGGCGTATTTGTTTGTGCATTTTGTTTTTCTATAAAAGTAGCAGTAGCTAGGGTGGCAGTAGCTAGAGTGTAGCACAGGTCATTCTAGGTGCATGTATTTTTTTTTTCTGAAAATTTCTTTACTTTTTACTCCCTCCATTCTAAATTGATTGACGTTTTAGCATTAAAAAAAATATCATATTGATTGACGTTTTCAGTTTTCAATGAAATATTAAAATTTCTATTCCAAGTTTGTCTCAAAACACTTAATAATGCATTTATAGAAATTAAGAGATTAAGAATTAATATTTTAGTAAAATTTTGCCCTAATAAATACTATATATATTGTCTTGAAGTAATTGTTTTTCTTATTCTGTATGAAAAATCTTAACAGTCAATCAGTTTGGAATGAAGGGAATAATTCAGTACTTATTAACAAGTGTGTAAAGTTGTTCCTTTTTTATTGTATAGAGAAAAATGATGGATAATTTTTTGTAACCTATTGTCTGCTTTTATATTGTTCAATTGAAATTAACAAATAAAATCTGGCATGTAGATCATGGACTATGCATCTCTGCCGCATTTCTGTAGAAGAGAAGGCTCTGGATCGTCCAGACACTCAGAGAATGGAAATGAAAGTTGCTATTCCTTGGATCATCCTTTCCATCAGAATCTCTACAATTACATCAAGGAGAAATCCAGAGTCCATGAAGCTGTTGAACCCATCAAGCAGGGATCATTCCATGTAGATTTTCCTGAACCTCCTGCTGAGAAAGCAGAGATTGTCAAGACTCTAGAGTCTGAGCTACAGAAGTTTAAGATCAGCAATGAGAGTGGTGATTGAAGATTGAATCTGTTGATGAGTGAATAGCCAATGGTTTCTTGGCCATGTTGTGGTCTTTGCCAATCCTACTAACCATTTGAACCAAACTAATGTAGTACAAGGGTTCTTCCTCCACACTACTATCAGGATTCCGCAGTACTAATTAGCCTTGTTTATGTTAGCTTGAGAAATTTAGGGAGTAGTCAGAATAAAGCGGATCCCAGCTTTTGCATTATGCCATAATGCTAGTGAGAAATGTCAAATATGATAATTACCATCATGTTTCTTCCAAGTTTGATATTTTGCGGTTTTTTCTTCATATTGCCTTCTAAATTCAAATATATAATAACAGTTTATGTTGGAAGTACTGGACTTTTAATTAAGAGTATGTATATGCTATGCTATTTATGGCGACCCCCCACTCATTTACGTGTTTCAATAATAATAATATTATTTACCTTAGAAACTTCATTTGTATAGTGATTCATTCATTTCATTTTATGCTCGATAGAAATAACTTTATGCTTAGAAGGTTGTAAGAAAGAATAGAAGTAATATTACCCTCAATCGAATTAACTATTGGATACAATGTATCTTATATAAAATGATTTTTTTTCCCCAGATTATTTCTCGTCTGCAATGGTATGTTTGGAATAGTTATTGAGGAGGAAAACATCGCACTTAAGTTAGATTCATGGATGCCCGTGTATGAAATAAATCTAAAAGATCTTTTTTATTAAATCTAGGATTGGATCCACAGATATAATCACCAAAAACATTTGAACTAATCTATAGAAAACTAGAGTACCAGTTAAAAGACAAATCTTCTGGCCATAGATATACTCTATTCATATAATTAAGAATTGAACTTCTGACCAAATAATTAAGGAACTCAAACTACTATAATAAATCTAAAAAATCTCATAAAATTTATTTATAATATATAAAATTTCAATACAAACGATGAAGCGCTAGATCACCTCATTTTGTAGAGAGGCATCAACATGTGAACGAGCATTACCAGTATCAGTAATAACAGCATGTGGTGAATCCATGAAAAACACTATAACTAGTTCCTTATGACTGAATGCGAACCAATTTCAATGACTACATGATCTCAGTCTTGGAGTCCATGATAACCACCCACTTGTTGGAGGAGGATCCACAGGGACACGAAGAATGATGAGAGAATAACTGCAACTCCTCCAACAATGAGTAAACATAATTTTATTTTTGAGTTGTAATGTTAGAACCCCGCTGAAAGCATATATGAGATCAAACTGAAATCCGAAGTGACTCAATGATGACAATTCCAGAGACACGAATGCATGATAGTAAATGCAACACATGAAACCAGGTCAAATGCATCTAGTTTTCCTTTCACTTCTTTATCGAAGAAAATTAAAGTACTATACAGAAGTGAGCATCACAATCAAAAGGCCGTGAGTTTCCAATCCTTTAATACATACATACTTTAGAATGTTTCTGAAAAAAAACCACAACAGCGAATGAAAAAGTTATAAACCAAATCAGCGTAGAAAATAGTCTCTCTTTTCATCAGAGTACAGAACGTGAATATATTACACCATTGTAGACCAACGTGCCAGTACAAAAGTTGACGTAAATTTCCAGGAAAAAAAAAGGAGCCCTTTTTACCTAAACACCTGACTGTAGGATTAACACATATTTTGACCTAACCAGACAGGCAGCAGCTTAGGTAGAAATAGAACAAACATATAAATGATCTTAATGTGTGATTTTATTTACAGTATCATTTCCTACTCTCCTGGCATACCAAGTCTGAAAAACATGGAAACAAAATAAAAAGGAAACACATTTGTGATTTTGTGTAGAAACATAGAGTGGTATACTATATATAGTACAAGGACACAAATCCCTTGAAACATGATAAATTTGGGATAAATCTACCCAAACTTGAGCATCTTTTTGTTCCCTTTCCGCTTCCCTAGGAGAAATAAATTGTTGAGTCGATGTTGAACGTCAAACACTGCATACTTAATGTACTCACAAGCGTGCTTCTCAAGAAAACCCGGCAACACGACGTTGTTTAGGGATTTTATTATTTGTTCCTTTAACTGCTCATCAAATACAAACCATGCACGTAGATTGAACTTTGCATGTCTCATCAAAGTGAGCTTGTCTTTTATTAACTGGGCCGCAACATTAATTAGGCTCCGACTCAATATTGATGTCCACCTTCAAAAAGTCCACAATCTCATTCCATGAACTTGTCTGATAGAGTTCAAGGTTTTGAATGACTATTTGACCTTGTATTTGGAGTCCCAGATATTCAGTTTCTAGTAGAGAATTCAACGTGGAACGAAGAAGGATGAGAGAAAAACGGATAACTCTTTTTATAAATGTTATTGATCTTTTAGTGCAAGATTCCTCAATTAACATTTATGCCCTACACTTTTTGCAGCAAAGTGATAGGGCCTAAGATGAGAAAATATGATGCCACCTACTGTGCTATCACCCACAACCAGATACACAAGTTGTAGCTTTCAATCGATAAATCAAATTTAATGTGTTTGATTTTCCGTCACCATTTTTTCTGAAAATTTAGGTTAAAAATGCAAAAATAATTCATACTTGTTTAATTGTTTACATTTGTCAATAACTCTAGTGCGAAACTAAGCATGTGGTTAGAATGTCAGAGTGAGGTAATCTTTTTCGGAATTGAAATTCAAGTTAGTTTTAATTAGTTTCTTTTATTATGTTCTCCATTTTATTTACTTGTTATTTTATTCTTCAAAAAATATTAATAAATAATTTTTACAAACTTTAAAACCATATGACTCTTATAAGTTTACAACACTAATGCAATATGTAGGTTTAGATATAATTTCATATTAATATAACATTTATTTTATGGTTTCTTAAAGTGTCAAAAAAGTTATATGCATATAACACTTGATTAAACGAAGATATTCATTTAATCACAAACTTTTGCATTTTATTTTTCTAAATTTAAAATGCATTACATAATCAAAATTGAGTAATGCAAATGTATTATTATGCACTCTCAAATTCTCAATTCATTCTTTAATAGCACTATATAATAAAATCAATCTTACATAAATAAATGAAATTACTTATTTGCACTAATTAGTAGAAATATTTAATTTTTATACCTGTATACTCTAAAAATCAATTTGAATTTAAGTTAATGTAGTGTTCTTTTGAATCTGCCACATGAAATTCAGTATATATATATACATATATATTTAGTTTACTAAAATAATAAATTGTTCATATCGAGCAGCTACCCAATTTAGTGAAATAAAAATAAATGTTTTCACATTTTTTAGATGCATATATCTTAGGAGAAAAAAAAAAGGAATAGAAAGAAATTAAAGAGAAATAAAACAATAGTCATGGCCAATGGGAATGATATAAGTATAACGAGAGAGAAAGATATAGAGAGATAAAAGATGGGTCTAATTGGGTAAATTAAAAAGAAAATAATTGTCCATTGCAAACGTCATCAATGCCCGAACTGCTACTGATTTTACTTCCAACTTGGCTGATAATAATGTATGGATAAATATATTTATTGCTGTTATATGCATTTTGAGAAGCCAATTTTAGCCAAATAAGATACCATTCTGAAAAAGAGGTAAATAAAGCTAGTAATTTATTTATGAATGGTTTAGTCTCGACTAATTACTACGGGTTCAATAAATTTATTTATTTAATTATATAAATAAATTAAAATTTGAGATTAAGTTTAATTATTTAAATGAGTTAATTTTAAACTTTATAAACTTCACATTAACCTCTTGTGAATAGTTTAATTATATATTTATTATAGAAAAATTAAAATTACATAAATTTTACTATTTTTATAAAAAAAACACTTTATATAATCTTTTAATGATAATTTTATAAAAAATTATTTTTTATTTTTAATTTATAAATAAGTTAAACAAGTCAAGTTTAATTTTTTTTTCAAGTGTTCAAAATTTCCGTTAAACTTGTTTATACAATAGAGGCAAGCCTGAATACCCATTTTCAAAATAGAAAATTTTCAAGTTTATATAGACACCTTTATATATAACTAGGCATAGTAGTGCTTTACAATGTGAGAGTGCGAGAAAGAATAAAAAAAAGGTAAAAAACAGGAGGAAAGAAATAAAAAAAATGATTTCACAGCATAAAATGGTGACACGTGATGATAGCCAGGCAGATTTAATTATTATAGACAAGAAAAAAAAGAGACACTTTCTATATCTCAATATTTTTTTAAATAAATAAAAAAGAGAAAAATAGAGATTAAATAATAGTAGATAATTTGTCGAGTGCAGTTAAAAGGTGTGAGAAGTAAAGTAAAAAGACAACTCAAATTAAATAAAAGATTAGAAATAATAAGAGAAAAATAATGATTTACAAAAGTAGTTATAGAAATAAAATAAAACAATAAAAAATAAGTACATAAAAACTTTCTATCTCCTTTAGTTATAAATATATTTTTATCACGTCATATAATCTATTAATATTTTTTTTTTCTTTTCTATTTTGGTTCTTTTAAGGGATGATTAGCATTTGGTGTGCACAAATAATTTTCCATATAGTATTGCATAACCATGATATACGTGGTAATTGATAACTTAGAAAAACCAGTTATCCATGCACAAAAAGCAGAAGCTAGCATGAGCCATTTTGAGTGGCTTATAATTGGGAAACACTTGAAACTTCTTCCCTTTAGCACGATTGTAAATAATGAAAGAATAGAAGAGCTACATCTAAAGATTTTCCCTAAAATGTGTAAAAACATGAAAATTGTCCATTGAAGGGCCCTTATAGGAATTGAAGAAAGTAGGACTTTGACAATGAGCATTCGCATTTGCAGGGAACATGGCGCAAGGGGAGAGTTTGTGATGCATAAATGATGGATCATGTGGTGCAAGGAGCCTCTCAACTCTCAAGAGAAAGGCACAAAAGCCAATGAAGGAATGGTATTGAATATTATTGACAACCCCATCTACATAACCAACTTGAGTGAGTGCTTCTAAATGCGCAGAGAGATTGATCTTGAAGAATTGTCTGAGTAATCCAAGTTTTGTTCATCTTGACGCCACTTGTTGAGTTCACCCTCAACCACAATCTTTGCAGAATCTGCAGTCTCTGCATTCCTCAGAGCCATATCTGTTGCAGCTTTTATTTCATCAATTGCTCTCAGGTTTGCCTCCACCTTTTTGTCCACTTCATTCTTTCTTGTCTTGATTGATTCCACCTGAACCATTGCTGCTGTTTCTGTTCTGTCAATCAAGTCTTCAGATTCCTTGATTTTCCCACTCAGTGCTGCAAACTCATCAACTGTCAACACAATCTTCCCACTGCCATCTGAGACTGAGACTGTGCCTTCAGCAACGTCTGACTCAGACATCATCTTCATCTCATCAATGGCTCTTTGTTCTGCTGCTTTTGCCTCCTCAGCCTGTTTCAGGTAAAGCTCTAGTCTCTTCTCTAACTCTTCTGCCATAGCATTGGACTTCTCAGCCTCTTGCTTCAACTCATGAGCTTTTATTCTCGTCTCTTCTTCTTCCTTTCTTGCAGTTTCTGCCTCAAATGAAAGTTGCTTGATCTTCAAATCTATCTGATCACTTTCATTGGTGTATACCATAGAACTTGCCTCTCGTGTTCTATTCTGGAGTTGACCGGTTAGGTTAAGAGCAAGAGCTTCTGCTGCCTGTTCCTTATCCTTGAGTTCCTCTTGCTCTCTCTTTACATGTGCTAATTCCGTCCTAAGGAAATCCACTAGGTTTCTTAAGGAGGTTTCTTCATCAGTAACTTCCTGAAGTGTTTTTGTGGCTTCTTTTATCTCCATTTTTATTACTCTCACTGAGTCTATATCAGAAGCATGTACCTGTTCCAGCTGCTCTTGGAGAACCTGGATCTCTTCACTTGTTATAGCAAGTTTGGCCTCTAGATTTTTTGTTAGTTCAGAGTCATACTCATTCTTCAAGGCCATCAATTTGCCTTGTGTTTCTTCCTTGACGGTTTGGTAAAAGCTTAGTTGTACTTCTCTTTCTCCCGTGATCTTTGCCTGGTCTTTTTGGGCTTTTGTTGAGGCTTGTTTCAAGTGTTCAATTTGTTCTTTCATGGTTGCAATTTGGTTTGAGAGTTCGTGGAGCTTTTCTGTGTTCAGCTTTGCTGAACGTTGAGCCTCTCCTGCTGTTTGGAATGCAGCCAGTTTTGCCTCCAAAGCAGTGTCAAAATCCTGCCTGATTTTGTTGAGTTCTGTCTTGGAAGCATCTAGTTCCTTTACTGTTGTTGTGTACTCCTTTCTTGCATGCTCTAGTTCTTGTTTCCAAGCTTCATATCCTATAGCTTTTTGGGACAGTGCTTGTTCAAGTTCTTTGGCCTGATTCTTCACTGCTTCAGCTGCTTCTAGTGCTGATTGCTTAGATTCCCTCACACTGTTGAGCTTCTTTTTCAGTTCCTGAAGGGTCATATTGGCCTTATCAAGCTCAGAAAGTGCTTTGGTCTTTGTGTTCTCAGCCTTGTCCAGGTGTTTCTTTATCTTGGTTAATTCTCTTTGGGCCAAGAGAAGCTGAGTCTCCTTTTCCAGCACATTCTGCAAATCACACAATTCACAAAGAATGACACAAAATTATACAATTGTTGAAACACAAAATCATGCAAATGAAGCACTTAAGCAAACTTGGAAATCTCCTTAAGCTGTGTGCCTTGCAAAGACAAAGAGGACTCATCCAGAAAAGGGTCATCATGTCCTTGGCATCAAGCTTTCAAGTATTCTTGAATCCTGGTCTTAGAATTTTTTTGAGGAAAAGTTATATTTGATGTTTACCTCTGCTGATCTTCTCTTGATAGAACCACGTCTTTCCTTTGAGACGACTACTTCACCAAATAAACTAACAGCTGCTTTAACAGATTGGAATGGAGCTCTTGTGTCAATCTCTCCAACCTCCCTTGGAGAATCAGACTCCTTTTCATGATCTCTAACTCTGAAACTCATTGTATTCCTTTTTCTTGCTTGTAAACTGTATCTGCATGCACATCATACATAACAATGACCATTGTCAACAACATAAATCATGTTTTATATTAATGAAACTGCACAACAACATATTTGATATGCATTTTGCACATGTTATGTTAGATATCCAAAGCATAACTTAAAAGGACTGAAGTTATGTTTACCTTACAACAAAGGACCCGGAATGCAATGTCCTTACGTGAATGAAACAAATATGGAGCCTGAGACTCCTCCTTTTACTTAATCAGGTAGAGTCCAGGTATTGAATTTGCAAGGTAGAGGTGTTGAAATTCAAAAGAACGTAGGTGAAAACGTTGGTTCCTTTTAAGTTCAACTTTTATTTACCTTCCTCAGACCGTTGAAAACAAGGGACGTCCTAAAATATGGTTGGTTGAATTTCTTTGGACGTAGAATTGACTATATATATGTTATTTTAAGTTGGAGGGGCAGAGAGGTTTATGGTGGTGCTCACAGAAAATGCCAACCATGCATAGAGGTTGTCAAATACAAAAATGACCCTTTTCCATTCTGTAATTGGAAGAGCATTGGGGTATATGCGTAAAATAAGAAAGATTCAAACAATCCATGATGGATATTTCACAGTAAATATGACTTGGAAAAACCACCAAAACTCTTACCAAAGGGTCAACATGGTGCAGCTCAGTCCTTGATTTTTAGAGGTTGGCTAATGGTTGTCAATATCCTCATATGCTAAGGATTACACCTCATGCATCAACAATCCCTTTAGGAGCGGAGCCTTTTGTTCCAAAATAAAAAATATACCTACATAAGGATCTATATATAATTCTACCTTAAAACAAATAACATATATGCATCATGTTTATATAATTTTTCAATACTATCCAACGTGTAGATAAATTGATTTAAGATTGTTTTAACTTAATTAATATTCTTAAATTTGAATCTAAATATACATTTATCTTATTGATTGGAGAAAGTTTTGTGAGTTATAGTAATTCTACCAACTCGAGAAAAATAACTTTTTGTGAAAGATACTTATGATTTTATTACATGTCAAATTTTTTCTTGTTTTTTTTTTCTATCTCTCTTATTACTCTAGAGGAATACACTTCTCACAAATTTACAACTATCATTTTTCATAATTTTGTGAGGCTTCTCATTTTTTTTTCAACTGTTTCTTAATAAAAAAACCAAATATTATTATATCGTGGTATTTTTATTTTTTATAAGCAGAAAATATATTATTCTCAGATTAAAAATTAAATTTTATTTTTACAAAATTTGATGGTCAATTATACTTTTAAAATTTTAAACATGATGTCCAAATATAATAAAGATTTTCTATCATCTAACATTATAGTTTTGTATCTTTTGTGTAATTTACATAATTGTAATTTTTGTGATATGTGATAATTATTATGAATTTTTTATTTGTTAAATTTATTATTTTAATTTAATTTTAATTTTTATATTTGGCTTAAAAAAAAGTTCAAACTCCACCTCTATATCCTTTAGATTCTAAAGATAGGATATGTCCCAAATTTGAGTGAACCTTGTAGATCTAGCTAGATCCATTATTAATGTAAGTATAGGAAAGTTGATATGGTTTGGTCATGTGATTCTAATAAGTACTCATTTAATGCTACAAGCTTGTAACCACTGAAGAGGTTGAAGAGATATTTTGCTACTTGTACCATTTTTAAGGCCCGGTTGAGAAGAAATAGAGATATTTAAAACAGCAAGATGAAACTGTGCTTTCGAAGTTCCAATAAGGTGTTTGTTTTTTTATCGTTTTAGAGGAAGTGCGTCTCTGTGTCGTTGTTTGTATGTATTAGGGAATTTGCAGTTTAATGGGTATGTGGAAATTGTCAAAACGTTTCAAGAAAGTTTCACCATCATAGAGGTGCAAGCAGACCCGCAGATTTTAATGGGTTGAGTTTAGTTATCAAGTTAGTAATTATTCAATTCGATCAATCAATTTAACTTAATTATTTTATAATATTATTAATAAAATTATAATTATTTATTAATAATATAGAATTTAAAAAATTAAATTTATATTTTAATTTAAACTTATATTGAAATATTCGATTAGTGATAATTTGTAAATCATTTTAAATTTTTTCCATAATATAGACTGTCATTTTAATTATAATATTATTATTGTATATAATTATTTTTAATTACGCTTTTATATATTTAAATGTTTTGATTTTAAATTATTTTAATTAATTGAATATTTTATTTTTTATATTTTTTAATTTTTAATATATATTATTATTTTATTTAGTTGATTCAATTACTTAACCTAATACAATTAATTTAAAGTTGAATTTGAACGCTTTAATAAAAAAATTATTAACTCAACCTAATTATATTTTATTATGTTGAATTATAAATAAGAGTAAACCCACCTAGGCTCCTTTTGTTGCATAATGTTGATTCTATTAACTCCTCAAAAAGAGAATGATATTTCATTTTTTTTCTAAATAATTAGATAATCCAAATTACAAGGAATTTTTGAAAATAAAATCTCTTTAAATATCATCACACTTGTTGAAAGGTCCAAGCTCATCTAGCTATAATTTTTTAATATTTTTGACAATAATTACAAGAAAAAAATGTTTGAATAGAAAATGGTATTAATTATCCAAGCTTTGCTATTTTTTATTCCTTTATATATATTATTATCATATCTTTCAATAGAAAATTAAAACAATAAAAAGAAAAGAAATCTACTAGAATCAACTTAGCAATAAAAATTTAGATAATTTACATAAAGTTAGTTGAAACTCTATTGTTGTTATTGTAAAAAAAATAAATAAAAATAAAGTTTCAATATAAATTTGTGTATGTATTCGATCATTTCTCTAAATTGAAAAAATCAATTTATGAAAAATATTTATTTATTAGATCAAATAATTAAATTATTTTTAAGAAAAGTATGTCTTTAGGAGGTAGATAATCATCTAAGAATACATTTTTATAAGACTCAAATTAAAACTTTGTCTTGATTCATTTTATAAGAATCAATTTAGAATATCTTGAGACATTTTTTTAATCTTAGTAAATAGTAAGTAAAATATATTACTATCTTAAGTTCTTTAAAAGACTAAGAATATTTCATTAAGAGTTTAATGATTATGCATGAAAAAATAATTTTTACACTATTATCAAATTACAAATTATTGTTGGTATGATATTATAAAAGTCAACAAACTTATCTATATTATGATTAAATAATTGGATAAAATTATTGTCTCCTTCTCTTTCAAAAATTTTACTTTAACTCTATACATGAACAACTAAAAAATAAAGAAATAAATATATTAATAATGGGAGAGGTTAAAAGAATAAAAATTAATAAAAATATTTATAAAAAATAAGAGTATATTTCATTAATGTTTGGAATAATTTTAAAAAATATATATAAATTTGTGACAAATTTAATGTAAATAATTATATTAAACATTTCCTTTAATCCTGTTAAATTAATTAATTGAGTTATAAGAGAAATATTAAGAATATACTCTCTAAAACACACTCTAGTATTTATTATCAATTTCTATAATTTTCAATAAATTGTAACTAATAAAAAATATTAATACATAAATGCTTGTATATATAAAGGATAATGTTCCTCCGGGATAGATATCACACGTTACTCACATTTAAGTAAAATGAGCTTCATCACCCACATGAGGTGATTCCAAAAATTTCTAGAAGCTCTGCCAAATGCTTTTGACGAAACACAATGGTATTGACTTTTGATGCAGACTAAGGAATGACGTCCCCTTTATGTACCACTATAATTGCTTGCAATAAGAGATTTGATTTTATGGTTACTTAAAAGAAAATAAAAAATATATATGTATTAAATATTTAAGTTTCCAAAAGTAAAACAAAATCAGTCTATCATATACAGTCCATTTAAATTATGCTTTTAGGATATGCTATATTATACTAAAGGCGAGAACCTTCGTCTGGAATATTCTTGTGGCTGACATGGATTTGAAATGTAGGCATGAATGCAAGGTTAAGTTTGTAATACCAATCCTACCAAAACCCGTCTCTTTTAAATTAAGTAAATTAATTTTAAACCATTGAACATAATTAAAATGTATGACCAAATTAATCTTAACTACAAATTTTACTTTAATATGAAGTATAAGAAACTAATTATTTGTATACAAGAAGGAGGTCCTTGAGGTCAGCGTAAAATGTGGTTGAAGGAATTCATAATTCTATCCAAAAGACAATGGTAACAGTAACATTAGCATATACAGAAAGCTTGAAATATAAAATCCAAAGATACAACCATATTACTCAAGATAAGACAAAATACTATAAACATATAATTTTCATATCAACCTGTCACAAAAAATAGATATTCCTTCTAGAATGCAAGAAAGCAGATTTACCACAAACTTGGCTTGGTCACAAGCCAATCAAAAAACCTTCCTAAAGGTAAGGTTAATACGTGTAGCTTCAGCTTTTGCACGCTTGGGCACAGAGTGAATCCAATCTCGTTGAGTATATCCTCTCATCACCAAAAGGGATCCATGCCTAAGTCTAAACGTATGCTGATCACCATCATGGCTACCTTTCTTCAATCTCTTTCTGGCAGGTTCATCACTTCCATCTGGAAGAAATGATAACATGTTCATGCACACTCACATAAAGGGTTCATTACTATTGTATTACACATACAGAGAAAAAGACAGAGACTATAAGTACAGTGATAACACCAATAACAACAGAGTTCATACTACATACCAGAAGATTTTTTACATGGCTTCTTCTTCAAAACGAAGTCACGTTCGCATCCCAAAGTTAGAGACGCAATTTCAGGCATCGGTCCATAAAGCTTCTCATCATCAGAATGCCAACCAACATAGTCATTACCACCATTGTACCTATTTAAGAGTAAGCTATTAAAACTACTCCCAGGGAGAGCTTTATGGACCTTCAGAAGTAAGTAGAAAGAAATATTAACACAATAAACATGGGCCAAAAACCCATTAGTCAAATATATTGTCTTTATTAGCAGAATTGATGAGGAACAATATGTTGATTAAAAATCATTCTTACAGCATCCAATATGTCTTTCAGTGGTGGATAATCTTCCCAAGAATATGCATGCGGCTGATATCCACTGTAAGTCAACTCGGTCAATCCTGGAGTTGCCACATAGCATGTGTCTCGAGGCTGCAGAGAATTACATTACATAACATTACAAAATTTAGGTTCACCTATCATATCCATATACAATAAAGTAATCTCTAAGTTATGATTCATCTTATCATGTCAAAACTTTGTGCCTATCATTCTCTTCACTCTTCAGTTACAAGGACATGTAAATTCTAATGAGAGAAGATTCATTGGGTGAAGACACTTCTCAATATTTTTTTTAGACACAAACATTGAGATTGAACCCAAATACTACGCATTTAGGGAACTTGAAAACGAGTTTGCTAACATTTTCTTTTGAGTTTAATTTTTATATATAGTCAATATACAAATTTTACATTGTCAACTAATAAAAAACCATAGTTAAGATGACTTTTAAATTAGTTAGTAAAAAGTTCAACAACTACAATAGTTTGTTTATTTACAGGACATAGACTATTTACTCTTCTCTTTGGGGGAAATATTTGTTTATTTTAAAAAATGTTAAGCTAACAAAAGATTAAGCAGAAATAAGTTGATCCAAACAGACAAATCCCTTTATTTCATACTCATACCAACTTACATAATAACATTACAAACTACAAGTTGACAATTCACAAAGTTAACCTGATATACCAGAAGTAGAAAATTAACCCAATTGAATGAGAATATACAACTAATTAGAAATCATTATATATAAGAATTTTAAAATAATTATTACAAAAATAAACAATGTAACAAACACAGAAATTTTAATAGCTTTATTGTTTATTTCATAGGTGAATCATCAAAAGATGAGATTTGTGGAACCCCATGTTTGAGAATGGGTTAAATTTGAAAGAATTGTGGGAATTATAAGAACCTGAAGGAAAGATTTTCCGAAGACGCGAATGGTGGGTCTGGTCCATGGGATGTGCTTGTCGAGGTAATGGAACCATTTCCATGACTGATCGGAGGGTATTAACCTCTGAATGTAAACGACGTCGCTTCCGTTTCCGAGATTCACCGTTTCCCTTTTCAAAGTGTCGTTAGGGTTCTCTCCCGACACCGCCTTCAGCTTCAACACACTCATGAATGATCGCAAAACTTAACGTTCATAGTCTCTTCTCGTTCCAATAGATAAAAAAATTGCAAATTTATGTTGTGAAATTGTTTATTATTCTTTATTGGATATAGAGGTTTGAGGTTATAGGCATTCCCTCTTTTATGTAAAAAAATAATCCATGGGAATTGAGGTGGTAAATGGGCCCTCGGGCCAAAAATTGTCTATCTTATCCTAAGTCGAGTTAATTAATTTGAGTTTATTTTTTTAAAATATTTAATTTTTTTAAAATTAAAAAAATAAACTAAATAAATATGGTTTATTTTATGTTAATTTTTAGAGTCTGGACCAATAAACCAGGTCAAATTAACTTGATTCTATTTAAGTTAAAAAAAATTCTATTTAAGTTAAAAAAATTTAGGCAAGTTAGACTCATTTTATTAGTTCTGCTTAAGTATAAAAAAAAACTTAATCATAAACAATTTTTTATTTATTATTTTTATATTATTAATTTTAATAATATATTGTTAATATACTTTTAATGCATTAACATTTATTTTTAATATACAGTTAATATAAATATTTCATATTATTAATTAATTAAAAATAGGACAAATATATATATATATATATATATATATATATATATATATATATATATATATATATATATATATATATATATATATATATATATATATATAGTTCTTTTTTTTAATTAGAATTGAAATTTTGTCTCAACGGTTTACGTATTAAAAATTTGTATAAAATATTAAAGGAGATCATTTAAGTAAAATTTTAATTTTGATTAAAGAATAATATTAAAAATATTTATTGAATTTATCTTTAAGAATAATTTTAAATATGATTTTTAGAATAATTATTATAAAAATTAACAATGTATTACTTTATATACATTCAATGTATTTTAATTAATTCTTTTATGAAATTTATGAATTAAATAACATAATAATGACTTTTAAAGTAATTTGTTGATTTAATATTCGGCTGTACTATTTTTTTTATAAATAAAACTATCCAACAGATGAAATGGTATTAGTTCATGCTATTGTTCCATGCAAAACACGAGACAATACTCTAATTATTATAATTTATAACAATCAATAATTTTCAACCATATACTAATTCAGAATAAGTTAACAATATAAAAACTTTTATATTGGAAATGAATTTTAATTAAATTTGATTCTTTTATTTTATATAGAGAGAGGATATGTAATCTTGAATTCATGTTTTTAAAAAAAGAATAAATTAGAAATTAGTATATAGCATATTTGTGTGTTTGAATCAATCTCATCTACATTGTCCCTTAAGTTCACGTTAAAACAAGAAAATGACCTAAAAGTACGTTTACCAAAGTTCAGATAGATAGATGTCATGTACAATTAAACACGTGGTATATCCAGCTTTGTATAACTCTACTTGACGTTTTAATTTATTTTATATTAAACAAAATCATCTAGAAATTTGTGAATATGTAATGCGCAATACAAATACTAGTAAAGTAAATAAGCATTATTCTTTATTCTTCGTATCAACAAAGGTTAATATTTATAAAGATTAGTCACGTATCTTATAAAAACGTTATTGTGGGTGTGAAGATTTGTTAGTAAATAATCTCTAAATGCCTCAAAAGATCATCCATTGTATATTGAAAAAGTAGAGCACATGGACAGTTCCTTGATCATTGAATAATTTAGCAGATGTTTAGAAGTAATTAGTAAAAATAATCGTTTTATCTTTTAAAACTCTCAACAAATTTTAAAATGTTATTTCTTTAAAATAAATTGAAACAAACACATATTTGTAGAGCCATCTCTGTTTTACTGGTGTAAATTTATATTAACTAACAATGTAGAGGTAGAAATACAAATTAGCAAGCATACAACTTCTCTTTTCTTGACTTACTGAAAATCAATACAATACCATCAAAACTTACTCAATACCCAATGAATGCTCATTGCTAAAATGAAGGGCTAATTTTTCTATTTTTTTGGGTGGGGAGTATGTAACACACCATAAAGCCATAAATCACTGCTTCTACTTCTATGCAGCTTCTAGTGCTTTTATCTAATAACTGGGGATGAGGCACCATCATCTCACTGCTAAATTTCATTGGACTATGCATCTATTAATGATTTTTAGGTACAAACATCTATGCAGGAGTTAATGAAAAGCAAGAGTGAACTACACACAAAATGTTACAATTATGATCTTGTTAGAGATCTAGACTTAAGACACTATATTGCAGTAGAAAGAGGTGTGAGCAACTTGATGGTCAATTCTAGCTCCCCAGACTCTACTCCACGAAGCCTCAACCAAACATTCTGCACCACCTCACCATTAACACAGTTGATACTGCTTTCACGGACAAGGCAGTTTTCACCATCAGGTATGACCTTCCTTAATGTTGTCTCACCAGAGGACACTCTTAAAATATCTCTTAATCTGGCTGCAGAGACTATTGGTTGAAGGTTCAGGAAAGCATTTCCCATCTTGTCATCAGCCTTCAATAGATCTTTATCAAACACTTCCTATATAAAAAAAACAACTCTGTTATACAACATAAGAGCTAATAAATAGTGCCTTGTATTCAGGATTTCAAAAATATCACCAGAAAAATTACCAATATATTATTCTTTCAGTCTCATTTTATTTGTTACTTTTCGAATATTTGTCTTAATTTTTTTATCTCTTCAAAATATCATGAAAGTATTAACTGTTTTTTTCTAATAATACTCACGAGAAATAAATGCACTTGTAGATGTATACCTGCAACTGTACAGTGTAATTAATCATTTATGGTTTAAATCTTAAATGTATTTTAGTCATATAGGATTACTTTAACATGGAAAATGGTACTAGTATAATGAATCGTTTTCTTAATGTGTAACATTACTTTAACCAACAAATAAAATGAGAAGGAGGAGTTTTTCTCAACCATAGTAAAGAATTGAACTTGAGTAGTTTCCTGGCAAGAAAGACTAATAAACTAGGAAGGAAAACAAAGAATGTTATCATGGAACTCACTAAATTGAGAACTCCCAATGGTTCTGTGAGAGTGAAATTCAGCTCTTCATTCCAAACAGGATTCAAGCAGCTATTAATAACCTTGGTCTTTGAAGTCTGGTACAGTTTAATAACATTTCGAGGTTAAAATATGGCACATAACGTAAATGTCAAGAGAAACAAGCTAAAAATGAAAATGAAATATAAATCCTATTTACCTGATTCCCTAGTTTGAGCACAACATAAGGATCACTGGTTTTGAAATCCCGGATCACCAACCTTTTCCCTTGCACAACTATGACTTTTAGCAGCCCCAATTGTTCACCCATTATACTCCTACTAACAGGTTAAACTATTAATCAAACAAAATATTCACAAGAAAAACAAAGCAAGGATGCCAAGTACGTATGATGAGTGGTGGAAAGCATTTCCCCTTGTCAAATAATTGCAAGTTATCAACCCCAAGAGACAAAAAACAAAAACATGGAAGTCTCATTTTTTCTTTCACCCCAAAATAGAAAAAAGCAAAAAAATTGGTTAAAAAATGAAAGTCTGAGTTTTCTTTTTCCTTTGTGTTAATAAGATTCATCCAAGGAAAAGAAATCCAATGCAAGCATAATGAGAAATGAATCAAACAGGAGAATAATAGAATAAACCAAGCTGTAGTGGAAAGCAAAATACTTGGTTACTCACCCATAACAAAAGTTGAGCTTTTTGGAGTAACTAAGTATTCCAAATTTGCTATAGTAAGAATAAAAAAAAGAATTTAAAGCAGAGAAGAGGAAGAACCGACAACAAAAAGCAATAGATCATTCAACAAAATGAGAAATAAGCAAGTGAGGAATGAAGAGCATATTCCTCAGTGAATAAAAGAAAGAATCATAGGATCCCGATCCGAATCCCAAGTGAAGTGTGTTCGGCATTGGACACACACGCTGATCCAACTTCAACTAAACAAAAAAAAAAAAAAAGAAAGGAAAAGGATATACCTTTGGGAAGCTAAAAGCCAGAAAAGAAAACAAAGAAACAAACAAATGAAGGAAGTAAGAAGTGAGGAATGGATATGTGTTGGGTGGTTTGGTTTGTGAAAGAGCAATGAGTATGAGACTTAAAGGCAGTGGAACAACCTCTTCACCGGTAGCTACAGGTGATTAATGAGAAGTCTAGATAAAGACAATTCACACCTGTCGGTCAAAGCATTATCATGATTCATTATTAACAGATGGACTGTTTTGGCCGCAGGATTGACCAGGCTTGGTCTTCTTTTTTACCACTTTTTATTTATTCTTATTCTTATTATTATCAAAGTGTATAAGTGCGTGCGCGTTTTCGTGACTCGGTTCACTGCTGACTCTGACAACGCTCTCTTTGCGTAAACACCAACTCTAAACTTTCAACCGCGTGCTCCCCAAACCTTGCTTTTCTTACAGTTTCATCATCTTCTCTTTTGCCACGCTCACCATTCAACTCATTCAAATATCACTTATCAACCACATTATATTTTAGTTCTATATTTAAACCCTTTTTTTTTCAAAATCTTGTGAGCTTGTAACCTAATCCGAGTCCTGGTTTTTTAATTTATCATGTACACATATTATTAAGTTTTGATTAATTCTTTTCAGGTGTTTGTTTAACGATTTGTTATACCAGTTGTTGCATGTTAAATGATAAATGTATGTTAACACATACTTTTTTAAAATTGTATTTGTAAATTTTTTTAATAACATGAGTAGAAAGGTTGTGAAAAGGAATGCTCTCGCACTCACTTATAATCATAATATTTTAATAACTTGATGGGTTCATTAAGTTAAATTAACATTTGTAATATAATAATCTCTTAAAAAGTGAGTGTAGACATGTTTTGAGACTCTTGTTGCGGTAATGCCACTGCGATCAAGAGATTAATTTTTTTGGCAAGTAAAATCACGCTTTTCATTCGGAAGATTATTATGCCAATGATGTAAGAAATGTAAATCATTCATAGACACGAGATAATTTTCTTTACAGACGACACTTGAGAACTGCATTTCGATCTCTCTACTGCTTTTGTTGTCCTTGGTTTAATATAAATTAAGAAATAAGTATTCAAAAAATAATGCCCATCGAAGACAAAAAAAGTGCAATTTCAAATATATATTTTATCTAATATTTTTAAAATCAAATCGATAATTAAATAAATAAAAACAGAAAAAGTGGTGCAACTTCAAATATATATTTTATCTAACATTTTTTAAATTAGATCGATTATTAAATAAATAAAAACACTAATTCAAAATTTAATGTTCTAACCATGATTAAATGAAAACACTAATTCAAAATTTAATGTTCTAACCATGATTAAACCAGAAGTACTTAAATCTATATTTTTTGATAGTATAATATTTGAAGTAATAAAATAATATAAAATTATAAAAAAATCAGGATTTAAAAATTTATAAATTAATATAATGACTAAATTATATGTTTTATAAAATAAAAATAAAAATAATTGACAAAATAATTTATATTGAGAAAAAAATCTTTAAATATATTTAAATTTATTTTAAAAATATTTTAGATTAAATAAAAAATTAAAAAAATATCAATTCAAACAATTTTTTTTTATTGATTTTCACCTATTTTTACTTATGAAACAATCCAATTTTTGAGTTAACTAACATACCAGTCATTAGTTAGACCAATTAATCCGACTAGTTTGGACAGATTTTGAAAATAATGATATTATCCATTGCATTACTATATAAAGTTGTTAGGAACAACATTTTATAAAGTAATATTGACAAACGAAACACTAGCATTGCATCACAAGTCAACAATACTAAGTTGTCGAGGTCGTGAAACTTATTTCAGTTCATAAAATCAAAAACCGCAGGTTCATAAACCATGTACAACACAAAACAATATGAAGTAGCTAATGGTTAGGTCATCTTTTTCACGGATGCTAAGACTACAAAAGTATAAACAAACTAAAGTTACAAATACAATAATCCCCACGTATAGCTGTACATGTTGCCCCACTCAATGAAATATCAATTGTGTCGGAAGGATGAAACATCCCCATGAATCATATGCTAAACCTATCACCTACACTAATAAAAGGTCATTTAGCATAACATAACCCTAACCCTAAAGCACCACTTTTTTTTTTCTAAACGTGGGAATGACAACTGTTATATTACATCTACAGGGTGGCTGCAAGACATGCATGGCACATCTATTAGTGTGTCAATAAATGGCAGTCATCATCCACGCTGATACCTACACTTGCACTGAAACACACTAAATGCTGCCACAGCATCACTGCTACTGAAATCTTCAGAGATTTGTGCTACAACTGCCAAACAGCTCACCGTTTTTTCCCTGAGCTTTTCTTTCCCAAGGGACGCCTCCATTTGCTCTGCATCAGCCATTCTTAGTGATTAGTGATTAGCTTAGATAATAAAATGTACTAGATTTTTTCAAGTGAATGTAGGTGCAACAATTCCACAAAGGATGAGTAATTTACCAGCGGCTCATCATCAGAAACTTCAGCAATTTTGGCACCATCAGGACTTGCTGACTCTATAGCTGTTTTTTCCACTTCTCTAGGACTACTTTCCCCATCACTGTCATTTTGGTTCCCTTCAGAACCCAATTCTTCTCCATTATCATTTTCTCTCAGAGCTCCTCTTGATTCATCCACATCTGTCTCTTTTGAACTACTTTTTTCATCATCATTTCGATCTCCTTGAGGGACACTCACTTCAGAAAGCCTCTCACCATAATCCTGCTTCTCGTCATCTGATTCCTGCTTCTCTTCGTCTGATTTTTTCCTATAACTCAAGCTCTTTTCTTTCTTAAGTTTCTTTCCACGTATACCTGATTTTGCTTTCTTGTTAAATTTCTTCTTCTTAGCTACTATTACATCAGACCTTTCAGCCTGTTCCGCTTCAGAACCACCTAGTATAGAAAATCAAAACAAAATTTAAAGAGTAGAAGAAAAAGAAACAGAAGTCTTACAGAATAATGAGGAACCACATAAACATCATTACAATTAATTATAGTTGATGAGACTTCAAACATAATATTCATTTCCAAAACTAATTGGCAAACTAGGAATTAACCATTTCACAAAAGCAAGACTTCTCAATGATCATGACATGATACCTAATGTAAGAAAATTTAAGTTAAAACCTATCTCAGATTCAATATCACAAATATATGCCCATTTTGCAGCAAAATAATTAAATGGTTTTTCTTTAACATCAGCCCTTAAGACTGATGTTAAGAATACGAAAGTGGAAAGTTCTATTGGAAAAAGAAAACATTTATTACATTGGAAATACAAAAGTCATTTATTTCTTTTGTTTTCTAATAAAAAGTTTCCACTTTTGCAGGATTACCATCAGCCCATAGCTTTCTCCTCTTAATCATCAACATGCCTATTCAAAGATTAGCTACTTCAAGACAACTACATGATTTTACTAATTATAGTTTTCTTTTGATGAGTATGGCAGATAAGAGGGAGAGCCCTGGCCAAACATTAAGGTTACTTCCTTGTGACCTGGTGATCACAGGTTCTAGTCGGAGGAATAGACTCACATGAGGGTAAGGCTGTTTCATTTGAGCCTTCCCAGACCTCCAAAATGTTGGGAGCATCGTGTACAAAACTGCCCTTTTTATGGGTATGGCAGATAAAAGATAATATCCATGAGCTTTCACAAACTTCACTGCATCGTGTACATTGCTGTCATCATTTGATGGGAATTTGGGATGTGACACATTTCCTTTCTGAAATTAAGACTGTCTATTTATCTGAATGGATAGTACATTTAAACCTGGATAGTTGACCCATATTTTTTAAAAAAGAAATTATGAAATTATTCTAATAGACAGGCGTTGGTCAACAGCAAGCATGGCTGCAATAGATGTACCAAAGATTGACACAGAAATGACACTCCTAGGAAAGACATGTAAAC
Organism: Mucuna pruriens; assembly: GCA_025330945.1. Classification (NCBI taxonomy): domain Eukaryota; kingdom Viridiplantae; phylum Streptophyta; class Magnoliopsida; order Fabales; family Fabaceae; genus Mucuna; species Mucuna pruriens. The sequence continues at coordinate 5,686,557 of JAENHJ010000533.1, read as the reverse complement.
ATGACAAGCACCTATTTTACAGACACAAATGGTTAAGCAAGCCTAAATATATATATAACCTGCTAGGGGATGAGAGAGTAGTTAAGTACTTAAGTTTTATCTTGTACGAATGTGCTTTTTATTTCACAAAGTTGCATTGAAATATAACTACTAGGTTTCCGCAGGTCATGAAGCAGTAAATCCAGTAAACAAATTTGCATAATTACACACAAACATCATCACATGTAATCAATCCGGAGATGTAAATGACAATCAATATATGAATTATATCCTTTAAATTACATTACCTGAATTAATCTCAGCTTTAGATATAAGGGTATCTTCAGGGTTTGATAACTCAGAACTATCTTTGGCATCCTCATTATGAAAATTAATTTTTGATGCACCTTTTTGTCCATGTTTTACATGCTTGCTAGGAGATTGTTTACCATTAACTCTAAACACCAAAGTGATACAAGTTATAATGAAAGAACATTCAATAAAATCATAATGTACAATAGAATCTCATTTTTCTCACTAACATTTTTTTTGTCCTTTTACTTGCTGAACCACTAGAACTTCTCTGCTTCTTCCCAGTAGACCTATAAAACAATCAAGAAAAACAACCCACAAAGGGAAGACAGCACATTTAGAATGGGGTACAAGACGTCCAATTAAGCTAGAAGAAATATAACACACACCACAGTTAAAGCAGATGAACATTCAACTTCTCCAAAAATATTATGGAAATTTTCATCTTCAGATGTACAGTGGAACATATTCCTCCAAATAATAAACTAGAACTATTTTTAAAGGGAATACTTACACTTCACAGGAAGAGAGAGTTTTTGAGGGCTTTAGCTTCTGGAAAAATCATAATATAAAAATGAATCAAACTTCAAAGATATTTGATATCTTTTAGTGGAAATAGCAGAACAGAAGAACTGCGTCAGAGAGAGAAAGAAGACTAATGGAAAATTGGAGACCTTAGTAGGTTTGCAACCCCTGTCAATAAGCTCCCATCGCTCCTTTTTCAAAAAGAGCACTTCTACATCCCCATCATTGTATAATATCTTCCACATGACAAGCCACAGTACAATTGTGTCAGAATTGTAAGTTAGCATGCAGAATAACTTTTCACCAATTCAAAGTGTAAGCTTACCACATGTTTCCTCTTCAAAGGCTCATAAGACTTAACAGTGCCTTCATAAAATCTGCAGAACATCAATACACCGACATGGAACTTTAGATGGTAGAAAGCTGTACACTAATAATTAATCCAGGGCCAGTCAGAAATTTAAAGCAGTTAATCAGAATAGATGTAACGTGAAAAACTTAAGAAATAGGCAAACCAAGAAAACTGTCAAAGGAAGCAGCTAAATCCACGAGTCATCTTTAGAGAATGTGGTAAAAAATGCTTCTAACATGACTAAAAAAATAAAAACAATTATTTTTCTTGTCTGTCTTTTAGATAAACAAAAATGGTGGCATCCATATACTGATTTTCTTCTACAACTAATCTCTGAAGATTTAATATAAGCACTTACTTCTTATCCAAAGGCCACCAAACTTTAATTCTGCAGCCAATTAGATCTTCTGCCTCACTTTCACCTTCCTTTGTTGCACACTACAGGAAAAAAAGTAAAATCAAATCAAACTATTATCCAAGAGACTTGCTGGAACACAAACATTATAACATAGCATAGAGATGCTACTTACATGAAAACAACTACAACATTGACTAAAAGAAGTGGAAAAATTTACCTTAGCCAATCCTCCAATACTTTTTCTTTTCAGCTTTTTAGCAGATCCTATGGATGACTTGAAATTGCCACTTCTAGACTTGTCAGTTGGCTTTGAATTATCAGGACTCTGCAAGAGGCAGAAAATAAGCAGAAGTCTACAACATTGATAAATTCAACTTTTAAGATCCTACAGTATAAATCTGCCTGACAATAAGATTTCACCTTCATGGCATGCTCTTCAGATTTTTCAGAGTCATCATCATGATAGCTCTTGGAGGCCTTAACTTTTGCTTTTATTTTAGACTCATTGCCTTTAACCATTTTTCTTTTCAGAGTTTTGCTATCTTTATCAGGGTTAAATTCTGCAACCGACGGCAACTTCGCTCCAGAGGAGTCTTCCCCTGAAACTCTTGAAGCAACCTTTGGTGGAGTACTACTTGACCTTGATTTTCCATGGGCAAAGGAAGACCGCTTACGTTTAGGCACTGGAACCAGGGTTACTTCTTCTACTTTACGTTTTTTAATTGTTGCACTCTCTGGATCCTTCTGCAACTTCTTACTCAATGAATTTTCATGACCATTACTTGATTCAAAATTAGTGGATAATCCCAAGTTATCCAAATTAATTTGTCGGACCATATTCAAGATATCGATATCATTTTCGGCCTTTTTTGTTTCAGCTGGCACAGCCTTTTTCTTTTTTACTTTTTTTGCCCTTGGTTCCTGAGATTTTATGTCCTTTATTATTTTTCCAAGGGGCATTTCCTTCCTGTCTTTTTCACTGTCCTTTAAAGCATCATCCTCAGCTAATTGAGATGGAATCTGACATATGGAAGAAACATTATCACATGATTCAAGATTTAAGATTCACTAAAAGTTGCTTTTTAACTTTACCATTTGCATCAAACATACCATTTCTAGTTCAAGTGATTCAAAGTGAGCAAAGACACTTTCATCAGCCAACCAGGATTTCACTTTGCTTACCTGCTAAATGAAATAAATGGCACTATTAACCATTTTTTTAACTAAAAATAATTCAAGATCTTACATATATTCAAACCAGTCAATGGAGATAACTACAAATCCAAGTTCTATGTACAAAATAAAGCTTTATACAAAACAACAGCTTTCATATTCCATCAAACAATAAGAAGATGCTATGGCCATGTAAACACAGGGAAATGACTTCTAACTAAGTTATGCAAATGTCTAATCAGATCTCTAGCATCACAAAAGTTTGATCAAATAAAAAGATCAAGTACCTTCTGTTGAGCTAAAGTAACGACAAATACAACTTAAACCACAGACATTCAAAATGTTTTTAACAAGATTAAAAACTAATATAAGGTAATATGATGCGAGCAATAGGCAACAGCAATGTTACAAATCAACCTCATTAAATAGAAGTATCTTCAATAATTAGCAACTATTTGGGAGGCATTTTGTATATCATGAGAAAGTAACACTAGGCAATTTAGTATAACAGAAGGAAACTACATAATTTGACAAGAAAGGAGAATACCATGGGGTCACTTTCCTTCTCACATGCTTTGTATAGCAGTGGAGGTAGAGAAACTGAATGAGACAATCCTTGCAAATCAACATCCTTCTGTACTAGTTGCTTAGTGATTGCTAGCCCAAGGTCACATATGGCATGTGAATTCTGGCCATTCATTGATCACAAGCGTAAGATTACAGTCTCATTGCTTTGACATTAGCAATTTTTATCTATGTTGCAAAAAAAAATGATTTATCCTCTACCTTTGATTTTGATGCATCAACTGCATCTTCAGATTGCTTAATACTCCAAAAGATAGATGTGATGGTAGATATAATTTCCTTCTCTTTGTCAATAGTTACTTCTGACTTGATATCATCATCTCTTTGCACTAGCATTGATAGTATCAAGCGTAACTGCCTGAAAATTCAGGACAGAATAAAAATTCTATAAGAATGAGAGTTCCGCAAATATCCCATATTTTGTTGAAGCTGTAAGAAGTAAATCTATAGGTATCAGGCCAAGATGCATGGCCCAATCATATTCATAAACATCAACAGTTAACACAATCTGTGGAGTACAACAAATCAGTAAATAGATAAATTTAAGTGTTACAGCCAAACAAAAAACTATGCAAACAGACCGTAAGTGCTAATGGTGTTTGAACAGGGCAAATAAATTATACATTAAGATGGGAACTCATGAAATCAAAAACATTTACTGCACACACACAAGTGTGGATTTTAAAGTTAACCCAAACTAAGATTATCTGAGCTTTTTCATTAACTGTACAGCCAACACGCAGAGATAAACTTTCAAGGTTACTTTATATATTTTAATCTACATATAACTGTCAATAAGCATTATAAGCATTATAAATAATATAAATCATAAAATCAGTACACAGCACACAGCACACTAACAGTTATGAAATACCAAAACCGACTCAAGCTCCCCTTCCCCACTGGTTCAAGTCTCTTTTGAACCAGTTCTAAAAGAATATCTAAATGCATATTTCGATTAGCTTATTTTGGATAAATAATCACCTGATTTTTGCAGATTCCTGAGAATGTAAAGAAAAAGGTGATTATTTCTCATAATTAAGTTGTACCAATACATGGGCTAAATATGAATCCAGTATAGAGATGTCCTGTATGGGTGAAATAGTACCTGTATATATTATCATATGCTTCAACATCCTTGCACTCATCAACATTAGGGCAGGATATGTTAGCAAGGGCATGAACTAGGTATAGAAGGATGTATTCAGGATAAGTGGTCAAGGAATTTGCATCTGATTGTCCAGAAAGCTGCCGAGCCCTTGCTTGGTGATGCATGTGAATAATGTCATCCAGGTTCTGCTTGTCCTGCATTAACAAACACAAGGCATCATAAAGACAAAATAATTGAAGTCAAAGCTGGGAAAATTTGCAATTGCAAAAAGATCGAATCAATCAAAATATTACCTCAGCAAACTCCTCTGGCTTGGAATCCTTGGATCCAAATATGTTGAATATAAAGGCACATGCATATTTGGCATCTAAAAGGTTGTCTTCTATATATTGATGAACTTTGCTTAAGAAAACCTTCTTAGCTTGAGGGAAGCTAATCTATCAGACCCAAAAGAAGACAGAAAAACAGTTATTTCTACATTGAAATGAAAAGTTCAACAAACCAATTTCAGCCTACACATGTAAAAGTAAAGTTGTGTCTGGTAATAATGTGGTGAACAAATCATAAATGCTAAAGAAGAAATTAAGTGTACAGAAGGAGGAACACACCTCTGTTGCTCTTAAAGTTAAGTGGAAAATATCAGCAGGTATCTTATGATCCCAGAGCCTTGACAAACGAAGAACTGCCTTTGCAGAAGCAAGCCTCAAATGGGCCTTATCAACTGAGCTGCAAGAGGTTATAAATGAGTACATAGAATCCGAACCCCAGAACCAATTTGAAATGAAAAAGAGAAAGACTGGCAATTTTCAGATAAATTAATTATAAAATTTAGCTGTGAAGCTGATATACCTTGATTGTAGGTCCTTTGATATTTCACCATAAGACAGCATGTTTCTCAGGATATCCAGAAGACCATCTATACCAGGACGAACATGAGCATCTTTGACTGGCAAGTAGCTTTTCACTATGGTTTTGATGCCATATATCTTCAGCAAAGAAAGAAAAAGAGAGAAAAAGAGAGAGAATAAAAGAAAAGGTCAAAATGGAAAACTTACAAGCACTATCCAAATTATCTAAAAAAAATAGAATAGAATATCTGACTACCTTCAAAACACAAAGATCACTTTTATCATCCCAGGATATTCTTGAGTGATCTTCTTTCTGAAACCGTGAAACAAGCATTTTAATAGAAATTAATTACTTCCATGCTTATCTTATAAAGGAGCACATCATTGAATGGAATTTGAAAGGCTTACACTATCACTTTTCAGAATCTTGTTAATTATAAATTCTTCAATTTCACTCTCTCTAGTTTCAAATACAGGCATTGCAGTCTGTGCTATACACCCCAGAGACTGCAATACTGCAGGTAGATGTGTTTTCTCCTCCAGCATATCTACAAGTCTCTGCATATAAGGTGAGAACAATCAGAACAAAAAAATTCACAAATACAGGAAAAATCACACTAACTTCCTTTGAGGCCCAAATTACACTTACACCCTTCTTGGTTGGAAAACTAGACCTACCTCCCTTACTTTATGGATTGTTCCTATACTTTGACACCTTTACTTTTTCAGAGATCACATATACATCTCCTACTATTATGTACAGACCATACAGAGTCCCCTTAAAAATGACAAAGCATGGGAGGTAGGTGTAATTTTTCAATCAAGAAGGGTTTACATGTAATTAGCACTAACCTCAAGGGAGATCCACATAATTATCATGTAACAAATAAATTAAATATATTGAAACCTTGTAAAGAACAGAAAGGGACTTGAGGCCATCATCTTTTGTTATTGCAGCCAGAGCATGCACAGCATACTTGGCCTGTCTCCGACTACCTTCTAAGCATAGTCTCTCCAACATAAGGTCTACAGAACTGCATGAAACAAGGAGCAATAAGAATATTAATGGATCTAAAAGGGTTATCAAATTTAACAGTCTCTCCAACATAAGGTTTACAGAATTACATGAAACAAGGAGCAATTAGAATAGTATTAAAGAAAATGGATCTAAAAGAGTTATCAGATTTAAGGTGGCACCTTGATGTAACTGCAAGTTGTTCTCGAATAGTACCACCAGCCTTTGCCAAAACATTCAAAACACCCTCTTTAATCATATCATTATTATCCTTAAGTAAACTCACCAGCTCCTCCTCAGTGCCACTAAAAAAATATGGACAGAAACGAGCAATTACCTGCATTTCATCACAAGTTAACCAGAAAGTTAGAAAAGGGGATTCCAAATCCAATATTTTAAATTTTCCTGTCCAAAATGACTGAAAACATGCCACAGCTTGATAACAAAATCATAGAAGCATATGAAATAATTGAAAGGGGCACTACAAAAATACAAGCATCCTAACTCACACAACACTGTTTTAAGATATTGATAAACCATTATTGGGCCTTCTCTTAAGCTTAAATATAAGAGATGAATATACTTCATGACATGGTATCGATGCCTCTTTATCTTAAACAAAAAGCACAATTCTTGCCATCCCATTCCCTCAATCTAAGTTCAAATCATGGTATTGGTGGGACTGTGCTTTCTCTACATTTTAAGCTTAAAGGGGTTCCACATGTGGAACTGTGTTAGATATATCAAGAATATCATTCATTGGCCTTCTCAGCAACTCCTAAAACTTAAGTTTCTGGGATGAATTAATCTTCAGCTAGCAAAGGCATAAATAAGGCTTTGCAATCTGAACAAGCTATAGAAATGTTTAGAAACTCTATCTCTCCCCTCTCCCCCCCCCTGCAATGAACTAAAGTGAAAATTGTTTAGCATATATAATACATATAATACAAATATCCAAAAAACCAAGTGCAATAAGCCAAGAAACCTAGAATATATTCTTACCACTAATATATTCATACAAGATTGGGTATGCTGGTCATTCTCAGCGGATTTATGTGTGATGATTTCTGAAAGAATAGCTTTTACATGCTCCTTGTTGAAAAGCAAATAGGAACACTTTATATAGAAGGTACTCAGAAATTCATAGAGCTGATGTTTTTCACCAAGAATGTTAAGCAAATCATCCTGGAGATAAAAAGTAAATAAATAACCAACATCAGTAAATAACAAACTGTAAATTATAGCTCCTTTCTTTCCATAATAGAAAAAGAAACATAAGAGCAGTTAGTCCAAATCATAATGAGATATTACCATTTGGATGTTCAAATACTACTCTCCTATGTCCTAATAGACTCCTAAAGTTGAAGAGCTCTTTGGAATTACAATGTTAACATCTAGGCAGTTCATCTAATTGGAACCTTCTTAATACAAGTAACAAGTAACAAAAAAGCAAATACAGAGACACGTGTAAAATGCATAAGCAACAAGTTCTGAAGCTTATAAATATATCCCACAGGAATTGGGTATAAAGCTCAAAGATTTAATTCACATATCTTCACTTCAAATATCAATTCCCATGCAATTTGTACTACGATTTCCTCAATCAGTATCTTCAAAACCATATCTATCAGTTTCAGATTATATTACCCGGTATACACGAGTTTGATGGAAGCTAGTATTTGGATCAACAAGATCTGTCAAAATTTTCCAGATATTAGCATCTTGTAATTGATCAAGAATCTGGAAACTCTCTTCAGCCTTTACTGGGTCAGCAAATGAACGGGACATTACACGGAAGCAGAATGTGATCTTTTTTTGGACCTCAGGAATGTCTTTTCCCTGCATTTAAATGAGATCAATTCCTTTTTCCCATCAAATTTCCTCTGAAAGTTCATCGTTCTAATTTCCACGGTAACATACCTGACTAATCTGCCTCAGAGCTAGATACTTTTGCATCTCTTCCTGTAACCTGGTACCAAAGTTGGACCATGAAAACTGAAAATGTGAGACACCAGGAGGAGTATAAGCCATTACAGAGGTCAAAAAAGCTTACCTTTGTTTTTGCTCAAGTATCTTTTCAAGAGCCTTGGTCTCCACTTTATCAAATCCAGAGAAAATCTCAACCCAACGTTTAACTATATCATTGATTGAAAACTCTGATGGAAACAGGGACCCACATAGAATAGATTCGATTATATCTGACCTGCAGAATGAAGTGAACAATAGAAATATCAATAACCAGAACATTTTATTCCTAAAGTAACAAAAACAAGAAAATTAAAACATACCAAAAAGGAAAAGAAAGAAACAAACTTAGAGGATTGAAACAGTTTTCACTGCTAAGACATCCATCCCTTTCCTTTTTGTACTAGTAAAGTACGTGGAAACTGGAAAAAGTATCAAAAGCACACAAAACAACAACAAAGCAATGGACAACTTGAAAGTCGCTGGCCTAGTACAACAAGGGCTTTCTGAATGACAGATTATCTATAAGAAGGGGCCAATTGAATTTCATTATTCACACTATCTTCAATCATAAAATAGTTTTAAATCCTCCTAATAAGCTTCCTAAGTACTAAGTGAAGAAAGTATTGAATGCTTTTTTATGTTCCCAAGACATTAAATGCATCAACTTTGTCACTTAATACTTTATTAAGTATTAGGAGGATATACTAAAATCCTTTCCTTAATATTACACCAAGAGGTTAGCGTCTATGAAAACTGCAACATACTAATCTATATTATGGTCAATATTGAATTAAATGTTTTTGTCTCTTCACAATATAATTAATTAAACATAAACTTCCATCCTGGAAAAAATAGGAAGTTGTTGTTAGTAATGTAGTTATTTAAAATTTTACAACTATCTCAATCTAAGTATTCTCTAAATAAAAAGAAATATTTTAAATTAGATGCACTGTCATTGTACAATATTTTGCACTATAAACCAATCTTGTATTAGTACCTTATTTAATGAGTTTGACAATGTTAAGAATTACTTGAGAAGTCAAACTCATAAAATGATGTGGCAATACATCATTGATGCAAGTACAAAACTTTTTATATTGATAGTGAATCAAAATTAAATTAAAAATTTATTCATAAAGAAAAAATAGACATGTTAGGATCCAATTGCAAGGTATGGGACTTAAGTACCACATTGGAAGAATGGGATTTATAAGGCTTTGGGCTCTCCCACTTTAATAGCTAGTTTTTGTGGTGTGGTTCTCCCAAGGTTCTTATCACATACTAATACTAACAAAAACATATATTAATGTTATCTCAGGCACAGGGAATGATATTTAGTTATTTACTCCAAGATAAAAACCTCAACTTCACATTAAAAAATCTTCAACATATAAGATAAGAAGCTGTAATTAGTGGTGTTATATTAAGTTCTAATATGCATCTACTTTCTCAATTAGTGGGAGGAGTTAAACTGAATAGTATGTAGCTTCAGATGAATCAGGTAAACATTTCATTAGTATTTTTTTGTGTGGTGATCATAGAGATAATTTGTCACAATAGTGTATTCAAATTTACAACTAAAATGCTGTTCACAAAAAATTACAACTAAAATTAATTATAAGAAAATAATGGGTCGGTCCTTAATTCCTTATTCTATTCTCACGTAACAGTAATGGTTTATGCTCCCTTTGTCTTCAAATATCATATGGAAAAGCAAAAACCCTTGCACAAAAAATAATGATCATGATGCAAATAATGCCAAAGATATAACCAAATATCTTATGCAGCACCAGTGTTTCACCTGAAATCTTTGTCATAGAAACATCTAAGGATCTTCCCTGGAATCCAGTCATATTCACTGGAATTAACAGCATTGGAACTATTCTCACAAAAAACTCGATATATCTCAGCCAATCTCTCCATGGTATACTTTTTAACAAGTAGCTGGAAATGTAAAGCCAAACAAGGAATTGAGATGCAGTGAGTTAAAATTGTCAGTGTTAAGAGAATGTTAAAAAAAGGATAATTTAGATTTTAGAGGTATACATACAGATTTATCATGAAGCTGCTCAGCAACAAGTTTCACAGTTTCAAGAGGGACTGTATTTAGGGTATGACAAGCCACATCACAGATAACAGCCACAACTTGCTTTCGAAAATTTTCATCAAAATCCAGCAGCCGGTCACAGAGGGCAGCTAAAAAGTTGTACCCAAATAAATTTAGCAGATATAATAAAAAATATAAGAAGCTGAGATTGAAAATCATGTACATGCATCCAATGGACTCACAGATTATTTGAGGAGCTTCAGCCCTTAAAGGATTTGACAGCAGACAACTCTTTACATGCTCGAGGACAGACATGCGAACCCCAAAATCTCTATCGGTCAATCTCTTTAAAAACTCTGAAAATGTAGGCTGAAATTCTTCAGCGATGGAGGATCCAGGAAGAGCAATTATATCACCAACCAAGTTCACTGCTTTCAAACGAGTTTCCAGCTGGTCAGCCTACAAATGTCCAATTACAAATGAGAATCCTGGCACCAGATTTGAATGACAGTCGAGAGTATAACAAACTATGACACATACACTAAATTTGATGAGGAATAAAAAGATTGTCAAGTGACTCTTTGCAATGGTGATATTAGAAACTGTTAGGGGAGAAGGGTAGTTAATAGGAAGATAGTAAGTAGTTGAAGTGTTAGTTACTTAGACTCTTAGAGAGTCTTGAATTTAGACCTGGTCTAACTCAATCTCAAAAGCTAGCTCATGAGGTGAGGATTGCCTAAGCCTTTATAAGCTTTATAAGCCACATGGGACCAGGTAGATTTTTGGATAGTTGAGGGTGACCCAATATCAAATCTATGATAAATTAACCCCAAAAGCTAATTCATGAGGTGAGAATTGCCTAAGCTTTTATAAGCTTTATTTTGACCATATCTATAGTCGATGTAGGATCTCATAAGAAGGGATTAGTTAGATAATAAATACAGGGGAGTCTTAGAATTTGGACTTGAGACCTAACTCAACCCTACAAAATTGGCTTTAAGGTAAGGAGTGCTCAAGCCTTATAAGGATTACTTACCTAGGTCATATCTTTAGTCGATGTGAGATCTCAACACACGCCTCAAGCCTAGGATTAGACATCTAGAGCATGGACAAATGTTGGTAACCCAATAACAACACTCCCTCATGCCTAGGAATAGACATCTAATAGCATAGACAAATACGGGTAACCCAATAACGAATCTAGGATAGACGCTGACACCATTTTAGAATTTGAGCTTAGGGTTTAACTTAATGCCACAAAACTAGCTTGTAAGGTTAGGATTGCCCAAGATTTATAAATATTACATTGGACATATTGCTAGTTGATATGACTACACACACCCACTTGCACTCAGCACAATAAAGGTGCTACAAAGAAGCTGTAATTAAGATGGATCATGGGTGACCTCAATTAAGGCAGCATTCTATCACACCCAAAGCTATGCGCCTAGAGTGTGGCAATACAGATGGTGCACCTACACCCCCTCACACTCAGCATAATGAAGGTGCGGATGCCACAATTAAGACTGGTCAGGGTAACCACAATTAAGGCAACATTCTATCACACCTCCTCATGCCCAAGGCTATGCACCAAGAGCATGGCATACTGCTAGTTCATATGTGAGACTAAACACATCCTCTCGCACTCAGCACAATGAAGGTGCTCCAAAGAGGCTGCAATTAAGACGGGTCGAGGGTGACTGTGATTAAGGCGGCATTCTATCACACCCATTCACGCCCAAGGCTATGCACCTAGAGCGTGGCAATACAGATGGCCCAACAATAAATTCAAGATAGGTTTTGATACCATCTTAGAATTTGGATTAAGACCCTACCTAACTAGGAAGTAAAGATGGGGGGCTCAATTCAAATTTGCTAGTTTTGAAGAACAAAGCATTAGGTCAATTGTGAAAGGGGCAATCCTTATCAAAGAGTAAAAACCCTTGGAGGAGATATCTTTTTCCTTCTTCTATTCATTTTCGTACAAACAAAAAATCATCCTTTTCCTTTCTCTGTTTTCTATCCTGGGTTCTTAACAAAAACTCAAACTCTAAAGCTCGAATATTTCACAAAGCATAACATGATGACATAAAATTTACGTAATGAAACATCTTTATAATAGCATCAACATCAATTTAATGGAAATAAATGATACTTCACAAACCATATAGAGCATCAGAAAAACCAACAAATCACTATTTACCATTAGCTCTCCTGCAACATAAGGAAGAACTCCAGATAAGATCTGAGGAGCACAGCAATAGAGATCATAAATAACTTCATGATATTGAATTTGACTGTTCATTGTCTTGCCGTCTCCTGACACTAATGATAGCAAAAATTGTTTAATGCTCGGTTCAAGTTTTTCCATGGATTGTTGTATGACATTGATAGAAAGCTTCCTTGCGGCCCCAGTAACATCCTGAAATTAAGAAAACCCAGACAATCATGTTTCCTATATAATATTAGAGATAATACAGAAGACAAGACTCATCCTCCAAGAGCATCAGCTACCTGCCTATAACAGGGGAAAAAATATAAGAAAAAGTACTTACTCTTTTGTCACGACCTAATGTAGACAGTAGAATAGATAAAAGATCCTGATGGACATCCTCACTCTCTTCTAAAAGAACAGCCATTATAGTTTCCATGGATGACAGAACACTTTCTGGGTGATCATCTCTGAGCATGATATAAATTACACAAGTATCACTCATTAATCCAAAGGGGATCTTTAATCAAGAAAAGTGCTAAAGAAAATTTGACATTCAAAAAAGTACTAATGATTAATGCTTCAAAGCTAACATCACACAGAAGTATTACCCAATACATATGCCGATATGCTTGATAAATCAAATTTAGACGATACAAAGAACTGGTAGAATAATTAGGAAATAGATAAAAAAAAGTCAACAAACCAAGAAGCAATCAGTTTAAGTACACAAAAACTAGAGTTTATATATAGCATAGTTGCAGGTACAATAATATGCCAAGCATCCCACACAAAATATCCCAATGTAATTAAAATAATAATGAAAAAAACAAAAGGACAAGATAGGCAGGACAAAGAGCAATAGAGTGAGAGATATTAGTTCCACTATTTCAAAATTACAATATTTGCCTCTCCATTCCAAATTCCAAAACATCACATTCCAAGTATACAAGTATATATAGTTTCTGTTTGTCTAATTATCTTTAATTCATTTTCTCATATTTTTTACCAGAAAAAAAAAAAGAACAGACTCCAGAATCAAGTACACCAACAAAATATCAAGTTTGCAATCTTGGAGCCAAATAGCAGAAGCTTTCAGGGAAACAATATAACATATAACTCTCTATCATGAGCTCACACCTACAACTAAGTAAAAGGCTTTGCGATAAACTAACCTGGCAACTGCAAAGAAAGTACTGAACATTTCATTCACCAGATCATCACATTCAAGATCCAACATTACCACACATGATCTATATTTCGCAAGAGTTTCCAGTATAGCAACTCTCCGGTCAAAGGATGGACCACTTGTATCACTCAGACCACTAAAAGTGCCCACAATCAACTGAAAGATGTCCTGAAAAGTGATCTAACAATGATTAGGATGAAGGACACTATGTTTCCAACTAAATTTCTCTTCTTGTTTGGCTAAAAGTAAAAGGATATAGACTATATATACTTGAAGTTATAAATAATAAGACAACCTAATTTATATTATCAGATAACCAGAGCAAATGAAAGGCACCTTTAGAACCTCATCACTGTAAGGAGCTTCAGGTGCAGTGATCCGAGTTATCTCACAAACACATGTTGCAACTAGAAGCCTGACATCCATATCCTGGTGCTTCAGCAATTCTGTCTTAACAATTGCACTAAAAAAGGGCTTCATTGACTCTAATATTGAAGCTGATGGTGATTGATCCAAGTCTGTAAGGCATGCTGCTGCTTGCTGCAGATGGGAAAACATTTTGTTGAAGGGGGAGGAAAGGGTAGAGGGAGGTTAGCAGTTGCCAATAAAAAATTACTTGCATTTAAAAAGGAAATTTTAATGCTGTACAACAGTAACATAAGTAAATATATATATATTTATTTTTAAGTATTAGAAATGTTATAGCACACATTTGACCTCAAGCATCATACACATATGGACTGGTTTTAATTGTCAAGTGCAAACTTGGTTTTTTGTTTTTTGGTGATAGCACATTCATTTTGCAGTAGGAAAATGGAAAACCCATAACAAGAAATGCTATGTACTAATGAGAAGTCCATACTTGACAACACCTTATAGTAATGTTGTGCCAGAAAGAAAGAATTTTCTATAAAATTAATATTTTTTTGCTATGTTTACAGAGTCCATCCATAATTAAAAGATCCAGCAGCTAGATAGCAAAGAACTGTCATAAGACTATGTATGTCCATATGACCAACCTTAAATGAAGCCTTGATATGTTTCTTAACTTTCTCTCTTCACATTGTTGATTGCTTTATCAACAAGGACCTAGGATTTTGAGACTAAACCACTAGTACCGGTTACTACTAACTACCCATATGGTTACCGACTTACAGGAACAACACACATATTGAGCCACCTCAGGCCTCAGCCATGTACTCCCTCAAAAGGATCCTCAGATTTTTCCAAGAGGATAAACAGTAACACTTGGCGAACTAGAGATACAATAGCCTTCCTAAGGAAAAGATGGAATTTATTACCTCATATGTATCATATTCTGCCATGAAACTGGCCAATATGTTTGGTACAGTATATGTCAACTACTTAGATTTTAAGAGTAATACTGATAAGCTGACCAATCACTAGCAAGTGTGATGCTACATCTTTCTAATTCAACACTTTTGTGTGTGTGTGTGCACGCACGTTTGTATCCTTCTTAATTTATCTCACAATCCAACTCTAGTACGCAACACTTCAACCTCATACATTTGAAAATAGAAATCGGTCCCTAATTCATCCACACATGCATGCCCACTTTCACTAATGCCATCACGTTGATTTGCCAAATTCTGGGGTTCAATAAAGTAGGTGATTCACTCATTAAAAAAGTAGACAATAAGATAAAATTAGGTGGTTGCAGCTGCTAATTTCTTCCTTTTCACTTCTAATTCACTTCTTTCCCTCCATCCTCGTGCAAAGTTGCAATACTCAGTAGCTTCATCCTTTTTCCACTTAGCTTTTTAAGCATCCAAAATATCCGTAGTTTATTAAAGTTAACTAGAGCAAAAGACAAAACCAACTTCACAAACACAGTAAACAGACCTAAACCACTCACAAATTAACCTAACTCAAAAGCCGCTCCATAAACACGCTTCAAATTAACCAAATCCTCACATGAAACACACTAAATACCTCAATTGTTCTTCTCAATTGCAAAAAAAGGCCAACTAACAAAACCCAAACCCTCAATTATAAACCACCCACACAAAGAACCACAAAACTCGAACCCAAGCCACGCATTTGAGCTCAATTCACTCTCTCCAAGAGACAAATCAGCTTAACCGAGAAAAATCGTCACCGTTTTCTTCGCCTAGCTCCCCAAACAGAAAATAACAGAAATAACTAACCCCAAAAAAAACAGTTCAAAAATTCCGTTAAAAAAATCCGAAATTCTGAAAGCAGGTCAAAACCAATTGCGAACGGGAGCAACGAGAAATTGGAAGACACACCTTCAAGAGCTCGATTAGAGCGTCGTCAGAGGAGGGAAGAGAGTCGAGCTCGGATCCCAGCTCCTTGAGCTGAAGGTGCGGCATCTGAGCCATCTTCCGAAAAAACGACGTCGTTTCAGCGCTGCGCGTGCAATTTCATGGAATTTCGAAAAAAGGCTAGAGCAGAGAAAGAAGTAGTGAAATAAGAGAAGGGTTTTCGTTTCTCTGTCTCACACTCTCTCTCTTCTCTCTCTATCTTGTTATTGTGTTGTGGAGTTCGATTTTCAAACAGCGAAGCCAACCAAATCCAAATCTACGCCAAAGTTCACGCGCTGACTTTTTTGAGTTTTGCTTTTTGTTTTGCAGAAATACCCCTTATCTTACGCATATTTCCGAAACTTCCCATTGGGATGTCGTGTGTTTTGCAATTGTGCCCTTCTCATTATTGTTCTTGAGAAAGTAACACGGGACAATTTTAAATAAGTTACCTTTTTTTCAAAATGAAACTGATTGACACTCTAGAGTTGGTGGTTAAACTGTTTTTAGTTGTGTCAGTTACTCCCTTTTCAGACATGCATTTATCAGACCATATTAAACCACGGAGAATGATCATTATTGCTGAAACCGTTTGGTTAAAACCAGATGAATAGGATTCTTGTCCAAATATGATGAATTTCTTTTAGTTAATATTTGTTTTAAACAAATATCTTAACATTTCACTTTTTTTTTTTTTTCAAAATCATACATGCTGTCTTTGTATAACTATACTAAATATGAAATGATGTTCTCTTTGTACAACTATATCAAATATGATATGATGTTATTTTTGTATAATTATATTAAATAGAAATTTGTGTTAGCATTTTTTATTTATGTGAATTGGGATGATAAATTATACTTAAGATTCTATAAATAGTTATAAAAATATTCGTAAATGAGTGAGATAAATATTCACTTATTGAATATGGATATAGAAGCAGGTATTTATTGTAAATTTTATATATATAATAATTTAATTAAAATATTATATATAGTTATATATTTTATTATTTATTATTTTAGTTACTAAAAATATAAAATAGGGTATTAAATTAAGATTAAATAATTAAATTATTATATTTAAGAATGATTATTTTAGATAATTATGTTTTTAATATTGTTTTGTTATATATATCTTATATTTAAATATTTTTAATGTTATTATTGAATCATTTAAGGTTATATTTAGATTATTTAATAGCAAATTTTCAATTTATTTGTATAAAAATTTTAATTAATATTTTTTATTAATTTATTGACTTTACACGTAAATAAAGTGTGGGCTTGGGATGTAGGTATCACATACCTAACGAGTATGAAATGAAGATTAAGTTACTACCTAAGCGAGTATGAGAATAAGTATAAGTATTTTTTCAAGCACATGTATGGGACTAAGTATACTATAGTTCCCTACGAGACTCTATCCATTACCATCCCTAATATAATCTTGCATTGTATTCCTTTAATTAATTTAATCAATTATCTAAGTTATTTTTTCTCATTTAGTTATATTAAGTTTGATTTTATAAAATACAATTATATTAAAATTACGTAGAATTCTACCTAATTTAAATCAAATTTTCAATGGGATAATCAGAAAATTATTAATTTAGATAACATTTTGCATTTCAACTTTAAAAGAAATGGCAAATGCAATGTCTTTTCTTAATACAAGAGTTTTCGGTTTTTAATACGAGGCTCATTCATAATTTTATTGAAAAATATTAACAACATATTTATTAATTTGTTTCATTAAATAAAATTTTATTTAATAATATAATATAATATATAATATCAGTAAAAAATAAAATAATTATGTATGACAAAAAAGTAAAACCATCAATATTATTGTTTATTGGGTAAAAAAAAATTGTATCTATTATACTAACTTATTTAACTTTTTTCAGTGGGTTAGGTTAGAGTTTTTAATCCACCAACCTGATTTGATTTTTTTTTTTCTAATTCACCTATAAACTTGTTTTTCTTTTTTTAAAATAATAATTATTATAATAATATTTTATAACTTTTTATCATGTCATAATTTTACTAAAAATATTTTAGATAAAATTAATCATATTTGTATATTTTTTCATGTATAGACTAACATGTCAATATGACACAAAATAAGACAAGTTAAAAATTTCAACCTATTTTAGAAAAGTAGACCGAACTACTCCTTGTTTTTTTGACAAGTCAATGATAGGAACCAACAAATTGGTCTATTTTGTCATTTCTAATTACCTTAGTCCTAATTTTACGATTGTAATTTATATTTAAAAGAAAAAAATGATAAATCAATAAAATTAAAAAGAATGACAATATGCATTATCAATAAAAAAAAACGTGAATGGTAGTTATAGACACTTTTGAATAAATTTCTAAAAAAATATTTATAGAAAAAAGATAAAGAAGGTAAAATAAAATAATTTTTTATAAATTAGAATTAGTTTATGTATAAGTTAATCTAAAAAAAAATTTATTAATTTTTCTAGGATAAACTTAATATATTTTTTTATTTTATGATCAGTAAGTGAAGGAAGAAAAATAATCAAGCAGGGCCATAATAATTATCTGAAATTCATTTTTACACAACAACATTTTCTATAATACTGAATTAGATATGGAAAAAAAAATCCCGGTAAAGAACTGAAAAAATCACCAATTAAATTCCATATAATTGTTGATCATTATATTAACATTCTAAAATATTCTAACAATTATATATTAATATGAAAAATGGGATATGTATAATTAATGATTGGATAATAATTATACCTTAACATAAAAAAGTACACTTAATAACATTTTATGTGGTAAACAAACTTTAAAGAAAGATGCTAAAGTTACTGGCTTGAACATTTAGCACAGGTGCAAATAGTCTTTAACTTGAATGAAAGTTGTTAATTTTCTTTAAAAATACTATTAATAACCATGGAAGAATCCATTTCTGCTATTACATGGTTAATCATCCACCCTTGACTAGGAGGGCACCTTTTTCCGCTTAGGGAACAAGCCTTGACTAGAAAGTTATGGAATAGCAGCAACTATATTATTACTAGGTTACGCTAGTACTAAATGATCACAGGTTGAAAATGATTTACTAATTGGAAAATTCTCTCAATTTTTTCCTGCCAAATGCTCCAGCATATCACCATAAAAATCTGTACTACATGATATTATTATTCAATCAAATGGGAAAAGACAATCACCACTAAAAGACGTGTCTAGTGGAGGATTGAACTATACCAACATAACCATAAGGGAAAAATCCAGAAATTTATTAGAGAGATCAATTTTTGTCTTCCCTTTTAATTATTTAAATATATAACTTCTAATAATTGATTATTTAATAAACAATAACTCCTACAAAATGTGTATTAATTTTATACATAAAATTAAATTTAATATTTATTTCAAACAATAAAGATAAAATTTTCTTTCATTGAATTTTTTTTATTTCAAATGATATTTTTCATAACTCATAGAACATCGATTATTTTAAAATATATATAATAATTATTTCTTAAAAAATTTGACTACTTAATATAATTCAATTCAATAAGACGGTAAATGAAGTAATAGAGATGTACAACATTCTAAAACTTCATAAAACAAAATTATACCAAGCATTATAACGAACCTAAAATGTGTATTGTTAATAAATATAAATATGTCTTTAATCTAATAATATTATATATAGTGTATGTGGATTGTTGACCAACATCTTTGTCTTTGGTAATGTGCCAAAGTAAATATAAAAGTATGTGATATTGCAAGCCAACCCATGTTTAATATAAAAAAAAGCTCAAAAGCTCCTACTAAAACCCCATCCATTAAAATATAGTAAAAAAAGAGCCATATAAAATGGTTTAAACAATCCTTTTAAAACTCCAAGAAAAGAAGTCAACCCCAAAAATTCTTTAAAAAGTATTTCATACATATACATAAAATAGTAAACTCTGATGTTATCCTTTAAGAAAATTCTTTTATCCTCCCTAGGGAAGACAAAGGTCATCTCAACACATTCCTCCTAAGCATAAGTCAAGCTAACTCGTGAAGCAAGAACATCTAAGTTGGCATACATGGTCCACTCACCCCATACCTAATGCATTCTAAATCAACCTAGTTGACCATTTTACATTTGAAGGGAGGAGAATCCTTTAGAACATCATTAAATTTTCTTCCACTCATTTTTTACCTGCCCAAAACACTAAAGGACACGTCAAAACTAAATCCATAAGACCCAAAAGCTTAGGATTCACATCACACTTACAACTACCAAATGTGAAGACCCCTCTGATGACACACTTCTTAAAGGCAACATCACTCAAAGGGCATGCAACCTCCCCTCGCTAGACAAAGTAATTTGACATTGTCATTTAAACACTAAATCCTCACCCCTTAAGAGAGGAAGACGAATCACTCACTATTACTCCCTCATCCAAAAAGTGATTGAGATGGAGGTCACATGATATAGGTAACATTGTCCTACATGTCACAATGAAGCTAGTTAATCTCAAACCTTAAGATTGGATGATGTTGACATGACCTAGGATATACAAGAATACACAAGGCAAACATAGGGAAACACACATCGACATTGCAACACCCCATGATTAGTGTAACCCTATTATAAAGGAATGTTACCTAGGAAGCATGTTGGCAAACAAGTACTATAAACTACCCATATGGAAATTAGCATTTATAAGTTGACACCTTACACCTACATGGGCTACTGATTAAGGAGCAATTGTTCCAAACTAAAGGGTTATACTATTTACACTCAACTCAATTGCTATTATACTTTCATTTTTTCTTATTTTAAAGTAAAATTTATGTAAAAATATATTTTCCCATTTCAAACATTTTCTTTTCTCACATACCTCTTTCCTTTTGTTTTACACCACACTCTCCCTCTCTTTCATGGTTTCACCACATTTCCCCTCTTTTATGCTACTTTAACTTCGTTTCCTCTATGTCGATCTTTTGGTATTTACCTATGAAATCCTTTATATGTGGCTTATTATGTTCTCGCTTGGTTTAGGGTTAGCTCTATCACCAGGGTTGCAAGATCATCATTTCTTATTTTATTTGGGACATCGTTCTACCACTAAAGGGTTGAATTAATAATGTGGAGAACAACTTGAAGTTGATTAAGTAGAAAGGTTGAAGACAATTAGGAGCTATTTGCTAAAGAGGTAAGAAAAAAAGTTTTGATGTTTGGGAGGTGGGTGATAGCAAATTGGGTTCCATATTTGACAACAAATAAAAAAATAATTAACAAGAAAATAAAACATTTTTAAAAAGGTCTACAAGCATTTTATGGGACCAATCAGAAAAGTGCTTTTCTAAAACTAATCCAAAAAGTACTTTTTGAAATAGACACAAAAACGAAAACAATTTGAAAATTCGAAGTTGTTTTACAATGACAAAAATAATCCTCCCATATCTTAGCATGAATGGTACATAAGATTTGATCAACTGAATTCAATATATGATTGTAATAAAATGAGATTAAGATAAAATTATACATTTGAGAAATAAAAGAGAGAGAAGAGAGGAAAAAAATATAAGCAGGAAAAGTTGAAAGTAAAAAGGTAAGAAGGATTGATAAAACAATGAAAATGAAAAAAAGTTAGGGTTTGTACTTTATTTTAACAAGAATATATTTGCTAATAAAAATTATAAAAAAGAACAAAAGGAAATGTAATAGCAAATGAAGTGTAACTATCAAAGACCCAAACTCAACCTAGTTCAAGTCTAACTTGAACTAATCAAATCACCTGAACATCATGACCTAAGAGACCCAAAGTTAGATTAGGTTAGAAATAACTAACATAAGATAAAAGGTCCTTAATTATAGTATGAAAATAATTCAAAGAGACATTACATTACATATTAGGTACAAATTTAACTCTAACTACCTTACAACTTACTCATGCTGACTTAAGTGTCAAAGTTTCATTATGTGATCTCTTCTCATCAAACTTAGTTAATAGATTGTTCTATAATATTTACTCTCTAATGTTCAACTTGAAAGGAGATATATGCTTCATACACCATAGTTCTAGACACATAAGGAACAAAAATAAAACTTATAAATAAATTTTTATTTTATTTTATTTTTAAAACTTATTTTTAAACTTTTTTATTAAAAAATAGTCAAACATAACTCAAATAAGAAAATTTTTCAACATTATTTATTGTTGCAAGAAATTTTGTTTATTCACATTTCATTTTATTTCATTAATCTATCTTGATTAATAGTTAATTTTTGATGAATTTAAGTTTTAAAAATTTAAATAAATATATTTTATTAAAGAATATGAGTTATACTTCGCATTGTTTTAATTTATTTGGTGTTCATTTTTTTTTAAATTATAATTTTAAATGATTATCTTTTAATAATAATATTCCTTTACTTAATAATAACAATATTTTATATAACATAATATTATATTTATATATATATATATATATATTTTTTTTAAATACATATTAAACATAATTATATTTTTCAATTTTACCATTTGTATATATATAATTTTTTTACAATATATATAATATTAATATATTATGTGAACAAATTAATTTCATCGTTCCCATAAATACTCAGGTGTTTAAGGTCATTTAAACCAAAAGAGTTTATAATTTTCGAACAAAAAATACGAACAGTTAAAAAAGTACAAACTAAAGAGAGTAGTTTCGCGTAGAGCGTCTCGAACAAATCCCTAACCCCAACAATGCCGGAATCACCCGGCGGCGGAGACGCCGGCGCTCCACCGCAGACGACGGGGGCGGAGAATCCCCAAAGCGAGCAAACCGCCGCGGACAAAGGCGAGGCGGATCCTCCGGTCCTCTCGAAGAACGCGCAGAAGAAGCTGGCGAAGCAACAGAGGTTCGAGGCGAGGAAGGCGGAGAAGAAAGCCGCGGCGAAGGAGCAGAAGCGAAGAGATGTTGAGAGAAAGCGGAAGGAGTGGGAAGAGAGTCTGGCCAGCGTCCCCGAAGAGGAGAGAGCGAAGCTGTTAGAGTCTCGAAGGAGCCTCCGAAAGGAGAGAATGGAGATAAGGTCGCAGGAGAAAGAGAGCAAGAGAGAAAGACTCTCTATAGCAAGAGAACGAGGCCAAAACGTCGTCGTCGATCTCCAGTTCTCTCACCTCATGAACCCTAACGAAATCCACAGCCTTGTTCAGCAGGTTCGTTCTTCGACGTTAAAACTTTATAATTCCGAGTAATAGCGAATAATGGAACTGTGTTATTGAAGTGCAGATTATGTATTGTTATGCGGTGAATGGAAGGTGCGCTTCCCCTGCGCATCTTTGGCTCACTGGCTGCCAGGGGGAAATGGAGAGCGCGTTGAAGCGGATTCCGGGGTTTGATAAATGGATAATTGAGAAGGAGAATGGGTCTTACATTGAAGCCTTGCGTGATCGTAAGGAGGATTTGGTTTATCTCACTGCGGATTCAGAGACTGTTCTTCAAGAGCTTGATTTGAAGAAGGTTTATGTTATTGGTGGGTTGGTGGATAGGAACCGCTGGAAGGGGATAACGTTGAAGAAAGCTCAGGAGCAAGGAATCCAAACGGCTAAACTCCCCATAGGAACTTTCATGAAGATGTCTAGTTCTCAGGTATTCTTCATCTCACAGTAAATAATGTATAAACTTGTGTTGCTCTAGTTCCACAAAGTTTTTCTTCTGTACAGATTAGTTGCTGGGACTGTTAATAATTTGGTAGAGTAAACTTGTTAGCAGGTTGAGGTTTTGGGTACCAATTTGTATAGCCATTTTTTTATCTCTCAAAATGAATCTCACATTTGATTTTGGATTTTTGCCTGTATGTTATGAATATACTGCACAGAAGGGGCATTTCTAAAATTAGAATCATTGCGCATCTTATGGCATGCACTTTGTTTTTTCTTTACTTTCCTTTTGAGTTGATTCTACACTATGCAATTGTCTGTTTGGACGAGAGGAAAGAAAGTAGAGAATTGAGAAAATACAGATAACAATTAACAAGGGAGGAAAGTTGATTTTTTGAGATAAAAATTCAATTTTTTTTCTTTCCCTAATTATTTTCCCTCTGAAACAGAGAGGAAGTAAGACTTTGGTGTTTTTGCGTTGCACATTGGGTAAAAGTGTTCTAAGGTTTGAATCTGATAAGTTGCATGCTAACAGAGAACTTGTTTTTTTGGGTGGGCTCTTCTTTTACCCTGCGGAGTCTTCTAATATCTGACAAGTGACAACATTGTAGCCTTCCACTTAAAAAATGCAGATTTCCTTTTGTATCATAACTCATCTTATTTGTCATATGAGCCTTCAGGTTCTTACTGTGAATCAAGTGGTAGAAATAATACTCAAGTTCTTGGAGACAAGGGATTGGAAAACATCTTTTTTTGCTGTTATCCCTCAACGGAAAAGATGTCAATCCGATTCAGAAGGAAATGCAGAAGATACAATAGAGAAAGAACATGAGCAAAATGATGATCTAACGGCAAGTAAAAAGATATGCTTTGAGGAGGTCCCTTCTGACAGTTAGAATTGTCTCTGGCTCAAAGTATTCCTACTATCCGTTGATCTTCTCCTGGTCATTGCATGGATACCGACATAGAGAAGTTTCACATGCAAGTCTTAATACCGATATAGAGAATTGCATAATTTTTATATGCTTTGTACCAATCTGTAACGGGATTTTCTATCAGGTGTTGCTCCGAAGTACTTGTATGAGAATACAAGTACGTCTCCGATGATCGTGGGATGGATGACTCTTTTCGAATGTTGCTCATCGGGTTTTAGATTCATTCTCGATTACATTTTTTACATGCACCTTTTTTTCTGTCTCATTTTTTTTTATCACATCACTTAATCTTTTACTTTTGACCTCCCTCTTCATTTTTTTTGTTCTGTTCATCTCTCTCATCTTTACACTCATCCATCCCAAATTTGGGAATACATTCAACATTTTCCGGCTAATAAGAATAGCGTATTTTATTCGACAAAGGTCGGATCTAGCAGGAAAAAGGTTAGTTTTCACAATCTAATATACTAAAGTTTGAATTGTCATCGAAAGAGATGTTCATATTATTGTCGAACCTTACTCCACTTCAAAGTTCAAACAAGATTGGTCTCAAATGGCAATCCTAGCTTCAAAATAACTGTTAGAATGTTAACATGTATGTTGTCAACTCTCACATCTGAGCTTATCAATTACTACCAGTTAAAAGGCGCAGCAGAAGAAAAAGGTTCATTGAATTTGAATTTGGAGGATTTCATTTGATGTGAGGATACGGATCATTTCAGTTGAAAAAATAATTCATACATAGAGGTGGCAGCGAGGAAAAGAGGCCAGACTTTATTTCTATATATGGGCTATTATTTTGCAGCTTCAGCTCGGTTTGGTGGTATGCCAGGCCAGGCTAATTTAAGCCTCTTTGTTACTTAAAAATGTTTAAATTTAAAAATGTATATATATAAAAAAATATACGAGAGTAAATGGATCCAGTTTTATTCGAGCCAGCTGTATTTTTGTCCAATTTAGTTTGCTTGGCTTGTTAAGACAGATAAAATAAATACAATTATATTTGAACCAATTTTTTAACTATCTATTTCGACGAATTACTGAATTGGTTTTTTGGACCTAACTTATGTTATTTAACGACGTAATAGTGAATTGGCTTTGGACCAAACTAATTTTAATTCTCCTGGTCCGAAGGGATCCAATGGCCAACTACTGACTCCTTCTGGAATTGCGTTATCTGAGCCGACCCAGGAATGGCAGTTAGTGGACACCCACCGCCGCCTCTACTCACAAGTTACAGGACCAAATGAAATCGTCAAAGAAAAATGATCTGAGCTCTGGGTAATATAACTTCTCTCCTTCCTTTATGCCTTTCATTGAATTTACGCTTTGTTAAGATTCATAATAATAGAAGGAAAGTAAAATAAAAAAAAGACAAATAAGAAGAAACTATTAAATTTTTAAGGGAATTTTTTCGTGACACTAAAATAAACTTCCGCTTCAATAAGGAGGGGGAGAGTGGGAGGCTTTTTTTTTTAAATTAAATAATTTTTTTATAACAAAAAAGAAATAAAATAACTTTATGCTAAGGAAAAATTGTATAGTAAAATTTTTTTTGAATTAAATTTATCTTTTTAATAAGTATAAAACTTTTTTTTATATCATTTATTTATTTATTTTCATATTCTCTTCTATTAATACAAGCAAGAGGAAGTTTTATTTTATTTTTACCTACTTACATAACACATTTTCTTTTACTTTATTACTTTTAACTTTTATCCCTTCCATTTCTTTTTTTTTTATTTATTTTTTTTCTCCCTATTTTACTCATTAATCAAACAAAGTGTTAAGTATGACTTTATTTTCAATACTTCAATTGATGTAATGCACATCAAACAATATTACAAATGAATTTTTATATGCCTCGAGTTGATCTAGCTAAAAATAATGGGGATTACACATTTCTTTTCTTGGAACACACTCATTGTTAGAATATAAAAAAAGTGTCTTACATTTAATGTACTTTTCTAGTGGGAGCAATCCTTTAGCTTCGAAATTCTAAAACTTAGCTGTGTGAAACTAGGTCATATTATCTTCAAGCCCCGCAATTTCACTCCGAAATTATTTTTGTAGGTCAAGTTATGCACATTCTAAGCTAACTAATTCATATAAGCGCCTTTGACAGAACAATAAACTTGGCCTTTTGGGAACAATTTATTTGGGTAAATATTATGAACTTTTACAGAATCAAATTAATAAGGATAATTTTTCAAATGAAACTAGTTTCATTCAAAAATAGTTCCTACAACTCAAATTATGCTTGTTTGAGTCCGATTATGACAATTTGATTTTGTAGGAAACTCAGCAACTTCTAAACTTCACTAGGAACTGAGAAGTTAAGATAAAAATCTGTAAGTTTCTAGTCCAATAATAGCACAAATCATCTTTAAAATGAAAGTAGTTTGACTAAAAAGGGCCTATCTAGCCCCGATTATGTTCAATACGAATTTACTAGCTTTAATTTGAGTTCATAGTAAGATTACCCTGTTTCCAAACTCTATGAACTAAGTATGAGGGAATAGGGATACAACCTTAACATGTTACAAGCCTAAACAACATGGTAGGACTTTCTAACTCAAGATATCCTCGCTTCTACCCTCTCTTAAAATTCAATTTCAAACTGCTTTACCACTACTGTTTTTTTCTTTTATTATTATTTTTATAGTAGTGGCAGTCTATGCTTAAAAACCATAGTTGATTTGGCATGAAGAAGGGCAATAAAAAAATTTAATATAGAGTAAATCAGTGTATTTAACTAAGTGACTAAATTTTTTAATGAATTAAGATAAAATTGGTGATAGTCTGATAGAATTAGGATAACTAACATAGTTAGACGAAGGATGAACCAAATTCCAACAATAATGAAATACTTAAATCCTGATTAGTAAACTTTCGAACTTACCTATTTCTCTATCTACTATTTGAAATATATTTCTAAATTTCTTTGATTATTTTAGGTTTTTAATTACTTCAACAATTACTAAAACTTAAGTTTTTGTAAGCTACATAAGTGAGGATGTGACATAATACACAATGATTCAGCCAATGCTCAAGGTAAAACAGAGAGCAATTCTCAGTGTGTCTGACAGCCAATCTCGAAGGATAATCAATTCAAGAGTAAAAAAATATTACCATGTTAATTAATTTATTTTTTTGATAATTTACCACGTTAAGTTTCTAGCATAGTTAAGGAAGGGTAGCCAAATAGATCAAATTGAAAACAAAATGATTTCTATAATTAATCGCAACAATTGTACAATCTGGACCCAATCAAATGGTCCATACCAAAGGTTAATTTATATCATCGTTCACCTGGTTGTCTTGACTCAATCCTTCCAAAAGAAGAAGAGTTCAATCACTAGTGGAATGAAATTATGGACATAATATTTTCAGTTTTCAATCAATTATGATTTTCACCTTCAACTTGAAATTGAATTATAGGTACACGTGCCCCCTGAGGTGGAAGCAATGGGTTCAGCGTGGAAGAGGACTCAATCAATTATAGGTACATATGCTCCTGTAGCTTTTCTTCAACTGCGTGAATCTCAACCCCTATAATAGTTGATGTCCGTAACTTTTTCTCTCACATATATATATATATATATATATATATATATATATATATAATAATAATAATAATAATAATAATAATAATAATAATAGTAATAACAGCACTAGCAATAATAATAATAATATAATGAACAAAAACATATTTTTATTGTTATGAAATTTTTTTATATCATCATCTAATAAAAAATTATATATAATAAATTTATCATTTTTTATAATAATTATCTTAAAAATTATATAAATAGTAATGTATGATTAAGTGATAATATAAAACTGTTTTACATTGTCATAATCTTGTATAACCATTACTTTCTTCTTTTATTAGTATGATTTGCTTTTTATTTATAAACATAATCTTAATTAATCTATTATATATTATAGTAGTTAACATTTATTATTTATAGCCTATTTGAATAATAACTAAAATTAATTTTACATATTAATGAAGTCTAGTTCAATTGGTTGAGTATGACGTGTGAGTATTGTAAATTTCTTGATATTTTGTTCAATTCTTACGGATAAAACATTTAATTCTATATAATTTAATAAACATTTGTATACACACAAATTGATAATTATTATAAAATTCAACAATATTTTTATATATGATATTTTTTTATTGAATAAATAATATAAAAAACATTATACTATCAATATATTCTAATTTAATTTTTATTTTTAAAATGAAAATTTAAAACATTACATTTTCTTCAAGAAAATAATTACATATATTTTTTTCAAAAAAAGAATTACATAAGCATAAAGCTATCAAAACAAGTCATGTAGTATAATGGGTTAAGATGTGAAAAGTGAATTACACCAAAATTTGAGTTACATTTTTATTGGCTCAACCAATTAGTGTATTTGTTTTCTAAATTTAAAATTTTAGAATAAAAAATAATATTGAGTCTAATAAAGTGGGTTGATGAGCTTATAGAATGGGTTAATCCATAGAATGAGTTAGGCTAATTTTTTAATAGTAAATAAATATTTTTAAAAATTAAGGTACATGAAATGGCCTTAACCCACATGGTTTATAGGCATTTTAGGTTTGTGGACTTTTTTTATATAGGTCTTTAGGCCTTGTGGACTTTTTTGGGCCATTTTGAGAATTTTTTGGAGTAAACTATTTTGACAACTGTATTGGATTATTACAATACGCATATATATGTAGATGGAAAAAAATGTGGGGGACCCCGTTAAAAAATGGTCAGGTAGGTTCTCAAGCAAAAATTAATAATAGATATTTTACACCTATATAAAATGATTTTTAAAAATTCAAGATGATAAAATAAATTATATACACAATTTTCAAGTGTGTATATATATAGATATAATTTTTATATAATCACGACTCTTACGAAAAGAATACTAAGAGGAATCATTTCACAACACAATCTTTACTAAAACAAAAGTTCAAGATAATAAGATGAATTATATCTTTAAAAGTTTAAACAACTACTTAAGTCAAATGATATCAAGTGTCACAAAGAAACACCAAGAGTTTGGTAATATTTATAATATAAGTTTATTCTTGTAAAAAAATATTTTTCTATGATAGAAATGTTTGAGAAATATTTAGTCTAGAGTAGGTGTTGACTCACTCTCTTAACCCGTGTTAATTTACTATCTTGACTGGTGTTCAAGTTTTGTCAAAACCCTGTTAAAAAGATGTTTGAGCCAAAAAAAAATATCATATTTTAACTGCAACATAGTAAATGAGTGCGTGTTCAACAAGTGTCAGACACAATAAACATAATTATCTCCAATAAAAAAATAAATGCAATCTTTCCCTAATAAATAATAACTCAACATTGGAGCTCTAAAATGTGTTCCTCAAAATTTTTCAACTAAGCACATGACATGAAAAATAATTTAAATTTTAAGAAATTGATGAAATTATAAAGAGTTGCAAATTAATTTAACTTTTCTAATTACTAGTACCATTTCGTTCTTTTATATTATATGTTTTTAGAGGGGGAAGAGGTAATGGTTCTGTACATGTGAATAATAATATTTCTTTTAATTACATGAATCTTATTTTAGAAGATTTTTATTGAAGATAAAGATTGGGAAATGGTTTGTTTTAAATCAAAGAAAAGAGAAATACATTTAATTCATTATACCTTGATTTTACCTCCAAAAAAAAGAGAAGCGTTTCCCTTTCCCCCTTAAATATCTAAATAAGTAGGTAATTAACTATTCCTTTTAGCTATTTTCTCGTCTTTCTTTTTAATTTGTCTTTAATAATTTTTTAAGTTGTTAAATGAGTTGAAATTATTCATGAAAAAGAATAATTTACTGACATGAACTATTAGATAAATAAATAGTTC
This sequence comes from Mucuna pruriens, assembly GCA_025330945.1. Taxonomy (NCBI): domain Eukaryota; kingdom Viridiplantae; phylum Streptophyta; class Magnoliopsida; order Fabales; family Fabaceae; genus Mucuna; species Mucuna pruriens. Next base: position 5,656,117 of record JAENHJ010000533.1, on the reverse strand, counting down.
CTGTCACTTTTGTTTTATTTATCAAACATAGGTTTTGATAAATTCTAACAGAATTATGTCACAAATTTCTAATTTATATAGCAATACTTGTCTATACTCAAATAATTTTTTTAGAAGAAGGACATTAGGTTATAATTTTTGTTTTCATAAAATACAGCAAATGTGTATCTTTTAACGTAATTTTTCTTTAAAAAATAAATAAATGGCTGTATATTAATACTCATAATCATTAATATCCATCAACACCCACTTATTTTGTATAAAGAATTTAGTAAGTTATAATCTTGATTTTTTAAAATATATTAAAATATATAAATTATTGAAATAATCATTCTAAAAAGTGTCCCACAAAAAAATTAACTATAAAAAGTGAGTGTACATTTATTGGAACACACATTATTACTATGTAATTCTTTTTTAGAGAAAATAATTCTTTTTTAGAAAAAAATAGGTTATGTATTAACTATGTAAATTAGTTTATATGGTTATTTAATCACAACCCACTATATATGATAAATTTATTGAGTTTTTCAAATATCATTAAATAACAATGTAAAACTACTTTACAATATTAATACATAATTGATAAATTTTTTTAATATTAACTATTTAAATATGATCTAATAATCTATATGGTTAGTTATATTTTTTATAATAAAAAAATTCTTATTTAATACATTTTTTTTGAGAGGGGGCATAGGAGCCCCAGAGAGATGATTCTATAATAATGTTTAGTTACGGTGATAAATGAAAATTTTTAATTATAATCATTATATTAAAATTGGGAATTCACATATTGTGTATTTAGTTATAAATTTTATATAAATTTGTTTTTAATTAAAAATCACTTGAAAAATTTAAAAGAATATGAAAATTTTAATTAAATACATGATCTGGACCATTAATTTTAATCTAATAATTATAATTAAATATTATTTTTCTCAAAATAGGTAAGAATTTTATATTATTATTATTATTATTATTATAACAACAACAAAATTATATTATAATTTTTAAAATTGTAATAAATAAATATCTTTTAATCATATTGATTATTTTTTAAATTCACAATAGATAATTTATATTGTGATATGATGTTATTTTTAATTAGGCTTCGTTGCATTTTTTGTCTTTTTAGTTTGGTGTATAAGTAATTTTAATTTTCATAACTTTAATTGAACGATTTTGGTTCACAAATTTAAAAAATAAATAATTTTAGTCATTATAATTTTAATTGTTCAATTTTGTTTCTTATATTTGAAAAAAAAGAGTAATTTTGGTTCACTTATTAAATAATTTAATTTATAAAAATTAAATAATTAATGTTATATAAGATATTTATGTATTATAAATTATCCAATTAAAAAATATAGTTGACTTAGTTTCTCATTAAAAATTGAATAATAAGTTAACAGTATCATTAAAATTGTTCATTTTATTTTTTTTTCAAATGTATGGACCAAAATCGAATAATTAAAACTACAATGACTAAAATTGTTCATTTTTTTTAAATATAGGGATCAAATTTGAGTAATTAAAATTATAGGGACCAAAATTACCCATTTACCAAACTAAGATGACCAAAAGTACAATTAAGCTTTTTAATTATTGATTGTTTATTTTAAAAATAATAAAATTTAATTTAAAAATTAAGAGAAATATATAAAAATACTTTTATAAAGAAAAATAACTAAAAATACTTTACTTAAATAATGACAATTAATAACATCACTGCTCGAGATAATTATTCTAATTTTTATATATAAATAGTAATAATAATTAATAATTCTCATTCTAAAATATGTAAAACCTCAAAACTTGCGTTATATAATGATACATAAATAGTTAAGTAAAAATTAATTAATAATTATATAAAGACTTTAAAATTTACATACATTTATTTTTTTATCTTAATTATTTAAATAATATTAATAATATATATTCATTATTTTTATTTCTTTCCATAACTATTGTCAGCTAATTAACCATATGTATGTAAACTCATTCATAAAACTAATACCATGAGCGAGCTCCCATTAATGAATGATTGATAAGAAAATTAATGAATAAACTAATACCATGAACTAGCCAAATTTACAACATACCTTTTTGAATCCTTTAAAGTAAACAACAATAAATAATTAATTTTAATAATTGACAATTAACTATTAATATTTTATCATATACATAATTTTTATGTATTATATACTATATTAATTATTAATTTTTCTATCAACATTAGAATTATTTATTTTATTTTCTAAAATAAATTACCCACTTAAAAAAATCAATTTTCCTTTTCTGATCCATTTCGCCCGTATATACGTGTAAAGTGTACATAATTTACATGATTGGCTTCATAGATTTCTAAATATATTGATATTATTATTTGAAAATCATGTTAACCATTTATGATTTATTTTTGGTGAAAATTTAAAATTCATTTATTATGTTAACCATTTAATCATTTATGATATGTTGGGAGGGGATACACATTATTTATTCAACTCACCACTATTAGAAAATTTAAAATTTGCTACAAAATAATTTTGTGGCTAATTTTAAAATTAATAGTTATTTTGTAGCTAATTTCTAGTAAAAATATTTAACTACAAAATTACTACAATATTGAATGGTAGCATGAAATAAGTAGCAAATTAACTAGGAAAATAATCTTAGTTAATTTGTAGTAAATTTTTAAAAATTTGTAGTTATTTCCTAGCTAATTTGTAGTAATAAGAAGTATAAATGAATATAACTTTAATTTAGCTAGAAAAAATAATTTTCTAGTTAATTAACTAGGATTTAACTACTAATTTAAATTGTAGCTAAAATTAGTAGAAAATAAAAAAATTTCTTGTAGTGCACGGTCTTTCATGAAGATTAGTAACTATCTATCTATTTCATAAATAAAAAGATGTGCAACTTATGGTATGATATATGTAACGAATTTTCCCTTGTGATACATTTTATATATATATATATATTTTTTTTTTCTTGGTGCAATAATCAAAATATAATTTATGTATTTATCTTTTTAAATTTTTTTTATAATAATAGATTGAAAAACTATGAAAAAGATAAAAAAAACATGAAAAAAATAAAAATAAAAAATGGTGATTCACGTCAATATAATTGTGTTAAAAAAAAGACACAATATGACAAATGTTCTTATAATAGAATTAATTCACAATACCTGTATAATATAGAAAATTATTTTTATGTGTTTTGATTGAGTACAACAAAGACCAAATATGCAAAGGTTTTTATATATTTTTAATATTAATTTGTCCAAATAATTTGATTAAAGACATAACAAAATAAAAAGATATTTTACTTGATTGTAGAAAAAGTGTATAGAATTAAAAAAAAGAGATGATCAAATATTGTACTAACATCTATATTACATTCAACAAAAAGAAAAAAAATATAATGAAGAAAGAAAATCTTTTAAGACCTCAATAGTTTGAGTGAGATTGTTGGATGAGTGATTTTCTTAAGAAAGTGAATTTACGCTTACTTCAATTCTATAAAATTGGCTTGTAAATTAAGGATTACCCCCACTTATAGATATTACTTAGGTCATCACACTAGATGATGTGAGATCTCCAATATATCTCTCTCACGGCCAAGACCGGATATTTGCAGGTGATTTTTAATAACAATCACTGATACCATCTTAAGAACATAAATTTAAACCTAACTCATCCATATAAATTTGGTTTGTAAAGTGAGGATTTCCCTCCATTTATATACACTAATTAGGCCTAAACTATAGGTAAGTGTTTTTAAAAACTATAGGAATTATGAATGTCATTTGAGAAGATATTAGGGGAGATAAGTGCAATTTTTCATTTTAATATTAATTTATCCAAACAAATTAATTAAATACATAAGTTATTTTTTACTTGATTGAAAATAATACATGTAGGATTAAAAAAAATGGATGAGCAAGTATTGTAACAACATTTGTATTACATTTAATGAAAATAATAAATTATATGTGATGAGAGAAGAAGTATGACAATGGTAGAAAAACAAGTAATAAGAGAGTTAGAGTGTGCTTGGTAAAACTAGCTTGTATGCTAGCTGAAACTTGTAATCGGTAAGTTAGAAACTGAAATGCTAAAAACTTATAAACTAGATGATTAAATGAAAAGTATTTGGTAAAATTAGTTATTAATAAGTTAGTTAATAAATGTAAAATGACATAACAATATATATTTAGTTATTTGATTTCTAAGTTGAAAAAAATTATTTCAAGAAAATGAATGAGGATAAAAACAAAAAAAATAAACAAAAAAATTAATAACTTATAAGTTAATTTATTTTCATAAACTAGTGGAAGTAACTTTTGAAATTAAGTTGAAAACTACTAAAATAACCTGGTGTACCAAATAAGTTTAAGAGGTCAAATTAACTTATAAGTTAATTAAAGTAACTTATAAGTTATCACAGTTACTTATCAAATACTTCCAGCTAAAAAGTATTTTAAAATTTTAAGGATTTGAGTAAAGTTGTTGGATGAGTGGTTTATTATTATAAATTTTTTTTTTAAATTCATTAAAATTTATCTTACAAAATAATCTATCACAATTTGAATGTTTTTAAATAGGATAAGATTTTTTTTTTTAAGTGGTAAAAAGTCTAAATTGAATATCACTATGTATTTTTACACCATAAAATTTATTTTTTATTATTTAAAAGTCTTGATTGAATCCTATGATGCATTCTTATCACAATTTTAATTTTTTTTTTAAATCTCAATCAAATAGACTATCTTTGAGAAAATTTAGAAATCAATAATTGTTTATATCTATAATTTACAAAAAAATATTATATATAACCCATATAATGAAAAAATGGTTATTATTGTATTAAATATAATATATTTTTTAAACATTTAATTATGTGTTGCATATTTTAAAAGTAGAAAATTTTACTCCCATGAATGATATTATTAATTAACAAACATTTGCATACCACACCTAAAATTCTTCTAAACTGCAAGCATTCGTCTATTTAATATTCAGATCAATTTATTTAAAACTCTTACTAGATTCTTAACATTCTAATAATCAAATTAAAATTTATATAACCCTCTTTTTCAATTAAAGATAAATGCATGCACCTTTTCATTTAGTTCACTGTATTTGTTCAGAATCAAATTCATTTACACCAAAATCCGGATTCTTTTGTTTAGAATATTAATTTTTTCCAAAACCGTTAGGGAGTGGCACTGATCGTAGTACAAGGGATATATAATGAAGGTAACTGATTTAAGTTAATGTATTTCACATACAATCATGTATGTTCAATCAATTTCAATTAGAATTCCTGAACCCAAAAAAATTAGTTTCCACTCTCATGGTTATTTCCTTAAATATACACTTCTTTGTGATAACTAAAATATGACCAGAATTCTGTGTACCCTCTTAAAATCTAATCTATATAAAAATTATATTTATAAAGGAACTATGTAGTCTGCTCCTAAGCAAAAGAGCAACAAGAAAACATTTCCAACGACAAGGATGGATTTCGAAAGATTCAGAGATAACAGAGCCTTAGCAATAGTGCTTATGGTTTTGCTTTTAGTATCCTCAATTGTGATCTTTCCTTATTTTATGACTCCGGAACCTCCCGTTTTCTTACTTATATGGTTATCTTCTATCCCCATTTTTGTCCTTTTTTATTCATGTTTCCTTGCTTTCTTTGTTTGGTGAGACATGCATTCGATTGCTGAGGCCGAGGAGGAAGAAATATTTCTATGGAATTAGGCATTTAGCAAATAATGCAGAGAGAAGAGTTTTGACGTCTGGCTCTTTTCTTATCCAATGTAAGAAAAAAAAGCAGTGAAATAATAGAAAATGAAGTCATTTTCTTTTGCTCCATTTCGCATATTTTTTTAGAGTCTTTATGATACAATTTAAAATTCAATTCGTTACTATTATGTCATTTATTATTGTTCAATGCTTAATTTTTTTATCTATTTATTTATTTAAAATTTAAATCATTTCAATTATATAATCTTTTCTTTTTATTTTCATATTACAATTTACGCATAAGTTTAATAAAATAGCATAAATTTAATAGAGCAAGTCATAGTTAAATATAATCTATTTCTATGTTATAAATCTTAAATGATCAGGAATGAAAATGTTTTCAAAATATTTTCTTGAATGAGGTATTTTTATGAGATATTTTCATTCACATTCAACTATATAATTTATGTTGTGATGTAAGATTATTTTTTATTAATCGATAACTTTTTTAAATATTAAAATTTAATTTAAAAGTAAAAAGTTTTAAGAAGCAAGAACATAAAAAAATATTTAAAAAAATGGTAAAAAAAATAGTTTAATAATATTATATGTAATTAATTTTACATTATCATTTAATAATAAATAACCGTTGATATGAATTTAAGATAGTTATGGTAAAGTTGAAAAATTCATCATTCACAATCATATTTGTGATTAGATAATTGTACATAACCTATTTTTCTATAAAAAAAAGTTTAAACACATTTTCATTAAAAAATAATTCATAAAATATGCTCTGTTTAAGATAGTTGTATAGTCTAGCTTGTGAAATAATTATTTATTTTATATAACTAAGATATATAAATTAAATAACTTAAAATATACTTTATGTTGTGGTGTAAGATTATTTTTTATTAATCGATAATTTTTTTAAATATTAAAATTTAATTTAAAAGTAAAAAGTTTTAAGAAGCAAGAACATGAAAAAATATTTAAAAAATGGTAAAAAAAATAGTTTAATAATATTATATGTAATTAATTTTACATTATCATTTAATAATAAATAATCGTTGATATGAATTTAAGATAGTTATGGTAAAGTTGAAAAATTCATCCTTCACAATCATATTTGTGATTAGATAATTATACATAACCTATTTTTCTATAAAAAAAAGTTTAAACACATTTTCATTAAAAAATAATTCATAAAATATGCTCTGTTTAAGATAGTTGTATAGTCTAGCTTGTGAAATAATTATTTATTTTATATAATTAAGATATATAAATTAAATAACTTAAAATATACTTTTGAATTTATAAATTGTTTTAATTAATATTTATAATAAATAAATATTTTTAACATATAAATTATATTTTATATTTATGATAAATAATTTATATTGAGATATAAAATTATTTTTAACTATTAATAATATCTTTAAAGAATATTAAAATATAATTTAAAAATAAAGATAAAATATATTAAAAGAAATAAAATATTAAAATTTTCTTTTAAAAAAAAATTCGATGAAATAAAAAACTAAAAATACTTTCCTCATGTATCTATTCAAATATAATGAATTTGCAACATTGTGAGAATTTTATAAAACCAGCCCCCGCTGCATTCTTTGGCGGTTTTTCAGAATCACTACAATATTGAAATAGTTATGCATTGCATCACTATGATTAATTTTCTGATTCTTTCAAAATTAAATCTACTTCCTTTTGCATTTCAAAACAAAAAATTCCATTCTTGGTCTCCTCCATTGTTCTCATAGTTTAGGATTATAAAAAGTTTAGGGTTGGAAAAATATTTAATAAAAACATATAAATATGAAATGAAATCCAAAAATGTGAAAGGAAAACCGTCTTTTAAATAAAATTGTCACAAAAGAAAAAGGGAGGGTTTTGCTTTTGGTTAGTTTGTAGATTAGAAAGGTTTTAAAAGCAAAATAATAAACGAAGCTGGGTTAGAATGTGTAGAATTAGGTAAATAACAATACATGAAAAAGACATGTCTGTCATGTGCATATCATGTGAAACAAATTGTTATATGGATAAATGTATAATGAAATAAGTTTCAACATGTATTTTAAAATAATAGGTTAGATAATGTGTGACTAATATTTTCTTAATATAATAATTTGAATTTTTTACTTATATTTTTGTGTAGTTGTATTTAAATACAAATTTATATGATTAGCAGGTAATATTTTAAATTATTAATAACTTTGCAATAGTTTTTAAAATCGTTGTAAAATAAACCATTATAGTTAGCTAAATAGTGTAGAATTTAGAATGTACAACATTTTAAATTGTATAATATTTTAAATTGTAACTTTATTGTGCCCCTGCATTTTTTATTTTAAAAAATCATTGTTATATTTTGAAAACCCTTATTTCGTCACTAATTAATTTAGCGAACGCTTTACAAAAAGCCGAACATATGTTTTTAATATTGTGACGATTTTATAACTATTGCACAAAATTTTGAGGCGGTTTCAACGCTGTAACTAAAACTGTCGCAAAACATTTAAATTATTGTAGTGAATACCATTATTTTATCTTCGAGTAATACATTCTCCGTCCATAACTATTAAATCCAACTTATTTCATACATGAAAATCACAAGTAACGTAAACTACATAATTTGTAATTATCAATTTATCATATACAACTTTCTTTCTTTCAATTATATGAGACGTAAAATTATATATAGAATTTGTTTGGTCTAACTTTTTATTTATTTAAAAGTTACTTTTAAATTAAAACTAAAAATAAGAACTTAAAATAAAAAAGTAGAAACTGTTTGACAATTTATTTTTTTAACTTAAAAATTCCTTAAAAATGGTTTGGTAAGTGTTTTAAAATTTTGAGTTTTTATTTACAACTAGTTATCTTATAAAATAAAATGAAATGTGTAAAAGTAATTTAATTGATATAAAATTATTTTAATGGTAATAAAATAAAAACACTAAAACACAAATATTTAAAGAATGAAAACAAAACCGGGGAAAAGCAGAAAGTTCCATATAAAGTTATACAAAAAGTTAGTTTTTTCTTGAAAGTTTCTTCTTTTATTATTATTTTTGCTTATTTTTATATAAAAGGGTTTGATCTAATTTCTCAAAGACACAGAAGGTAAAAAAAATGTTAGACTAAGCACTACCACAATATATACAAGTAACATATTAAATCACACACATATATATTTAAAAAATAATATTATAAATATGAAATATTTACCAATTATATCTTTTATATTTATTTTGCATGTGAACATAAAATTAACATATATAGAAAATTAATATTTTGTATATCGATACATTGGGTACAGAAAAATTATTTATTTTTTTAAATAGCACTACAACTACGATTCCTCTCTCTTTTACAAAACAAAAGCTGTATATACAGAATTATTATTAGATGCAAAACTACCATAGAACACTATTCAGGTCAAACCCTTCCTCAAATGAAATTTGTACGATGAAATGTCAAAAAATAAATTTTGAGTATTTTAAATTTATGCTATTGATAGTGTTCTTTTTATTTTTTTTAGAATGTGATTAATTAAAGTAGAAGGTTTGTCATCGTAGTAGCCACTATAGTGGCAGTAGAAAATGAAGGAAACTGATTTAAGTTAATGGTTCTTCCCCATTTCACATGCAACCATCTATGTTCAATCAATTTTAATTATAATTATTCAACGGAAAAAATGCTTCCACTTTTACCATTTAAATATAAATTTTTTTTGTACCTCAAATATGACTGTAATTCTGTATATCCTGTTCAAATCAAATTTCATAAAAAAAATAATGTTTATGAATAAACCCCGTTGTCTCGTATCATACACAAGTAGAACAACCATAACACCTTTCTCTCGGATAGAATGAGTAATTGTGGCAGGAATAACAGAGCTTTAGCTATGATGGTTTTGCTTTTAATATCTTCATTTGGTTGGAATTTTTTCTTTCTTGATCCCATAACCTCTAGTTTTCTTTCTCACTTCTATGGTTATGTTTTATCCCTATTTTTATTTTTTTTAATCCAAATGTAAGGAAAATCAAGGAGAAAATAAAGTAAAATAATAAAAAAATAATTTATCTTTTTGGGAATATGTCCTGTATCAACCCTAATTAATATTTAGAGAGACTTTATGATACAATTTAAAATTTAAATCGTCATTGTCATGGCATTTGTTGTTGCTCAATTTTTATTTTTCATTTTATTTATTTAAATTTACTTTATATGCAAATAAATTTTTTTACATAATTAATTAATTAAAAATTATATTAAATATGACTTTAAGATAATTATTATAAAATATAATAAACTTATCATAGATAATTGTAAAAAATCTTTTAGTGCATGAACTATTTATTCTATTTATTTATATATTGGTTGTTCAGAATTTTTATGCAATAGAAAATGAAATTTTATGAGTTTAATAAAAATGTTCTTACACTATTAATTAATAGTAAATAGTAAATATTATATGCACATAATTTTTATCAAATTATAAATGGTCATATTTGTTAACGATTTATAATTAAACTACAACAAAGACAGTTCCAATTATCACACATATTATTAATTTTTTTTTTATTGTCATGTATATATATAGTACAATTTGTGCACAAATTTGATAAAACAGCATAAAATTAATAGAGGAAGTCGGTGTTGGATATAGTTTATATTAAGGCAGGTCATATTTAACAATAAATATTTCATTATTCAATATATTTTTATATACAAATCATAAATCTCAATTACAACTTCATAATTTTTTAATAATAATTTATAAAATATGCCCCAAACACCAGTTTTTATCTTCTTTATTTTATGAAACGCGTAGTGCATTTAATATATAATTTTTTTATAAAAAAAATTAACTTACTCCAATTATTATATAATTTAATTTATATAAAATGTAAATTTATCAATCCAATCATAGATTTATAGTTCCCTTTATATATACAATTTTTTTATTAATCTAAAATCATTTCACATTTTTTTTATTAATCAGAATTAATGAAATATATATATTTTAAAATATACTAAAGTATAAATCATTTGATTATCTTATTATTATTGTTTAATTTTAATAAAATTTGATATAAACAATTAAGATAATATAAAGTTATAATTCAATGATAAATAAGATTCGTATTTTATATAAAATTATTAAATAAAATTCGTATTCTAATCCCTATTTTTTATATATATATGAAAATTATAAGTAACATAAAAATACGCAGTATGTAATTATCATATGATAAATCCAACCAACATATTACCAAATCATATTTAGTAATACATGTACATTATTTATTCTATATATTGATTTTATAGGAAGTCTTATCGTCAATTTTTTTTTTATGAACTTGACATATTTATACTATATTTTTTATTCTAATTAATTGTTTCCACATGATTTCTAGTACGATATTAGAATAGTTAAATTATTGATGTAAATTTTTAATGTCTCTTTTGTCTACTAATTTATCTTCAATATTTAAATATTTTAAAGAAGCGACTTCTATTTTTAAGTCTTTAACTTGAATTTTTATTTCTTTTAAGAAAGGATATATGTTCAGACTCTGTTAGGTTAAAGTTTTCAAGGTGTTGTTGTCTTTTCTAGAGGAATTAGTTCTTTCTCTGTTTTAAATGAATAATCTAATTTCTTTCACAATAATTAGAAAACCAATTAAAGAAATTACATACATTTTAAAGTGTCGTTCAAATTTGATTGCTAACCAATTTATCGAATATCGCAAGTCTTTCTTTAAATTGATTGTTGACCCATATACATAATGTCAACAGGGTCTTTCTTAAATAATTTTTGAGATTCTAATGTTTTTAAAGATGATGATGACATCTTCGTTCTAAATCTAATATAACTGCCTTCTTGCGTTATCTCTCTAACTTGAGTTTATGATTTCTTCTTCTATTAATGTATCTTTTGAAATTTTATTTACCACTTCTTGATGACTCGCGAAGATTACTTTACGGTGGCTATAACAAAATCATGAATTTTTTTTCTTTTGATAAAATAAAGAAATATAAAATCATTATGCCAACTATAGTGAATCTTCGTGAATGTATTTTAACCTGACGTCTCCTAATAACATATTATGGATGTATTGATTCTTAACTGTAATTTGGTTTTATTGGGACATATTTGTTATTAATTTTAACTACCATTTAAATTAGTAGTTAAATCTTAGTTAATTAATTATTAATTAACTAAAATATTATTTTTTTAGTTAAATTTAAGTTATATTTATTTATATTTCTTACTACTACAAATTAGTTAGAAAATATTATAAATTTTAAAAATTTACTATAAATTAACTAAGATTATTTTCTTAACTAATTTGTATTAATATTATAGTAATTTTGTATCTAATATTTTTATTAGAAATTAACTACAAAATTATTTGATAGCAAATTATAAATTTTCTAGTAGTAAAAATTACGTCCTTTTGATATGTGTTTATCTATCGTTTCTTCCTTTAAAATATGAATAATTTTATTGTTTTTAGTTTTAAGATAACTATATTCAAGTAAGCAAATTTCTTCTTCAGACGAGGATGACTATAAAAACTGTTTCTTATAAGTTTTACATTTTTTAATTACCGATATAGACCAATTATGCAAGGCATTTTCAAATTTTGTTATTTAAAATTCAGTTAGAATTTTTTTTACCTTAACTTTTTCAAAAGGAATAAATCAATGCATTTTACATTTGAATATATTTATTGAATAAAAAAATGGATCAGTTGTTTTAGTAAAAAAGACAAAAATATTTCGAACAAAATCTAAATTCTTAGGATATGAAATATATAAAGAAACCATAACCCCTATTCAACGATCACCATAATTTGTTGAAAAAAATTCCAAATAAAATTTAAGATAAAAAACAATTGAAAAGATTTTTAGTATTTGTATTACTTGCTTATAAGATCTTTTACATCTCATTTTGTTAGTCTTGGAATGAAAACATTTTAGCTTCTTTGGCCGTAGATTCTTTCACGTAGAGTGTTAGTATTGCATAATTTGTTTATGAACTTTGAAATTGAAAATATTGTCATAAAGTCTTGAATGTACGGTTACATGCATTGTCTACAAGTCTAAAAATTCTCTTGATTGTCTTCAAGGCCGAGTACATGCTTTTCCTCATAGCTATATGTTATCATGCCTTGGCATCCACGTACAACTGAAATGAGCTTTCCAAATATTATTTTTATAGTGGTATATCATCAACGTGCTTTATTTACTGGTGGCGTCATTCTCCTTCAACTACAATGATATTAGTGAGATCATCTGTGGCAACATCACACTCTGAATTTGGAAGCACCAGAAACTTAGATGTAAGACTAAGATATGTAACCACTATTTAGAAGCATAGGAAGTTTACATGTAAAACTAACATATGTAGCCTATAAACATGGATACTCTGTTTCATATTTTCGTGGATCGGTTTTTATTTGAGTTTCTATACAAATTTTCTGTGTACCATGTTCTGCATAAATTTAATTTCTGCATAGCACGTTATGCTTTTCTAAAAGTTTCAGATTCAGTTTCCTGATAAATCAGTACCAGTTTTATTCCAAATCCAAACCTATTTTCTGCACAATGCCCTTGTGATAACAATTGTTAACTTGAGCTATACAACAACTAAAAATCAAATGCCATATGTTTCTATTGAAAGCTCATATGCAAGTCTTTAACATGTTAAAAATGTAGATTTTCATCAATTGTATTGAAATACCAGCATGCAATAAAAATAGAATAATTTTTCAGCATAATGGAGTCAAGTCACAGCTAATTGCATTAAGGCCTGGTCCATGAATTCAATTATTAGCCATAACCAAATTAGACAGATGGTTCAGTGAATTACAATCTTACTACAAAAGGAAATGAGCTATTGAAATTAGAAACCGTGAATTAAACATACAATAAATATAAAACAATGATAAAATCAAAAAGAGGTAGTTAGTGTTGGTTGGTCTGACCGTCCATAATCACGTTTTTTTTATCAATCATGAACCCACAAACTAGGATGATCACACAACCATGAACAAATCTCTATTCAAGAGCTTAAATAATAACAAATAAAATTAAGCCCGAAACGAATGAATTCACATTGTGTTCGAAAAATTATCTGCTAAATACACAAGTTACTTAAAATATAACTAATTCATCTCAATGAAAGTTGAGGGTAAAAGTAACAAGTGTTTTTTTTTACCCTTCAAAACTTTCAGAAATATAAATATTTATAAAAAATAATTAAGAGTTTTAAAACCATCCTAGCCTACTAATTAAGTCATCAGGTCAAACTAAATTTAAAGACACGATGAGAACAAGTTTAAATTAATCAAGTAAAAAAAATTTAATTTAACAATCACTAGATTAATTTTAAAATAATTTTTAAAATTAATTATATAGAAATGATGACCTTTTTAAATATCAATGAAAGTATACAATTAGTTTACCTAGCTAGCCAGCCTAGATTTGAAACACCATATGCATGTATATATATACCATATCTTTATCTTTCTTTCAATTTAGATTTTGTCCAATAACGCATCATTGAAGCTCGAGTGTCTTGATCTTCACGTGAAAACTTTGCTCCAGCATTGGCCTGTGATAAATTCTCGGAGTTATTTAACATGATAAATAGTGAGACAACAAGTGACAATTATCATGTCCAAAACACACTGAACAGTGAAAAACACATCTCCACACATGCACCAATATAGAGCTAACACACAATAGCAAATACACACAGTAACGTGCCAAAACACAGTATTAATAGAGATAAATAACGTACTAACACATACTAACAAATTAAGACCAAACAGACAAAAAAATACAAGCAGAGAAAAAAACTGACGATACAATGTGAAAGAAACAAAAAAGTAACCAATAACAGAAACATGAGAACAAATTAACGACACAATGTACAACAAAAGAGAGAAAAATAGAATCGTGAAAAATAACATGCAGTGTAAGGCTTGGAAACGGAAAGAATGAGAATGCACCTGTTTGAGAGCATAGACAAGAATCAGAGTGAAACAACAATGAAAGGATTTGAAATGGCGAGAATGCAGGAGGTGAGAATGAGAAGAGCAGATGTACAAGTTGAAATTATTTAAATATATAATTACCAAATTTCAAAGTTTAGGGGAAGTAATTAATTATATTATTATTAATTATTTGACATTCATCAATTAATTCAAAAATTAATATTATTAAACATTTTCAATCTAAGAGTGCATATTATCTTAACAAAGTTATTTTAACTTAACAAATGTCAAGTTTAAGTACTAAATATGTAGATGAATAAATATTTTAAAAAGAAAATTTGTTGTGATTCTATCTAATTAGAACATTGAAACCTTTCCATTTAATCAACATCTCAACATAACTTATCAATTTTTAGTTAAATTATCTGCTAACTTTCTCAAATATACTTTTTTTGCTGCATTATATGTCAAGATTCCCCTTTCTATATATAGAGAACACCAATGGAAAATAAAAAATATATATAGATTTTCCATTTCTCTTTCTAGTTATAGTTACTCTTCGGTATATAGTTCAGCATGTATGTAGAAATATTTGAACTGGTTTCTAATGAGTTTTAAATTAAAATAGGCAGTTAAATAATTTTCCATTTTTCGTAATAAATACGACTTATATATAATTTTTAAGAAATTAATGAAATAAAAATGACACAAATTTTTTAATTTGTAAAATAAATAATAAAAAACATTTTAATGTTTTTTTTACTACACTATTTGAACTTAATTTAAATGACTTGAGAATATAATTAAAATTTATATTATTATTCAATGATATATAATTACATAAGATAAATGTATTGATTTCGATAAAATAATAAATAATATACACACAGAAAGTGTAATTAAATATATTTTATAAAATTATTTAACTACAAATAATTACATATGATAAATTTATTAACTTTTATCTATCATAAAAATTAAATTTAATGATAACCTACTCATACCAAATTATAAATTATGTTGGTATGATTTTAAATTAAAATAATTATTATAAAAGTCAATAAATTTACTGCATACAATAATGTGATTGGATAATAAGATAAAATTATTTTTACTATAAATACATAACCTATTTTCTCATAAAAATTGTAAAAAAATAATTAATCACAATGTAACAACTTTTAAATCGCGAGCATATATATTAATTCAACTCTTTATATTAATTACTTAAAAAATTATAACTAAATATATGAAATTAAAGTTAATTTCTTTTCTAATTGCTTATTATTTTCCATTTATTTAGTAGATATAGAATTATTAATTACCATTTTAAAGTTTGTGCATCGAGAAAATGCACTATCTGTGATCCATCAAGGAAAGTTGAGACTGTGTTCCAGTTGTGTCGATTGGTGGACAACACCAAACGTTGCCATTGCCAACTGGTGCTCTCATCTTCGCCAACTTTCAAACTCTATATAGGCCATACATACACCACCGGTTCATATATTTGATAATATAGTCTGCAGTGGCTCACTTGTTTTTTGTTCTTTTGGAGGAAAATGAGGCTACCCGAAGTATGGGGCCATGGTTCCGTTGCAATATATTTGATAATTGTAGCCATACTTATGTTTGGTCCATTTTTCCTGACTTCTCTTTCACCACCAGGAATTCCTTTGCTTTTGGTGTTTCCGGTGGTTCTTGCAGCCATTTTGACCTTTCTTATTATATTCTCCAACTGACTACTGCATGCTAGCTCCTTCATCCATGCTCACCATCAATTAATATGCCTAATAGGCTACTACTATTACTATCATGCACCAGTTGGGTTCTGTTTTCTTGAATAATAATATTATTTTGCCCTTCAATTTTTTTTTAATTATCATTAGAATGGTAGGGAAAGCGTTTGTATGTGGTAATATTTTGTGTGCTATATATTGTGAAGATTATTCTATATGAACTGAATCACATACTAAACAAATACCTTGTTCAATAGCTCTCAGTGCAATATATACAATTAATCCCTTTTCTACCAGTTTATTTTCTGGTGTGCTTCACTTATTAATTTATTTTGTTGATCAATTCGTTCCTCTGTATGCTTTCTCTGAAGTTTGAGTTTTAGTGGTGATGTATAATTTGATATTTCGCTCCGAGGAGAACAACTCCATCGTTCTCGTTTAGTATAGAACAAAATAAATCTAGCTTTTATCCAAATTCGAAGTGTGTTTCAATTTAGTACAGTTACGTTTCGTTAATCTTCTTATGCATATGGTTGCATACATTCACAGTGCCTCATCACTAGTTTCATGAGGAACCAAAACCTAGAAAGATTTCCATTTCCCCACGCTTTGAATTCGATTACTTTTGCCCATCTTTGATTAATTAATCGTATGTAAAAAAATTATGGCAGCAAGGTAATCATAGTGCCATTATCGATAAGCAGAACTTTTGTGGATGACCCAGCACCGCTGACCGATTTTGGTCTTTTAAAATTAAATTTAATGTATTTTAAGACGGATTGTTTTATATTATTCTAATATTTTTTATATTCAAAATTTTCTTAATCAAAATATATTTTCAATGTGTATTAATAATAATTTTTTATTTAATACATATCATATATATAATATAGTATTATATTTATAATAATAATATTATTTTAAAATATATATTATAAAATATATTTGATTTAAATTTTATACTTATTTTATTATACAATTTAATTATACAATATTAAAATTGATACATTATATTTATTAAAAAATTTGGTTGATTTGGTCTTATCTTATATTTTTGAGTTTTGATAAAGTTGAGTTTAAATTTGAATAAATGACCCAATTAAAATTTTTGGCTAGGTAAGAAAAAATAAACCCAATCTAACTCATTATTTGCTCACTCCTAATTGTTCTTTTTCTACTTGATCTTCACCAATGTTAGTTTCTCTTTGTTGTTAATAAGACTTGCATATTTTCTTCCATGTATCCTAATTGACCACACTTGTAACATCTTGACTTAGTGTTATTATTAGTGTTTTTTGTGGATGATTAGTGTTTTTTTGACAATAAAAACATGTGAAAAATATTGAGTGCTATTATTTTGGTTGCCTTTTCCAAAATCTTGGACAATTCATTCTTCTTGTTTTCTTCCACTATTGTTGTACAATTTGGCTAAATATATACCATCTATGATTCCTTCTTGTCTCATAAGTCTTTTTTCTCTAGTGCTTATAATATAACATTTCTATCAAGGTTATCGTATATAAATTTTGTGTTCTTTTAGGTGATTATAGAAGTTTCATATCTTTAAATTATTGTGTCAAGAAGGGTTTTTTTTTTTTAGTTATGAAATAAGAAAATTTAGTGCCTAACTTTATTAGCAATGTGAATCATTTAGTCTGAGAATTCTTTATTTGTCATTTTCCTTTCATTCTTTATAACTTGAATTCCTTTATTAAATTTAACACTTTGATGTTTTGTATCTTTTCTTCTCTTGCATATTCTTCTTTCAAATAATCTAAAATTGTTTTTACTATTTTGAGAGTCATAATTTTGGTGAAGATAATTAGTGACACTCATAAACAAAAATGTCTTTATCTTTACTTCTTAATTTTTTTCTTGTGAATTTTCATTTAGGTCACGTAAGATTCTCTAATAATAGACGTAATTCTCTTCTACGACTTTTGAAAGATCTAAAGACTCAGATAATGATTCTATTCCCAATGTACACAAATTAGAATTTTTTTTTCATCGAAGATGAGAAAAATAATTTGTTAGAAATTTGTTTCGACTTCTCAAAGGTGGGTAAGAACCTTAACTCTTGATACTGGTTGATTTTTTTTCTTTTGACAAAATATTTTTAAAAAGTAGAATAGATATATTGTGTAGAGAAACTTGTTAAACTTTTATTTCTTGACTATATATAAAGATTAAATTGTAATACAAAATTCAAATAATGATATAGCATCTTATTCTTAAAAGAAAAAATAAATCTTAAAAATAATTAAAACAAATTAACAATATCTTTAAATCTAAATAACATCCTAAATATTTAAAACATAAATAATAAATTCCTAAAAAAATTATTCTATACTTTTAAAATATAATGAACCTTAATTTCCCTTAAAACAGTGGCAGAATTAAGTCCCAGAAGTTAAGGGCTAAGTACTCTAATAATTGTAATAGCATGATAATTAAAAATCTATTATGAACATCACCATGTATATAAATATAAATAAGATAAATAACAATTAACTTGTTAATGAAGTTAAAACAAATATATAATCGTTCTTTATTGTAAGATTTGTGTTTTGAATATTAAAATAATAAACTCAAAGCTATATACTATAATATATCATTTTCAACGAATCAATGAAAACAACCACATAATTGTTCAACGTGACTACTATAGAAATAGAGACAAAGAGTTGGTGCTCAGGAAATTTGTCCTCCATTTCAAAACTATTCATATTTAGGATTTTCTTTTTATTTCAAAAAATTATTAATATTTTACAAATTAAAAATCTTATTAATGATTTTTTTATATATCATTAAAATTATTTAAAATAATTAAATTTGATCTTCATACTGTAATTTATTTAAAAAATACTTCAACGAAAAAATTATTTTACATCTTATATTAAATAAAAATATCTTAGACTAAATATAAAAATATTTTACACTTATTAAATATCCTTTAATTTGTGTATATTTTACCTTATAGTTTTGGAATGGAGTTGTTGTAATTAATAATTAGGGAGGACTATAGCCAACTTTTTATATATTCCTACAGGAATTGTGGGATTATTGGGTGATAAATGTATACCAATTTCCAACTAGCATTTTAACAAGTGAGGAATGGAGTTCCTCCATTTCCCTCAGCTGGTCTTTCCCTTGTTACTATGTTAGTATTTAGTTATGTCTTCTTTATGCTAATTATCTTGACCGTAGTTTCATGCTGTATTGTTTGGACCAAAAGATAAGTGCATCCTGGAGTCACTCATCTCTCTCTCTCCACTTGCATTTTTCTTTTTGAACATAACAAATTAAAGGTTGGGAGTATGAGAAAAAAAAAAAAAATCAATAGTAATAAAGTGAGTGAGCGTGTGATTGTGGGTTTTTCCTGACGGTAAGAAATTTGGGTCCAAGATCAGCAAATCGATTTTAATATGTTATTTTTATAATAAATCAATGCTCCTGCTTACCTTGTCCTAGCTGAAATTATATTTATTATATGTTATTAAAAATATAAAAAATATTATTAATAAAATATTGATAAAATTTTACGATAACTATTATTAAAAGTGATATATATAACTGCACGAAAGTGAAAAAGAAAGAAAAAAAAACAGGAATAACCTTGAATCTTTTTGCAACAAAGGATTTATATTGCACAATTTTCACTGAAAGATGATAAACAAAGATAGCGGGAGGAAGATAAGAGTCATCCCCATCCACGAGAACAACTACAGCACAATTACATTTATTTATTACTATGTATGGACGTTTATTGGTAATAACTAATAGACATTATGCATGCCAATCATAGCAGGCACGAATGCTACGTAACGTCCTTAACTTTAAGCACATCATGATACGAAGTAAGAAGACAAGAGAAAAGGATGTTGGATGTCATAATACATATAACATATTCTGTTCTTAATCGCAAATGAGGTTGGTGGTGTTGCGGTGACAAAAGTTAAATATTTGCTTCGCGATCACGGCAATTTCAAGGTTAATGGGGATTCCTAAGACTTCGGACTTGAGTATGTCGCAAATGCACACCATTGCATCAAAGTCGGCAAGACCACCGAGGATGGGGCAGCAATCCCTTGATGGAGACCCAATAATTCTTCCACCCAAAATATTGACGCAAAAACCCAACTCGGGACACGAACGTGGTGGCTCTGAGACAGGGGCAGGGGCAAGGGTTTTGGAGCTAACCATGGAAAAGAAAAGGAGGTTGAGGGAGAGGACAAGGGAAAAGGATGCAACACTCTTGTTGGAACCCATTTTCAAACAGATCGATAGATATATTACTCAATTTGTATTGAATGCTTACTATATTGGTGAACAATTGCTCTTACTTGCTTGTGGTAGATGAACTTTGCAAGAGAATTTATAGGCCAAGGATTTGTATTTTTTTTTAACTTTTTGTGCCAAATGGGTTAATTTCTGTAATTTAATTAATGGAGGTTGAATCTTTAGATATCTATATTTCTTATTTGATACCACAAAATAATGAAAGACAACTGTAATTAATTTCTTTACCCGACAGGACCATGCAATGCATTAATCCTCCGGGGTGTTGATTAATTTATAGACATGAATGAAGGCCAAAGATTATGCTTTAGATTTGCACTCTATCTAAAGTTTGAGTTTATAACGACTTGTTTACTTATGGGTTTATATAAATGATAAAAAAAGTATGATATTATTTTATTGCGTACAAGTAGGCAGTTTTTCTATATACGAATAATTGTATTTTAATTAAATTTTGCAAATAAGATAGTTAATTTTTTTACCATTATATATAATTCGAACATCTTATATATTGGCTATTTGATTAATTTAGGTTAATTTGAGAAAAATCATTATGGACAATGAAGCTATATATTCTTCTAAATCTATTGATACAACTGCATTTTCAACAAAATAAGATACATTAATCGTGTGAAAATAAACAGATTCACATAAATCAATAGTATAATTGAATTATAGTTTTATGCATGGAATGGCCTTCAAAATTAAAATTTAATTCCTAAATGTAATTTGAAATAATTTAAAAATTAACTAAAATCTTTTCAACTTCTTAATCTAGATAAAAAAAATATTTAGTGTTATTTGGTAGATAAACTAAAACAAGGAGTGCTACTTAATTGGATTTAGACTTTAAGCTAGCTATAGAACCTAATTAAATATTAAATTTTAAATGATCCGTGACAATGTCATAATTCAAATTAGAATTTATGTTCATCTTCCTTTTAAAAGTTACAAGAAATTATTAAATTGGCCTTCAAAGGTTTAGAATATTAATATAATATATTAACAAGAAATTTAAATTATTATTCTAAAAATGAGATAATTCTTTTATGTACAAGTCTTCACACATAATCGCATGCTTTCTCCATTTTATATGACACACGTCTTTTAATTTTTTATATTAAATGAAAATATTTTTTATCAATTACTTGTTATATTAAACAATATTTTACTTTCTTTAATTTTTGAATTAATATTTAAAATTTTTCATTAAAATTAAGCATAACGAGATATTTACAATTTATTTTAAAATAATATGCACTAATTAAAATTAAAAATTTTAAAAATTAATTCTTTATATTTCAAATTGTTTTTATTATCAATAAAATAAGAATTAAATTTATTTTCATTTATTTAATTTTTATACTATACATGTCTTTACAAATGCTCACATATATAATAGAAAGATACTTACTAGTAATAATTAAAATAACTATTAATTTAGTTCCTCAGTTTATTTTTAGATACGAATTAATTCCTAATTTGCATGACTCCTTATTTTTTAAAATGCCTAAAAGTTCTTTTAATTAGTATAAAAACATTTTTTAATATAAAAATCAAGATTTTTCAAAAAGAACAATGTTATTTATCAAATTTTTATTTTTATATTTTACAAAATTTACATAAAAATAAAAGCTGCATGCAGAAAGCATTAAAAAAAAAGATTTTAAAAGAAGTTGCATACAACACGTCAATTCGTAAACACTCAAGTCATTTAATTCATTCTTAATTGCATGCTATATATAGGCGCCATATTTAAATTAGAATTTGAAGTAAATGGTCAAGAAAGGAAAGATTCATTTCATTAGGGTGGGAAATTCATAGCGGGGCTATATTGTGGCCCACTGTGGGGCTTAAAAGGAAAATATATATGGTTACGAAAAAGGTTTTCATTAAAATTATTAGTTTCTTTTTTAAAATTTGAAACTCAATTATACATTGATTTCTCTTCAGATTAACACTAATTACACTGTTACTTTTATAGATTACCAAAATTACATCTACCTTTCTCATACTTTTCATGTTTTTTTAAAACAGTTTACATTATTTTTTCTTCTTACATTAAATTATACAGTTTACTCTATTTACCATGATATCATTCAAGTAAATTATAATTCTTTTCCTTCGTATACATGGATATTACATTATTTTTTTATATTAAAAGATATAATTTAATTCATTTAATCTTATATATTAAAGAATATTCTTTAAATATTTTAAAAATATTTTAAGTTAAAATTATACTAAAGATATTTTTAATTAAAATTATACTAAAGATATTTTTAATTAAAATTATACTAAAGATATTTTTAATTAAAATTATACTAAAGATATTTTAACCATAAAATATTATTTCAAATTTTTTTAAAATAAAATAAATTAAAAAATATATTTATATATGTTAAGGAGGTGTATGTCTTAATACAAGATGAGAGAGTATTATTATGTCTGCATCACTAAAGAAATAGTAGAGTAAAAGATATTTTTATAATAATATATTTTAATTAGAAACTAACAAAACTAATAGAAAATTTTAAAAATAAAACAAATTGTCGTATACATGAGTATGTTAGGAGAGAGAAATATATATTTTAATATAAGAGAAAAATAATATAATATTTATATACCATAAGAGAAAAGTGTAATTTATTTTTAATATTCTTAATAATATATATATAAATATAAATAAATAATGTAAGTATAATTAATGACAAGGAATTTATAGAAGGTTAATATATAACTATATTTATTTCAATTAATATCTATTTTTGACATTTACAGTAAAAAAAATACCATAAAGTTAAAAAATTACAATATTAAATTAAAATACTTGCTATACTGTGTAAATGATAGTTAAAATATAAGGGTGACAATAAGATCAGAATCTAATCCTTTATGTATATTATTCAAACGTTTCAGTTCTGAACAGTCTCTAGTGGTTTAAATTATATATATATATATATACTGTGATAGGACTTTACTGTGACGGTGATGGCCAGCTAAATTCATTTAAATTAATTACCGAACTACGTTGCCTTCACCATTTATGATATTATGCCTAACCCTTAATAATTAAGCTCAAGCATGTTTACTTAGAGCTTGGTCAAATATTCTAATTAAGTTTAATACAAATATGTTAATATAAAAGAATGTATTAAAAACAACATTTAACGTAATATAATTAATAAATTTCTATTTTAATTTTTAATAATTTTTTTCTTTATTGATGATTTAATTATTAATTTATTGTAAGAAAACTTATAATTCACTTTTCATTTCTTTTTCGAAAAATATTTTTATTTATTTATCTATTTAAAAATTCAAAGATAATATGAATTATTGCCTTTTCAATATGGCCACGTCATTGTTAAATCTTTTACACATTCATTATATATGAGAGATAAATAATTGTAGATTGTTATGAATAAAAAAAAAGGGAGACAAGATGTACTCGTTATGAACTTGTTTCTTGAAAATTGAAGTTGGCAATACTTTTGTGAATAAATTAGTTGGTTGTGATCACTTGAGCAAATCTTGAAATAACAACACTTTTTTTTTTCGAGTTCATGTGTATAAGAGAATTTTGGTGAAATACTTTTTGTCCTATCACCCTTTGAAGTAGCCACCTTTAATTTATGCAGCACGCACATGCTGCATTATCTTCCCTCAATGTTGTAGGCTTGGCTTCTTTCACCAATCTCCATGCTCCTTTAATATACTCGGTCATGGTTCTTAGCCATATGCAATTTTACCGCAGAGGATGATCGCGAAGAATAGAGAACGAGTGTTTCATTGATTAGGGTTTTTTTTTTTGGCAAGTGGCAGATGTTCAAAATTTGATTGATGAATATTTTCACGAAGGATTTTTCAAAATGTAAAAAATAATCATTCTTTCATTTAAAAAAAGTTGAAGTGTTTATCCATTTTCAAAAATTTAGATATTTACTATTTTCCATATTCATTGAAAATATTGGGACTCGTATCCAGCTAGTCGATAAAGTTGTTTTTTATTTAAAAATTTGCGTCTTTTATCCAATTGGTCAGCAACATTGAACTTTAATTTTTTGCACGATGACAAGTTTCCGCTTCATCACTTTGGAGAAGAAATTTTTGTATGCGAAGAGTTTTTTATGAGGAAGGGTTTTCACCTCATTGCATTTTTTTTTTCACAGTGAAGAGTTTGTCTCGTTCCATATTAATATTTTTTCATCGGTTACAAGTTTTTATCTCACTGTTGTTGTAGTTGTACATGATAATCTATTCTCATTAATTGCAAATATGAACTTAAATATTATTTATGACTCTGTACATAACTAAAATAAACACAAATAGAATTACTAAGAATTTATTTGTGTGATACACAAGTTGCTTATGTTATGATAGGTTATTTACAAAATAATAGGTACAAAAGATGTAAGAGGTACTTTGTCCTGTAAACCTTCTAAACTATTATATTTATAATAAATAAATAAAGGGTATAACTACTTGAGACTTAATAAAAAAGATAAGAAGAGATTTAGTTTGAGAGATCAAGCAAATGAAACTAAATATAAAGATAGGATGAGATCAAATATATTTTTTTGTTAAGTTAACTATTTTTTTTTTTACATTTAATTAAATAAAAAAGCTTAATCTTTTTGAAACACCAAACAAAATCTACGGAATAAAATGTTTGTTTCCCTATAGAAGGTGCGATTTCCGCCTTATTCCATCTTTACTTTTCTGCATAGCGAAGGGTTTCTGCCTCATTTTATATATACTTTCATGTATGGCCAAAAGTTTCTGCAAATAGCATATATTTACTTTTTTGTAATGAGTTTTGACCTCAATGCATATGTACTTTTTTAACAAAGAAATTCTGCCACATTGCATACTTGCTTTTCTTCGTGGCGAAGGGTTTTCACTTTATTGCTTATTTACTTTCCCACATGGCAAAGGATTTTCGTCTCAATGCATATTTACTTTCCTGCATGACGAATAGTTTTCTCCTAATTGCATATTTACTTTTTCTTACGTTACGAAGAGTTTTCGCCTTATTGCATATTTGTTTTTATGCCTAATTGCATATCAACAAATGTTTAATTTTTGAATTGCAACCCATATCCAGTTGGTAAGCAAGTTGCTTTTCAATTTTAAAATCTTGTGATCTATCTAGTTGATTCATAAATTTCTTCTCATTTAGGAATAAATACAACCCAGGATTGGTTTGCTAGGTCCATCTCCTTTCAATTGAAAACTGCTTGTCAAAATATAAGTATTCTAGTTGAGTAAATGCACTACATCTATTTTTGTTCTTTGTTCTCTTCGAATAAAATTTAATTACCCCGTTTCTTATGAAGAAAATGAAAAAAGAATGTTAATTTCTTCCGTTCTCTGATAAGAAACAGATAAAGAAGAGCAACCGTGAACATTCAATTTTATCCTCGCATCTATATTTTTATTTATTTTGTTTTGTTTTGTTTTTCTGATTCAGGTCACATTTATGTTTCAATTAGGCTGAAGCCCCCAACACGTTTTTACCACCCTTATATTTGCTAGTTTTAATTCAATTTGAGACAAAATATAGTTTCAGCCCTTTATTTATTATCTTTTCTATTATTTATTTATTTGTTTGTTTTAAATTTTGGGCCAACTTAAGCGCACATTGACCATTTAATTTCATCTTACTTTTTGTTCTAATTGGGTCAAAGCCCAAAACAATTTAGTTGTTTTTTCTTTTTTTATTTCTTTGCGTCGAAACACACGTTTTCTTTCTTCCTTTTATCTACATTTTCTGATTTTAAGGTCTAACTGAACCCAATTTTTATGTATTATCTCATTTTCATTTTATATTGTCTTTTATGTTTATTGTGACTCCTAAGCCCAGTCCTTATTTTGCCTATCCTGTTTTGAACCATCTATCTAACCATTTCTTTTTACTCTTTCTCATTACCATGTATTTCGGCTCATCTGGGCCCAAGCCTGTAAGTAACTTTCTTCTTCTCTTATTCCCATTTTGAAAATTAAAAAAAAAATGAAATTTGAAAGGTTGAAGCCTCAGCTGGGCCTGGCCCATTTAAGAAATAGAGTCCAGTCAATTTAAAATTTACAACAGACGAAACAAAAACAAAATTTATAAATTACTTGTTAAGAAGAATAAAATAAAAAAAAATTGAAGATATAAAAAGAAAAAATATAAAAACAGAAAAAGTCTTTTTTTTTTTAAAAAAAAGGCTTATGCTCCCTACTACATCCAACAATCCAGCTTCCCGATTGCTTTGTCCCCCGAAATCATGGCCACGGTTAGAGAAAGAACTATGCAACTCCGAGTTTTCGTTACACTAACGTTTGAGCAAAGATTTTCATTCTTTATATGAGATTGCATGTTTTGAATCTTCAAATGATGAACTTCCTGTAGATGCTATTAGAATGTTAACAACCGAAACAATTGGTCATCCACAGTCATTCTATTTTTTTTGGTAATTCATATTAATTTTTAATACTTTTTATTTTAAAAAAAATCAAGGGGAGGTTTTTGTTCTCCTTAAATCAATGAGTATAATTTTATATTTTTATTTAATTACAAATTACTATATATAGTAACTGTATTGATTTTTATATTAATTATTTTAAAAATAATATTAACTATAATTTCTTATTAACTAATAGTATAAAACTATTTTATTATTTTACACCGGACATTGCCATTATATTTGCTTCCATACCATCAATATTATTATTTCTAAAATTGTTCTAAAATTGTGGGATTATTAGGTGAAAAGTGTAGACACAAATTTCCAGCTAGCATTTGAACATGTGGGGAATGGATTTCCTACATTTCGTTCAGCTAAGATCAATGTTGTTCCTGTCTAGCTTGCTACTAAAGAAAATACGAAAGTGAAAAGAAATTAAGACAGAAATAAGGAATTAAATAATTAACCTCGAATCACTTGTTGAACAAAGGACTTTTATTGATAAGAAGAAGAGGAGGCACAATTGTATTTGTATAGTAATAGTATAATTTACGTCGCCTTCACCATTTGTGATGCTAGTACGTTGATTACATGTGTTAAAATGACGAGTAAAAAATATAAGGAATTTTTTTTTTGAAAAATACTAAAATATTGATCCTTTAGATTAAAATACAAAATTAAAAAAATATTAAATAAATACAAATTAAAAAAATATTAAATAACTAAAGCATGTCTACTGTACAAAAACTGAAGGTTACAAAATGTATAAATTGTGTATATAAGAAAAATAGAATATGTAAAAAAAAATTCCTGTAATTAAAGTGCATAAAATATCTTATTTTTGTGTCTTTAAACGAAAATTAGTTTTCAAAATTAGTATTAATATCAAGCAAATTCTAAGCACACATCTCATTGTCATTGTATTCATTGGACTATTGTCACCGATGATAACCACGTCATCTGCATATTGTAGATGAGTAAATTTCAATTTGCTCTTCCTCAATATTGTACCCTTAAAGAAGATTTTGTTGTTGTTGATCTCATGATTCCTATAAGACCTTCTAAAGCAACAAGAAAGAAGAGAGGATCTCTTTGTCTAAGTTCTCTGTGTAAAGGAAATTTCTTTGTTGGGTTGCCATTGACAAGAATAGATGTTGTATCTGGGACACCCTCTACGGCCTGATATATAATAATATTAATAAAATATATTTAAATTGAATTTAAATTTGAAAATAGATATCAATTGGTAAAGAATTTACAAGTCTGATCATCATGGTAATTGAAAACAAATACGAGTTCTTAATGGTACTCAAAAAGCTTATTTTTAACATCACAAAATATAAAACGTCTACACAATCACAATGTAATTACAAAAAAATATCCCATGTCACATATCCTATCAAAACATAATCAAGATAAAATAAAAATAAAAAGGAAAAGAAAATAGTAGTCAGGGGCCCTAACTCAATCTTCACGCTCTTGCTCAATATCTCTTACAAATGATGCCCAGCCCAATCACAAATAAACACACAACAAAAAGAGAGTGAGAAATGTATCTCACTTAAGTTCACAATATGAGCACAACATGAGTAGAACACACACATAATCATCATTCAATATCTAATCACTATAGCAAACAATAACAAACAAGTATGCACATGAATGCTAGCAATGCACTCCTAATATTACTTCATATGTCATATGATACTAATTGTAACTCAGGAAGTAAGCTAGGCACAACCTTGTCAATCTTCGCCTCTATGGTTAGTCATGCCACTCTAGTGTGATATCTCTCTTTGGTAGCTGATAGTACACAGTTTATACCCCTTAGTAGGTCTTTAAGATGTATGAAATAAAATATAAATTGTAGTTAAGAATAATGTATTAGCTAAGATTTAGATTTCCAAAGTTTAACTAAGGAATATACAAATCCTGACTAAGTTTCTAATGTCAGCTAACAAAAATATAGAGTTTTGTTTTGCAGGTCAAAGAAGAGACTAAGACGAAATCAAATTCAACAAGGAAGTCATCTTGGCCAGACGGAGCCAACTCTGTGGCCGACCTCAAAGCAGAACCGACTCCTACTCGAAACCGGATCCATTCTGACTCTAGAAGGTTGACTCCACTAAAATCAAGATTCTCGCACGTGTATAATGTAATTAAGCACGTGGGAGTTAGGAAAGTAGTTAGTATTGTTATTTCTGGTATTTTTGTTTAGTCAGGTTGTTAATTCTGTATTTCAGTTAATACAGTTATAGAGTTAGTTAGGAATGCATGTATAAGTAGAGATGCATGTCAACGTTCATTGGTTAGTGAGAAAAGCGAGTGACACACACACAATTAGCCTATCACGTACACACTTCGTTACCAACCTAAGATCATTTCCTTCCCCTTTGTTCCATGGTGCCTCAAGAAGTTCCTAGTCAATCGAGTGGTTGTAGGACCTATGTCTGGGTAGCGACAAGTTGCTAAGAGGAGACTGTCAGGGTGCGCTGACACATTACTTAGTGATTCAACCCCTTAATACTTGACCATTGAAGGTAGAGCACTGCAACTAATATGGGAAGTTGATCCACACACCATCAAGAACTTTGCTTTTCCCTGTATCGCGTTTCAGTTTAATCAATGAATGGTTATAATGTTGTTGTTACTATGTTTGATTTCTATAGCATAATATTTTCCTTGTGTATTCACGATTGTGTTTAATAAGAATTAGAACACGTTAGTCTAGGGGTCGATCGGAACCATTCTAACAACAAAATAGATAATTTTTATATAATCTACATCAATCAAACGCGTATTCCCTACAAAACTCAAGGCAGCGATTGTTTAAGTCCTCAGTTAGCATAGGATGAATGTTTGACGATTGTCGTAGGTAGTGGATTGGTGAGAAATCAGTGACATAGTAAGAATTATGATTAAAATCAGCAGTTGATAACTCAGGATAGTGAATAGATAAATATGTCATAATTGTCTTAATAATCTTAAGTAATCTTAGCCTTTACTCTTTACGTCCTTAGTTAGATCTTTACATTTCTTATAAACCTTATCTTTTCTGTCTAAAACCCCCCTTTTATAATTTCTTGTGGAGTCTGCATCCTACATAACTAGTTTCGTAATCTTTGTCAAATCTTGAACCTTAGAAATATAGGAACAAAAGTGTACTTGAGAAGAATGACTCAGGTTGACCATGTGCTACTGTAACTTAAGAAAATCTAGTATTTTGATAACATAATGATGACCAACTCAAAGCCTTATCAGTAGCACATTAGGTACTACTTAGCTTGCATCGTTAGGTTCAGCACATGGGATCAATCATGACCAATGGAACTTTTTCATACCAAGTAGCCCCTAGGAGGTCTAGTGACCTTACCACTTGGGTTATGTCTACATTCCTTACACACCTGTTTCATTAAATGATGCATGATGTGGTTCAATTAATTTATTGTTTTCTTTTGTTGCAAATTGGGCTAATGAGGACCATTCTTGTCCTTTTGTGTTTAGGTACCTCATCCACCACCTGTCACACATTTTCGTGAATACCCTTGTGGCTCATTCCAAGCTATGTCACTCACAAGATAAATGTCCTTCAGGGCCACTCTCATCTCTTATAGTCTAGGTCACCCTTCTTATTTACCCTAATTACTCGTTACACATTTTTATATATCACATATCGTTGTTCTCATGTATTTTCAACAATCACAACAACAATAAATTTTGCACAAGCATAGGTTCATAAATAAGTAGTAAATTCAATTACTACACAACATTCGCTCAATCCAGATAGGACAACATAGGCGTACTCCCATTAGCACAAGCGTGTACAGTTAGTGTGACTCTATGTAGGTGTGCACAAAATCAGTAGAAGCGTGTATAGTCTACACGGGCATGCAGAACTTACACGGGTAGTTCTTTAAGATCACGACTGTGCTCGACACCCTGCTATCGAATTCTCCTAGACTTTTACCCAAAATTTCAAATAGAAAAGGGAACCTATGGTGTTTCTACATTTTGCATACACATAACCAATTGCACACAAGGGGTTCCACAACAAACAATATAACAAGAAACCATAATCTTTAATAAACATTAAACTATGATTTGTAGGGGGCTCAGCCCCCTTGAAGGGACACCAAGAACAAACAACTTTGGGATCCTAGGGACGGTCACCTTCTACTCAAAGTCATATCTATACCTTTGAGCGAGATTTTTCACTCCCTTTACCTTAGAGAAGCGTAAACGTAGATGATGCGTTTCTCAAGGTCAATATTCTTGTTCCTCTAGGATTCCCTCCAGAGGTTCTCCTTCCTTAAGATTCTCCTTCCTCAACATAGAAATTATATCTTTTTTTTTTTTTTTTCCTTAAGGTTCTCCTTCCTTCACTCTTTGTGCAAGAAACCATGATTTTGAGCGAATGATTTCTAACATGGCAAAGTGAGTTTTGTTGCTCGCTTTTTGGGTTGCAAGTGTGCATGAGCGTGCTCACTTTACCTGCACAAGCATAGTTATTATTGTACACAACCGTGATTATTGCACGAGGTCAACTCACAACTTGGACCTTAAAGACTATTTTTTTTTTTGTGTTAATTTTACTTATAAAACCTCATTCCTAATCAATACTTATTTTTCCAATATATTTTTGTTAATAAATAACGAAATAACCTATTAAAATATATACATATTTAAATAGCTAATTAAAATACTATATCACATATACAATGAAAAAGCGACTAGTTACTGTATATGTTGAAAAACATTTAAATATCTAGTGCCTCCATTTCTCACTAAACCCAATCTCATCAACATCTAATCTAGGTAACTCCAACTAACTGATTGAAAAGCCTTTTCAAAGTCGATTTTGAAGATGAGACATGAATTATGCTTTTTACGTGGATTGTCAATAACCTTATTTAGAATTAAAATACCATCAAGAATTTGTCTATCCTTTAGGAAAACATACTGGTTTTCAGAAATAACTGAATTTAGTATCTTCTTAACCTTCGTGCTAATATCTTTGATTTTGTAGACGCTTCCTAACAAGGAGATTGGTTAGAAATCCTCTAACTGAATTGAGTTTTCCTTTTTTGGTATTAAGCAAATAAAAGAAGAGTTGCATCCTCTCACAAGTTTCCCATGTGTTGCTTGAGGTTAGATATAAGTAATTTTTTTTAATGTTTTTAGGTTCATTGGTATTGTATTTGAAAGTTAAATTTTAACTAATACATAATCTTATCCTTAAAATTTATAACAAATGTTGTATTGGTTGCTCTCCTCCTCGAGTAAATGAATTTGAGGGTCTGTGCACCTTGAAGGTTGCTCTACTGGTTCATATAGTGTTTGTTGTCATATAATTTTATATAGTGCACTACAATGCATATAGTGTTTACTAAATCACATACTATATTTCATATTTGCATAAACATCATTTCTTCAAGTATTGCGTGCCCTGCTGCCCTCTGGTTCATATATCTACTCTTTGGCCTTTGCTATCATATAATTTTATATGGTGCACTATAGTGCATATAGTGTTTCCTGCCTGTTGTTCATATATTGCACTACTGGTTAAGTGCTTCATATATTACACTGTGTCATTGCGTGTGCCCTCCAAATATGTTTTTTTTATTTCTTTAATGTTAACCAAGTTAACGGGTACAATCCACCATGGATTGAGTAGGTTAACCATTTTTAGCTAAAAAAAAAGTCAAGATAGATTGTGTCACTTCTTTTTTCTTTTTTCAATATGGTTGACTCACTTTAACATCTTCAACCACATTGTCATTGTAGCATCACTGCATCCCCACCTCATTGCCATAGCATGTAACCTTTGATTTATTTTTCTTGCACCGACTGGAATTTTGATATTGTTTTTATTTCAATTCTCATATTGTTTTTTTATGCTGGAATTTTTCTCTAAGTTGATTTTGTTATTTTTTTTTTTTGTGAATTTTGATGCTGAAATTTTACGGTTCGATTTTGATTATCCTTTTATTGCTTTGAATATTGTTTTCGAGTTTTTTAAAATTTATTTGAATGATGCTAATTAGGAAGGGGATAATTCGAAGTGAATGACAACATTTTTCCTCTTATTTTATGTCTCCATTTTGGACAGGTTTCTAATTAAACAAAATCTTGTAAAATCACTATTTTTAGAGAGTAAATGTTAACTAAGAGAAAATTGGCTAAGTTTTACTCTTCCTAACTGTGCCAATTGAAGAAAAAGGGTTGGAGTGAATAACCAACCTTTTAAGTCTCTCATTGGAGAAGTTTCTAATTAAGTAATGATACTATATGTTGGTGTTTAATTTGGAGGGCCTCAAATTGTCTCTTCTAGTCATAATATGCTTCTTAGGTAATATTTGAAGTTTCTTCATCGTATGTTTCAAGGCTTCTTACCTTTTCATCATCCTCAACACCATCATGTCCATTGTTACATCTTACAAGTTCCACCACTCAAACCACTTACCCAACCTAATCCACTACCATAAATAGAATTTAAACCCCCACTGACCATTTTTGAACCATTGCTTTTGGAAGTTAAAGTTGTATAGGTAAATAATGTAGCTATGGTTTAAGGAAATGAAGAGAAGAAAGTAATAAACCTTTGTGACAATTTTGATTTTATTTTTCATTAAACTAAAATCTTTTAAATGCTTCCTAAAATAACAAGTACAAAGAGCTATTTTAGTAACTCTATATAGATAGGTGCATGGAAAAACACTTTTCAATATGACTTTGTGTGATTTAGTTAGAAAAATAAACCTTGATAACCATAATGACAAGAACTTCTTATGTTCCATAATGTTGGAACATAATACATATGCATCCAAAATAATTCAAGAGTTTTGATGATAATAAACATTATGACTAAAGAGTAATGACTAATGTTTTGACAATGTTTTTAGCTTTCAGGGGAACAACATGTTATCATTGTGGAAGTTTAGTATGCATCCATATTAAAAGAAGCTTGTTCTTTGAATAAGTTTATATTTCTTGTCCAAAAAGGTCACACGCTATCCAAAGAAGACGTCGTCCAAAAAGAATGAGACTTTATCCAATAAAAGATGTAGCCTTCTAAGCATAAAATTTACTTATTTCTAGTGGTTATCATATCTTACAACTCATCTTTTATCTTATATACTATATCTACAAGATTATATCTATTCAACTGTTTAGACAACGCTCATATTTTTTATATACGTGTTGTACTCTATTATGTCTTATTTTTCAGAATAGCAAAAGATTACATTTTAAACTCTAATAAATCAAATCAAATCTAATAAAAGAAAGATCTCTATGTATAAGGAAACAAAACAAACCAACATTCCTTATTAAATGAAGATAGTACGACTAAGAAAAGAGAGAAACAACTTTTCTCTGACTTCAAAAAAAAGAAAAATCTCTACAATAATACTGCAAAAAGTCTATCTTTGACATTTAATGTTAAAGATCCTTCTTTTCATGTAGAACAACATTTATCTCACACTCGTCTATATATTCTGTTGATTAAGCTCTTAAGGGAAGCATAAGACAGAGAAAGTAGAAAAAGAGAAAAAAAACTCATCTCCTTTAGTACTTTTTGGACGACAAACTTAGAAATTCTTGTATACTTGTTTTGTTAAGCAAATTCAAAGTCTCTATTTGTAATTGCCATATGTTCACCTAGTAAGTTATCTATGTAAAAAAAATCTATTGCTTTTATGATAGCCTAAAGAGGCCAAGTGTTAAAGAATATTTAGTGTTACTTATAATCAGGTAGATTACAAGTGTTGTAGAATCTGAAGTGTTTGGTAATAAGGTAGATGACAAGTGTTGAAGAGATTGAAAATTGGTTATAATTTAGTTTGACTTTAGTGGAAAAATTCTTTGAATTGAAGAAATTGGATGTAACTCTTGTGAAAGGACGAAGCAAGATAAATTTCTTGTGTCATTTCTCTCTCTTACCTTCTCTATTATATTTCCTGCACCTCTTTGGACTGTCCTTTGGATAACGTTTAAAAGCTTATATATATAGAAGGGATCCACTTAGAGTTATTAATCATCATTATTCATTTTCTTTAACGACTCTAATGGGTCACCCATCTTATCCGTTAGATTGCAAGAAAATAATTGGTGAAGAGGAGGGAGTCACTTAGAGTTATTTATCATCATTATTCATTTTCTTTAACGATTCTAATGGGTCACCGATCTTATCCGTTAGATTGCAAGAAAATAATTGAAGATGAGAAGTAATTCTATTAAAGTTACTCTTGGAGTAATATATATATATATATATATTCGAAAAGATTTATAAAAATCACACACACAATTCAACTCCCTTATTGTGTGTTTCCTATTTCTTTATATACTTAATGCTTTTTTGGTCAAATATTTAAAAAATAGTCTGAACACTACATTAAGTTCTTGTTTTATTTCTTTTCCCTCATTGTTGACAAGAGGACTAGAAACATGAACTTCTATAATAGAATACTATAATAGAATAACCTTAACTAACCTTCGCATCTTCCAACATTCACATTCATAACAATAATAAAATATTCCTTTACAATAAGATTCTCTTTCCCATCAAACATATTTGTGCAAGAACCAAATTGACACATAACTATATGCTTGATAAGTTATTGGTAGAGAGCAATTGAAAATGATGAAATATTTGAAAGGCTTGTTGTTTTAGTAAACATTTACAAGGATTTATGTTTACTTATGAAAAAAAATCAAAACTATCATAAATGTTTATTTTTTTTCATTGTATTCAACCAAAGCTAAGTTGTTTACTTAACTTGCATGTGTTTTACTTCCAAAAAAGTAATGATTTGAGAATGGTCGATGAGAGTTAAAATTCATGTTGTGGTAGTGTTTTGGGCAAGATAAGTGATTTGAGTGGTAGCACTTATAATGTAGTGTGTCAATTTCACATCCGTCATACATATGCTAAATAAAGTATCATGTTTTTTTTTTTTCGTTTGGCTTCAATTTCATGTTCATTTTTGGTCGATGCTAAATAGCATCGACTAAAAATTGAAAGCAATTATTTAGCTTTAAGATTGGTAACATCAAATAGTTCGCAGACGCAATAACAATGCTATAGTTAGTTAATCATCCTACTTTCGTGTTTTAGCGTCCACTTTTATCCAACGCTGCATCGCGAATTTCTTGCGGTGGACATGTGATTTCTCAGTTGCTTTAGTTTATTTGAATTTGTTCTTTAAATGACTTCCTTCAAAATAAAACTTAGTCTTCACTATAACCCCTAGTTACTATTTATTTTCTGTTTTAATTTTCTGAAAATAATTTTTATTTTCAAATTTTAGTATTTAAAAAATATTGTTGGTTTGACTTCTTATTTTTTATTTCAAAAAATATAAATGTCGAAAATGTATTTGATTCAACCATTTTCAATAAAAAAATTGTTTAGAATATTTTCTGTACAAAGTTTAAAATTAAATTTTGAATAATAAAAATATATTTATATATTTATTAGTAAACAATTCATTATATATTGAGAATATTTATTTATGTACTTATATCTGATGATAATCCCAAATTTTGAGTAACAATAGTGTTAGTCATTAGGTGTCGTAATATCATCTATCACAACAACCTGAATACCAATATTACAAAATAGAAACAAATTAAAAAGACGGTTGTATATATACACACAACATAGAACCCAATTAACAAATTCCCGAGCCTATACTTCAGAATGCGGAATCAACATATGACATTCTCACTACTTGCAACACACGACAATCATGGTTCAGTGCTTTAATAGACCAACAAATACACACAAAAAATCAACAACACCATCCAATTATATACCATAAACTAAAATTACCCTGCCCTTACTGTCATCAATTCCACATAATCGTTTTCACATTGAACCAAAGTCACGTCTTCGTTAAATACATCTAGGCCCATTAAATTTAATTAGATTCTATCAATCACTATTATAAAGTTGAAGTTTAATCAACTACTCATGTTGGTTCAAGTCTCGTTTACATATATAATATATACAGAAAAAGATAAACTATACTAATATATACACAAAATAATTTATTAAAATTATTACTTTTAATTATTATTGTTTGTAAAATATATTTTAAAGTAATTAATTTTTAAAAAATTAACCATTTGTAGTAATATAATAATATTTAATTATTAAAATAGTATTAATACAAGCAGTTTAATTCTTTATTAAATACAATTAGCATCATTAAATTTAACTACATATGATAAAAGTTAATTTCAATCATCGACTAAAAGAATATATATATATATATATTTTTTTTTTTTTTTTGGGGACGACTCTAGTTAAAATATTGTTTAGTGAAATGAGAGAATAAATAATAAAAATTATTAAATCAAGATTCAAAATAATTAAAATATTGTTTAGTGAAATGAGAGAATAAATAATAAAAATTATTAAATCAAGATTCAAAATAATATAAATCTTTGAAATTAAAATCCAATTGTAAACACTATCATCAATGTGGTCATGTTACTCCCACCTCTACAACTATTACTATCATAATTCTTGTAACTATTATCTCTATCACTATTATGATCATTATCATGACTGTCACTATTTCCACTATGATCGATGTTATTGTCACCACCGTCATTGTTCCTTCTATTATTATTTTCCTATCATTACTCTCACCATAATCGTTATCATTGTTACTGCCAATAACGATGATGAGAGGACAATAATGATAGTGATGAAGATAGTGACAATGTCATTAATAATTTTATAAAAAATATTTAAATTAAATTTTAATCTTAGTTATCTATTATTTTTAATTTTGATCTAATAGTTAATATAATTTATTATAATGTTATCATATAAATAAATGTTCTCCAAGGTATTCTATGTGGATAGATAGTTTATTGGGATTGATATTAGAACAACTTTGACAAACAAGACGATTAACAAAGATAGCGAGGAGGAAGACAAGACAGCTCATCAACGAGAACAACAGAACAATTGGAATTACATAGTATTATTCATTTATTATTATGTGTATGGACGTTTATTGGTAATAGCATAACTAGTTTCATTCCAGTAGCATTATCTACGAGCAAATGTAGCAGACAGGAAGGTATAACGTCCTTAACTTAAACTTAAAACAGACACAAAAAGTAACACAAGATAATATGATGAAGGATCTTATTTGCAAGTGACGTTGGTGGCTTTGTGTCCACAGAGGCTTAATATGATGTTCACGGCAATGTTTAGCGGAAGCTGGATTATTCCACCGATGTCGGCCTTGAGTGCGGCGCAAAGGCACACGGCGGCATCAACGTCAACAAGCCCCTGGATGAGGGGGCAGCAACCACTGGCTGGATAAGGTGGCACCAAAACTTTGGCGCAAATATGCAAATTGGGGCACTTAGATGGTCGCGATGGTGAGACATGGTCAGGGGCAAGGGTGTTGGAGCTAACCATGGAAAAGAAAAGGAGATTTAGGGAGAGCAGAAGGGCAACGGATGGAACACTCTTGGAACTCATTTTCCAAACAGCTTCTCTTGAAACCTTATATTAATTGATCAAAAACTGCTCTGCTTGTGCTACCCAACTTTGCGAGACAATTTATAGGCATGGGATATACGTGTTTTTTTTTTTTTTTTTATGTTTACTTTTTGTGTCGAATGAGTTAATTTCTTAAATTAAAATAATGAAGACTGAATCTTTGGACTTTTGTGTGTAGTTAGTATCATTAGAGTCTGAAATGGGAGCATGTTACTCTAAATATCTAGAT
Organism: Mucuna pruriens; assembly: GCA_025330945.1. Classification (NCBI taxonomy): domain Eukaryota; kingdom Viridiplantae; phylum Streptophyta; class Magnoliopsida; order Fabales; family Fabaceae; genus Mucuna; species Mucuna pruriens. The sequence continues at coordinate 5,617,080 of JAENHJ010000533.1, read as the reverse complement.
TTCTTATTTGGTACCACAAAATAATTCAAACAAGCCGTCGAGAATTACTTTGGTTCGTCGAGAATTTCTTATTGTAAAATTATTATTAATATTTTTTTTATATTTTTAATAATATTTAACTATTGTTAATGATATTTTGGAATATAAATTTGATATAGTATTTATTAAAATGTTATCAAAGTTAATAGGTAATTTTTTTATATTTTTTTAACATTTTTTAAATATTAAAAAAGTCATAAATTTACTAGTAGGGCTTAGTTTATGGATATGAATGAAGGCCATTGTGCATTATATTTGTGTTTATTAACTTTTATAGAATATATTTTAGTTTTTTTTAAATAAAATGACGTCTGGAGGTGGTAAAAATCTGAATATTGAGAACAAGTCTTAAAAGATAGCATTTATTACTATTAATGTTGTATTTATTAAGGTATATAAATAACCCAAATTATTTTTGTATTGTATTAAATACTTTATTTATTAAATATAAAGTATAATAATATCATTAAATACTACATTTATTGAATATACAACGGTTATTAAATTTAATAAATATATAACTTTTGATATAATTTATATAGGCCTGTCTTTGTTAATAAAGTTAGTCAACGCTTTAAATAATATTTATATAAAATATAAATTTAATTGATCCAACTATTAAATTTGATATTCTTATTAATTAAATCAAATATACAAAATTTCATACAATTCATAAATTATTTGGTAATTTATTATATCACTTTATTTTAATTAATAATATGATATTTAAATTATATGTAAATGTATATTATTAGATGATATATCTAGAAAAGTTTAAATTATGCAAAATTTGATATACATAATTACGAAGATAATATCACATAATTTATCAGTTAGATCAATTAAATATATATTTAATAAAAAATTATTAAATATGTAATTTGACTAAATTTGATATCTAATGTGAATGGATATCTTGACCCAATTTATATATATTTGAAATGTATTATTAAATAAAAAAATAAAAATTAAAAAATTAATACCTAAACATATATAAATTAAAATATTTATTTATTTTTTTAGGTTTAATCATTATTTAATTTTTATATTGTTCAAATTTTATGTTTTGGTTTCTATACTTATAAATTTAATGTTTTAATTTTAATATAATTATTTTTTATTTTTTAGTCCTGTCGTCAATTGTAATGTAATATTGTTAGATTTTTTTTAAGGGTGACTATGTGAGGTTCAATTGTGTGCACCATTGACATGCTGAGGTGGTGGGTTCAACTATTTATTTACTCATTTTATTCTTAAATCTGTTCAAACTTTATTTTTTAATTTCTACATTTAAAAACTCTACATTTTAATTTTTATAATAATTTTTTATGTTTTAATCTCTATAGTCAATTGCCAAGTAATTTCATTATGACAACAAATTAAATAAAAAATGGCAATGTAAAATCACCAAAATATTTGTAACAATCATTAAATTGCCAGAAATTTAAAACATAAATTTATCACAAATTGTGATAAAAGGTTATTTCAAATAGGGAAATTTCTCTCCCCATTCATTCTTATATTTCTCTTCCCCTATCTTCTTCTTCCTTCTTCTTTCTTTTTCTCCTAATTCACTCTCTTTTTTTTCTCCTTTTTCTCCATATATCTTTTTTCCTCCCCTTTTTTGAAAGATGAAATAATAGAAAGAAAAAAAATTCTCCTTTTTTTCTCTTCTCCACCTCCCCTAATTCCCTTCCCTTCATCTTTCTCTCTCCTTTTATTCCTCCATTTTCTTTGCTGGTTAGATGCAATCTACGTGGAGGTGCTAATTAATTAAATTCTTAAACAAAGTAACTCAAACATTGGTACGTATTTGCACTATCTTTCTTCATTTTCATTCATCTTAATCATGTATTAATTATCTCTTTAATTCGAAGAAAATAATTTATGAAACACAGAGCACATACAATCACAATCTTTAAATCTAGCATGAATAAATTAATTAATCCATCGTTAAAGTTCTTTTCTGCGCTTTAAGTTTAGAAGGAGTCTTGAAGGTACCAATTAAAATATTTTTATACATGTAGTGTTTGATGCATCACTAGAAATATCATATTATATGTTACTTAATTTAATGGAAAAAAATTTAATATTTATTAAATAACAATAATTTCTAACAAAATTCATAAAGGAGTAATATTATACGTCAAAAATGTCATATATGTTTATCATATGTGATATAATTAATGCATACATTCTAGATTGTCAAGTTGATTTTCGCGTTACATGTTAGATTTCCATTACTTATGTCTGCAAAATACATGACTTAAAATATGTGAATATATGATATGACTTTATATCTAAATTCTCCTACCTCTGCTACGAGTGAGGGGAGGTCAGAAATTCATACACTTAAGTGGAGCACTATGAATTTTTTGGTTGTATATATATCTTGGAATTCAATTGTGGTTAGGCCGTACAGTAACAAATTTGATGAGGCTTTGGGATTTTGTGGACAATTTAGAAGAATTTAATAAAAAATTGTGTTTGTTTTATTTTACTTCTAGCCTATTTAAATTTTTAAATAAATTTTAAAATGAAATTAATCACAATTCTCAAGTAAAGGGTGAATACGTTTTATAAAGTTTACCTCATTTATATTTTATTTTTATCAATATAAATTAATTTAATTTATATTATTAATACATTTTATAAAATTAAAATAAATTATAATACAAACAAATTAATTTTTACATATTTATTATTTCAAAATTATAATATAAATAAATAAATATTTAAGCTGATATAAAAGAAACAAATAAAATAATAAATATGTGGAATCAATTATAGTGTCTATGAAAATAAGTTCAGAATTTTGTTAAGAACTTTATCATTGCAGTAAAATCTTGGGGGATTTCTGAAATTTGACATGGTATATTGTAGGTTAACAAAAATAAGATAAAAATCGTTTTAAGAACCCTGACATTGGAATTGCTCTAAGTAAGGAGTTTATTTAAGGAGGACTACATAGTACTATCAATCAATTAGACAGTGCCAAATTTTGATATGCAATTTGCGCTACTTAACGGACTTCAGTTAATTTTTTTTTAATTTTATTTTCTGCTGGAGAAAATAGACAAAATATGTACTCATAGTTGGTGAAGGAAGAATTATTTTATACGTGTTAAAATGAAATGAGCCTTATTTCGCTTAAAACAGTGGCAGAATCAGGTTCCAGAAGTTAAGCGTTAGACTAGTAATTCTAATTAAGATGATAAAAACATCATGACATATATATATGTCAAAGACAATTAATTTGTAGTGGAACTAAAAATTGAGTATAATCATTCTTTATCAGATTTCATGTTTTGAATCTTCAAATGGTAAACTTCTCGTCGATGCTATTATAATATATCATTTATAAATCATTACAAGATTTTTTAAATTTTACTACTAATTTTATTTACCATTTAAATATTAACTAATTAATTATTAATTAATTAGCATATTATTTTCTAGTTAAATTTAAATTATATTTATTTATATTTTTTATTACTATAAATTAATTATAAAATAACTATAAATTTTAAAAATTTACTACAAATAAACTAAAATTGTTTTCTTAACTAATTTGCTACTTATTTCATACTACCATCAATATTATAGTAATTTTGTAACTAATTATTTTTACTATAATTAACTCCTAAATAGCTATTAATTTTAAAATTTCTTGTAATCAACGAAAAAAATGTAAACAACCAAACAAATGCTCATCCAGTAATAATTTTTATGGTAATACCTATTAATTTTTAATATTTTTTCACTACTAGAAAATTTAATATTTGCTACAAAATAAATTTGTAGCTAATTTTAAAATTAATAGTTATTTTATAGTTCATTTCTAGTAAAAATAATTAGCTACAAAATTACTATAATATTGAATGGTAGCATAAAATAAGTAGCAAATTAACTAAGAAAATAATCTTAGTTAATTTGTAGTAAATTTTTTAAAATTTGTAGTTATTTTCTAGCTAATTTGTAGTAATAAGAAGTATAAATGAATATAACTTCAATTTAGCTAGAAAAAATAATTTTCTAGTTAATTAATAGTTAATTAGCTAGGATTTAACTACTAATTTAAATAGTAGCTAAAATTAGTAGTAAAATCAAAAAATTCTTGTATTGTTTATTTTAAATAAAAATCAAGGGGACCATACTCTTTTCCTTAAATCAAGATGACTACTATAGAAATAGAGTTTTTAATTTGCTTAATAATAATAATTAAGGAGGGCTAACCAGCTTTTTAGTCCTTTGGTTAAGAATTTTGCTACTACACCAACAATATTCTAAAATTATGGGATTATTGGATGAAAATGTAAACACATTTCTAGCTAGCATTTCAACATGTGAGGAACGGAGTTCAAACATTTCCTTCAGCTGGCTTTTCTCCCTTATTACTATGTTAATTAGTTGAATCTTAGATTTCGAATATAAAAAAAAATAATGGATTGGTTTTAAATATGAATATAAATAAATCTTAACTAATTTTATTTTATTTAGTAAAGTTATCTATAAAATATTCTTTATCTATTATAAGTTATGTTTTTAACTATTTTTTTTATTCTTAAATAAGTTTCAATAAAAGATAGTTTAAAAAATAAATTTATTTTTTAAATAATAATAAAATTAAATGATATTAATTCACTTTCTTAATTGACGTAAATTTACTTTTTTTTCTTATATTTGAGACGTTGGATTCTATATTAATTTGCGTTCTAGGCTTCAAAATTTATTTTGTATTAATTGAAGTTTTCAGTTTTCAATAATATATTAAAAAAGATTAAAGAAGAGAGTAAAGATATTTTAAATAAAATTACTATTATTTTTGAATGTTAATAATGTATTTATAAAGATTAAGAAGAAAGTAATTAAATATATTTTAATAAAAATAATTCATAATAAATACTATTATTTTTTTCTTATCATATGCGAAAAAACTTGAAAGTTCAATAAAAATGAAACGACGGGTGGAAAATATTACTGTAGGATCGAAAAATGTCTTCTTTTGACTAATTAATTAATTATGTTGACCATACTTTCATGCTTTATTGATTGGATCAATAGATCAGCAAACCGATTTTAATATGTTATTATTATTAAAAGATGAATGCTCCTGTCTACTTAGCCACGTATACTAAAAGAAAATACGAAAGCGAAAAAGAAAGGCAGAGATGAGGAATTTAATAATCTGGAATCACTTCTTTTATTGAACAAAATTGACTAACAAGAGGACATGGATCAACAGCAAAATTGAATTTGCATAGTATTATTGATTTACTGGTAATAAATAGTATAGGTAGTGTCCAGTAGCATTATGCAGGAGCATATGTGACAGGCACAAATGATATAGGAAGTAACATAATTAAGATAATATATATGATGATAGATGTGATACAAATATTGTGTTGTTAATTAATCGCAAGTGATGCTGGTCTGTTTGCGTCCACAGAGGTTTAATATTATGTTGACGAGAAGGTCAAGTCGAATGTGGATTATTCCACCAACGTCAACCTTGAGTATGGCGCAAAGGCACACAGCGGCATCAAGGTCGACAAGACCCTGGATGAGGGGGCAGCAACCACTGTCTCCTTGATGAGGTGGCGGCAAAATTTTGGCGCAAATATGCAAATTTTCTGGGCACTTAGATGATTTCACTGGTGACCAATTGGCAGGGACAAGGGGGTTGGAGCTAACCATGGAAAAGAAAAGGAGGTTGAGGGTTAGGACAAGAGAAATGGTTGAAACACCCTTGGAACCCATTCTTCAAACCTAGTTTAGTTGGTGAACAAGTGCTTGCTCTTGCTTGTGCTGGCTCAACTTTGGGAGACAATTTATAGTTGGTGAACAAGTGTGTGTGTGTCGAATGGGTACGTCACGGCGGTGGGCTGGGGTTAGGGTTTGAATACATTTGACTTTGTTCAAATAAAATGGATGTGTGGCAATGGCATTTACTACTACATTCATTATGTTATTTATTATATATGAAATATAATTGACTATGATAATGTCATTGAATACTATATTTATTGAATATAAAATAGTTATTAAATTTAATAAATGTATGACTTTTGTATAATTAATATTATACTAAAATGTGTTATTAAATAAAAAGTAAACATTAACAAATTTATTACCTCAATGTATATAAATAAAAATACTCATTACTTTTATTAAATTATAATTTTCTCCTTGATAGATACAAAAATTTTATTATTCTCTCCACTTATGTTGAAAAATATATTTCTCTTTATAGATTTAAATATATGATGCTTTATTTATTTTTAATTTTTTCAAAGTGTTGTTAGTATTAATTTTTTATTACCAAAACATTCTTTACACCACCATCGTTACTCATATATATAATTAATATTATAATCCTCTCTATCCTTTTGTTAAAATACACTTTCTTCTCTCTTAAAAAAAATTAAATATACTCACCTTACTATAAGAAATTACTTTTTATTTATAAAAAATTATTTCACAAAATTTATTTTAATTTTTTATTCAGTTCTACATATTTTTATTATATATATATAACAATTATTCCTTTAATTATTATTATTTTCACAAAACATATTTTAGAATAATAAAATTAGAAATATATATATATATATATATATATATATATATATATATATATATATATATATATATATATATATATATATATATATATATATATATATATATATATATATAAAAAAAGTAAAATTAAATTAAACACTAGAATCAAAGTAGCATTTAATTGATGTTACTAATATACTATTTATATAAATATTTAAATAAATTGATATTTTATTATATAGTAAATATTATATTCAAGAAATATAATATGTTTATTAAATTTAATAATATAATGTTCATATGTGTATATTAAACATACAAATTTTAAATTAATTAATTTATAATAAAAATATATTATTAAATATAATGTCATTATTTTTATAAAATATTTAAAAAGATTTCAAATGTATATTATATAATATATGGATGTATGTATATATATATATATATATATATATATATATATATATATATATATATATATAAAATTTATCTCATACTTTTTGTTTTTAATTTTCATTTTAATAAAAATTAATTAATTTAAATTTAATTATATATTTTTAAAATACTGAGTATGATATTATTTTAAAATTGAAGCGTATTAAAATTAGGTAAAGGAAGAACTTGATCATAACCGTGACCTATCATTGAACCAAAGTTATCAAAGAGTGTGACTCTAACCGTGACCTGCCGGTAGAAGAGAAACAATTGATATACCCATTGTGGGTTACCTTGCGATCAAATTGCCATGGGCGGACAAAAAGTATATGCCCTGCCTCCATAGGAACCACATCACACAATACTTCATCTTTGTAATTCCCAATAGGTAAAGACACTGAAACTTTTTTGTCAACCTTTAATTCTCTAGTATTACTAAGCCATTGCAGCTTATAAGGTCTAGGATGTTTGGTAGTTTGCAAATTTATTTTCTCCATTAGGATAGTACTAGCCACATTGGTTCAACTCCTACCATCTATAATCATGCTGCACACTTTTCCTTGAACAAGGAACCTAGTATGAAAAATATGCTCACATTGTGCCACATCACCATCTTCCTTAGGCTGTATGCTAAGGGCATGCCTAGTGACAAGAACAAGAACAACTCCATCTACAGGTTCAACAACCTCCACGTCACTACAATCCTTCAATGGTAGCATTTCATCATCACTTGAACCATCACTTTCTATTTCTCCATTATCGAACATAACCATTGCTTTTTCATTTGGACATTGAGAAGCAATATGTTCAATTCCTTGATGCCTAAAACACTTGATATCACGTGATCTATAGGATGTATTAGTGTCAATTTTACCTTTAGGATGAGTATTTGAATATTTGACTTTCACATCTTCTTTAGGGTTTGTATTCTTCTAATTTGATCTCCATGAATAGGTAGAAGATGAGGCAAATTTGGAAGAGCTTTTAAACTTTAATTGCCTCTCCACTTGAATTGCTTTGTGTAGCAAATCCTCTATCTCCATATAATGTTACAACTATACCACATTAGCTATCTCTTTCATGAATCTAGCCATAGTTGCCTTATGATCTTCCTCCACATTGGCTCTGATCATGACTACTTCTATCTCCTTATAGTAATCCTCCACACTCATAGAACTTTGTGTCAAACTTTGTAATTTTTTGTGCAAGTCCTTGTAGTAATGTCTTTTAACACAACTTTTCCTTATGAGCTCTTAAGTAAGAACCTTTAATAATGATGCTATGCAACAAGAAATAATAATGATTTGGTAATTTGATAGCTTTAGAGAACAAAAATTAGCAAGAAGTAAGGAATTCTGGATTGTTTGACACGTATTTTGTAGATGCAAAAGGGAAAATATGACAAAAATTCAACATTTTTCTGTTTAGATTTTTTATTGAAATATGTAAGGAGAAATAACAGATTAACTACTAGTCAATTTTATTTTTATTTTCTTTTTTTTATTCACCTTTCTCGTTTGTTTTTTTGTATGATTTCTTTTATACGATAGAAAAAGGAAACAAAACACAATGAAGCAACAAGGAGAGATGACAAACTTAATGAAGTAATCAAAGGGAGATGAATAAACACGAACAAATAAAATAAATCAAGATGACAAAGTAGGAGAAATAACAAAAGAAAGAATAGTTTTTTTTATAAAAAATTGAAAAAGATAAAGACGCAAAGGATAGAAAATACTTGATTTCAAGAGTCGAAACTCTGATAACAAATGACATGATCTTAAAATGGATCATCTTGAAAATAGATGAACGAGGAACTTGACCATAACCGTGATCTTCAGATAAAACCAAAATTATCAAAAGTGTGACCATAACCACGATCTGCCTAGAACCAACACTACAAAAGTTCTTTAACCTAAGAACAAAGAAAATTTTCTCACAAAGATAAAACACAAATTTTATTCAAATTCTAAGTTTATTAATACTGGTTACTTACCAGAGTTTATTTATGGGTTTAGCTAAGTAGTACAGAAGTTAATGTCCATTAATATTTTAATATGCATAAAATCTTATGGATTTAATGTCCATTAATATTTTAATTGACATAAAATAACTCCCTACTCACTTTTTATTTCCACCATAAATGACATTCCTATTTTTCCACTAGCTATTTAACTTTCCCTTTTTCTACCGACTATCAAAAAATGATTTATGCGAAAATAAATATAAATTGATCCTAATTAACTATTGAGCCCAAATTATATGACAATGATTTTGGGCTTTATATGTATTCTTTAAGATGAGTTTTCATCATCATCAACTTGTAATACAGTGACATATTTTGATGCAGTCTCTGATTTACTTTACTCAAAATTTTCTTAATTCTTAAATTTAGATCTGACAAAGATTGCTTTGTCATTTTAGTTTTAGATATAGTCATGAGATCTCAAACTTCACACAAATTATCTTTGCCTTTGTTAGTTGCGTCTCTATCAACTTCAGTGATCATTTATATTTTGTTTAGTATAGAAAAAAAAAAAATAAACCTTTTATTCAAATTCGAAGAGACTCATGAGAGTTTCAATTTAATATAGTTACGTTTCGTTAGTCTTCTTATGCTTGCAAACATTCAGTGTCCCATCGCTAGTTTCGTGAGGAACCATCTTTGATTAATTAATCGTATATATAAAATTTATGGAAGAAATGTATGAAAATGTTCCGTGAAAATAACAAGCTATGAAAATTGAGAAATTATAATATTTTCGTCTTCGCATTTTCATTTAATTATGAGTAGGAAAAAACAACATTAACCAAAATAGACATTGTGAACCATTTATGGGGGTGGGAATAGTCATCCTCACCTTCCAAGAACAACACGCATATTAAGGAATCTACAAACAGGCTTTTAACAATGTTGTTATTAGTTTGTCCGTAAAAGGTGCAGTGTTGTCTCTGCACAATTTCGTTTTTGTATCTACAAATGTAGGAAGAAATCTATGATATTTTTTTAATCATGTTATCGGTGTCGAGTATTTTTTTTTATATATTAACTTTTATATAATTAATGTCTTTAAATATATAAAATAAACATTATATAGTTGATTATATTTTAAGTAGAATATCATATATATATTAAGATAAAATAGTGAAATAAAATTTTTATAAATTATTATGCTTTATGAGAATGTTAAAATTAACTGTTAGATTAATAAATAAAAAATTTATGTAAAATATTAGTACAAGTGTGTAGTTTAGAAATAAATGTTTATTTTGTGAAATATATAAATTGTTTAGAATTTTAGAAAACTAGGTTAATTTAGGAAAAATTACTCTCATCATTTTTAAAATAAATTAAAATATAAAAATGATCATATTTGAAATATTTAATTTTAAATTTATAAATATTAATTTAATTGAACCAAATTTTAAATTCTGAATTGTATTGTATTTTGTTTTCATTTTGAAAACCTATTATTTTTATCAGCAAATTATTATTAAAAGACAGATTACAAGAGATACTCTAACCCATGAAGTGGTTTTTACAAGGCTAAATCAGATGAATAAAGATAAACACGCCACACATGATCAAACAGAAAAGGAATAATTAATGAACATTGTCCATAGGAACCTGCATCAAGTCTAAAGTGTCATTGTAATTAAAAGGAACACTTTGAAACACAGTATTATGTACTCATATAAGATAGAGGTAAACTGGATATAGTATGATCAGATATATTATTCAGCAAGACTCCAAAATAACCAAGCCAATCATAATTCCAAATCTTGTTTGTCATCAGACTGGACAAAAAAAATCTTTTTGGACGAGAAATAAAACTACAAGATATAACTATAACTTGCCCTTGAGACAATATTTTTTTTTTCATAGATAAAGTACTTGTTATGACTTCTTAAAAATTTGAAACTAAACTAATATGATATATTATTGTACAAATATTATTTGAATTAAAAATAGTTTTAAAAATTCATTTAATTAATATATAAAATTATTATAACCGTAAAATAACTATATTTAAACAACAGTATTAGATATTTGAAAGATTTTATTTTTGAAAATTATAAATTATTTTATTTAAAGAAGAAATAATTAAAATAAAAAAAACATGTATTTGATCTTTTTAATTTTAAAAAATTATAAAACTCATTAAATTAATAAATATTATTTTAGTGATAATATGTGTCACTTATTTCTTTTTTTTTTGTTATATATTTTGCATGCAAGTAGTGGAGGTAATAAATAAGTAATCTTTCACTTGTTGCTTTTTTATAACTTGGGTCCTTGAATCTCACTGGTTGTGTAATGAATTTTGTTAGGGTAAATTACTCAAATTTTCATCATAATGTCGGATATAAGTTTCCAGAATTAAAATGAAATGTATATTTTGAATTTCAGAAATATATTTAGGCAATTTCAGAAAGATAGTACAAATAATTCATGATGCTAACTAATTCAGTTAATAGAAAATGACCAAATTATTATAAAAATATTAATATAAATTAATAATTAAATAACAGAAAAATGTAATAACTCATACATTAGCACAGGTAGCAGACTAGTTGAATAAAAAATATTCCCGTTATACGTGAAAATCATAAATAATTTTCACTCCAAGTCTTCACTGCAGCTCCTAATTACCCTTTCCTGATGTCACCTACCAACCTTTTGAGCTTGCAACCATAAACCACAATAAATATGACAAACCAGGAATGAGACAATTACTGTCTTTTGTCGTTCTTATAACCAAATTAAATATGATATAAATCCAGAGCCTGTTGCCTTGCATAAAGACAAAGAATAATACCTAGATCCCTTACTCATATGGCATCATGTTATTTTTCTCATAAGCCATGGAAGTTCTATGTGTTTATTGTTAAGTTACACATGGAGCAGACACTTCTCACTCCATGTACATATGCGTACTTCCGAAGTTTACGAACTCTCTTATCTTATTTTCTCAATGTGTGAGAGAAATAAAACCCTGATACATCTATTTTGAAGTCTACAAACTCTCTTAAAGGTTAGATGTTAGGAGGGGTTAAGACTGTCTCGGTCGAGTCAGGATGGAAGGGGTGAGATCAACTTGGTCCCGTTAGTGTGGAATGGGTTGAAATCGACTCGGTCCAATTGGTATAGGATTCGAGTCAGACCGAAGAGCACTAGTTCTTGGTAAATCCCGATTTTGACGACATAGGAGCCGATCCAGAATCGGTCCACAACTTGTAATATGTTACTGGGCTGACCTAGAAAGCGTGTTGGCTTAGAGTTTCGGACCACTAAATAGATGTGCATGGGGGAATATTTCGAAGGTCTTAACTTGTATCCAAGGATTACTGATTCGTTGAAGACTAGATGAACTCCTTCTTTTTTTTTCTCTTTCTTGTCTTTCTTTTGAAAATCCTTTCTTCGCTCTCTTCTTTCACTACTAACTCTAATGTTCTCTTAGGATTAGAATTTTTCCCTCTCTTTTGCTCCTTCGAGCTTTAGGCCTTTTATAAGCTTGTTCGTGGCCTCCCAAATCTCCCTTGGAGATCTTCCACCATTAATGCGGTGGCTCTCCCCTAAACTAATTAATGCTTCGATGTTTGCATGAGGATTGTTTTCCTTCATTCAATGCGACTACTTCATCATTAATGTGGTGGTGATTCTTCTTCATTTTTCTTATTGTCATAGTACGGGTGTCCTCCACATCCTCCTGCTTTTCAGGAAGGAAATGATCTAGCTAGGGGTTCACAACTCCCCATCCCAGCTGCTTTGGCTCGAGATGTCTTGTGAAGTGTAAAGCTGCCAGACTGTGTGACACATTTTTGTCCTTTTTCTCCTTTTGACAAGCCACCTTACTACTCCCTTCCTGTCGTCTACTTTTTCTTTAGTCTTTTCCTTTTTTTTTTTTGTACAGAAATGGGATGCTACATTAATTGCAATAGAAGTTAATGGCTTTGTGTCCACAGCCGTTTAAAATTATATTCAGCATAATGTTTAGTTGAATGTCGTCTATGTTAATAAAGTTGGCCCCTGAGCATGGCGCAAAGGCGCAAAGGCACACAGTGGCCTCAAGGTCAACAAGACCCTGGATGAGGCAGCAACAACCACTGGCTGGTTGAGAAGGTGGCGCCAAAAATATTGGCGAAAATACGCAAATCGGGACACCAAGATGATGATGGTGGTGGTGAGACAGGAGAAAGGGTGTTGGAGCTAACCATGGAAAAGAAAAGGAGGTTGAAGAAGAGGAAAAGGGAAACAGATGCAACACTCTTGGACGCCATTTTCCAAATAGATGCATAGAAAATACTGAACAGTTTCTCTTGAAAGCTAGCTTAATTGGTGAAAAGTGCTCTTGTTTGTGGTAGCTCAACTTTGCGAAAGATTTAATTTATAGGCCAAGAATGTGTATTTTTTTATGTTTACTTTTTGTGTTCAATGGGTTAATTTCTTAAATTAAATTAATCAATGTTGAATCTTTGGGCATATATGTGTAGCTAGTATCCTTAGAGTCTAAAATGAGACTATATTGCTCTAAATATCTATATTTCTTGTTTTGGCGGCGAAAATGACAAAATAGTGCAAACAAATAAGGCAATTAGAATTTCTTCTGTCAGTTAATCCCCGGGTATTTCTAGATATGAATGAAGGCCAAAGATTGTGCTTTAAATTATTAATATATAATTAGAATAATGAATGTGTGGCAGTGGCAAATATTATTTTCTTTTTGTACAGAAAAAAAAAAGAAATACCAAAAATTATTTAGTTGCATTCTATCTCAAATTTGAGATTATAACTACTTGTTTATTTATGGGTTTTTTTGTTCATTTTAAGTTGAAGGTAATTCAAAAGAGAATAAAACTGAATATAAAATTAAGAAATTATATATTTTTTATTTCACTATATAGCTAAAAAATGAAACTAAATAAAAAAAATAAAATAGATTATTTCATTAATTATAGTAATTTACAGTAAGAAGGGGGAATGTAATTTTTTTTAAAATAAAAAATATCAATGTATAAGAAATATATAAAATTAAGAAGATAAATTTGAATGAGTGTAATTAATATTATATATTAATCTTAATTGAAGGGTTAGTATAATCAACTATTTCAATTAATAGTTTTTTTCTTCTAAATTTACAGCATAAAATACCATATAGTTTAAAAATTGTACAATTCCAAAATGCTATAGGCATATGCTATATAATTGATTTTTTTATTGAATGAATATGTAATATAATTGATAATTATATGCATTTGTCACAATATATTAATGAAAAGCATAAGAATTGACAGCGACGGCGACAGGCCCGTAAAATGCATTTAAATTACGTCGTCTTGACCTTCTATAATTTATGATATTATGCCTAACCCTAATAAGCTCAAGCATATTTACTTAATAATGCTTGACTAAATATTTTAATTAAGTATTTATTTAACACAATTTTATTAATTTAACTACTAAAAAATTTAAAATTTGTTACCAAATAATTTTGTGGATAATTTTAAAATCAATAGTTATTTTGTAGTTAATTTCTAATAAAAATAATTAACTAAAAATTATTATAATATTAATGATAACATGAAATAAGTAGCAAATTAGTTAAGAAAATAATCTTAGTTACTTTATAGGAAATTTTTAAAATTTGTAGTTATTTTCTTGCTAATTTGTAGTAATAAGAAGTGTAAATGAATATAACTTAAATTTAACTAGAAAAAATAATATTCTAGTTAATTAACTAGGATTTAGCTACTAATTTAAATGGTAGCTAAAATTAGTAGTAAAACAAAACAAATCTTGTAGTGATTTTTTAAATTGAAAATATAATACCTAATTTTATCGGTACATTTTATTATAATTTATAATAGATTTTTTATTAGTTCTTTAAATATAAAAAGCTTTTCAAATAATTTTTCTATTTCTTTTTATTTAATTATATAAATTTTACCCATAAACTTAACTGTGAAACTTTCTTATAAAAGTAGCTGGAAAATTTGTTTTCATACGCTTCTCCGTATTGTGGAAATAATTAAGTTAAAATGAACCCATTAGAAGATTTTAAGTCATTTGAATAAAATTAAATAAGTTTTATAAAAACTCTTTCAAATTAATATTTCCCTACGTTAATTTAATTACTTAATATATATGGGTATTCAAAAATTGCAATATAAATTACAAAAATGAAATTGGAAAAGTAAAATATGAATAAATAAATAAAAAATCAAAATTGAAAATCAAAATATATTAGATTAACTTGAATTTTAAATATAATTTTAAAAACTAATCCAATCTAATTCAAATATATATAATTTTATTTATAAAATTATCATAGTAATCATATTTATATTAGTAAATAAATATTCATGAAATTATAAAAATGATCTTATTGTATAATTTTACTATTTAAATTGTGTCTTATTGTTATAATATTTTTATAAATTTATTAATTTATTTAGTTTGAAATGTATTTGTTTTTATCTCTTCTTTGTTTTATGTAATTAAATTTTATTTTATATAGAAGAAAAGGTTTTAATAAAATAATAGATGGAAGAAATAAATTATAGGGTAAATTAAAAGTGAAAAATTCGAAAAGAAATAACAATTTACAATTTGTATTATTCAATTCATATATAAACAGGTATTTGTATTATTGGTAATTTATAATTTGGAAACTTAGCAAGGTGGAAGCAGACAGGTAATAGAGTTACAAAATAGCGTACAAGTAATAAAAATATATCTTTGCTATTGATACGGCTTCCTTTTGTTTTAAGTGGATTAACCGCTATTATTCATTTGCTTCCAGTTTAGGACTTCGGAGAATGTATCGATCGAAGAGCATACAGTGGCACATTTTCACTTGAATGCTAAAGTCGGAAATATCTTTCTCATCAGTCCTTAAATTCAAAACAAAACAATGTAATAAAATTAAGTAAAAAAATAAAAAGAAGGTTAAATTGATGAGAAACTAAAATTGAAGTTAAATTCTTATGATAAAAATATTATCGTACAAACTTAAGAGAAAGATATAGTTGTTTTAAATGAAAAAACAATTAACCACTGAACCACCTGTAATGTGTCTGTTACTACATTGCCAAATAAATTCTTTGTGTGCAATAGGCTAAACGTCTTCTTTCAAGACTGTGCAGAAATCTCAAAGCTCCGGAATGCCTGAATCATTCATTTCTAGCTCAATTGGAATCGAAGCCATTTATTTTACTTAGTATCAACCAACTCCACTATTTTTGCTTCTAAAAAGATCAACACAAGAAGCACCGGCATAGAAGGTAAAAACAAGGTTATATTTTTTAAATATCATGTCACACGATACTCTCAACAGTACGTTGGCACCTTCATGAAGCTGCTCCTTACAGCCAGTCTTTGTATTCCAATTCCTCAACCCCGTTTTGACCAACAGCAGTGAATGCAACGACATCAACAAGTGCCTCAGCGTCATTCTCCTCGCGGTCTGTGACTTCATTTGCACCTTTTCTTCCTTCACTGAAAGAAAAAAGAAATAATAAAGAAACCATGTTGTTTGTCTATAACGTACTACTCTCTATTTCCAGTGACATTCTAATGATGTAGATAAAATAGGGAGATCCAGGCATTCACGGATATAACTGCTTTTTCCCATGGAGCAATTGCTTCTCTAAAACCATATCTTTTTCTCATAAGAAAGGAGGCACAAGCAATATACAAGCATCACTTATGTCAAACATCTATATTAATTGTGAATCAAGTATCTCAAGGAGGAGCAATACAAAGAGTGATTGGAAACAATGGTACGCAGAACAGAGAGAAGTTTCATGCAAGCAAATCAATTAAACCCTAAGTGCATCTCAAAATTATTCGTCTAATTTCCTCATTGATTGTAATTACAGTTCTGATTCTCATATTGCGTCTTAAATAGAACCACAATATTATCTGGTATCTCTAAATTTAGATTTGATCTGTAATATTTGAATGATTAGGGAGAAAATTGCAGTGAACTTGTGCGAGGTCGAGAGCAGCTGATGCGAGAAAGAAAATCGTGATTACTGCATTTGAAATTTGGACTGGTTTTCATTTTATATTTTTTTGTTTTCATTTTATATTTTTTATACTGTAAATATTAATATTAATCGTTATACTATAAATGTTTAACCCAAAAAACAAGAAGAGTGCTATATATATATATGTGTGTTTGTGGCAGTCTTGCGGTTTGTTGTGACCCCTCGAAAATAATTGTCACAAAATATCTACTGTTTTAAGTAAAAATTATATATTTAGGACTTCAATTTAATTTAATTAATTAAACTAAAGTAATTTTGTATTATTTAATCTCCCCGCTTGGTGACATGAGATTTCATGTTTTGAATCTTCACGGTGTTGATGCTATTATAATATTTCATATGACATATTTCCAATGAAACCACGTAAACCACTAAACAATTGCTCATCCATAGTTTTTTATGGCAATTGCTATTAATTTTTAATACTTGTTTATTTTAAAAATAATCGAAGGAAGCATAATTTCCTCAAGTCAAGATGTCTACTATAGTAATAGAGTTTGAGCTTAATAAATAATAATTAAGGGTTAGTACTTTGATTAAGAATATTTGCTTCTACGCCATATTGGATGAAAAGTGTAAAAACAAGTTCCGGCTAAAATTTCAACATGTGACGGAGGGGAGTTCCTATATTTCTTTTTTTATTTTTTGCTACTATGTTAGTAGTTAAACCATATTTTCATGCTTTATTGTTTGGACTTTGGGACAAAAGATCAGCAAATTAACCGAATTGATTATATTACAAGATCAATGATCTCGTCAACTTTCCACCTTAATTAACTGAAACGGTTATATACTTAAAGAAAATACAAATGTGAAAAGAAAGATAGATAAGGAATTGAATAACCTGTAATCACTTCAACAAAGAACTTTTTTTGAACAACTTTCAGTAAAATTAGACGGTACACAAAGACAGCGAGGAGGGAGATTATTAAGATCCCCATCCATGAAAAGAACAACAATACAATTGTATTTCTATATTATTGTTTATGTTTATTAGTATGTATGGACGTTAATTTATTTATTAGTAATATTATAGTGTCTTATGTAACGTCCTAAACTTTAAACACAGAAACAAAGACCATGATACCGAGTAACACAACAGAATATGATGATGAATGTCCTATATATTTCGTTCTTAATTGCATCTGTAGCTAGTCCCGCCGAGTCCACAGGAGACTAATAGCGGACCCATGCGACTGTTTATGCGAGTTGTGTTCATTGGAGGGTTCATGCCCTTGCCATAAGCGCAAACGCACCTAGCGGCTTCATAGCTAGACCGTGGGAGGACGGAGCAACAACCACTTATCTCAGGAAAAAGGGGTGGAAGTAAACTGAAAAAATTCACACATCCACGCACATTGGGACAGTTAGGTGGTGGAGGTGGTGAGGCAAGAGGTGGTGGCGGTGGTGAAGCAAGAGGTGGTGGAGGTGGTGAGGCAAGAGGTGGTGGCGGTGGTGAAGCAAGAGGTGGTGGAGGTGGTGAGGCAAGAGGTGGTGGCGGTGGTGAAACGGAAGGCGACATTGGTGGTGAGACGGGAGGTGACAGAGGCGGCATCAATGGAGGTGATGGTGGTGAGATAGGAGGCGGTAATGGTGGTGAAACTGGTGGGGGTGTCAATGGTGGTGAGGTTGGAGGTGACATAGGGGGTACTGATGGTGAAACTGGTGGAGGTGGCAATGGTGGTGAGACAGGAGGCGGTAACGGAGGTGGCAATGGTGGTGAGGCTGGAGGTGACATAGGGGGTACTGGTGGTGAAACTGGTGGAGGTGGCAATGGTGGTGAGACAGGAGGTGGTAATGGGGGTGGCAATGGTGGTAAGGTTGGAGGTGACATAGGGGGTACCGGTGGTGAAACTGGTGGAGGTGGCAATGGTGGTGAGACAGGAGGTGGTAATGGGGGTGGCAATGGTGGTAAGGTTGGAGGTGACATAGGGGGTACCGGTGGTGAAACTGGTGGAGGTGGCAAGGGTGGTGAGGTAGGAGGCGGTAATGGTGGTGAAACTGGTGGGGGTGGCAATGGTGGTGTTGTAGGAGGTGACAAAGGCGGTACTGGTGGTGAAACTGGTGGAGGTGGTAATGGTGGTGAGGCAGGAGGTGACATAGGCGGTATTGGAGGTGAAACGGGTGGAGGTGGCAATGGTGGTAAGGTAGGAGGTGACAACAATGGTGATGGTGGTGGTGGTGAGCGTGGTCGTGGTGGTGGTGGTGAGCGTGGTGGTGGTGGTGGTGGTGAACGTGGTCGTGGTGGTGGTGGTGGTGAACGTGGTGGTGGTGGTGGTGAACGTGGTCGTGGTCGTGGTTCCAAAGGTCTACTTGGGATATTGTCACTCGAAGTAACCATAGAAATAAAAAGTAGGTTGAGGGAGAAGAGAAGGACAGCAGAAGCAACACTCTTGGAAGTCATTTTTTCAAATAGTTTCACTTGAAAGCTTCGCCAGTGAACAAGTGCCCTTGCTTGTGGTAGCTGAAGTTTTCGAGTGAATTTATAGGCATTTTTTATGGTTTCTGTTTTGCTAAATGGGTTAATTTCTTATATTAAATTAATGAAGGTTGAATCTTCGGGCATGTATATAGGTAGCTAGTATCCTTAAAGTTTGAAATGAGACCATATTGCTCTAAATATCTATACTTCTTATTTGGCGAAAGTGACAAAACAATGCAAACAAGGCAACTAGAATTTCTTTGGTTGGCACCACCTTGCATTAATCCTCTAGGGTATTGCTTCATTTCTATATATGAATGAAGGTCAAAGATTGTGCGTTTTATTTGTGTTTGTTAGCTTTATCGATTACATTTAGTTAGTTTATTTCTGGTACGTTTACATCTTAGTTAAAATAAAATGGATGCTGGCAGTGTGGCAAATATTATTTAGTAAAGTCAAAGTTTGAGTTTTATTTTATAAGACAAAAAATATTAAGTTTGAATTTGTAATTACTTATTTATTTATGGTTTTATACTAATGAGAAAAGGATGTGATATTATTTTGTAACGTATAAACAGCGTGTGATAACAAGTAATGGGTGTATATATTGGGTTAACAAATTAGCTAATTAACATGGATTATATATATGTCAGTTTTTCATGATTATATCAATTTAATTCCTAATTAATTTGCATGATTCCTTATAAATACATGAAATATATCTTAATTAGTATATATTTAGAAAACAAACATTTAATATTTTTTAAAAAGAGCAATTCTATTTATCAAATTTTTATTTTTATTTTTTAAAAATTTTACTTAAAAACAGAAATTGCATGCTGATGCATAAAAAGAAAGATTTGAAAACCAAATACATACAATTTTACACTAGCGTCCACGTCAATTGCAAAACAGGAATTTTGTTATTTTGTTATTTTGTTTTTACCTTTGAGATCGAGGAATGAGTTTTTCATTTTTAAGAAAGTAGTTTATTTTCTAGTTATATATAGCCCCAACATGCCATTAAATTAGAATTTGTTTATTAAAAGAGTTTAACTACATTATTTAATTAGAAACTAATATTGATATGATTTTAAAGTATTAATCGTATTTTTTTATTTTTTTATAAAAAAGGATTATCCCAAATAAATATTATTAAAGATGGAAATTATTTAATTGGTACAGAAATTAAAATTTATAAATAATTTTTTAACTAAGGATAGTTACATTAATTTCTCTTGAACTTAACACTAAACACTGATATTTTTCTTAATTATTACAAAATTACCTCCCTTGTACTTTTCATACTTTATTATTTTTAAGAATATTGCTTATATTTTTTGTACATAAAAATAAGAGAAATATATATATATTTAAAAATAACGAGTATCAATGTATAAGAAATATGTAAATTGATAAAAATAGTGTAAGTATTATTAATGTTAATATTAAAGAAGGTTAACATATTTCTTAAAAAAACAGAAGGTTAATATAATTATCTATTTTAATTAATAGCTATTTTTATATTTACTATATAAAATTCAAAATAGTTTAAGAATACTACAAAATTAAATTAAAACACTTGCTATAGGGCGGTACAATATAATTGATATGCATCCCTCACAATACCTTAATGAAAAGAATAAGAGTTACCTGCGATGGTGATGGCTCGCAAATTGCATTTAAATTTCGTTATGTTGACCTTTGACAATTTATGATATTATGCCTAACCCTAATAAGCTCAACTGCTCAAGCATGTTCACTTAATAATGTTTGACTAAATGTTTTAATTAATTAATTATTTAATGTAATTTTTATTTAAAAATTAATATTTAATTTTTTCAATATAGATATTTGTTGACCTACATTAACTTATTTATTATAAGAAATATGTTAACAAACTATTATTACAATTTTTTTAAAATACATATTTTGTGTAGCTTGCTAACGTATTTTTATTATATAGTTTTATTTTCTAAAAAATAAGTGAGAGTACATTAGAAAATTCTTGAGAAATTTAATTTGTTAATGTATACTTATTTTTTAGAATGAATATTTTAATAAATTATAACTACAATTAATTTAAAATATACTTAAAAGTATAATTTTCTAACATACTCTTTTTTAAAAATCCAAGTGAGTGTATTTTAGTAAATTTTATTAATATATTTTTAATATTTTTATTAATTCTTTAATTATTATCTTACATAAAAGACATATTTTTAATATATTCCTTTTATTTTTTGTTTTGAAATAAAAATTGTTTTATTTTATTTAAAATTTATGACATTATTAATTATTATCATTTTAATATCTTCACTTAATTTTAGATATTTTATATATTTATTATAAATGAGATAAATTATTATTGAAGTCATATTAAAAATTTAAAAATAATGGTAATATAAATAAAAATATTAATTATATTCTTAATGTGTATCTTATTTTACAAAATAGATAGATAAGAAATGGAGGAAATAGAATTTTACTAGTAAACTTGTGAAACTTTCTAAAATAAGTTGGAAAAAATTATTTTGATAAGCTTGTCATAAAGTTTATGGAAATAATTAAGTTAAAATGTTAATAGAAGGTTCCAAGTTATTTTTATAAAATTAAATAAAATTCATAAAAACTCTTTCAAATGTTTCCTTTAATGACTAGTTATTACATGTATGTGTTTAAAAATTGATATAATTCATGCTATATTATAAGTTGAGTACACCAATTTGTAATTCTTACTCTCCACGTTCTCTCCTTGAGAAACACTAACTACACCCTTTTTTATACAATTTTTTTTATTCTAAATATACTCTTTATTATTGAATAAAAATTATTAAAAATAAAACAAAAATTATATATGCTGCTTTTTATATAATGAGCCTAACTTACTATATCTCATAAGTTTACAATTTCGAATAAATTTTAATAATAATAGAGTATATTACGAAAAAGTGTGTAATTAGAAAGTATTGCTAATAATCCTTCCCTCTTTTATACATTATCAATATATTTTTGTCAAAGTATTATTAATATTTTATTTCTTTTCTCTTTTGAGGATGAAGTTGGCACAATATTTTTATAATTAATTAAATTTTTTTTTATCTCAATATCATCTCAAAAGAATAATGCATAGTTAAAAGTCAAAGATAATATAACAAGATTACTTTAGAAAAAAATAATTGATTCGAGGACGAATGATATATATTTTTTTATTTCTTTCAATATATATTCTTTTATTTCTGTTTGTAAATTAAATTTCCATAATTTTTTTAAAACAAATACAATTGTTTATTATAAATTCAAAATATAATTATATATTAAAATATTTATTTATTATAAATTTTAATTATATAAAAATAAAAATTTGTCATGTATAATGTGTCATGTAGAAATTAAAATAATAGTTGAATATAAATAGCAAAAACAAAATTGGAAAAGTAAAAGCTCAATAAAAAAAAATCAAACAAATTGACATTCGAAAGAAGTTAATTTTTTTTTCTATTAGAGTAGATTAAATTTTGGATGTAATTTTAAACTAATCCACTAAAATTTTGGATGTAATTTTATTTATAAAATTATCATAATAATCATATTTGTATTGATAAATACTCATGAAATTATATAAAATTATTTTTTCATTATTTTATTATCTAATTTATGTCTTGTTCATATAATGGTTTTTTTTTATATAAATTTATTAGTTTAGTTGGTTTGAAATGTATTTTGTATCCATTGTTCTTTGATATTATATAACTTCTATGTTTTCTATTGAAGAATATGAAATTATTATTTTTTATCTCTAGAATTATATAATATTTTTAATTGTATATAACGAAAAGTTAATTGAGCAAAGATAACACTCATTAATATGTGTTATTATGTTATTATATAACATATTTAAAATTTCTTTGAGATCTTTAAAAAAATGTTATCAATTCATCTTAAAATGAAGGTTAGAGACAAATAATAATAATTTTTTATTCATTAAAATGGTGAAAATAAGAAAATATTTTACAAGAATTAAAATTAAAATTTATTTATTTTATAAAATAAAAAAATAATTATTTCAAATTTTAGAGAGAAAAATGATATTTTTTAAGAACCAAAATCAAAACTCTTTTATAAAGTCTAAAAAATATTTAAGGATATTTAATTTATATATGAATATGTATTTATATTATTTTAGTAATTTATAATTTGGACGTTATGTTGTGACTTATAAATAATGAGATATTTGTTATTTTAGATAATCTTTTTTTATTATATCTGTTATATATATTTGATGTTTATATTAACCTATGTTGACCCAAAAAATTAATCAAATCCAAAATAAAAATGGAATAACTATTTCAATTCAAACCGCAACGATTGGGCTGAATCGAATTAGATTTAATATTATATTTAAATTAAACAACAAATGTAAAAATCAATCCGTTGAACAATAAACACTCTTATAAATACTATGCGCATCAAAGTCAAATTGAAATTAAATTGTAATAATAATTATTATGAGTATGTTATTATCTTTAAATTTAAATTAAATCTTATATTATTTTACGTTTTAAGAAGTCCTCTTGCATTTAAAATATTATAATTATTATATTATTATCTTCAAATTTAAATTAAATTAATACATTTTTTATTAATTTAATTTGCTAAAAGAATACAGTAAAGTGGTTTTTAATTTATATAATTAAATGAATGTCTATAAATTTATTTACCCTATACTGTATATCCATTGTCTTGAGAAGACCATACAGAATTCTTTGGTTGTGAAAAGTAGAACAGTATCGAATTAGAAAAAACAATTGATATATAGTTCTTGATTTCCTGTATTACGAGGTCAAGTTTTATTTTTGTAATTAATTTAAATTATTTATAATCTTATTGTCAATTTCTCTAATTAAATAATGATATATATATATATATATATATATATATATATATATATATATATATATATATATATATATATATATATATATATATATATATATATATATATATATATATATATATATATATATATATATATATATATATAAAAATTTTTTATCAATGATAGTTTTACTAAACACCTGGCTCATATGGTAGATGAAGTATTTGATTTTAGTTGATTAGGAAATGAAATTATAGAACTGAATTTTAAGTCGTGAAAGAGTGAAATAAAACTCTACTATCATTTTGTATTTTCCTTGGAAATTGTTTGAGTTATAATTAAGGTTTAAGCCTCAAGGGTATGCCTAACAGTTTTAAACATGTTAAATTTATATGTTTTATTTAATATTTTTTGCAGAAAAATTAAGTTAATGAAGAAGAAATTGGGGTTAATTAATTAGAAAGATTTTGAAGATGTAGTGATTGGTTAATTAGAAGAATGAACTAATGCACCAAAACGAGGAGCCCTAATAAAATCACATATAGAACCCCTATTAAAGCCTAGCCCTAATAGCTTTAGTACAACTCTAACCAGCAAGAATTGCTTAAATATTTTCTTAACATTACTGCATAAGAATTTGTTTTATATAAAGTATAAGAAATTAAGAAGAAGTTAGGGTTGCATAAGTTGGGGGGAAAAGGCAACCATAATTGTTGCTTGTCAAATAAAATGGGCCAAAAATGATTATTCCATCGTCAAACGCTGCCTCAGCGGATCCAGAATCTCCACGTTTTGATTACGTGGGGGAGGGGTTATGTTGTCTGCAGTTAGAGATTGAAGGCTCACAAACATTGCTAAATATGTAAAAGGAAGCTTGGCAGCTTGTGAGAGCAAGAATAGGACACAAAACAAAGTGCTGTTCAGATCAAATATTTATTGAAATAAAATAAAATCAATATTAAAATTTCAAATTTATCAAAGTGTCATAGATTTTTTTTCTCTCTTATTTTTAAGAATTTAATGGGTAATGTAAATTCTTTTATACTATCAACTTTTAGAAATATTTTAGGTAAGACTTTTAAAGAAATTTTAATAAAACGCAATAAATTTACTAATTTCACCATACATGATTAACTAACAGTACAAAAAATATGTACATTGTCAATATGTTGTAATTAAATTTTATTTTAATTTTTAATATCATATGTATTTCTTATTGCCTAGCCTCATAAGTAAAATAAAAATAAATTAATAATTTTACTTTAAAATAAAATTAAATATGGATGAAATATGAAAAATATAAAGTAATTTATAAGACTCGTTAAGTAATTTTTAAAATAATTATATTATTAAAAAATTATTTAGATTACAAAAGATAAAAAAGTCTGTTTTTATTTACTACAAATGTAAAAAAAATACTATTAACTAATGGAAATTTATCCTGAATATAAGTCTTAAATTAATAAATTTAATAGACATGCATATAGTATAAAAAATTATTTATTAATTAATTAAAAACATGAGTTTTAAGATATTTATTATAAAATAATTTTTTTATATATAACAATTTATTATTAAATAATAATATATTTAAATAATCATACTTACAATTCATATTTAAATAATTATTATAAAATCAATAAATTTATCATACTTATAATTTATATTTAAATAATCGTACAAAAAATAATAAGAGAAGTAATATGTCAAAATGAAACCGAACAACGAAGAATTATACATCTTTAAAATAACATTAATATTTTAGCCAGTGAAATACAGACGAAAAATATTTATTTTATATAATTAAAATTTATAATATATAAATATTTTTAAATATATAAATTATATTATAATTAAAAAACTTATGATAAATATTTTAAACATATAAATTATAATTTAAATTTATAATAAATTATTTATATTATAATACAAAGTTATTTTTAATTATTGATAATTTTTTTAAAATATATAACTTAATTTAAAAATTAATATGAAAAAATAAATTAAAAAGTTAAAAATTAAAAATATTCTAAAAATACTCTCATAAAAAATTCTTAAAAATATATTCACTCAATATAGTAATTCTAATATAATTTCATGTGAAGGAAAAGCCGTACCATAATTAGTTATACAACATTAATAAATATCACGTGCGCCCGTAACCTTGTAAGCGATAACAAGTCTTGTATTAATCTCTGACGCTAAATTGAATAACTATGGTACGATTTGGACTGTTTCTCATTTCTCATACGCCTTTATTTCTATTTATATCCCATTCGAAATTTTGATAAAACAATCTACTCCGAATACGACCTGCCTCAACCTAGATACCACATTATATAGGATAAGATTAAATCAATTTAATTTATTGATATAATATATTAATTTTATTATTATGTATAACTAAATTATAACATTAAATAAAGTATAAATTATAATTACAATATATTTTATAATGTTTTTTTTAAATAAATAATATTAATATAAATATAAGATCTTGTTATATAAATTATCTTTTATCTATAACTATATATTTTTATACCATATTTTATCTTTATAATTTTTATAAACTACTATTTTTCTACTATTTTATTTTTTGCTTTCGTAACTATTCTGCCTATCACTCATTTTTATTTAAATTTCATTATCTATGTTTTATTTTTATTTTTATTTAAAAAAAACAAAGAGGCAGAACTGCTTCTTTTCCCTAACAATACATAAATATTTTAAAATTACACTTTTAAAGAACTAGTATTTTAGTTGTATGTCGTACACAATAAATTTTTATTTTTATATAATTAAATTTTATAATAAATAAAATTTATAAATTATATTTTGAATTTATAATGAATAATTTATATTATGATATAAGGTTATTTTTAAAAATTATTAAAATTTAATTTAAAGACAAAAAATGGCAAATTAAAAGAGATAAACAATTAAAACAATCAAATATATATACCCATAAAATAAAAAATAATAATTTGACTTTTTTTGTGTGAGAGATAATTTGATATAATTGAGAGAAATTTTTAACTAATTATAAGTGTCAAAACTATAAAAAATCTAATTAAAGATCAAAATAGCACTATTCATATCACGTATTATAATCTACTGCCGGGTGGATCAGGACGACCTAACATAACACCAAATTTAATGTGAAACTCAAAATCGTCAACGTTAATGGGTCAGGTCATCAGCTGGCCATGTAGGGCTTAACCATCTTTATCTTATGTTATTCTAAATGACATTGCAGCCACTTTTTCGAATTGAGGAAACAAGTTTGTATCCATCTAATCATTGCTTGATCGATGCCTCAACTACATTTGCACCAATATATCCAATACTCAGCATTCTTCATTCTAATTTCACTTTATCTTTGGCTAAACCCCCAACCCCAATGTTCTCTTCACAAACACTTCTCCCTCGCATGGATCTTTCCTTCCTTTTCATTTCTCACGAACTCAAATTTGCAGCTTGCCATGTATGGAACTTCCCAAATCTGCCTCACGAACACGTTATACATAATCAAGCTAGCTTTGCACTCTTCGAATATTGGCAACACCCTGATGGAGGCATGCTTGTCTGTGACCTGCAACCTGTACTGATTGGATTTATTGGACCCATCGATTCACATTGCCCATTGGCTATTACTTTTTTAGTTTTTGTTTTTGTTACTGTTTGAATTTTTTTTTAGACTTCTTTGTATCTTTATTCTTCTCATTTGTTCTCCATATTTTTACAATTGTGTGTTTTTTATTTATTTGTTAATTTGTCCTTCAATATCTAGCAAATGTAAGTATTATTTTTTTTATACCCATTAAATAAGTATTAAAGTTTCAACTACCAAAACCGATAATTAATCTCCTTCAGAAACTATAAACTTACCGTATGATATTTTTCTTCCAACATGGTTTTTTTTCATATCTAATATTAAAATTTAAATTTCTAATATTTTGGTTAAGAAAAACATATAACTATTTAACAATATTAGTCTAACAAATGTAAAATACTTGCATAAATAGTAAATATTGAGTTGATATGTATTAACTACATCAAAGTTTTATCGTAACATCAACATATCTAATAAATATTTGATAAATATTGGATGAAAAATTAATAAATGAATCAAAATTTTACAAGTTAAAAATAGAAAGATCAAAATCACAAAATATAAATTGAAAGAACAAATTGATTATATCTAGGAGAACAAAAATAAATTAATCATTATTTTACAGTTTTTAATAAATTTAAAATTTAATTACATTTTTTACCTCTAAAGGTAAACAATCTCACAAATTTTACTCTAATTTTTTTTTTACAAATTTTGTCTCTTAATTTACAAAAATGTCACAAATTTTCCCTTGTGAAATCTCTGTTAAATTCCAAACATTGCAATGGCATGACCATTCATTACGATAGTTTTGAACTGGTAATATATTTAAAATGATTGTATAGTTTATAACCACCACTTTTCGATAGTTTTAATAAAATTGATTTTATTTCAGGAGAGGGGGTTCGAGGTTTTTTATTGCTTCTTTTGGTCACAGAGTTGTACAAAGCTGATCACTTCTGAATTTGTAGGGTTTGCCTATGATGATCATTGTTCACTCCTCATCATCGATTTTTACATGAGCAATTTGCTAAGTGGTTCTTCTTTCCCCTTCCATTGCTTTCCTCTACACTCGTCGTGCCTAACCCATGTCTCAAGTGTTACCCATTGTAGTGTTATCGCTTGTATTGGGTGTCGTCATCGAGTTTTTTCTTCTTCCACAAGCCTTTTTCACGAATTTATATCTGAATTTGAATCTCATCTCCTCCAAACCCTTCTCAAAAAAGCCTTTCTCCAAACTTCATTCCTCTGACAAGCTCTTTTCTAATTCTATAGGAACTACAATGTGTAGTGGGTGGTTCTTGCCATTATGGACTTGCTTCGTGCTGAGGGTGGAATTGCAGGGATCAAGAAGAGGAGGAATGGGTGATGTATCAATAAAAATTTTTAGTATATAAAAATAATGTCTAAAAAAAATAGAGACTAAATTGAACATATCTCCTTTATATTATTATATATGTGTTTATTAACTATTCAAAACTGCTATAAAGTATGTATAGCGTTGTTTGGAATTTTACAGAGAATGAACATAATAATAAAATTCGTGATATTTTGTAAATTAAAGGACTAAATTTGTGAGATTGCATAATTTTAAAAATAAAAAGAGCAATTAAACCTAAACTTTAACTAATAAAATAATCTGTTAAATAATTCATTGTTATCCTTCACAACATACATTATATTACTGAAAAAATAATGGATCTGGGCACAGAACAACTCTTTAAAAAGGTCAGATTCTGAAATTATAGGTTCAAAAAAACAAAACCAAATTGGTCTAGTGCGATGAACTGGGCCTGAAAAAATATTGCTCAAAAACACTTATGGATTTTACTTAATGTTAAAAAAATACAATATTATTTCATAGTGTACGGATAACTAATTACTAATATGTATAAAATATAATGAGACTTTTCCTATATATGCATATTTTCAATTGATTTTTTGGAATAAGATAAATTATTTGTGTGAAAATAGCGAAAATTACAAAACTTGAGCCTGCATAACTCAATTATATAGTATATAATGTTTTGAAGTAAGTTTCAAACTTAATATTTTAATTAATAATAATAATCTAATTCTATTATAAATTAGATTGGAGAATAAAACTCTTAACTAGACGTACTTTTCTTTAAATATATATTTCATACACTATTCATGCAACTAATTGGATAGAATGAGTTTGTGATTGGTTACTTTTCGTATTCTATCCAATTTGATTTTAAGTGGATCGTAGCTCAAATGAAAGCTGATTGAGTTTTAGTTTAGATATGTTGAAAATATGTTTCTCTTTTTTTATACACATTACTTGGAGCTGACGTTTAGAGCTTACACACAAAGGAATGGGTAGAAGCTAGACAAGAGGTTGTAGATGCTCAATATATAGAGGGTTTGATTACAAAACA
Source organism: Mucuna pruriens (assembly GCA_025330945.1). NCBI lineage: Eukaryota > Viridiplantae > Streptophyta > Magnoliopsida > Fabales > Fabaceae > Mucuna > Mucuna pruriens. The sequence continues at coordinate 5,586,670 of JAENHJ010000533.1, read as the reverse complement.
ATTCATTCCAATAATTACATTTGTTGTAGATAGTTAAGTGCATAAGCGCTTATTAATAGGCGAAAATGAGATTAAAGATACCTGTATACGTGACTTTCTACATTTTTGTAATTATTCAAATATTTTTAATTATATATAAAATAAAATTTTTAATTTATTTTTAATATAAACATATTTTAAATTATTTATTTTCAATATAAATATATGTTAAAAATATATTTTTAATATATAAATATATTTTTAATAAATATTTATTTATATTTAAAATTTTATATTTTAACACATATCAATAATACCTTTAAATGTATATAAAATATGTGAATATGACTTAAATAAATATATATGTAAGTATGAACGGGCATGGAATACATCACCCCACCTCGTTGTCATGAGGCTGCTTATGTTGGACAGAGGGCTCAAGTTTCTAAGGCGGCCACTGCTACCCAGTCTCAGCAAATCCAACTTGTCATGCAGCAGTGGAACAATGGCCAGGTTCTCCACATCCCCACTATGTATATATATATATAAAAGTATTTTAACATGTATAATTCATAAGATAATAAATAAATATTCTAAATATGTAAATTGTATTTTATATTTATAATAAATAATTTATATGGATATATATGATATTTTTAATTATTAATTATTTTTTTTAAAATATTGATATTTAATTTGGAATTGAAGATAAAAATATAAACTAAAAGATATAAGAGGTTAAGAAAAATTTTAAAAATAATTTTGTCGAAAAAAATTCTTAAAACATTTCTATTACTTAAATAACTATTATTTTTGTTTGTGGCACATCTAATTCTAAAAAATAATCTCAATCAATCACCAATATTTTCATAATAATTTTAAAAATATTTAAGTTAATCCATTCTTAAATTGAAACAGAATAAAGAAATATAAAGAATTTATTTTTGAAATATAATTAAAGATGAGAAAAAATATATGAAAAATTATTTTATTTTACTAAAATGAATGAGTGACAATAACCAAATCATTATGAAAATTTAGTTTTATAAACAAATTTACGTTGCGTGGAACTTAGGATATATAATATAAGTATTTATAAATTCTTACAATTCTGATGACATTTAAGTTTAAGCATTTAGTACCACAACACATAAAATTCATTTAAATTACATAGCCTTGAGTGTCCATACTTTATACCTAACCCTAGTAAACTTGAATTTTTTTAATGAGTTCAATAATTGTATTAGAGCTAAGCAAAAGGATACTCCAATTCTTATGTAAAAATAAAATCACAATTACTATCTATACATGGCATAGTACATTGTCCACTAGTTTAAAAATTCACTTTTTAGATCCATTTTTATTACAACAAATCTAAAAAGTCACAAAAATATTAATTTAAAAAATATTTTAAGAATTACACCTAATTTACCTACATTTTATAATAACTACTTCAAGTTAAAAATTATCCTATTTTTATGTATTTAGGGCCAAACAAATAAAAGTCTCAAGTATTTTTCAAATTTGTTTATGTCAAAATTTGTCAATAGACTTATCTTCTTGATAAACACAACCAACTATAATATCTTATCAAAATCTTTTTAGAGAAACAATCACATATTATATCATTTTAGGTTTATAGTCATTAAAGATAAATTGATTAGTAATATGATCAAAATAAAATATAAAAATATTATAATTTTTAGTTTATAATTCGATTTTGTTGAAGTAAATCTCGAACTCACATTCTAATATATGGTATTAGAGCATGTCAAACTACTCATCCTACAAAATTCACGTTTAAGTTATTCAATCCTCAATGTGAGGTATGTTGGAGGATATCTCACATCAACTAGTGATATGATCAAACTAAAATAAATGGGACAACCCTTACCTTAGAATCTATTTTGTATGATTGAGTTAAGCTCAAAACAAAAATTCTAATATAATATTAAAGGATATCCTCACAATTGTTGTTGAGTTTATCGAGTCATTAGATAATTACAAATATCTAATTTTATAAACATCACATTCAAGATGTTCAATCCTCAATGTGAGGGGTGTGTTATAGATCCAACATCGAGTAGTGATATTAAAAATAATATAAATGAAAAGCAATCTTCATCTTATTAATCAATTTTGTAGGATTGGATTAGACCCCAATTCAAATTCTAAGATAATATTGGTACAAGTAATCCTAAGTTGATATGGCCACACATTATAGAGTTGAAAGAACAAAAAAGAACTACCATGAAAATATCATGGTATTTATATGATTGACAAATATACTAAATCATTACAAGATATTCTTATTTATACCACTTGTGTTTAATTATTGCTGTAAGTGCGAACAAATGAAAGTCTTTTCAAGATATCAAAATGATATAGATAACACTCAATTTTTTTTAGTAGAGTATACATGTTATGATGAAATGAAAATCAACAACCTTCTTTCAAGAGAAACGAAGGGAAAAAATACTTGACTATAAGTATTTCTACCAATAATACTAACTATCACCGTTGACAAGATAACGTGGCCAAGTAGATTAACACTACTCGTAATTTAATACTACTTAAAATTTAAGAAATAATTTTTTCAACCAATGGGGTGACTTATATGGTTAATATATAATTCAATAAATACATTAATTTTGGTGAAAAATAAGTTAATGACTCATTAATAAATTTCATATTAAATTAAAATATAAAAATTAACAATTATTAAATACATTTAAAAGTGAATTTTATTTTTATAACTTGGATAAAAAAAATGAGTCTCATTTCTTTTTATTAATAAGACCGGATTATAATATGCAGTGGCATTATGCACGTACATATGCAGCAGACATAATGTCTCTAATTTCAAACACAGTTTAATTTAGTTGATGGAGTAAAATGCGTGAATAATTTAGTTGATGGAGTAAAATGCGTGAATAATTTAATTAATGAAGTATAATATGTGAATAATATAAACTTTTCATTATCATGTTGGATTCTTATGAATAAAAAAAACACACAAACACACACTATACACTATGATACGAAGTAACACAACAGAACAGAATATGATGATGGATATCATACACATATTCAGTTCTTAATTGCAAGTGATAAAATTGGTCACGTCGGGTGCACGATATTTTAAATAACGCCGAACTTCATCATCCAGAGAAACTACCGATCTAGGAAGCTTATATAAAGAGTGAAAGTGCTTGAATGCGTCGCAAAAGCAGGCAGCGATATCAGAATCAGAAGCATACTTGAAACATAGGAACAGTTCACGATCTAGGGCATACGGACAAAAATAATAAGACGATGGTGAGACAGGGGTGTTGGAGCTAATAACGAAGGAAAAGAAAAGATTGAAGGAGAGGAGAAGGGAAATGGATGCAACACTCTTGGAACCCATTTTCCAAACAGTCTCTCTTGAAAGCTTAATTGGTGAACAAGTGCTCTTGCTTGTGCTAGCTCAACTTTGCGAGACAATTTATAGGCAAAGAACGTACGTGTTTGTTTTTCACTATTATTATTATGTCTACATTTTTTTAATATATATTTTTTAGAATAAATAATAAATAATTTTATGTTAAAAAATATTAAATTAAAAAATTACATTTTTAAATATTAAATATTAAATATTAAATTAAATATTTTTTATATAATTCATTTGTTTCTTTCCCGTCTCTTGTCCATTCATCTAAGAAAAGAAAATTTCCCACTTTCTTCCTTTCTATTTTTGTCTATCAATATATTTCGTATTTGTCAAGGCAACTAGCTAGAATTTCTTCAGTCGGCGGCATCATGCATTAATCCTCCTGGGTATTACTTAATGTCCGGGTATGAATGAAGGCCAAAATTTGTGCCTTAGATTTGTGTTTATTGGCTTTAATTGATTGCGTTTTAGTTAGTTAAAATACAATGGATGTGTGGGAGTGACAAATATTATTTAATAATGTTGATATTCTATCTTAAGTAAGGGGTTGGTATGTTGATCAAGTTAGTCAACAAGATATATTTGGCATTATTTAAAAATTATTGTAAAAATATATAAAAGTATTAGTTACTAATTTTAATGACAATTTAGTAAATATTGTATATGAATTGTATCTTAAAATGTCAATAGTAGTATTTTTATAATCTTAATAACATTTAATAATTATAAAATGTTACTCATAAAAATATTAATAACATTTTTACAAATGTAAATAATAAAATATACTAAAAGTAATATATATATATATATATAATAGTAATAAGAATGTGTACAGATTATTTTAAGTGAGATGTCTCTTGGTGAAGAGATGAATTGGTATAAACTCCCACAAAACTACCTCCAAAACAAGGAAATTCGTAGATTCATTGAAAAATAATAACAATTCTATCTTAAGTTTGAGTTTATAATTACTTATTTATTTATGAGTTTATATTAATGAGAAAAGGACGTGTGACGAATAGCTTTTAATACTAATGGGTGTATTGGGTTAACACATTAAAATTAACATGAACCATGTGACAGTTTTTCTACATGCGTAGCATTATGATGAGACTATATTTTCATTAATTTAGGCAAATGAGATAATTAATTGTTCTTTTACCTTTATTATTCAAATATCACATCGAGCGTTTGACTAATTTAGGTTTGTCTTCGTGTCACCAATAAACGCCATATGAACATGGTGTGCTGCTTACATTCAAACTTTAATCTAGCTAGCACCTAAAGATTTATATTTAAAATGAACCCTGGCAAAGTCATAATTAAGATAATATATGTCATAATTCAAATTTGAATGTATATATTCATCTTGCTTTTAAAAGATACATGAAATTATTAAATTGGCCTTCGATCTATTTGGAATATTAATTTATTTTCTTAATCTATCTTTATACATCAAATGTAAATTATTATTCTTAAAAATATAAGATAATTATTATTAATGCAATATACTTAAATATGTTTCATGTTATTATTAAATAATAAGTTGACATGTTTTAGAAATATTATAATTTATAAGAAATAAAATTAAATAATTCTTTTCAAAAAATTAAATAAAGTTATATTTATCATAAAAAATAATTTTTATCAAAAATAAAGGTATATAATATTACAAATATTATTGATATTGTCATTTAATTAATATTAATATTTTATATCAATTTTCATAATTTAAATTGTAATAATTATTGAAATAAAATAATATTTTTAACTTAAAATAATACGTACGATATTTAATAGTATATTTTTATTTTAGTCATTCAATTTACATCATGCGACAGGATGTAGGGTTGTGGATGAGATAGGAAAATAATGTATTTTGTCTTTCTAGTGATTTAGCGACCGATACTATTTGGCACCATACCCTTTTTAACTTCGGTCAAATGCATATTACTTATTTTGGTTTGGCTCGCATTAGCGACTATTCATTTTTCAGTCACTATATGTATTTTAATTTTTTTTGTTTGGCACAAATTAGCAACAGTTTTAATTACTTTTTGTTTGGCATACATTAGCAACAGTTTTAATTATTTTTTATTTGGTGCATATTAGTGATAATGCACCAATGATTTTGTTTACCATGTCGTCACCAATATAAATTTGGTTTCTGAATAAAAATGGATGTAGTTCGGCTGCTAATGCACCAATGATTTTGTTCTATTATGACTAATATAGATGTAGTTCGGCTGCTAATGCACCAATATTGATTTCAATGAAATAATGTAGTAGTTTATGAAAATTTTCACATATGGTCACTATGTGAGCAATAACTTTGAAATGGAGAAGTTATTTTAGTGACTGAAAATTTCGTTATTACATGGATTGAAATCATATATTTTGAACACTAAATTTAGTCACTAAATGATGATTTTTTTTAGTGAATTGCCACTACTTTCAATAAGAAACAGCCTCACCTAGGTAATTTAAAACTAGATCTAGAATCACCTTAATTAGTAAATTGAATTAAGACAAATCTAGAAGTCTTAATCGCAAATTATTGTTAAAGAGAGAATCTTAATTATCTGATTAGAAATTTTCTGCTTAATGCTAATTAATTATCATAGACTAATTAAATTTAATCTTTACTAGTGAAACAATTAAGTGTGATTAGACTTAATTAACAATAATTATAATACAATGTACTAATAAAATTAGATTAGCAAAACCTAAGCCTAATTCACTCTAAACCAAGTCATTAGTACCTTAATTACTAAAATTAACTTAGGTACTTAATAATTAAGAAAGAATAATGGCTAGCATTATGAATATGCTTTCCACTTGCACTCAGTTATAATTATGGTCCCACGAATTAAATAGATTAAGGAAGTCATCATGAACCAAATTACATTATGCCAGAAAAGCCTTGGATAGCGTTTATTTTGAGTTTAGACAGCGTTTCTTAAAAAAAAAAGTATTATCTATACTCTCACTATCTAATAAATGAGCACTTAGACAATGCTTTTTGAAGCATTGTTTTAGAGAGAACTCAAACAACGCTTCTATGAATTCCAAAGCAATCATGACTATAATGTACAACAAACTATCCAATTTGCATTGAAACCAAGCCTTGCGTGTATGATTCAGTTCCAAGGGAGCAAGCAATCAGGGTTTAATCAACTTGCTGTGAATAGGAAAAATCGTGGCAATTATTACCAAAAAGGAATCTAGTTCAAAGCCAACCAAATTGTATGAAAAAGGAACCAAACTAGTTAGATTCGCACGAATTTAACCAAATGAATCAGTTCACCTAATCCTATAATTTTTATACCTTTCTAGGAGTTAAATCACGAAATAAATAGTCGTCATAGCTTTTCTTCGTCAGCCATTTAAATTAGATGCATGCATGAGACCTAACCAAGACATAACTATCTTAGGTTCATTATTTAACTTACCTAGGGATGAGGGTTAATTCTAGAAATCTTTTATATAAAGCCAAAGTTGAACCAAAGTGGTCCCCTAGCTGTTCTTCTTACTAGAAACACCTTTTAGCTTTTCTTCCCTTGATCTCCCACGTGATTCCCTCATAGATAAACAAGTTTGCAAAGACAAACCGCACTACTTTGTTCCATTCTCCAGAGTTTGTGAGGTTCTTTTGTGCAAATGAAGTTTTTTCTCCAATACAACTAAGGAAGGAGTAGAAGTAGAAGGCTTATATAATAACATTTTAGAAGAACAAATTTACTTACATCTAGTATAAGAACAAATTTAAACGGCTAATCTAATTAGGGGGGGTGAGGGTCTTGACTCCCACATTTTTTTTAAAAGAAGTTATATATCGTATTTAATTTTCATGAAAGATTAACAATGTAAAAAAAAAATAGTCTCGTGTCAATATTTTTTTTTTTACATTATTAATTTATATATTTATCTAGCTATACTTAGTATTATAAAAGAATACCAATGGGTGGTTTGTTTTAATTTTACATATTTTATTTTTCTTAAATAAAGTTTTGGATTTAAGTCTTTAAGATATATATATATATATATATATATATATATATATATATATATATATATATATATATATATATATATATATATATATATTATTCTGTTGGTAGAATCAATTCCATTATATCGTATAGTTCGTTCATATCAAACAAAATTTATTAATTTTTATGAAGAATAGCAGTGGTCTAAACAAGAAAAAAATTAATTTCTGTTCTTTTTACCATTTTAATTTCTGTTTGGTCATATTTTATTTCAAAATTGTAAATATAATTCATTTAGAAAAATAAAATAAGAATTTAAATAGTAATAAAATTCATTCAGATTATTGTTGCAAATAATTATACAAAGGAATTCAACAATTAAGCTTGACAAAGCGTTTAAAAAGAAAAAGAAATACATGTGGATTGACGCGTTTGTAATACGCTAGCTAGTTGGGAGGTTTGGAGTTTTCAATTGTAATATCCAATTTTTATTTCAAAAAATACCATTATAAATTCTTGTTTGAAGTTAAATATAGAAATTAGTCTCTATACTTAAAAATATAAAATTCAATCTAATATTTAATTAAATTATTGTCAAATTCATAATAATACTAAGTGACACAAATATTAAAAATGATGTGGCATTAATATGTTGACAAATATTCTAACACCTTCCAAAAGAACCATTAAACTTGTATGTATACAAAAATATGTTATATATAACATAAACAGGTAGAGAACAAAAATATGTATATGTATACTACTAATAAATAAATAATATAATATTATAAAACTACACCAATAACAATTTATATTTTTTTAATGATATATCTTCGTTATAACATATTCATTCTTATTATAAATTTTTTTTATGGAAGTGTGTTATTTTATTTTTTTATTTTTAATACTTTCGTGACTATAATAAAATATTATTATTGATATAATAGTTTTTATTTTAATAAAAAATTAAATTAAAATATTATTCATTAATATCTTGAAAATTATTTTATATTTCAATATTTAATTAAAATTAAAACAATAATAATATCTTGAAAATTAATAATCTTTTTATTTTATTTGTTTTGTATTTCATTGAAAAACTTATAACATTAATAATAGTAACATATTTAAGTAAATAAAATAATATTTTTAATTTTAATATTATATAACTTGTATAGTATTAAACTCAAAAAATTATTGCAAAAAATTTATTATAGAAGTATAATTATATTTAATAATATTGTTTAGTACAATACACAAAAATTTATTAAGTCAATATTAATTTCTTATTTCATTTACTAAATTATCCAAATAAAAATATAATAAATTAAAACAAAATAATCTTATAAAAAATAAATTATCTAATATACAACAATTAAGTTTTAATTATGATATATATTATTAAAAAATTCATGATGTGTTTATTTGATTTTACAATATTATACTATTTATTTAGTATTAAATATATGTGTTTCTCGTTCCTACACACTTAAGTTATATATAATATATTTAAAATATATTAAAGACATAAATATATTTTTAGTTTCTATAAAATGAATGAGTTTTAATTTTAGGTCTTTATAAAAAATAATTTTCATCCTCAAAAATATAAAATCATTTTTTCAATCCCTATTATTATGTAACACCTATTAACTGTTTATATATAAAGATCAAGTTAACATCCTAGTTGACATCCACTATTATTCATAGTATCATGTCACTAAGTTTTAATTTTTTTTAAATCCTTAAAATGTATGTTATTTATATACCTTAAAATGAATATTAAGAACCAATAATGATGATTTCAAATTTTGGAAGATAAAAATAAAAGAAAAATATTTTATAAGAATTAAGATAAAAAAAACAACGATTTTAAATTTATAAAAATAAAAAATAAAAATAAAATTTATAGATATGGACAAAAACTAAAACTCACTCATTTTAAGGTATTAAAATGCATTTAAATCTATATTAAATAAGTTAAGTATAAATGCACATTGTAGTCAAATCCCACCTTGAATATTTTTAAAATTTGTATAGATAATTTTTTAGGGTCACTTCAACTTGACATATAACCTTTAATATCTATGTTATCTAACATCATTAAAAATTTGATAGTAAATTAAGTATTGACCTGAATTTCACTAATTTTAAAAATATAAATATTTAATTTGAGCAAGTGAAACTATATCGTATAACTATTAATTAATAAACTATATGAATAAAAATATAATTAAGTTTAAATATAAACTATTATTTATGTACTATTACAAAAGAAGTATTTAATTTCTTTTTTTCAAGAACAATTATTATTAACTATTAAGGCCTAATTTAAATATTTATAAATAAAAGTAGGAGAAAGCTTTGGAAAAAAATAGTTTAAATCAGGTTAGGTTTAGAATGTTAAAATGTGAGGAAGAGTGAAAACTTAATTGCAGAGCATCAATTTTGTAAATTATAATAATTTTAAAAATATTTACTTTACTCCATTTTTAAATTGAGATGAAATAAAAGAATTCAAAAAATTATTTTTGAAATATAATTAAAATGAGAAAATAATTAATATGTGAACACTTATTTATTTATACTAAAATGAATTAGTAAAAAAAACAAATCATGATGAAAAATTAACGAATTTACGTTGCGTAGAACTTAAGATATATAATATAAGCATTATTACGATTCTTATGACATTAATGATTAAGAATTTAGTACCACAACACATAAAATTCATTTAAATTCCTGAGTGTACATATTTTATACCTAACCCTATAATAAACTTAACTTTTTTTAATGAGTGCAATAATTATATTAGAGATAAGTAAAAGGGTATTCAATTTTTATATAAAAATTATAATAAAATCATAGTTGCTATCTATAGATAACATAGTACATTGTATACAAGTATACACTACTTAGAAAATTTAAAATTTGCTACAAAATAATTTTGTAGCTAATTTTAAAATTAATAGTTATTTTGTAGCTAATTTCTAGTAAAAATAATTAGCCACAAAATTACTATAATATTGATGGTAGCATAAAATAAATAGTAAATTAGTTAAGAAAATAATCTTAGTTAATTTATAGTAAATTTTTAAAATTTGTAGTTATTTTCTCGCTAATTTGTAATAATAACAAGTATAAATGAATATAACTTAAATTTAGCTAGAAAAAATAGTATTCTAGTTAATTAATAATTAATTAGCTAAGATTTTAGTTGCTAATTTAAATAATAGTTAAAATTAATAGTAAAATAAAAAAATCTTGTAGTGATATAACGTTTTCATGTCATCCATTATATCAGTTTCTACCAAAATGATGTAGTATGGGAGATTAATAGTTTTTTTTTTGTGTTACTATTGAGATAGATATTTTAGATCAATTAACAAAAAAATATTATATAAAAAAATATTTTTTAATCAATTATACAAAAAATTAATTTAAAAAATATTTTTTAGATTGATTATTTTCAATCGATCTAGAATATTAAAGTCTTTTTTTTTAAATTTTATAATAGATTTTTCAGATAGGTTTAATTATAATTAATCTAGATTATTTTTTGAATTTGTTCCTATTATAATAAATCTAAAAATTCAAAAACAACTAACCTAAAAAATCGTTTATGCACAGGTGTATAATTAATGTTACATCAGTTTGATGAAGCAATCCTAATCTACCTTTTTTTTTTTTCTAGGTAACCATATTACTCCAAAATCTTACATTAATCATCAATAAAACTAATAGATATTTCACAAATTATAAAATGATTAACTTAAAAAAAATCATACATTTGCTAAAAAATCACCCCATTTTTATGTAGTTGGGGTTCAAAACAAATAAAAGCCCAGGATTTTTCAAATGTCTTTATTCCAAACTTTAGTCAACAGACTTGTATTCTTGATAAATGCAACCAACTATAATATTATATCTAAATTCTTTTAGAGAAACAATCACTATGTTGTTATAGACTTACTTCTAATTAGAAACAAATGAATTGGAGGGTGGAGAATCAGTCTTGTCATTCTAAATTTTTTGAAATTAATGTTATATATATAATTTATTTTTCATAAAAATATATAATAATATATTAACTCTAATATAATGTTAATATAATTTTATTCACATTATTAATACACACTTAGTGTTATAAAATAAATATTAATGATTGGTTGATTTAAGTTGTACTCCTTTAACCAAAGTTTTGAGTTCAAATCTTATACAATAAAAGAGATTTTGCTAGAAACACTGACTTCATGATATTGTAAAAATTTCTAATTCGAACATGACAATTACCAAGATAAACATGGTATCTAAACAAAAATGAATAATTTTAGTTTGATCATATATATTTTAATTAATTTTAAAATTTTAAATATTTCATTTAGAACAAATAATGTATTAATTAAATTAAATAGTATGGAAAATAGGTTATTGTTGCAAATAATTAAACAAAAGAATTCAAGAATTAAGTTTTAGAAAGACGTTTAAAAAGGTAAAGAAAAAAAATATATGGATTGGCCTGTATGTCTATATGCCACTTATTACAAGGGAGGCTTCACAATTAGTTTCTTGAATTTTATATTTTCCTATGATTTGTAGTGCATTTTATATCAAACCATGTATTTTGTTATACCTACTGGTTGATTTTCTGCATTGTGATTCTAGCATGAACAAAACAAATTTAATTAGGCATTGTGCTCTTAAGGGATGGTAGATTTACATGTGTAGCTTCTAATGCAACTAGAATAACTTTTGTTTGAATCCTGTATGATTTATATTAATATTTTTATTCTCGAATGGTATGTCTCAATTGGTATGAAAAAGATTTTGTTGTACTCCTTTCCGGGTAAAAAAAGGGAGAGGAGATAGCAGAAAAAAAAAGGAAGAAAGAAGAAAAAGTAGAGGAGGAAGGAGAAAAAGATGAAAAAGTAGTTGATGAGACATCTGCAGGCGTGTATTTTTTCTGCCTTGAGTAGAAGTACATGGCAGATGGTGGCTTTTGCAAGAAGCCACCCCAAATCTGCCATCATGGAGAGATGTGGAAGCAACTCTTCACTAGAACTAAGGAAGTAAGGATCGCTTTTCACAAGATCTCTGCATTAATGAAGGAGATCTTCTTGAAGATTCGCAATAGTGACCTGAAGGTGAGAGGTGTGCTATAAAAAGATCCAAGCTTGAATGAAGAAGAGGCTTTTGGCAGAGGAAGAGGTCGAAAATTTTGGGGAACTAGGGGAACCTTTGGGCATATTGATTATGAGGATCCTTATTTGAATTGAAGCGTTCATAAACGAACGAAGGAGCTAGTAGTGAAAGAAAGAGGCTGCGGAGGTTCTTCAGAAGACGTTTAACCACTCTACAAAAAACTTGGGCTCCCTGAATACAATGTTAGTACTTTCAAAAATCCTAAGCCAATACACTCCTTTGCATAACCCAACAAAATACTGCATTCTGTGGGCCGGCTCCTAACTGGCCACATGTAGTTGACTCCACGTTATATGCCAATTTCAAGACCGATTCTTGCATGACCGAAATCGGGATTAAGAGTTGGCTCCCACGGGACCGGTTCACACCAACAGGACCGAGTCGGTTCTAGCCTCTCCTAGCACCTAAATTTTAAGCTTCCCAACTAGTCTTTTCCCCCAAACTCTTTGGACGCCAATGGAAAGCCCACCTTATCTATCTCTACGGACGTCATTGGACAGTCTGCCCCTTCTAAACTCTTTGGACGCCAATGGAAAGTCCACTTTCATCCAACCCATGGACGTCTAACAGATAATTCATCTCTTCCCACTTTCGAAACACACACATATCCCCTTTCCATTCCACTTGGCCGACTCTACCTCGGCCCCCTTCCACATCACTTGGCTGACTCTATCTCGACCCCTTTTTGTTCCAACTAGTCAACTCTGTTTCGACCCCCTTCCACTTAACCTAGACCGAGTCGATCTTGGCCTCCTTCCATCCCAACTGAGTCGAGTCGGTCTTGACTCCTTTCCATCTGACCATCCATGCCTTAAGAATTATGTAAACTTCGACTTCTCCACTGCAGTAAGAGACACGTAGGAACAAGAGACGACTCTTGTCAAGTTATTCATAAAAAAAAAAACCAAAATCATCCTGTGTTTATTCCTTGTAAAAATACTCCATTTTTAGAAAGGCATAAACCATAACATAGAAGTCATTCTCTTTCATGCCTCTAGTTATGGTAACTATCTTGTGATAGACGTGTTGGGATATTAGGTGATCCCTACACGTAATCGACTCCCGAGCCTAGACTTTGATTTCTAGACTTGCCTTATCCAACTTAAGGTTTCCTAGCATTTTCCATAAAAATGTTGGTGGCGACTCCGTAATCCTTATTCCTTCCCCGAAAAAGACTCAAATTCAACCTTTCTATTTTTTTCCGATCCGCGTCGTGATTTAGGTTGCGACAGATGACGACTCCATTGGGGACATTTGAGAGTCAAACCCTGTATAATTAGATGCATGAAACTAATGACTTCTTCTTTATTGTTTTTGCCTTTCATTTGCTTATTTTGTTTCTTTTAGTGGCCTTTGTTTTATCCGCATGTCTCCATTTGCATCAGATGTCTTATCTAGTTTAAACCTCAAGATAGAAGATATGTGCATATAACTATTATGTTTTTCAGCAAGGGCAAGGGCAAATTTGTGGGTAGTCTTCTACACATACCACACTTATACTTTTCACACATTAAGTGTTGTCCTATACCCAAACCTGAGTGTAACTTAGGGAGTGAGAGACGAGTAGTAATAACTATTTCGGGGAATCCTCCCTACTTGGACATTGCAAAAATTTCATCTAGAGTGTGACCCTTTTGTAAATATCCACACTATGGATCCACTTCCTATTTGTGGGGACTTCATGAAATGGGTACTGAGCTCTAGAGGTCAAATTGTGAGAAATAGAACCCTACATCAGTGAGAATCACATAATGGACATAGACCTAATAGGCTGAACCCACATGCTCTAGGACATCTAAGGGGACTTATGCTTTTGGCCTCACCTAAAATTCAAGCCACTGGTTTCCAACCTTGCCTGTGCTGGATCCATTTCGGCCCCCACCCTGTTACCAATACTGACTCCGTGCCGTCTCCATTTCTTCAATTTTGTCCCGGCTCCATACCAGCTTTATTTCTCCAACTTTGTCTCAACTCTATGCCATCTCCATTTATTTAACTCTCGCCCGGCTTTGTGCCGTCTCCACCTATTCCACTTTATTCCAGCTCCACGCCGTCATCATCTTCCATTTTGTCTCGGCCCCGTGCTGTCTCGAGTTCAGCTCCATACTGTCTTTTTTTTTCCAAACTTTGTCTCGGCTCCATGCCGTCTCTATTTCTCCAAACTTTGTCTCGGCTTCGTGTCGTCTCCATTTCTCCAAATTGTCTCGGCCCCGTGTTGGTTTCAGTTTGGCTTCATGTCATTTCCATTTCAACTTAGCTCTGTGTCATTTTCCCAAATTTTGTTCCACCCCCATGTTATTTCCAAAGTTGGCTTAGTACCGTTTTCAATTCAATTTTGACCTTGTCTGTTTCTATTGGTAAAAAAAAAATAGAAAAATAGCCTGCATCACAATTTGCATCATGCATTTAAGGTTAGGTTGCATTCCATCACATTTGCATTTCATTCCTCAATAAACAACCAACCTCGGGCCAATAAAGAAGCAAGGGTCAAGTTCTAGAAACACCCCTACAGGGCACTTCCCAAGGAAAAACGAATGGAGGCAACTATAAGGAACATAGCAGAATAGCAAGAGGTGTTAAAGGATGATATTAATCAATTAAAAGCACAAGTGGGTTAGATCCTAAAGATGCTGGAATTAGTGTAAAGCTACAACTGGGGGTATCAGAGTAGCCTCAAGTCGCCTTGTGCTCATCCCATACCTCCTTAGGATGAAGACTTCCAGTTCGCCAGAATGCTACAACTCCTCGAAGAAATATTGGATGCCTTGGAAGGAACTAAGCAATTTGACTTTGATGCAACTGACTTATGCTTATTTCCTGACATCGTCATTCCTCCCAAGTTCGAGCTGCCAGCATTTGACAAATACGGAGGGACCACACGTCCTAAAAGTCACCTCACCATGTATTACAGGAAGATGGATCCACACGCCCATGATGATGCGTTGTTAATCCACTTCTTCCAAGAGAGTCTTACCGGAGTTGCTCTCGAATGATATTTGAGACTAAGGCATGAACATGTCCAAACCTGGAGAAGCTTGGCAAAAAGCTTCCTTGACCAATACAAATACAACATGAACATGACTCCAGACCACTCCCAGCTACAAAACATGGCTAAAGGAGAAGGGGTAGTTTTCAAAGCATATGCCCAACGTTGGAGGGAACTAGCCACCTGCATCCAGCCTCCTCTATCCAAAAATGAATTGGCAACAATGTTCATTGACACACTTCACTCGCTGTTCTACAAGAAAATAGTGGAAAACGTGACGTCAAATTTCTCGGATCTAGTCCTCATCGGAGAAAGGATTGAGGCAGGGATGAGAGCAAGGAAAATTGCACTAAAGGCTTCCACATCCCATACCGAGTCTCCTAACTCGGAGGAAGAAGACTATTTATTTATAAAATTATCATAGTAATCATATTTATATTAGTAAATAAATATTCATAAAATTATAAAAATGATCTTATTGTGTAATTTTACTATTTAAATTGTGTCTTATGTATTTGTTTTTATCTCTTGTTCTTTGTTTTGTGTAATTAAATTTTATGTTTTATATAGAAGAAAAGGTTTTAAGAAAATAATAGATGGAAGAAATAAATTATAGGGTAAATTAAAAGTGAAAAGTTCGAAAAGAAATAACAATTTACAATTTGTATTATTCAATTCATATATGAACAGGTATTTGTATTTTTGGTAATTTATAATTTGGAAACTTAGCAAGGTGGAAGCAGACAAGTAATAGAGTTACAAAATAGCGTACAAGTAATAAAAATATATCTTTGCTATTGATACGGCTTCCTTTTGTTTTAAGTGGATTAACCGCTATTATTCATTTGCTTCGAGTTTAGGACTTCGGAGAATGTATCGATCGAAGAGCATACAGTGGCACGTTTCCACTTGAATGCTAAAGTCGGAACTCATCAGTCCTTAAATTCAAAACAAAACAATGTAATAAAATGAAGTAAAAAAAAAAAAGAAGGTTAAATTGATGAGAAACTAAAATTGAAGTTAAATTCGTATGATAAAAATATTATCGTACAAACTTAAGAGAAAGATATATTTGTTTTAAATGAAAAAACAATTAACCACTGAACCACCTGTAATGTGTCTGTTACTACATTGCCAAATAAATTATTTGTGTGCAGTAATAAAACGTCTTCTTTCAAGACTGTGCAGAAATCTCAAAGCTCCGGAATGCCTGAATCATTCATTTCTAGCTCAATTGGAATCGAAGCCATTTATTTTACTTAGTATCAACCAACTCCACTATTTTTGCTTCTAAAAAGATCAACACAAGAAGCACCGGCATAGAAGGTAAAAACAATGTTATATTTTTTAAATATCATATATATTGTATTGTAATGTGTGACAAACACGATACTCTCAACAGTTGGCACCTTCATGAAGCTACTCCTTACAGCCACAATCTTTGTATTCCAATTCCTCAAACCCGTTTTGGCCAACAGCAGTGAATGCAACGACATCAACAAGTGCCTCAGCGTCATTCTCCTCGCGGTCTGTGACTTCATTTGCACCTTTTCTTCCTTCACTGAAAGAAAAAAGAAATAATAAAGAAACCATGTTGTTTGTCTATAACGTACTACTCTCTATTTCCAGTGACATTCTAATGATGTAGATAAAATAGGGAGATCCAGGCATTCACGGATATAACTGCTTTTTCCCATGGAGCAATTGCTTCTCTAAAACCATATCTTTCTCTCATTTCAATTTACTCTGAAGAACCCCGTAAGCTTCAACTTCGTCAGGTCAGAGAGCCTCTAAACTTTGCTATATGATTTTCTAGAATTGCAAATATTGTAATCCAAAAAGTGTTTGAAGGAGGTGGAACTATGCTTACCATGAGAAAACCCATTCAAAGAAATTTATTTGTACTCAAGGAAATGTGCTACATGTCATAGTTCATACCAATGGGAGGAAATTTACAATAGGAAAATTCAAAATTAATTACAATGAAATTAATAGTTAATTTGTAGTAAAAATAATTAGATACAAATTAGCTACAAAATAACTACAAAGTTGTTGGTAGCATAGAATGAGTAGCAAATTAATTAGAAAAATCATTCTAGTTAATTTGTAGTTATTTTGTAAAAATTTATAGAAAATTTGTAGTTAATTTATAGTAAATATTATTCAATCTTTCTCTTTCCTAGCTATATAGTTAGAATTTTCAAAGCAATTTCATAGTTAAACTATAGCTATAATATCATATATTTATAATAACTTTATAGTTATTCCTAGCTAATTCATAGATAAAAATTAATTCAAACATTTTATCCCAAAGTTATTCTATAGGCAATTTGTGACTAATTTTGTATTCTCCTCAAACAAATTTATAATATATCATAGTTAATTATATTTAATTTTTAATTTATATATTAATTTTATTCAATTCATTATATGTTGTTTCTTTTAGTACATAGATATTTGAGAGTTAATACGGAGTCACCAAAGCAACTTGATCTTCAATTCAGTAATGTTCCAAAATACAATCTTGATAAGAAAACTTAGATATAATTTAGAGAGACATATAAATTGCAAAGTATTTAAATAAGACCACATTATATGTATGATATATGCATGATCAATTATAGCGTAAAAGAAACAAGAAATTCAGATAATAGTTATCCTAACCCACACAAAAGTTATTGATTTCTGGACATTCTCCACACAAAAGCTAGAGTTCATTCACGATAGAATAATTCAAGACAAAAGGATCCACAATCAGATAAACTTCTTGATTAGATATAATGGGTTACATGACTCTTATATATGTAGATAGAGATAATAGAAACTACCAAACAACAAATTGCAACAAAATATATAACAACATAACAGAAAATTCTCATAAAGGTTCGTCAACATCTCTTAGCAAGGTATAAAACTTCAAAGCTGACAGATTAGGATCCTCTTCTAAATCTTGATCTTCTGAATTTAGTTGATCACCAGCAACTTTAATAACCATATCCACATATGAATTTCTAGTATCTACCTCTTCATCATGGACAATTGATGTTGAACTATTATCACCCATCGATCCTCTCCACTAATGGTCCAATTTATGTAATCTTCCATAAATACATATCAATACAAATGTTTCTCAACCCAAAATGTCTCCTTCCTAACATAATTCTTACATTTTGAACATGGGCAAGGAATGCGGCTTAATGCATCAACAACTATTGGATCTTTTTTAGCAATCTTAATGAAATCATCAATTCCATTCTTAAATTCTTCACTTACCTGACCAGTACAATCTTTTCTTCATATCATCCAACTCCGATCAAGTCTCATGGTTGCTAAAATCTATAGACATTCATATACATGTTTAATGCTAAAACCAAATGATTATAGAAAATAAATAGTTAAATATAAGAGAGAACGGGTACCTAAAGTTTAAGTCAATAGAAATTCTTCTAACCTTTAATCACTACAATTCACCAAATTAAATATCATAATTACTTTTCATGAGCAAACTTAAATGTTAGGATATATTTATTGTGTTATGCAGTTGCAGCTAAAAAGATATGAACATCTCAACCACAACTAATACATATATGTTTGACAATGTATAAATTATATTTAATCTTGAAAACTTGTTACTTACGTGACTGCAAATGCTCTAGGAAAAGTATGCTTATTATGGTTAGAAAACTATAAATTTTGAATTAGTTTCAATTTAATTAAGCAAAGAAAGCGGGACAGCAAATGGTTGAATGGCTGTTATATTGAAGATTATGCATACAATATAAATAATTTATAATACATATTTATGAATCCTCGGAAGAAAAAAAAAACAAAAACAAAAACAAAAAGAAGAGTTGCCCAAAATAAATTTCATACTCATCAATAATAATCGTAAGTCATAGTTCAGACACACAACTATCAATTAAAGATATAATAAAGAAGTCAATAATCAAACAGAGAAAAATTGAAGCAGGGAAGTGGGCAAGACTGGAAATAGAACAGTGGCTGGGAACTTCCTGAAAGCAAATAATAAATTCAAATATGTAACGACTAACAAATAACAATTGTTTCACAAGTTTGGACCCATCTTTATAGTCAAAAGAAAGTGTGCGCCAATCTATATACCCAAATATTAAGGGCGCGAATTGAGTGAAACAAAGATGGTCGAGAGCTATGCAAAAGAGAAGGTAGGAACAAGAAGCTATGTGAAAGTGAAACAGAGGCAACAAAGCAAATTGATAGTAGTTGAGAAATCAGGGGAATCATGCAAGGTTCCTTGAATGATTATAGCCAATGGAAAAGGCCATCTTTGATTGTATGAAGTCATGAACCCTAGCTTATTTGTTAAATGTGAGACAGTGGAAAGAATAGTTCAGGAACAAACACTTGAGGAAGAGGAATCAGCGGCAAAAGATAACAACAATAGATGCAGACCAGAAAATGAACGTGAGCAAACGGTTAAGGTTGTTGAGGTTAGCCAATAATGAAGTTAAGAAAATAATCATATACATAACTTCATGGCATTTCACACTTATAAATTTCTTGTGCTTAGACATCCATGCAAACAATCAATTATTTATTTTCTTCATTTCTATTACAATTTTGATTCTGATACTGCATATGTTAATGTTGGAATTCCCTCCTTAATTGTGGTTCATAAGTCACAATGCTTGGGGGATGAACATGTTGGGTTATTTTTGGGCTCCCAACTATATGGACAAAAGTTCAATACTCTCAAACCCGCTAGGTTTCTCTTTATAAGAGGAGAAGAGGTTAGATTGAGAGACACACATCCAAGTGAAGAAACCCTAAGAGGATTAGAGTGTCATTTTGTATTTGTTTTTGAGAGAAAGAGAGAGATATATACAGAGATGTTTGTATACCATCCAAGAGGGTGAGATTCATTGAGAGATCCTCAGAGATTGAGAGAAACACTTTGTAATACTACTTTTATAGTGGAGGTCTTTTACAGGATTAGGTCCTGTGGTTCTTCCCGAGAGGGTATTCCACGTAAAAATTCTGGTGTCATCTTCTTCTCTACTCTTTCAGTTATTTTTTATGCTTCCACATAGTGCTCATTTTGCGTTCACAGAGGGGGGAATAGGTATTGTTGTTTCCCAATAGTGGTATTAGATCTATTGGTTCAAAAAGTCATAGTCCTGTGCAATTCAAAATCGAAGGAACATTCGCTCATGATGGAGACATGTTCAAGCTAACTGCAAATAATTATTCCTATTGGAAGCCAATGATGGAAAACCATCTATACTACAAAGATTTGTATGAGCCAATCATAAATGAGAAAATGCCAGAAGGGAAGACTGAAAAAGATTGGGAGATTCTGAATCGTAAAGTTGTTGCTATGATTCGAAAAAATACATCGACAAAAGCTTGTTTGAGCATGTGTCGACTTATACCAATGTGTATGAGTTGTGGACGAAGCTTGAATCTATGATTCAAAAGAAAATCCTAGAAGCAAAGCTTATCTTGTCAAACGACCGGTAAAATTAGAGTACTCTGACGACCAGAATATGATCGAGAATCTAAACACCTTCAAATGTATTATGAATCAATTAATGAAGGCAGATATGAAGATTGATGATGAGTTACAAACTCTTCTACTCCTTAGTTCTCTACCTGAGAGCTGGGACACATTGGTTGACTCTCAGCAACTCAACACCAGATGGAAAGCTTAGTCTGGATACTATTACATATAGTTTGCTGAATGAAGAGTCCAGAAGGAAAGAAAGAGGAATGAGTAGTCACTTAGAAGCCAATGTTGTTGAGAATAGAGGAAGGAGTGAGCATAGAAGTAAAGGAAGCTGTGGAAAGTCACAAGGAAGATCCAAGTCTCGTCCCAAAAGTTTGACATGTTTCTATTGTGGAAAAATTGGCCACAAGAAGCAAGAGTGTAGATTTTTGAAGAGAGATCAGAAGGTTAGATCAGTCCATCCTGACGAGATAAACCCCAAAAAGAAGTTGGAAGAGAAAACCACAACAACGGTGGCATCAGACAATGAAAAGGTGTTCCTTATTGGTAAAGAAAATTATCTAAATGTTGCTTTTGATGATTGCACTTGGATAGTTGATACCAGAGCATCCTTTCATGTTACTCCTCATGAAGGATTCTTCTCATCTTATCAAAAAGGAGATTTTGGAATAGTAAAAATGGACAATCATGTCACAAGCAAGATTGTGGGAATAGGAGAAGTGACTTTGATAACAAAAAATGGAAACAAACTTGTGCTAAAGGAGGTAAGGCATGTTCCTGAGATACGCCTAAACCTTCTTTCAATAGGTAAACTAGATGATGTTGGAATGAACAACCAGTTTGGTGGTAGAAAATGGAAACTTAGCCGAGGAAGCTTAATTGTTGCTCGTGGAAAGAAGGAAGGTTCTTTGTACATCATGCAAGGAAAGATATGCAAAGGGGAGACAAATGTTGCTCAAGAAGAAAGTAAGGAGTTGTGGCATAAAAGATTGAGCCACATGAGCGAGAAGGGTTTAGAGATCCTTACGAAAGATCATCTCCAAAGCATAAAAGGACAACCATTTGAATTATGTGAAGATTGCCTAGTAGGTAAGCAGCACAAAGTATCCTTCCATAGACCTGATAGTGGAAGAAGAAGAAAGCATATTCTAGATCTTGTACATTCAGATGTTTGTTCAACATCTAAAAGGTCCCTTGGTGGTGCTCAATATTTTGTTACCTTTATTGATGACCACTCTAGAAAGTTGTGGGTGTATCCATTAAAGAGAAAAGATGAAGTCCTTTGAGCCTTCAAGGAGTTTCACACCTCAGTTGAATGAGAAACTAGTAAAAAGTTGAAATGTTTGAGGAGTGATAATGGTGGAGAATATAGAGGTCCATTCGAGCACTATTGTAAGACTCACGGGATCAGACACGAGAAAGTACCTCCCAAGACACCTCAAATGAATGGTGTAGCTGAAAGATTTAATAGAACGATTACTGAGAAGGTTATAAGCATGTTGTCTCATGCAAAACTTCCTAAGACATTCTGGGGAGAGGCAGTGGTTACTACAACTGATTTGATCAACTTATCACCCTCAAGACCATTAAATGGAGAGAAATCAGAAGAAGTATGGATCGGTAAAAAGGCCTCATATCGCAACCTGAGAGTTTTTGGATGTAAGGCATCTATTCACATTCCAAAAATTGAAAAGGCAAAGCTTGATGCTAAGGTAAAAGAATGTGTATATCTTGGTTCACCAAGAAATGAATTTGGTTTCGGATTATTGGATCCTACAAATAAAAAGATTGTTCGAAGCAGAGATGTGGTGTTCTTTGAAGATCAGACAATCCAAGACATTAAGAAAATGGAGAAACCAATACTCAAGGTGAGTAATGATCAAAGTCCTCTTGTGGTAAACAACATAGGGGGAGAGACTCCTCAAACAGAGCTAGATCAGGAACGAGAACTTGACGAGATGGCTGAAGAACCTGATCAGATAGATCAACCTAACATGACGCTAGAAGATCAAGCAATTGAGAATGTTCAACAGGAACCCTAATTGAGATGATCAACAAGAGAGAAGCAACCGTCAAGAAGGTATTTTTCAGATAAATATGTAAATCTTACTGATGAAGGTGAACCTCAATGTTTTGCAGAAGCCATTGAGATGGAAGACAAAGACATGGTTTCAAGCCATGGAAGAAGAGATTCAATCCTTAAAGGATAATCAGACATACGGTTTTGTAGAATTACCAAAAGGAAGAAAAGTATTACAAAACAAATGGGTATCCAAGCTCAAGAATGAAGAGAACAATCCAAACCCAAGATACAAAGCACGAATTGTCGTGAAGGGGTGCAACCAAAAGAAAGGAATAGACTTTGATAAATATTCTCACTAGTGATGAAGGTGACATCTATCAGAGCAATTCTCAGTCTGGCAGCAAAACTAGACCTGAAGATTGAACAATTGGATGTCAAAATAACATTCTTACATGGAGATTTAGAGGAGGAAATTTACATGAAGCAACCAGAAGGCTTTGAAGAACCAGACAAAGAACACTTGGTGTGTCGTCTGAAGAAAAGCCTTTATGCTCTAAAGCAAGCCCCAAGACAATGGTATAAGAAATTCGATTCTTTTATGATCCAACATAATTTTAAGAAGACCTTTGTAGACCATTGTGTGTTTGTGAAGAAATATGAAAATGGTGAGTTCATCATACTTCTCTTATATGTTAATGATATGTTTATTGTGGGGAATGACAAAATAAAAATAGCTGCTCTCAAGAAGACATTGAGTAAGTCTTTTTCCATGAAAGACCTGGGTGCAGTAAAAAGGATTCTTGAAATGAAAATTTCTAGAGATCGTTCAAAAGGAATGTTGTGGGTATCTCAAAAAGATTACAACATTGAGAATATTCTCAAAAGGTTTAACATGCACAATGCTAAACATGCCCGTATTCTAATTGCTGGACATTTCAAACTTAGCAAATCCCAATGTCCAAAGAATGAAGAAGAAAAAGAAGAAATGAACAAGGTGCCCTATTCTTCTGTCGTGGGTAGCCTTATGTATGCAATGGTTTGTACAAGACCAGATATTGGCTATTCTGTAGAAGTTGTGAGCAGATTCCTATCAGACCCAGGAAAGGAGCATTGGGAAGCTGTTAAATGGATATTAAGATATCTAAGAGGAACTGCCAAAAGAAGCTTGTGTTTTGTCAATGAAAATCTAAAGCTCATTGGATATTCAGACTCAGATATGACAGGAGATGCGGATTCAAGGAAGTCAATATCAGGTTATCTGATTACTTTTGTAGGGGGAGCTGTTTCTTGGCAGTCAAAACTTCAAAAATGTGTGACATTGTCTACAGTTGAAGCAGCGTATGTAGCAGTCACTAAAGTCTCAAAAGATATGCTATGGATGAAGAACTTTCTAAGAGAATTAGGACATGATCAAGATGATTATGTGGTGAATTGTGATAATCAAAGTACAATTCATCTGACCAAGAATCTCATGTTCCATTCATGCTCAAAGCATATTGACATTCGTTATCATTGGATAGGAGAAGTGTTGGATATGAAGGAATTGAAGATAGAGAAAATTCATACAGATTTGAATTGGTCTAACATGATGACTAAGTCAATGCCAACCAAGAAGGTTGAAGATTGTTGCCAAGGTGCTGGTGTTGTGGTGCCTCCCAATTAAGTCAAGAAGGGGGAGATTTGTTGGAATTCCCTCCTTAATTGTGGTTCACAAGTCACAATGCTTGGGGATGAACATGTTGAGTTATTTTTGGACTCCCAACTATGTGGACAAAAACCCAATACTCTCAAGCCCGCTAGGTTTCTCTTTATAAGAGGAGAAGGGGGTTAGATTGAGAGACACACATCCAAGTGAAGAAACCTTAAGAGAGTTAGAGTGTCTTTTTGTATTTCTCTTTGAGAGAAAGAGAGAGATATATACAGAGAGCTTTGTATACCATCCGAGAGGGTGAGATTCATTGAGAGATCCTCAGAGATTGAGAGAAACACTTTGTAATACTACTTTTATAGTGGAGATATTTTACTGGATTAGGTCCTGTGGTTTTTCCCGAGAGGGTTTTCCACGTAAAAATTCTGGTGTCATCTTCTTCTCTACTCTTTCAGTTATTTTTTATGCTTCCACATAATGTCCATTTTGCGTTCACAGAGGATAGAATAGGTATTGTTGTTTCCCAATAGTTAAAACAAACTATTGATCAAAATGAAACCATGGCCAAGGTCAATGCAGAAACTGAAGAACATGCTAACCACAAATCTGAACAATCTAGCATGGAGAATGTAATTACAAAGCATATCAATTCACAAGGAACGGTAACAACAAAAAACAGTACAAAATCAAGTTACGATGTGGAAGAACTGAAAAAGGTTCTAGACTCAGACTCTATAGACAATTCAGAAATCAAATATGGTGGAAAAATCATGTCGGAGGAACCATCTGAAAGGAAAGAAGCCACTGGTCTAAAGTTACAAAATCCTGAAATAGAAAGTAATTATCTATTGATAATTCAGAAATTTTCTATTTTATCTTTATCCAATTCAATTTGTCATCCAAGAAACATAGATACTAAAATTAAATTTCCCAAATAAAACATGATCCTAATTGGTATTTTGAATCATTTGAAACTTGAGTTCTTTGCTAAAGTCTAGCTTTAGAAAATTTTGTGCTCTGAAGAAAGGAAATACTTGAGCTAACTCTACAAGGAAGATAGCATGTAGACAGTCATTGCTTGGCCTCATAAAGCAGCTTCTTTAGCAGTAGAAATTTTTTAGTTTTGAAGAAAATATATAAATGTACTAAAAATGAAACTATATTAGCCAATCTTGTGTAAAAGATTGCATTTAACATCTTATTTGTATAATGACAGGTGTACCTGAGGATAAAGTCATCTCAACTTTGTCTACCATACCATCTATAAGAGTTGAGATGGTTGAGGAAAGCATTCAAGAAGAAATAAAAAAGGAAGTTGAACCAGTAGTGACCAATACCAAAGAGGGGTAGAGACCAAAAATGATTGCGTGAAGAACTTGGAAGTTCTTAAGGTTTGACTGCAATGCAACAAAATAAACTAGATAATGATATATACCACACCGCATTTCACATTTGCACATATTAATTTCTAGTATTTGTAGACTAGTGTTATCAATGCTGGATGGCAAAATATGGTGGAAGGCCAAAATTTCGCCATATAAACATCATTAATTTAAAATTTATTGTATATAAAATATATCAATCAAAGATAATAAACAATACGAAGAATTGTTATTAAATATTTGAAAATGTTTACTTCAGCATATAATATAATTATACAAAGAATTTCAGTAATCGATAGACAAGTAGCAGATCAATAAGAGATAGAAATTTCATAGTAAATATCGTAATAAAAAAATTGTTATCTCAAATTCAGGTATAACTCTTTCAGATGTTTGGTAAAAAAGGGAAGCCTAACTCTTAAAATATAGGTAATAGGTGTTTTCATGCAGATGGCATAAAAATGAGAACTAATCCAAACCAAAACCAGAGAAACTGCTATTACATGTTTTCCAGCAAAGTAGAATACACGTTTACCAACCACCTATGTACATGCTTGTACAAAATATGTTTTCCAACACTTAGAGCCTGATAGAAATTTCAACCTATATGTCCCAAAAGTCAGTTTATAAACAATATCCTTATTTCATAAGGTAAAATCAGCTACATAGATTGCATGATTGTGCTCGATTAAAAATCAAATTCTCAGATTGTATTCATCATGAAATTCTTTTTAATATTCATCATAAAACAAAGGAAAAAAGTATAGTTACAATTATTGTCTCTCAAATCACTACAAATTCTTTGCTGCATTTCCAATTGTTAGGGTTTGATAATGAATATCTAAATTGAGAAGTATGCAAATAGAGAAATAAATCTTAGTTTTAGGTTTTAGAGATGAGAACAAAGCAAGAACGATAAAGCACGAGCAAGTACAAGAGAATACCAATGAAGCAAGTACGAGAGAACAACTACGAAGCGAGTACTAGAGAACACCAGTAAGTTCTACGATCAATGAAATGAAGCAACAACAAAGATAGTGAGTTC
Source organism: Mucuna pruriens (assembly GCA_025330945.1). Lineage (NCBI taxonomy): Eukaryota > Viridiplantae > Streptophyta > Magnoliopsida > Fabales > Fabaceae > Mucuna > Mucuna pruriens. The sequence goes on along the minus strand of JAENHJ010000533.1, from coordinate 5,559,495 downwards.
TACAATCAATTTAGAACTCAATTCGGCACATGGAAACGAAAAAATATGAAATGAAGAATGACTCACCCAAAGAATGTGAATACGAATCTTTGTATCCAAGATTTACTGCCTTCAAAACTGGAATGCAAGCCTTTTCAAATATTAATGCAAAATTCGAGTAGAGTTATGAATCAGGCGAGGTTAAGGCGCATTTGTTTTTAAGTTTCTTTTCCTTCCTTTTGAATGTGAGTTCAGTTCTTACTTCTAAAACAAAGTAGCCTTTTTTTCTCAAATGAAGTTCTTTAGAAAGTTCTTTTTTCAAACAAAATCAAAAAGTTTATTTTAAAAAAAAAATAGAGTAATCTTTCTTTTTTTTAAATAAATTGAAAATGTTAATTTTATTCTTATGAAAAAATTAAATACAGAGAATTTTAACTTTTTTCATTTAAACAAAATATTTTTTTTTAAATACTTATTAAAATAAATTTAATAATTAATTTTACTTAAAAAAAACACATACAAAGAAAGATCAACAAATTAAACTAAAAAAATATTTTAAAATAATTTAATATTCAAATTTAGCTAGGAAAATATGATAGTTAATTAATATTTCATTAGCTAGAAATTAACTATTAATTTTATTCTAGCTAAAATTTGTAGCAAAATATATAAATTATTGCAGTAATATTAGTTACAACAAAATCAATAACTAATTTTTAGTTAATTTCTAGTAAAAAAATTGTAATACTAAGAAATATAAATAAATATAATCTAAATTTAGTTAGGAAAAATAATATCTTAATTAATTAATAGTTAATTAACTAGAATTTAGCTACTAATTTGAATGATAGCTAAAATTAATAGCAAAAATAAAAAAATTTTGTAATATTTTCAATCTTGTGAAAGTTTTCTTCCCTGGCTTTTTCCTCATAATGTCAATTATTACTTAAAGCACCTGAAACATTAGCAGTAACATGATGAGGTAAAGTCTCGTATGAGATTTTACCTTTTGGCACCTGCATACGAGTGCTTTCAAATTCAACTCGGAGATCATTGAAATTTTTTAATTTACTTAATATAGAAGGCTGCATAATGCGATGATCAGAGCATAGAGAAAGAGTAACAGGCAAAGGCTAGATTAACGGCAAGGAGGCATTAAGAAAGGAGAGAGAGAGAAACACAGAAAGTTACTTATCATTTCAATTCTCAACGGTAAATATTCTTATATGTAATATCCAGTTTAGCATAAGAAAGGAGGCACAAGCAATATACAAGCATCACTTATGTCAAACATCTATATTGTGAATCAAGTATCTCAAGGAGGAGCAATACAATGAGTGATTGTAAACAATGGTACGCAGAACAGAGACAAGTTTCATGCAAGCAAATCAATTAAACCCTAAGTGCATCTCAAAATTATTCCTCTAATTTCCTCATCGATTGTAATTACAGTTCTGATTCTCATATTGCGTCTTAAATAGAACCACAATATTATCTCATATCTCTAAATTTAGATTTGATCTGTAATATTTGAACGATGAGGGAGAAAATTGTAGTCAACGACATTGCGTGCGTATTAGGATTTGTGACGAGGTCAAGAGCAGCTGATGCGAGAAAGAAAATCGTGATGACTGAATCTGAAATTTGGACTGGTTTTCATTTTATATTTTTTATACTGTAAATATTAATATTAATCATTATACTATAAATGTTTAACCCAAAAAACAAGAAGAGTGCTATATATATATATATATGTTTGTGGCAGTTAGTTTAAGTTTCAAAAACTCCAAATTTGTCTTGCGGTTTGTTGTGAGCCCTAGAAAATAATTGTCACAAAATATCTATTTTTTAAGTAAAAATTATATATTTAGGACTTCAATTTAATTAAATTAATTAAACTAAAGTAATTTTGTATTAGTTAATCTCCCCGCTTGGTGACATGAGATTTCATGTTTTGAATCTTCACGTTGTTGATGCTATTATAATATATCATATGACATATTTTCAATGAAACCACGTAAACCACTAAACAATTGCTCATCCATAGTTTTTTATGGCAATGGCAATTAATTTTTAATACATGTTTATTTAAAAAAATCGAAGGAAGCATAATTTCCTCCTTAAGTCAAGATGTCTACTATAGTAATAGAGTTTGAGCTTAATAAATAATAATTAAGGGTTAGTACTTTGGTTAAGAATATTTGCTTCTACGCCAACAATATTCTAAAATTGTGGAATTATTGGATGAAAAGTGTAAAAACAAATTCCGGCTAAATTTTCAACATGTGACGGAGGGGAGTTCCTGTATTTCCTTTCTTTTGCTACTATGTTAGTAGTTAAACCATATTTTCATGCTTTATTGTTTGGACTTTGGGCCAAAAGATCAGCAAATTAACCGATTTGAATATATTACAAGATCAATGATCTCGTCAACTTTCCACCTTAATTAACCGAAACGGTATACTTAAAGAAAATACAAAAGTGAAAAGAAAGATAGATAAGGAATTGAATAACCTGTAATCACTTCAACAAAGAACTTTTATTGAACAACTTTCAGTAAAATTAGACGGTACACAAAGACAGTGAGGAGGGAGATAATTAAGATCCCCATCCATGAAAAGAACAACAATACAATTGTATTTGTATATTATTGTTTATTATTATTATTATGTATGGACGTTAATTTATTTATTAGCAATATTATAGTGTCGATAATTGGCATATATATGTAACGTCCTAAACTTTAAACACAGAAACAAAGACCATGATACCGAGTAACACAACAGAATATGATGATGAATGTCCTACATATTTCGTTCTTAATTGCATCTGTAGCTAGTCCCGCCGTGTCCACAGGAGAATAATAGCAAACCAATGCGAATGTTTAAGAGAGTTGTGCTCATTTGAGGGTACTGGGCCTTGCCATTAGTGCAAAGGCACCTAGCGGCTTCAGTGCTAGAAGCAGGGAGGATGGAGCAACAACCACTGTTTACCCCAGGCAAAGGAAGTGGAAGTGAACCGAAAAGATTCACACATACACGAACATTGGGACAATTAGGTGGTGGTGGTGGTGAGGCAAGAGGTGGTGGCGGTGGTGGAGAGACTGGAGGCGAGAGAGGCGGCATCAATGGTGGTGAGATAGGAGGCGTTAATGGTGGTGAAATTGGTGGGGGTGACAATGGTGGTGAGGTAGGAGGTGACATAGGCGGTATTGGTGGTGAAACTGATGGAGGTGGCAATGGTGGTGAGATAGGAGGCGTTAATGGGGATGACAATGGTGGTGAGGTAGGAGGTGGCATAAGCGGTACTGGTGGAGGTGGCAATGGTGGTGAGATCGGAGGCGGTAATGATGGTAAAACTGGTGGGGGTGACAATGGTGGTGAGATAGGAGGCGATAATGAGGGTGGCAATTGTGGTGAGGCTGGAGGTAACATAGGGGGTACTAGTGGTGAAACTGGTGGAGGTGGCAATGGTGGTGAAATAGGAGGCGGTAATGGGAGTGACAATGGTGGTGAGGCTGGTGGAGGTGGCAATGGTGGTGAGATAGGAGGCGATAACGGGGGTGACAATGGTGGTGAGGCTGGAGGTGACATAGGGGGTACTGGTGGTGAAATTGGTAGTGGAGGTGGCAATGGTGGTGAGATAGGAGGTGATAATGGTGGTGAGGTAGGAGGTAACATAGGTGGTACTGGTGGTGAAACTGGTGGAGGTGGCAATGGTGGTGAGATAGGAGGTGGCAATGGTGGTGAAACTGGTGGGGGTTGCAATGGTGGTAAGGTAGGAGGCAGTAATGGGGGTGGCAATGGTGGTGAGGCTGGAGGTGACATAGGGGGTACTAGTGGTGAAACTGGTGGAGGTGACAATGGTGGTGAGATAGAAGGCGGTAATGGAGGTGACAATGGTGGTAAGGCTGGAGGTGACATAGGGGGTATTGGTGGTGAAACTAGTGGAGGTGGCAATGGTGGTGAGATAGGAGGTGGTAATGGTGGTGAAACTGGTGGGGATGGCAATGATGGTGAGGTAGGAGGTGACATAGGCGATACTGGTGGTGAAACTGGTGGAGGTGGCAATGGTGGTGAAACTGGTGGTGAGGTAGGAGGAGACAACAATGGCAATGGTGGTGGTGGTGGTGAACGTGGTGGTGGTGGTGGTGAACGTCGTCGTGGTTGTGGTGGTGGTGGTGGTGGTGATGATGAACGTGGTGGTGGTGAACGTCGTCGTGGTTGTGGTGATGGTGGTGGTGGTGGTGGTGAACGTGGTGGTGGTGGTGGTGAACGTCATCGTGGTTGTGGTGGTGGTGGTGAACGTCGTTGTGGTTGTTGTGGTGGTGGTGATGATGAAGGTGGTTGGTTTTGTGGATCCAATGGTCTATTTGGGATATAACTACTAGAAGAAACCAGAGAAATAAAAAGTAGGTTGAGGGAGAAGAGAAGGACAACAGATGCAACACTCTTGGAAGTCATTTTTCAAATAGTTTCACTTGAAAGCTTGGCTGGTGAACAAGTGCCCTTGCTTGTGGTGGCTAAAGTTTGCGAGAGAATTTATAGGCAATTTTTTATTTTATTTTATGGTTACTGTTTTGCTGAATGGGTTAATTTCTTATATTAAATTAATGGAGGTTGAATTTTGGGCATGTATATAGGTAGCTAGTATCCTTAAAGTTTAAAATGAGACCATATTGCTCTAAATATCTATATTTCTTATTTGGCGAAAGTGACAAAACAATGCAAACAAGGCAACTAGAATTTCTTTGGTTGGCACCACACCTTGCATTAATCCTCTAGGGTATTGCTTCATTTCTAGATATGAATGAAGGTCAAAGATTGTGCGTTTTATTTGTGTTTGTTAGCTTTATTGATTACATTTAGTTAGTTTATTTCTGGTACATTTACATCTTAGTTAAAATAAAATGGATGCTGGCAGGGTGGCAAATATAATTTAGTAACGCCAAAGTTTGAGTTTTTTTTATAAGACAAAAAATATTAAGTTTGAATTTGTAATTACTTATTTATTTATGATTTTATACTAATGAGAAAAGGATGTGATATTATTTTGTAACGTATAAACAGCCTGTGATAACAAGTAATGGGTGTATTGGGTTAACAAATTAGCTAATTAACATGGATTATATATATGTCAGTTTTTCTACACGAGTATATTTGTAAGACTGTATTTTCATTAAGTTTTGCAAATACTATAATTGTTTTTTTTTTACAACTATTATTCAGATATCACATCAAGTATTTGACTATAATTTAGTTAGCTTGAGTAAAATTATCATGAACAAAAAGTTATTTTTGTAAATATTTTTTTCAAGAGATTCTTCTAAATGTTTTTATATATTAAATTTTAAATTTAATGTATGGAATTAATGGATTTTAAAGTTGAAATTTAATTCCTAAATATAATTTTAAATAGTTTAAAAAATAAAATAAAAAACCTTTTCAATTCTTAATCTACATTAAAAAATTTAGTGTTGATTCGATGGATAGATCAAAATGAAATTGAAACATATATATGAATTCCATTATAGGTAATTTAAAAAGAGAATATATTTAAATATAAAATAAAAAATGGTATCTTTACATTTCACTAAGTATGAAACTAAATAAAATAGAATAAAATAAAATAAGTATGTCATTATTATTTGTTTTGGTGTCAGCGATGAACACTACATGCAGAAACAAGGTATGCTTAATTAGATTCAAAGTTTAATATAGATAGCTAACACCTAAACTTTAATCTCAGGGACCACCTTCTTTTATTAAAGCCTTTATGCTGTATATTCATTCGGTCAGCATGATCGTGCATAGAATTAGAAACCTGAACAGAACTCCAATCATTAAGGATAATTTACTTTCTTAATCAGTCTTTATATAAGAAATTTAAATTATTATTCTTAAAATAAGATAATTCTTTATGCTCTGTTCTTCACACATAATCATTTTTTTTTCATTATATGATGTACTTCTTTTACCTTATTTCATTAAATCAAATTATATTATTTTATTAATTATTTATTCAATTAATATATTTACTTTCATAAATTTTTCAATTGGTATTTAAATTTTTTCAACAAAATTAAGCTTAACGAGACATTTGCATATTTTTCTAGTTATATATACCCCCAGCATGCCATTAAATTTAATATATTTTTCTTTAAATTTAAAAATACTTGTATTTTTAATTTATGTTTCTTTTAAAAAGAAATATTATCCGAAATAAATATTATTAAAAAGGAAAAGAATTTAATTGATATAGAAATTAAAATTTATACATAAGTTTTTTAATTAAGGATAATTACATTACTTTCTCTTCAACATATAACACTGATTACACTGATATTTTTCTTAATTACAAAGTTACGTCCCTTATATTTTTCATACTTTAATAATATTGGTATATTGTTTGTACATAAAAATAAGAGAAATATAATTTTTTTAAAATAAAAGTATCGATGGATAAGTAATATATAAAATTAAGAAGATAAATTTCAATAAAAGGTGTATGTATTATTAATGTTAATATATAATTATCAATTTGAATTTATAGGTATTTTTATATTTACTGTATCAAATACAAAACAGTTAAAAAAAAATGCTATAAAATTATATTATAACGTGCACTTGCTATAGGCGGATGCAATATAATTGATAATTATATGCATTCCTCGCAATATATTAATGAAAAGCATAAGACTTTCCTGCGACGGCAATGGCTCGCAAATTGCATTTAACTTACGTTGGGTTGACCTTTCATAATTATGATATTATGCCTAACCCTAATAAGTTCATGCATGTTTAGTTAATAATGTTTGACTAAATATTGAAATTAACTATTTATTTAAATATTAATGTAATTTTTTATTAAAAATATAATATTTATATAATTTTATCAATATATACATAGATTTACTAACATGCAATTTATACCTATAATTATCTTAAAATAGATTAGGAAGAAAATATCCATTGTTTAATAATTTTATAGTTTTTGTGACGATTAATCACTACTTTCGAGGGATACTTCACAGTAATTCTATGAATTAAAAAACAATACATCTAATGTATAGTTTGTTAATGAATTCATTCTAAAAATACAAGTGAAAATACATTAATAAATCCTTGTGAGATTTATTAATTAATGCGCACTGGTTTTTTAGGAGGATTTTAATAAATTATCTTACAAAATATATTATTTATAAAATTCAAGTTAGTGTACGTTGGCATCCTATCAATATATTTTTATTTTAATTTTAATATTTTTCTATTAACTCTTTAATTATTATCTTATGTAAAGACAAAGGCTATTAATATATTCCTTTTATTTCCTTTATTTATTTTTTTAAATAAAAATGTTTTATTTTTTTAACTTTTAAAAAATATTAATTATTATCATCATAATATCTTCACTTAATTTTAGATATTTTATACATTTATTATAAGTGAGATGGTTTATTGTACAAGTCGATCATACTAAAAAGTTAAAAATAATTTTGATATAAATAAAAATATTAGTTATATATTCTTAATCCTTTTACAAAATAGACAGATAAAAATTGAGGAAATATAAGTTTACTCGTAACTTAATTGTGGAACTTTCTAAAATAAGTTGAAAAAATTATTTTGATGAGCCTTTCATAAACTTTACGGAAACAATTAATTAAAAATGAACTTATTAAAAGGTTATAAGTTACGTTTATAAAATTAAATAATTTTCATATAAATCCTTTTAAATGTTTTCTTTTATTATTGTGTATTACATACGTATGGATATAAATTTACCTAACTCACTCTTATATTATAAAGGCTTAAATATATTTTTAATCTGGGTAAAATAAATAATTTTTTATTTTAGTTCATGTAAAATTTTTTGATCAATTTTCATCTCTTCTAAAACTTGTAATCACTGATTTTTGTCCCTCTAAAATGAATAAATTTTGGTTTTTCTCTCTATAAAATATTTTTGTTTGATTTTCATCCCTCTAAAATTTGAAATAACTATTTTTAGTCCCTAATTTTTATTTTAAGATAGATAAATAACATTTATTTTAAGGATCTAATTTTTTTTACAGATGTCATAGGATAACATGATACCACATATACTAGTGTATGTAACCTATGATGGTTATTTGACCTTCCATTGAATATATATATATATATATATATATATATATATATATATATATATATATATATATATATATATATATATATATATATATATATATATATATATATATATATATATATATATATATATATATATATATATATATATATAACTAACAAGTGTCACATAATAAAAAAAAATTAGAGGGATGAAAGTTTATAACAAAAAAATATTATTCAAATTTTAGAGGAATGAAAATTGATAAAAAAAAAATATAGGGACTAATATAAATAAATTGCTTATTTTACTAGGACTAAAAACATATTAAACCTATTATAAATTAGAGTATAGAATTTGAAATTCTTACTGTTCTCATTCCCTCAATGAGAAATAATTAACATATTTTTAACACATTCTTTTAAAATATATTCTTTATTATTGAATAATATTTAGAGTGAATAACAAATTTAGTTCCTGAGATTATAATAGTTAGCTAAGTTAGTCCTTAATATTAATAAAATAGCAAGTTAATCCTTAAAATTGTATATAATCAATCAATTAAATCATTTAAATTATAATTATAATCAAATTGACCCTTTAAATAAATAAAATAGTAAAATAATTCTTAAAATAGTAAGTTATTAATAAATTTAGACTTTAAAATTGTAATGGACAATCAAATTAATCCTTTAAATAAAAAATAGTAAAATAGTTCCTGAAAAGTAAGTTATTAATCAATTTAGTCCTTAAAATTAAAAAAAAAATTTACTTTCTGCCACATAATTTTAAAATTACAAATTTTTCACACATTGTACTTGTTTAGTTTATATATATATATAAAATATTATATATACAATTATTGCATTTGCTAATTACATTTTACATTCCTCAAGTATATATTTATATTTATTATATAAAAAATTAATAATTAAGATGATTATTTTATTTTTAAAATATTTTATTTTTATGAAATAAATTTTTAAATTATATATTTATTTATTAAATCATATAAAATAATTCATTAGTAAAATTATATAATTTCTTATAAATTTATTTATTAAATATTTTTATTTATGTGAAACTACTCTACAAATAAAAAGGTAGAAGATATATAAATAATAAAAAAATTTTACATAATTGAATAAATAAAGTTTTATAAATAAAATATATTTTTTTAATAAATAATGGCTTTAGTGATTATGAAAACTTAAAAGGAGAATACAAAATTAATAAATTTATATAACCTTAAGGTCAAAACATGTAAAGAAAAATTTGAGAGACAAAATTTACAAAATTTAAAATTTAAGAGATAAAAATTTCAATTAATTTTTTTTAATTTTAGGAACAAATTTTACTATTATAATTTTAAAACTAAATTGATTTTAGATGCCAATTTGATTGTCAATTACAATTTTAGGGACTAAATTGATTATAATGTACAATTTCAAGAACTATTTTGCCATATTAATAATTTTAGGGATCAATTTAACACACCATTACAATTTTAATAATTAAATTAGTGATTCACTCTAATATTTACTAAAAATTATAAAATTTCATACACGCTCCTTTTCATTTAATGAATTTCATTCATAATTTTATAATTTAAATAAATTTTAATTAATAATAGAGAATGTATTTCTATCTACCTCTCTTTAATATATTATAAATATTTTTTTTCTTTTAAGATACATTTCACACACTATTTTTATAATTAGCTAGCCAACAAATTCCTATCTTAGTCATCTCATGCTACATTCCTCTGGTTCCTTTTCATATATCTTCTTTTATCATTATTTCTAAATTTAATTTTAATAGTTTTCTTTATAACAATTTAAATTATTTATTACAAATTAAAAATATAATTTATATATTAAAAAATCTTTATTTATTATAAATTTAATCATATAAAAATAAATATGATATAAAGTGCACAAACTAAAATACGAGTTAAATATAAATAGAAAAATCTAAATTGAAAAATAAAACAAATTGAAATTTGGAAAATTTATTTTTTTAATTGTATTAGATTAAATTTTGGATGTAATTTTTAAAACTAATACAATCTAATTCAAATATTTGTATAATTTTTTTATAAAATTATCATAGTAATCATATTTGTATATTTAAATACTCATTAATTATACAAATTTTCTTTTCATAATTTTATTATCTACATTGCGTAATTATAATATATATACTTTAAAAATTATTAATTAGTTTGTTTGAAATGTATTTTATTTTTAAAAAACATTAAATCATTATTTTTTAAGTAACAATCTAATTTCTTATGTATTTAAGGAAATATCAAATAACTATTGCATATGGTAGTCGTTAGTGTTAATTTGTAGTATCTCATAAGTACGTAACACATTTTATTTTATTTTTCTAAATTTCTAGAGTAAATATTATTTATTTATGTTAAAATAAACATTAGAGTAAAAAAATAATGATTTCAGCTTTTCATATAATGAAAATTAAAAAAAATATATAAAAATCGAAATTAAAATTCACTTTTTTATGAGAATTCAAAACTGCTATATTAAATTTTATAGAGATAAAAAAAAAATTTTTATAGAGGTGAAAATAAAAAGCTCATAGATTTTATATATGCATAACTTTTTAGATTTTAGTAATTATAATTTGAACGTGATGTTGCAACTCATAAATAATAAGATATTTATTATTTTAGATAAGTTTTTAATATATCTATTATATATTTGGTGTTTAATTTAACATATGTTGTCCCCACAAATTAACCAAAGACAAAATAAGAACGGAGTAACTATTTCAATTCAAACCACAAAGATCGGCTTGAATTGAATTATATTTAATATTATATTGAAATAAATTAAACAAAAAATGCAAAAATCAATCCAAACTGAACAATAAACCCTCTTATAAATACGATGTACTACAAAGTAAAGTATCATTCACGGAATTGCTTTGTTTAAAAGCAATTCAGCAATTTTCAACATGAAAGTCATCTTCTAGACGAGTGACTTTAAGCGTTCATTTGCTTTACTTTTATTTTAGACTTAAATATATATTTTTTAATAAAATGAGAAAGATTTAATTTTAATCCTTGTAAAAATAAATTGATTTTCTTCTCACAACAATATAAAATTATTGTTTTTTCTTTATTCTTTTCATCATATGATTCTTGTTCTACTTATATATTTGTGGTATTATAATATTTTTTCATATAATTCTTAAAGGTTAGACAATCATTCCAAATAATATTCCCTATTTGTGATATTGTAATATATTTTTAAAATTATATATTTCAAAAATAAATGTTATTTATTTATTTTAAAAATGAAAGTTAAATTATAATTTTTTTATTTTATGATAAAATTTTGTTTGGATTTATTATTTTTTAATAGATTCATTTTAATGATTTGATTCTCAAATTTGAATTAATATTATCCATCTAAAAATAATTATTTTTTTGGAACATAATTTTAAATTTTTTTTATTAATTTAAGACGTAAAATTTATTCATTAGATTCATCTATTTAAAAACTAAATAAATCAACTATTGTTTGAATAAAAAAGACGTAAACAAGTTAAAACTAGCAAACAAGTTAAAACTAGCGTGGAAAGTGAGTTTGTGAACAAGAAAACAAAAAACTTTAAGACTTTTTACTAGATGTAGACTTATTTTTACAAGATTTTCATCATGTTTTTGATTATTTTTTATTCAAACATTAATTAAGTTCTATTGTTTTCATGTAAATATATAAATATAATGAGACAAGTTTCAAATATTGAATTAGTAAAAAAAAATAGTTTAAAATTGTGTTTCAAAATCGAAAATGATCATTTTTTTTCAAAAAGACAATATTAATTCAAATTTAAAAGTTAAAAGACTAAAATGAATCTTTTAAAACGTAAATGATCAAAACAATTTTTTTATCATAAGATAAAATATCAAAATTATAATTAAATCTAAAATAAATTAAGATCAAAGATAGTTATTTCATATTTTAGATAGATAAATCATCTTAGAAGGATAGTGAAAAAAATAATTTCAAATTTTAGAAGGATAGTGAAAAAAGTAATTTCAAATTTTAAAAGAAGGGTCTTTTTATATAAATAAATTAAAATTTATTTATTTTATAAGAATTTAAAATATATTTAAATTTTTTATGTTTTCTTTAAAATAATGACGGGAACCTAGCTAATAGGTTTCATAATTTTTATTTATTTATCGAAAGGCAGGGATTATTGGCACAATTAAATATATTTTTATATTATATATTTGAATACTCGGCTAACAGGACTATAACTGGTCTTTTACTATCTTAATTAACTTGATTTTTATTTTTTTATTTTTTCTCATTACATAATAATCTTTACTCACAATTAATGAAAATGAGAAAAATTTAAATGATTGTTATAAGTATATTATTATTTATAATATCATGTTTAAATTAAATATTTATTTTAAATTCTAACCATTACTATTAACTTTAAATTGTATTATTTATTATTATTATTATGAATTCCACCAAAAAAAACTATATTATTATGAATATGCTATTACATTCATATTTAAAATAAATATTTTTTTAAGTTCTAAGAAGTCCTGTTGCTTTTAAATTACTATTATTATATTATCTTCCAATTTTAATTAAATTAATATATTTTTATATTAATTTAATTTATTAAACGAATACATTAAAGTGGTTTTAATTTATATAATTAATTGCATGTATATAATTTTATTTACCCTATACTGTACATCCATTGTCTTGAGAAGACCATAGAGAATTCTTTGGTTAATTGTAGAACAGTGTCGAATTAGATAAATGTTTTTCAATATATGATATATAGTTCTAGATTTCCTTTATTTATGACAAGGTCAACTTTTATTTTTATGATTAATTTAAATTCTTTATAATCTTATATTATCAAGTTCTCTTAATTAAATAATGATATATATATATATATATATATATATATATATATATATATATATATATATATATATATAATATAATATATAATTTAATTGTACTTTATACTTCTAATTAAGTTTATTTAACATTAAAAATTCTACATATAATTGTATTTGATTGGATAATTTATAGCAGTAATATAAGTAACTTTTAGCAATGATAGTTTTATTTCACACCTTCAGATAGGCTCATACGTTAGATGAATTATTTGATTTTTTTTACAAATGATGGTAAATTAAGAAGTATTTTAGTGAATTATCAAGATTTTTAATCTATTATTAACACTTTCCACCACGTATTTAAGGAATCTGACATAAGTATTATTCAGACCAACTATTATATCTTAATTGACTAGTAAATGAAGTAGAACTGAATTTAAGTGTTGAAAGTATGAAATAAAACTCTACCATCTCGTACGTTCCTTGGATATTGTTTACGAGTTATAATTAAGGTTCAAGTCTCAAGGGTATGGCTAATAGTTTTAAACACCTTAATTTTATAGATTTTATATTTAACTTAATATCATTTAATAATTTTTGCAGAAAAAATATGTTAATGAAGAAGATGTTTAGGTTAATTACAAAGGTTTGATGATGTACTGAATGGTTAATCAGTAGAATCAACTAATATACCAAAGTTATATTTAAATTAAATGTGAATATAGAAGGTTAGGATGAAAAATTATTTAATG